>OZ024815.1:45433418-46683418 GCA_964017055.1 Chloromyia formosa
CGTAGCGGAACCGCGCATTGTGGTTTAACACATTTTTCGAGAGAGGTAATAGGGTGCAACTCCCCAAAAGACTTACCCAGTGCCTTACACTCCCCCGAAAGTTTTAGACGGGCATAATTAGACCAAAGGAATGCCTACCTCCTCTACCAATGTAAAAAAATTAAAAATTCATTTAACTACGCCAACTTTCGATAGGATGACACTGGCGAGTTGAAAATTTGATAGGATGTTCTAGTCAATTGGTAATTAAAATAGGCGAGATCCGACAAAAAGAGCTCCTACCTCCCCTACAAATGAAACTTCGAAAAGGCGAAACTTTCGATAGAATAAACTAGCAAGTTGAAATTTTGGTCAAATGTTTGTAAAAGAATCTAGTTGGTTGGTATTGAAAATGGCTATGATCGAACCAAAAGAACGCCATCCTCTCGTACAAATGTTATCTCAAATATAAGGTAACTTTCCATAGAATGGAGCTATCGACTTAAAATTTTGGTAAAGTTTTTGTGGTGCCGGTTAGTTGAAGATCCTATCTCCCCTACAAAGTTGTGTGGTAAAAAAACTCACTCGTCTCAAATGGCGCCCACCTTCCCTACAAAAAGCCTTTCATCGTAATCGTAACTTCATCGGCTAACTTCTGCTCAAACCGACCATATTAGGAAATACACTTTCAATGCATATGGCTGCTGCATATTTGAAGTTTTGGTGTTACCACTAGCAATGCACAGGTCTAGGGTATATACCTAGTCTAGCCATAAATATTGTTACAAGGTTTGGCAACCCTGCAGAAAGGAACCGTTATATTGCATTTCTTAAAAATTGAGCTAATCGCTATAGTACGCTTGTGCTTGATGCATTTGTCATCATTTGAGTTTAATTTTTAGTGTAGTGAACATGGATTGGGGTGACAAAGAAAATAGAATTGCTGTGATTGCACTTCATAAAGTAGGAATGCAACCAAGTGATATTTTTAAGACTCTGCATACCCTTGGTATAAGCCGAATGTTTGTATATCGGGCTATTGAAAGATTTAATGATACGTCTGGAGTAAGTGACCGTGAAAGAAGTGGCCGTCCGCGAACTACTCGAACACCTCAAGCGGTTTAAGCCGTGCGCGAGAGAATTCGCCGTAATCCTCTTCGGAAACAAAAAAATTTATCGCGTGAGATGAAAATACCCCAAAGAACAATTTCACGTATCATCAAAAGTGACTTGGGGTTGGGTGCTTATCGTAGATCTACCGGGCATTTACTAACAGATTCGTTAAAAAAAATAGAGTGGAAAAATCAAAACGATTACTTTGCCGGTACGCAAACCAAGAACATCGTAAAATTTTGTTTACGGACGAAAAAATGTTTACTGTCGAAGAAACATTTAATAAACAAAACGATAGGGTTTATGCTCGCAGTGCCAGAGAAGCTTCTCAAGTTGCCCAAAAGGTTCAAAGAGGTCATCATCCAGCCTCAGTAATGGTTTGGTGGGGTGTTAGTTACAACGGGGTGACAAAGTTGCATTTTTGTGAGAAGGGCGTCAAAACGTCTGCCAAAATTTACCAAGAAAGTGTCCTTGAAAGTGTAGTGAAACCTCTCAACACGTCATTATTCAAAAATCAGCCTTGGAGTTTCCAGCAAGATTCTGCACCAGGTCATAAGGCGAAGTCAACCCAAAAATGGCTTGAAGAAAATGTTCCAGATTTTATTAAAGCTGAAGATTGGCCTTCCTCTAGCCCAGACCTGAATCCGCTGGATTACGAATTATAGTCTGTCTTAGAGCAAATGACGTGCTCTAAAAGACATTCTAATATCGAATCCTTAAAGAAGTCTCTTACACATGCAGTCGCCAACTTTCCGATTGAAGTCGTGCGTGCTTCCATAGATAAGTGGCCAGCTCGATTAAAGGCTTGTGTAAAGGCAAAAGGCAATCACTTCGAATAACTTGTTGCAATTTCCGTTGTTGACAATGCATTTAATAAATAAACAATGATTTCTTAACATATAACACCTCTTTTATTGAACAGTGCTTCAAAAAGTTTGTAACAGTATTTATGGCTAGACTAGGTACATACGCTTCGACTCGTTTACGTTGTCTTTGTCACTTTTTTCCTATTAATTTCTACAAAAACGCACCTAATTTTGCAGACACGAGCACATTCAAAAAAAAAAAGATTAGGACCTGAGACATTTAAGAGAGTTTTGACTTTCAGTTTAGTAGTTGATGTGCATGATTCAAGAATAGAAGGTTTCGCAACGCGCAGGTCCGTTATTCAGCCAAAAATTTATTTCAAATCTATAGTTTTATTTCGATTTTGAAGAAATTTTTGATTTTAGACCTCCACAACGAGGGGAAGGTTACTGTTTGTAGGGCACTTTTAAAATACATCCCCATGCTTCTTGCCAGCCTACCTTAAAAGAAATACATTCACATTTTTTTATACTGTTTTATTCTTATCTTGACGAAATTTTGTATATTTGACCACCAAGATTAGGGGAAGGCTAATGTTCACCTAAGATAAAGAAAACACCCTCATCCCCCTTCCCACCCCTAAAAGCAAATCTGCGAATTTATCTACAGTTTTATTTCGATCTTGATGAAATTTGTATATTAGACCTTCAAGGTAAGGGGAAGCTGACGGTCCACATCGGATTTCGGAACTCCCACAATCGCCTTCTGATCCCATAAAGGAAATCTGCAAATTTATCTGCAGTTTTATTTCGATCTTGATGAAACTTTGTATTGTATATTAGACCAAGGCTGTTTACAAATAATGTAAAAAAAACAATCCTATTCCCGTTCTCACCCGAAAAAAAATTAAATTTCAAATTTCCTTTTAGGAGTGAGGAGTGGTTTTGCGAAATCCTATGTATGTGGACTAGCCACCTTGCCGTAGCCTTGAAGGTCCAACATACAAAGTTTCATCAAGATCGGAATAGAACTAGATAAATTCGTAGATTTTCATTTAAAAGTGAGAAGTGGCATGAGGGTGGTTTTAGAAATCTTATTTAAACATTAACCTTCCCCTAGTCTTGGGGGTCCAATGTGCAAAATTTCATGAAAATCGGATTAAATCTGTAGATTTCTAAGCGAATTATCTTTCAAAAAGTATGTGATTTCATATCAAATTCATTGAAAGCTTTCAAAAGTGAAACTGGGACGTCATGCGCAGAGAGAGCGAAAAAGTTGCACACTTCTTTGCGTAACCTTCTATTGTTGAATCATGGTTGAAGTGTAAGATTGTTCTCCAGTCAAACAGCTTTGATGAATTCTTCCTCATAGGTCAATCGTCTGACAATAAATTCTCAATTCAAAACATCCCTTAATCCCTGACATATTTTTTTTGTCTTATATTTAGACTATTTTGCGCAAAATCGTACGTCATTGTAAAAACCTGGCTTGTGGCCGGAATCACTATCGTCGTTTATTTTGTTTACACCTACAGAAAAATGTCTTGCAATCTTTTCGCTAGACGATAAGATCCCATAATTTCTAGAGAACATTCCCCGCCATTTCGAAATTCATTCATTCGTTTTGGTGTCACTTTGGACATGTTACTTTATCAGAACACACATCATTTCTTAGAAAATTAGACAAACAAACAACCTGATAGCAAATATGTATGTAACGAAATATTTGAAAGTCCAAAAATAGCAAGCACACGCAATTTTACTACATATAAATGTATATTCTGAATAATATATCATTTGCATTGTAGAATTGTTTTTATAAAATTTGAAGTTTTTCGCACATTAACCAAAATTTAATTAGGTACTATTCGTCTTAGTGAGACATACGTATATGACGACATGCACTGCCGATCACTAGGATAGGTTCACTCGGAATTTGGCTATATCTCGGAAAGGACTAACGGCATATTCTCGCAATTTTCATAGCATTATATACCGTAGCCTACTTGCCCATTTTACTATTTTACAAGTGATATCAAATCGAAAGTCCCGTTAGGATTTGAGTCACATTTTTTTTTAAATCGTCAGAAAAAAAACCTCGCCACTAGGATAGGTCCACTTGACAATTTTGTTGATTAGTCCAAAATATTTGGCAATACATTTCAAACTTTAGAGTGTTTCAAACTGGTACAGTTATCTCTATTAGATATTATAATTATTATATATTATTTATATTAGTAGTCCGGGTAGCGCAACGGTTAGCACGTTCGCCTTCTACGCACTGGGCCCCGGTTCGATTCCTACTGAATGCGGTAGTTTTCGATGAAAACGGGGATTTACGTGTCGGACTATGAGCCCACTCAGCTGTTAAATGAGTACCCATTTATGGGGTAAATAACTCGGTTGAGCGTGTTGCTGATCACATACCTCTACATAAGACATACCGTCACGACCTAGAAAATGAGATGATGCTAACTCAACTCGAGGCCATGGTTCAAATTGGACTGTTGCGCCAGTTATTTATTTTATTTACATTAGGCAGGAAAAATGAGAGGTAATGAATATAGAAACTTTGAAAGAAAAAGAACATCAAAGACGCAATATTGCAAAACAAATTGGAATAATCTATCGAGTAAGAAATACTTTTGATGTTGATCTCAAAAATCGTGAGAGAAATCAAACGGGACGCCTTCCCCGACCATCGATTTCTACCACGAGAAGAAGAATTCAAAGGACATTGGCCGATTCTGCGCTATTAGTATCAAAAATTGAGGCATGCGGATCTTAGGGTTTCACTCTATGCAGAATTCCGAAGGATTCTCTTTACCTTAAACAAACAAAAAATAAGGAGCGGCCAAGGATATCGGCTGATTGTGCCCTATTATATAGCACTATGCTTCACACAATTATTTGTACCATGGCAAAAAGTTGCCTATCTTGAAGTTTAGCCATGTTAAAAGTGCACCCAACAGCTTTTGGGAAAAATACGAGTATTTATGCATTAAATATGAGTAGGAACATTTTCTCCGTAATTATTGATTTCCTCATTTTGTATTCCTGTATTCATATCCGTATCTACTTCAAAAATTAAAAGATAATCGGAAAGTCAACACATTTCTTGGAAAATATTTAAGCAAATGACTTTGCGTCCCGGATTTGATATCCTATCTAACTTATGGTGACAAAAAAAAAAGAAAAACCACGAACGGAAATTAAATATGCGCGTTCATTTTACCGAGTATGATAAATTTGGTTGTTTCTAAACCCAACTGTAAAATCTACAAAATAATTTATTACCACAACATTATCGAGTAGCAAAAAATGCTCGATGCGTTGCCGATCTAAGCTACAGATGCATACTAAGGCTTAATTTACATAGGTCGCATGAACCGAATGAACCGCATGCTCTCGCGCCACAACAATCTATACATAGTACTTTGCTATTGATCGTCAATTTGGTTTGCTCATGCGGCTCATCCGGTTCATACGGCAATCTAAATTGAGCCTAGGTTGGTATGCAGAATGAAACTAAGTGTCAAAAAAATTCCAATTTCATTATCATCTGATTTTGCGATTCTGTTTTATGCAATAATGATAAATCTATTTTTTTTATTTTTCATGTTGTTGTTTTTTATCTCTAGTTTTATTTTCATTTCTTTCTTGTCTCTTTCTTTTATTATTATTTTTCTTTTCAATTATGATCCAGGCTAAGAATTGTTTACTTGTAAAATATTAATTAAAACATCTGATAACCTGAACCACCTGTACACTTGTACTAAGACAAAATAATAAAAAAAGATGCAAATCCGTGACCTGAATATTAAAGAACGAGGGTAAGTACGATGGAAGCTTTACTTTGCTCGTTGAGAGATAAAAAAGCTGCAAACATTTTGATCGAGGGATTATGTAAGATTATATTTGTAAAGATTGACACCCTAGTTTAACGGAAAATATATTGTAGTTCATACTATATAATAATTAAATAATAGCGTTAAGGTTCTCGAAAAGAGGTCAAAATTATGACGGAGAAATGAATGTTTGCGAAAAAAAAAGTTTATTCATGAATGGGATAGATAGGTAAGGTAAGGAGGGTGCGGTGGGCCCGGAGGGCTATTCGCTATAGCCCACAAGTCTTGTGCAGCTTTAAGCTTTGGCGATCAAGTTTCATTCGGCCAATAAAACTGTTCAACTGCCAGATAGTTGGGACGCTAAGCGACATAAATGGACGCCACCTTGCAAAATATGATAGAGAAATGCCGTTTAGTATTATTGTTGATGGTCCACATACATTCATTTTAAGAGATGGAGCCATCTTGGACCCCGCGGCAGAGCGGCTGTGTGGGCGAAAAACCGAAAAATTTGAGCCCTCTTTTTAATATTCTCCTCATAATTTGTAAACGGTGTCTCGGATCGAAAAACTTAATAGGATATAAATTAAAGAGCGTCAAATCCTACATCCAATGTATTGCTCAAAGTTTGAATTCGGTTTATTAGTATAGTCAAAACCGGTAGTCGAAAAACAGCTGAACTGCCAATTAAAACTGTCAGTTGAAACTGTACACACTGTAGACGCACACACACGTACAGTTCAATCCTTAAGCTTTTACAATGGAATCGAAGGAGCAGGACGATTTCGTGGCTCTCGGTTTACTTTTTGGAATTTTTCAAATAAGTAAAAACTCTAAAATCTAAAATTATTTTTCTCTTTGCGAATAGCAGATCTCAAACTGCTAATTTTATTGATGACATACATACGTCTTAGTAGCACCAGGTTCATACGTCTTAGTAGCACCAGGTTCAATTTCGTCCAGCTTCTTTACCAATTTGGCATATGCAGCATGCTTTTTCGTACGGTAATGATAGTCATGACGCTTTAATTACCACAGACAAGGTTCCGATTGGTACATTGCAATAAAATCAACAATCACTGGGTTTGGTTTATTATGCGATATCTTTAGCTCAGCAAAAATTATATTGTTAAAAAAGAAAAACTCAAAAAACTAAACGCATTTGATCCCGACACCAACCGAACTCAGAACTGTACAGTTGAACCCCCACACACGCAACAATCAGTTGAACCTTTCAGTTTAAAAAATTAAAGTTTAATTCTGTACAGTTGAATTAAACTGAGACTGAAATGCACACACATGTAGAGGTTAACCCGTATACTTGAACTGTTCAGCTCAAACTGTCAGTTGAAACTGCACGTTTGTGACCGGCCTAACTTATCAATAGCTTCGTACGATGTGCGAAAACCTAACCACAACCTATCCTAAATTTGTATACATATGAGCAGCGTTTTATTGGTTAATGTTCTGGATCAAGTGTATTACGTGTTACATTAACAACATTGTTCTGGATTGTGTTGGATGAGCAGCTAGTGCACGAACACGAAATTAGTTCTTAAGGCGAACTCCGAATACTTCAACCACGTTGCGTTCGCCGCGAGCAATGGAGTTATACAGTTTGAAAGCTCATAGAGTTTGTTTCCTGTCAATAAAATGTCAATTTTTTGTAATGGATGGGTTCAAAAGTTACTGCGCGCAGGCAGTTCCGCAACTTGTCGGTTATGTAGTTCGTGTCTGCTGAACGCGACTCTCGCTGTAACACACACTTCATACGAAGGTCAAGGAGAAAGAAGAAGAAAGTGCGTGCGTTGAGAAGAAATATTTCTGGCTCGATGATCATTTGATCATGATCACTTGAGCGAAAGTTTCTCAGTATCTTCTGAATCCACCCAATAATGGAATAGCAAACAAACCAAATGAGTCTGCTGTCCAAATAAAATTGGTGAAATTTTGCATAAGGAGATATTCGAATTTAAGTTTTCTATAAAATTTGAGTTGAGATTTGAAGGCTAACTAAACCAAGAGACACCCCGAGAACCAAGGAAATGCTGTATGTTCTGTCTGTATCTTTTTTTTGTGTGTTCTAATCTTTTCTGCTCTGCTCTAGAGCGCAAGAAACGCAACTATTCTATTATATACTTGAAGAAACAAAATAAAAACTCACCATTTATTTTTTTGATTTTCTTCTGCCACAGCCATTCGATGCTTCGTTGTTTCATACACATCATCGTTTGCGTGTATTCGTAACTTAAAAGGCAATGCTCCTTGAACTTCTAATTGATTTTGTGTTTGTTTTAAACATTCAAATGAACCTTCAATGTCGTCTATCGAAAAACGAAATTGCTGTCCCGCCGAAGGAAATGATATAACCTGTAATAAAGAAATAATAATATTAATTTACATTGTTATGTAAAAAATCGTTGATTGGTTCAAGGATGTACATTAATAGTGAAAAGGCATAAAATCGAAAGCCTCGAGAAGACTGTTTGTTTAGATACCAAAAAAAAATACATAAATACAAAAATACATCAGAAAAACCAAAGATATTTCTCTTTTTAATCCTTTCGAAGTGAGAATATCTCGAAAACTATTGAAGATACGGAAAAAGTGGCGCGAACCTTTTCTTATTGAACTGCCCACGATTTTTCATTTTGTTTCAGAAATTTTCTTTTGCTAGGGTTTTCAAAATGCAGCAAACCTCAGATTCGTAGTCAGCACGTCAAAAAACATAAATGAAAAAAAAAAAAATTTAAAATTACAACAAAATTTGTTGTAGGCAAACTACCTAATGACGGCTATGTGAGCAGATTAACCGTGTAACGACACAACGTGTAGCGCGTGCTGGAAACACGTAATGCAACGAGCTTATAATTAATAAGCTCGGTCAGGTTAGGGAGCAAATGAACTTAATTAACGACTTGTATAATAGATAGTTCCGAATGGGGGAAAAAAAGCACATTGCATATTGAATGCTACGAGGCATGTCCAGAAAGTAATGAGTACTCTATTTTACTATTAAAAAAAACTTTATTAAAAAAAAAATTACACGATATTAGCCGCGTTCGTTTCACTGAATTTCGGTCTCGGACCGACAACGATTGAAAGGAACGCCACCGATCTGCGACGAGCGAACTTAAACAGCCACCATACAGATACTTCGGAGCGTGGGCGCGAGTTGCGGACTCAATATACATCTAGATAGGGGCGAAAAAAGTTAACGTTCAACCAATTCACTTTTAACTGTGATCCGATGAGATCCCATACGAAACCTGGATTAAACAAGTTACCTTGTATGGAAATAGACCTAAATCCTTTGAAACGAACGCAATTATTAAAGGTATATATGTATATTGCTTATTTTTCCACGTAGCCGCCTTCCCATTCTATGCAGGTTTTAAGCCGTGGCACAAGTTGTTTGATTCCCTCCTCATAGAACTCTCCCGCCATCTCCTTCGTCCACTTCAAGACCTCTCGTTCCACCTCTTCATCGGTTGAAATTTTCTTCAGGAAGGTGAAAAGGTGTAAATCTGAAAGCGCCAAGTCAGGGGAGGAGTATGCAGGATGGTTCAAAATGTCCCAACCAAACGCGCCTTAGTGGAGTTGACCATGTGCGGGCGGGCGTTGTCGTGCAACAAACATACTTCCATCGTCAACATTCGCCTCCGTTTGTTTTGAATTGCTCTTTTGCGGTTTTTTAGTGTCTCACAGTATCGTGCTGACTTAACGTCCCCCCCCCCCCCCATAAGACAGAAATTCGATCAAAATTATCCCTTTTCAGTTCCAAAACACGATTTTTTTTTGCCATGACAGATGGGGAACCGGTGTGCCGCCACTGTGAGGACTGTCTTTTCGTCTCAGGGGTGTAATGAGCCATCCATGTTTCATCACTAGTCACAATGGAGCTTAGAAAATCCTCACCTTCCAATTAAAATCGCTCAAGGACCTCGCGAGCGCTAGCGACCCGATTCAATCTGTGCTGCTCTGTCAATTGTGTTGGGACCCATCTTGCGCACAATTTTTTGGAATCCCAGTATTTCCGTAATTGTCTCGTGTAACAGAGATCTGGAGATTTGTGGAAACGTCGCACACATTTCATCCACTGTCAATCGGCGGTCTTCACGAACAGTTTCCTCGATTTTTTGCACCTACTCTTCGGTCACAATTGAAGGTCTTTCACTCCTTTGCTCGTCATGAATATTCGTTCTTTCTTAATTAAACTCCCAACACCACTTAAACACGTTCGTCCAGGTCAGAACACCTTCGCCATAAACAGTTTTGATCCGTGCAAAAATTTCAGTTGGCGTTTTTCCTTCCGCAAGAAGGAGCCTCGAAATTGGCGGGAATTCTTATTGACATATTTCACAGAAACGGACACTACGAGGCGAGTTTCGCCGGTGCTTGTTGTGTTCAGGGAAATCCCTACTAGCACTGTGTCGCCATCAATCTATGTATCTGCTATCAATCTTACTTTGTGGACATGCCTTGTAGAATAGATTTATTCAAAACAAAATTTTTTGTTGATTGACAAATGCACTTCACAGATGGGAGACTTATGTCTGTGGTTCGCGTGCTTTTTTTTGTCGATCGAAGAAGAAAAGAAGTATAAAAACCAAAATAAAAACGTAGGTTTCCTTTTATATTTCGGGATTGGACAACCCTAGTGTTGCAATCTGGCAACTGACAGCTCTATCGTAAAGTTTGACATTTTTGAGGTTATACGTACTCAGAACGTTTTGACATACGAGCGCTATTTGTGTTTTTTACAGTAACTTAAAAGATTAATCTCGGCCAAATAATGGAATTCAATCGTGAACATTTTCGTGCGATTATTTTTTACAACTTTCGACGTGGATTAACTCAGCAACAGTGCATGGATGAACTGAATTCAATTTTTGGCGATGAAGCTCCATCGAGGAACAGTGTTTATCGATGGTATGGTGAATTCAATCGAGGTCGTAGTTCACTCCAAGACGAATTTCGTGAAGGTCGTCCAAAAGGTGAAGGTCGTCCGGAAACCATTGATGCTGTGCGCGAACTGATATTGCAAGATCGTCATGTGACCTATCGTGAGATTGAGACAACCTTAGGCATTAGTGGGACCAGCATACATTCAATATTGCATGAACATTTGACTGTCAAAAAAATTTGTTCGCGTTGGATCCCACACAGTTTCTCAATCGCTCAAAAAAAGGCTCGTGTCGATTGGTCGAAAGAAATGCTCAAAAAATACGATCGCGGTGCTTCGAAACACGTCTATGACATCGTGACAGGCGATGAATCGTGGATTTACGCGTATGAGCCCAAAAGTAAACAGCAGTCGACTGTATGGGCGTTTCAAGATGAGCCAAACCCAACAAATGGTCGCCTGCTTTTTCGGAAAAACTGGACATGTCGCAACCGTACCACTAGAACAACGCAGAACAGTCAATTCTGAGTGGTACACAACCATTTGTTTGCCAGTTGTCTTCCAAGAAATCAGGAAAACCAACCGCCGAAGACGGATCACTCTTCACCACGACAATGCGAGCTCTCACACATCAGCTCAAACAACTGCATTTTTGAGCACTCAAAACATAGATTTGATGGGTCATCCGCCGTATAGTCCTGACTTGGCACCGAATGACTTCTTTTTATTCCCGTACGTAAAAAACAAACTGAGAGGTCAACGTTTTTCAACACCTGAAGAAGCGGTTGCTGCGTTCAGAATGCATGTTTTGGAGACACCTCAATCAGAGTGGCAAAAGTACTTTGACAATTGGTTCAAACGCATGCAAAAGTGTATAGATCTTCATGGGGAATATTTTGAAAAACAATAAAGCGATTTTCAATGATTAATATTTGTTTTTGTTCTCTAATCCCGAAATATAAAAGGCAACCCTCGTAGCACAAAATTCAACAAGCGACGATGCGTAGTGACCTAGTGCCTGTGCCTGGATTAGGACATATTCCACACTATGTTTGTGGAGAAATTCCGTCCAAATGAAACCTCTATCTTTTACCGTTACAGAGCTATCACATTTTTCCCAATTCTTGTCAAAAAGTCTGACCTGCTAGAGAAAGCTCCGATTTACCGGCCTATGGCTAATTGAATCTATAAAAACAATGATTGATTCAGAAACTACACAAAATACCCGCTAGAATGATACCTCAATGGTTTCGAAATTCATTCCACCGCCCGAGATCCAAACGTTTAAATTTTAGAAAAAAAAAATCGTTATCAACTTTTGATGAAAAATTTTAACCCACATTTTATAACGGGGCTTTGCACTAAGTGCTCTACAAAATCTCCAAAAGATGGCCCAAATTCTTACCTTTCGAATGACATATAAATATCTACGACTTCGGTTTGAAAATTTTCGAATATTAGATTTTAAAGGAAGAAAAACATGGTCTGAAAATCTAACAAACAGAGTGTGGAATATGCCCTAGTCCTATGGCGATCTTAAAGTGGGACACCTTGTATACTCTTCAATCAATTAGGTTAATTTGAAAATTATATGGGAAGTTTATTAAAAGGCTTCCACCCGTGAATCAAAACTGACTAACAAGCAACAAATATTCTAGTTCTAGTTAATTCTAATGGTAGTATATTAAATTAAATCCCGCCAGGTTAAAATCCCGCCGAATCAAAATCTCGCCAGATAAAAAGCCAGATACATACTTTGAAAACCCGCCACTAAAAATATCCGGTATTTTTAAATATTCGGAAATCCCGGCAATAAATTAAGGCGAAATTCCGTCAAAATCCCGCCAAAATGCTTCATGAATATGAAAACTAAATGTAAATTGGAGAAGTTTCGTTAAAACAAATAAACGCCGAATATCAATTAAAGTCGAACGTGTAATGCAATTTGCAACGTATAGCGGTACTTTGAACTGACGGGATTTTGTACTGGCAGAATTTTGAACTGACAGGATTTTGATTTCGTGCGATTTTGAATTGGTGGGATTTGAAATGGCGAGATTTTGGAACGCGGAAGTTAGTAAAGCGAGGTATCGTACACAACCCCGATGATATATGGGGTTTTTAGACGTCATACCTGTCTAGCTATTAAAACTGCCAATAGGCCTGCCGCCGTCAAACCTTCATTCAGGTTCGACAGCAGATCATCAGGTTCCATAGCAGGTCTGACGGCAGATTTATTAGAAATCCTGACGGCAGGTTTAATAGCTATACTAGCATGGTAGTATCAAAAGCCTTCAAAACCCATTTAAATTAAATACAAAAGCAATCACTGAAAAGTATTCCAAATGAAAATTTTCCCTGACACTAGCAAAACATTTATTGCTTGTAGTTACATAACATGTACTACGTGTATAAAATATTGTGTATTTAGAAGCCATCAGTGTTAATCACTGATATTGTTTGCTCGTTTAACATTTGTTCAGACTAATAGTCTGTTTGTACGTGACGTGCAATAATTTATACATATCCGTAATAGATTTTATAATATGTACATACAATACATATTAAAAAGTCTCCCACCCATGTCACAATGTACTTTTTCATAGGAAAAGTACAATATAAAGGCGAGAAAAAAGAAACAGCAATCAAAAAAAGAATCATATCAGATTAATTATCAATTTAATGATTACGTTGACCCTCCCGAAACAGTAAGCATAGTGCCCCTGGTCTTACAAACCAATAAAAATACATTGTTATGATAGATACATTCTACACGCATGCTTATTTAATGGACAATATTTTTTTATGTGGTTCCAAATTCAAGGTTGAGCATTGAAATCAACGACCTCAGCAATAGAAACATATATTGTTGAACTATTTTCTTATACGGTATCCCACGAATCGTATGATTTCTTCAATTATCGTTATCATGTGCAAAATATTTTTGTACAAAAGATATTTTCATATAGAGTTTTGTGATAAAAAGAACTGTGAAAAAAGTAAATAGTCAGCATATTCAATTAATTTCAAATCATATATGGGACCTCTCTCCAGCAGATATTATATTGTATTCACTGAGAATAACAAAACCCAAGACCATAAAGCCACGACCAAGATAAGAGTACATATTCCATAAAAAATCATAATTAATCCCTAAAAATTTTCATATCAAATACACATCATTATCGTGCGGTCTGGACAGTACGCACCAATCGCAGAGAATTTATAGCGATAAGAAGAATATGTTTGTCTACTCTCTACAAAAAAAAACACACACAAATACATGTTATCAGTAAAAAGAAAGACGACATATAATTATACCCTAGTTTTCCTCTTAATATTGGTGGTTATTTGATTTGACTGCAATATAAATAGAGTGACATTGTACACAACATATGCAATCAGTGACGTAGCTAGGATGATATTTAGCAGGGGGTTCACATCTTTGGTAACAGTAATAATATTGATAACGGCCGGCGCGGCGGTCCAGTACCGGTTGTCCCTCGGTTGGTGTTCAATACTGATAGGCGCGATAGTACAGTCTGGTTGAGGAAAAATCGCTCTTTTTGTGATTGTCATCAATAATCTTGACTTTCCAAATCAAATCGAAATTTGACCTCAATTTCGTTGCAAAATTCACCGTTACCTCAAGGATACAACTGTTCAAACTTTAAAGAGATTACAAAACCGATTTTTCAACGAAAATTCAAATTTCATAACGGTACTTTGATCTGACAAATATGCAAATTTCAATTTTCAGATGAAACGAATTTACTTCAACCTTGCTAAAACAGCAAAATGACACTTTTATAACATAAAAGTTCATTTAAAAAATTAAATTTTAGTAAATTAAATTTTGGTAAATTCTGAACAGTAAATAAAAAAAAAATCTATAATGATGTAAAATAATAAAGCTACATACAAACTATACAAATGTATCAAAAAAATATACCGTTGAAAAGCCAACATATTATAGCAAGTTTTGTCAAATTTGCAGGATCAAAATACCTTTGCAAAATATTCATTTGAATTTTCTATGAACAACCGATTTTGAAATTTCTTTAAAATATGAACAGTTGTATCCTTGAGGCAACGATGAATTTTGCAACTGGAGAAAAGTAGTTTGATATCAAATTTTATGTATTTCCATAAATTGAGGCAAAATCTCTGAATAAAAGATTGAGACAGTGGCAAAATTTAATTTTGTTCGGAAAGTCAAGATTTTTGATGACAATCACAAAAAAGCGATAACTCCGTAACGGTTAAAAATACGCCAATGTTAGATGGGAAGTTATGAAGGAGAGATAACTTTTTGTACACAGGGTGTTGAACACAATTCTGAAATTTGCAAACAAAAATCTTACTGGTGGTTTTTTTAGGATAAAATAACGGTATTTTTCATGAGAGGTTCATCTCGCCGAAACCTAACGCCCTCTGATGCCCGCACAGTTTCCCGAGTCCCTTTCTTTTTCATCTCCATGAGTTTTTGGCGAAAAAAAAACATCACCAAAACGAACGTATTTAATTTTAGAAGATTTTGCATTTATTTTTCCGGGAATCCATTTTTTGACAAGTTTTGCTTGTGACGTGACGATTCGGCTAAAAACAGATGTTTGGATAAAATCGTTCTACATACCCCTATAAAATAAATAACTAGCGCAACAGTCCAATTTGAACCACGGCCTCGAGATGAGTTAGCATCATCTCATTTTCTAGATCGTGACGGTTTTTGTGCAGAGGTATGTGATCAGCAACACGCTCAACCGAGTTATTTACCCCATAATGGGTACTCATTTAACAGCTGAGTGGGCTCATAGTCCGACACGTAAATCCCCGGAATCGAACCGGGGCCCAGTGCGTTGAAGGCGAACGTGCTAACCGTTGCACCATCCGGACTACTACATACCCCTATAACAATATAGGGGTATGTATATATAGGGATATATATACATACCCCTATATTGTCGAAATTTTATTCCCATTAAAAATATTTCAGGAGGGGTCCGTATCCACTTGACCCCTCCCCTGGTTACATCACTGAAATGTAGTCTTATGTCACGTTAAATTCTATTAAATTACATATTATCATGCAATGCCTCTTAATTTCTACCTATGTACATAATTTAGTTCAGTGAACCTCCAGACAAATTGGATCACATCGTAGTGGAGGAATTTAAAAATAGTTCTTATGATTCGTAGCAAAAAAAAGAAGATAGTAGTCAAAGAAATTCGGTCACCATCAATTTATGAAATTACATTGCCTGTATCTTTTGACAAGAAAAGTGGTCGGATCCAAGAGATATCTGAAACTTGTTGTCAATGGCTTGACAGTTTAAGAATTCATCCTAATCTCTGATTACTAGCCGACTAGAGTGTCAAGATTAATCGAAGCTGCAGTTTCTGATGACGTCCTCCTCATCCAATTATTTTTTTTCTACGAGAGAGTAGCCCAACACTTCGTGATGTAATTTGGATGAGGATACGAAGGTAGAATCCACAAGTGGATTTCTGCTTTAGATATCCCGACCAAATGCGTCAATTCTTCGGGCCAATCTTTTGTGTGTGATTGGATCAGAATCCTGCTAATTATTAAATTGCCAACAAATTTTGCATTGGCGTAAACGCAGAGAAGATCTATTCGTCGACCAAATGGGTAGATGCAAAATACATAATTGTTACTTGCGATCTCAGTAAAAATTCGCACCGTATTGCCGTTTTTCTGTGCGCCTCAAAAACGACAGCACCATCCCGGCTTTTGAGCCGCAATTGAGACAGACATTACATACGCTACAGCAACAAAGCGACGTAAACTCTGGCCGGTGTGCCGCCTGCACCTTCCTTTTTCAACCAATGAAAGCATATTCCCTACGACGAACCTTCAAGCAGCTGCTTAAAGCCATCGAAAAAATTTATCAAGATATAAAGCAATTTTGGAAAAGTTTTAACATTCTGAATGTACAATAGTAGCCAAGGCCCGACGTCGGGCTGTCGCGCCACGATGATGATGATGATGAATGTAGTAAAAAATATTTTAGAGTCGTGGAATGAAGTTCCTCCAAAATGTCTCAACAAAGGTCGACGTAAAATTTGGCCTCAGTGTGTAAATGGCAGCAACGAAGAAGGCGAACCCTGCAATATACGCCCTTTTTAATCGTTTAACGTTGTTTTGTTTAACAACGCAATTTTTGAGGAACGAATTAGCGTTGTTAAGCGGGGACTAGATGTAAGGGAATTCAAGCTAACCTACAACAATCATGTTCCACTTCTACAAATTAGAATTAAAGGAAATATTATTAAAATGTCCCCCCTCACATGAACCACCAAAACGTCACACCTTCAAAAATAAATCTCATTTTTACGACAATAATGCAAATTTTCTAAAAACCCCATCTGATTCATTTATTTCTTCTTGGAAATGGAAAGTAAACTACAATTGACATCTGAGTACATATTTAGATACGTATGTAACAAAACGTGCTAATCACCATTTGCATAATAATCTTTTCCACAAAAGCCACTCCAGTCGCAGATGGTCCACACATGCACCCAGTACAAACTATTTTTATTGTGAAAAGTAAGTGCAATTAGCAAGCAAATGGCCAAGTATCGGAACTAATCATTAGTAATAACCGCGGAGTTATTGTAATGAAATTTGTCCTCACATGAAAAACTCATAAAATCATAAGTTGGCCGGGAAAAACGACAAGAAATTTGTCTGATTTATTTGTCATTTGGTGGCTTTTTAATGAGCTGGTACGTAATTTGATGGCGCTATGGACTTTATTAGTCCATTAAAGATGCGGAAAAGATGCTTTGGACAAAATGGGAACTATTGGAACTATGGGGGAGGAGACAGAAGTTGGGGAAGTTACCCATCGGAAGATCAGGTTGTGGTTGTAATTGGAACAGGAAGGCAAAATGAGAGGAAGCCGAGGTGTAGAGGGAAATTATGTTCAACGATTAAGAACAAATACACAAATACTAAATTGTCAACAATTCCATTCACTAAAAATGTCGCCAGTTGGTTCCTCTGTAGGTTCAACGCGGAAATGTGGTTTCAAGTTTAACCCTAAATACTAGGACGACTAGGCCTGTTCTTAAAGCCGGTCCACCGGTTTAAAACCGCTCTTCTGATCGTTACCGGTCCCAAGATTCCCAAGTACCGGTTTCGAAAAAAATCGAATCATTAAAAAACCGGCTTATGGTCATAAAAACCGACTCATGACCGGTAAAAAAACCGACTCATTAAAAACCCGATTCACCAAAAAACCGACCGACTTGTTAAGAACCGACAACGAGTTAAAAACCGACAGAGTACTCGAGTACTCGAAAGCCGACTTGTCAAAAACTGACCGGCTCATGGTTAAAAAAAAAACCGTGTTAAAAACCGACTCATTAAAAGACCGATTCACCAAAAAACCGACCGAAAATCGACTTGTTAAAAACCAACCGGCTCCGAGTTAAGAACGGTTTTTTGGTGAATCGGCCTTTTAATGAGTCGGTTTTTAACTCGTCGGTTTTGAGTACTCGAGTACTCGGTCGGTTTTTTTGGTCGGTCGGTTTTTAACCCGTTTTTTTTAACCATGAGCCGGTTTTTTTTTTAAGATCCGGTTGAACGCTAGGAAAACATGTTTTCATAAAAACCTAAAACCGGTCTTGAAATCTTAGAACTGAACAGATCTAAGGACGACCTCGTGTGTTATATAAACCAGAATGACGAACCCATTCCCCTATTTACTTTATGTGTCGTGACTTCCATTGACATGCTCTGTTTTCGTACATTCGAAGTATTTTCTTACACACACCTATTGTGCAAGCATAACCGAAAGCGCTAGGCGGTTTAAAGTAGGGGATAGGGAAAAGGGGTGAATAATTAACAGGAACCGGTAAAAGTTCCGCTTCAACTTTGGCAGCCCACGATTAACGGAAAGCGGTAGACGCCTGACAGTCGAGTAGCCGAGTCGGCTCGATCACAGAGTGTGTTCGAAATTTTTCCAGGGAAAGGGACATACATATCTGCCCTGGACCTTAATATGTATTGTATTCCACAGAGAATTACATACTAATTTTAATTTAGTCATAGTATTTTAAAGTCAAATAAGGCTGAACGAAATTCAATTCTATGTTATAAATCGGAACGTATCAGTATATTAAAGTCAATTCATTTACTTTTCCAATGGAATTACTCAATTTCCTAATCCGACAATAGAAAGTACAATATTACTCGAAGCGAAATGGCACAAAATTGAAAGTCGGTATGTATTTTTATTTAATATTATTTTCGCTAATTTAATTAGCAAATTCCCCAGTGGGCGTTCAATACTTATATTTACATAAGTGATACAGAAAAAAAACACTGTGACTCAATAGATAATAAGAGTCAGAGGATTTTGTAATCGTGTTTTTTTAGTTCAGGCCGAACATACAATACTACTACGAACATTTGTCGGGTGGCTTTATAAAGGCAGTAATGCTGGGACTACATATTCCTATTGGGAAATAGCGACCGTATGGACCTGAGCTACACGAGAATTAATATTTCTGATTTTGAAGTTAAGCTGTTGTTATTGCTTTCTGGCGTAGGGTTGAACTCTAAATGTTAAAGCAGCCATCGGGAAGCGACCACCCCGTGTATCTGAGTAATACATTCGTGCGCTCATGTGCGATGAGGTCCTGGTCGTCAAAAGGTTCCCAATACTTTTCTGAGCCATACATTTAAAATAGTTACTGAATACCCTCGACTCAAACGGTGTGGTTATTCATCCCTACTAAATATGGATTTGTTTTAATCCCTTGCAGAGAACAGCGCGTTCATTATTCCTATAGAAGGTCTCATTGACGTTTCGTTGAATAAATTGCTATTGCCCTTTTAAGAAGATATGCTTCACATAAATTCAGACGGACAGACGGACAAAGCTTAATCGATTCGTCTCATCATACTGACCAAGAATATATTGTATATATTGTAGTTTATATGGTCGGAGATGCTTCCTTCTGTGCGTTGCAAACTTCATGACAAAGTTAATATACCCTATCACATCCGTGAAGGGTATAAAAACGAAAGGCTAATAGGCCTAAGATCCTTGGGTGGCGCGTGCGAGGCCTTACCCAATTTCGGGATGAAGACAAGCCTGACCTCATTCCATAAACAAGGTGTATGAGCAAGATCCAGACAACCACTGAAAATGGATTCAACCATCACACGCTGAAGGTCTGCGGAAATGACGATATGTCAGGTCCAGCGGACTTAAAAAGGGCGAAGCAATTAATGGCCCCTTCTCCTTAGAGAGAATTGATGAGAGTTTACATGTAGTAACTGCGGGGGATAATTTATGGCGAATGTGGACCTATGAATGAAAATCGATTACATAAAAAATTCGTATTGCATTAAAATATTATACATAATTTTTTACGTACAACAACCTTGTTTAAGGGCGGCCGGTAGCTCAGTGCGTTGAGGCGTCGTCATCAGTCTGATATCTCTTGCTACCGGTCAGCTTCGGGTTCGAATCCCGTCCAATTATGAATGATTTAGGCATTATGACGCCATTACGCGATTTGTTTTTAATTAAATTACATAATTTACTGATAACATAATGAGTGACACTTTTTATATGTTGTTCGTCAGAGTTTTCCCGACATACTGATATGACTTTCATCGAAAGTAAAATTATTTCTACCTCACTATATAGAAACTGTCTAGTATGTCCATAACCACTGTCACATCGCAGCTCGGATAAACATCGCCCGTAATACAGCGCTCGTTTTTAATTTCATTTGAGGTTACCCAAGAACCCTCTTCTCTTGCTGACCCGCTATTTGTTTGCACTTCAGTTGTAATCTATTCAAAATTTTCTTTCAGTTGTGCTTTTGTTATTATCACTATCAGTAGTTCCCATTTATTTATTTATTTATTTATTTATTACATATGTAGTTTCACATTTTGTGACTTTTGTCACGAAACCGACACCAGAACCTCTTGTTTACGTACATATATTCCGCATGTTGTTCATTTTTCCGACCACACTGCCTGTTGCGGTGTTGCTCTGTTTAAAGTATACAGCAACATGCAAATGCATTTGTTTTATGTTTTTTCTTTTACTTTTTCCCCCTTTAGTACTGGAAAAAAAGATGAAAAGTTGCCTACGAGTCGCGGTCGTACTGCACTTATTTGCATCTGCATTAAAATTGCGCTTTGCTGTTACATAACGACACCTTCAGATTCAGATTGCAGATTCTGTTTTTGTTGTTATCGGGCGCCCCCTTTTCTTGAAAATAACAGATACAGAGTACATATATTAACGCGAGAGAGAGTTAGGTGATTTTTTGAAAATTATGTAAACTTTAGTTTGGTAGGTTTATGGATCTGGATATAATAGGTTGGTTATGCAGGCATGTAAGGTAAGGTCATAATAACGTTACGAGAATTAGAAGGTGATTTTTATGTCCCAATCGCTATTAATAGGGATTAATATATAGATATAAGCAAACGTCTGGAGTTGTTTGGTCTCCAAAATAATAGTTTAGTAGTTAGTAGTTTTCCCATGAATTTTGTTATTGCGCCCTAACAATATACATATGAAAACCACCTACTACGGCCTAGAAATACCGCCCATGAATAGCGGCACTAATCCTGTAATGCTCTAGGACATTGGTTCTTAAAGTGTGGGTCGTAACCGCCTTGGGGGCCGTGAAGCTATTTCCGGTGGATCGCGAAGACGTTTTCAAAAATTCAAAACTAAAAATTTGTTTTATACAATTTAATCGAAGAAAAAAAAATTCGACGATATAAATTGTGTGATTTTTTATTTTTCAGAACTTAATTTATCGAATTAATGATTTAGTTACATATTATGTAACTTAAAGACTTAAAAACTTCCGGATTTAGTATTAATGGCAGATTTCGTTGAAAATCATTTTTCTCGTAGTACCATAGTCAAAAAAAAAACGCTCAAATATCAATCAAATGATTTATTTTTCCTATTTTTTAGCCGGTGTTTGAGGAGTGCTATACAAAAGTCCTCGAGAATTTAAATGACATTTAGGCAGAATCTCTAAAAAAAAAACACTTTTTTAGTGTTTGGAAAATAGGTTGAAAACGGCTGACCCTAGTAAATACAAGGCTGCGAGAAAGAACGAGAGCTCGTTGAAAAGGCTCAGTAAATAAGGACGCCAAACACCTTTTGGGTGTCCTAAATTGGAAGACGCGGTCACTTGACCGAGATAATTGCAAGACGATGATCCAGGCGGCCAGGCCAAAACGTCGGGCTTTTGCGCCACGATAATGAACCCTAGTAAAAAAAAAAACTCGGCATCCTCGGCATGTTTCTGTGTTTTTAATAGTTTTCGAGATAATTTCACATGAAAAAGAATATTTCTTGGCGCTTTATGCTTTTTTCACCAAGAAATATTTTCCGTTTTTGAAAAAAAAAAGCTTTGAATTTTTTGAGCACGTTGTCTTAAAAATTTTTGTTAAGCTGATAAGCAAATTTAATGTTCTTGAATAACGCGAAGTTGATTTTTTTAGAAGAGTACTTATTTTAGGAGACATTAATCAATGTTTTATGCGAACTCAATTATTTTGCCATTTTCTAGGTAACTATTGTCTCTTACAAATGCTCAGTGTATCTCAAATTAAAGCTAATTAAATGACCTGAACACCTATTTCTAACATATTTATCAATATATTGTATATCACCGATTCAGATTTTTCATTTCTCAAAGAAAAATTTTTCGATTTGTGAGGAGTTAAAAAAAAAACTGCACGTCACGTATTTTTTATTTTTTAAAAAACAAAAAAGTTGTTTTTAGATACTGCTTCCAGTGAACCACACTTAAAGTCCCAAAAGAACATTTTTTTTTTATTTCTGAAATTATTTTAAAAATGTATTAATTATTTAAAAAAAAAATCTTACGACAAAAAGAAAGACCATAAAGAAATGCAAATGTTATCAACACTTTTTCGATATTTTGAATTTTATGATTGGGCCAGGGGTCGCGTACGATTTGTTTTGTCTTTAAGGGGGTCGCTACGGCAGAAAGATTGAGAACCTCTGCTCTAGTATATATTTAGATAGGCACATCACTTTTATTGGGGGCGATCGCTAGCTTAGTACGTAGAAGCGTCAGTCTCATGTTTGACTACGGTCGTTACGGGTTTAAGTCCTGTCCACGGCGTTCGTGACCATGGCGTAAAAATAAGCCACAAGATCTTCAGACTTATCGCAGGTAGGCGGATAAATGCATCGTCCAGAACTGGTTTATGCCAACGAAACGTCAACTAAGCCACATGGAATAAATAGTTGACGCGCTATGCCCCACTAGGTGTTAGGGCAAATGAGTATATCACTTTAACTGAGAGCAACTAAGGAGAATTCTAAAAATGTAGGAATTTAATTTAAGCGACCCACAGTACATCTCACGGCTGCGGTATTTCGATAAGTGGTAGAGCCGATTTACTTGGCGAGAGCTCGATACCAGCCACGAACAAATATGCCATCGCATCTCGTCGACTCAGCTGTGTATGAGTACACTGATTTGATAAAAATTAATGAAGTAAGGCGTGCGTGGTACTGAGTATGTCACCTTCTAGTTACCATCTTTCCGTAATAACGGTCTGAGTAATGAAGTGCTCTACTACGCTTTGTACGTCATATGAACCGATACGGAACGGAAAGGGGATTTCTTTACACTTTTACTTTACATCGCAATGTCTCCGACATCTTTACATTTGACACTAACTTCGATCATTTTGGACTTGGGAACTATTTTTATGCGTTTTATAAAATGTACTAATGAAATCTTTCTGTATTTTTCACGCATAAGCGCATAACCAACTTTTTTAAAGAATAAAGTGGAGTGGGTCACTACTGATCCAAGTCAATGACTTAGCTTAGCTATCCACTACCACGAAAAATGATCAGCATTCAAGGCAATTCCACCCCTGGTTTCGTCCATACGACGGATTGTACTGATCAGGAGCTACTTTAGTCACATCGGGGAAGCAGCTCGATCAGGCCAGGTGGTTGGTATTCGGACCTAAATCGAAATACACGAAACCAGAGAGTAAGTGGTTAAGTACCGCAAAGCCGGACACTTTATTTGTTTATAGGGCTAGGATCTGCGTGTTGTGTGCATGTACCACGTATGCGTGCGCGTACCCATGTACATAGTTCCGGGTGCAACTATACGCGAATGGGTGTTTGTTTGCATGTACATACATATGTCCGTTTCGAAAGGGGCCCCCATCCATTACCCCCTTTAACAAACTGGTATTTAGATTTTCCTATTACAAATTTAATCGGCCAAAGGTTAATTTGCCAAGGAAACATCTAAAAAACTATGTTCTATTTTAAATGAACTAGTTTTGTAGTTTCGGAACATTCCTGTTTCGCGAATATTAGGAGAATTCTCTCTATTCAATTTAGAGAGAATTCTTAAAATTCCTTCATTGCGGCATTTACGCTAGAGGTAGTCCATTTCCGCTTTAGGTGGTAGGAACCAAGAACCCACGCGGGGGGATTTGTAGGTCCTATAGCGGAAATTTTTTGGGTTTTGTGAAAGTTCTCTCTAATCAAATAAAGAGAATTCTCTTAATTTTTTCGAAACAGGAATGTTCCGCAGTTTCAATATATAATTACTTAATTCGTTCACATAGTTAAATTTTTATGGTCCAATCTCTGTGTGTCTTTGTTACACTCAAAAATAAATAAAATATTGTCACATCATTCTGTCTCAGTAGTTCGACGATTGCACCGTAAGTAAATGGAAGTACTTACTCAGTTGCCCTAACCCCTTGTGGGGCATAGCGCGTCAACTGTTCCATGTGGCCCAGTTGACGTTTCGTTGGCATAAATTGCTTTCAGAGAATGCAGTTGCCAACATGCACCTCCTGCTCCTTCCTCCATGGCCACGAACGTCGTCGTGGACGGGATTCGAACCCGAAACGTCGGTAGTCAAACATGAGACTGATGCCTCAACACACTGCGCTACCGGTCGAAATGGAAGTGATATGATAGTATTAAACAAATCATTATCATTGTGTATCAGGTATGAAAAAAATTGTCTCTGAAAGAATTCATAGACTAGAGCCCAATCTGTAGTATTGTATAAAAACGTTTAAACTGTTTTAATAATCACCCAAAATCCATTTAAAACTCCCGTTGATCAAAGTGACACATCCTCATTAATTACGCTATTGAAATCGCATTACTGCGCCCACATACCCTTCAATATATTTATGTAAATGAGTGCATTATTCTACGTACATACCGAGTACATACATTTATTTTTCGGGACAAGGTTGATTAAATATGCAAAACAAAAAACAGAGTAGTGTGCAACACAATTTCTCGAATACCAGCTGTATAGCAAATTTATCAGCAAAAATGAACAGCATTTTCTGAACTCAATAATATTAATGAAATCCGCATAATCAAAATAATTAAATATCCAATAAATTCTACAAAGTACAAAAGTATCAATGCGGCTTCGAATTGACTTTTAATATGAATATGGGCCATAAATTCGACACAGAAAGATTTCACATTATAGAGTGATTCGCACCGCGAGCAATGGTGGACGCTTAAAAAAAATGGCGAAACGAGAGCCACTACCATTTACCTAGTGAACTTATCGCTTTTCACCGCACATTTAATATGCAAAGCACGTTTAATTAGCACCATTTATTACTTAAAATTTATTGGCACAGTCATAATTACATATATTATTCACGTATTAATGAGCTGCGATACCAAACGAACTGGTGTTCTTTTTGTTGTTAGATTATTCGTAGGTAAGGTATGCAGTCAGACATAAAGAACAAGAATTACGAATTTTCCAGAATTTATTATAAAAAAATGCAGGTTTATTTCCTGATCCGTGCCTCCATAGGTTTCAAAGAGAGCGATTTTTTGTTTAATTGTATTTGGCTAGCCGACCGATATGCCAAATAAAAATATTCAACTTTTTAATATTTCATTAAATTAAACTAAGAAAAAAAACTGATAAATAAACAGTTGATTCTTCATTAATTAAATAAAATGCATAGCGCTTCAACTTAATGGTGAAAAAATACCGTAATGACATCAAACGGCAGAGCAAAAAAAAATTAAGTCTCTTATAAAAGATACATTTGAATGCTCAAGACGGAAAAGTGAAAGTGTTATATCTTCGTTTTCATAAAACAAAAGATGCGAATTTGCCTATACACTACTCTTTACAAAGAACGGATAACCGAGTGTTTCAAACTCTTGAGGCCATCATTTATAGGATTTTATAGAAAGGGGTGACTTTTGTTTTCACAACAAACAAAAAATCACAAAGACATTAAAAGGGCGCTAGAAGTTACCAAATTTTGGAATCAAATCCAAAAGTCCTAAAAACAGCTAGGACTCTATAAAAAATGCCAGAATAAAGACCGCCCAATGTTTAAAGGGCTAGTTCACCACACATTACTATACAAGAGATGTTGTTGTTGTTAATTGCCTTGACCCCTCTAGGGTCATGCGCGTCTATTGCATTTCTATGACTTGTTGACTTTTCGTCGTTTTTTTTCTCTTCTACACAGTAAATTTTTTTCAACTAGATTCTAGTTAAACACAACTAGAATTTAGCTCCTAGATATTCTAGTAAAGATCTAGTGATTAAGTAACCACTAGAATATCAGTAAATCTTTTTAGTGATTTTCTGTCAAAAGCTAGTTGAAGATCTAGTTCTATTTACTAGTATTTCAGTTGTTTTGACAAAAATCTCGAAAGGAAATACACTGGTAATCTAGGAAACAAAGCTGAGTAGATAGTAGTAACACAGGTACAAACACTAGTAATCTAAAATAGTAAACGAAACTGAGTAGACAGTGGTACCTCATGTAAATGTTGTCGCTCTAATGCTGAAAGGCCACAACTAACTTTTTATTCGAAGCCAAGTTTTTGGGGTAATTTTGATAGGTTGCTTTCAAAAATGTTGTTAATTAATTAATTGACCCCTCCATACACTGGGGCGTCATATGGGCGCGTCAATATGTTGTTGTTGTTGTTTCGATAGCATATCTACTTTTCGAACGTGCAGTTGCTAGCATGTCTTTATACTGACAAGCTCGGGGCACAGTGGGAGTTCTATTAGTACCCACAGACAAATTTTTGTTCGTGTCGAGGATCGAACCTCCATTCTCTAGATCGTAGCGCGGTGACCGAACGAACACCGCCACCGAGCGCGAATAGGATGGCGTGTTTTGAGAAACAAACAGTTCACTTTTCACCTTATGAACTTCTGCCTCCAAACGCAAAGACAATAATGATGCCTGGCTTGCCTTCGTCACCGCTTTAACAGTGAATTTATCCAGTTTTCTAGGTACAAAACTTTTTTCCTAGAAACAAAGTGGTGAGCACTAGAAAAACAGTCGAATTGACAAGACGAACTGTACTTCTAGTTATTTTCACTTGATTTTTGGGCACGAACTGACCTTCTAAGTATTTTCACTAGATTTATGGGCATAAGGGCATGTTTCACTAGATTATCAGTAGGAAATTTTTACTAGATTTCCTCTAGTTGAACTTTACTGGAAAAAAAATTTGCTGTGTACATTGCTTATAATTTCAATTCAATTTCGTCTGCAGCTAGTGCTCGTATTGAAGATATTTTCATAGCCATTTTATGTCACAAATGCCATCAAAAAACATCTCTCTTTCTTTCTTCGAATTGACGAAATCGATCTAAGTTTGGTCATTTGCTTAACAGAAACATATTGTACAATACATCGATTTCGCCATTGGCTTGGGGGTTGGGGCGCAATAGATAACGACTTAGGTTGCTGTCGAGCGGGATATTCATGGTATGTACTAATGAATAATGAATTTTCTTGATAGACTGTGCTCATCTACGAAATTTGACGGACCAGAACACTTTTGTAGGCTTAACTTGGCCCCTACTAAAACTCCGATTAGGGGATGGTTTGCTAATAAAATACAACGGTATTAAATTTCGTCAAATTTGACTAGAGGTCAGAGCTCAATATCCTGACTTGCCCATATCAACGGCTCAGCAATGTAAACCTTTACTTATGTCTTTTTATCTCATAGAAGTTATATTCATATTTACAAATGAATGGAAAATAAAAATAAAAACGACCGGGGAAATTTCATCATTCATATACATATCATATTATTCACTTTTAAGACTTCAAGTATGTATATTGCCGAAATCCTGCATTTAAAAAACAAATACGATAAAATATGCTTGACCATTTGATGTGCTAAAAAAGTTACAAGTACAATACATACTAACGAAAACGCAATTTTCAAATATACGCCATCGGTTGCAGCGCTAAAGAAAATATTTCAAAATCAATTTGACTGTAAAATTGTGAAGCTTCTATTTTACCTTCACTGGCAAAAGGTTAACCACACCGAAAAGCAGTTTCATTTCAGATTTGCTATCGGGCCCGCTGACCCTAAAATCTAAAAAATCTGACCCTTTCAAAAAAAAAGTTTGTCGACCCCTGCTCTAGATCGTAGAGCGGCGACCGAACTAACATGGCCAACGTTACAAGAAATGGGTATAGAAAAATCAGTTTAGGTTGGGTTGAAAAGGTCGTGGTCTGTGGAGGTTTCGGTAAACAATCACAGTTAAAAATCTCGGTATTTTTTTTAAACCTGGTCTTGGACTACCACCATTTTTAATAATTTTAATTCTATAATCTAAACCCTTTCAAAGTTTACTTCTATTTTAAACCAAATTTGTAATAAATTCTAATACAATTCAAAGTTTACTTCTATTTTAGACCAATTTGTAATAAATTCTAATACAATTCAAACCTTTTTGTGTTATTTTTGTTCTCGCATTAGTTTCTAATCTAAGTTTAATTAAAAGGTAAACCCCACAAAGTATATTTTTTGAGTCTCAAGTCTCACTATAACTACTCGCAGTCAGCTCAAAATATTATGCTGCGTGGCCGAGTGGTCTAGGTCGCAACTCTACAACACGGAGTTCACAGGTTCGATGCTGCGCCATGGCGAAAAAAGTTAAAGATTAGCTGGCTAACCTGCGATGGGCTTAATAAAGGATTTGGAAGTTTAGAAAATTGGAAAAAAAAAATAATGGAGAAAAAACTTAGAGGAGTTAAAAAAACGCAGTAAAATTAATATTTTTTTCATAGATTATAATATCTGTAGATTAAATTTTAAGCCAACAATTTGATTAAAAAAATAATGCCAGAAAAGTTTAATATTTAAACCAGTGAAGTTTACGGAAGCAATTGTAATACTTTCATTTTATTAAAATCTAATACAATTTTGGTGTCGTCATATATGTAACCCCAATTAGCATTGATAATAGACCAGGATTTTTAACTGTGATTACAATGTAGATTTAGCAGCTGTTGATAAAGTTCTAACTGTTGGTGGGTTGGTTTAGGTAGATGTTTCCTAAAAAAACAAGGCAACCCAATTGCGCCAGAAGTGCACCGTTTTGATGCCAGACTATTGAAATTGATGTGTGTCCAAGGCGTTAACTGGGTTGTTTCCTCAAATTCAACCTGTGGAGGTGAGGAACCGAAGTAACTCCCCTATTCCATTGTAGGCGATCTCCGATATATCAATGAAAAACGCACTGCCTAAAGCTCGGTGTCGCACCCTGGCTACAGCTGGGCAATCGCAAAGGAAGATGCGCCAGGGTCTCCTTCTCGGTCCTATCCTTACATATTCGGCAGCGTCGTTTGCCAATTTCATTTGTGTATTTTCCTCTTAATAGCCCCAAGTGGCACGTGGATTACCACCACCTGGGATACGTCAAGGGCGGAATCTAGCATGGCAAGTTGGTCGGCCCGCTCGTTCCCTGATATATTTCTATGATCCTTAACCCAAAGGAGGGTAATTCTGTGGATACTGGCCAGGCCGTTCAGTTCTCGGCAATGATTCACTATTTTAGACGACGTTGTCGCCGATTCAAGAGCCTTTATAGTGGATTGGCTGTCCGCGAAAATTGCGATGTTCGCTATTGCTATTGCTATTGTGCTACGCCTCAGCATCCGAGTATAGTTCGGATGGCGCAACGGTTAACATGTTCGCCTGCCATGCACTGGACCCAGCTTCTATTTCTACTGAGTGCAGTAGTCTTCGATAAAAAAAGGGGATTTACGTGTCGGACTATAAGCCGACGCAGCTGTTAAAGCTCGGCTGAGCGTATTATTGTGCTACACCTCAGCATCCGAGTAGTTCGGATGGCGCAACGGTTAACACGTTCGCCTGCCATGCACTGGACCCAGCTTCGATTTCTACTGAATGCAGTAGTCTTCGATAAAAAAGGGGATTTACGTGTCGGACTATGAGCCGACTCAGCTGTTAAAGCTCGGCTGAGCGTATTACTGATTACACACCTCTGCACAAAACACACCGTCACGATCTAGAAAATGAGATGATGCGGATTCATCTCGAGGGTTTGGTGCAAATTTGGACTGTTGCGCCAGTTATTTATTGTTAATCTGGGCGGCGGAATGACCTAGCAACTCCGAGGTTTTCAGATAAAATTCCTGTACCGAGCCCGCAAGCCATTTTCGAGTCATCAGTGAAAAACTTCAGGTCATATCTAGACGTCACATCTTCGTCACACTATTCCACTCCAGTTGGAGAGCCAGTAGAAAAGTGTTTCTGAAAGTCGAGTTATAGGTATAGTCCGTTGGGAGAATGTCCTGCACCTCTCTCTCGCTAGGGATGACAGGATGTTGCCGTGCCCATATAGTCTCGCTGTTCAGTTATCAGACTCCCTAAGCCTGACCGCACTACATGCTGCGTTGAAACTAACTTATAAGTCGAGATGGAATAATAATAATAATTACAATTTTTTTTTAGTAAAAAGAACCAGTTCAGTCTTCTCCGGGTTCACACTTAGGCCACACTCTGTTACCAAAGAGGGGAGATTACCCCACCCTGCGGCGTACCTCAGCATACATGCTTGGTTTTGGTTATCCGGCTTTCCCCTGATCGGACTAAATAATTCTAGTTTTCAGCATAGCTAAAACCCATCTACTGAAATAACCCTCCGCACCGAACTCGGTTTGGGCTTCCAGTATGGTCACAGTGCTGACATTATTGAAGGTGTCTTCTATATCTATAAAAAGCCGCCAAAATATATTGTTTGTAGTGTAAGTCAAGCTCAATTGTGCGAACTACCTCGTGGAGAGCCGTTTCCGTCGATTTTTCCTTGAGGTAGGCATGTTGGCATGCTGAAATCGGTGGGTTCTACAAAAGTTGCCATATGTGGCTGCCGCTCCAGTGACAACTTCATAACGTAGGAAGTGAAGTTGATAGATCTGAAATCCTTCACGGAGTCGTGACCTCATCTGCCCGCCTTTGTGATAAAGGTCACACGAACTCGTCTTCATGACTTGAGGATGTAGCTCAGCGCTATGCAGCTCCTGAAAATGAAAATAGCCACTAGGCAAGATGTCACTATATTCTAAGTGTATGCACTAGTGATGTGTAACACAGTAACGAGTCGCTCTTTTTGAACGACTCATCAGGATGAGCGAAAGATTCGGCACAACGACATAGCCTTCGAGTCGTTCAATTTAAGAATGACTCACTGTAAAATTAATTCCCAAACTAGCCCATCGCATAAATATTACCCAACGCATAACCAATCCACGCTCATTTCTCAATACATATAATGTACTACAATACATTCATTCACTCATATCCCATCCCAGTATCTATCTAAAGCAAAACCACCATCATTTATCTACCAAAGCAATCCCATCTAAATCCATTCATATTCATCTCTATGCAGTATGCAATGCACGCATTGTGTATACTTCTAAATATATACGCAACAACCCATGCTGACTGCAAATGCAAACATATCAAAAATAATTTACTTACGTCGCGTCCCACCGCACAGCCAAGTTTCACCAAATACAGAAAACAATCCCAACATTCTAAAACAAAAGTATTCGTCTTACGTATCATCATCTCAAGCTCAACTTTAGATGAAACCAAACAAAAACCCATAGCTTCCACTTGCACTACAGCTACAGTGTAAAGCAGCGTTCTGACGGGGCCAATACATGACATCGTGGCACGCTTTCGATCTCATGCTTGTATCGAGCGTGGACTGGAAAGTGGACTGCTTTTGCCTTGGGTTGTGGACCATTCACACGACCACGATTTAGTTTATCCCATAAATCATTCTGTTTCAAGCAATTACACCACTACTATACCCTAGTCTTAAATAAACTATTTTGTGGCCATAACTTTTAAAATATAAGGAATTTCGCATTTTTGACACCATTTTGACCCCCCTTTAGATCCCCCATCCGGGCTGAGGAGCATCCATCCCCACTATTTGGATGCTCCCCAGCCCTCTCCCTCCCTATCCCTCTCCCTTCTCTATGTAAAATTCGTTCAAAAAGAGCGATACAAAATCGTACCGCACAATAAGATTCGTTCAAAAAGAGCGACACATTCAAAAAGAGTCAAAAGAGTCAATTGACTCTTTTCGAACGAATCTTTTTGTGCGGTTCGATTTTGTATCGCTCTTTTTGAACGACTCTTTTTGTGCGGTTCGATTTTGTATCGCTCTTTTTGAACGACTCTTTTTGTGCGGTTCGATTTTGTATCGCTCTTTTTGAACGAATCTTTTTGTGCGAGTTGATTTTGTATGCCCGCCCCAGATTGGCTGCCCCGTTTTCATGGGAAATAGTGGTCCGATCGGGTTGGCTCGAACTAAAGGATATTGGGGTGTCGCTAAATCCGAATCTGGGGTCAAAAAAGAGAAAAAAAAATTGGGGTCGCCCATCCCAGGCTGGCAGCCCCCTTTTCATGGGAAATAGTGGTCCGACCGGGCTGGCTCGAACTAAAGGGCACTGGGGGGTCGCCAACTCCGAATATGGGGTCAAAAAAGAGAAAAAAAAATTGGGGTCGCCCATCCCAGACCGGCAGCCCCCTTTCATGGGAAATAGTGGTCCGATCGGGCTGGCTCGAACTAAAGGGCATTGGGGGGTCGCCAACTCCGAATATGGGGTCAAAAAAGAGAAAAAAAATTGGAGTTGCCCATCTACGACTTTTATTGAATATGTTATTAACCAAGTTTCAGACTCTTTGCATGACTCTTTTTGAACGACTCATTGGAAAGAGTCAGAGCTTATGTGCTGGCACAGTGAAAAGAGTCATTATGCCCATCACTAGTATGCACTAGAGCTGTGCAGAAGTGGTGGGTCAAATCTTGTACTCAGAGAATGCAACCCATACCTTCCCAGCCAAGAAGTAGACTATTGAGAACACCACCTTGAGTAACGGAAGTATGCTGGCTGAATGAAATTATTTGCACCTGTACTTTCTTTGCCTCATTATCAATGCAAATATATGTACAACTTTTAGAAAATAATATCCGATAAGAGTAAACAAAAATCAAAGTAGCAAAGTAATCACATCACCATCTACAATTCATTGGATTATCATATAGCGTTAAGCTGAACTTTAATAATTACTGTCGCGCTGATGTGATGCATTCGTATTATCAAATTAGTCGCGTTTCTTTGCATGCACTAACAACATTGTCCCTGATAGTTCTCTGATGCAGGAAACTTGCTCTGTAACCAACAACAGGTTCAAATATTTCTATTAATTGTAATTAAATGTAATGTAATTCAGGCCTATAAAATAAATAACTGGCGCAACAGTCCAATTTGAACCATGGCCTCGAGATGAGTTAGCATCATCTCATTTTCTAGATCGTGACGGTATGTCTTGTGCAGAGGTGTGTGATCAGCAACACGCTCAACCGAGTTATTCACCCCATAAATGGGTACTTATTTAACAGCTGAGTGGGCTCATAGTCCGACACGTAAATCCCTTTTTTCATCGAAAACTACCGCATTCAGTAGGAATCGAACCGGGGCCCAGTGCATAGAAGGCGAACGTGCTAACCGTTGCGCCGGACTACCCAGTTATTTTGTGTGAAGAAAATGTTGATTTTGTGTAATTAAATGGAATAACTAAAAGGGCACTAAATACATCTGCTATCCAAATAAAATTTGTTAAATTGTATTTTCACTAAGGATATACTAGAAATTTCCTTTGACATTTCAGTTGAGGTTTCAGGGCTAACTAACCCAAGATACATCCTAAGCCCGTTTCTTTGCTGCTATCGCTATTTGTTCTGTTCTGGTTGTAAACAAAATTAGCATTGTTGATTTTCAAGAACATCACTGGCACAAAGTTAAGTGAGTATAATGTGCATTGTTTGCACATTTGTACGAGTGCTAATATGACAGAGAGTGCAGTTTACTATAATTTTCTCCATACACTTAGCACCCAAACACTATTGTATTATACTCGTATTATGTATATATAGTGGAAATTATCAATGCACTTGGCAACGACAGCTGCACTGCAATGTCATGGCATTTCCAAGTGCAAAATAATAATTACGAGTATTTTTCAAATTGATCGTCAGTTAGCATAGTGTTGTGATTAATTAGAAAAATGAAGAAAAAGACACGTTGCTATCCGTTAGAATAATTGGAGCTAATTGTCATGAGGGTATTTGTTAAATGTTGTGTAAAGGTAATGCAATTATGAATGGTTGGTTATTATATGCAGAATTTCACATCAAGGATTGTGTTAGTGGAAAGATGTTACCAGCGAGCGTGAATTGGTGGTACGTTAGTTCTCATTAAAAGTTAGGTTAAAGCAAAAGGGGATAATCTTTGATGATTCTCACAGCACACAAAGATCACTACTGGATCCGTAGCGATATTGGCAGGGACTTTCCAACATCCTAAAAGTGCGATTTTTTTACTCCCGCGTAGTACAGGTTAAACGAACATTCCAGGCAAACTATTCAGCTTAAATGTCAATAGTACAGTCAACTCCAGGCGCCATTTTATTTTTAATAATTTTTGATTGTGCTTGTATTATTAATTATTATTATTTGGTGTTTACCAATGAACTTGATATAAAATGTCAAATGTTTCCAATAATTCGCCATTTCAGCGCGAGCGCTATCTGATGACCTATCTACCCGATGCAAGGTTTATCTCAAGAGCCGCGTTCTTTTGCCTATGGAGTAAACAGCAAAGAGACCGCATAGCCGCTGAATCCTGATTGTTGCCGAGCGATCGGACGGGAAGCTGGAGATAAAAGCGTACGTGATGCCCAATCAGAAAATTGACGATAAGACTCTGCTGACCATGTTCCAGATACGGTCCGATATGGTAGAGCGAGCAGCTGGACGGCTGTTCTTCACTAATGTTCAGAAGGTTCAATTGGTGTCGGTGAATGAGAAGAAAGAGTAACACAAGACGCGTATTTTAGGGCGACCGCATAGTGAAAGCTGATGCCGAGCTGGATGCTGGCGTTTTGATTGTGAACACTCAGTCAAGAGAAACGTTCACGTGAAATGTGCTCATGGTTAAGTGTTCACAATCAAAGCGCCAGCATCCAGCTCGGCATCAGCTTTCACTCTGTGGTCGCCCTTAGGCAAGAGTTTAGTGTAATTGTTTTTATAAGTTTAGTTTTAAAGTTTATAATAAATAAGAAAAAAATGTTATGTTTTTTTTTTCAATGAGTTTATCCCGAGTTCGTTTCGATCGTGCTCGTTCACGTCATTCGCTGGGTGACTACTCCGCTGAGGTATCAGTCTGATGTCGTATCGGTACCCCGGGTCCAAATGCCGCAGTGGTCATGGTTTTGCGTTATCTTCACCCCGTAGGGTGGTGACTTGTCGCAGGATACATCTGAATGTGCAGGCGTATGCTAACAACATGCATCGTCCAAAATAATGAATTTCGAAAAAAAAGCTTATGTGCTGCGAAAACGAATGGAGATTAGCCCTTTTTAAAATTCATGATTCTGTAAACGAAACCTGTTAGGAGTAGCTGATATGCAAAGCCCCGCTAGAAGTAGGGCCAAATAATATACTCAGCTTTCCGTGGAAGATGGTCTTTACATCTTTACAGGAAAGCTGGATTCTTCTATTTTTCTCGGCTCTCAACGCCAGTTCCATGTATTCTCTGTATGATTTCTTCTTTACATCAGAAGATTCTTGACAGTTTTCGTCGTAGCAAGAAATATAAATGGAAATTAAATTGAATCGTTTCTCTAAATATTCAAAGAATGTTTAATCGCTCATCCTTAAAAGAACAATCACTGATGAATTTTACACCACAAAAGTCTTAAATCAAAAAAAAATAGCCCTTCTCCATTCACTACCACATCAGGCTCATAAGACTTAGTGGGAGCATCCCAGCCTCGAGTCCTTTCTCGAAACCTGCAAAAAGACGCGTAAAAACACACTTTGAAGGTAAAATCGATCAGCCTAGCCAAATAAATTATCGTTGGAATAAATCCCCGATGGAAGATCGTTTTGGTGATTTCAAATACCAATTCCAATCGTTCCTTGGCATCAAGGACTCAGCGGCTATGCGTCCCAGCGGGCGGTCTATATGCGTCGGGCCAATACGTAGGCATAGAAAATATCTAAAGCCAACTCAAATTTGGATATAGAAGATTTTTTTATTGCACAATTCGAATCGCGACGAGGCGTGTGCGTTGGGCCGTTCCGTAAAAGAAGACGGCGCGATAGATAAATAATCCAACCTGACTTAAGCCTGAAGGCGACTGTCGGAAGGCAAGGACTCAGCGTAGACGAAGAAGGCGCGGCGAAAGATGGTCGAAACTGGAGGACGCGATGCAGAAAATTAAACTGAATACGGAAGAAAGTGATCCGGCGCCAATGGCACCATTTTGTCGTTTAAACTGTCAGTTATGTCAGATATCAAGTGAGTACTAACATTTAAAACTAAATAGCATACTTATGCGCCATCTGGGTTTGAACACTACAATTAATAAACAGAGTAAGAGTTCTTGCACCTGCTGCTAATATGAAGTATATAAGAGTACGAAAAAAATAACAAATACAACCAAATGCTCTGCTCTGTACGTTAAAGAAGGCGACAAACATTGGCTGCGTTTTGGGAAACTTACAGGATCAGACAATTTGACAGTGAGTAACAGAGATGTGAAGTATTGTATATCCGTAAGTTAGAGAGAGAGTGATCTTTAGAGGGAAAATATACCGGAAAAATTTGTTGGTTCGTTTTCCCAGCCTATGATTTCTAAACAAATACATCTACCGGCCTCTCTGTCTCTTTCGCTCTAGTGCAATTACTAAGAAACAGGCGTAACGAAAATTGGTTGGTTGTCATTCTGAGTTGTGTGCGTCGAATATGTGAATGTCTCAGTTAAATGCGTCTCTCTTTCACTTACGATACACAATGCTTTGCCATCTCTGTTACTCACTGTCATTTACTTAACCGGTCAGGCTTTCAGGACCGCGACCATTAATAAATTGTCGTAATTACGTGTTGTTAACCTGCACTTCTAAAGCCCGGGCCACACCTATCCGATCATACTCCGATCATGCAGTCGAACTAGTGTATGAGAAGGAAATGGTATTGGGTTTCGAACGGAGTATGATTGGACGCGTATCAGAAAAGTGTGAACTAAAGCCCGGGCCACAACGCGTCCGAAATTCCATATAATTTCCCTCTCATATACTCGTCCGACTGTATGATCGGATAGGTGTGTCCCCGGCATTATACAAAAAAAAAAACAGTTGCTAAAGCAGTCGGAGCGTAACACTCAAATCTTTAAAGAATTTTTTATACACATTAGACCAAATAGTCGCCTTAGACCACCTATCAGACCAGTCATTAGGTCACGGATTAAACCACCTATTAAGCTGCTCTGATACGTGGTCTAATGGATGGTCTGGATGCGCCGTCTAATGTCTGGTCTGATAGGCAGTCTAATGCCTGTCTAACGGCTGGTTCGTCTAACGTGTAAAAAGCCCTTAAGGTCCTAAAGGATCGGTAATAAAGAATTTTCCTTCCCTCTTTAAACGGTGACTCAAGAAACTTGAAATGAATCTATAACTAATTCAGAAGAAAACCAACCAGAAGACCACTTTCATATTTCTAGTAGTGATGGGCACTATTGAATAACTATCGGAAAGTTATTAGATAGTTTTTACGATCGATAGTAGAAAATAGTTTTTGCTATCGATAGCCCGATAGTTTGCTTTGAATGAAAAGTTGATTCGATAACCCGATAGTTTGCTTTGTGCGAACGATTTTGCCGAATGAATGGATAATACTTTGACGTGCTAGCTCGATGTCTTGTGGTTGAGATGGGTCGCTGCTTCCGAATTTGAGCTCAAAATTGCAAAAAATCGAAACAAAATGGAGATATAGAACGGCAACAGTTTTTTACGAAACACGGCCAATCGTCCTGTAAAAAAAACTGGTAGGGATTTTTTCGGTCGCTGATTGCAATCTGAAGTCGAAATTACAAAAAAAAACAAAATGGAGGATACAGAATGGCAAAACTTTTTTTAGAACAGGGCCAATCTTGCTGAAAGACACTACACAGTTAAAAATCCTGGTCTATTATCAATGCTAATTGGGGTTACATATATGACGACACTAAAATTGTATTAGATTTTAATAAAATGAAAGTATTACAATTGCTTCCGTAAACTTCACTGGTTTAAATATTAAAATTTTCTGGCATTATTTTTTTAATCAAATTGTTGGTTTAAAATTTAATCTACAGATATTATAATCTATGAAAAAATATTAATTTTACTGCGTTTTTTTAACTCCTCTAAGTTTTTTCTCCATTATTTTTTTTTTTTTTCAATTTTCTAAACTTCCAAATCTTTTATTAAACCCATCGCAGGTTAGCCAGCTAATCTTTAACTTTTTTCGCCATGGCGCAGCATCGAACCTGTGAACTCCGTGTTGTAGAGTTGCGACCTAGACCACTCGGCCACGCAGCATAATATTTTGAGCTGACTGCGAGTAGTTATAGTGAGACTTGAGACTCAAAAAATATACTTTGTGGGGTTTACCTTTTAATTAAACTTAGATTAGAAACTAATGCGAGAACAAAAAGAACACAAAAAGGTTTGAATTGTATTAGAATTTATTACAAATTGGTTTAAAATAGAAGTAAACTTTGAATTGTATTAGAATTTATTACAAATTTGGTTTAAAATAGAAGTAAACTTTGAAAGGGTTTAGATTATAGAATTAAAATTATTAAAAATGGTGGTAGTCCAAGACCAGGTTTAAAAAAAATACCGAGATTTTTAACTGTGTAGTAGGGGGCTGTTTGGGTCGCTGATTTTGAGCCTGAAGTCGAAATTGCAAAAAAAATTACAAAGCGGAGATTAAGAATAGCAACACTGTTGCTGTACTCCTCTTTAAAAATTATTGTAGTTCAATCGGAAAAACAGGAAAAAAAATCGTGTGGTTTTAAAATTTAGTAAAATTAATAAGGACAGTTCTAAGAATAAATGCTCCAAAGTCCCTGTTCATAGGGGAAAGGGAAAAGCGGGCCCAAATCAATTTCGAAGATTTCCTTGAATATATACATTCAATGACACCCTTTGTATGGAAAGTAGCCTTGGCTTTCATCCGATCAAACTATTTTTTTCAGACGCGAATAGTAAGGTCAGGGCAGTCATCCACCCGAATTTGACCCGCCTACTTTAATTCGGTGGGGCGTTATTGGCATGTTTGCAAAAATCATATTTGTAGGGGAAATAGGCGTACCTTTAGTCAGAGCGCGCCCAACTAGATCTCAATCGGAATATTTGATCAAATTTTCATGTTGCTAACTGTATTCTATCGGGAGTTATCGTGTGAGGAAATTAATACACCCTATACTATTTTATGGACTAGCCTAGAGTATAATATACCATTGTCAGGGTTATGATATACCATTTTGTAGGAAATCCGATGTACTTTGATTCGGCCTTGGGATATTTTCTTCTTTTTTTGTGTAGAATCTTAAGTTTTCAAAATAATCAAAGAAAATTGAAAAAGAGAACCTTTGACCACTCTCCCATACGCTTTGTAATGAACCACCTGCAATGGACCAAATCCTGTTAGTGCTGCTTCCACCGGCAGATCTATGGCAGCACCTGATGAGTAAGGATCTATCGGTGGTACGAAACCAGAGGCCGAGGGTCCCATTACGCCTGGACCCTGATGCGAACGCGAGAGAATGTGCGCCGTCCGCCAACCATTCCATCCTTATCGCCTCATTTTTTATCTTTCTCCATTTTTACCTCCCCTGTTGGTCTTCCCCAGACCTATGAATTATGTACGTATTAACAAAACGTAAAGGACAGGGGCAACGAGCGGCGAAAACCCCACCCACGTCTCCCGAACTGAGGTACAGCAAGCATAGGCCGCTGCTTAGGTCGTTGAGGGGCCTCTTTCTTCGCCAGATGGCACGGCCCGACCTTCACTGTCATTATGCTACCTAAGGCTCCGTCCCCACGGGCATCTTCGGATGCCCACCAAACCGTCCGTTAAAGCTTCCGGACCCTCTATTATCGGGGACTTTTGGGCGCATATTCAGGAGACTGTCCCCAACAATTGTGCAACATTTCAAAACTACACGATTTATTTCACTATTTTGCACTCCCAGCCTGGGCTAGAAGTTCCGTACATATACAATAAATCGAATAAAACCAGATTTCCGCTTTATATGTACGTATAAATAAACCCATTTAAAAACAAACGCCAAAATTCCAACCAAATCTCGGCTAAGTCACAGCAAAAGTCATCTTGTCAGACAAAACTGATTAGCATACTTCAAAAAGACACAATGAAAAATACCTTACAAAAAATCAAACCAAATCAAATCTATTGAATTATGTAGTTTATGTTAAAGTTAGCGCTGGCTCTAATCAAAAAATAATAAAGAACTTCATCCGTCCAAAAACGTGCATCGAGTCGTCGCCGTCGGTTGAAAAATCTAGGCCATCACATATTCATTCCCGACTGATCATCTCCGACATCTTTGCCTAACCACCGCATCGCGTCAAAACAGAACCGCACCGTGCTAGGCCATATGTGAAAAAGTATTCCACTTGGGTGACATTCTCGCGGCTCGTTGAATAATAATGGAGGTCACTTGGCTAATGAGTAATCCGACTACGGGATCCAGACAACTTAACCAAATGTGGAGACGAAAAAAATTCAATTGAGAGAACGTCACCGCCTAGTTACAACAATACCAGTATCAGCAGCAGTTACTGACCGTAAGGCTAGTTTCACACGGAACGCACGATGCACGAGATTCTATCAGAAAGCACCAGTGGCGAGCGAGCTTTCTACACGAGTGCAATTTTAAATTAATCGTCGCACATATAAAGCTCGCTCGCCACTGGTGCTTTCTGCGCGCGTTCCGTGTGAAAGCCGCCTAATGGTATAGCATCTCTTTTAACAAAAAGAATATTTTGAATTTCCGGCCCACTAGAAAATATCAGCTAGAATGGAAGAGCTCAATGAAGCGTATATGGCCCAAAATTCAATTTAAAATAAAAAAAAAAGATTCGTCACATCACATTGAATACCATGGGGCTCGATGCTGTCGGATATGATCAGGAGATCGCAACGCAGTAAGAGATAAATTTACTTGGCCGCTGGCTAAATTTGTAAGTATCCAAATAGTGTGTGTGTGTGCGTGTGGACTTGGAGATCTCAGGTGACATTGGCCGCCCCTCTTTTGCGTGCGCATTTTTCTTCTGCTTTTCTATCAATCTGAAAGAATTTCATGTTTTGTTCCGTTGGTAATATTTCAAATGAATTTTTCGATCTGTTATAGGTATCTGTGGGCATGCCTGGCCAATTAACTTTTCATACATAAATACACCGAGTTCGCCGGGCGGCCGGCGTTGCCTGCGGCCAACAGCTTCGCAACAAATCAAATTGGTTTCTCAAGATATTTGCACGGCTGTATCTTGGCTTCTTCTTGGATTTGTAGCGGTCATTATATTATATATCGTGTCGTATGTAACGGGAAATAATATTTTAAATTGTTGTTCGATGAGCAAGTTTTCGCACATGGCGTAAGGTGAAGAGACTGTTTTTTTCCTATTGGTGAGTGAGTATATTTGGGATAACCGCAGTTAACTTACAACTTCAATGTTCAAAAGATACATTCGGAGCTTGTATGTACATCATTTGTCAGTAACCTACACAACAGCTAGTCGTATGCCTGAATAAAATTATCGAAATAAATCGGAAATTTGCATATTAAAATACATGATTACGCAGCCGACAACACAACTTAAATACATACACTGCGTAGCATAACTATAGCCGCATCATATATTCTGGTAATTTTAGTATTTTATGAGATATTTTGATGAAACTAAGTACAGCATATTAAAGCGAAATAATTTAATTTCTTTTTTGCCAAATCACCTTTCTTTAAACTGGTTTAATTACGCCATGTACCTTATTTTGTTAGTGGGTCATAACTACCTATTTTATATAACCGCACTACATTTGCACACTGCAATATGGCCTATTTCTTGTTTTCTTTCAAGAAAATGCAGATGCATTGAACTTCATTCACAGTACCGTTAATATTGTCATTTGTATTCATTATCGAGCAAAATGCCACCTGGCGCGTATCTGATCGAAGTCGATAAAGGCAAAATTCGAGCCTTTTTGGATAATTTTTTGATCCAAAAAGGCTAAAATCTACCGGAAATTGAAACGTTCGGACAGAATCATCCGAAATTTCGTCAATACCCAAAAGGAATACGAGAAAAAGAAAACTGGATGGTCGAAATACAAACTATCTGAAAAGGATAAGCGCCGCATTTTGAAGACAGCAAGTAACTCAATGAAAAGTCTATCGATAACTAACGAGAGTAGGGTGGAAGTATCTAAATCTATAATAAGGAGAGTTTTAAGACAGTTAAACCGCATTAAACGGCAAAAACTCGGCACAAACATGCCCGTATGATGTTTGAAGGAAAAATTTCCAGACAAACTGGAAAAAGGTGATTAATTACTGCGGTACTTCTGTTTTGATCTATTTTATTTTCTTCATTTTCCTTTTTCAGGTGATTTTTTCAGATGAAAAAAATTCAATATTGACGGTCCAGACGGATTTAACAACTGTTGGAGGGATCTCCAGAGGGAACTTCGATATTTCTCTAAGAGAAATTTCAGAGAAGGTTCCTTAATGGTGTGGGGAGCATTTTGCTCTGATGGAACAGTTGATTTAGCTTTTCCCAGTATACGAATGACTTCGCAAGATTATGTCGACGTTCTGAAAGATAAATTGATTAATTTTTTGGAAAGGAGAGACGACACAGAACTGATTTTCCAAAAGGACAACGCACCTTTTCATACCAGTCGTCTTACTAAAAGTTTGTTATGGAATTGCTCTTGTTCCCCTGATCAAAACCTTATAGAAAACCTTTCGGGAACATAAGTGCGTCAAGTTTACTGGGAAAATCGACAATATCAAAGTGTGTATCATCTGAAGGAAGCGGTTATCGATGCGGGGAGGTAGCCGAAAAATTGAGAATGAATTTTGGTGGACAGTATGAAAGAAACGCTCTTTGAGCTTATTCAAAACTGGGGAGGTCCTACCCATTATAGATTTTCTTTATTTTCCTTATTTGTGTAGATTTCGCCATATTTTTCTCAAGTGCGATTATAGTTATGCAACTTGGGGAACACTTTTTTGCTCTATAAAAAAATAACGGTTTGAAATAAATGAATTATGTTTGTTTCTTGATTTTTCTAACCTATGGCATATTAGTAATAGCTTTAGGTTTTTTTAAACTTCACATATCAGCTGTTTTATAGCGCGGTTATAGTTATGACAGGCAGTGTATGTATATAAACATGATCATATAAGATGCAATTTTCTTTATATAATATATACATATGTACTAGTCAAGGCACGTGAAATATCAACATAAGTGATATGGCTAAACTTATTTCAAAACTCCAAGGGGTCTAAACAAAATATCGATAGATTCAACCGAAAAAAAAGACAAAAATTTTGTTTCTTCATATTCTTAAACTTCATATTTTTTCATGTCCATCAAATTAGCATTACCAATTAAAATTCCAAAGTCGACTATAGTGGATTAATTGTCGTAAATCTGTCGTGAAAGAAAAAATTTCGTCGTGTTTGTTTAAAAAAAAAACCAGTAATCCTGACTTGACACTCAAGTAAGCATTACCACCCCGTCAAAATAGGGCACAATAAATTAAAAAATAAAATTGCCACTTTTCTTGTCGCTGATTACTGGTGTAAATAACGCTGCTGTTAAGAATTTACAAAGAAAACAACCCTTAAATTTGATTTTCCACAAATCCGGTATTACCACGATTATATTTTAGCATGAACTCTAATTGCTTATATAACATGAAGAATGTCTAAACAATTGTTGCTCAATGTCTTTGAAGAAGTTGTGCCAGAAAATTTTGTTGCGTTTTATTTTTGCCACACAAAACGTTGAACTTTGTCCCATATCCAGCATTGGTGGAGCATTAACGTGATGTAGGAAGAATCGTCGCAAATAGCCTTCTTCCTTTTTTAATAAACTCGATTGACGATATTTGCACTTTGTGATAGTCCATATTAATTTTGAAATCGAAAACGGATACTTTGTCTAATCACTTTTACTGTGATTAGACAAAGTATCCGTTTTTGATTTCAAATTCTTCCTTTTTGTCTAGAAAATTTCTGAAAACCTATGGTAAGCAAGTTTCTTTATGCCACTTAGAAGTTACAGTTTGACCCGTTTCCAAGGGAATAAAATTTTTGCGGGATCATTTCTTTTGTTGCTGACTTTTCCTACCTTGCTTGAATGGGTGACTTGGCACCTTCTGGGCTGGGCTCCATACCATAGACTTCTATTTGATTTTCGGGGTCGTACTTATTTTATAAAACCAAAATTCGTCACCTGTGACGATTTGATGGAAGGCGCTACACTTCCCCTTTTTAAATTTTTTAAGAAAATATGTGGCAAAACGCACACATGCTTCTTTTTGAGTGTCAGTCAAAATTTGTGGTGCAAGTTCCAATGTTAGATTCATGAAACAACCATGGCATTCAATCCTAAATCATTTGATATGCTAGTCTTGGATCTGCGTCAATTTTTGGCTTCACGAAAGTAACATTTCTGTCGTCGTTATTTTGGGCGACCTTTACGAGACACGTCTTCCACAGAAAAATGTCCAGTTTGAAATCGCTGATGCCACTTGGAAACAGTCTTTAAACATGACGTATCACTCCATACGCAATTTGGCATTCTTCGAATATTTCCGTTACTTTCAAATGCCATCGGAAGTGAATCCGACCAAAACAAACTTGTTCTTTTTACTAGAAGATATTAGGTACCTTCGTTTGAAGGTAGGGACACGGCTCGTGTTCACTGACAAAGCGAAATTCCTGGGACTTATCCTGGATAAGAAGTTATGCAGGAAATCTAACATTATGGAACATGTGACAAAGTCTATAGTCGCTGTACTCGTGCAAACAAAGCTATACGTAAGAAATTAGGTTTATGGCCGAAAGTTGTCTTTTGGCCGGTGATTAAATCACTTGACGCTCTACAGTGGTCAGATTGAGGACTACACCCAGTGACAAAAAAAAAACCCGAAATAACAAATTTACCGAAATTTGCTTTTTTTCATCCGAATGTCAAAAAATAATGTCAAATTGTGGAAATATGTATTTCTTGTTGTGTTTCCTATACTGAATTGATGTTTTGACGATTAAAAAAATCCAATGTTAAGACTGGGTCTGAAAATACTAGAAACACTTTTTGGACAATAGTACTTCTTTATAAATAATTTTATCTAAACACGTATTTGAGAGATATTGTTTTATTTTAAGTGAATTTAGTGAATGCGTATAAATTTGGATTTTCTTAAACAAAAATTAATGAAAGCATATTAAAATTAATACATGTAAAAGCTCTTAATAGTTAATGTGGCCGCCTTTTGCTTTAATGACAGCTTTTATTCACCAGTTTATACTATCATATAGTGTGGTCAACGTATCTGCATTTATTTCGTTTTCCCATACTTCTTGGATGACGTGTTTTATTGTTGTTGGCTCTTTTTCCTTTATTTTTGATCCCTTTATCTGTCATAAATTTTCAATGGGGTTCAAGTCGGGGCTATTTCCGGACCAGGGTAGCGTCTCAATCCCGAGTTGCGCCTTATATTGCGTGATCTGTTATTGATAAATGTTACGATAACAGCGGATTTTGATTCAGTGTCAAAGAAACTTACAGAGCGAGCTCGATGTGTTGGGGCAGAGTCACCCTGAAATATCGTTTTCTATTAGACCCCCAACTGCTGGAGCAATACCCTCATTTATTATTTTCTTATATGCTGCTGCATTCACAGATCCTTCTATAGGTAGAAGGATACTACGCGGTTGTAAATGATGCATCCCCAAACCATAACGTAGGGGGAATGCTTCACAGTTGATTGAACGCAATCATCAGAATAACGCTCTCCTGATCTACGGCGTACTCTGGCTGATCCATCGGGCCCAATCAAATTGAATTTGGATTCATCGGAAAAAATAACAAGTTTTCAATCCTCCAAAGTCCAATTTTCCCGCTCTTTGCACCATTTTAGTCGAGCTTTCCTCATTCGTTTTAGCAAAAGGGGCTTCTTGGAAGGTCGACGGGAGCGCAAACCCATCTCATTTAGCCTTCTTTGGATACTTCGCATACTACAAGGCTTCTTCATCGAAGGTTCCAGATCAGCTCTTAATTATGAAGCCGATTTAAAGTGATTCTGAAGTGACCAGAGCTTTAAATGGCTCTCCTCTTTTGGCGTAGTAACCCGTCTCCTTCCGCTGCCTGCTTTCCTTTCAACAGTGCCTCTTTCCTTCTGTTTTTTTATTCTATTTCGCACTGTCCACCCATGGCATCCAACTTCACGAGCGATTTCGATTTGTTTTGCTCGAATAAACAGAAGATTCGCAATTTTTGCTCCATAGCTAGCTGCTTACGCTTTGACATTTTTATCGGCTAATTGTTAATACAAAAGACAGAATAACACTGATGCAGCTGTTACACATTTTCTGGCTTATATAGAGACCCTAATTTATCCCTGTAAAATTTCAACCGCCTACGAAAAGGATTAAAGGGTCATTACCTCATTTACCGGGAAACCCCTAATTCGGGGTTTTTTTTTGTCGTTGGGTGTATATTGAACTGTCAGAGTTGGGAAATTTTTTCATTATTACCATGTGTTGGATTCCTGGCCATAGTGGATTTGTCGGAAACAGCACGAGCTGGCTTGTGAAGGCACAACCTATATGATAAGCAATAGTTTCCGTAGTTTAGGAATGCCTCTGGTAACTTGTAAACTGGCCTTAAATGCTGATACGACTGCCAGAGCAAACACTAGGTGGAGTATTGGCAGTACATGCTTTGTAAAAGCGCAAATATGGCCTACCCCTCAACCCTTACCGCTCTTCTGGTTTGCTGCTCTTGGATAGGAGGCAACATTATGAATGTTGTGGGGGTTATCACTGGCCATTGCCTTATTGGAGAACATGCCCGAAGGCTTCGAGTCCCGCAAAATGGCTATTGCAGAAGCTGTGGTGACGAGGAGGAGAGCTCCTTTCATCTGCTCTGTGCCTGTCCTGCTTTGGTTGGACGTAGAAAGACCACCCTTGGGTCATACTACTTCACCGATTTCGATGACCTGAAGGAGTTGAGTGTGGGTCAGTTACATAGTTTCGTTGTCAGCTGCGGTTGGTTTGATTAGTAGGTTTTTGTTCGGTGGATTAATCCATAGTGGTATCACAACGGACCCTATGATGGTCTAAGTGTGCTCTTTGTGTCAGAGCAGCTTTTTTAAACCTAACCTAAATGCCATCGAAATAAATAGAGAATGGCAAATCGAATTTCTACCCGTGTCGCAGCCGGTGGCTCTACTGACCTTTCTTCTCCAATTTTAGGTTTTCTCGTCTCCACTTTTTTTTTCCAAGAATTCTGAAAACTTGTTTGTATTATATTGAAACCATAAGCTATCGACTACTTTTTTTTTTGTGAAATACCAATAAGAAGTGGCCAACTTACTGAACTCCCGTTAGTACATCCATACTGATAAATTGTGTGGAATGAAGAAAAATATATCAAAGAGACACGTGACAGAAGGAAACAAAGAAATGTTCATTTCTGTGCACGATACAAACGTTGCAATCATTGTGGTTTAATAATTAAGCATTTAAACACTATAAATGAACATTTTGACAAATATTTTCCTTTGTTAAATACGGAACAATTCGATTGGATAAGAAATCCGTTTGTTTCTTCTAACCTTTCTCTTTTACACTAAAAGAAGAAGAAGAAGAACTAACGTCGCTCACCTCATATCGAGGATTAAAATTAAAATTCACTGAAAATACTAACGAGCGATTCTGAATCTCTTTGGATGATGAATAACCGGCGACTCCAAAAAGATTGAGAACCACGGATCTAAGCAATGAATGAGTAATTTTGGAGTTTATTATTCTACGACTTGCTAATGAATACTGCAATTCACTTCTTACAAGATGATAGACACTTTTTGGTTAATTACGCAAGATTTTTTTTAGTTTCAAAGTGAACTTGAAGAAACTGGATAATTTAATATTGGGGAATGTGTTTATAGAGGACCATAAAAGTCACATACGCGGGAATGTGAATCAGTCGTACTGCGCATGTCATAAGGACATATGTATGTCTGCAATTGGGGGGGAACTTGCAAAGGGACCTCCTTTGGAGCCACCCTTGAATAAAGATATTCAAGGGCGGTAACAAAAAAAAAATATTTTCTAACTAAGGAATAGGATCTCCAGTATGATGGCAGGGCAGTCGAACCGAGTAGCGCCAAGAGCTCGTAAATCATACCGATTGGAAATTCGTTCTATCACAATGAACGAGGTTTTCGGCTCTGGAGAGCTTAAAGCTCTTAAAATCTTAGGAAACAGTCGTGACGCCAACTTTCTAACCGTAAAAGACCATTTGGAATTGAGCATAAGCATTAATCTTATACCTTAGACAGACGACGCACTCGAATGATCATTCCCATTCGAATGATAATTTGATTTCAAGTGTGTCTTGCGAATGATCATTCGAACATCGTCCGAATGATTGTTCGCAAATTACAACTGGCATTGTAAACATAATTCCTTCTTTGTGTATGCAGTGCCACTTATCCGACATATTGTCATTGAGTAGGAATTCACTCGTTGCTATGCAATAAAAATAATATTCACTCGTTGCTAAGCGATATATTCGTTGCTAACCGAAATAAACAATATTTATTCGAAAAAATCAGTGCTAAGCCGATTTCGCAATGACAGTTGGAATGACGTTCACAGTTAAGTGTGTATGTCCAATTCGTCGTTGGCAGCAATTTATAATTCGGGGAATGATAATTCGGGCACAACGTGTGTCAAAGGTGTAAAACATTTCGCTTAAATGTACCCTTTGGCCTCATATTGTAACGACGATATGTTTTCGGGCTGGAGGCCATCCCAAAACTTGAGTGGAAAAACTTAGGATAAGCATTCTATCTCAATTCGAGTCACTGCACCCACACTAACTCTAGCCATATGAATAAGTCGTATGCATACCGCTGGTAAGATTTCAAAACCATAAATAAAACATAAATTTGTTTAGAGTATTTCTTTTTCAGGAGAGCGAAAACCCCTTTTTGAACATGCGTTTTTTATAGTGCTAGGTTTGTACCCTTATTTCTGGGAATACCACAATGAGGTTTTGGTACAAGATGAAGTATGTCGATTTTAGTCAAATTAGGACCTGCGTGGTTTCGAAACCTGACCAGCGGTATGCAACTCATTGATAGAGCTAAAGTCAGCATTAATTACTAACATTAATATACATAATTTGTTTTTTCTCTCTAGTCATACTTTTAATATGGATGTAATAATTTTTATCGGAATAATCTTCAGACGATCTTCGTATATTCATTTACATAGGCATGCAATTTGCTAAAAAGTCACATAGCATGCAAATCCAAGTATCTGATTATGTCACATTTACATTGCATTGTAATAATTACCATAAAATAATCATCTTCCATTTAATTCAGTTCATTAAGTCGGGCATGCATTCAGTCATGACACCATCCACATGCATGAGCACCTTCGCTCCTATGCACTTGTTCGAGCTTGACTTTATATTATAGCTGAAATTAGTCGCTCGTCTAATGTGCAATTCTAATCTCAAGATTTATAGCAGTTATAGTTACTACAGCGCTCCTAAAGGGGGAAGTGCTGGATCGTAACTTAGCAGCTCTAGTGAAACTGCTTTTATTTCTCCCAGGAGCGCAACGGTGTTAAGTAATTTGTTCATTTCTGATTCCCAATTAGACGTGGGAGTCATAAATTTATGACTAGAAAATAAGTCGGAGTTTTCAAATTGTTGTTATTGCCATGACTCATGGTTGGACTGGACGCTAGAATCCATATCCATATGTACTAGTGTAATTATATTATTCGCGTTTTATGCATTGCAATCAATTTGTCACCGAATATGAGTACATAGTGAAGAATGGAACGTAGTAAAAGATTCAATGGCGGTCGAAGGGGCATAGCACAGCAATGCGATTCAAGCAACAGGTGAAGCCAACAGTTTGCTCATTGCTGCCTCCCTTTTTTTGTAGGTTGTGTATTTGTTACGCGATATTTACGTTTCGTGTTGTTATGCTATGTTACGTCAAATATTTTGAAGTGTAACAAGTAGATTTCCCTATAGAAGAGTGGTTTGGCTTTGCTTATGTTTTTTGAACTGTCTATAAGAGAGAAACACATATATATGATAACCTAATTGACGGAGAGATTCCTTAAATACTCCAATATAATATAATACTCTAATAAATAGATACTCTAATAAATAGAGTTTTTACCCTGAAAAAGCTCGTATAGTCGTCGTTTTATAATGATGCACGTAAGCATGGCATAATGCAGGCTAGGATTAGTATAACTAACACGAGATGGATAAGCGGCAGCACATGTTATAAAACAAAGCTTACATGGTCTGGACATGGGCCGCTCCGCTAAGCTGTTGTCGCTGAAAAGCCATCATAATGGTGCGGTCGTGGGCATCATCACTGGACAGTGTCCAATTGCACACCAAGAGGATTCGGCTTCCATATAACGACTTTTGTACAAGCTGTAAGGATGAGAAGGAAGAGGAGAGTACTTTACACCTTCTCTGTAAATGCCTGGGCCAGGAAAGTATTAAGGGCAACTCCTAGAGCCTACTACTTTTGCCAACTTAGGGGACTTGCAAGACGTCGATGTTGGCCAGCTCCAACGTTTCGTTGTGGACTCAGGCTGGTTCGGCAACCGGCAGCTCAGTGCGTAGAGGTGTCAGTCTCATATCTAACTACGTTCGTTACGGGTTCGAGTCCCGACCACGGCGTTCGTGGCCGTAGATGTTTGTGTTGTCTTCTCCCTGTGGTGCGGGGTGTAATAATAAAGCCACAACATCCCTCGACTTGTCGTAGGTGGGCGGCTAAACGGGTCTAGTCTAGGAGGTGCATGCTGGCAACGTGCACTGTCCGAAATTGGTTTATTCTAACCAAACGTCAGCTAAGCCACATGGAATAGTTTACGCGCTATGCCCGACTATTGGTTAGGGCAAATGAGTACGTGTGCTGTGGTTATTCATGGCAACCCTTTGACCTAACCTAATCTATTGTATGTACATTCTGTCAAAAAAGTATCCGGAATAAATTTTTAAAAAAGCCTGCCCGACAGGATTGTCAATATTCTTTTTGTCGCTAAGTTGGCACAAATGTCTTCTATACTGTCACGGAGTTTGACAGTCATCTGTCATTTAGTTTCATTACAGTACTCGATATTGTCAGTTCATCTCAAGTGTGTTCTGTGAATTCTGTTTTATGCCTTCTATCGACTGAAAGCGGCTGCCTCGAAGTTGTAATTTCAGTTTCGGGAAGAGAAAAAAGTCGGACGAAGCCATGTCAGGTGAATATGGTGGTTGTTCAATGGTATTTGTTGAGTTTTTGGTCAGAAATTCCTTCACAATGATAGCCTTATGTTATGGTGCGTTGTCCTGATGCAAAATCCAAGAGTTTTCTTTCCACAAATCTGGCCTTTTTCGACGAATTTGCTCTCTCAATCGCCAAATAATATTCTTTATTAACCGTCTGACCTTCGGGCAAGAGTTCTGAGTGCACGACACCACGGTAATCAAAGAAAACTCTCAACATTAGACTTTTGATCGACTTTGACGTGGTTTTTTCGGTTTCGGCTCAGTTGGAAGGTGCCATTCCGTTTGGTTTGCATGTCAAACTCGTAAACCCATGTCTCATCACCAGTCACAATGCGTTTTATGAATGTGAGGTCGGAATTGCAATGCAAAATTTAAGACAAATTTTTTGTTCGATAATGTCATCCATTGCAAAAATCGCAGAACACACTTGACATGAACTCACAATATCAAGTATGTACTGTACTGGGGCGACCGGTAGCGCAGTGTGCTGAGGCATCAGTCTCATGTTTGACTACCGGCGTTTCGGGTTCGAATCCCGTCCACGTCGACATTCGTGGCCATGGATGTACAGGAGGTGCATGCTGGCAACTGCATTCTCCGAAACCAGTTTATGCCAACGAAACGTCAACTGGGCTACATGGAACAGTTGACGCGCTATGCCCCACAAGGGGTTAGGGCAATTGAGTATGTACTGTAAACAAACTAAATGACAGATAACTGTCAAACTCCGTGACAATATAGAGGACAGTTGTGCCAACTTAGCGACAAAAAGAATATTGACAATCCTGTCGGGCAGGCTTTTTTAAAAATTTACCGATATTCCCGATACTTTTTTGACAGAATGTATATAAGGAGGGAATATCCATCTGGAGTTCCCGGAACGTGATGAGCATTCTGCTTCACGGAAGTTTGCATTTCTTATGTCTTCTTCTGATTTTCGTTTTGTCATCCTAGTCATCCCATCATATCACTACTTAAACCTACCCACCTCATTTGGATAGTCATAGTAACGCGCGTTCTTTTGCATACATGTCCATCGAGTGTAGGGGGTAGGGTAATGAACACGCATTACACAGACAACAAGTTGCTTGTTTGTTTGTGTAATGCGTGTTCGTTACCCTACACTACACTCGATAGATACGCAAAAGAACGTGCCAAATCATATTATTCGGATGTGTTATGTACGTATTAATTTACTGTATTTTATAAAAATTTATTTTCGTGAATACTCGCACATGTTCATTAAAACGTAAAAGTCAATTACATACGTTTTTTTTACCGTCTTCTATTACATTCCAATCCTTCATAATTTCCGCATGTTTTCAATCTTCTATTGGATTAACAAATGTTTTTACAAAAGAAAAATTGTGAAAGAAACGACTACAAACGCGAACGTATTGCTATAACTACTCAAGAGCACAACAGGCAAAAAGAGCCTCGTTCATTAGTTCAATGTTGGTATTTCAAAATGAATGCGATCAACCGATAAATTAAGGAACTAAGTAATATTATTGCATACCATTCTATAATGTTAAGTGCCCCTACAAAAAAAAGTTACTTGCAACAATGCCTAACGAGATTGGCTTGGAATGGAGAGCTGCATTCGAAAAAAAACCCAACTGTAGAAATAATTGGAGACAGAATATTGATTTTTTGATTTGTTCTATTGATGAGCACATGCGTGGAGCAGTCGCGTGAAGCGACTGAAATTTGAATGGCCGAAATTGGGAGATCGTGTTTTTTGTTCACTTATTTATTATATTGATAGGATTGTGAGACATTTGAATTGGTTGCATTGTTTGAAAAATAGAAATAGTGTTTTTTTTTCTAATTTTTTGGTGTTTGTACCAGCTCGGAATAACAACCACCCTGGCCTGGGCCCCATTGCACCAACCACTTATCACTTACATTTAAGCAAATTTTCGAAAAGTAAATTAATAAGTGTTTTTTGTTTATCAAATATTATTTGAAATTCTCTGTTTGGTGCAACAGAAACTTAGCATAAAATTTAATAAGTTGATAAGTGATAATTGATAATTGGTTGGTGCAAAAGGGCCCTGGTCAAGCTGCTTCCACGATGTGATTAAGAAAGCTCCTCATGAGTACATACAATCCATCGTGGGGACGAAACCAGGTACATTGGAAGAGTTGGCTTAATGCTGATCATTTTTGTGGTCATAAATCGTTACGACTTTAGATTCCACTACATTTCATTCTTATGGAAAGTATTTCGTCTACGACTAGTGACCATACCTAATAACGCCGAAAAAACTTCTGAATGTTGTCTATAGTCTAGCTAGTTCTAAGCTTTATTAAACTTTCCTTAAAATTGATGGTTAAGAAATTCGGTTCAAAATATCGATTTAATAGTTCCGAGGTTATCTGTGGCTTGACATCAGTTTTCAGAATATTCCATAGTCTCATATGCACGGATGGCAACAGCAACATGCTAAGAATATGAAATTAACAAGCCGAACGCAATTAATTCGAGTACACTCAATATTGCCACATCTAAGAAAATCTCACCAGTTTAAAAAGAATGAATAGCGTAGAGTCATAAATCTTTTATAAGACAAATCGCACGAAGAATGCATCCAGATTCCAATATACCTTGAATGGGACTTGCATTATTCCTAAACATTGAAATACGAGTATTTACCAAATTTCAGCTTAAACTTCATACTTTTAAACCAACAATAAAGTCGCCTCCATTCAATCACTCGCCGAAGTGATGAAATCGAAAGTACATTACCGACAATACTTTTTTTCTTTATAGGCTTTTTCCTCTCAGTACACACGTACGTACGTATTATAAATATGTACTCACTAATGTAACAGGGGATTTCCAATAATCTCAAGATTATCCAAAATGCGATACTCAATATATTATATGTATATATGTATATATATATACTCAACATTCACACTCCCATAAATACACGGAACTTGGTACACATTTTTATGGCGATATTCGACTGACTACTCCCTTATACGAACGTCATACGTCTTTCGCGTCTCCTCTATGGATTTATTGCAACAATGGCAAGGTGAAAAGATATTTGGGTCAATTAGACTCCACAAGATGCAAAAAAAACAGTTATGTATATCGAAAACTATTTCAAAAAACCTGTTGGAAGACGATTTTGTGATATGAAAATGGAAATGGCATTCAAAAATTGTTCGTAGGAGGCTCATACGAACACTGGGTGGTTAAAAGTATCGAAAAATATGGAAGTAACTAATAGGAGACATTTACTCGTGCATAGTACCCTTGTTTCTACTCCAACCCGAACCTTTCTTGGCATTTTTTACGCGGTGATTTATGCAGTATGTTCCGAAGAAGCAGAACACTTTGGGCCTTTTGAGCGGCATGAAACAAAAATTCTACGATCAGTGGAATGGTATTAAAAAGCAACTTTTTTTGAGCGTTCAGAAAGCACTTCCTCAATCATTGCGCAAGGGTCACGCCTTCTGAACGTATCCAATGGATAAGACGTTAAGGAGCCGAATCGGTTGCGGAACCGCTCAGTGATCCATTTTCCGCCTTCTGGATCGCTTGAAACATCAGCTGTGAAATGTTTGACTTGACTCTTTTGCGTGTGTATTCAACAAGTTCATTCTCCCTCTGCAAACTGACGGCGCTGATATCATTTGTGAGCTTTCAAATACGTTATCAGAATATATTCAGCAAAGTAAGCAGAAATATTTTCTGCTCAATGAAATGACATTTAATTGCAACTTGTTCACTTGAGCAGAAATTGCTCCAAAGACATTTGCCCAACCGTTGCGCAACAGATGCACCTTCTGAGCGCACCCAATTAATCTGACAATTTTTCTTTTCTACTCATACTTATATGGGCATTTCGATCGTTTGCCAATTCTCGATTCGATCAATTGCCAATTTCGTCCAAGTGATGCAACATTACGTAACAATGCTCGAAAATATGCCTGTGATAGGAATCGATTTTTTTTGGTTCGTCTTGCAAAAAAAAAGAAAGATACCGAGTACATTGTCTGGAACATTTCAATCAAAGCCAAAGCTTTGGTTTTCCTCCCGTCAGTCGTCTGTATTGAAGATTAACGATGATTTGAATATTTTTTCTTTCGCGATAAAAAAAAAGTCAGGTGAGTGCACGAGTATATTTGGTTTTGATTTATGAAATCAAAAGATGAATGGTTTAATTGTGAAAGTATTTCAAAACTACCCATCTATTTGGATGAAAACTGTCGGAAAAAAGTGTCAAAACTAACAACAGACCCAAATTAGCAGAGAAAAATTATAAGAGCAAGTACATATTCTAAAAATATTTCAAGTAGAAGGGTTTCACAAAATTCGGAAACAGTTAAAACCTGCTGAGAGTGTAAGTACAGATAGTGTATCTTAAGAACATCCATTAACATATGGACGGATAAAAAACATGGCTTAGAGATTAATGCGTCTATGGACATTTTTTGTCAATAAATCGAACCGGTTGATGTTGTATGTTCGTTAGTGAAATGCTAATTATAATTGGCTTTCTCTGAAATATTTGTTGTGAAAGGAAACTGAAGATGTTAGTAGCGTTAACGCATACATTTTTCGGTTGTTGCATCTATGTATCTAAATTGTTGGCATTTGGAAAGGCAGCTTGTCGCTGAAGTAAAGTAAAATAACCTCCAAAATACAATATTTGTGGAATATAAAATTTTTCACAATAGATGCAGAGATCGGTACCCTCGAAGACGATTGGAATCTAGTTGGCAGAGTCAGTTTTTCGTGCTACAAACATGCACCGTGAATTATCCTAACTTTTTTTGGTGGATTCATGAAAGTAGGAATATAATCCTCTACAACAACGACCAGTTTTCTGGAAGATACTACAGAAGCTTTCCACAAAAGGATGATTGAATAGCTCGGGAAGTATGATAATTGATACACATTCTGATATCATGAGCTCCAATTAAGTCCGTCAGTAGAGCTGAATTCCAAGCGAAATTTTTCAAACGTTTCGAATAATTGTTCTGTTTTTCGATTTCCTGTCCGTTAAAATCGTTTATTGAATACTGCTCTTCCAATATTTAACCGATGTACATTACCTCCAAATATCCATTCGATTTCGTTTTGAATTAATAAATGTCTTCCGAAATGTGCGAAATGCATGAAAAATTAAATTGCAACCGGTTGGTTGCGTTTAAAATTTCCTCCCTCGATTCCACAATCGAACATACATGAATGTTGGTTTCTTGACTACGTATAAATTTTCTTTAATTTTCGTACCCCAAGAAAAAAAAAACTCAGAAAACAATGTGCATGTATAGACGTAAAATCGACTTGAACTACTTTCACTTTTCGATTTAGTTTTTAATAAAACTCTACAATCAAATGAAATACAGACATACAAGTGAAATAACGAATACTTTTGTCGAGAAGATATAGGTATCGTGTATATCATATATCTAGGACCAGACAGACTTGGGTATGGTATAAGGTAAGTGCGACCCAATGTTTGGATCGGTGATTTGCAAATATGTAAGCAAAACATGCAAGGGGGAGGCCTACCGGCTCTTATGTGTATTTATCATAGTTTAACCTGTATTACTGATGGCGATTATTGAAGTGTTAAAGCGATTTATGTTTTCTTGGAACGTTACAAAATTGTTTCGATTGTAGTCTCAGCGGGTATTATTATATTACTTACTTCAGATATCGGAGTTTTTACGGACTGAGATTGGAATGTTTATCTTTAGGTTAGGTTAGAGGGCCGCCGCATCAGCGCAGCGCACTTTGACCAAAACCGTAGGTCCGTTGTGATACCCTGAGACTGCAATTCCAGCCTACCTTTAAAGTTTAAACCATCCGGAGCCAGTCCCAAAACGGAGGAATTTAAGGACATTCACCTCTGATAATCCATCCATATGATCGGAAAAGTAGTCAACGAAAGTTGACCTTCTCCTACTTGCCAGCGGCGGACATTCACAAAGGAAATGAAAAATAATTTCCTCCTCATCCTCGTTTCCATAGCTCCTACAGGCAAAAGCCTCCTAACGTGATCACTGATCACCAATGAGACAGCGCCCAGTGACCACGCACAGTATTGATCCGGCTGTTATCTAACCTTGCCCAGATTTGTTTTGTTTTTGTTAATTGTCTTGACCCCTCCAGGGTCATGGATTAGTATCGTAGAGCGGTGACCGAACGATCACGGCCACCGAGCGCGACGAGAATGTAATACACGATAGTAAATTTATCTGTGGCGATTATGGACACCACTTTTGCCACGGAGCAGCGCTGACATCGACACAAAGAAGACATCGAATGATCTTAGAAAAAGTACATCTTGCAATCAGTATACACACTTCTGTCACACAAGTTACACAAACTTCTGTGAAATCTAAAATTGAATAAAGTTTTGTTAGTTATTCACGACTCAGTATCTTCTCAAACAACATTCGCGACCTTCACAAAGTCTTTGAGTATCATATTCAACTTAACCTCAAACAGCCTCGCATGTTGAAAAAACTCGTCGTGCAACGAACACCACACATAGGTGATCCGCATTTCAATGTCATTGGAAGGTGATACGCCCAGGATGTCTTTGGAATATCCACGATAACACCTGCGGACAGCAAGGCAACCGCCACCAACGCTACGGCAACGGTCACAAAGCCGACCCCCACCAACGCTACAGCAACAGCCACGAAGGCAACTGCCACCAACGCTACAGCAACGGCCATAAAGGCAACCGCCGGCAACGATCACAAAGCCGACCCCAACCAACGCTACGGCAACGGTCACGAAGGCAACCGCCACCAACGCTACGGCAACGGTCACGAAGGCGATCGCCACCAACGCTTCAGCAACGGTCACGAAGGCAACCGCCACCAACGCTACAGCAACGGCCATAAAGGCAACCGCCACCAACGCTATGGCAACGGATACAAGGGCGACCGCCACGCATACGACGTCAACGACCGCTAACGCTACAGCAACGGCCACAACTTTGACGTCAACTGCAACAAGTGCAACGGCATATGCCACGCACATTACGGCAAACGCAAAAGCAACTGTCATTCTACCAAGAGAAACCGCCACGAATACTCCGACAAATGCAACAGCAGCTGTCATACATCCGTTGGCACGAGCCACGAGCATCACTGCAACGGCTGGCCAATGCATCATCCCTTCAAGGCACGCAGCGGTACACACCAACGCAACAGCACTAGCTACACGTGTTCCCATGTCTTCTTGCGGGTCGGCGCAGCCAGGCAGCCTCTTGAGCCGCCTTACACAGCACCACATGAAGTGGTCGGACGAATCAACGATCACGTCTTCGTCATCAAAATCAAGGGATAAGATGCAGCGGTCTCAACACACCAACTCAAGCAGGCATACATTGCGATTGCGAAGGATGACGGCGAAAAACATCATCAGGACGTCCCCCTCAGAACGTACGGTCGTACGTCAACACAAAACGTCAATACTGGGAAGGGGGTGACTGTGGCGATTATGGACACCACTTTTGCCACGGAGTGGCGCTGATGTCGACACAAAGAAGACATCGAATGATCTTAGAAAAAGTACATCTGGCAATCAGTATACACACTTCTGTCACACAAGTTACACAAACTTCTGTGAAATTTAAAATTGAATAAAGTTTTGCTAGTTATTCACGACTCAGTATCTTCTTAAAAGCGCTTGATATCATAGACAAAGGAAATCTTCAAAACCAAAGTCTCTTTTCGCGTTTTATCTTGCGATAGTGGCGCCATCGGGCGGTGAGGCTAAGTACTTATCGGACCGCCCTCGTATCTAGCAGCAACAAAGAAGAGGAGAACATTATCGTGGACTAAGTTCTGCCAAAAGTCATGCACAAGTTTTGCTGGCAAGAGCTATCCGTAACGTTCTTCTGAAAATTGAGATAGTGGAAATTATGACGTTTCTCGGCATCGAACGCGCAATGGACAATTCCTGTTGTAAACCGGGCACATTTACGTAAAATTTATTGATGACAGTGTCTCCATCATAAATGTATGCATATACTTAAATTGTATAACATTCATAGGAGGTCCCCCACAATAATCTTGTTCGACCATGGAGACCTATGTATGTATGTGTATGTGTTTTTCTTTTTTGAGGCCCATGCCGGTAGCACAACTATTAAGTAACTCTCGTCCCTTCCTCCAAACACACATACCTCGTCTTGCAGTTCGAATTCGAACCTCTAATTTTTAAGTGAACACTTTATCTGAATTAACTTATCAATCTTAGAAACGATATACATATTTGTATCTCTACAAAAACAAAAAGATTCCAAAAAATTTAATTGAAAACATGTTTTTAAAAACATACATATGTCGAGCATGTGCTGTTGTCAATCAATCGGAAGCGTTTTCAAACAAATGAGATTATGAGCCAAACGAAGAGACAAAAAAAAAATTATAAATAAAGTAAACAGTTCGTCCAGAGCAACCAAGCATTGCTAGTGGAATAATAGTAACAATAAAAAAAAAGATACACATTGCTCTCGAAATTGATTTAGGGAGAGAGCACGACTTTTGATTTAGAACTGTATAAATTTTTAAAACTACTCGCATGTATCTTTCTCAGTCTCGGATATAAGCATAGTGTTTAGTTTGATTGCCGGGTAAATAACATACATTTAGAAAGCCCTCAAATTGTACCCTGAGTGTCGGATTAGAATAAAAAAAACGTGACAAAAATACCGAGAAAACAGAGCACTGTTTCCATCTTGGTATATCTCAAGTGCTAATGAATCAAAAATATACAATGCAATCAATGATGAATTATTCAATGGTTGTCGACCTTTTGGTGTTTTCGAAATTCGAAGGTATCATTTCATTAAAATATACACCGAAGAAGATTGATTAGGATTGGATGAAGTCGAATGAACTTAATGTTTGTTTGGGAAAGGTCAAAACCAAAAAGCGGAAAGCAGACAGATAGGGGGAAATAAATCAACACGTTTTGAGTGAAAGACGTTCTGACAAGATTAAAAGATGTTGTTCGGCATAAGTGAGGGTAATACATATGCACATCTAAATCTAAATGGATTTGCAAGTCCCGAAACCCATGCACACCATCCGATTTCTTCTTCTCCGTCAACCATTAGGGTTTAGTAGGCAGTTGTGCTGTCGTTCACTTAACATGGGAACAGATAGACTATGGTGTGGTGCTCTCCATGTACATGCACGCACGCGTGAGTCCCGAAATTTCAAAACAAACAACTGTCATATGATCTCTTTTTCTTTTCATTTTTCATGGATAATTCATTAGAAAATATTGCATACATTGTGGCGAAATGTGGTGAAACGCCAATAGGAGATTTGTTTTAAATCTTGTTTCAAATTTAGATTATGAAATCTTACTAAATGCATGATAAATCTAGGAGATTTAGGAGTAGATTTGATAAATCTCGAAATTTTTTCAAATGTCCTGTAGTGTGTTTACTTTCTAAGCGTGGGTAAACTACCGACCTGGCCATTCTTTTAATAAAAACCCTACACCCTGCCCTTAGCATAACATTTTTTTTTTTGTAAAGAAGGCGATAATTTGCAGAAGTGAAATCTATTAAATATGGTGACAACACCAGAGTATGACAGGTGTTAACATTTTTCATTATCAACTGGACTAAGGATATATTCTGTTTCTGTTGTGTTCAAACCAGAGTTACTTCTACCCCTAAGGCCCGGTTTCTCAATGTCTGGTTAAACTGTCAGTTAGCTATCCGGGACACTAAATTTAACCTTAGCGCATGCAACGCTGAAAATATGATAATGCAGTCCACAGCGCAGCTAATGCAATGGAAAGTCAGCTGATTTTCTTGGCGGAAGTCCGCCACCTGCGATTCTATTCTACGTCTACGTGTGCCACCTCTCAGCATTATTTTGCGGCTGAGTTGGTTCCAGATACGTTTCCTTCGAATGAATATCCAGAACTCTGTTCCTTGCGATCAGTTTAATTGTCTCATTTGAATGTGCAAACGTAAACAGTTCTAGCTGTCAAAATCTCAGCTTTCCGTATGTGCTGTTTGGAATTATTGTCCGATAAATTCTTAACCGGAAGATGAGTGCCGTTTAGCGTTAATCTACAGGATAAGATTTAACTAGACATTGAGAAAATGGCCCTAAGACACTTCTCCAGGAAATTCCCGATTTCAACGAAATTTGGTACATAGCTTCCTTGAGGTATTATCAGTACCAGACGGCGATATTTTGGTCCTGCTGAAAGCATGCATCAGAACAAAAGGACTCTCTTGATCATGAAGTGAAACAGAAACAAAACCTCGCAGATATTAGTATCTCCTGGTTCGGGGTGTTGAGACCAATGCACTGAACTACTGTTAAAATCATTTTGAGTCCCTTGGTGCGGGAAAAATTCCATTTTTAGCAGTGAAGTGGTATCTAGGCAAGGTGGATTATCATATGACTGGCGAGTGTTGAGACGAATGCACTAGACTACTGTTGAAGGCATTTTTAGTACTTTAGTGGGGAAAAAGGACATTCTTGGCGATGAAGCGATATCTAGACAGAGTGGGTATGATATGAGTGACACCATAGTCATATCATACGGATGAGGCGAATGAAATAGACTACTGTTTGAGTCCTTTAATCAGAAAAAAAGGACATTCTTGCATCCGCCCAGTATATATGGGTATCTCCTAAATCGGGGAAAAAAGAACAACATTTTTCGAGCAAACCATAGACAACTTGAAAGCAAATGGATTACAAATTGCATGGGATGGTACCGTCGCTCTTTTTGTGTAATTTTTGGGAAGTTTTGTGTTCGCTGAGCTGATCTATTATTGCAAGTGAGTTGATGGCTCAGTGAAGAAAGGTTTCATCCTTAGGGGTCATTGGCAAACATTTGTCCTTTGTCATTAGTGCTCCATTACAAAGATTAAGTTGAAGGTATTATGCAGAGCAGCACTTTGGCTGTATACGGCCTGGGGTGTGTGGACAGAATTTAGGCAAGACAGGGAGCTAAAACTCATGCTGAGGATTTCGGCACAATAACCCGACGATTGAAGCTGCAGAGATTCCTATCTAGAACTCTCTCGAATAAACGAAACATACCAACTATCATCCATTTGAAATTCCACTATGAGAATATAAAGAGGTATTCAGTATATCTGACCTTCAATCGCCATCACTGTAATCCAGAAATATCCTCCCAAACGCCTTCGATTTTTATACTCGACCAAGGTACTTGTAACTACCAAAGATGCATCGCCAACCGCAAAACAAAAAGTCCTGCGTATCTTATACGATACCCAGTCGCATCTCATTCTCTGTCAACATCAATCCATCTACAAACCTGTATACTGAAGTTTGTATCTATTTATGGATTTTTGTATGAAGCAGTTTTTTAGTTATGCGCAACCTTATCGGCGGCCAGCATCCATCGTCATCATTAAGATGCATCTAATGGCCGCGAAATTCTATTTTTAACTTTATAATCGCCACTGTACGCACGCACTACATATTTTTCTTCGGCTTCTTCATTCAGTACAGAAATGATTTTATACCTTAGTCTTCCTCTTCATGACCGCGCCAAGGTATAGTTTCAGAGGGGTATCTCGTCGAGGCCGTATCTCCGTTTGTTCGTATCTTGTAGTTCCAAGCCAACCGTGGAAGATTCTTCAACAGTGATACCACTGCGAATTCATTGTCCATAGCCAAGACAAACTGAACAGCAAGGCGATTTGCTTTGAATGAATGAAGATGAGGTAGTAGAGTCGTTTTAGATGGCAAAGATAGATAGATAGATAGTCATTTGTATGCAGCACCGGCATGTGAAAAATAGGATTGAAATAGAGCGATGTCGTGGGTAAAATTACAGAATAATTGTATTCCCTGAAGGAATCTTTTAATGATGCTAAGTAGTTGATAATTAGAACTGGAGTAATCTTTGCATAATGCGGAAGAGATGGTACCAGATATGCACAGATTGGTATGTAAATCTAGTATTATACATATGTACATACATATCCGCATACATATTTGAAAAGGCATGAATTTGTCACTTACCCCTAGTCGGGCATAGCGCGTCAACTATTCCATGTGGCTTAGCTGATGTTTCGTTGCCATAAACCAGTTTCGGACGATGCACGCTGCCAGCACGCACCTCCATTTAGACGCCTACCTAGACAAGTCGAGAGATATTGTGACTTATTATTACGCCCCGCAACACAGGGGCAGCCAGCACAAACATCCATGGCCACGAACGCCGTCGACGGGACTTGAACCCATAACGACCGTAGTCCAGACATGAGACTGACGCCTCTACGCACTGAGCTACCAGTCGCCCCAAGAAGAGAAATAAATAAGATAGATAGATACAGACAAATGGATATTGGATTCAATTAATTAACCAGAAATTTTTAACCCTATGCAAATACAGTATCCATAACATACCCGGATCAATAAAGGATAAGATAAAAGACATTTTGACGTCAATTTTAAATGATAAATACTGTTGAATATTCACATCACAGCAGGCATCTAAATCCTTGGCACCGTTGTACATTAAATTATCACTTTCCTGGCGATCATCATCAATCCCGTAGTCAAACATTATTTCTCAGTGTGCGTTTATGGGGAAACATTTCAATCTTTTACGGAATTTAAAGGAAAGGATTGACTTTTTGTAAATCAAAAACATCTGGAGGTTGGGTTGGATTTTCAGTCGGCTATCGACGTGATTTTCATCAATCAAGATTAAGCTATTCATTTAAGCCATGAGTCTGTTTAATTGAGAGTATAAATAACTTATGATAGTGATATCTTCTCGTTGCGGTACTCTTAGATCAAAGCTTTCCAAAGCACACGAAAAATATAAAGTGAATAAATTTTATTCCCCGGTGTGACAACTTTCCATAAGGCTATAGTGATACCCGTGATGGACTATCGACCCGTTCTCAGAAAAACCTCGCGATTGATTAAGTTTAAGATCAAGCTATTCGAGATAAAAGACGTCGACGACTTCCAGGAGTCATGTCCTACCGGGTACATTTAGCCCGACAAAGAAGAACAGAAAATCAACACGCGGTCCTTGCACGCTAAACTTCCTATAATAGCTTAAAAACCACCTCAGATTCACAATTCACAAGCAAAATCTATTTTAAGAAATCTCTTTTTCCGGGTGATTCCCAGCATCACATTGAATTCGGATGCCGGGCGGTATCTATTTTTGGCTCAACCTCATTCCATTGTGCTTTATCAACGTACCACAACGTGAGTCGCTGACGTCGTCATCGTCAATGCTGTCGTGTCAGCATCACTTAGTTGCTGCTATTGAATGGCTTTGATGACAGTCTCAACATGACATTTTCGTCCTGAAGTTAGAACACAAAAACAGCAAGCTTCTACTCGTATAGACATAGACAAACAACACATCCATTTCATTCGAGACTAATAAAATTATCCGAAGTGCTCTGGGCATGTGGGTTTTCAATGACAGGCGCTGCTGCTCAGCTAAAGGACTAATGACGTAGTAGTAGAGATGATTGAATCCTACACACAAAATTGGGTTTACGGCGTATTACGATTTTCACATTTACAAACGATAATGACTGAAGGATTCTCATAAGGAAAAAGTGACAAAATTAAATAAAGCAGGCGAGATAAAAGTATCAGGATTGAATACAAGCACCACAGTCAGGGTGAATGGATTATACGTGCAAGGATAGTGATTTGTACTTACCCCACTGTTTCCATCGATCTGTATTGTTGCTTGTGTGTTGTTTTTGCCCTGGAAATAAAAAACGAAAAATAAATTGATTGGTTGGACATATTTAGTTTGGGATTCAGAGGAAAAGGCAAGTCTGGGGAGTTAATATTTAGTGTTTGAATTGTTTGGCGAAAATATCATTGAGCCTCCAATAAGGGTAATTTTAAAATTACCAACGATGCCTCAAGACACGGTTATACGCAAAATGTACTTCCGCAGCCATTTGGAAAATTTATAACGGATTTTTTTCTGAAAGTTGAGCTGACAAGCTTATGAGGGTGGATTTGGCGGCGGTAGAAGGTTAATGTTTGCGAAAACGTTAAAATTGCGTAATTTTAACAAGATTGCCGCTTTGTAATATGAAAGATACTTCCAGATATGATTTATTTTCTATTTTAAAGTGGGTTTCAAGAAAAATAATACCCAAAGTATTATACGATATAGAAGAATACGTACTAAATTTTCAGAAGAATGTATTGCACTCAGGGACGTATTCCAATTTAGGTTGGAATACGAACCTAACTTGATCGAGCTGCCTCCCCCATGGATAAAGGCAGCTCCTGATGAATGTTATCCATGGTGTGGTCAGGTCTGTGGGGAAACTCATGGGCAAGTCTACATAGCACCTCCGCGTGGTGGCCGCTGGTAACTTCGCGAATAGCGAAGGCTGAGCTATGGGGCCGGTTGCGTGTACTATCACATTACGCGAGTACCGCCGTTTTGCGATATGTAAGCAATCGACACACTCCCTACTTGGCCAACTCTTGTGTTCTATAGTTTTGGCGAAGGTAGCCCATACGGAGTGTCAAATGTCCTAAATCCCCGGGGTGTTATGCGACCGTGCCCATCGGGGGAAGGTGACCAGGGACGCAAATGGTCATCACAAACGGAGCAAGTTACTGCCACACATCTGTACAATAACCAGTTGTATGGGTAGTGTAAACTGTCTCCCCGACCGTACGTTGGCAGAGGGGCGCCTATGAAACTCTCTGCATAGGTGGCACGGCGACCAGGTGTGAGGTTGGAGCTGGTGACTGAGGTGAAAGTTCACCTGCGGGGTTCCGGATCCAACACTTCACTTTGCTCCTTTCTTGCACCTGTTGAACCGCGGTCTACAGAGTAGCGATCTGTTAGACTAGGAGAGAAACCTTGATTTGCTTCAAGGGTAGCAGGTGCAGAGTGGCATGAACGCCTACGGAACTTTCGGGAGGTCGCGAGGGAGTCTGCTTCGCGGCACAAAGAGAGGAAAGAACGGCCGGATCGTCATAATGTTCCTATAGGGGCGGGGAGTAGCGGGAAGCAATATGCTGGCAGTTGCCTCGGCTGTGGTCCGAGAACGGGAAACCCAAACCTGAATCAATAAATAAAAACAAGAATATGAAAATACATCAAGACATTCTTGGAGAAAGTGGCTGGAGGAATTCCAATGAGACGGACAGCGACGACTCGCAAGGGTTGAAGAGGTTAGTCTCTGAAGAAGACGCTCCAGGGGAGAAGGGAGGCGTTGTTGGAGCGGACAATGACGCGCCAGAAGGCGCGGAGAGGTTAGTTCAGACAACGTGCACTCTGATCAACGTTCAATCTGCTGACTATCAGGGATGGTGGCGGGCCCGAACAAAGAAACACTAACTGTGTGCCAGCTGAATATTCATCATAGTAAAGCGGCATCAGCGATGATGACGAGATGCTTTGATGAAGAGAAACTGGACATAGCTTTAATACAGGAACCCTGGATTTTACAAAACAAAATTAGGGGTTTGTCACAACAAACCGCAAATCTGTACCATGCACAGGTGGACGGTAAAATAAGGACATGCATCCTGGTGCGTCATGGAATACGTGCAGTACAAATGATGCATCTCTGCTCGCCTGATCTTACGGTAGTAATGATCGGCAGTGGTGCAGGATCATTCCTAATTGCATCAGCATATCTCCCTTATGATGCACCAGAACCACCTCCATCAGAGGAAGTAGAAAATCTGGTAAGGTATTGTAAAGAAAGAGATATGGCCCTGATCATAGGCTGTGATGCCAATGCGCACAACACTGTGTGGGGCAGCACAGATGACAATCCCAGAGGACAGCAGCTGCTAGAATTTGTGGAAAAGTACAATCTGCTGGTAGCAAACAAGGGGGTCGCTCCCACCTTCGTGGATGCACGAAGGGCTGAGGTGATCGACATTACCCTAAGCTCTGTTAATATGCTTGACAGAGTTCAGAATTGGAGAGTGGTGGACAGGCTAACCATGTCTGATCACAGGGCTATCCAGTTTGAAATTCTGTATGGCAGAAAACGGAGTAGCGAACGCAAACGTATAAGAGTGCCAAAAAATACTGATCGTGTTAAGTACGAGACATATTTATTGGAACAAGTCGAGGATATTCAAGACGGAATACCTCGGAATACGGTCGAGATAGAGCGAACAGTGGAACAACTGAACTCCGCTATTAATCGCGCCTTCGAACACGCTTGTCCCTCCACAGTAGTGGACGAAAAGGACCCAACACCATGGTGGAGTAGGGAACTGGAGTCTATGAAAAAAGAGACAAGGAAAGCCTTTAACCGTTACATGAGGGAGTGAGACTCTCACTCTTGGGAACTATACAAGGATAAAAAGAGGGAGCTGAAAAGAACCTTACGTCTTCGGAAACGAAATACGTGGAGGGAATTCTGCTCTAGCATGAAGGATACGTCAGAAGTATGCAGATTACAGAAGATGATATCGAAAGACACTGCTTCGAAAATGGGGCTGATACGCAAAGTTGATGGTTCCATGACAGAAACAGTGGAAGAAACGTTGCAGGCCCTGATGGAGGTACATTTTCCTGGAAGTTTCAAGTCAGACCAACCATGGCCTCAAACTAACATGGGAGCTGGTGGGGTAAGTCAACAAGAAGCTGAGAGGATAATAACTCCAAATGGAGTCAAAAGTGCTATAAACTCTTTTGCTCCATTTAAAACGGCTGGAATGGACGGAATATTCCCGGCACTATTACAGTGGGGCATGAGCGCTCTACTAGATAGGATCCGGAATATATTCGTCGCCTGTCTTTCAGCAGGCTACATCCCGAAGGCATGGAGGGAGGCTAATGTGGTCTTCCTGCCTAAACCGGGAAAGAAAGACTATACAGAGGCAAAGTCCTTCAGGCCGGTTAGCCTTACATCATTCCTGTTGAAAACAATGGAAAGGGTGTTGGTGGACTACCTGGAGAACACCACGCTAATGTATAGTCCTCTGAGTAGGTGCCAACATGCTTATAGAGCAGGCAGATCTACGGAAACCGCTCTACATGAACTTGTTAGAGTTGCAGAGAGAGAGATTAACAATGGCGGGATCGCTATGTCTACTTTTATGGATATAGAGGGTGCTTTTGATAAAATCTCCTTTACCAAACTAAGGAACGCCCTGATTGAGCGGGGGGTTGATTACATTATAATTAAGTGGATCGACTCTATGCTTAAGCAGAGGGCGGTAAATCTTAGCAGTGGATGTGACAGAATACGGGGTAAGGTAGTCCGAGGATGCCCACAAGGAGGTGTTCTTTCGCCTCTACTGTGGAACATCACCGTGGACAGTCTTCTCTGGAAGCTGGACTCGATGGGCGTACACACTGTAGGATACGCCGATGACTTGGCACTCACGGTCAGTGGAAAGTTCATGGACACAATTCTAGGTTGCATGGGACAAGCTCTCAAAGTAACCGAAGAATGGTGTAATGAGCAAGAGCTAACCATAAACGCTAGTAAATCAAACACTATGATTTTTACTCGTAAGAGGAAAGACATAGAGATAACTCCCTTACGGCTTTTTGGTTCGGAAATCAAGGTGTCCAAGGAAGTGAAGCATCTAGGAGTTACCTTAGATGCGAAACTAACTTGGAATGTTCACGTTGATGAAAAGATCCAAAAAGCGAAAAGGATTTTGCATCAATGTAAGAGAGTGTGTGCTCGTAGGTGGGGAATTTCACCTAAAGCGACACACTGGATTTACACAATGATGGTAAGACCTATTCTAGCCTACGCATCAGTGGTATGGTGGCCAAAAGCCATGCAGAATACCACAAGGCAGAATCTAGATGGGGTACAAAGGATAGCTTGCGTAAGCATATGTGGTGCAATGCGCACCACACCAACGCGAGCAATGGAGGCATTGCTGGGACTGCCGCCGTTGGACTTATTTATAAAGAAAACGGCGGCGCTTTCGGCAATAGGCATGGAAAGGGATGCCATGTGGCATCGCTTTGGAACTAGCAGCGGTCATAAGAGCATCCTAGACATTATTCATGATGAGGTCAGGGAGACTCTAATGCCGGTAGAAGGCATGAGTAGACGTAGGGTAGTTGAAAGACTACACAAGACTCACATTGCAGATGGAAACATACATAATGAGTGTATGTACAATGACATCAGCATTTTTACTGATGGCTCTTTAATGGACGGTAAAGCGGGGGCGGGGGTTTACTCTGAAGAGCTAAACCTAGCATGTGCGCTTAGTCTAGGAGAGTATGTGTCCGTATACCAGGCAGAGATGCTTGGCTTGTTGCATGCGTTGGACCACTTGCTTGAAGGTCAGGTGCGGGGGAAGAAAATCCTTATTGCACTGGACAACCAATCGGTGATCAGACGCATGCAGCAGACGAACATAAACTCTAAACTGGTACTAGAGTGTGTCCGGAAGCTCAACACGTGTGCCTCAGAAAATGAGGTTACGCTGATGTGGGTAAAAGGACACATAGGTACAACAGGAAATGAGGCGGCGGATGCCCTAGCAAAACAGGGATCTGCAGCAACTTTCATTGGCCCAGAACCCAGAGTTGCTCTGGGGAACGGCATGATTGGAGCGAAGGTTGGGAAGTGGATGGACTCCATGCATCAACAAAGATGGCAGGAGCTAGTCACTTGCAAACAAGCTCGGAATGCAATGACCAGCCCTTTAGGCAGGGAAGCGAGAAAGGTACTTAGTTATAAACGGAGTACTCTAAGCTGGATAACTGCCTTGGTCACAGGGCATGGTAATTTTAAGGCTCATCTGGCCAAGATGAAAATCGGGGAAGATGACGTTTGCAGGCTATGCCTGGAGGAGGCCGAGACGGCAGCACACATTGTGTGCGAATGTCCAGCACTGGCTAGCACGAGGTTGAGGATCACAGGCAGGCACACGATAAGTGTAGAAGCCATGAGTGAACTCAGCTTCAAACAAATGCTAGCAATAACACGGGACTCAGTGATGAAGAAAGAGGTCGACAATTATCAGTCGACATCTGGAAGTCACTGATGACCGGGAGGGGGCGAAAAGGGACCCAAACATTAGTGGTCTGCTTCGGCTATCCCCCAAAGTATATAATAATATCCATGGTGTGGACGAAACCAAGTGTCAGAGACGAAACCAAGTGTCAGGGTGAATTGGCTTAGACTCGCAATGACCCCCTCCACTTTATTCTTAATAAATAAGCTTGAGTTTGGGATAAATCAGATGACCGTAGATATAATAGTTACTTAGAAAAAGGAGAAACCTAATTGTTTAACAAATGCACTTCACGAAACAGAAATGTAAACATCGCTTAAGGCATGCGTTCTGCTGAAAAATCAAACACAACTTTTTGAATGAGTATTAAATTTCCTCAAATCCGTTAAATAAATGTATATTTATATGTTCCGCTCCGTACATGCTTTTCTGAATAAGAGGTCTTCAAACGTTGAAAATACTTTCCGACTAGCGAAAAATGTCCGTTTTGGCGATGCATACTGTCAAATATCGAGAACAGTACTGTTTACGTTTGCACATTCAAATGACACAATTAAACTGGTTACAAAGAACAGAGTTCTGGAAATTCATTCGAATGAAGGGGATTTGAAACCAACTCAGCCGCAAATTAATCTTGAGATACGATACAGACGTAAGGATAGAACAGGCGACAGAATTACGCCAAGGAAATCAGCTGATTTTTTACTGCATCAGTTGATTTTTCTACTGCATTATCATATTTCGAGCGTTGCACACGCTTAGGTTTAATTTAATGACCCGGATAGCTAGCTGGCAGTTTAACCAGGCATTGAGAAAACGGGCCTAAATAAAATAAATAGCTGGTTCAATCTGGACCATGGCCTCGAGATGAGTAAGTAACATCTCATTTTCTATATCGTGACGGTGTGTTTTGCGCAGAGGAGGGTTTTGAACAACACGCTGAATCCAGTTATTAACCCCATAAATGGGTACTTATTTATCAGCTGAGTAGGCTAATAGTCTGACTTGTTTCCCTTTTTTATCGAAAACTACTGCATTAAGTAGGAATCGAACCGGGGCGAACGTGCTCACCGTTGCGCCATCCGGACCTTTTCTTAAATCCCCTAAATTTAATATTAAAATCATTCCGATACATGAAAAATGTTCTGAGAAACAACTCTTGAAAAATTGGAAAATTTTTCCCCAAAGATTAAAAATTTTAAGTTTGGCTGCGTAGCGACCGGTAGCGCAGTGTGTTGAGGCATCAGTCTCATGTTTGACTACCGGCGTTTCGGGTTCGAATCCCGTCCACGACAACGTTCGTGGCCATGGATGTGCAGGAGGTGCATGCTGGCAACTGCATTCTCTGAAACCAATTTATGCCAACGAAACGTCAACTGGGCCAGATGGAACAGTTGACGCGCTACGCTATGCCCCACAAGGGGTTAGGGCAATTGAGTATATCAAACAAAGTATTAATCTGTCGATCAGTTTGTAGGTAAAATAATTTAATTAGGCTTAATTTGATGAGATATCTAGATATCTGGGACATGGGTAGTGTTGCTAATCGTTACCGATAACGCGACAAAACCAAGTTTGGAAATACATAAGTGGGCATATGATACCGAGTACAGTGGTGGGTATTAGAAATAGGTTCAATCTCATTATTACCGTTACTTAGTGCAAATATTTAAATCGAGATTGATTTAAAGGAAACATCGAACAACACTTTTGTAATGGTATTTGCCATTTTGTATTTTATTTCTCCATTTTGTTGAAAGTAGAACAATAGAGTGCATTCCAAAGGTGGAAATTAGGCGTGAACCTAACCCCGAGTTTTTTTTTATTACTGACAAAAATCAAATACTTGGGGAAATGAGTACAAAATCGAAAGAAAAACTAGGCGGAGTTTTAATTCTGATTATTGACTATTTTAGCACGTGGAGCGTCCAAAGCGGCTATCAATTAAAAAAAAAGTAGCTAAAATCGATTTTTTCAAAGGTATGCAATTGTCTAGTCCTGCGATTTCAGAATGAATTCCAAAGTTTAAAAGCGTGATAAACAAATTTACAGAATTTCGTTTAAAATTAGAAAAACATAGGGAAATATGACATGAGACTCAAATTGAACGACAGGACTGTTCGATACTTTTGAGGAAAAACCAAGTATCAATGAAATCCAGATTAAGGCCGAACTAAATTTGCCAGTCACAATTGGGCGTATCCGTCCAATTTTAAGCAGTTCAGAACACTCGCGATGTGTAAAACATTCATGCAAACATCCAAAAGAGAAATGTCAAGAAAAAAAGTTTGCCTGAAATTTTTGAGTTTGACGACAGAATAGGGTACGGTTTTATTCAGTGACGTAAATAAGTTTAATCAGAATGGCCAAGCGAGCTACCAGTATTATTGGCATAATTTTCGAAAAGAGAAGCCAGTTGAAAAAGTCATCATTTTGGGGTGACAATGTGGAAGATTTGATTCGGGAGGCTTCTCCTTTACTGATAGGACACCAAAATTGTCAAATGGAATGGTGTAGGATTCACTGAAATTCTGGAGAATATAGTGGTTAATGCAGGTGAAAACACAACTGATAAAAGCGGAGATTTTTATTGAACAACAAAAGTCGCGCAACCAAACTCTAACGTATCTCCCCGTGAGAACACCACTTTCAAAAGTGGCGAAAAACTTTTCAGTCGAACAACAAAGTACTGACCCCTTCAAACTTTAGTCGTTCGACTGCGGACAACCGCTTCAACAAATCGAGCTATCTCGTTCGCTCAGTCTGTCTTTGTTTTGCATATGGTGGCCGGTGGTGCAATTTGAAATTGCCATTTTCTTTCAGTGCCGTCATTTACAAGTAGTTTTATTAATAGTATTATTTGTAAATGCTCCAAATCGGCACCAATATAATCCTTTTCACTTGCATTTGGCGGCCGGTGCATTTGCCATTTTCAGTAGTGCCTGAACTAACGACTTCTGTTGAAATGTGTTGTTGAACGACTTTTGTTGAAACGTGAGAACGAAATCTGTTTTTATCGCATTCGACTTTTGTCGTCGAACATTTGTGGTTCAACTGAAGTCGCACCGCACCGTAAGAACGGTGCTTTATACTCCTTATTCAAGCGACTGCACATTTACGCGAAAAAGGTATCGAAAAACAAAAAATTTAATAAACTCGATATCTCGATTTTTTTCGAAACAACCGATATCTCGAAATTTGGTTGCTTCGAAATTTCGATAACTCGAAGTAAAACCTCTTTCCCTTCAAGTTCGAGTTATCGAGTTTCGATAATGTCTTTTTTTCGGTCCAACTTATCGAAACTTTGTTAGACCTAGTATATCTCTTATACCGTAAAAGATACCACAAAAATGACGTAGAATGTCTTTGTAGGAAATGTAGTGCTCTTTAATTTTGTCATACAATATTTACTTATACGGCGAACAGTTTTTGAGATATACGTGAAAAGCCGAAAAAAAGCGCCTTCTTCGTCCCTCCCTCCCTTTTCCCCACCAGGTATATTTTAGTATGTTTACCTCCTAAATAGCCCAAACAAAACCCCATAGTCCATTTTTGTGTACCGACATTTCTACCTAGACGCCCCTCTTTTGAGAGTTCATTTACTGAACTAATTATCGATTAAACAAACTAGTCTCGATGATTTTCTGTTGCAAATTTCAACATAAGTCAACATCGCGCAGAAAACAGAAAATATTTATACCCCAATACCATCGTAATCGTCTCATACACACTACTATCTCAGAAACCGCGGAGCCAACAATTTCGGTCAACTCTCTCATCGAAAACAGTATCACACACATAAATTAGATACTCTCTCAATGCTCTCAGATACATTCGTCCATTGCCGGCAATGGAAAAGATACAAAATGAATGTCATATATGTTTATCTCGTTCTTGGTTCGTTGATTGTGTGAGTTTCAAAGACGGATTTCTGTATAGGTGAGATACAAATGACCTTGCATTATAATTTTAGCACAAGGAAAAATACTCGATTTTGCGTGGTCGCAAAAGAGATGAAAATAGATGTATCTACATATCTAGAGACGCGTAACATGCTTTTCGTATATAAATGTTCTATCCATACGGAGGTATGAGTGTTTTGGTGTACACCTTCAAATTCTCCCTCTTTTCTCAGCTGTATTTTGATTTTAGGTGGAATTGCATGCTCTCTCCATGAAAGAGACCAAAGAGAGTTGGAGACCAGAACTACCACTTACTTGACTCCGTCGGCGTTTTAAAGCATTAATCTCCGGTAAAAAAAGATACGTCCACATACTTACACACGTATCAATGCATGTTCGACAAGGATAGATATAAAAATCGGGTGCAGAAAACAGAGTTTTCCTTCTATACAGGTATAAATTTGCAAGATGTATGTGTGTATCTCTCACAATGGAAGTATTGAGCCTCTTTATTGTGTGTTTTCTAAATAATTGTGTACGCGAAATTCTTGTCCAACTTGTTGCAAACCTGGGAAATTTCAAAGGTCACGATAAACAGATTAGCGAAACTTTTTTGTTTTCGCGGATTTTTACTTTCTGCACTTAAAATTCCTCCTGCCTGGTCTCGTCTATTTAGCCTGGATTTTATTTTTTTGATTGAACAAACTATGTCATATGTTCATTTTCTGTTGACATTCTACTCCTATGTCGTACTTGGCTCGAAATCTCGCAAAATGGGATTGTAATGAAATCTCCTTGATTAAAGGCTTTCGCATACATTTTACAATACCAATGACAGCTGACAATTAAAAATGCAAAATAAAATGTCAAATAATAACGGATCATGTCAGCCGCTGTTGTAAAAGCCCAATTTAATGGTTAAGTTCATAACACACAACAGTTGGCATACTGTTGCCAATTTGTTTTATGAATTCTCTTCACTGAGTTTTTGATGGACACAACATGTTGTGAAAAATGTCATTTTCTCCATCGCAAAAATTTCTCCGCTGGCTAGGACCAGCATATGATGATAATTCAGAAATGACACTTGCGCTGTCGTATTCATACGATTTTTTGTTAGTCGTCAGTTTTGAACTGGAAATTTGACAATTGAGAATTCAATTCAGAACACAACAACGTGTTGCAAAGCTGCTTTAATACTTTTGCCACAGCATGTTGCGATTCCGCTGTGTGTTATGAATTTAGCCAATGTTTTAATTGTCAAATGAAATCTCCATAAGTATCAGCCTTAAACTAACATCAACATCAGGACTGGAACACTAGAAAAATGTTGGGTGCAACCTCTCATATACGGAATTCTGGTCTGGTGGGCAGCACTCAAAACCAGGTGCAATAAACTGAAAATGGAAGAAATCCAAAATCTGGGATGCTTGGGAATCACGTCTATAAATTCCCTAAACACCCTTACGAACTTACCCCCCCGGGACCTGTTTCTAATGAACGCAGCGTCCAAATGTGCATTAAGACTTAGGGAAACGGGGCAATTTAGCACAAGGCCTTATGGCCATCGAAACATCAAACTGCCTTTCGAGAATACAGACCTCATCAAACTGTTAACTGACTCCAAGAGAAACTTCCGAGTAATGATACCAGAAAGAGACTTGTACTCTACAGGTGAGAACAGACCTAAGAATTCCGTAAACCTCTATAGGGATGGCTCTAAGACGGAAACAGGTCTTGGAGCCGCGGTTCATTCGCCGGAGCTCCTACACAATCTTTCGCTCCGACTGCCGAACGAGTGCAGCATCATCCACGCGGAGGTGGTAACGATACAAAAACCTGCGAAGCTAGTCTCAACAACACGCAGGATGGGCAACATCTACATTCACTCAGACAGGCTGCGTTGAAAGCACTGCAGTAAGACACTATCAGATCAGGGACGGTGCCTGACTGCCTCTCAATTCTTCAGAGATTGGGCACCTTAAGGAAGCTGGAACTCCGATGAATACCAGGCCACAGCGGCTGCCTTGGGAACGATATTGCGGATGGACTCGCAAAGCAAGGAGCTGCACTGGATGTCATAATGGGAATAGCAACTAGTATTCCAATACAAACACTAAGAACAAAAATGGATTCTAAGATGATGCAACTGGCCAACCAAAATTGGAACAGAACCATCAACTCTAGAATAACGAGAAAACTCTGGAGCTCATACAACACTAAGAAAACCGATGTACTCTCCATGGGTAAATGTGCAATGCTAGTGGGCTTATTAACGGGTCACTGCCTAATAGGTGAGCATGCACACAGACTGGGACTGACCACAGACAGCGGCTGCAGGAATTGTAAGCTGCCAAATACGAAAGAAACTTTGGAGCACCTCTTGTGCGAATGCCCGGCACTCGCAAGGACAAGACATAATGTCTTGGAGCCTAGTTCCCCCGCAACCTAAAAGCGATTGCAAACCCATAATGAATCTTCTAAGATTCGCAAGCACGACGAAAGCCTTCGAGCTCAACAAGGACTTGTTGACTACGGCTGATACCAACACCTAACGATCTCTGTTGTTTTCTTTGTGGCATCGCTATGGACCCAAGTGGTCTATGCGGGGCCGTGAGGCCGCCACCTAACCTAACCTCTCACTAAAGGTCGTTCAGCTAATGAATGTTTCGCGTATTGCATTTTAATCGCACTCTCTTACAAAAAAAAAATTGAAATTTCAAGCAGTCGAGATTAAAATTGGAAAATCTTCCAACATTTGACATTTGGCTATCCAATTTTTACTAGGCACTGAAATTAACGACCCACGGGATTGACCCACTTTTTGATGTTGTTCTCACATGTGTTTGTGAGCTATGTTCCAATTCTGTTCGTTTTTACATCTTTGGTATCAGCATAAACACTTTCGGGATTTCGGAAACAGCTGGTCCAAATCACGCTATTTTGCGTCCAGTGTAAACGAAGTATGTATGTATGTATTACGTTGTTTGCCCGAAGTTCATGTTTGATTTGTCATTTTATCCGTAAGTATTGGTCCTACAGAATTCAAAATAAAAGGTAATGAAAATATCTACAAACTTAACTCCCATAACTTTCCTCATGGGATGAGTACTTTTCTCGATATTATGCAAAAGCATTTTTTTTAATTTTTTTGGCAAAAAAAATATTTAAAGCTATATTTTTTTGCAAAGTAATGCGTACTTGGGTAGCAACCTGTCAAACGACGCCATCGAGACGAATAAGCTAGCAAAATACTAATAATGCCCTCTCAGGATTTTACGTGGATCTGAACCTGGTTGGATTAATTAACCTGATGCTAACATCCAGGGTTATTTCTTCCAAATGGGGTGCATCCTCTAAATGCAGCAGTGTCTGCAGGGGTACTCCGCAAGATGGTGTGCTCTTCCCTGCTATGGAACATAGCGGTCAACAGATTGCTATTATTCTTGGAGGGAAGCTCGTTCTGTTTACACAGAAAGATCGAATTTCTCCCGTGGAACCTCCTGTTCTGGAAGAAGTAAGACTGACCTTCACAAACAAAGCGAACTTCATAGGTCTTGTACTGGATAGGAGCTTAATTGGAAGCTGAACATTCCGAGCTTGTCGGTACAAAAACGGCGCGGATAGGAAGTGCATGCTAGCAACTGCACTTCCAAAAAGTAGATATGCTATCGAAACGTCAACAAGGCATCGAAATGCTAGAGATATTGATGCGCTCATGCCGCTGGAGAGGTCAAGGCAATTAACAAAATCATCAACGGACTTTAAATTATACATGCTCATTCCCCTCCCGTAGCCATTGGGAAACGATGGACCCGACATGAATCCTTGTGCATCTATACAAATGGCTCCAAGACCGATAAGGTGGTGGAGCTGGAATCTTGCCCGACGGGCTTAGCCTCAACCTGTTCGTTCGTATCCCAGACTACTGTAGTGTGCTCCAGGCGGAAGTCCACATGATTAAAGAGGCAGTGCTGTGGCTTGGCCGAAAAACTATAGCAGTAACACAGATGTCAAAATTTATACTGACGGCCAAGCTGCAGTAAAATCCCTTGAATGTTATCTAGTCTCGTCAGAGACCTTTGCAACTGTCGCTCTTGCCTGATGGAGATAGAAAGTATTTATAACATTACACTTTGTTGGATACCAGGTCACAGTACCCTCGCTGGCAATTACAGGCCTGAACGGTGTAAACGATAAAACTTTTCAGATGGGTCGGGGAGTCGCCATGCCCATCTCCAGTTGTAAACATAAACTAATTTTGACAGCGATAGACAGGGCTAACTCGAGATGGTTAAGTGGTAGTACCTGCCAAAATGTTATTATGATCCTTATTGAATAAAAACCGTACTTCTGAGTTGCTGTCCATAGGAAGCACCACATCAGGATAGTGGTTACTGGTCATTGTGTTATCGATGAATACGCGAGGAGGCTCAGATTTCCACACCATGACGAAGACGTAGATGAGGAGGAAAGCACCGTTCATCTACTCTGCATCTGCCCGACATTGGCCTTTAGAAGAATGTCAACTTTAGGCGAATGCGTATCCAGGCGATTTAGCTAATGCGGATGTTGATCGGCGGCTCCAGCGTCTCGCTATTAGATGGTTCAACAATGGATGACGGATGCAATTATTCAATTTCAGGGTAACACAAGGGACCTTCTTCTGGTCCAAGCGTGCTGTAATAGATTACGGCAGCCTCTCTTACCATACCATACCATGATATCAAACTATTGAATCATCATACCAAAAATAATCTAATTTATATTATAACTCGTCCAGTCTGCATCGTCCAAATACATTTTTAGTGCGATTACATAACACCCAAATTGGAACATTATTACAACTTTCGGTTGCCTACATGGCGAAGAGTTTCCACTATTATGATAATACACTTAAAAATTCGTCCTTGATTCAGAGAAAAATAGCCAAAACATCTAATCAAATAGTCAAAAGCTCATCGTTATTTTTTTTCTGGCTCTGGAGCCAAACCAATTCAATCATTTTTAGCCACAACATCTTAGCCACAAAAAAAGAAGAAGAATAAAGAAATATAAAATTAACTAACTACTAAAACGTGTCTCTATTCCTATATCAAGACTTAAATGAAGCAGCTAGTTGGATTGGAAGCTAGACAATCTCTATCTCTACAATGGATACACACAACCAGTTCGAATTCGAGACGTAGATAATTTCCTTCACCAAATTAAATGTCAAGGTGCATTAATGAATGCTTGGAAGTCATGGAAGATAGATAGAGATCGAAATTGTATCCAAATGTTGGTTTATCTATAGTGTCTGTTCAATAATAGGAGGATTAATGTAAATTCACTGTCCTCTGTCAAAATCCCTTGGGGCTTAGACTAATTGATTTTGACAAGTTAACAAGTACAGAAATTGTTCATCTGGGCAGGTTCATCAAAACTGGTCTGAGGGATTTTGACAACGGGCTGTGGATTTATATTCAATGACAGGGGAGGGTAAAGTTGAAAATATGAGGTCTGAGATCTGTCGAGTAGCTTATCATGCACGAGCCAAACATTCAGGTCCAACCTGAACAATAGATCATATTTCAAATAGTTATGTACATATAATAACATTTCATAAGACGCAGCAAATTGTAAGACAAGTCCGAGTGTGATATAAATATGACTGTAACAGACTGCCAAAACTTGCTTCCACAGCGTGTAGTAAGGTCGACCACAATACAAGTACAACCAACATGTCATGAAGCAACCTCACCACCTTTCCCGTCGTATAAACTCAGAAAGACAAAACTCTGTCCGATGTACAAAACAAAAAAGGCAAATCGTTGAATTTGTTTTGTTCCATGCATAAATTTAAATCGATTGACCCACGGTCATTAAGAGTTGGTGCTCCATCACGAATATGATCTTTCTGACGGTGAATTGATTGTTGTGCACAACACTCCTTCACCACTGCCCCCACCGAAACCCTCTCTGTCCAATTAACGAAAACATGATGTTCACGTTATTCGAAGAATATATATATGTACATAAATGTTTATATATGAAGGCTCTTAAAACACCATGCATATGAGGGGCGATAAACTTGTAACTTTTTCTCACATGGGTCACTTAAAGCCTGTCAAGCATCCATCGCTGTATGTTAATTTTTAATGTGGGATTATTTGTTGGGAGGCTGGATTAGGGCCGTTCAGAAAAACACCATTTTGACAGATTGTGAGTTGTTGGGAAGAGCGAGTAGTGCTCTTGCCTCTTGTTTTAATGCAAGATACTTCCGGGATTGTAAACAGTCTTTTCGTAAGGGGATCCACATATGATCAGATTAATCTGTACAGATTTGTCGATTTTCGCGAAAATTATCGTCATCTTCACCATGAAAATTTTTCCATCCTTCGACACAAGTTCACTTGATGGATGTGATTTTTGATAAAACGCGCGGTTTAGTCTATCAGCGACAGCGTTCATAGTGTTACCAGCGACTCCTGTTCAGATTTATCCTATCGTGTGTGCCACGTCTGCTCGTGTGTATCACGTCTGTTCGTGTATATCACGTCTGTTCGACAGTCTGTGGGCGCACTAGGTTAGGTTAGATTATATTGGCTGCTCCAGCATACGGAGCACACATAGACCACACTGGCTCCGTTGTGATACCGCTTACACATTCTAAAAGAAAGACCTTAATGTCATTACCTACTCCGCGAACCATCCGGAGCGAACGATGAATCGATTAATCTGTCCGAGGCCCATATCCTTAAAATGATCGAGATCAGTGAAGTAGTAAGAACCCAGGATGGACTTCCTTCCTACTACTAGCAAGAGCAGAGCAGGAGCAGAACAAGTGAAAAGAATACTCCTCCTCATCCTCACAGTTTCTGCAGTAATCAATCACTGTGCGGCACACGAAGCCTTCTGACATACTCCCCAATGAGGCAATGACTAGTGATAACCCCTACAACATTATTAATACACTTCCTGTTTAGCATAAGCAATCATGAGCGGCCAGGGTTTAGTACTGGCCAAATCTACCAGGCTGCGCGACATCTTATGTCATCACGCCATCTGATGTTAGCCCTCGCAGTCGCATCGGACCTTAGGGTCAGTTTGCAGGTGTTTACAGGCATGCGACAATCCGAGAACTGTCACTAACCTCGTTATTGGTCCCCTCACGGGCAAGTTCATCCGCCTTACGCCCGTTTTCAGATTGTTCGGCTCAAACCGGACCGGCGAATTTTTCTAGAGGAGTTGAGGAAGACGAGCAACATAACTCCTCTAAAAAAAATCGACGGTCCGGTTTTAGCCGGACAATGTGCAACGAGCGTTACAGTTACCGACAAGGCCACTGTGACCCGGAATCCAACAAATAGTAATGTTGAGAAAGCTACTCAACTGTCGGATCGAGGTACGCCATTCAACAAGTGCCGTCGAGATAGTCATAGCAGAATCAAGCGATTTTATTACCGATTGACTATCACTATAAATGATTACATTCATCATCATCATCGTGGCGTAACAGCCCGACGTCGGGCTCTGGCCGCCTGAAATGATTACATTCCTCAACGAAATTACATTACGACCCAGTCATGAAATGGCTTCGTGAATAGCAGTCACCTCCACCTGGAAGACACTACAGTAGTCAGCGTCTCCGAGTAGACACCTGCCCCGACCCCATCATCGCTCTTAAAACCGTCCGTAAAATGCTTACAACGTTAGTACCTGAAGCAATGCCATTCACCCACTCTCACGAGAAGGGATTAGGCAACAAAAGTTTTTGTCAAACTCCAGTTTGGGTGAGGTATAGTCCATGGTTTCAGGAACATCCAAAGTACAAAGTATTCAAAATGTTTGAAAGTGCAGTGGTGGCCGGGATCCATTGATCCATTTCACGAAGACGAATAGTCACATTGGCAGCAAGCTGCTCGGCAAGGATGTCCAGAGAAGTCAGATTCAGCAAGGCTTCAAGGGCTGCAGTAGGCATAGAGCTTACAGCTCCCGTAATGGCGAAACACGCCAGCCTTTGAGCATTCTCTAATAGACTTATGTAAGATGGGATTCTAACAGCCCTTCACCATGCCACTATCCCATACATAAGAATGGGTTGCAAGACCAACACATACAGCCAGTAAACCACCCTCGGTTGCACAGGCTCCATTTCCTATCTATAGCCTTTGTACACGAGTGTAATGCGACAATGGCCTTTTTAATTCGCCCCTGAATATTAGGCTTCCAGCATAGTTTCCTATCCAGGGTGAGCCCAGAAAATTTAGGTTTGTCAGCGAGAACAAGCATGATGGCATCCAACAACTGCGGCTTGAAGGAAGGAACAATACCCTTCCTGGTGAAAAGGATAAGCTCAGTTTCGGTCGGATTTACTTTAGCCACCAGTTTTACGTTACTAAAGACACACTCAATATCAAGGAAAGCAACCAGCGTGTACTCCTTGATACAAGGAACTTGTTAATATGACCTACTAAGGCATACAACGCCGTCAGTATCCACCGATCTTCCCTTCCAGTAGGCACGCTAAAAGGCAGACAGCAACCGGCTGGGAATGGTGTACCGTGAGTAGGTGTCGATCAGTCTCTCCAACACTTTCAAAAGAAAAGAAAGAAAAAAGGCTAATAGGCCTAAGATCCTTCGATCGCTCGTCCGAGGTCTCCCCTCATAAATAGGGTATATTAACAAACACCAGAGAACCCCTGAAAATGGATTTAATCCAGGGATATACAGCATCCATCGCATGTTGAAGGTCCGCGGGGATGATACCGTCAGGTCAAACAAACTTAAAATATATATATATATGGTATAAGTAGACCGTTTTTCTTCACTTATATATGAAGTGTGGGTGTGTGGCTTGAGCATTCAGAGGACATTTGTACCAGGTTCGTGTTGGAGTTCGTGTTCGACAGTCTGTGGCTTCAGGTGATTTTTACAGGAAATTAGCTATATCAAAATCGAAAAATGTCATGCTATTGCCGAGCATGCATGACTAGAAAAAGCAGCCTCAGTCATTTCTCTTAATCAAATACAAAACAGCACTATCATCACATCACTCACGTCATAAAATTTCTCTATTTACTTCATGCTCGGATATGAGGCCTATCCGGCATTAGTTCCACAAGTGTAAATATTGTAAATGGCGGACAGATAATCGTCGGCTCGTTCGAACTTATCGGCTCTGTATGACACACGTAAAAAGAAAATTCACCGGTGAGGTAAGTTTTTTGTTTTCCCCCAACAAAACCAGTAAAATGTCAACGATTAATGCCCACTAAATCAAAATAATTTCAAGTAAATAACAAACCAGTCATAGATATCGTATATCGAAGATGCAAGTCAATCAGGTGTCGAATTGACGGTGAATGAAGCAGCCAACTGGTGGATTCAATTTAACTACGAAACACGGTTCAGATACAGTTGATGGATATCTATTTGCAACGGAACGGCCAATAGACGAAACTTTTTCCGGGTAATTATGAAATGGAATTCCGCATTATTGGGCTCACTTTGAGATCTGTTTTTAATTTTATTGAGCTGTTGGAGTAGCAAGGCATGTACTATTGATGTGACCACATAAACATTTACGAGTACTATCTCGTCGCCGTAAATGAATAGGATGAGCTTAAGTCATCGTCTGTTGACAATTGGAATACATACAAGATACGAGTACATGATAGCTGATAGAATTTATGATACATGCCTTTACGCAGGCATATTATCGTGCTGCTTTGCCTGCCATTCATATGGTTGCTCTAACGCTCACAGTACCATACAAAGTTAGGACTAAACACTGGAAGTACATCCTAAACACTAAAGGTTATTGCAAATATACACGGACGTCGCGTGCAGCAATACTGAATTGATAGAGGCATCTCAACTAAAATCTATCGAGTGCGGATGATCCATCCATCAAGTACGGATATTTCAGCTCAAATCATGATCTCTCATTTGCATTAAGTTAGTTCACACGCTTCGCATGTACATTCTTTATAATAGGCGTGTTTTTTTTTTCAACAGTCCAGATCAACAGCAGAACAACAATCGCACGCATTCCACTAACAACCTGCTCTGCATAGAACAATTTTGTTAGTGTAACGCGTGCTAGTTTTGTTCTGCTCTGATCTGAACTGTTGAAAAAAAACGCGCCTAATGTATGGGGCGACCGGTAGCGCAATGTGTTGAGGCATCAGTCTTATGTTTGACTACCGGCGTTTCGGGTTCGAATCCCTACTGGCGTCGAAAGGTTTAAGCAGCCCTTGGCCGTTACTGATAAACAGGTTGCTCCGGGGCGTAGAACCGTCTGCCGTGGGAGCGTTCATTCCTTCGTCGGATCCCTTGCCTACAAAGTTAGGTTAGGTAAAAGAGTTGCCGCTAGCGCAGCTCGCATTAGGCCTCCAATTTGCGCACATTTGCCACCCTCCGTTGCTGGCTTATTAGAGCTGACAGGTGACCACTCCGCTAAAATGAATCAGCTGATTCAACGAGATGGCATCGGCCAACTCTGCTAGCTCTTGAGAGCGGTAAGCACCTAAGATGTTGAGGCGTTTCCAATTTAGGGCTGGACACTCACACAAGGTGTGCCCGATGGTGTCTTCTTCCATCTCACATCTTCTGCATAAGTTGCTGGAGGTCAATCTCAATCTGTTCGCACGAGATGCCATAAGGCAGTATACTGTAAGCAGACCTATTGTTATGTATTCAATGTTCTTGCAATGTACAAGTGCGAATTATTTCAGTGAAAATTTGAATTTTGTGTGACACTTGGTTTCATTCTGCACACCAACTTAGTATGCGTCTGTAGCTTAGCTCGGTAACGCACCTGGCATTTTTTGCTACTCGAAACTTGGAGAAATTAAACAGAGGGAATTTGAGAATAAAAAGTATTCGGCCCCGTAGCGGGGCCTGAACCGCAGACGACCGTGTTTCGAATAGCAAAAAATGCCAGGTGCGTTACCGAGCTAAGCTATAGACGCATACTAAGTTGGTGTTCAGAATGAAACCAAATGTCACAAAAAATTCCAAGACCTACCGTCTTTCTCAGCCTATTCCTTTTGAGTTTATCCTGCTGTTGCTCAGATCGGATGATGACCACAATGTTCTGGCTAGCCTTCAATCCACTCTGTTTGTCCAGTCGGGTTGTAGTTTAGTCCATATGGCCCCATCTATTTCGTTTGTGATGTCCGCAAGTGACTGTGGCATATTTGCCGCTGGGCTGTTCTTGACACCCGAGAATCTCCTTGCCAGTTCATCAGCTTTCATGTCGTCTACGACACCACTGTGGCCGGGCACCTATATAATCCTTGCATGGGTATGTTTAGTCTTTCTGTCGAAAGTCTCTCTGTATACGCTAGAGCCAGAATGGTCGCCCTGTTGTCGACGCAAATCGTCGTAATCCACATTGAAGTCCCTTGTATGGACTGTGCTGCCATGCGTATAGCATGTAATTCTGACTGGAATACGGTCGTGTGGGTCGACAGACTATACCACTGGATCGAGCCCAGATCCGCCAAGCAGACGCCTGAACCTACTCCAGTGTCTGTCTTTAAATCAACCTAGGGTGCCACCGTTATTGATGGCTTCCCTACTCTCGCAGTCTTTTCTTGTTGGGAACTTCACTTCGAAGCTCGTTTTGAGGTATGTTTGTGTGGTCATATGATCCGTATCCTCAAAATCTAGGCCATACCTCTCACAAGCACCACAATGTCATCGGCATATGCCACCACCTCAAAGCCGCTGGCTCATAACCTCTCCAGTATTTCGTTGACCGTCAGGATCCAGAAGAGAGGGGATAATATCCTTCCTTGCGGTGTTCCTATGCTGTCTTCTCTTTTTTGACTCCTAAAAAGGTGGCCTCGATGTTCCTATTCCTGAGCAAATCCGACGTGCAAGTCGTCACGGTTGGTTCAACTCCGTATCGGGTCATAGCGTTAATAATGCTCGTCACAGTGACACTGTTTAAAGTCCCCTCAATATATAGGAAGGCTGCTAGCGTAAATTCCTTTTCTTGCAAGGATTTTTCTATCGTCTCGACTACATTGTGCCCTTGCTTACAAAGCGAAGAGCGTTTTAAAAATTAGTATTGCTGGGGGAATGTCCGTCGGCCCATGAAATTACCTCAAAGGCGGAGGTTTGAATTTGCATACCTTGTTTTTTCTGTCTCCAGCTCTAGTGCCGAAAAATATAGAGGGAAATTTTCTAGTCGTGTGAATTTGCTATGTATGTAGACTCTTGCGTTCACCATAGCTTCACCTTTTTGGAGTATCTGATTCTGATAGTTCGCGCTGTATTCCTATTGTAACCTACTACAGAAATGCAAATGATCTACAGGTAAGCGTACCATTTACATTAGCTCTGCCTCGTAAGAGAGTAACATAAGCGTTTGCTCGCAGGGCCGTGACGGGAAACGTCCACGCCAACGCTGTTTCGACATATTTAGACCGGCCAACATGACATGGATGCTAATTATATCTCACTCGAAGCTTAACGGTATAATTGCTATCCTGGCTAGTCGCCAGTGGCATCTACATGTAGACATTTCATACAACTTATATGACCACCGTCTTTATCGATCTTATCCGATTTAGAGCTCGTGCCCACGGCAAACTTTTTAGTTCGCAGAAAAACTAAATAGTTTAGTCAGAAAAGTAGAATCCACGGTGTTTTATGAGACCGCGCACATAGTGATTACTAAATAGTTTAGTTTGCTCAGAAACCGCCGTTTGTTCTATTTTTCTGACTAAACTATATTATTTAGTTTTTTTGCGAACTAAAAAGTTTGCTGTGGGCGCAAGCCCTTATGAGGATAAAATAATACTAGGTGCGTTTTTTGTATACCTATAGTGCAGAGTAGAGCACGATAAGCGGCAAAAAAACCGCTACAAGGCAGATCAGAGTAGCGAAGACGAAAACGGGGCATGCCTTTGCTAGGAGTGTGTCTTCGTCGGACAAATTTACTTTAGGCAGCAGAATTATTTTGAATGTTTACTGATTCATATAAATTACCCAAAACGAATATTTTATTGACAGGAAATGGATTTTTTGTGCTTCCCAAACTGTAAACTGCCCGAAAATTTCTACACCTGCGCCGCCTGCATTTCAAAACGTGGAAATACTAATGGAGCAGCATTCTCGCATTAACCTTCTATCCAGAGTAGTTCAGATCAAATTGTTAGTGTAATTGTATGGTGTTAACCTGCTCTGCTCTCTATGGATGTTAAAAAAACGTGCCTATTTGAATATTGACACATTGGGCGACAAAAGGTCGAGGCATATTTGCCCAAGGCAGTGCGATCTTTCAGTCCCACGTTCATCACACAACTGTTATTGACTGTTACTGTCATTTGATAAAAAACAATGGGCATTGCGAGATGACCAGGGGACGTATGATTTATATTCACCCTGTCTCCACAAGAATAGGCTATATTTGAAGCGTTTGTTTAAAAAAAAATGCATACATACATATTCCAAATTTAAAAGGATTGTTAGGCCAGCCAACTTTTGTTCATATGAAAATTCACTTTTGTGCAATCCATTTACATACTTACAGTACATTCTAAGAAATACAATAATATGCATTCGATTCTCACCTGAAAATAAAATGAAAAAGCATATTAAATAAGGTCGAAATGTGTGTGTAAATTTATAATTTTTAATGTAAAGTACATATGGCGAGTTCTTTTGTACTCCAGTGGAGGTTAATTAGGTTGAAGGTTCAGCGGCGTTCGAAAAAAAAACCGTCAGTGTTAACTACTCGGGTTAATTGTCAAAGTGCAGCGACGCCTGTCGTCAATTTAGTTTTTCAACATTTTTTACTGTACACGAAAGATTAAAAATATGGATCATATCCGGAAAAATATCTACGATATGTTAACTAACTAATTGATTAAATTAAACTACAAAATTTTTCAATTTTCCATAATAAATTCGTCATTTAGCGACGCAAGCGCTATCTCTTGATATATATATCGAGTGCAGGTTTATTAACCCGTACAGCTATCCAGGTTAATTCAGGTTAACGCATCGTTGTAATTGCATGTTGTTAACCAGCCATCCACAATAATTTTAAAAAGAAGAAGTCATATTTTTACGTCGGACCCTGGCCGTCTGGACTTTTTCAGTATGAGAGTCTCTGCTCTGATATCTATAGGTACAAACAATTGTTCAAATACTCAGCTTTCAACAGCTGACACATTAAATAGGCCTTATGGTAGGTGCACATGCAACAATCGCCCTCGGTGGCCGTGGTCGTTCGGTCACCGCTCTACGATACTAAGCTAGCGTTCGGAATTCAAATCTCGGCGCGACCAAAAACTGCCTATTAGTACTAATAGAACTCTCACAGTGCTCACAGCTTGTCAGCATAAAGACGACGCGGATAGGAGGTGCATGTTAGCAACTGCACTTCCGAAAAGTATTTTAGATATGCTATCGAAACGTCAACAAGGCATAGAATTGCTAGAGATGTTGATGCGCTCATGCCCCTAGAGGGGTCTAGGCAATTAGAGAGAGAAGGTTTTTTCCCGGCACACTTTGCCCTTAAAACCCGCTTTCTTTATTACATTTCGAATAGTTTGAGAAGAGACTTCCTTTTCAAATCGTTCTTTCACCTCAATTCGTAAAACTGGGGCACTTAATTTAGGGTTTTTCTTAATTTCTCTGATAATCCACGCTCAGATAAAATTTTAGGCCTTTCTGACCGCTGCTTTGTTTCAAACGACTTTGTTGATTTATATTCTGTTATTACATTTCTCAGATTATATCTTGATTTTCGCATTAGTATTCCAATCTCAGAATACGACATTCCTGTTTCCCAATGTCGCACAATACATTCGCGGATTTCTGCACTTCTTTTCACACTCATTTTTAATAACACCCTCAATAAAACTACTTTTAAAAAACACTTTCTAAGCAAAACTAAAAAGAAATATCATATTTTCATGATTTTAAGTACATTTAACGATATTTTTTCCAGGAATTACAAATAATTTCAGATAAAATTGCGTTGTGCCTTAATCTCTTTTGCGCTATTTTGGATCATCAGTGAAAAATTTTAGGTTAATGTTGTGCAATTTGTTTCGTTTCCAGTTTTTTCATATTGTTCTTGAGGTAAACATGCAAAACTTTTTATTAAATGCAAAAACACCATCATTTATTATTAAAGTAGCATTAAAAATAAGTTTTTTGTTCTTACTGAGAGTTTATGCCTTAACTCTTGTTACCCACTGTATGTGTTAAAATACCAAATGAGGCAATTAGTACATTCCATTTCGGGTGCTATACTGCAATTAAGTAAGTAAAAATTACGGAGTGAAGAATCAAATAAAAAAAGTCGATTTGGTCGTTGGACAATAAAGGAAATTGACATAAACTAAGCACGACCATTGTTGTCGCGGGCAGGAGTGTACAAGTACGTTTCCATTAACTTGAAATAACCGACAAAGTCCAAATCTAATCACACTGTCAAAAAAAAAAATACAAAAAGTATAGATGCAGAGAGATAGATATCCTCACGAAATTGATAAGACCAGCACAATCAGAAAAGGAAAAACAACGAAAATTTCATTAATTTGACAAATTCCGGCACAGTTTCTATTCGTAGCTTCAAATCAGCATAAGTAAAAACAAAGATAACATTCAGAGCTCACGCCGCCAATTTTCGATAAGATATCTTTCCAGAATTATTAAAAATAAAGACTTATCTTGAGGGAAATAATGTACTCCTACATAGTCTCTTTGTCGGTCAAGTACGAGAATTGATTTTTTCTTTGCATTTGAATTATCGAGTTTAAATTCTGAAATTTTCAAATTTCAGATGCGATCGATTTCTATCGTATGTTTTTATTTGCACAACGAAGTTGAGATTCAGTGTTGTTAATATATCTTTTTTTTTGAACGAATGGGCTGAAGAGGTTTTACGTCAAAGGAATTGGTTGTTTAATTAGAATTATTTTTGAATACTAAAATGATAACATTATTTTGTAGATGGTTCCAGATACACACGTTTTGCAAGATATCGATTATTAGTTTTCTTCTCTGTGAGAGTAATAAAAAATACAAAAATAAGAATTTACCAAACACAAAAAACATGGCCGAATGTAGGTGCGTAGGTAGGTAATTTGATAAACATAATATAATCGAATAGGTTATCAGGTACACATACCTAAAAGTTTGGATATGTGTTACTTGCCTTGACACCTCCAGGAGCATGGGTGAGTCAACAATCTCATGCATTACTAAGCTGTTGAAATTTTAATAGCATATATTTGATTTTGATGGTCCACTTGCTAGCATGCACCTCCTATTCTCGCCGTCTTTATACTGACGAACTCGGAGCGCAGTGTGAGTTCTAGTAGTACCCACAGGCAATTTTTTTAACGCGCCAAAGATTGAACCTCCGTCTCTCTAGCTGTCTAGATTTAACATCGTAGAGCGGCGATCGTGACCACACTGCCACCAATCTTAAATGTAACTTAATACTTTGGCGTTCGAATTGAACTTTCGTTTCCCTTTTCCCCATCGAGAAATGGTATTAAGCAGTCGCGTCGTCCTTAAGAATCTATCTAATTTAGAATTATTTTCATTTTATGCATTTAGTGCGTACGAATGATGTTTGAATTAAATAAATCGGATTTTTTCTCACATTTTCACTTTTCGCTGGGTATTTATTAAAATTAAATATTTAGATCGATACAAAATAACGTCAGGGTCCTGCATTTTAATCTGAGTTAGCAGTTACTATGTTGCAACCTACGAAATACACCCGTCTTCGCGCCAACGCTAAACGCTGCAGGTTTCGTACTTCATTGCTCTCGTGCGTTCAATAACATTTCCACCTCCGTTAATCTGTTCAATATCCTTGTCCGTTGTGTTCTAGACAGGGGTCGGCAAACTTTTTTTTGAAAAGGGCCGGGTCGTTGAAATTTTTGGGGTAAGCGGGCCGGGTTCCCAAAGTATAGCTGTTTCTGGTTGGTCAACCCACTGCTAATTGAAGGTTTGACGGAAGCACCACAATTATGCAGTAAAATGGAGTTTACCATAGTTAATCTTAACATGGATGGGGGTCATTCTGGGGCATAGCGCATCATTTAGGTTTCGAGCGCAGTTGCCTTAAGATCCGAAAAAATACTTTTGTAGCAGTAGTTTAAGTTCTGACATTTTTTTCACCGCATACTGCTGAAGCCACAATGGAGCTTCTAACAGAAATTTTCGGAAGGCGCATAATTCCGAGAAGGTTGGAAATCGAATGGCCACCACGTTTTTTAGATCGAATGACCCCTGACTCCTTTTTGTTGGCCTTTTTTTTAAAGAAAAGGGGTAAGTAAATAAACCTCCAATAATCTACAACATATGCGCTGAAATGAGCACCATTTTCCCTATACTTGTAGCTATTGCGGTGCCCTCAACTATACTTTTTTATTGTTGTGCCTACGAACTGTTGTATGACAGGCCGAGCTAGGAAGGAAATTCAGGTCTGTCAAAATTCGCTCAATACGGTTAAATAAGTCCATGAGCAAGGAATAAAGTTTACCGCTGACCCAATTGGTACGAAACCTGTTTTTCGTTTTTCTTGGATGTTATTCAATGCCGACTTTTCATGGATGCTAATTTCTCTGTCACATCAAACTCAGTATAGACCATTAGAAGAAAAAGCAGAAAGTGGGTAGTATCAGTTAAGTTTGTCGACTCATCTTCCTTATTATTACTCTGCAAGGCAACTTTGTACATTCGCGCAGATGGCGTCCAGTAAGATCGACCTAATTCAAACAAAGAGGATATTTTCTCACCGTGGACACAGTACTCAATGACATGGATCTCGGATTGAAATACACTGGGCCAACTGATGCTGCTTCTTCCATGTTTAATTCATCGGTATATCATATGATAAATCTATGACTGATGTTTCAGAAATCGCGATGTTTTGTAATTTATTGCACAAAGGCAAGACTGTATAGATGAACTTTACGAATAAATATTGTTTATATCGCTTAGTGAATATTATTTCTAGTGTATAGCAACAAGTGAATATGACACTGACAATTTGTCGGATAGGTGGCACTGCATAAGGAGTTGCGTTTGCTCTGCCAATTGTAATTTGCAAATTATCATTCGGAGGATATTCGAATGATCATTCGCAAGGACACACATGAAATCAAATTGTCATTCGAACGGGAGAAAGTACTTATCGTACACACACGCTGTGACCACTCGCCAATCACCAAGCAAATGCACATTGCCCAGTAGTGTGGTTGGGTGTACCATTAGGCGAGCATAATGGTCAACACTTGCGAGTATTGAAAAATTATATTTTGACAAAAAAAAATTGTTTTAATCTATTTACGAGTATGTATGTTTTTTCAATATAATTGTTCACATTAAAAACAATATTAACTCGCGGGCCGGATGAAAATCAGTGGCGGGCCGGATTTGGCCCGCGGGCAGGAGTTTGCCGACCCCTATTCTAGAATATTGCTCTCCGGTTTGGTCACCCCATTACGACTACCTCATCGCTCTCCTTGAATCCGTCCAGCGCAGATTTACCCGTATACTATTGTTCTACTGCCAGATCCCTTACCGTCCTTATGATGATCGCCTGGCCTTTTTGAACATCCCTTCAAAAACGTAGAGTGTATCTAGAAAAGTGCTTCCTCTTCAGTATCTGGTCCAAACACTCGTTGGAAAGCTTGTCAAACGTGACCTCTCTCCGAAAATTCAACAGACAGAGTAGAACGTTGCCTCTTGTTGTCATTCCCTTAGTCCGCACTGAGCTATACTTTCATTCCGCGCAACCGTGAATTCCTTCAGCCTGGGCCTTTCCCCACGTCACTCTCTTCCTTTAAATATAATCTGAAAACTGAAAAGCATCCTTTTCAGCGGGAGTCGATTTTATTTTCTCGTTTTATAAGTTCGGAACATAATCAGATTCGATCCCGAGGCAACTTCGAAGATAAAAGTCGTAACCCATAGCAGAACCATATTTGAAATACTGTACTCGTACATACAAATTTGAGCAATCTGTCGTATCAATTTTTTGCCAATCAGCCTCTTAATTTTGACACCGCCATAATATTTATTTAGTTGGGCTACGTTCAAACAGCGGCGCAAAGTATTGGTTTTTTTCTTTTATCGATATCGCGGAAAAATCAATAGAGTACGACAACGGTTTCGTTTCAAGGTTAGATCGTTAGATAACTTACGCAATACTTATAATTAAGTAGACGAAACCAACGTTACATCTTTAATAAGTTCCGAAATGCGAAGCATCGAGATACACGTGTTTCAAGGTAACATCGATAACAAGAACGAGCACTGACACCTTATTGAACAAACCACGTGAATTTGTTTTTTGTTTCTATTTTTTTTTACACTGCGATCTTATCAAGATGTAAATGGTATAACAAAGATTAAGTTGAGTGGAGGATCTGAAAGCCCAGTTTCTAGATCATGATAAGTTTGGCAATCCACAAGAAGCTGGGGCGACCGGTGGCTCAGTGTGTGGAGACGTCAGTCTCATGTCTAACTATGGCCGTTACGGATTCAAGTCCCGTAAACGGCGGTCGTGGCCATGGATGCTTGTGTTCTCTTATCCCTGTGGAGCGGGGCGTAATTATAAGCCACAACAACAGCCGACTTGTCGCAGATAGGCCGCTAAATGAGAGCAGGAGGTGCATGCTGGTTTATGCCAACAAAATGTCAGCTAAGCCACATGGAATTTGCGCTATCAATTTACTTTCATCCTCATTTATCAAATCATATATTGATACGAGTTTTTTTAGAACAGAAAAACCGGAAACTAAGCGAGATATAGACAATCTGTAAATAGTCAGTTATAGCCCATTTACATTCTTGCGAAGTAACACCAGGAAGGGCGATGCACGAGAATGTAAACATGCTACTCGACCTGTGCTCGTTGCTACTTGCCTCTGCTCGTCTGACTTTGCTCTGGAGGCGACCCACCGCGATGCATGAATCACTGCCATCTAGAGTCCCAGGCCGTAAGGTCAGCCTGTTTGTCAAAGCACCGACGGCATGACAAGCAGTCAACCATTGTAAACGCGTGCGGCGTGAGTTTAGTGTTGTGATTTTAAGTGCAATTAAAAGTTGTGGTTATCAGTGACGTGTGGAAGTGAAAAAACGAAGATACCATGAAATACCGAGCAAAATGGACTGTTAAAAAGTGCGAGGTTATGAAAGTGCGAAACGGGAAATTACGCATTTTTCATTAATTTGCCACCGATTTCGCTAAACAGATATGTATATGTGAATGGTGCAGCACTACCCTGGGACTAATTCTCGGGCTGGTGAATTTAGCGGAAACTTCCGGAAGTGCCCCAAAAAGTTACTGTAAAGTGGCTGTCAAATGACAACATTTCGGATAATTTCCGGCCTTTTCAGTGGAATTCATAGGGTAAATATAGGTTTTTTTCTTGTGATAATATTTCAGTGGATTGGTGCGCCCGAAAAGGCGAGTATTGACCATCGTGGTCAAAACCCTGATGACGAGCCAGACGAAAGTTTCACTGCAGCTGACAGAACTAGATCTCGTCTAATCCACTCGGCGGCGAAAATGTAAACCTGTCATTACAAGGAAGGAAAAGCCAATTACAGTGCTGCCACCTGCTAATCGCCAGTCGCTACCACAATCAATCGACATGCAGTTAAAAAAAAGCTCCGTTTTTTTTTTCAACAGACGTCGTACACATTTTCAGATGGACTCGACTTCATGAATAACACAAACCCAAACAATCGTGGCCACGGCGGGATTTGAACCCACTGCCAGGTTTAATATATTGGTGTCCCACCGAAACTGAGTCACTAGACAGAAAAAGATCCTTGCCATCTTCCAAATTTTTTGGTTTATCAGCCTAATTTTTTAGACGGACACATGGCTTCTGTAAAGCGTGATTTACACGTTACAGCTTATACATTTGATTTGAATGCAACGACAACGATGGGCAACGATATCGTGCAGCATGCAAAGCGATGGATAAGTCGCTGCGTGATGCGTGTAAAGCTTCTGATACACGGGACGCGTATACGCGATCGCGTAATTTTTACCCGAGACTAGTGTATACACGTATTGCGGGTTTACGCGGAAACGGCTATCGAAGCGAATTGTACGGACGCGGAAATAATGCACACGTCGTTGTGTTTACACGAGGTGCGTTTACGATTCGCCAACATATTTGCTGTGTGTTTGTTGTCGGATTCATCGACTCATCAACAGAGGATGTGTACCCGTCGTCAGCTAACAAGTTACGCGATGTCGTAAACCCGTTAGTTGTTAACATGGAACGGATATCGTAGATTTGACGCATCCGACGGGTTTACGCGTCTCGTGTAATGTACCTTAAATAACGCTTGAATAATCGGATTCGTTCATCTCGATCTGATTGTCTTTTAGCTTCTCATTAATTTTCACAATTTTCCGGGGACAGGTACCTTTTGTGTTAGGGTATAAAGAAATGTGCATTGATTTTGGCTGCCTAAAAAGTGCACCTTTCCATACACTGCCAGCTTGCTAGGATCAGAAATCGCAGTGATTGAAATCCAAAAGGTTACTGTTAGCCGTTGAACCTTGTAAGATTACCCCCCTTGAACCACTATAGTAAAGTTGCATAGTCGTTCAAGTGCTTGTGTATATTGAAACAATTACATTTTTTCCGAGCCTGCAAGTGCCACTAATAAATCAGCGAAAATTAAGTCAATATAAAAAACGCTATCTTCATAAAGCGCACCGAAGCGATACGTTTAAACGGTTAGTTATATGTACATTAAATGCATTTTCTACGGATACGCAATGGATTTTTTCGTTTGCTCGGTTTTTTTTAATACTTTTTTTGCTATTTCGGTCTTATAATAAAAATATTCGTGGCTGTGATTTAAAACTCAATAAAATTACAATAGCGTAGACCGCTCCAACGCTTTCTCAACGAAACAGTTTCAATTTCTTTGCATACGTTGGTAGGGGTAGGCTGCTCTAAGAATTATTTTATCACACACATTCTCTTTTCAATTCTCCCATCTTTTTATTCTACCTGAAATAGAAATGCATGCATAATTTGTCCGCACCTCCGATCAGCAACGAATTATATAAATTGTGCTGCATCTTTTTATTTTTCATTTTCCCATTCATTTACGAAATATGATCGACAGCAAAGAATGCTCTGTGTTGGTGGAAAAGTTGTGAAAATCTTTTTTTGAAGCTGATTCATCGCGCTTATAGGAATCAATGTAGCGTGCACATCTGAAAATTATACTCGTATGAAAGTAATGTGTGGATCTCGAATAAAAAATCTACACACATATTCCACAGGCCAGTGCGTCGTCTCTGACTCATAATCATGGCCGAGTGGGCCAAGAAAAAATATATATGTATAAAAACTATTTACAAGTTATGTGAGGAATGCCAACAGTTGACGGAAAATATACCTGGGATTAGGCGAGAGTTTTATCGACAATTTCGAAAGAGGGGAAAATGAATAGTCAAATTTAATGAAAAATGTGTATATTTCAACAAAATATTATAACCCCAAATTTAGTGGTTATCTAGTAAAGTGGATAAAAGTATATCCGTGCTCTTTGCGAATGTGCTAAGTATGAGCATTTATGAAGGAAACAAATCTACTTATGCGACCCCTCACACTCCGCCATGCTTACTTAAAATTAGAAGCAAATATACAAAAAATGGAATGTGCTAATTGTGCCCTTTGATGACACCCCACATGCCTATGTACATATATCAGATGAAAAGGAAAAAATTACCCACTTTTCCCTCTCTATGGAGACCCCGCCTTAAATTTGGAATATTACAACGAAAAGCTTCGCTCCACGAATTATAGCAATCCTTCATAAACCTACCAAATTTAATTCATGTAGCTTAAGCCGTTCACGAGATAATCTCTGCACAGATGAACGGACGGACAGACATTTGACCGATTTCACCAGGGTTTTTTTTTCCTACAAAACCCTGAAAACGAGTTCGAAGGGTATACCTATATACCATCGACCTGTGCAAACCTAGTAAAATAAATAGCTGGCGCTTCTGTGCAACTTTCTGGACCAAGTATCGAGATGAGTTAGCATCATCTCATTTACTAGATAGTGACGGTGCGTTTTGTGTAGAGGTGTGTGATCAGCAATACGCTCAACCGAGTTTTTTACCCCAAATAGGTACTCACTTAACAGCTGTGTGGGTTCTTAGTCCGATACGTAAGTCCCCTTTTTTATTGAAGATTCATTCAGTAGGAATCAAACTGGATCCCAGTGCATAGAAGACGAACGTGCTAACCGTTGTGCCATCCGGAATGCCAGACCTAGTGGTTACACCAAAACGTCAAATACGCAACAGCCGTATACATTAAAAATGTGTTTCCTATATGGTCAGTTTGAACAGGAGTTAACCGATGAAACAACAATGAAGGAACCTTTGTAGCGAAGGTAGACAGCATTTTGAGGCAAATTAGGTTTCTTTTTAGCACAATTTTATAGGGGAGACAGGATTCCGAAAATCAACTAACTAGCCCACACTACAAACATTTGACGAAAATTTAAAGTCGCTAGATCCATTCTATCGAAAGTCTCCATATGTAGTGGTACCATAAGTTATGTCCTTTGTTCAAATGGGTTTAATTAAACTATTAGGTGTACAACTTTGCTTCCGCCGTTTTCCGACAGACGGCTGCATCGATGAGGGCTGGTCAAAATACGTAGTTCAAAAGTGTCACAAAGTGAGCTTGGACGTCTGTGAACGTATCGACATCCCCGCATTAGTAAAAGTTGTTCACATTTTAAATAAGATTCGCGATCCAAAATGTATGTTTTCGAGCCAAGTTCTCGTTATTTGCGGGAAGTTTTGACCTTCTGCTCCCATGTGAAAAAAAAACTGCAGCTGAGGCTCATGGAATGCTCTCAGATACTTACGGTGGCGGCCTGGCTGATCAGAATTTTCGTTCGTACGAGGAAGTCGAAAAATGGATCCAATCATGGATCGATGAGGTGCATGCTGGCAACTGCATTCTCCGAAACCAGTTTATGCCATCGAAACGTTAACTGGGCCACATGGAACAGTTGACGCGCTATGCCCCACAAGGGGTTAGGGCAATTGAGAGAGAGACTTTTTGACAATTAAGCTTTTAATTCCCCACAGGAAAAAACGGCGGAAGCAAAGTTGTACACCCAATATTTCTGACTGAGAAACCAAGTTGATTTAAATGATTTTTGTTTGATTTTTAAGGTCTTGGGACCTTGTTACTCTTCGTGTGTTTTGTAGTTACCCTAAGTACGCTGTTATAGTACGGCGCAATTAGAGGGCGAAAACAACACCCACATCTCCTCTTCCTGAGTTACAGCTTGCCCGTGCTGTCGTTCAACTCAATCAACTGTCATCAATAGCTGATCCCAATGGGCATTTCCATCACCGTTCGTCCGTCCGCATTACATTTCGGCTCCGCGGGCACTAAAAACAAAACAATGAGAATTTCAATCCTCCGAAACCTACTCGGACAAACCAGATCGTTTTCGCAAAGTAAGATAAGTTTGGAGCCTATGGCGATTGAATTGGTGGCTGGTGGTAAATGGGCTGCATTGACGGATATAAATGTTACGACAGCTCACAACAACATAACAAAATTTTATTAAATTGCCATCGATAAATCCACAACCGCACGGCCAGAAAAAAAAACATTCTTTCTGGATGACCCACAAGAAATCAATGGATTCTACAACTGCCGACAAGGCTCGAATCTCGATCAATTAAATCCAAGATGATCTACTATTAAATAGTCGAAAAAAAAAAACAAGTTCATGAACAGTTTGTTCAGTTCAACTAGATTAAATTAGCAACCATTGAGGTCTTCAGTGTTCTGCTAAATTTATGTGATTAGCAAATATCCGCTTCATTTACATTTTTTACTACATAATTAAACTTGTTCAAGACTAATGAAAACACGTTTCACATTTATTTAAAATACATAATACAAATATTTTGTAAAACAAAACAAGCAATCCACACTGATTAAACAGGAAAATGAATCTGACATTTAGAACGCTGCTATACTTTGTGTTTAGGTGTTTGATTTCATTTAATAAAAAAAAATCAGAATTGCATTCGTTTGACTTTTTAATGGAAAAAGAACGCTACTATGCAATTTACTTTTAATTCGATTTTGTTTAACATATATTAACATATGTGTTGATATCTGTGATATGTGTTGCGAACATTTGTTCAGTTTGTTGTTTGGCTTTAAAATGTCCATTAAGCAAACAAGATAGCCTTCGGCTAACTAGCCGAAAGTTATGATACCCTTCACGCGAAACATCATACCTTCAGTAGATCGTGTTGCGGTAATTTTGAACCATTCTGGATTTGCCACTTTGAAATTAACTTGTTCTGATTCCACTGTTCCTATGAGAGGTATTTGAAATAGTGGGCCGATTTGGAAATGTGGTTTGGTGGTAAATATGATTGACTATTATGAAATTTGGTAAAGATATCTTTAGAAACAAAGAAGTTTTTCTGATAGAAACAGACTTTTGGACCGGTCGTTCCTTTGACAGCTATATGACGTAGTGGTCCGATTCCGTTGGTTCCTAGAGAGACTAGTTTGCATAGAACCAGACAGACAGACGGACAAAGCTTAATCGACTCATCTTTTCATATTGACCAACCACATATACGAGCACACTTTCTATGGTCGGAGATGCTTCCTTCTATGCGCTGCAAACTTCATGACAAAGTTAATATACCCTACTTCGTGAAGAGCATAAAAATCTAAACAAAATGGGTCATCATCTATTGCGTGCGAAATCTATTCAGAGTGATTTCAGCGGGCTCAATTTTCATAATGCCTGCACAAAATAAAGATTAAGTTGCATAAACTGTGAAAGAGATCCATGCCCATTGAATGTTTAATTTTTTTTTTTTACAAAATGAAGAAAAAAAGGATGCGACGACACAAAATTTATCCCAATCTTGAACACCTGGACATCGTAGTGGTCACAAGCTCTTCTCTGCACCGGTTTGATTACATACAGACGTATAGAAGTTGCTCAGGACGGTAAGCTATCTTTAGATTGCAGACAGTCACATGGCAGTATCTTAGTTTAAACTGGTTCCTAAGTCTTTGATATTATCTGCCATGTTCAAATGACACAACCTTACACACGGTATCATATCATCAAAACCTAATAGGTTAACATACATATATACAATACATACATGTTCGGTTTTCATCAACCCAAACGGAACATTCTATCATCGGAACTGCATCTGCATTAGTCGGCAGGGCAAATCTTTTTTTTTTGTCCTACGTGGTTAAGAATAAGAAGAAATAAATATTGTCGCCCTTTAAAGTCCTTATATCGATCGACCCCCGAAACTCTCACTGCCCCGAAAAACGGTCAGTAAAAGACCAGAGCAGGTGGTAACTCTTTGATGAGTCTTTACTGAAACTGGTTTTCTTACGACACAAGAGGGTCATATGATCACCCTCATGTATGTATACTCGAATGATCACCAGGATGTAAGGTTTTTATTTTTATTTTATGCATATGATTTACATGGTTGTTATCGTTTTATTGCTTTTGATATTCGTTTCTTAAAATTTTCTGGATGCGGTAAAAACGAACAGATAAAAAGTTTCTGTTTTCTCTGCTTATGGATTTTTTTTACATGGTTTTTTTCTGTATCGAATAAATGTTACGATAGGATCAATAAATTTTTATTTTGGATTAATGAATTTTAGCACATGTTTCAGATCAACCATGGGGCCAGATGGACTGAGATTGAGTAAGAATAAATAATAGTTAGGTATGTTGTCATATGGCTACTGATCTCAACCAAATTCACATAAATATTAGCAGAAATTGTAAGCTATAGTAGACCTGGGCGCCGAACCTTTTACAAAACTAGAACGCTGTGGACCATACCCCGCCCGGACCCAGGCCTTCAGATCTGTATGTATCAACAACGTGTCTACTGAACTTTAATTGCCTAATCAGAAGTAATAAGACTGTGATAATAGGTGTCTTTCTTTCAAATATCTTCTGGTCTGCCGCTATGCAATAAATATTCAGTAAAAAAAACGGCCAAACAAATCCCCGGAAAACTCTGATTGTAACTAATGTGACAACATCTGATGAAACATCAGTCAAGTAAAGGGCAAACAAAAGTTTCTTATATTACGCAAACTTTACATCGGCTATAGCTATAGTGTGTTAATAATAGTAATTGTAGTCGTTGCTCTCGATTAGTCTACCCACAGAGGAGCTTCAAAAAACTGAAAGTCATGGCTATTGTCAGTGAGTAATGTCACCAGCAACAATGTTATTGTGTTCTGAACTGTGTCCACTTTGATAAGACCATCCATATTTTCCAAAGCGATGTGTACCTACATACTCAACTATTCATATTTTGTATCGGCAATATACTGTGAGGCGAAGCGCCATGAAAAGGGGCTCCAGAGCGCATGGCAAGCACTGTCTGAATTTTTTTTTAGGAATCGATAGAAGCTTAGCCCCTGAAAGGTTAAATCCAAATTCTCAAATCGAATTTTCCAACATGAGATGTAGAGATTGGTTGATATTAGCATATCTGTTACTTTTCTAACAGCTATTCAGTTTAAGCGTTGGGTGCTGTTAACGCAAAAAAAAATAACAAATACAATTCGGCTATATGTGCGAATTATATTTTTCATTGAAATTGGAATTTTTCTGACACTTGGTTTCATTCGGCAAACTTTTTAGTTCGCAGAAAAACTAAATAGTTTAGTCAGAAAAATAGAACACACGGTGTTTTATGAGACCGCGCACACATCAATTACTAAATATTGTAGTTTAGTTTGCTGAGCATCGGGCTAGTTATCATCTAAACAGAATGGGTTTGTCTATCGAGACGGAGTGCCGTCTGTGTTTGGAGGACGTTGAGACCACAGTTCACATTTCGTGCGAATGCCGCCCGGCAATTGCGCGAGTTAGGTTCGCGTAGCTCGGGTGGATCGCCACGAGCCCTGCCATTATCAGGATAACTCCTGCAAGAGATTACTGACCTTCGTGCGAGTGGTAGAAAGACCTTTGCTTCAGTAATTATAAAATGAAACCGGAATATAGAGGGCTACGCCCGCAATCCGAGGGTTTTGTAGCAAGCGCTTATTTTGGTATATAAATATCGGCTCCTTGCTCTTCTTGATACCACTCAGATGGACAAAAAAACATAATTAAAATGTCTTACTCACTTACATTTTACATGCCAATTCATATTACATGATTGTAACGAAACTTAGAACATATTATTGCCTAAGGTGTTGGTTATCGTTGGCCATCAGTACTTTTGACCTCGAAAGTGTTTAAGGCATGCAGGGGTGTGCTAACTGTAACTACAGAAATAAACTATTATTTACCTATTCTGAGATATACAGATTCCATTATTTTCCATTTTATATGCTATTCGGAACCCACCTTCCTGTAAGTTTTCATAATTATAACAGTCTCGAAATGCCACGGGGGGAGGATTACGAACTAATATTTTCTCCTCCCCCACTATTCACCTTTCTACAAATTTCAAGAAAATGCGAAAAAATGGAATGTACTCAACATTACCTTTCTCACGACACCACACTTGCCTATACCAGTCGATAAAAAAAAATTTGACCTTAATTTCACCTCTATGTGGACCCCTTCCCCTTCCACCCGGTAAAGTTTGCCAATTACGACGCAGCGCCCCCAACTAATCTTTACCCTTTCAGAAATGATTAATTAAACAACTGCAATTCGCTCTACGAAAAACAACATGAAAGTAGTACTCACACCTATGAGGCCGGTAGGTGTAATTTTTGTGTGGATAGTGTCAAAATGCCTAACTTTAAATCAATGTACTATTATTAAATATTATGTGATTCTAATGAAACTTAAAGATGTTATTGCCTATGATGTTGGTTATCATTGTTCATCAATATTTTTGACCTTGGGTGTGCTTGAGGCGTGCAGGGGTATGCTAACTGCAACTATAGAAATGTACTATTATTAACCTTTTTTGATGAGATATCAAAATTCTACAATTTTCGGTTTTCTATACTAGTAAAATGCCGCTTTTCTGCAAATTTTCATATTTCTAAGTATAACGGTATCGAAATGCAAGGGGTGGGGGGGACAAACTCGGATCACATATTTTCCCCTCTATCTCTTTTCCCCTTTTCTCAAATTTGATGAAAATACCAGAAATGAAATGTACTCGGTGTTACCTTTCTCATGATACCCCACTTGCCTATACCAGATGAAAAAAAAATTTTGACCTTCATTTCCCCTCTATGAGGACATCCCCTTAAAGTCACCCTATTACAACGAATCGCTTTCTCCGGCGAAATATAATAATTCTACATACTCCCACAAAATTTCATGTATGTAGCTTCAGCCGTTCGTGAGATATTTCATGGACAGACGGACAGACGGACAGACATTTGACCGATTTCATAAGGGTTTTGTTTTTAATACAAAACCCTAAAAAAGGCTACGGCACAATACATTTTCTATGGTTGCCGTGCCTACAATTAGGGGCAGTAGCCTGAACCATAGCTATCTATCCAAGTTTCGGCGATTTCTCTGGGATTTTTTTCAACGTCTAGTATTTTTGGGATTTTAGGTGTGTGATTGAATTATTTTATGATATATTACTAATCTACCTTAACCCGGGGGCAAAAACTCCTCTTCCATAGTCCTCCGCGTGGGCGCCCCCTGGAACGGCAGTGGTCACTGACCATTGCCAACCAACGTCAAGCCGCCAGTGATGGCGGTGCGATGATTTGGTTGAGGTACCCCTGTGGTGTGGGGTGTGAAAAAAAAAATACCACGGCCTTTCCCTTTGAGGGCCTGTCGTTAAAACCGACAATCAAAGGACAGGATGTGTATGCCAGCAACTTGCACTATCCGAAATCTTTATATGCTAACGAAACGTCAACTATGCCTCGGATAAGGACTGACTCAACGGTTACGACTTTTGGCTATCGTACAATGACAAAGATTGGATTCTGGAATGTGCGTACTCTCCTGGACAATGGATCAGAAGGTCCCCAGAACGCACGATTTCTTCAATTAGAGAGTGAATTTCTGAGGTACAAATTAAATATCTTAGGAGTTAGTGAGATAAGATGGTGGAACAGCGGAGAATTCATCTCTCCAACGGGCAGCACTGTAATGTTGTACTCCGGTAAAGCTACCGGTAGTCGCCGTGAGTCAGGTGTGGGGCTCCTTTTAACCAGAGCCGCGCGAAACTGTCTCTTATCCTGGGAACCGGTCTCTGACAGGGTCTTGACCGCCAGGTTCCGGACCAAAATGAGGAACATCTCAATAATACAATGTTATGCCCCTACTGAACCCGACAATGTCTTGGCAAAAGACTCCTTCTACGAAGAACTAAACGCCGTTCAGAGCAGAACACCTAAAGGTGACATTATAATGGTTATGGGTGATTTGAATGCGAAAGTTGGCGCTGATAACTATGGGCTCAGACATGTGATGGGGAGACACGGTCTTGGTGATCGTAATGACAACGGTGAAAGATTTGTAGAGTTCTGCAACTTTCACAGTCTCTTCATCGGTGGTACTATGTTTGAGCATAAGGACCACCACAAAATCAGTTGGTCCTCTGTTGATCGGCGCAGAACACAAAATCAAATCGACCATTTTGCCATTAGTAAAAGATTCAAGAGTTGCCTCCTGGACGTGCGAAACAAGAAGGGTGCCGATATTGGGATGGGAAGAGACCATTATCTTATGATCGCTAATGTTCGATTGCGTATTGCAGCCGTGCGCCGCCCCAGCGACGAAAGATCCAGGCCCCGCAAATTCAACACCGCTCGACTAAAAAATCCAGCTGTCTTACAACAATATAATGACCATCTTGCGCAAAAAGCGGCTGAGATAACTAGTCACCCAGATAGTGACATAAACGAAAACTGGGATGCCATAAAAAATGCGTACATTGATAGCGCAAATACCATCCTTGGCCCAAACCCGGATTGCCGGAATAAGCCCTGGATGTCCGACGCTTCATGGCAGCGGATTGTTGAAAGAAAGGAGCTGAAAGTTCGTTTGGCTGCAGCCTCAGACGACAATCGAAGCAGCATCGAACTCCTTTACCGTCAGAAAGCTCGAGAAGTTCAGCGTAGTGTGCGACGCGATAAAAGAGTTTATGCCAATTCTCTTTTAGCGTCAGCAGAAGAAGCCGCTAGAAGTAACAACTTAAACGCCGTATACGGTGTCATCAAGGAGTTTACAGGTGGTCGTAACTCCTGCCAACATCCGGTGAAAGATAGTGATGGAAAGCTACTTATCTTGGAAGAAGATCAAATGAGGCGGTGGAAAGAACACTTCGCCGCGGTCTTGAACCGTGTAACCTCTGGTGAAGTTCCCCCTCATATAGATAATTTAGCTAACCATCAAAATGTGCGTATACGGTCCACTGCCCCGACTAAAGAGGAAATAGTCACTGCAATTATTGCACTAAAACGAGGAAAGGCCGCCGGACTTGACGGCATCCCTGCCGAACTTTATCAAGCAGCCCCAAGCGTAACTGCCGATTTGCTGCACCCACTTATTGATAAAGCGTGGAATACAGAGACCTTTCCCACTGAGTGGAAGGAAGGTTTGATCATCAAACTTCCAAAGAAGGGTAGCCTCACAGACTGTAATAATTGGAGAGGCATTTGTGTGCTTCCTGCCGTTGCCAAGATAATAGCTAAAATCGTCCTGGAAAGACTAAAGGCCCACTTAGAAAGCACAATTGATGAAGAGCAGGCTGGCTTTCGATCCGGATTCTCCTGTGTCGATCACATTAACACCTTGCGAATCATCATCGAGCAATGCGCTGAATACGATTCTCCGCTTCACTTGCTTTTCATCGATTTCGAAAAGGCTTTCGATAGTGTGAACCGGGATTCTATATGGGCGGCCTTGCGCAGGAGAGGCATCCCTGAGAAGCTTGTGGCTATTATTAAGGCAACCTATGACGGCGCGAAATGTCGCGTTCTGCATAAAGGTAAGGTGTCGGGGGACTTTGAGATTCGCAGTGGAGTTCGGCAGGGGTGCATCCTCTCACCGATCCTATTCCTCATTGTGATCGGCGATGTGTTGCATGCAGCCCTATCCGGACTCGACAGAGGAATTCAATGGACTTTGACATCTTATCTACAACATCTTGACTACGCTGACGACATATGCCTACTCTCCCACAAAATCATGGATCTGTCCGCAATGGCGTTAGATCTCGAGAGGGAGGCAAGCAAGGTTGGGCTAAAGATTAATACCAACAAGACCAAGGTTCTTAGCCCGCCGTTGCGAAAAAGAAATCCGACACCTATTGCCATCAATATTAATGGGCAGCCTGTGGAGAAGGTGGACAACTTCGTCTACCTGGGTAGCATTGTTGCCGAAAATGGTGGTACGGAGCAGGACATCGCTCGTCGTATCAACCAGGCTAAACGTGCATACGGCATGCTGTCCAAAATCTGGCAGGGCAGTTATCTCAGCATCAAGACCAAGCTGGGCCTGTTTCGCTCCCTGGTACTATCAGTACTTTTGTATGGGAGCAGTACATGGAAAGTTTCCGTAGGAGTTACCAGAAAGCTGCAAGTTTTCGTCAATTCATGTCTTCGTCGAATTTTAAGAATTTTCTGGCCCGAAACAATATCAAATGAAGAGCTAAGTCGGCGTACGGGTCAGATGCCAATCGACGAATTGATACGCAGGCGAAAATGGCAGTGGATAGGTCACACATTGCGGAAGAGTGATAACTGCATTGCTTTGCATGCCATGAAATGGAACCCCATTTCCAACCAAGGCCGACCAAGAGGGGGTCCTCGAATCACATGGCGTCGATCTGTGGCAAAGGAGTGTCAGGTACTGGGTAAGTCTTTTGGGGAGTTGCGCCCCATTGCCCAGAACAGAGTACGATGGCGCGCAGGAGTAGTTGACGCGCTATGCCCCGCTAGGGGTTAAGGCAAAGTAGTTAACCCGTATTGGGACATGAGGGGTTAGGTTAGACCTCCAATTTGGGCCCATGTGCCACCCTCCACTGGCTAATTAGACCTGCCGGGTGACCACTCCGCTATATTGGTTCAGCTGATTCAACGAGACGACACTTGCCCTCTGCTAGCTCTTTGAAAGCTGTAAGCATCTAAGACGTTGAAGCGTTTCCAATTTAAAGCTGGACACTCACTCAAAGCATGTTCGATGATGTCCTCTTCCATCTCGCATCTTCTGCATAAATTACTGGAGGTCAGTCAAAATCTTCTCGCGTGAGATGCGGTAAGGCAGTGTCCTGTGGGTAAACCCACCGTCGCTCTAAGCCTATTTCTTTTCAGTTTTAGCAACATCCTGCTCTTGCTCAGATCAAGTGATGGCTTTTGTAATTGGTCGATTTGAGAAGACCTTAAACAGAAAAGGTCGTAAATACGTCTCACTTGTTCTCAGTTAGTAAGTCTAAGTTAAGCTATCGAATATGTTATTGGTATGGATTTGGGGACTAATGTTTTAATCTAGAAAAATGATCCATGCCATGTCTTCATGTAATGTTATTGCACAAAATGTGAAATCTTGTTAGGCCTTCATATAATTAACAGTTAGCAGACATACATATTATTTTCAGCTGCTATTAGCTTTAACAGTTTTAATAACTAACCGATTTATGTCCTTTAGCCCATCACTAGCGTTCTGTAACATTTTACGTAGGTATTTGTCTAAACAAAAAATGTTGAATCCAAAAGTTATTGATGATTTTATATCGAATAATGAGAAATTATATTACCCGAGAAAAAAAAATAAAAAAGAGACAAAAAAACGTTAAGTACCGTTACAAAATTCAAAATTATTCAAAATTTCAGGTGGTGCAAACTTGGATTTAAGCTTTGTAGCTAATCCTCTATCCATTTCTAAAACTAAACTCAGAAATTGTCTGGCATGCAGCACTTTTAAACTACGATATGCCTGAAGTGAATTGTTGAATGACTCCATATAAGTCATATACGAGAGTACATGCATGTAATGTACATGAGTATGTATCTTTCTTTTTTTATTCTGCGGATTAGATATTAGATAACGCATTTGTTGCCCTATTACGAGACCATCGCCATGGTGGTATACTGAATGAAAACTGTATAATAAAAACTTAATTGAACCTTGATTGGAGCTGAAATGTGATGAATCATTTGTAGTATCCGTATGTACATAGTTATGGGTCGCAAGAAATAAGTTTGGAGAAGTCACTTATTTGGCGGGAAGTGAGCAATCCAAAGTTTTTTTTCGCAAGGGTAGTGTTGTCCGGTGCACAATTTGCTCAGTTGACGTCAATGAAATATTTTTTTTTTTTTGTTCATTGAAATTAATAAAAAATGCTCTAAGTAATACCATCTATGCATATAAAAATAATGCGAGCACTATCGATTCCATTGAAATCTCTACATACGATTGTACAATATTACTCGAATCATTGTATATACAGTGCTGGAAGAAAAAAGTTGCTCAAACTATTTTATTCACTTTTTCGCAAAAAGTCTTCGAAATTGTTAAGAGTTACGGTGTTTTATTGGCTCAGGTTATAACAAATTACAAAATGTGTATCTTGTCTAGAAATAGTGAAAAAGTTTTGAAAGAAGTTCACTTAGTTGGTGGGTGATAATAGCGTAATAAGTAGGAAAGTGCAGTTTAAAGGCTTCAAACGATCAGGAAAAAACTAACACCTTTGTAGAGATAGCTTCTTACCATTACAAAGCCATCCGACCTGGTTAAAAACTTCATCTGACTTTAGAAACGATATAGTTCTAGCAACGTGTTGCAAATCACAACAAGTTTGTTGAGAAAAAAGCTTGTAAAAGCTGGCTTACGTGCGTTGCAACCAGTCCATAAGACTTTCCGTTAAAAAATCGGACTAAAATGTTTGAAATGGATCCAGGAGCATGTGATATGACCTCAGAAGATTTGGAACATTGCCATCTTCTTTTGAGTGTCCATATTTGGCGACCGATGAATGTGCGTGCGGCGGAAACCTCGAGAAACGCTTAGCGGTGAATGCCTTCGAAGATTCCCCCCGACATCTGAAGGTTTAAGACGTGGGGATTTTTATCCAGGTACGAAGGTGGTGAAATATGTTTTCCCAGCTCAAAAATAGTGTAGTGTAGATACTTGCAAATACTGGAAAATGAATTGGAGCCTTGTGCGTTAGGCATTCACAGTTAATGGATTTCCTTAAATTCTCCGCCGGACACAACGCAGAAAGCAGCAGCAGAGGCAGCAGCAACAGCAACCTGCAGATCTGCTTTTGCCGCTATCGCTGCCGCTGCGTTCAATCTAGGTCGCGTAAGGGAAATGCATGCTTTATAATTTGACATTTCGCTGCCGCTGCTGCTGCATTCTGCGTTCAATCTGGTTCGGGCATAAATCTAAGAATTATGTAGAAAATAAAAGGAGCTTTTGGTGGAGTCTTGATTTTTGATACCTTTATGTTTTTGGGGTCGCTGAACACGAATCTGAAGTTTTCCAAGAAACATTTCCCCGGGAAATATGTTATTTTCGCAAAAACGTGTGAAAAATCAGATTTTTTCCCATTTTCCAAAATAACTCTAAAAGTATGCATTTTACGTAAAGTAGAAGGTGGCTATTAAAAAATTAAAGAGAATAAAATAATTGCTACATTTTAGGTATAAAATTTTTTTTCTCTAATGAACAGTTTAGCCGCGAGAGTGTCGAGAAAATGAGTGCTAAAACCATAAAACTTTGAGAACGAGAATTAAAAAAAACTACCCATTTGATGCATATCTTGAATATTTATTTATTCCTCGGTGACCCCGAACAGCGCTCACAGAGGGTTTTTGGCATCAGAACCTTCTTGGACATGAAGTAAAAAAAATGATACAAAGTATCTACACTGCATGCAGATACATCAGAACATGGATATGTCTTTGGCTACCGACTGCGTGGAACCTGTTGTGTTGAAGATATCGACGTAAGTTTTATAGAGATCCCAGTATAGTTATACTGGATGAAATCATTCGACAAAACACGTCCCACGCTTTCGGTAGGCATAAGACATATCCATGTACCGATGTATCTGGTGGCAGTGTAGATACTCGTCATAATTTCGCACAAATTTTCAGTTTTCAGATATCCAATTTTTTTTGCAATTGTACAGTTACTTGTCTTTGCGCAGATGTTGCAAGTTCGTTTGGAAATATCGAACTGATCGAAATTGTCCAAATTTGCAAGTCAATTTAAATTAAACTAGTCTGGCTTGACAATTCTGAGAGCTTGGTTGGAAATACTCTGTAAACCAATCGGCCACTACATTCATAGAACTCGGAAAAATTTTCAATGGGCCTGTTTCCTCTTCTGACCCCCGAGTAGCACAGCAGACAGTTCGTGTTACGGCCAGATTTTTAGGATGACCCCAGCTATAAGACATATCCATGTCAAAAAAAACCAACCCTAGCCACTATGGGTATTTTCGGAATCGTTATGAAACAGGTTCTCTGGACGGAGTGGACATCATAAACAGTCACCCCTGACCACAAGCATCACTCGGTGAAGATTTTTGGCATATCGATGTGTTTTTTGATATGACGGGATGGTTTTGTGTCACTCATTAACGGTACATATTTTATACTTCACATATGTACCTTGTGGCACGGCTTGTTCCTCTTCCATTGGGTCTTCGGTTTAAATAGGAATATATCTTCAGTTTGGTTTTAAGAACTAATTCGTCCACCTCGTCTTCACTCACCACTGCGAAGTTTTTGCAGTTCCCCTCGCAGTTGAGGCCAAAGTTTACCGATATGATTATTTTCGGAATCAGTTTGATGAGACCGATGCTCTGGACAGAACAGTCAAAAGGGGATGGAGAAGAACGTAAAAGACAAATTTGTACGTAGCTTCCTTGGGTGACCCACCCGTTGGCGGCGTGAAAATTTTTGTTAGAAAACCTCAGATTCGTGTTCAGCGAACCCAAAAACATAAAGGTACCAAAAACTAAAACTCTACCAAAACTTTCCTTTATTAAGACTTTTGAAGCACGTAGTGCTTAGACTATACGTTCCATGAAAAACTGGCTTTAGGCCACTTTAAGACGCTCTGTACGACATATGAGTGTTTATCGAGTAGAACAGCGAAAGTGGAGAGGAGGAGATAATTGAGGAAATATTTCGTAGACGCGGATTTTCAGATGTTTTGCTGGTGTTAGTCAATTAATCTGAATTAATTTTGGTAGTAAGAACCATCCGAACGTATATACATGTCATTTCTCTAGAATTCGATGAAGTCCTATACTTGGAGCAATGACCAACAACAATTCCAACATCATCCGAACAGTTGTTGCTTATCTTGCGCGATATACATAGATATTCGTGGAAAATTGTGCATAATATTTCATCAAGTCATACGATTATACCGATTTAACGAAATAAACAGCCACTTATTCTTTGATAGTGCCACTGCGCTAAACACGTATTGACTTCGTATACGACTATCCTGCATTCCGAGAGTCACGCATACAATATTTTTTCCAGCCTTCAATCAAAACCACATGCTGTGCTGCCATGCCGGCCGCGCACTAGAAACGACAAGAAAAATAGATTTTTCCATAAAATCATCATGTGATGCGTGCCACAAGACGCGTGCGTGCTACTACACCTACTGCCTAAGATACTAAAATACTCGCACTAATAATAATGAACAACAACATGTTGATAGGAGGAACTCAACTAGTGGCAAGTGGTACTTGAATGGGATGCTGTATCTTTCGTGGTGCGGTTGCCCTCATGATTTGACTTGCGGTTACACCGCCATATAAATAATAACATAGAAGTGTATTAGGGCACATATAGGTAGGCGCTACTTCATAAAAGTGGTTTAAAAAATCAAATAGAAAATACTAAAATCATATGAAATTCTTCAACATCTCATCAAAGACCATCATGAATGAAGTGAGCAAAAGCAGCCGGCGCTGCTGGCCCTTGGGTCTTCTTCTCTTGATTATAGGTAGGTGTTACGTACATACGTGTTACGTGCAAGCATTTAGAAATTCTAGTAAAAGCTTGAAAATTTTTGTATAATATGCAGCAGATTGAAAAGTTTATATTTTTGTGTATTATAAATCGGATCCACTTTTAGGCACATTAGCGTTAACAATCACAGACAAAATAAATTTGAAATCTTGTTTTTCGAACCAGAAACGGGTGGTATATTTTGCGAAAATTGCCATATAAATGTAGTTGTGGTCAGAGTATGGATAGATTACTTTCCGAAAAGTAATAATTATTTAAAATTTAATTACTGTTTCAAATTAAATTTAATAAATGCTATTGTAGTTAATTACTTTACGTTATTTATGAAAAGTAATTAAATATTGTATTTTGAAGTTAATTACTCCAAAATTTTGATTTAATAAATACTTATTAACTACAATACTTTGCATTATTTATGGAAAGTAAATAAATACCAATTGAATGTTATGTTAACTGCTTTGACCCCTTCAGGGGCATGGGCGCGTGAACATCTCTAGCATTTCTATGGCTTGTTGACGTTTCGATAGCACATCTACTTTTCGGAAGTGCAGTTGCTAGCATGCACCTTCTATCCGCGCCGTACTCGTATACTGACAAGCTCGGAGCACTGTGGGAGTTCTATTAGTACCCACAGGCAGTTTTTGATCGCGCCGAAATTTGAACTCCGAGCTCTAGATGTGGGCAACCGGTAGCCAGTGTGTTGAGGCATCAGTCTCATGTTTGACTATCGGCGTTTCGGGTTCGAGTCCCGTCCACGATGACGTTCGTGGCCATGGATGTGCAAGAGGTACATGCTGGCAACTGCATTCTCCGAAACCAGTTTATGCCGTCGAAACGTCAACTGGGCCACATGGAAAAGTTGACGCGCTATGCCACACAAGGGGTTAGGGCAATTGAGAGAGAGAGAGAGAGCTCTAGATGTAGTATGGTAGAGTGGTTGCCGAACGACAACAGCCACCGAGCGCGACAGATTAAATAGCAATTACTACTTTTTAATTACAATTACTTTTCCTGAAAAAGTAATTACTACTTTCGAATTACAGTTCTTTTTTCCGAAAAAGTAATTATAACTTTTGAATTACAATTATTCTTATTTGAAAAAAGTAATAAGTAGTATTTAATTATTTTTTAGAAAGATTTTAGTTAGTAATAAATAATTGTAATTAAATAATTTCAATACTCTGGTTGTGGTGTTGTGATCTTGTTCTCGCTTGAAATGATTCGCACTTGCACTTTCCAAGAAACTTGATTAAAATAAAAAAAAAATATTCCCAGGACTTCGAAAATTCAATTCAAAATTGAAAAACGAATCCTCGAAATGGCGTCGGAATTCCAAGTATCATCACTTATACCAACTACCAGTTGTTGTCATACAGATAGGTTAGGTTAAAGGGGCTGCCGTGATACACACAGCACACATAGACCACCACTGGGTCCTTTGTGATACCACCATCGACTCCACAACCCGAGTCCTACCTATTCATTGAACCAGCCTGAGCTGTTGATAAAGCGCTGGAGCCGGCTGATGCTAACATCCTTAAGGTCGTCCAGATCGCCAAAACAGAAAGACCCCAAGGTAATCCTTCTTCTTCTAGCCAGGGCATGACACCCACATAGCAGATGAAAGGTACTCTCCTGATCCTCATCCCCGCAACTCCTACAGAGGTCATTGTCTGGAAGCAGCAATCTCCTAGCATGTTCGCCGATCGGGCGGTGCCCTGTGATCACCACCACAAGAGTCCGTAGGTTACGTCAATTCAACGCCAGCAGCTCCGCAGAGCGTTTGGGATCGATCCTAGGCCAAAGTTGCCTAGTAACCATACAAGTGCTCCCATTACTCCACCTCGTGTTGGCAGTACTCAATGCGTCATCGTTTATCGTCGTAACAATTTACAGGCTGATAAAAACCACCCAAGATGGCGATGACTAAACCCGGTCCCCCCCAATAGAGCCTCTTCTAGCTAGTTCATCTGCTTTGCAATTTCCGTCAAAGCCACTATGGGCCGGAGTCCAACAAAGGGAGATGTTAAAAAAATTTCCCATCTCCAGGAGACAGGTGCGGCAACAATCTTTGAGTTTGTAATCACAGATTCAAGGGATTTAAACGCCCGCTGACTATCCGTAAAAATGATAGTTAGGTGCGATGTACGACTGAGCATGTGGGTTTATAGGACACTGACACATTTCGTTCAAATTTGCAGAAAGAGAAAACCCTGACGATACAACGGATGAAGTGAATAAAAATAGTATTTATTCAGTGAGTAGACTCAAGTGGAGTGGAGTTCAGAGAACATCGAAAAGTTTCGTGTGAATAAAAGTTTACTCTACTCCTGTTTTAGACTCAAAAAATCATCGCACGAGTATTTACTCGCGTATTTCAAATCATGTTCGACAATTCGTTCGCAATCAATTTTATATTGAATGACGATTTACAACAAAATTAGCAGTAAGAATTATAAAGTTAAAACAAGTCTAGAAGATGATAATGTGTATTAATTGTACAGATTCACCGAAGGAAACATTTCGATTTTGGCCAATGAATTCTGAATTGAACGGGACGAAGACCATACAATTTCATTTGATTTGAAAACACGAGGCGGTGTGCTTTGGACTATGTAATGAACGTTGTTCTTCGCTTTTTAACATAGGGTTGATACTTGTAGCAAAAACTCTTGATGCTGTTGATTCACAATATTCTCTCGTATGTGTTTGGATGATTTATTATTAATAATTATAGTGGGGAAGCGTTTCTGCAACGGCGGCAACCCATTTGGGAACTCATAAGCTTTTGTGAGTTAGCTACATGATAGCGCAGCGATCGACAACTACCAAGTAACCGCTCAGAACTTGTTTAACTGTCTTTTGTATATTAACGTGATAATGTCTTTCAGGAGTATGCCAGGAAAATGTAGGCCGGAAGTGGAAATGTTTTGAAATTCGATCTCCAGATCGCAGCGCCCCTGTGATCAAACTTTCATCTGAAAACTTATTGCATATTCCTTCTTCTTCCTTGCCGTTTCATACCACTCTGCGGCTTCGCGTTGCTCTGCCTGTGGTGTTGGCATATTCCAACCAAGTATTATCCTAAATCCCATCGAATAATGTTGTCAGAGGTCGACATGGGTTGCCGCTCTTGTAACTTTAGCAAAAGTAAGAAACTTACTGATCATTCACAATATTTCCTCGTATGAGTTTGAAAGATTTATATTATTGTAAATAACTATGAGTATAATACGGAATAGTTTCCGCAACGGGGCAACCCTTTGGAGATCTCACAAGCTTTTGAGTGTTAGCTACAAACTGCATCGATGACAGTCGCGTAGCAATAGCCAACTACATATGTATTAGGTAGCCACCGAGTTCCGCTTGGATGACGGCGCAGCGTCCGACAGCAAGTGTCGCTCCCACGGCAGCCGGTACGTAGTGGCCCGTTCACCAGCAATGGCCATGGGCTACCAAACCCCTTCAACGCCAGCAGGCGTTGCTACATCAGTAATAACAGCTAGTGTAGCCGTAGTTAACTTAGCAAATTGTCAACTACCAAGTAGCCGCGCCGCAAAGAACTTGTTAAATTGTCATTTTTATGTTTTTGCAACAGCGAAACAACGGAAATATAAATGTAAGTTATTATAAATATGATGATAATCTTAATTAATTACAAAATGGAATTTAGCAGAAATTGGAGAATGTGTAGGTCAAAATCTGGTTCTATCTGTATAGCCATGACTTCTATAGCCCGAAGTAGGCTAGGCGCAAAAAGAACAAATCTACTTTGTGATGACTCTAGTGACAAGCAGGAAAGAAGCTTGGCGGTCTAAATGGAAAGGAAGCAACGCGCGTTTCAAATTAACGTTTACGGATCGTTTGTACAATCAAGTTGTACTAAATACAAATTACAAATAAATTGCATTAATCTGTTATTTTTCCCTCACAATCCATTCATGTTATCACGCCGAAGGCACTGCCCGTCGATTTTATCTTTTTAAGATATCATGTACCGCATCCATCGCATTAACATAGAAAAGGATGTACTCACTACTTTTGTACTCTCAATTAAACCGTATCCGTTTAGCTGACGTATATTCATTAAGTTTCAGTTGAAGGGAGTTACTTCAGCTTACCTGAAAAAGAAATAAAACAAACCATCAGCAAAAAATTAGGCTTAAAGGTTAAATTATATATGCATACACTCGTACGTATTTAATAAATAATAAATAACTGGCGCAACAGTCCAATTTGAACCACGGCCTCGAGATGAGTTAGCATCATCTCATTTTCTAGATCGTGACGGTTTTGTGCAGAGGTATGTGATCAGCAACACGCTCAACCAAGTTATTTACCCCATAATGGGTACTCATTTAACAGCTGAGTGGGCTCATAGTCCGGCACGTAAATCCCCGGAATCGAACCGGGGCTCAGTGCGTTGAAGGCGAACGTGCTAACCGTTGCGCCATCCGGACTACGTACGTATTTAATAAGATTTGGCAAATATCTAAACATAAAACTTAATAATGAGACTTTTTTTAGAGATGGCAACACCGATAAACCAATGGTAGTCCATCTTTGACATACATACCATTTGAAGTTTGTATTCATAAGCTGTCAATGTCAGTATAAACATTTCGTGTTGATTGTTGACAACGTATTTTACCGGACCATGGAAAGTTTCGAAAATTCACGAAAAAAACAACATTTGCGGGAAGTTTTACTTGGACATTATTTTGCTAAGAAGACTGCAGCTCTTGCTCGTGGAAGTTTACGGTGACGATGCTTTTTCGCGTGCACAGTGTTTTCGGTGGTTTCATCGGTTCAAAAATGATAATTTCGACATTACCGACGAAGAGCGACCTGGCCAGCCAAAAAAGTTTGAAGACGAAGAATTGACGAAATTACTCGAAGAAGATTCGTATAATATAATTCGTATATAATAATTTAGTTATATGAATAAATCTATGAATAAATGCCCAAAATTCCAAAAAAAAGTCTCATTATTAAGTTTAAGATTCAAAAGTGTGTGCCAGCCAATCTAGGCCAGTCAAAATAAAATTCTAATAGAAAATATTAGGGAAAGACCTGAAAATAATTTTAACCCCTTCTGTAGATCCTAAATACATGGAAAGTGAGTTTGCACGGTCGCAGAAGGTGAGCTTAACTTTTGGCAGGCGAAAATTCCCTTATCTAATCGGTGCGTCCAATCGAAAAATGTTATAGGATGACATTGAAGAGCGTGGAGTTCTGTGTTCAATGCACCGGGGTTCGAAATTCGGATCAGCAGTATAGTCAAAATCGATATTAAAAACGGAAATTTTTTAAGGTTAGGACAAAAATCAAACTTTATCACTTTTCAAACTCACAGATCTTTGAAACGGCTGTTCCAAATGAAGAATTCGTCAAATAAAAGTTGAAGATAATTCGATTTCAAATCTCACATGACCGATATTTTTCAATTCGTGTGGTTGTGATCGAGTTCTTAATTTGAAGCAGCCGTTTCAAAAATTTTGAGCTTGAAAAGTGATAAAGTGAAAGTTTTCTCCGAAGCCTCAAATATCGATTTTCTACTACTATTGATTTTAACTATACTACCGAGCCGAATTTCGACGTTGAGCAGTTCATTAGACGCAGAATTCTCGCACCGTTTAGACATTATAAGCAAAATATAAAAAAAAGGCTCAAGCTCCCAAAGTTACTTTATTTTACTGGCCTAATCAAACGTGGGCGTTCGGTTATTTCTTAGCAACCGTTTTTTTTTTTGGAAAGAAACTGTGTTTCCTTTTGTTGTTGTTTTCAACAAACTTTTTTTCATGCGTGTCGTTTTCAGTTGCGTTTTTTCGGTAGCCTTTCCTTCGACTCTTTTGATTTCAGTTTCGGTTATCGACAGCCGTTTATTAGTGTCACCATCCACTGTCGAACTCGAACACGGACCTGGCACAAATGTCCTCTGACACACACACTTCACATAGATGTGAAAAAACCGGTCCACTTGTACTAGGTTCGTGTTCGAGTTCGACAGTGTATGATGACACTAAACTGCGTTCTTTTTTTGACAGTCCAGTTAACCAATTTAAACTTTGATCAAATGTTTGTAATAGGATCTAGTTGGCTGGTATTGAAAATGGTTATAGCCGGACCAAAGGAACCCCTCCTTTCCCTATACATATGTTATTCCAAATATATGATAACTTTCCATAAATTCGACTCAGTGACTTGACATTTTGGTTAAATGTGTGTAGTGTGAATTAGTTGGTTGATTCTGACACTAGAGTCAAAAATGACGCCTACCATCCCTACAAAGTGTTCACCATTGTAGCCTCATTGGCTTACTCCTGTTCAAACTGACCATATATATGTACTTTTAATGCATATGGCAATTGCCAATTTGAAGTTTTGGTATCACCACTACGTCTAGGGTATACACGCTTTGGATTCGTTTTTAACTGTTTTGTTTTACGGCAGCGTTTTTCGATAAGAGTTTTTCATTTTTTAGTCGTTTCGTAATCGGTGGTGTTTTTTAACACTTTTCTTTTAGCTATTAACCTGGTCGATCACGTAGGTTAAAAAAAAACATATCAAACAATTAGCATTTAAACAGGGTGTTATTAGGGCGATATCTCCTGCTTAATCAAAATGTTATGATACATTTTGAAAACCATACTGTATCCTTAAGGTTAGATTTAAAAAGGTTTCGGTTTTGTGCCTTGTAACTAACTGCATCACGCGATTATTCCAATGCCATGTCGGTCTTAATTGCTACCTAAAATCACGCTGACCTCACATTGGGCGCCGAATATATTTGGGCTTTCCATTTTCGACTATTTTCTACCGTTAATTTTTATTGATATAAGATAAAGAAAATCCTTAGTGTAGCCTTAAGGAAAAGGCCTAAAAAGGTTTCGTTCTCCTTTTTTTCGTCGACGGGAAAAAAATCACAACCGTCTACTGTATTCCCCAATAATTATGACATGACTTCCATTTCCTATTTTGCTTTTATTGACTGCACAAAATCCCACTGATCCCACGTTGGATGCTGACATTTTCTACCAGTTCCGTCGACCAATTAAATCACGTGATTTCACAATGGGCGCCGAATATTTTCGAGTCTTTTTGACATTTTTTCTCAATAATGTCTACTAATTTTGATGACGTGAGACAGAAAAGAGTTTTAATGTTATAGGAGCGTCCCGTTAAGGGAGCCTAATTTGTTTGAAAACATGCAAAAAAAAAATGTCCGGGACTTAAAAATGTGTCGGCTTATAGAAATGTCTGGTTATGGGAGGTGTCCGTACAGGGAGCGTACACTGTACAAGTTGACTTTTATTGAGTCGTCCAGACGTGATCCGTTGGGGAGAAATTCGACTACGCCCGCAATCTCACTGGGACTTTCTTCCCAAACCATTAGATATGAATGCTAATAACTTTTTATCACCGTTTTGAGATACAGACAACCTATTGCGAAAGTAGGCCGCCGCCTTTGCAAGAATATGACAGAATACGAAAATTTTGAAGAAATATGTGATAGAACACATCGCATCTTCCATTTAAAATAGAAATTTACTTAAAATTAGAGCAACAAAAGGCCGACGAAATTGATAAGAAAAATCTCTGTGAACTTTCGGCAAGTATCTACATTACATATACTGAAACTGAAGACGAAGAAACCCAAAAACCACAAATTTACACTGAAACAAATGTCGTCAAACACAAATCAATATCTGTGGCGCGTCAAAGTACATTATCTGTGTCGTCGGCGTCGTCATGTGATAGAAAAACATTTTGTGTTGTTCTTCTATCGTCTATCAAACGCGGAGTTGCATGCGTAAGAATGTATGTGTTGCTATTCTAGATTGTATCGCTATAGGCTAGCTTATCTTTTATAGCGCGCACTTTGCATTTATTTTCATGCGGTGCTTTCATTATAAGGTCACCACCATACCATACTAAATACTGTAGTACTAGTACATACAATGTAGTACGTTATACGAGTATACAACAAGTTGGCGAAATGTCTTCTAAGAAGTTATGATGAAGTTTATTAGCAGCTATGTATGACTACGACGCATCTTTATCAGCGGACATCTAAGTATTAATTCTAATAAATGCAATGACGTTGACGTTTTGCTGTTTTAAAGATGGACGGAATGATATTGGATGGAATGTTGGACGGAAATCGGAAGATTTAGTACTATGTAGTAACAAATTGATGGGTGGAAAGGGAATTTCGCCCTTTGGCGACAAAAAGGCTGAAAGTCAAGATTGTCGATCTCGAACAAGGAACGAGTGTTGAGCAGAAAAAAGGAATACAAGAAAATGAAAAAGCTGTACTAGATTTGTCATTTTCTAAACCGGAATACTCAGAAGAATAAGGACATTTCTATTGTTTAAAATGAAGATATGGTAAGTTATGTAGTTTTATAGGTACTATTGGCAACAGGAGAAAATTCATGTATCTACTTGTTGTTGCTAGGTTAGGTTAGGTTGAAGAGGCAACTGCGCACAAACACAGCACACATAGACCACCACTGGGTCCGTTGTGATACCTCATAGGCGCAGAGACGCCATGTGAGCCTAGTCGTCAAACCACCCGGATCTATCAATGAAACGATGCAGATGACCAGCATCTACGTCCTTCAGGTCATCGAGGTCAATAAAGTAGAGGGATCCTAAAATATTCTCTCTTCTATCGGCAAGAGCAGGGAAGGTGCTCAGGAAGTGATGTACTGTCTCCTCCTCTTCTTCGTGCCCACAACTTCTGCAAAAATCATTGTATGGAAGCCGGAGACGCCTAGCATGCACAACCTTTCTGAGATGCCTTCTCTCCAGCATCATCAGCCCTGAGGAGCGGCGAGGATTGAAGTGCGGCCAAATCTGCCTCGTAACGTTGCAGGTATTACCATTTAGCCAACCGATATTAGCATGGCTTATTGCGTTTGCCCCAATTAGCTTCTTGCATGCTGCTATAGGCATTTTGACATTGCGGAAACATCCCATGTCCATAATGGTCGTACCTGCCCGAGCCAGCTCGTCTGCCTTGCAGTTTCCGCTAAAACCACTGTGAGCCGGAATCCAGCACAAAGTGATGTTAAAAAAGTTGCCGAGCTCCTTAAGAGCGATGCGACATACCACCACGGTTTCCGAAGTAGTAAGGTTTGCGTCCAAGGACTTAATCGCCACCTGACTATCTGTGTAGATACATATGATATTACGACCCAGCCAAGTCAGAACTTCGCAATCGCAGTGATCTCCGCCTGCAGCAGAACGCTAAAGAAGGCGAAGTGACAAGCGAATGTCCAATTGTTGTGCTAAGAATTGATTCATAAAAAATAGACCGGACTACACCATGCGCTATGGTATATGATAACATGAATCATATCTCCCACTTAATAATGAATCACATTACGTACAAATTATCGCTGTCCGCTTTTTTTTACCAGGAATGCAAATTATTAATTAACACTTGCTTATTCCCCTCTCAGCCCCCCACCGCTGCTCGCCTTAAAAACTTCGTCTTGTTTCGGTACATTTTAGTACAGCAGTTGCCTTCAGTTTTTGTAAATAGAAATTTATGTCTACAAAAAACATATGTACATACATTATGTATAAATATTTTTTTTTTCTAATAACAACCACCACCCACTCCTCCTTTCTTCAATCTCATCTGTATCTATGCGGCGAAAAACATTACCGAATAGGTAGATAATACGCCAATAATAAACAATTTGCGAGGAGGGATCAGATGTGTTTAATTCTTCTTCTTTTTTCTGTAAACTATGTGACCTTGTTTATGCTTTGAATTGTAATTTATAGACAAGTACATTGTTTGTTGCTGCTGCTTAACAGTTGTTGTTATTGCTATTCACCCAGTGATGATGACTCGATTGTCGATTTGTTGTTTGTTGATTTAAATTGGCGAGAAATGAACCTCTGCGCCGCGTCGCCATCGGCGGAAAAATTGTTTTCTCACGAATTTTGCAAAAACATCTTGTGGCTTCTGCATGTTTATGTAATTAATTTGGCGATGAAAATACAGGACGGCTATACGGATAGTGATTTTTACGAAGAAATTGGGTTAGGCGAGCGATTTGAGAGAGTAGGCGTTACGCTACGGGTCGTCAATTCATGGAAGAGTTATTTTTATAGGCCGGATTCGAGTTTGCAAAAACAAACAAAAGTTTCATAGGAAAATTTCGTAATGACGCTTTCCTTGTGGACGAAAATAAAGAACGAAGACAACTAGTAATTGATTTAGGGTGATGCGTCGAAAGCGTGTGCCGGTATGGTCGCTGTAAAAATTCGCTGCTTCAGCACACGCAAAAGTAATGTAGATGCAGTAGATCTTAAGGTGTTTTTAGATATTAGACCGACCAGCCGTTTGACCACGCATTAGATCGCCCATTAGACCACCTACTGGACCACCCATTAGATCACGCATTAGACCACTCTTTAGACTATGCATTAAGATACTAAGGTGGGCGGTCAAAAGAGGTCTAAGTGTAAATCCTCAGAAAACTGAACTAGTCCTAGAACCAGAATTCAGGAAGTTATCCTGCCAAAGATGGGTGACACAGAGTTAACTTTGTCAACCCATGCAAAGTACATAGAGATGATCCTGGATAGTAGACTTAAATGGGATCGTAACGCCGAGGAATGAAACAGGAAAGCCAACATCGCCTTTTACATCTGCAAAAGTATACTTGGTAAAAAGTGGGGCCTCAAACCGAGAATAATTCACTGGATATACACGGCTGTCGTAAGACCGATACTAACGTACGGTCTGTGATCTGGTGGACAGCACTCAACATGAAAAGAATCCTACAGAAAACCTAGAGGGTACAGAGACTATGTTGCCTGGGGATCACTGGTACCTAACAACAGTATCTTCTCTCTTTCTGAACAACCTTCTAAACTTGCCTCCGATTGACCAATATCTGAAGAATGAGGCTGCTAAATGTGCCCTAAGGAGAAGCAGGGCACTCCAAAGAAAGGCGTCCGTTACTATCAAGTCGAAGACAGTCCATAACTGCCAAACAGCTCTACACAGGTAAAAATCCTGGTCTATTATCAATGCTAATTCGGGTTACATATATGACGACACCAAAATTGTATTAGATTTTAATAAAATGAAAGTATTACAATTGCTTCCGTAAACTTCACTGGTTTAAATATTAAACTTTTCTGGCATTATTTTTTTAATCAAATTGTTGGTTTAAAATTTAATCTACAGATATTATAATCTTTGAAAAAATATTAATTTTACTGCGTTTTTTTAACTCCTCTTAAGTTTTTTCTCCATTATTTTTTTTTTCAATTTTCTAAACTTCCAAATCCTTTATTAAGCCCATCGCAGGTTAGCCAGCTAATCTTTAACTTTATTCGCCATGGCGCAGCATCGAACCTGTGAACTCCGTGTTGTAGAGTTGCGAACTAGACCACTCGGCCACGCAGCATAATATTTTGAGCTGACTGCGAGTAGTTATAGTGAGACTTGAGACTCAAAAAATATACTTTGTGGGGTTTACCTTTTAATTAAACTTAGATTAGAAACTAATGCGAGAACAAAAAGAACACAAAAAGGTTTGAATTGTATTAGAATTTATTACAAATTGGTTTAAAATAGAAGTAAACTTTGAATTGTATTAGAATTTATTACAAATTTGGTTTAAAATAGAAGTAAACTTTGAAAGGGTTTAGATTATAGAATTAAAATTATTAAAAATGGTGGTAGTCCAAGACCAGGTTTAAAAAAAATACCGAGATTTTTAACTGTGTACAAGCACTGAGATCAGCTAGGACCTTGGAACCCTGGTGGGTTCCGGGTCACATCGGAGTTCTAGGTAACGAAATAGCGGACGGACTTGCCAAACAGGGGGCGAGCCTCAAGCGAGGGACAGCCCAAGAGCCGCCGACGCCAATACAAACATGCAAGAAGATGCTAGACAACAATATGAGCGAAAAAGCCAATGCTAACTGGCTTAATACAAACGACTCCAGAGTAAAGTAAATATTCTGAAGTTCTTATGACAAAAGGACAACCAAAAGCCTCACAGGACCACTCAGAAGTCAGTGTGCACTATAGGTGGGCATACTAGCGGGTCTTAAGTGTGGTCTATTGGGCGGTCTAAGTGTCACCATACACTGTCGAACTCGAACTCGAACTCGAGCTCGAACATGGCCTGTACAGATTGAAACAAAGTCTCTTTGAATTTTAATGTTTGTGTCGCCGGGGTGGTAAACGTGTTTCAAAAATTTCGTAGATGCATTGAGTTTTTGAAACACAAGAAGAACTTGTTGAAAAGGGATTTCAGGTAGTGTGGAATTTGAGGGTATCCGAAATGAAATATAGTAGTTGTGGGTGGTGTATGAGATAAGAATATGTGGTTTATGATGCAAAATTGCGTGAGGATTTATATTGATGCGTATACATTTTTGGTTCTGATAATAATAGGCGGCAAATGATGTACACACTATATCATTATCAAGTTTCCGAATTGGTCGGAATGCGGTTAATACTCTTATATTTAATAGAACTAGGGAAAGGCGTATATGATGGCAATGATTAAAAATGTACAGTGTGTTCGAAGGATTTTTGTGCAACGATAGAGGGTAAGTGCATCGCATCGAAATGTTATAATGTATGACATGATATATTTTACATTATCATTTAAGAATGTACGTGGGATGGGATTTCTGGCATTACATGATGTGTGGAAATTTATTTGATTTTTATATATGTACATAGCAAAAGTATATAAGTGTTAAGACAGAGAATATATTCTTTACTGATTGGTGCAAAAATATTAAATGACCTATTTTATGGACTACAATTAAGGGTAGAAATCAGTAAAAGTTGACATTGAGACGCAATTCGATTCGTAAACATTCAACATTGGTTTTAAAAGATCATTAGTTTGCAAGTTGTGTTTATTATGGACCGTTGAACATTCCACATTATGAATGCACATGAATGACAGATATTGCGTGAACAGTTGATTTCGAATGAGGTATTGAAAATACTCTTGGATTTGGTGGGTTGAAACGAACGCGATTCTTATAGTAGCCACACACCATCGAGCTCAGCCACGCCCAAACCATCTTCTAAATCGTGTGTGGCCACCATTAGTAATACAGAACCATTAGGGGTCATAAATTCTTCTACATTGCAACGTTTGTTACGATATCTGCGTGTAAATTTAACGTAACAAAAAATATCCCTTCTTGAATAAGTACATTATCTTTTCTGGGGAAAACACAAATTAAACTACCAAAATTCATTGAATGGTCAATTGGATGCTCTGCATGTAAGGACGCAAAATCTTATTCCAGGTAAATGATCCATTAAATGTGGACACATGACAATGAAATGTACTCCTATGCATTTAACATCTTACAATCGGTAATTGCATGAAAACTGAATAACAAAGAGCACGCAACTGAAACTCTGGATTGTGACAAAACTACATTTTACTCCCTTTCTATAATTAATACCATGCATAACACACACACCTACACCTACTACGTATATCGAAATCCTACATCATATAACATTTACAAAATGCCAAACACCATACATATTCCAATTCACCATACATCACACGTATATCTCGTAAATAAAGCCACAAGTCATATGCTACATACGAGTACATATTTTAATGATAATGTGCATATATCACACGCCATGCTTTAAAATATTTGCCTGCATATGCACTTACCCTCTCATTTATCTCAACATTATTATTTTAAGATACGAGTATTTCACACGTTTCCTAATTTTAAAAAAACATTGCGATCAAATTTCTTCTACTCTATATTCGTTTTCGTATACCAATATGATGCCGGATACATTCGCATCTGTGTCCCCGAGCGTTTCCATCATGCGGAATTCTCCTCCTACTATTATCAAAATCTTATCCTCCTACCACAAAAAATATCTACATATATCGAACGGCATTCATCATACAATATCCATCCGAGTTCTCATCTCCGTCAATTTCAACTCAATTGTCTGAAATTACCTTCTTTCCAAAAGCCACAACGAAAACGAACCTTTTCATAATTTTCCTATTACATTCGATGCAATGCAATCGTTGCAAGAAACGTGTATTCAACAACACCTTCTGATCTACCACATTGTCTTGCCTTTAAAAGAAAATCCCTTGATCACTACTCTTCAAGCGATGTGTTAAAATTTTCTCCGAATGACCCAAGATGCTTCGCACATATCTGAAGAAAATTGTCTGTTGAGACCATGTTCGAGCTCGAGTTCGAGTTCGACAGTGTATGGTGACACTAATGCGTGGTCTAATGGGTGGTTTAATGGGTGGTCTACTGCGTGGTCTAATAGGCGGTAAAATGCGTGGTCTAATAGGTGGTCTAACGCGGGTAGTTGGTCTAGCGTCTAAAAACAGCCTTAGGGCTCATGGGAAATTTTATGGCTGGCCCAGACTGTAATAGAAGAAATTGAGAGTATGTATTACCAAAAAGATGAAACGCCTCCCATCTTATAAATATGATTTCAACTGAGATAGGCCTGTTAGCGAGCACTATCAGTGGACAAAAAAAAAAGTATAGCACGCTTTTAAAATTATTTGTAATTTGGAACAGAGAACCAGTACTATGAACAGGTAACACCACCTTATCGATTTACATCTTCTTTGGCATAGAAATGTTTAAAAAAAAGACCACCAACTCACTTGCTTCACACCCAGACAAATGTTTCAACAATTCAATTACACTTATTTCAAATAGTGTACGATTGAATTGTTAATATCTACATAATGTCAAACAACATGTCTATTTTAGAGCCTGTTGTTGACGCCAGACATTTTTCAGATAGTTGTTCGGTTGCTTTGTTTTCAAGTCTTCCCCGGGCATAAAGACAAACTCGAAGCGTTCTAATAATAGCCTTCACACCCCCGTGTTTTGACACTGTGTGCTAAGTGCTCTTTGGTTTACTATGTCATTTGGAGGGATTGGAGCACATCACTGCCACCCTTATTTTTGTTATTTTCTCCTCATGTCCTATGTACCAACGCTGAAAATAGCTTGAAAATTGAATTATTCATTCGATTCAATCGGGACAACTAACAAAGGCGTCAGAAAATGAGGACAAAGATTTCAATTTAGACCTGTACTTTACTGGCACAGCACAGAAAATATTTAGATCAGTCAATTCAAATAATACTTGTAGTTGAAGAAAGGGCAGTGAGGCCCTAGCAGATAGTCATAATTAAATACCTTAGAGGCCCTATACCAGAGATTCTCCTTCTTTCATCATAAATCTGCTATCACTTTCAAGTAGAGAGTGTGGTGAACATCCGAAGATGTCAGTGAGCTCAGTCTAAGGTTGCCAAATTGACAGATCTGGCGAAAAATAAACCTTCAACAAGCTAATGGTCTGCGCTTGCTGTAGGCATTCAGCGCCACAACATATTCCCTACGGGTTAAGCACATGGAGACATCAAGGGTGCCCCCATCTAGCCTCATCCGAAATGCACTTAGGTCCATTACGTCCGAGTACGCTGGAAAAAGACACAAAACATGAATCCAATCCTCTGCGGATTCCCCGCACGAGGGGCAAGAAGCATCAGCAGAAAGAACCAAACGACATAAGTTAACATTCAATGACCAATGGCCGGGAATAAGGAAACCTAGACATAGATTAAAATCCATGCCTAGGTTTTCTCTGCCAGAACGGATATTGAAAACGTACTCGTAAGTAACCCTCCACTGATAGACTGGTTCCACCTAGATTGCCATCTAGATAGGACACAGCCCTCTAGCAAATAAGTGACCACACGTTTTGATCTGCCGGAAACACTCTCGGTGGACAACGAACAACAATCCGGCAGCGGCAACCCCCTCATAACAAAGTAGGCCGTGCCACGACAGAGTACTTCTAGATGAAGAGGAGGCCACCCATCAACACTTGCTTCGCATATGTTGAAACAATAAATCAGGCAGGCAGGCATACAATAGAACACGCTGACAAATTTCCAAATGACGAATACCCGCACTAGATAGCGCGAGATCCATGAAAGCCACAAACCCATAAGTCGCATAGGCATCAAATGGACACGTAGATTCCACGGACCGCCGACCCCCCACTGAACACGCAAGAAGCGACGTACAAACCCAACAACAGTGAGACGATCTTTCATAGTATCCAGATGAAGAAGAAAGTTCATTCGCTCGCCAACTGTCAGACCAAGGAGCTTGACAACAGTCTCACATCTAAGTCTGACATCTCCAACCCTGACTACAGTGATCTGTGATCCAGATCTCCCTTTAGTAGCATTGCAGAGCTCTTAGCGAATAAGATTTCGATCCCCACCTGGTCGCACCACTCACCGCTCAACAACCGCACGAGAACTAGCTTCTACCAGAATTAGCAAATCGTTAGCATATGCGCAGCAAGTAGTTACTGCATCTAACGCTCTGAGTAGATCGTCCATTACAAGGTTCCAGACAAAGGGACCCCTGATGGTAACCACGGGACGAACACTTACAATATCCCACTCACCAGCAACCTTAAAGACTATCCGAAAAATAGCTCTCCCATAGAGCTATCTCTGGACAGCCAATTGCGCTTAACTTTCGCAAGATGGCATTTAACAACAGGTGCTTAAAGGCCCTGAAGTCTACAAAGAGTCCAAGTGCTTCGCTCTGCTGCTAGATACCACGCGCCTGATAAACATCCACGCATCGTCAGTAGATCTGCCAGCTATCAGACATCCGACCCTCCAAACGATTATCCATCCTACCGGCAAGAACCGTCTCCAGCACTTTACCAAGCACCGGGAGAAGACTAATGCCACGGTGCGATCGAGGATCAGTTCGAGCCTTTTAGCAGCACAACTACACGAGCAGTTGTCCAGCAACGCGGGAACACTCGGGAATGAAAACAATCCTCAAACAAGCAGTTCATATATTCAGGAACGATGTGCTTGCACATCTAGCCGGTCATCCATCGAGGCCAGTCGACTTCTTGCCCCTCAGCCTTCGAATACAGGCATCGATCTCTCCAAGCTCGAGGACGAAATTTCTTCCTGATCTTAGTTGGTCACGATCTACATTCACTGGCAGAAGCAGTTTAGCAGGGCAATAACGCTCTAACTCCATGTTTGGGTAGCAACACCATCAGGAATGATGCTGGACATGTCGCTCCGATTACCGTTTACTCTGCAGACCCTGTAGGAATTGCGCCAAGGCTCATCAGAGGAGCCACTGACGAAACGTCTTCACTCATCAGTTTTGCACCTAATCATCATGTTGCTATACTCACGCCTTGCTTGACGAAGCAAGACTGTGCAACATCAGGGTCACGACGAGCACAGATTCGTTGGAAACGCTTACGAAGCCTACGAACTTCACGAATCTTAGCGTTCAGTTCGCTGGTCCACCACCAGATATGCCTGAGACTCTCCCTACGGGGATTCGCAAACATTCCATTATACACGAGTCATGCATTCATTCACATATGTATGTACATACATTTGTCTTCTGTCGCAAGTCCAGAGAACTGCGTCAGTAGGAGGGTATCGCAGCCTCGTAGGACGGCCAATTACACCGAACCGTGCGCCAGCGTTATAGGCTAGGCATTCCAACGTTTCTTCCCTTTAAATACGTAACATTCGTAAAATTTCAAATCAAGTTCTTGATCTTTACATGCTATTCGAAAGCGAACATAATGGGGGAACTTTTATCAACTTCGCAGATTTGTCTGTTCAAAGTACCGTTATAATATTATCTTTCGAATTTTCAATGAAAAGTCGATTTTGAAATTTCTTTAAAGTTTACTACTCAAGTGCCCTAACCCCTTGTGGGGCATAGCGCGTCAACTGTTCCATGTGGCCCAGTTGACGTTTCGTTGGCATAAACTGGTTTCGGAGAATGCAGTTACCAGCATGCACCTCCAAGTTTGAATAGTATCTTTGAAGTAACAGGTGATCTTGCAACTGGGAAAATTTCTATTTATTTAAAATTTGATGTACTCGTATTGTAGTTTCAGAAAGTGAGGTAAAATCTCGGGTTAAATGATCGGAGGAGTGGAAAATTTTGATTTTGCTCAACAAGTCAAATTTTTTGATACAATTTACAAAAAATGCTATAACTCTGTAACGGTTAAAGAACACTACTATCTACCATTAAAGTATTAACCATCAGGAACGGCATATAGATGGTCTAGATGTGGTCTAATGGCTGGTCTGATGGCGTTGTCTAACGTTTAAAGCCCTTTAAACGATGTTTTCTTTCATCATCGACCAGAGTGACATAAAAATCCTGAAGTTCTATCTTGCTTATCGAGTCCACCAGAGAGCAGAGTAGTAGTGAACTTGCCGCGATCGAACAAACAGAACCTACGACATCAGTTGATTGATCAAATACGAGTGGTAGTAAGAGCAACCCCTTTTCCACTTAAAAAAATGCGAGTATCTTCGATGAATACCGACATGATAAATTCGTTCGAGAATACGAAAATAAATTCTTAAGGTGCCTTTTCCTAGGCACACGATCGTTGCATATTGTTCGTGATTTGCGATGAAACCATAGAGCACGGAGCACTATTTGTATATATCTTTTTGATCGTCGACTGCGATCGACGCACAATGGTACCTAGCAAAACGCACCTTTATTTGGAAGTTGTTATTTATTTATTCTTGTTGAGGTCTGGCTCCTGAAAGTCGTCGCCTGGACTCGTATCAGTTTTACTCTTAACGGATCGATTCGATGTTGACTCTGTCGGGAATCTCTACACAAACTATGTATAACCTATTTTATATTTTTGGTAAAAATATGCATTTCATTCGTACGTATTTCCAAACACCTCTTTTCACCCAATTTCTTCAGCATTTTACGCAATCAACTTGTCTCTTTGCATCGATCATCCATGGTAGACATTTCCGGAATCATTTTCATTTTCACCATTCTATTACAACACCATCACAACACTCTATTGTCATTCATTAAGCACATATATAATATATATAAATTAGATTTCATTGCATTGCAATACGATCGTTACAATTACATAGCACGACGATTGCGAATATCTCAACATGCTGATCGCACGGTGCTATTGCGATCATGCGATACTGCCACCGCCATAGACGTTGTTGCTGTGGTGTTAGTGGTGATCGTCGTCGTCATTCTCGGCACATAATATTGAAAATAAAGTGAAAGGCCTTGCATTGTCTTTGACGACGGCCTACAAATAAAAAAAAAACAATCCAACAACTAGCAAATAAAAACAGATGTATAAACTCCAAAGATACACATATTTCTTGTAATATGGCAAAACAAAGATATTGAGCGGAGAGACCGCAACTGCCAAACACTTTGGCGTATAGCAACAAAGCGGATCATCATGACATGTTGGGGGGTTTTCCAAAACCACAGCTCTGTTCGCGAACAGCGGGGGAATGAAATCTCTGAAAGATACAGGTATATCTCTTATAGGGCGAATGGCACGCAGGTAAGGCAAGTAGTTCGAATCAATGTGTGGTGTGTGGTGTGTGATTACGACCTGTTCCGTTTCAACTTCTTCTTCTTAACCGTTTTGTAACAACATGCCGCGAGCAATCTCGATTATAAAACTGTACACGAAACAACCATGGACGTTGATGACGATGACTACGTCGACGATCAATCGGCCACGATCCTACTTCGTGCTTTAAAGAGCCACAGATACTTGGAGGAGTACGCCAACCTGCTGCTCAAGACATGAATAAAGATACACAACAAAGAAAATGTTCATTTGTCGACAATTTACGGAACTTGGGAAGTTTATACGGATATTTCAGTATTCAAGAGCTCAGCGAACCATACTGCCTGCATACTCGCCACAACATAACGAAGTGACCATTAAAATGCTTTCTATTATAATGATAATTTGGACAGGTGATGAGTTTGACTAAAATTCGGAAAAGCTGGGCCACTAGCGGATCGCCGAATTGGGGGGACTGCAGATACATAGTTGGAAAATTAAGAAAATTGCAAATTGTTACTCTTGTTGCTAGGAAGATGAGCATTCTCAGAAATGAAACGGTAAGGCTTCGTCATTTACTCGGTCGGTATTCTGTAGCTTCGAATATTCCATCGCCTGCAATATTATACAGCATTGCTGACTTGCAGACTTCCAGCAGATTCCCATCTAAATAGTATAATTAATTTTTTGTTGTTGCTACTGATAAGTGTTGTGGCCCGTTGTATCTTGTGTGCTATGCTGAGTACCTATACACATGCAACATGTATGAAATTACCTTGGCTTTTGCTTTGGCCGTTTTACCAGCTTGGCCCCACATGTGAAAGCGTTTTAAAATGAGAATGCGGACAAACCAGTGCGCGCTGCTATTTTACATCATGATCGGTCGAGGTGATCGGGGCCTCACACATAAGCGCGCTTGTTTGTTCGGAAGTTAATAGTTAGTATAGATATTAAGATAAACCACATTCATAGATATACAGTATGCAGACCACTGTATATTCACAGTTATATCAATAAAAGTTAGATATTGGAGGAAGAAAACAGTTTGCTTTTCTTTATATTCAGACGATTATATAACGTGGTAAGACATGGAGAAGGTATCGGAATCGGTTCAGTCTTTCAAAACAAATTGAGAACATCACAAACGATGGCCTGAGATTTAAAGTAAGAGAATAGTTCTCACTATTCCCATGTTCCAGTGGGGCATGGGCGCGTTAACACCTTTAGCATCGCCTTTTTGACGTTTCGTTAGTACACAAATTTCGAATGGAGCCGTTGCTAGCATACACCACCTATCCGTATAGCCCGCCTTTCACTGGAGAAGCTTGGAACGTTGTAGGAATTCTAATAGTGCCCACAGGAAGTATTTTTATTAACGCGCCAATTCAGATTCAAGCATCGTAGAGTGGCGACCGAGAACGCACGACGACCGAGCACTGTTCTTTTTCTTTGTAAGCATATAACACAGTCGGACCTCGATAACTCAAGGGAATAGCTACTGAATTCGATTTACAGAGGTCTTCGAGTTAACGGGGGAAAGGTGTGTTTTGGTAGGCACATGATCATCGCATATTGTTCGCGTTTAGTGATTAACCCATAGAGCACGGAGCACTATTTGTATATATCCCTTTCATCGTCGCATGCGATCGACGCAGAGTGGTGCCTAGCAAAAAGCACCTTTCGGGCCGATCAGTGGACACTGCTTTGCACTCTCTGGTCAGCTACTTTGAAAGGTCCCTCGCCTACAAGGAGTATATACGGATATCGAGATCGAGGGTGCTTTCAACAATGTTAAACCTGAGTATTGATGTCTTCTTAATTCTGTGCGAAGATGACTAGCTTTGCAGGTTAATTCACCTGATACTTGCGTCTCAGGTGGTATCTTCTGGTCTCGGCACATCATCTCTACGCAGAAGCGTAAGCGGTGGTATCCCTCAAGATGGTGTTCTCTCTCCTCGTCTCTGGAATCTGGATGGTTTATAGACTGCTTCTAAAAGCCTGAAAGGGTTGAGTTGCAAAGTTAGCGCTTATGCGGATGATATTGATATTACAACTTTAGGAAAATTTCCCTGTGTCCTGAGCGATATAATACAGAATGCCCTCTCTATCCTGGCGGGGTTAGTGTTACAGTAAATCCGCAAAAAACCGAGTTTGTTCGTTTTACTAGGGAACATACTATACCCTCTTTTCAACCGCCATTGATGGGGAGTACAAGGCTTGTGCTGACTGATAAAGCCAAATTCCTTGGTCTCATCCTAGATAGAAAACTATGCTGGAAGGCCTATCACATTCAGGAACGTATGACAAAAGCAACGATTGCATTGTACTCGTGCAAGAAGGCTTTAGGCCAAAAATGGGGATTACAAAGTCCAAAAGAGGTTTACCAGCTCTACATATCGGTACTGCGTCCTATAATGATGCATGGGATCATCGTCTGGTGGACGGCAGCAGTCAACATCGTCTCGTACAGAACTCTTTTGGAGAAGGTACAAATGGTGACATGTGTTGCTATCACAGGAGCTCTACGGATAACACCGACCGCTGCTTTAGGCGTATTATTAAATTTGCTTGGACATTTTCGTAGAGCAAATGGCGGCGAATACGGCTGTTCGCCTACGAGTAACCTGTCAGTGAACCGCGTCAATCGAAGGACACTCGGTAGTACTGAGAAACATTGATATTTCCGAAATGTGACAGACCACATCTCTCCGAAAAACCTGTTCGACAAGTGCTTTACAGACCTGATCACATCGAGGAATGATAGGGAACGCAATTATGGATGCCATTGGCCTTTCCACTGACGGCACTAAGATTGAGGAAGGTGTTGGGTATATTCGGAGAAGTTGAATATTGGTTTATTGTTCCGCCTTCAGGAATAGAGTAGCGTTTTTCAGGCGGAGGTAGTAGCAATCTCCGAGGCGCTAGTCTGACTTGCGGATAATGTTATATCTACTAGGGATATTGTAATCTACACGGATATTCAACCGACAATTAAATCGCTTAGTTATGTTCTGGTTACATCAAAGACGGTATTGGACTATCACAACTCTCTCGTGGTGCTGACATCAAAGACGGTACTGGACTATCACAACTCTCTCGTAGTGGTGGGAAGTTTTTTCAACATATCCCAATGTTGGATACCGGGCCACAGTGGTATAGTTGGGAACTGTAAAGCTGATGAACTGGCTTGGGTGGTTGCGACTAACGAGATTATGAAGTGTTGGCGTAGAACAGGGATACCTCTAGCAGTTTGTAAATTGATTACCCATAATGTGGCGTACGATAGAGCCAGCGCCAGATGCAGTAGTGGATCTACATGTCATGCAACTAGGCAAATGTAGCCTGAGCTGGATTCCAGCCGATCCTACGAAATGCTGATGCTGAAGAGAAGGCATTTGAGAAGAGTGGGGCTTATCACTGGGCACTACTTAATCAGGGAGTATGCTAGAAGACTTCGACTCCCGCACAATGAGTACTATGCGAGCTGCGTGGACGAGGAGGAAAGCAGCCATCACTTTCAGTGCACTTGCCCTGCTTTGGCGGAACGTAGAACGGACATCCCTGGGCCCAACTTCTTTGTCGATCTGGACAACCTGAAGAAAGTTAGTGTCGGTCGACTTCATCGTTTCATTGCCTGCTCTGGCTGGTTTAATAACGAATGAGATAAACTCTGGTATGCTGAATCTAGGGGGTATCACAATGGACCCAGTGGTGGGCTATGTGTGCATTGCTCTTCAAGGGTAGCGTCGCCATTTTATGCGGCGGAATTGAAGTGCGTCACAATCACAGAGAATGTGCTGCGATGTTCCATCCTCACTCTCACAGAAGTGACAGCTAGAGTCAGAGACAATTCCCATTCTATATAGACGGCCCATTAAGATAAAATGACCCGTAAGGAGCACGCAGATAATTTTCACCCGGTTTCTGCGTAATCTAAGCAGCTCAATGGCACGATTGCGTGAGTGGCAGCTATAAACAGCTTGACCTGTCTGAGACCCGGGGTATTGCCCCAAATGCGCAATGGTTGCTGAGTTCTCCCGACCAATTAGCACCGATTTCGACGAGATAGAGAAATTACTTAGTGCTTTGATGGCCGCCTGACTGTCTGTGAAGATTGCAATATTCCAGCCTCGGTATCCGGCATCAGCAGTATCGACATCCCGATTCAAAGTTGACTTCCTACAGGGCGCTCAGCAAGATTGAACTGAAGGCATCGGTGATCAGAGAATGAGTGTTCCGATGCCACTCTCCAGTCTCTGATCAAGTGTATGATATCCTCCGATGCAAGGGAGATATCCAACATGTTCTTTGTTATAATAGTAGGATCGAAGCCCACGTTGCAGAGTAGCAGATTAGTACTCATAAATAAAAATAAGATACAACACTGCAATTTTTATCCACTCAAATACTGATAAACATCGCGTGATCGTCATTGAAATACTTTATCATTGTGTCAAGGTGAAAACACAAGTTGATTGTTGACAAATATCTCCTTGTAATAAAAGGCGTTCACTTTTTTTTATCAGTGGTTTAATCTGTTATCACATACTGATGTGTAATGTAAAGGGTCAGGGTTGTGTTACTACCAGCCCGGAAAAATATGTATTTGTACTCCTGCGGAAATGCCATGTTGGACACTTGGAATTAATACACTTTTGTTCTAAATATATTTGTAAACTCTGAAAACAAGAGTGCGTGCCTTCTTCCATTTTGGATAATAGGTACAAATCAAGTGTTTTATTTAGGAAGGTTTCATAAACTTGCGGTCGTTGGATCTATAACTCTCACTCAGATGGATTAAAATCAAAGGGATCTTTGCTACCAACCACTGCATACTATAATGAGGGTGTCAGTTAATAGTTAACTTTTACAGAAGCCCGTACTACAAAATAGGAAAAATTTGGCTAAACCGAACCACACTGTGGTCTCAATTTTCGTCATTGTCCTCATCATAAGAAAAAACCTAAAAAGACATCACGCAGTCTCCGTCCGTTTTATTTAAACTCAATAAAAATTAATTCTATCAATTAGTCTACAAAAAGTTTATTTTATTCTATATTGCAATATTTTGTGCACTAACGAACGCTGTGTATACACTTATGTACTACACTTTATCGTATCAAATATGGGTATTAAATTTTACAGTGTGCCGTATCAAATGTATCTGGTCTCCTCACAACGTTCTAGTGATCTTGTCTTTGCCGAAGATCATTGAACTTATGTATCATCGCCATCGTAACTCTGCCCGTTCGTTGGTAACGTACAATTCTCCAAAAAAAGCCAGATACGAGTAGTTTTGTTTTTACGACTTTCATAATTTATTATTTGAAGATATCACTATACAAGAAAATACCATCCCAAATAATCCCTATTGCAAATACAGACAACATATAGAGAAAAAAGAAATTTTCCTTCAGACGTCATATCTGACGACACAATTTGTCGCATAGATTATGATTGACGTTGGCTATTGTACGTTCTGCTGATTTCTCTCTGATGGAAGATGTCAAGATACGGTGGAGTGAGATCTTCGGCCATTTATTGTGTAATATTTTCAGGGCAAAAAGATTCATTTATCGGATTTGGTCATTTAAGGCCTGTTTTCCAAGGTGCGGGTTATACTCCAATGTTACGAGAGCAATTCACCAAAGAAACTCGCTCCATAAAATGGAAAAGTGGAGATCTGTTATCCAAAAGACGACGGGAGCACGTCGACGGCCATCGGACTTCGTCTGCAGATATAGTCGATGCGCTTCGAGAGCAGGCTGCGGTATATTATTTTTTATTGGGGTTGAATATAAAATTGCCAATCACAAAATCATCAAAAACAGAACATCCAAAAATGAAATCCCCAAAACACATAAAACCCAAATACAAGAAAAAAACCCAAACACATAATCAAATGCGCGCCTCCTAAGATCACAACTCAAATTGGTCGAGTTCCTGAATCGTAATTGAAAGAAAGACGCATTAGGTGAACCCGACTCATGCCGAAGCATCCGCATACGAATCCCGAGAGCTGAATGACAACCGACAAATTTTCATTATCCCTGCCCTTTAGTAATTCTATCCAGAATTCTATACAGAGGGGCCGGTAGATGCATTTGTTTACTCAATTGCCCGAACCCCTTGCAGGGCATAGCGCGTCAATTACAATATTTCATGTAGCCCAATTGAACGTTTTGTTGGCATAAACTAGTTCCGGAGAATGCAGTTGCCAGCACGCACCTCCTACGACAAGTCGGGAGAGACTGTGGCCTATTATTACGCCCCGCACCACAGGGGGAAGACAACATAAACATCCATGGCCACGAACGTTGTCGCGGACGGGTTTCGAACCCGAAACGCCGGTAGTCAGATATGAGACTGATATCTCTACGCACTGAGCTACCGTTCGCTTCTGCCATTGTTTAGGAATCATATAGTCAGGGGAAACGAATCAGAAATTTTTCCGGGCATTTCCTGTCTAAAGATCCTGTCAGATGCAGCGACACTCTTTCTTCCACTTATGGATATACAATACTTCACAACTCTGTTACTCACTGTCATCTACTGATCCTATCAAGTTCGCCAAAATGCAGCCAATGATAGTTGGCGATAATTTTATCACTAAACTCACCGGCAACACTTCTCTGTTATTCTCTCTCTCTCTCTCTCTGGTGGACTAGTAGTCTCCTCTGGCAGTTCGACGGATCTTTCGACCGCTACCGTTTCTTCGAAAGGGACTCATCAGTTTGACTCTACTGCAATTGTAACGAGATAGAAAATACTATGGGCTATCGGTAGCTTCGAAGCGTTCAAATCAGCTGGACCGGATGGTATTATATTATACCGGCCGATCTACAGCACAATTTGGATATCGATATATTGGTGCCATTTTAAGGGTCTGCATGGCTTTGGAATATTTCTTTTGCACGGTATTGTTATTTGGTGGAATGCTCTTGGGACGGCGGCTTTGAGCAACTTGCTGAATAAAATCCAAAAACTAGCCTGCTTGCTTGTTAGCGGAGCCCTAGGAACTACTCCTTCGGCTGCCTTGGACACTATGCTTAACCTTCTTCATTTGGGCATTCTTGCTAAGCAACTTGCAGCTAATAATGTCATCCGCCTTCGCGAAACAGCGCACTGGTTCTCATCGAGTACGGGTCAATCGGTGATCTTGAATCATCTGAGAATCCGAACAGCGGCTGCTGGATTCCGAGCCACAGTGGTTTTGGTGGCAACTGCCTCGCTGATGAGCTTGCCAGACAGGGGACTATGGGCGTGGCTTTGCAACGACATGATTATATTTTCATGCCTGAGGCTATTAATAAGGCGAATGTTAGGTGGTTGTATGGAAGCACTTGTAATGCAACTTGATCTTTGTGGACTTGTTTAAACCCTGTATCCCAACTCATATAGTTGAAAAGGCAGCACATCGGCTTTATCGTGCGGGTGATTACTGGCCACTGCTTTATTGAGGAGCATGCTAGGAGGCTCCGCCTTCCTTTTAATGATTTATGCAGAAGCTGTGGAAACGCGGATGTGGAGGACGGTTGTTTTCATCTTCTCTGTTCTTGTCCGGCTCTGGCAGGTAGGAGGAAATTGACTCCCTATTTTTTCTCGGAACTGGAGAATATCGTTTGCATCCTTATCTTTATCACCAATTCAAGCAGATTTAATAGTCAGGTTTATGGGTTGTTGAAATTCGCGGTGTCACAACGGATCAACTTATGGTGTGAGCTGTGTTTGTCATAGCAGCCAGTTTAACCTAACCTAACTTATTGATGGTGGTGTAGTGAAATTTGGTAAAATAAAGGATCAATATGAAGGATTATGGATCCGGCGTGTTGCCCTACTTACAGACGTTCTTTTTCGGAACAGATAAAATCGATTCAAAAATTTGTGGATTGTCGTCAAATGCAGTGTTTATTAATTGTACTGTAAGTTTTTCAGCTATTTTCCCCCATTTCATCCAACTGTTTCAATATGATCCAATTTAAACAATACACTACTATAAGCTGATTGATTAAATTTAAAAACTAATACACACAAACATTAGCGTTTGATGAAGAGCGTGCTCCAAATATGTAATTAATTTAAATGCGTAGTTAAGTCTGTTGATGAAAATGTTTGTTTGCCTTTTTTCTGTAAATTGTTGATTCAAGGTTTTGTGTTTTTGAGACACTTTTTCCTTCTATTTTTTTATGATGTTTAGCATCATTCAATATTATGACAATGAGAATATATAATAAGTTATCTGATGTTTTAATTAGAATGGCATAATTGATGAATTTAACTAAATATGTTTGCACAACTGAGTATCGTGACTGTTAAGGGGGTTTTTAGAGGTTATGGCAGTCCAACTATCAAACTTGTCGTCAGCCCTACTATCAAACTTGCCGTCAGGATTGCTATCAACCCTGCAATTATGCCTTAAGTCATATGGAGCATTCGTAATACAAGAGGGAACAGAGCACGAGAGTGGTAATGCAGAATGCTTTCATGCATACTCGTTTGTCAATACCAAAATCATATCCATGTTAAAATTAATAAAACAAGAGAACGAAGGAAAGCCTATGACTACACGGAGGCGTTAAGTTGTTTTATAATATAACTCATGTTTCGTGCTACCCACAATCCACAAATGCATCAGATTTCTGTTTGAGCGCGCCACGGTCCGAAAATTTCAAATCAGAAGATTTGTATTAATAGGCGCGTTTTTTTTTCATACGGAAAAAGATCAAAAGTGAAAACAACGGTACGAATCATATGACGGGCGTAGTTGCACAGCCACCATATAGATAATTGGGGGGGCGAATTGCGGACTTTTTATACAAATATACAGAGCGAATTGTCGAGAAACAAGTTGACGTTCAATTAATTCACATTCAACTCTGATCCAGAAGTGATCAAATACGAGATCTGGATCATCGAGGGTCAGCCGTTTTGTATGGGAATGAGCTTTAGATCTAGCGAAAAGAACGCGGCTCGTATTAGACGAGGTTTGCCATTTACTCAGGGCTAATCATGGTTGCCAATTCACGAGCCTACTCTTTTTAACCTACTCTGTACACCGGACTAGGTCGATCTACTTCGCAATCGAAAAATTATCAGTACACCGGACTTAGGTCAACCTACTCCGCAATTGAAGCAGGTCGAAGCATGAAAACGAACCCAGATCATATAGTTCCTTTAAATTCAGGTTGGAGCAGTTGAAAAATGATAACGGAGTAGGTTTAATAGTCCCGTCTGTCGGTATCGGAGCATGATCAGAACAGATCGTTTTAATCTAGGGAGAATAGAAGAGTAGATGAGAGAACTGAACTATTGATTAGATTAGATGATGTGACATATGTACATATGTACTACGAGTATATACGATGTCGCTACGCTATATTGTGGTGTAGAATGAAGTGGAGTAAATTTTCAATTGGATTTTATTGATGTTGGGTGGAGTGAAGCCTTTGGTCTTTTATTCGTGGTCGTGGCTGATGATGGATTGGATAAAAAGTTGGTATTGAATTGGGTGCACGCACATTCGTACTTATATGAATTGTTTAACTTAGAATAGGTGTTGCGTTGCTTTGCGATGCAAATGATAGAAGATAAGATGACAGGATCCGGGATTGGGAATTAACTTAGGTACTACTATAATTAATAAATGCACGAGATGGGAACGACTCAAATGTCGCGCTCGGTGGCCGTGATCGTTCGGTCACCGCTCTACGATACTAATCTAGAGCTCGGAGATCAAATCTCGACGCGATCAAAAACTGCCTGTGAGTACTAATAGAACTCTCACAGTCCTCCGAGCTTGTCAGTGTAAAGACGGCGCGGATAGGAGGTCCATGCTAGCAACTGCACTTCCAAAAAGTATATATGCTATCGAAACGTCAACAAGGCATTCTCAGTTTCCCTGGATGAAATACTCCACAACAAGGCAGCCTTAATAAAGAAGGTGATATTCAGGAGGCCATAAGAGAACAAAGTTGGATGACGTTACGCAAAGAGTGAATCCATTGATTGCTTACAGACAAATATCAACCGGAAGCGCGCTATCTGGGCGCTTGGAGCTTGTCTCCAGCATATTTTCCTTCTTTGTTAAATAGCCCAACTTTCATGATTACGCGGATCAGATAGGCCGAATTAGAGCAATTAGCATTATAGCAGCGTGTACATGTAGAGCCCAACCTTCAAATCGTTTCATTCATCTTTCAAAACACCTGACTATATGATAAGCAAGTGAAACCATTTGGTTGTAGACCTTCAGTAACACAACTTTCTACTGATCAATATTGTTCACATTCAATTTTAGGAAGTTGTCCCAGAAACAGCAGCAAACAACTCGATGAAAATATATTCCGAAAACGAGATTGATAGTCCAAAAAGCCCTCCTACGCTGCATCAGAAAATTAATTTGCATTCGAATTGACGAAATTTTTGTCTGCTCGAAAACCTCTTGGCGAATTACAAAGTCTAGCGCGACACATTTAATCCGTTTTAAGAATATGTAATCTTTACATTTCCTACCCACACACTTTCAAGATAAAAAAAAATTTAGATCTTGTCTTAAATAACTACTGAAAAAAATCGCGCATATTTCGAATCGACATTATTTGAAACTTTGTTCTTTTTTTGTGATTTTTCATTTTTCAATTTCTATTTTATGGATTGAAGATTGAAAATAGATACGATTCACATGTGCACAGTGCAGGTGGATAGATACCCAAAATAATGGTACGCTTTTTTTTTTGGGTATATAAAGCAGGCAACCAGGTAGTAGCACATAGTATCTAGAAAACGATCTAAGCTGCGGTTGGTTTGAATACCAACTAGACACATGATACATTTTTTCATGATTTCGTTTGAATTTTCGACGGGCAAATGGTAAATTTTGAGGAAATAATTATGTCTGTGCTAATTTGACAGTTTCTAGATTTAGTTTTGCAAGTGAAGACCCACAAATCCAATTTTTTAAAGTCCGATTTTAATGTTTCCTGGTCATTTCGAACGTTATTAGTGTCGCTTGTTGCGTGACAATGTAGTATTTTGTTTTCAGAAGATTCTACTAAAATCCCATAATTCGGAAAAGTAGAAAAACAATGACTATGACCTACATCGGACAAGCCTGTTCCAATCAGTGATCTCTGCAGACTTTTAAAATGACAGCTTAAAATAATTTCTCTACAGTTTTACTTTCATCGCAAAAAAAAAAAATTCCAAGACACGGCCTTCCTCAATCGGCAGCTATACTTTTATTCGAACGGGTCAATTGTGGTGTATCTTTCAGCTGGCAAGAGAACGCGACCCAATCGAAATGCATATCGAAAATTCCAAAAGAACGCACATAGTCGACACTTAAAGTCTTTCGTTCAACGAATAAAAAAACGATGACGCGGCAATCACAGCTCATCATTATCATCATTATAAGGGAAAGTGGCACTGAATTGAGGGAAATCGTGCGAGCAAATTGCCTATAGTTGCATACAAGATGCATGTATCTTGTGGCATGTACAAGCGCTCAAATCGTAATGATGTATAGCCTAATCGATTAAAATCTCCGAAAAAATGACTTTTCCGTACGGTTATGACTTGCCGGTTAATTGGAGAATTGATTGAATTCTTATTATGTCTTCTGGAATTTCACTTAATACAAGATACAAAGTATGCAAAAACAATTCTCTTTTTGTGTTGGCGAATGGTAAAAGTAAACTCTCAGATAATTCATTCGGCTGAATGAATGATAAATTATGCTTTATTAATTTATTATTTAATAAGTTTTGAATATGAAATTGGAAATTTGTATGACAGTATGATTTGCTTTTCTTAAGGTTTGAATTGCCAGAAGCGACTGAACGAGTAAAGTCCGCAATACGATATAAGGAAGTGGGACAAAATATGTTTAATGTGCTGTGTTAACTGCCTTGCAAGGGCCATGGGTGCGTCAACATCTTTTAGAGGGACTACACACCTTCAGTTTATCGCTCAGTTTATCACGTGTGCCAACATGTCTGAACGATAATCCGTGTCAACTGCGCAGTTTTGGCAGATTTTTACGCAGATCTGAGATCTGTGCATTCCGACCCTGGTTTGTAACGATAATCTGCACAGGTTACACAGTTTATCGTTCAGTTTTATCAGTTTTCGACCAAATTTCACCATGACCACCGGTACCTCACAGGGCACAGTTAATTTATACGATGTGCACACTTCGTCAAAACTGATAGAACTGAAAAAAATATCGGAACTAATTTAGCGAAAATTGAATGTAGCCTACACACCTTCAGTTCAGATAACTCCACAGATTTTTTCACAGATATTTACCACTGATATCTGCGCAGATAAACTGAAGGTCTGTAGTCCCCTTTTCATGCTTCGTTGACGTTTTGGTAACATATCTACTTTTCGGACGTGCAGTTGCTAGCACGCAGCTCCTATCCGCGCCGTCTTTATACTAACAAGCTCGGAGCGCAGAGCGAGTTTTTTAGTACCACCTACAGGCAGTTTTTGTTCGCGCCGAGGATCGAACCTCCATTCTCTAGATCGAACACGGCCACCGAGCGCGTCATTTTTAATGGAAAGTGTTAATATAATTTTTTTTCTTTACCTTTTTCACATTAATTTCTCCTTTAAACTTAATGAAACAACAACTTAAAAATTCTTATAGGGCAAATAATAAGAAATGACTTCCTGGACAATGTTTTCCAAAATCAATCAAACGCCATCCAAGAAATCTATATAATATTCTGCATTCATCCGATGAAATAGAAAGCCGATTCCGGCCTTTCCATCAAAGTTTTCCAAAAGCGCCCCAAACATTTCTCGACCGGCGAACTTGCCTCGGGCTCTTTGTGTTGCAGTAATAGTACTGGTAAATATCGGGGCCATCCAAATTAAATTTCTGTTCGTCGCTGAAGATAATATTACGCCATCCTTCCAGCCAAAATTTATATGCTTCTGCAAAGCATATTCGGGCTCTCTTAAAGCTGATGCACATGGACGTCAAAAGTAATCCAGGACGCCGCGCCACTTTCAATCCTTTCCTGTCTTTGATATCTGTCGGCGTTTCAGTGCACATGAAGTGATAGGACGCAGCGTCATACAAACATCATACCAGCAAAGACTTTAGCGTGAACACCCAAGCGATTATTTTCGCACCAACACTCGATCTTAAAAATTTTGTTCAAAAATGTGTACGGAAATTTGCTAGTATGAGATTTGCTTCAGTCTGTATTATAGTATATTAGCCGGGTCACACACTGTCGAACACAAGCTCGAATGTTTGAAGTTGATTTGAGCCATTCGGAGGATATCTTAAAGCATCGCTTGAAGAAAAGTAATCCTCAAGCGAATGTCTTAAAAAACTACACAAATCTGAAGAAAATTGACCACTGCGACCGCGTTCGTATGTATGCGATCGGGCTTAATCAAAACTTATCTGCGGATGCAGCGTCACATATGCACTGCCGTATCCTGAACTGTGTACTGGTGAAACGCTGATAGAGAAAGAACCACCAGCATCAGCCCGGATACCTATCCAAATAGGTCAAGTAACGCGGATTGCTATCGGATGGCTAGTTTTTTTTCCAACAAGATCGGCCCTGTTTTTGAAAAAAAGGGTTGCCGTACAAGATTCACTCGTTTTTTATTTTTAGCAATTTTCACTTCAGATTCCTAATCAGGGACCTAAACGAGCCCCCACCAGTTTTTCCCAGCAAGATTGGCCGTGTTTACAAAGAAAGTTTTGCCATTCTCGATCTCCCACTTTGTTTTTTTTTTTTGCAATTGACTTCAGATTCGTTATCTGCGACCCAAAAAAAAAAAAATCCTGAGAGTCTTCTCCAACAAGTGTGTTTTTGAAAAAGAGGGTTGCCATTCAGGATCTCCTTTTGTTTTCGATTTTTGCCAATTTTGACTTTAGATTCGCAATCAGCGACCTAAACAGCCCCCTAGCAGTTCTCTCCAGCAAGACTGATCGTGCTCATAAAAAAAGTGTTGTCATTCTGAATCCCACACTTTGTTTTTTTTTTCTACTTTGACTTAAGATTCGTGATCCGCGACCCAAAAAACCTATTAAAAGTTTTTTTCCAGCAAGATTGGCCGTGATTTTGAAAAAAAAAGGATTACCGTTCAGGATTATCTTTTGTTTTTTATTTCTATCAGTTTTAACTTCCGATTTGCAATCAGCGACCTAAACGACTCCCTACCAGTTGTTTCCAGCATGGCTGGGCGTGTTTATAAAAAAAAAGTGTTGTCATTTTGGCTCCACTATTTTGTTCTTTTTTTTTAACTTTGACTTCAGATCCACAATCAGCAACCTAAACAGCCCCCTACCAGTTTTGACAAGCAAAATTGATCGCAAATTTTCCAAACAAAAATCAACCAATAATTGCTTGATATATTAAATCAAAAACAAAGACATATCTAATCTATCCATACTCAAACCTACTCTGATGTTCTGTTCTTTCCTAACCTGTGATCAGACCTACTCCATTGATAAGGAAGGAGTAGGTCTGCGTATCTACCCTGCACTGATCTTCTGTTCCTGTAAAACCTTTGGATCTACCCATACCTGTATACCTAGTCAGAACTAGAGACCTACCCAGACCTGGATACACACCTACCCAGCACTGATCTTCTGTTCTTTCAAAATCTGTGTATTTACCCAGACCTCTCTAGACCTGACGACCTAGATATTTTCCAAATCGTACCTGCCAGACCTAGGTCGAAAAGAGCATTTCCGGTTTTGATCAAGCATGACTAAGCATTTGTGATAGGTTAATTCTGTAAGTGAATTACTATACGTATTGACGTAGGAAATCGGAGCTTACGTACACTATTCCGAAACTTATCGATATCTTTATTAGTTAAATAGTCTCTCGTCAATCATAACCTAGATCCATGGTCCACCATTTAAAATTATTGACATTAAAAGTGTTAAAAAAATTTTATAAGCATAATTATTGCCCTGGGACTAGAGACTATTCGCAAAACTGAACCTTCTTAACACATCGACCCGATTCGGATCAATGTCCCGATCCATTACTTACATAATTTGATCTCTAGCTGCCCAGAATACATAGTTAGCAGCCAGAAAAAAAATAACATACCTTTAGAACTGATTAGATTCGACCTGACACATCCGACTCTACTACAAAATCAAAATGCCACTCAGACATTTCAATATGGTAAATGCCACATCAGATGCTGAGAGAGTACAGCATTGACCCATGCCAACAATATCACGATCTATAGAGTCTACAGGAACGTTTGCGTTGACTATGCATAATTTCCATTTTGCATGCTTGATGCCCCGTCTAAAATGTTATGCTCCGTCAAACCATTTGTAGATCCGCGATCTGATTGTATCCATATTAATCATATATTTTCCGCCTAATACATAGATTCATTTAAAATAGTTTTATAACATTTCAAGCGGAGGAATATTTTTCTGCCTTTTTGACAGTAGTCACGTTGTTGTCGTAGCTACAAGTGTACTAGTAGACAAGACTATAGCTTTGATTGGGTTTGATGTATCTATGAGTATTGTGGGGGATTAATTTTATGTCGAGTTAAAATCCGGTTCACTAGAACTAGAAGTGACTTGACACGTCCAGGGATATTGAGTATGTATTCCATAATTGATGTACTATTCGAATTACGTACATAGTAATATTCAGTGGGCTTAGATCAGAAAATCTAGATGGTAGACGATTTTATTAAAATGTTACTCATGTTATGATTATGACATACAATAGCAGTCTTAACGATCGAAGGTCAACGTACGATAGAGTGCTGCTCTGTACATCCTTGATATGGGGTTTCATCCTATTGCGATTTAGAAAAAAAATCATATAAATATTTAAATACAAAACATCTGGAATTAACAAGAGATTGTTCGCAGTGCAAAAATCATGTATTTAAAGTTTTTAAGAAAGGGTTTTGCTGCAAAAAGTAGGTAGCTCCATTTTTGTAAAATGTTTGGCCAATTGCAAAAAACGTTTTAAAAATCGCTTCACAATAAATTGAGTGAAAATATGATCGTGATATGCGGAACAAGTGAACAAATTTATAAAATTTAGGCCCGTTTTCTCAACGTCTATCCGGGACACTAAATTTAACCTTTGCGAATGCAACGCTCAAAATATGATAATGCAGTCCACAGCGCAGCTAATGCAGTAGAAAGCCAGCTGATTTTCTTGACGGAATTCTGCCACCTTTTCAATTTCACCTCTCAGCATTATTTTGCGGCTGAGTTGGTTTCAGATCCGTTTCCTTCGAATGAATATCCAGAACTCTGTTCCTTGTGACCAGTTTAATTGTCACTGTCATTTGAATGTGCAAACGTAAACAGTTCTAGCTGTCAAAATCTCAGCAGTCCGTATCAGCTGTTTGGAATTATTGTCGGATAAATTCTTAACCGGAAGATGAGTGCCGTTTAGCGTTTATCTACAGGATAAGATTTAACTAGACATTGAGAAAACGGCCCTTAGAGGTTTTGCATTTTTGATCGATTTTCCAGACGATACTGAAAACTTGCCAAAAAATTTAACAGAAATGGAGCTACCTCCTTTTTGCAGCAAACCCCTGATATTGTCTGTAACAATGACGCTCCGATCATTATCGATATAGACGCTTTTAAACTCTGTAACGGACGGTTTGGTGGGCATCCGAAAATGCCCGTGGAGACGGAGCTTAAGGTAGCATAATGACCGTGTCATCTGGCGAGGAAAAAGGTCCCTCAACGAGCTAAGCAGCTGCCTATGCTTGCTGTAGCTCAGTTCAGGAGACGTAGGCGGGGTTTTCGCCGCTTGTTGTCCCTGTCCTTTACGTATTAATAAAAATGCATAGGCCTGGGGAAGACAACACAAACGGGAGGTAAAAATGGGGAATAAAAAAAATGAGGCTATAAGAATGGAATGCTTGGAGGACGGCTCATTAGCCCTCGCGCTCGCATCGGGGTCCAGGTGTAATGGGAACCTCGGCCTCCGGCTTCATACTACCGACAGATCATTACTCATCAGGTACTGCCATCGATCTGCCAATGGAAGCAGCACTGTCAGAATATGGTTCATTACCGGTGGTTCATTACACCACTAGGAAAAAAAATTAGTCTGCGATGAGCCTTATGTATACGTCGTATATTTGTATAGATAATATTTTAGAAGCTAAGGTCTTCAATTAATTTAATAAAGGTTTCTCTACAAATCCGAATAAATCGACTTCCGAGAATGGCCTTTAATACTTTAAAGGCACAACTGCGCCAAACATGAAACCAAGGGCCTTCGTCCACCGGTGCAATGCAATTGCAATGCAACTGCAACCCAACTTGTTTGCATCAGTTGTACGAAAGTCACGTTGGCCGTTCCTCGTCTATTGACTCTTCTGCGACTTGTGATCAACTCACAAATTTTTTCTTTGGCCGGTCTGCGTCAGAAAAAAAACTGAAATAGGATTTAAAAAATCAAAACACCAGAAAGCAACGAAAAAGTCGGATGAGAGTTGACACGCAACTTAGCAGCCAAGTTGTTTTGGAGTCGGTCATTCTCGAGTTGCTTTGCAGTCGTATCGCTATAACACACGTGTCCGACTATAATGCGACTCTCGTCCAACGCTTATGCAACTCTTTTTTAAGGATCACAGTCGCGTTACGCCTATGGACGAAGGGCCTAATGGTCTGACAATCCCATAGATTTACTTGAAGCCGAATATACCATATAAACGCCGCGCCGCCGGTGCAAAGTTCGCTTTAATGCGAGGAAATTATCAATCCGTCTCCATCTACTAATTCAATCCGCATTCTTCCGTCTGATCTAGGGCTTAGAAAAAGAAAAACAAACAACCTACTTAGATATTTAGATATATCAACTATTTACCGGGGTGTAATTAGTGACCGGTTAAGTGTTTAATATTCTACACGGGTATCAAATCAAGTGTACACCGCTCAGGTCGTCATCGTCATCGATGTTTGTTGCTGTTGCTGTGCTGCCAACACTTTGCAGCACTGCTGCTGGTAGCTTCTGTATATGCGTGTCTGACCGTTTCAAGTGAAAGTTAGTCATTATTGCAATAAGGCCACATTCTTATCATATCTATGGAGAGGTATACACTCGTAATAAATGTCGAATCTGAGATTGTGATTCGAAAAGTAACATGCAGAATAGAAGTCGTAACGTGCATAACTGAAAGCTTTACGGGAATTGGGATGGGAATGTACAATATGTTGTTGTGTACATATCTTTCAATCTTCATTCGCACGATATGTAATTGACAATAATTCGACCTGTCACGGTGAGACGAAGAGAAAGCGCCCAAATACATTGACTGAAGGCACAATCACTATGCAATGTTCACTTTTGCTGACACAGCGTATAGCGGGCAAAGTGTCGAGGTCATGGTACAGTTGCATTAATGCAACCGATGCATTCAGAAAAGTACTCGTATAAGCTCCAACGGGTGGACGCAACAACTAGCAGGCAACAGCAAAGTACATTACACAGTGCATATTACTGGTGGTATCGATACAACTGAAAACCGCAAATAAAGCAATTTTATATCGATTCAAAGCCTTCGAGGTCATCCATCCATCCACATCTAGCCATTCATGTCACTTATGGAATGTGAATGGCATATTACATTTTAAAATGGCCTTTGGTTGCCGGCGAAAATAATGGGCAAGGTATTGAGTCGAAAGTATCCGCGAGGCGCGATAATTTTCGGTGAGAGTGACATTAAATTTTGTCAGGCTACCTGGTTTGCAATATTTTTTTTAAGGCGCACCTACTACCCAGTAACCAATTTTGACGATAATCTTCTGTAAAATATCTTAATGATGTCGCCAACTATCTTTTGAAAGATACTCGTTCCATTATGCGAAATTAAAGTCAACGATAAGATACTGTTGGGGCGCCAGTAATTCAGTGCGTAGAAGCGTCAGTCTGATATCTCATGCTACTGGTCAGTTACGGGTTCGAGTCCCCTCTACACCGTTGCCATGGATGTTTGTATTGTCTTCCGCATGTGGTGTGGGGCGTAGGTTAGATTAAAGAGGCAGCTGTGCAAAAACACAGCACACATAGACCATCACTGGGTCCGTTGTGAATTTGTGATACCTCATAGGCACAAACGCCATGTGAGCCTAGTCGTCAAACCACTCGCTTATGAATAAAACGATGCAAATGACCAGCATTACCTCCTCCACGTCATCGATGTCAATAAAGTAGAGGAACTCTAGAGTATCCTTTCCTCTATCGGCCAAAGCAGGGCAGGTGCGCAGGAAGTGATCCATTGCCTCTTTCTCTTCTTTGGCCCACAGCTTTTTCAAAAATCATTGTACGGAGCCGGAGACGCCTAACATGATCACCTATCAGGCAATGCCCCGTGATGATCCCCACAACCTTTCTGAGATGCCTTCTCTCCAGCAGCAGCAGTTCTGAGGAACGGCCAGAATTGAAGTGCGACCAAATCTGTCTCGTGACACTGCAAGTATTACCATTTAGCCGATATTAGCACGGCTTATTGCGTTTGCCTCAATTAGCTTCTTGCATGCTGCTATAGGCTTTTTGGCAGTGCGAAAACATCCTATGACCATAATGGTTACACCTGCCCGAGCGAACTCGTCTGCCTTGCAGTTTCCGCTGAAACCACTGTGAGCCGGAGTCCAGCACAAAGTAATGTTAAAGAAGTTGCCGAGCGCCTAAAGAGCGGTACGACACACTACTACTGTTTCCGAGGTAGAAAGTTTTGCGTTCAGGGACGTAATAGCCATCTGACTATCTGTATAGATATTAATATTCCTTGCAGATACGGTATTACGACCTAGCCAAGCCAGAACTACGGCAATCGCAGTGATCCCCCCTGGAGAGTGCTACAGAAGTATTGTTGCATTAACCCCACAAACCATTGTCTAATAACCATTTTGGTTGAGATGATGCTCAGACCACAGTATGGTTCCGGTCCAAGAAGAAGGAAAGACGAACCTTGCCTAACGAGTTCGTCCGCGATCTCATTTCCTTCGATACCGTGATGGCCTGGCACCCAACACAAGATTACTCGGTTATTTGAACCCAGAATTGGTAGAGTTCATAACACTCCTTAATGTCCGCCTAGCTCTCTGAAAAAATAGCCATTTGAGCACCACTGAGTTTCGTGTCTAGAACTTCCCCGGCACAGACCTCAATGGCATGGATCCCTGCTGCTGAAAGACGATGGGATGACATCCCATTGCGATTGAAATCCTGGTGTTCGGTCCATAGACCCCAACACCAACTCCCTGTTCAGTTTTAGACCCATTGGTAAACCACATAATGAACGCGGAAAGGTAGTTGGACCGGACAAAATATACCTAGGATCAGAGCAGAAATTGACATTTTTCCATTTCGAGCGGTCCGGGATGAGGGCTGAAAATTTCCAGCCGAAGCAAACCTCCGTGCTCATGTAATATGATCTTAAGCAGATCTGGATTCCAGGAATTTGTTTCAGAATGCTGTAATTGATGTGTACGTCAGAAGTGAAATGTACTCTCAGAGCATTGATAGCTGCAGATTTTTGTATAAATATGTGCAGCGGAGTTAATCCAATGATCGCCTCTAAGCCACACGTTGGGCTTGTACGCAAAGCCCCGGTGATGCCGAGGGGAGCAAAACTCCCAAACTGGGATCAGTATGCATCTATTTAGCTCGTAGTTGAAACATTAGTTTTTTGGCTTTGCCGGACAGCTCACACTTCCCAGTTCCCTCGGCAAATATCAATACACTTCTTCACAGACTACAAGTTTGTTTGGAATCAGATTCCTCACCCACTTCGCACTATATATATATACTCAAAAAATATAATGTATTGCGGAGGACATGAGGTAGCCGTGAAGGTCGCGATACAACAATAGTGTCAAAGAAAAAATCTTCTATACTCAAGAAAAAAAAACCGTGAAGGTCTGTTTTGCTAGAAGCAGTCATTGCTTACCATCCAGAGCTCATCGATGATAGTTCAATGATGACCGACTATGAAATATCTCCCATATGCTAAGTAGAAGAAATGTATCAACACCCCCGTTCAACTATGCATTTGGCACTCGATCTAACGACATGCGCGACGTCGCGTCTAGCTATGGTCGCTCAGGCGTTTCTAACAATACACGTCTTAACAAATTTTCGGCATCAAAATGAATTAAGACAATAACCCGTGAAAGGACGAGGTTGTGCAGCATATAAACGAAATAGACACTAGAGCCTCCAACATCGCGGAAGAAAGTCCATTTAGCACAACTCATGAGTTAAAAGCCTAAAAAATCAAGGTGAATATCGGAATTGTACATCATTAGGTACAATTCCGATAAGGACCTTGATGTTTTGGGCTTTTAACGTGTTTTAGTAATGGATTCATTTGGTGGAATCGCTTCCAGTTTCTATTGGAGTAAAAATTTCCGAGTATTGCTCACACGATCAAAATCAGGATTTTGAAACGACAATGTCTGCTAGTTTGCTCTTAATTCTAAAACTGATGTCGGAGCTTTGTAAATGCAATACACATGTCAGTTTTAAGGTTGACTACAATCAAATCACCTGGCAAGGTAATGTCACTAACGTATCGCTTTCGAAATATAGACCACTAAGTAGATTCGTATCGTACGTAATCAATTCCACACCCAAAATAAGAGTAAAAAAAACCAGATCCATCCGGATATAATCAACAAAGTGTCCAGTAGTGTCTTAACCACTTTTCCGAACTGCCGACATTGAATTCAGTCATTAACTCTAGCACTTTTTTTGACGAACACAAATGTGTATCTGAAATGGCATTAACAAAATCTACGCTACAAAAATTGCCATGTTTGCTGGCCAGTTAGTTTGCCAGACTTGAGCCAGCTCGAAGTCGATTGTCAAGAGCAGAGCGCAATATTAAATCGCGCTGATGACTAGGAATCTTGATGAAACACAGTAGCAACACAGCTCAATCTATGACGAACTCACCACTCACTCACCAGTCACCGCCACCGCCACGAACAACAATAATCAGTTGACCTTGCCAGATTTTCGGCCTTTTTGATGGATTTTATTCGAATAGATTTTCAGATGACCCTCTCAGCGATGCTTTTAACAGAGCGACTCGAGAATTATTGCCTCTCTGTCTGTTTCAAAATAAAAGATTTTTTTATGCCGCAAATAAAGTTTGTGTGCAGTCCACTACTTGCCATCAACATCCCCCCCCATCATCATCGATCCTGTCGAACTGTTCATTGACGCACATTGGCATCAGATGGATCTTTTCTAGATTCGCTCGTTGCCTCCTAAGAGGAAAAATACCGTCGAAATAGGCAACCAGTTTTAAGCATTTAAAAAAAAAAGATTTCACTCCGCATCTTTGTATGTTTGTCGCGAAGGAATTGTTTCTTTGTATTTTTATTTTATATTTTATTTTTTCTTTATATCGTCGTTTAATGATCCATGCCCAAATGGGAATCGAAACAAAAGCAGACAGAAAAAGAAAACGACCGGCTGACAAACTGGTATGACCTTTTAAAGATATACGCACGCATGTACAATTTATGTAAATTACAACAAATTGCGTAGGCAATTAAAAATCTTCCAACTATGAAAAAAGAGAATCGCACTAAGCGTTTGCTTGTCACAATTACAATCTTCCAAATAGGAAAGAAAGATTCAAAATCGACTGCCAAATTGGAAGAGATCGACGCTCACTTTTTCTTGAGTACACTTTGAAGCTCGAGAGCTCGAGTGCAAGACATAAAACACAGTACGGAAGGTTTAACAATCAATTTGAGCGCTACTACTTCCTCTATTCCATCTAATGATTAAAAAAAAACCTTAAAAAGATATGCATGGGCTCTCACGGTCATTTGGATTTTCTAAATTAAACATGTTGCTGAATTGTAGAGACAAAAAAAAATTTAGCAAGACCTTGCGACGCGCCATCATACACATCACGAGAATATTTTGGGGAATAACCTCTGTAGACCCCTTGCTCCGGAACAAAATTTCAATTCAGCACGCCAAACAAAAACAGCCTTCAATAGTAAGTAAAGGAGAGATGCGATTTACTATCAAAATCAAAAGATCATTGATCATCGCTACAATTACCCAAGATCATACACAACAGTGTGAGGTTGTGTGTGTGTGCACCGTGCGTGAATCAAATCCAATTTAGCGAAGCACGGAGTTGTACTAACTTCTTAGTACAATCGATTTAGCAACAGTATAAAATTCGAAGAATTGGATTTGGTGTTAAGACTTATGACTCGATGCGAAGATATAATAAAAAGTGGTTAAACAAAAGAAACTTGCTGTAAAGGTTGGCGATCCGACGTCTACAGATGAACATGAGAAGATTAGTGGGTGCCTGGACGGTGTAAATCGGCAGAAATTTGATATCACATTTAGCAAGGGAGGAAACAGGCGTCATAATAGTCTCACAGCGACAAAGAGGATAATACTACAATATAATGGCAATTCTTTACTGCCACATTAAGTAAAAATATCAAGTAGCTAATGTGGGTGAAGAGGATCACTAGGAAATTAAAGGCAGATTTTTTTCAGAAAGATACACATTTGCCTGAGAAAACATCATCTGCTACAACTGAGCCCCGAAGAATTGGCTTATTTCAAGAGCAGATATCATCAATCGCTAGGATTTTACGTGCGTCTACAGCAGATCCCTTATCGAAAATAGGTAAACCTTATGATAACTTTTGGGTAACCTAAGACTTTCTTCTCAGTATCTTCGCTGAATCTTGTTACGAATTTTCCGACCAGTCCTGCGTGGGAACTACCACTGTGGCAGAAGTCTCTCCTCTCGAGCTCGTGGGCTTATTTCGCCTAAGTAACTAGAAGAGCCGTTCGAGGCGTTCTTCTTCTGTAAGTCCTTGCTGTGAGACTCCCCGGTTGGCCGCTCTTCTGGTCGAATCAGCAAGGAATTCAACGATCTCGACGACGTAACTCGTCTCGCGCTCGAGGAGATAGACCAAAGAATAGAGATTGTTAACAAGAAGTGGGACTCCATACGAATTAAGAGTGCCTGCCTAGTAGTTGCATATGTGTTAGATTCCATCAGTACACGAAGGGGTAATGCGGAATATCAAGCATGTTACTCATACCATGAAACGTACTAGGAAGTTGAAGAGTTTTTTAAAGTTTTGTCATCCCTATCCCTCTAAAGGCAACTTTTATTTGATTATTTGCGTCTCAATTGGCACTGAGCTTTTGCTTAAATCGTATGAAGTTCCATCTCTAGTAGTTGTTACTTTATTGATAGACTGTCACCACAGTGCCCGAGATAACGGCCCATTTAATTCCATAACAATATGATCGGATATCCTCCGAAACTTCGTTGTCCGTATATCCCAGGGAGACGGGTGTGGGTGCCACTCGTTTCTAAGGAAAATCAGAACTAACCGAAACGCGAAGAGGCGACACCGATTCACCGCGATAAGGAGATTCGCCCCATCTCATGAATAGCTCAGAAGAGCACTAAAATAAAAAGAATCCGAATATGTATTGAAAAACCTTCTTCTATTTGCTATCTTTTTTTCCTGGTCCAACGATGGTTCGCCGTTGTAGGTTGGGGGCCCCTCGCTATGTCGCTGCACTTCTCCCTCCGAATCATCATTTCCACCATCAAAGGTTAAATCGTTCACAGCTCAATTCAACCGAGCCTCCGACCGTTACTGTTACTGCCTCTTCAAGAATTTTTTTCTCGCCAAGTACAGTGGTTCGAATCACCCCTTTTCGGAATCGAATCAGCAGAAAGCCACTTTTCGAACAGAACTCGCAGAAGGCCTCCAGCAAAACGATTCTCAATTGAAAAACTCCACCAGAAAAAAAGAGAACCCTCGAAAGGTCCGGTCCCCCTTTTACACTTTCCCTTCAACCCCCCATCATCTCGAGGGGGATCCCCACCAGCACGGCCTAAAGTGGTCGTAAATATTTAAAATTAATTAAAAATTTGACGTTGATGTCGCTGCAACCCTTTTCTTGCGGTTTGTCGAAGGCTCAACCTCTGCGATGTTTTATGGTACGATCGAATTGACGTTTGAATGACACCATCCATTGTTTCGACTGAAGATATTTCATTTCCGCGTTTGTTTCCGTTCCGGCATTGAACGTAGGCTTCACTTTGGACCGAAGCAATTTTCACCGTCCGTTTTCAAGTGGTGTCATGAGTTGAATGAAGGAAGAACGAATATTCATGACGAACAAAGGAGTGGAAGACCTTCGAATGTGACCGATGAGTTGGTGAAAAAAATCCAGGAAACTGTTCGTGAAGACCGCCGATTGACAATGGATGAAATGCCTGCGATGTTTGTACAAATCTCTAGATCTCTCTCACACGAGACAATTACGGAAACGCCGGGATTCCGAAAACTGTGCGCAAGATGGGTCCCAAAACAACTGACAGAGCAGAATCGAATCGGGTCGCTAGCGTTCGCGAGTTCCTTGAGCAATTTGAATTCGAAGGAGAGGATTTTCTGAGCTTCATTGTGACTGGTGATGAGACATGGGTGGCTCATTACACCACTGAGACGAAAAGACAGTCCTCACAGGCGACGCACTGGTTCCCCATCTGCCAAAAAAATCCGTGTTTTGGGATCGAAAAGGGATCGTTTTGATCGAATTTTTGCATCAGGGAGAGACGATAAATGCCGCACGGTACTGTGAGACCTTAAAAAACCTCAAGAGAGCAATTCAAAATAAATGGGAGGGGAATGATGACGAAGGGAGTCTGTTTGTTGCACAACAAAGCCCGCCCATACATGGCTATCTCCACTAAGGTGCTTTTGAATTCGTTTCGTTGAACTTTTTTAACCATCCTGCATACTCTCCTGTCTTTGCGCCTTCAAATTTTCACTTTTTCCCCTTACTCAAGACTCATGGATGGAAAAAAATGTTCAACCAATGAGGAGGTGAAACATGAGGTCTTCAAGTGGACGAAGGAGATGGAGGCAGAGCTCTATGAGGAGGAAATCAAAAAACTTGTGCCACGGCTTAAAACCTGCATAGAACGGGAAGGCGACCGTGTGGAAAAATAAGTGACTTTTTTTTATACTCGTATAATGAAATAATGTTAACTTTTAGTGCGATGCGGCTCCTGTAACAATCTAGTTGAAGATACGGTTCGAAAATTCGGAAACTTTCTCTCTTGACCACCCCCCCCCCCCCCCCCCCGGTTATAAAAGGCGACACAACTTTTGATTTTTCAATAGAAGCATGTCTTTTGTTTTAGCAACTTATCTAGAGTTTGCCATATTAACAGCTGTTCAAATTAGCAGGTATAGCATAGCACATTCAGCACTTTAATGATTTGTATGTTAATAACTTGCCAGTTTAGCAGCTTCCCAAATATATATATATATATTTTTTAAATTAACAGTTTGTCAAATTAACAGCTTAAGAAATTAGCTACCTCAAAATAAGTGAATGTTAGGTTAGATTAGCTTATGTATGTTATGTTATGTAGATTGATAGCTTGCCAGTTTAGCGGCTTCGCAAATTAGCAGATGGAGCAGAGTACAATTAGCGCAATAGTTTTTGGCCGGTCCCATATATTGTAAAAATATAATGGACGGGTATATAGTCCGATGCATGCTGTACGTTTGTTCGTTTATGCGTTTGTTCATTTGTGCGTTTGTTCATTTATGCGTTCGTCCGGGCACTTCCCGTGGTCTGATCTTAACCACATTTGGTATGTAGTTTCCTTGCTTCACCCTGAGTACAAATCGGGGATCGCAATTTTGATTACCGACTGGACTAACGGTATATTCTGTTTTGTTTAAATCGGAGTTGTTTGCCTAAGTCTTTTTAAAGATTGCTTCTCCAGGAATTTCCCGTTGTCAGATTTCAACCAAATTTTGTACGCAGCTTCGTTGGGTTATTGTAAGTACTATACGGTGATATTTTGGTCCTCCTGCATGAGTGCGTCAGAAAACAAAGGACTCTATAATTATCAAATGAAACGAAAACCAAACCTTGTAGATATGGGTATCTCGTGATTCGGAGTGAAGAGACCTCACTCGAGTATTGTTGAAGGCATTTTGAATTCTTTGGTCAGGACTGATACCATTTTGAGTCCTTTGGTGTTGAAAAAGGATATTTTTGACAATGAAGTGATATCTAGACAAGATTGTTATCATATGACTGGGGGTGTTGATGTGAATGCACTAGACTACAGTTGATGGTACTCCTTGCGTCAGAAAATGGGGACATTCTTGCATTCGCCTGGTAGATATGGGTATCGCATGAATCGGGGCGATAAGGAAAACAATTTGCAAAGTAGCTAATAGACAACTTGTAAGCAAATGAATTAAAAATGTACTTGCATGGGACGGGCCTAAAGTGCCGATGAACATCAACGCTCTTTTTGTGTTATTTATCTTTAATAACAATTAGAAGTTAGTTGTTCTTTAACTGTTAATGGATATTAGCAATAACAGGTCAAGCAGCTAGCTTAAATTAGTACGTTAGTCCACCACTACGCAATAAACGTCTCAACCTTTTTTTGATGTGGCAGATCCATTGGACTGAGCTGCGGGATTTTGTTTCCTGACAAATGTTCGGGCATGATTTTACACCCGGTACATCCTTGTCGCCTTTGTCTACTTATGGATCGGTTGCTTTTTTGACTGATCCGAGAAACACCCAGTTAATCCCGCCAACAAAATACATCGCTTCGACAAGTGTACCTCCTTTTCACAATGAATGATGGTCCAGCGTAAAGAAAAAATCCAAGACTATAGACGCTGGTCTTTATTTCGGACAGTCGTTCAGATTCGAGTTTATTTTTCTAGAAATTTGATGCCGCATTTTCAATCAATGATGGAAGTCGAAATAATCGGGAGGCTTAGACGTGCAAATATAAAAAAAAAAAGTTGTTAAATCTAGAATAATATAGAATTTTAAAATTTCGAATCACTCGTGTTCAGTTTTTTAATCACCGAAAAAACAACAACGAGTATTTTTGTTCATTTTCGTCACCATTTAAAACTGGTTTAATAAATTCATCTGTGAATTTTGAAATCCGAAATCTATACATTTCCCCGGGTTACAAATTTAAAATCGACTTGAATAGAAGTTGATAAGCATATATTCAAATTCTCAAGGACATGCTATTATGCATGTGAAATCACGGATAGAATGAAATCATGTCAGAACATGAAATTATTTGATAAAAGAGCTGATGAAGGGATGGTCCGACCTGGAATTAAGTTGATTCGTAAAACAGTAATAATTACCTAATAATGGGTGGTTGATTAAGCAATTTGTACGGCTATAGCATAAAGTTGACCAGTTTTCGTGTAAGACGAATTCTGTTAAATTGGCGCTAAATATTAGAAAAAAATGAATAGATTTGAATTTACCACGCTTACGAATTCAAAACCAAAATGTTGAGGAAAAATTTAACCCAGAAGATAAATATGGCTCAGCGTGTTACTCGGTACCTAGGACCTGTTGACCTGATTCTCACCCTAGATATTGGATGAGGAAGAGAGGACGGGCAAATCACAATGAAAATGTTGTCTAAAAAGCCCTTTGACATACAACTCAATGGACTTACAAGAAAAACGTTAGACCAGGGGCCCTATTCCAGCTATCGCTAAACGCTAAAACTCTAGCGCTAAAATTCTCTAAACGCTTTTTGAAACACATTGCTAAATTGATTAATTTATCTGGTTCAATTTGTAGAGCGTTATAATTTGGCATCTCAGTTGTTTAAAGCATAAAAAACTTAGCGATTCTTAGCGATAGAGTTTAGCAGTAGCGAAAGCTGGAATTGGGCCCCAGGTTGCCACTGTAATTAAAATCCGTACCCTTACTACAAATTTTTCGCTTCACTGCTAAGCTAAATGATAATTTTATCTTACAGATAAGATGCAAGTGCCATATTTCCCCAATTAAAAATGAAATACACCCAAAAAAAATATGAATTTTTCCACCCAAAAAATAGGGGGAGGGAAACAAAGGACTTTTGAAACGAGCTCCGCTTCGCTGAAGGAATTGTCACCTTCACTAGTTTCAGTATTTTCATCGAAGATTCCCTCGCGTGCTCGCCGACAATCTTAAAACTCTCTCAATCTCTCTCCAGTAAAAATCTCATTTTAAATCTCCCACGGATCAATAACCTCGAAAACCTTTAATAAAACCCCAATCTTGATCCGAAGATAGAACAAAACGTCCCTCATAAATTATCCATATGCTATTCAAACTACATTTTTACTACAGCCAAACGCAGCCCCTACAACGAGACATAATACCCGTATCGTCATGAATAGTTTCCACTCACTATAATCCCCTCTACTGCCGCCAACTCCTTCGTACAGCACGGGGCATCGCAGACAGGATACTATAGATTCGTCGTCTAAGATATGTTGTCGACAGCCGGTGGCATAAAATGAATATTGTCCGCGGTACAAACCTTGGCTTTTTTCGCTCCCTCCTTAATATATTTTCCAATTTTTGTGTTCGACACCCTTTCCAGGATAATGGCGAAGGTTTCTCTCCTCTTATTTCCCATTCGAAATAGTTTAAAGTAACGAGCGCGGAGATACCACTACACCACTGAATGGTATTGTATTTCGAGAAGACAAGATGAACAGCTGTTCCTGAAGAAGGAAGGAAACAATTATGAAATACTTTTAGCCTGCGAGAGTATAGTCCTCCGTCAAGGAGCAGGACTAGTAGTCTCCTTGGCTTCTACAATATGTAAGGGAACGATACTGTCTACCGTTCAATGAACTTCATTCGTCCGCATACTCGGCTCTCGGTTTTTCTTAGCAGTAGGTAGTATCAACTTTTTTTTTCAATTCTTCCCAATTTAGTTTGTGACGTTTTGAACGGATACGGAGAAGTTTCAATTATGGTGTGGTTTCGTAGCTTGCATAAAAGGGGCTAAAAACGTGCATAAGAGGATATATAGGGATAAGGACAACGAACCAAAGCTGCTATGACAGGAAGGGTAGGGAGGCAAAGCAATAAAACAAGGTCTGAATAACCATGTTGTACATTTACCCCCTAGCCGGAGCAGACATGTCATCGAAATTTTAATAGTGTGTACGACGATAATAAACATGTGTGTTGCAGGATAAAATAGAGGACAAGACAAATGTCTTAGCATGGAATGGAACTGGAAAGAAGCGAGTTACGAAACTCGTCTACAGGACACGCTATGGTCATCGTCTGGCCTGAAGAGCATTTGAACTATTTTAAGTTGAATGAATAAGCAAAAACTGGTGCGACATTCTGAATCATCGTAGTTTCTACAAATCTCGGCCAATGATATGCGTTATCCTGTCTACCATGCTCGAGGCGCTAGTGTGAATCAGACCACTCCCACTAGTTGGGGTTATATCCCGGTTTTGTTGACTAATACGGTAAAGCTCACTAGTGGATCGCAAAAAAAAAACTCCGGTTTTATTCACCGCGGTAATAGCCCGCGATTCGTCATTTCTGCGTGAAATTTTGGCTTGTGTCGGGAAAAAAATCGATAGTGGATTGCGTCTACGAGCCGAGTTGGCACCTTTCCAACTAACAGTGACAACGTGTTCGGACCTAAATAGCCAATGTTTCACCAACACTTTGTACTGCCTTTTTTTTCAACAACACAACAATTCGAGGACGTCATAATTCGTGAGACGCGCTCGGTGGCCGTGTTCGTTCGGTCACCGCTCTTCGATCTAGAGAATGGAGGTTCTTTCCTCGGCGCGAACAAATCTGCTTGTGGGTACTAATAGAACTCCCACTGCGCTCCGAGCTTGTCAGTATAAAGACGGCGCGGATAGGAAGTACATGCTAGCAACTGCACGTTCGAAAAGTAGACATGCTATTGAAACGTCAACAAGGTATATAAATGCAAGAGACGTTGATGCGCCCTTGCCCCTGAAGGGGTCAAGGCAATTAGCACAACACATACTTTGTGTAGTGAGGATGTTAAGCTGTCAAATTAATGCCGAGGAGGAAAACCGCCGAGTAATACCGGCGACCAATACATATTACCATTGATATTATCGCTTCGGCAGGCGGACGAGTTAGACTGGTGACGAGTAATACCGTCACGAGCAAAACCGATAAAGGGTCACCCCCCTCATTACCGCGGTGTTGGTAGCAAATCCGGTTGTTGTAGTAGTTTGGATGTCCGTGTTGTTTCCTCAATGTCCAGATGGAGAAAAGCAGCTGCCTCGAAGGAGCTGTCTCATAGCGCGTGGGAGCTGGACAATTAAAGATTGCTCACATCTTGCGGAGTGAAGCCACAGTGAGGACAGGAGTTATGGAGGGATGTTACTGCCTATGCCCGGACAGGTAAAAATGCCGACGTCAGCAACGTTGAGGCCACGTAGCCGTCGTTGCTCTAGGAAGTCGGGATTCTTTTGAACCTTTGGGTCTCCCTCTCGCGGGCCCTCATGTTACGTCTTAAATGACGCGGTGGTGGGGTTTTGTCCATAAGATTGGAGTTCGGATGGTCACTTCGATAGCAGCCAACTAGATACTGCTTGGTGAGAAACGTGTTGTGCCTTCAACGACATCACGAGGCAGCCTGTGACAATCCTAACAGCTGCACTCTGACAGGTCTGCATATTTTTACAAGTTTTCCGACCAGCTAGGGGCCGTATAGTTGGCCACGTATTGTCTCCTTATCTTTTCCCCCAGCCAGCTAGAGTTTTGAAGACTTTGTTCCTAATTCTCATCTTGCCACAAATGGTTGACAGCATGGCTCCTCCACGGACCATACTGTCAACAGCGACACCGAAGATTTTAGGGTGGTTAGTAGTGGGAATAGTTTGATCATCTACTGCGATATCTAGTTGTAGCTTCACTTCTTTGGTCCATGTATTGTACTCAATTGCCCTAACCCCTTGTGGGGCATAGCGCGTCAACTGTTCCATGTGGCCCAGTTGACGTTTCGTTGGCATAAATTGGTTTCAGAGAATGCAGTTGCCAGCATGCACCTCCTGCACATCCATGGCCACGAACGTCGTCGTGGACGGGATTCGAACCCGAAACGCCGGTAGTCAAACATGAGACTGATGCCTCAACACACTGCGCTACCGGGCGCCCCCCCGGGGAAGACTTCGGTACGGACAGAGTAAGGTTTTTATTGACGAAGAAGGTCAAGATATCCGTTTATCTGCTCGCACATTTGGGTGATGTCGTTACCGGTTGCCAAAATCGAGCAGTCATTAGCGTAACTGATGATTTCGAGTCTGTCAGGTGGCGTAGAGAGTCCTGATATGTACAGTTTAAACAGGGTGGGAGACAAAACTCCTTCTTGGGGAACAACCTGGTTAATTATTCTTAGTTTAGATTTTCCAGTTCTAAATTATGTGTAGGAGTGTCTGCCGGCAAGATAGTTGGCGATCCACTTTGTTATTTGCGACGAAAGTTATGTAACGCAAATGTCATACAGGGGAAACGAGTGTCTTTGACAAGTCTAATGCCACTAGAATAGTTCGTTGACATGGACGTGCTTAGTTTAGGGAGGCCATTGTGTATTCGTTATGTGATGGCATCCAGAGCCGTCGTGGTGCTGTGCATCCTTCGAAAGCGATGTTGAATGCGAGTCGCAATTATAGGGTGGAGCAGCGCAATGTGATGGGACGGTATGATTCGCCTAGAGTTGGTTTCTTTCCTGAAATTTAGACTGCCACTACTTCCAAAACTTGTAAATATCATCGTCTATTATTTACAAGTTTTGGAAGAAAGGAAGGGTGATTCGTAGTCATAGATGGGGAGGTTGATTGATAAATTGGTAAAAATACGGAAAACAAACAAAACCAAGGTTTTATTTTTAAACACCGCGTACCGGTTTGCAGCTTGTAATTTTAATTCGCGTGGAGAGTAAAACCGATAATGGACCACGCCACTGAATCGAATTGGCGACATTTTTACAACCGACATCGATGTGTGCAGTAAGACAAATCAGGAGTTTACTGAAAAAATGAGGTAGCATTTCTGTCAAATTTTTTGGAAAATTTCCAAAAATGTCTGCAAAACGGAAATTAAAAGATATACAAAAGTGCAAATTTTTAAAAATTTGATCACTTGTGCTGTATATTATGCTCGTATTTTCACCTAAAAATATATTGGGCAGCGACTTTACAAGAGTTTTTTTTTGTGATTTGACAAAAAAATTACAAAAATTCAGTTATCTCCTTTTTGCGGCAAACCCCTGAATGGATTTGTGGACGCTAAAGGCTGGTACTAGCCACTTCGTGCGAAAATTTTGCACTTATCTCTCCCACGAAAAAGTGACAGTGTAGACTTGCTCACAGCACATTACCGCGGCGCTCTACACGACACGTGGACATCCCTTCAACTCAAAAGACCAGTTTTTAAGCGAAAGCAAGTGCAAAGTAATTGTTTTCGCATGAAAATTGCTCATAATGATGTGAAGATTATTTTATTCGAATGAAATATGTTAGTACTGAGAGAGCGAAAATGTTTCGTGCGAACATAACTTTCGACAGTTTTTGTATGAGATTTCGCACGAAAAACTGATCTTGGCACTTAGCTTAAATCAGGATTTTTTTCCCCCAAAATTTGAAATTTGAGAATTTGGGGAAGGATTTTTTCAATTAGGATTAGGGTGAATTCAATCGGTGCTACAAAAACAAGATACATAATGATCACCTCTTTTTAAAAGATGGAGGCGAAAGTTAGCCAATCTAGGAAAAAAAATTCAATTTACCCAACACCAACTGATCGTCCGAATTGATTGTCTTTTTTGCCAGCAAACAAAAAGAATTTGTTAATAATTTGCACGGTCTAAAAGAGACAACAACGATATCTACAACCATACAAATCAAACAACTAGTGGAAAGATATCCAAAAAATAACCAGTTCATTTCAGCCGATAAATTGTTTGCAAATTTTACAGATTCGATGTAATTTGAACAATTATGTGCTCTTTCTGCCCAAACTATTACTCTTACAAAATTGCAATTAAATCCGCAAAAAAAAATTTGATAGTGAAACAGTGAAAAGAGCTTAATAATTACTGTAAAGTAGATTGCGTTTCGTTTGAACTATTTTAAATTATTTGAATAACACCAAAGACTCAAAATCAGATGCCCCCTGAGAAAAGAATAAACACAACGAAGGCACGAAAAGGCCCTTTTTGGAGTTTGTCGACCACTACCGAATTATGCACCTTCTCCTCAGATGATGCTTAAAATATGGACCAAAGTAGGGCACATTCAAACGTAACTCCACGAAAAATGAAAACAAAGCAAACCTTCACGCTATAAACTTCTTCACAGACAAGACTAACAATTTGGTACTGAAAAAACGTTATTTTTTTTCCAATACATACTGCAACCAGTCTCTTTGCTACCCGTGTAAACTAAACTGCTATTTTCAAGGTAAACAACACCTCTCTAAGCCAGAGTTGTAGCTGCTAACTGACTTGACTGTATCTGCACTATGCACTCGAACCCCCTCCCCGCTAACAACATGCAACAGTTTCGATGTAAAAACCCATTACACGTACACTCGAAAAGCGCTGCTGGCTTTTGCAACAACTCTTCAGATCTTGGCATATACACACACCGAATAAAATATATGGTGCAATATTCTTGCAATGGATGTCTGAAAATCGTGTGCAGTACATACGAGGAGTACTTTTATTCACTTGATCAGGTTACGTATTTCGTATCTTTTGCAGGCAAATGAAGCTATTGTTGTTGGTACTTGGTGGTGGCGGTGGTGGTCCAACATCGCTACGCCAATATTGCCACTTGATTTCTTCTATGAAAAATCGACGAAGAAATGAGGCGAATGGAAAACCTAACAAAATATTCAGAGTGACAATAGTCAAAAAGGCAATAGAGAAGCCTTGGAGTCTTGGCACTGTCACTGATAAATTCCAATTCCACCAACATGCAAGTACCAGAGTACTCGTATATACGTTGTAGGGGTTTAATGCACAACGTCAAATAGTGATATTGCCCGACAAACAATGCACTACTTTTTTGCATCGTTCACCGGCATAGTTTTACAATATTCCGGAAAATTTCCAACAAAATGCTAAAACTCGCTACTGCACTAAATGACTAATTCAAGTACATTCGTTACACTTGTAGAACTACAAACACACCGTGTGTGGGTTTTAGGTTCTTACAACCTACGGTGGGATTGGACTCTGAAGCCGGACTTAAGGTATCCATTTCCGCTTTAGGTGGTAAGCAATTTGAGCCCACACACGGTGCGTTTGTAGTTCCTAAAGCGGAAATTCCTTAAGTGCGGCTTCAGAGTCCATTGAAAAGTCAAATAGTGCAAAGCCGATGTAGGTCTTTGCCGGTATTTCCTAAAGTACTCATACTCAATTGCCCTAACCCCTTGTGGGGCATAGCGCGTCACCTGTTCCACGTGGCCCAGTTGACGTTTCGTTGGCACAAACTGATTTCGGAGAAGTTGCAGTTGCCAGCATGCACCTCCTGCACATCCATGGGTATGAACGTCGTCGTGGACGGGATTCGAACCCGAAACGCCGGTAGTCAAACATGAGAGTGATACCTCAACACACTGCGCTACCGGTCAGATCACCCCATTTCCTAAAGTGATTCCGGGGAAAAATGCACGAAAATTGCACTCCTGTTTGCCGGGAAACTTCATAAAAAACCGAATGCGCTAAATTCCTGCACATATGAATAGGGACAGCGGCTTCAAGAATTGATTTATGCAAAATCCGCCAGTACCTAAGGTAAGAGATCAAAACTTGGTATCCGTTGTGCAAGTTTACTTTGTTGCTCACACTTTTCTAGAAAAATTTTGGAGCTTTGATCAATAACAGTTAACTTTCGTTAATATTGTGTTGATGCACTAATAAATTTATCGTTCAACTAAAATTGTGTTTTTATGCTTCGTTCACACGGGAGCATTGAGCAAATCATGGAGCATTCGCATGAGCATTATCATGTGTTCTTCAGCATTTGGACTAGTATACCAAACTATGATACTAAGCAAATTTTATTTGTTTATATTGTAGTTTGAAGAAAGATGGACCGCTGAAAAGATACATATTTGCTCATGGAACCGTAAACAGAAAATTACCCTTTGTCTGTTGACCCTCGTTTGAAAAGATACATCAATATGAAAAGGCAAATTACATTCGCGTTGTTCCCAGTCATCAAGGAAGCGGGTTTGAGGAGCTTTGAACATCTTAGCTGACCAAGAATCTAAATATTTTTTTCGTCTCAATGCTTTTTCCATACGACGCGCGGAAACATTTTGTTGAAAAAATTTTCGGAAATGGATGGGAACATCGCTTGATTCGAACTGCGAACATCACGTTATTATAATCACGTTCAGGGAAATGCTCACGTGTAAGCAAAGCATTACGCCGCAAAAAGTCCACACATAGTATACCTTTTTTTTTCTTAAAGCATACCCCAAACCATCTCCTCTGCTCCTGTCCTTCTCTTGCAAGAAGAAGAAAGGAATTTCTTGGATTCCACTTCTTCATTGAACTGGATGAATTGGTCATGTTGGTAAACTCCATCGTTTCATTATCAACACTGGCTGATTCAATGAGTAGGATGGTATGGTGAGGAGTCACAACGGACCCTATCGCGGTTCATGTGTGCTGTAGCTAACACAGCTGCCTTTGTACCTAACCTGACCTATACTTCAAACCACCGCGATTTATTCGTAGCGGATAATTCGCGGCGAATTCGCAAATTTATTTGCATGGCGCCTTGTGGAGTTGTTCACGCCAACGCGGCACGAATCATCGCGGCGACTGCGATTTTGCAGCGATTTTTTTTCCCGTTAACATTCACGTTACTATGGTCACTGATTTGAGCTTCACGGATGTCATTAAAGTTATTTTTCAGTAAAGCATTCGCATTACTATGGCTACTCGTATGGATTTTATGGATTTCATTGAAATTTCGTTTGAATTGCAATAGGGAATAAATCGCCTTATTCACTTGATCAGGTTACGCGTCGGTGTGAACATAATTGGGAATCCGCGTCGGTGTGAACATAATTGCGAATTCGCAGCGAATAATTCGCCGCGACTTAAGCATCTCTCAAGCCAATGCGAATCCGCCGCGAATGAATCGCGGCTGATGGTTCGCTGCGGATTCGCGATTATGTTCACACCGCCGCGATTTATTCGCTATTGCAATTCGAACCAAATTTTGATGAAATCCATCAAATCCATACGAGTAGCTATAGTAACCCGAATGTTTTACTGAAAAATGGAAATAACTTCAATGACATCCATGAAATTCAAATTAGTGGCCATAGTAACGTGAATGTTTTACGGAAAAAATAAAATAGCTACAAAGTCGCTGTCACCGTGAATTCGTGTCGTGTTGGTGTGAACAACTCTATAAGACGCCACGTAAACAAATTTGCGAATCCGCCGCGAATTATCCGCTGCGAATAAATCGCGTTGGTATGATGCTTTAATCGTGGCGGATTCGCGACGATTTGAGCGATGATTTATAAAGAGTATTTCGTCCCTTACTTAGACCACTTAGCAATGGACCGTGCTTCGACCATTTAAAAATGCTCCAACATTGGAGGATTAAGTCGACAGTCAGCCTACTCAGTTGGCGTACAAATTGCAAAGCAAACTTCTTAGTTCACAGAAAAACTGAATAGTTTAGTCAGACAAATGGAACACACGGCGATTTATGAGACCGCACACACAGCAGACTAAACTATTTAGTTATCGCTGTGTGCGCGGTTTCATAAACCACCGTGTGTTCCATTTTTCTGACTAAACTATTTAGTTTTTCTGCGAACCAAAAAGTTTGCCGCGTGCGCGGGATCTAAACAAACATCAATTCTTGTCAATATTTAAATTTCATAATTACCAAATGATCTACTGAGCCAGCCGACCACTTGTCGGTTTAGTACCCAGATATTGAAGCCACTGGTTTTTATGGAGACATACTGGACAAATGCATTCCATGTACTGTATGTTCCAAGGTCCTTTATTGGAAACGGTGTCAAAAATTTTATTAGAGTTGGATACGTACATATATTTAGGATTTTACGATAATTTAGCAAAAGTTCATCCAGAGCTACTTCTCTGACCTCAATTAGCTGTTCTTTGTCCTCGAACTGCATGCTTCCATCGTCATTTTTTCGAGTAAGTAATCCGCAAACATTTTTCATAATATTTAAGTCAAAAGATACCAAGTTCACGAGAGATTTTGTTTAAAATATTGTAATTCTTGGAGCTTTTGTCCCTATGCAAGTGGCCCAGAGTGTATCTACCGATTGACTTCATTCAGATTGCAAAAATACGAATGAAATGATTTATGCAACAAAGTAATTCGATGTCAGATCAGATTTGCATTGTTGTACGTACAGTAGTTGTTGGTGGACGCTTGGCGACCTTGCTAGGGGTGGTACGATTACTATTGCCTGCCACCCAACGTGTTTGGCCTTATATTCGAGCTCTGGATTCGTTTGTTTGTCATTAAAACAAGTATGATTTTGTATCATATTTAATTGGTCTCGACACAAAGTTGAAGTGATATCAATTTTCACGCTATATGGGAAAAGATACTTTGTTGTGCTTAAATGCCCGTCAAAATAATGTGTGGGGTGTAAGTAAGCGGGGACTGGTGCCAGATTTGCGGCTTTTGTGATATGACAATGTTTATCAAGACGCGGTTCTATTTCTGTTGTAAATAATGACCTAAAGTCTCAATTTTTGGATTCAAGTGTGGTTTTTGTTTTCCATTGAAAACCAAAACTAAAAACATGGAAGAAAATATTTTTTTTTTGCATTTTCAAGCAAAAACTTGAAAATAAATAACATACAATCTCTCAATTGCGCTAACCCATTGTGGGGCATAGCGCGTCAACTGTTCCATGTGGCCCAGTTGACGTTTCGTTGGCATAAACTGATTTCGGAGAATGCAGTTGCCAGCATGCACTTCCTGCACATCCATGGCCACGAACGTCGTCGCGGACGGGATTCGAACCCGAAACGCCGGTAGTCAAACATGAGACTGATGCCTCAACACACTGCGCTACCGGTCGCCCTGAAGTATATTTTTATTAAAGTATTATTGAATATCCGAATAAAAAATTGGATCCAGTCGGTTGCGTAGAACCTTCTGGCTATTATTTTCAATCAGATGCACCCCTTAGTTTATGCAACTTCTTCAATTCTACACACAGTAAAATTATTAAAGGCAAAACTGAAAATAAAACGTCGAATTCCTCAGGTTAATACGAATAAGGATGTTGAAGTTTTAGTTGTTGGTATTAGTGCAGAAAGAGCGAACCGTAACACACCTTTTAAGGTTCAGACACACAGAACGCGTTATAACGCGACGTTCGGCGTTCCTGTACCGTCGCGTTCTCCTCATCAGAACTACTCATGATTGCTGTACAAACTCAACCACAGTACTGGATCGCCCGCCCAGATAACGCTGCGTGTGTGACGTAGCCAATATCGCCGAACGCCGCGTTGAGGGGCGTTCCATGAACGTCGCGTTATAACGCGTTCTGTCTGTTTGAGCCTTTAAAATGTTAATTTCCAACATAACGGTAAATTTGCCTACATAGAGCTAAATATGAAAGAGTCACTTTTTTGCCATTATTTCCGATACATCGTTATGTAGTTTTCTTTAAAGTTTGCTATTGTTTAACAAGTAATCGATCCTCCACAAGGTCTTAGGAGACATCTCAATGCATTTGAAGTGTGTAGGGCTGTAAAATGACTAGAGGAAAGTCATGGATTCCGTTAAGTTTGAGAAAGGTTCCAGGGGACAGGGCATTTCACAAGAAGACGATGACAGGACTGAACAAGAGCAACATCTTACAGCGACAACCAATATATCCGCTTAAACCTCTTCATCCTAACTGACCTCAGATACGCCGAGTCGTTATTTCGCAATAAACCGTGCGTATTCGTTAGGGGGAGAGTGGCCTACTTACCAGATATCCGGTAAAAGTGCGGCGATTAACAAGAAACTACAAAATCGATCGACATCGGTTTGCTAGGAACCACCGAAATTGGAGTATGAGACTTCGGGGAAGAGTTTTCGTTTCTGATGAATCAAGGGCAAAGACCTTTTCCATAGTCCTCCGCGTGGGCGCCCCCTGGTAACGGCAGTGTATCAATTCGCTGACGGCCAATGTCTTAGCGATAAGACAGTTTGGAAAAGGCAGATAGCTGTAGCCTGAATGGCTGACAAACACCTAAGCGTCTCAGGTCTAGTAGGATGGAATGACTTGCGTAGTTGGACCTGCTACATAGTTGTGTGGGCTCCAGCACGTTTATTAAACCATCTGAAGCAGCTATCTCCGAGGCCATCCCCCGAATGGGGTTAAGCGACGTGCTGACAACTCGTCCTTGTAAAAACCACTCCATGTCAAGAAACCTGGAACAAAAGCCTCGGATTGGACGGATCAACAACGACGACCACGCAAACGAATAAAGGATTATTCTTTCGGATCCTGGAATGTACGCTCCCTGAACAAACCGGGGGCCGAGAAGGCCCTCCTTCAACAGGTCGAAAAGTACAAACTGAGCATTACTGCAGTCCAGGAAACAAATTGGCTTGGCAGCGAGATTAATGACAAGAAATCGCACACAATTTTTACAAGTGGCAAACCATCGGGCCGCAAGGAGTTTGGAGTAGCATTTATAGTGGACAATCACCTCAAACCGCATATTACTGACTTCAAACCCATAAATGAACGGCTGTGTGCGAGTCGCATCAAGACTCGATTCTTCAATCTCTGGCTCATCAATGTGCATGCCCCCACTGAAGTTAAAGAAGACGCAGTAAAAGACGAGTTCTACGCCCGCCTTGAAACTCTCTTCGACTCACTTCCAACAAACGACGTCAAATTGCTGCTGGGAGACTTTAACGCGAAAGTCGGGAATGAAAGTTGGCATCGGGGGACCTCTGGAGGCCACAGCCTCCATGAAGAATGTAACGATAACGGCCAGCGACTTATCGACTTCGCCTGCAGTAGGAATCTAGTCGTAAGCTCTACGTGTTTCCCGCATCGACGCATTCACAAGCAGACCTGGAAGTCTCCAGACGCACATACCGTCAACCAAATTGACCACGTCCTCATTTGCAGGAGATGGGCGTCTAGTGTCATGGATGTCCGCTCCTATCGAGGAGCAAACTGCGACTCAGATCATCACTTGGTGAAGACGACCTACAGATGTAGAATCTCCTCAGTGCACCAGTCAAGAATCAGCCCTCCCAAAATCTTTGCGGTTGATAAGCTCTTGAGTGATGCTACAGCGGTGGCGTATACTACCGCCCTTGAGGAAAAACTATCACCTATGCTACACAACATCAGCAACACAGGCGTCCATGGGTTCTGGGAAGAACTCAAGGGTACCATCAAGGATGTCGCAGAGAAGGTCGTGGGATATAAAGCCCGGCGAGCGCGAAATGACTGGTTCGACGAAGAATGCAAAAATTCACTTGACGCGAAAAACGAGGCCTACACACAATGGATTCAACGAGGAACCAGAGCCAGAAGAGAAAAATATGACGAGCTACGGCGAATATCGAATAGAATAATTAGACGTAAGAAACGTAAATACTTTGACGAGCAGTTGCTGAACATAAACGAAAACTTAGCTAATAGGAACACCAGACAAGCGTACAAACTAGTAAATACAATCAAGAACGGCTACCAACCCAGGACTAGCCTTTGTAAGGACAAGGATGGAAACATCATCAGCGACACCGATGGTATTAACAAACGATGGGCCTCTTATTTTGAAGAGCTTCTAAACCGACCATCTAACATCCCCACACAGGAAGCTCTCGATGATATTGTTGATCTAGGCCCACCCATTCAACCCCCGACAGTAGAGGAAGTTGATCTCGCGTTGCGGTCACTAAAACGAAATAAAGCGCCGGGCGCTGACGAGATCCCAGCTGAACTGCTAAGATTCGGTGGAACGAGCCTAGTTGATGCGATACATCAATTACTCCTGCAAGTATGGGAGAACGAGGAGATCCCAGACGATTGGCGCAGAAGCATCATCTGTCCAATCCATAAAAAGGGAGATAAATTGCGGTGTGAGAATTACAGGGGCATCTCACTAGTTTGTACGTCCTATAAAATTTTGACGAAAATTCTGGAAAATAGAATAAAACCGTACGCAGAACGAGTCATTGGCGAATATCAAAGCGGTTTCAGACCTGGTCGCTCCACAACCGATCAGCTCTTCTCAGTCAAACTGATACTCCAGAGGTGCTGGGAATACAACGTAAACGTATACCAAATCTTTGTCGACTTCAAGCAGGCATACGACAGTATCGACCGTGGAGTACTGTACAACATCATGCTGCAATTTGGTATACCGGCCAAATTAGTGCGACTGACAAAGATGACGATGACCAACTCCGTCTCACAAGTCAGGATCCAGAATAGACTTACTGATCTATTTGAAACACGCACTGGTTTGAAACAGGGCGATGGACTGGCACCGACGCTCTTCAACCTAGCACTGGAATACGTTATTCGGGCCATGAATATGGACAACAGCAAGACGCTGCTCATCAAGTCGACACAATTAGCAGCGTACGCCGACGACATCAACATCATGTCCCGAAGATTGGCTGACGCAGAAGAACTTCTGCATACGCTCGATACCGCTGCAAAGAAGTTGGATTACGTATTAACGAGGGTAAAACTAAAATAATGATGCAATCGGTGACAAGGACACCTGCACAACCGAGCATCAACGTGGGGGACCTCAACATCGAGTTCGTGAACAACTTCATCTACCTGGGTTGCAACCTGTCAAGGGACGCCAACGAAACTGACGAAATCAAGCGACGGATACAGTTAGCTAATAAGACTCTTTTCTCGGTTCTCCCCATAATGAAATCGAAACATGTGCACAGAAACACGAAGCTCCGCGTGTACAAAACCATTATACGACCAGTGCTATGCTATGGCTGCGAAGCATGGACCCTAACTCAAGCCTCCGAAAACATGCTAGACACTTTCGAACGTAAGGTTCTACGGGGAATTTTCGGGGCTGTTTGCGATCGAGATGGATGGCGCATCCGGTACAACCATGAGTTGTATGAAATGTACGATGAGCTGCAAGTCTCGAAAATCGTCAAACTACAACGACTTCAATGGGCAGGGCATGTACAAAGAATGGACGATGATCGCATGCCTAAGAGAGTAATGAATGCAGAACGAGTCGACGGAGCGAGACTGCGAGGACGACCGAGATCTCGTTGGGAGAGCTCAGTAGGTGTGGACGCCGCGCAGCTGCTGGGCTCCCAAAATTGGAGGACGCGGTCACGTGACCGAGATAATTGGAGGACAATGATCCAGGCGGCCAAGGCCCGACGTCGGGCTGTCGCGCCACGATGATGATGAATCAAGATTTTTCCTGTGTGGAAATGATGATCCAGCTAGAGTCTGGAGAATAGAAAGCGAACGTTTCCTACCCTGTGTCCATCAACCCATATCACCTATTAGTGGTGGATCGATTATAGTGTAGGGCGCTATTTCCTTAAATGACAAAAACTATTTAGTTGTGATCGGTAATAGTAATTTGACCGCTCAGCGATACATCAACGAAGTGCTAAGCCTTCATGTTACTGCAAGAGCATGTTCTGGTGAACAGGATTTCATTGATGCCATATGGAGCCCGCCCTCATACTGCAAACATAATTCGCGAATTCCTCACTACCAATAATATCGACGTTTCTCACTAGCCAACGTGCAGCCCAGATTTAAATCCCATTGAATATTTATGGGAACAGCTGGAGTAAAGCATCAGGACCCGTTACAGCCCTTCCCAGACCTGAAACAAGCCCTAAGGATGCGATTAGGTGAAATACTTTTCAGTAAGATAACAAGCGCCTCATGATAGCCATGCCTCAGCAAATTCAGGCTGTTATTTGACCTCATGGTATCAATTGTTTTAATCAGCCGATGTTAGGCCACGACCCTTCAGGAGTATAGGCGCGTCAACATCACTTGGATTTCTATGCCTTGTCGACATTTCGATTGCATATATATTTTTCGGATGTGTAGTTGCTAGCATGCACCTCCTATCTGTGCCGTCTTTATACTGACAAGCTCGGAGTGCAGTGGGAGTTCTCTTAGTACCCACACGCAGTTTTTTTTGTTCGCTCCGCGGATCGAACTTCTAATCTCTCGATCGTAGAACGGTGACCGCACGAACACGGGTACCTAGCGTGTCAAGCAGCCGATGAAGCAGAATAAAATGCTTAAAATACAAATAAAAAATCATAAAAAATACCGACGGATGTTTTTTTTATAATTTGTAAAATTTGTATGAAATATACCGTTTTGTTAGAAATTAGTTTAAAAAAAATGTTGAATACTATTTACCCTCCCTACACTTACATATGTCAAAAATGCCCGTCTTGGCTTTCTTATTCTTTTCAGCAGGAAGAATTGTGGACTTTTTAAAGCGACCTTTCAATTGTTTTGCAGTGTATTTTTATCTAAAAAAAAAACCCTTATGTGTTTACGTTATCCTTATTAGTTTATTAAAGATTATTCCAATCACTAGAAGTTTCTACTTACAATATTACAGGTTTTTTAGACAGTTTAGAGAAGGCTGTTCTCAACTCACCTGCAATGAAAAGAAAATAATTTTTATTTAGTTGTTCGAAATATTGATTTTAATTTACAGTACATATTACGAAAAAAATTGTAAAAGAAATGACAACCCGAAATCACACCTACGTAAATGGCCCCAAAAATTGCGTTCGTTTAACTTGGATTTCGATCTCAGAACGAACACGGGTGAAAAGAACGATACGGATCGGCGAAGTATCTGTCTTGGGGGCGAATTGCGGACTCGTTATATCATACATTTAGATAGAGGCGATTGTTAAAAGCCATCAAATATTCCCAAGTCCCACATTTTTTTATCACCATTCTATTTATACAATATCTCACACATCCAACAACTTTTTTCGGTTTTATTACAGGTCATACGCAAAATTATTACTACTTAGCTGTCGTCATTTGCATTGTTGAAATGTTATGCGTAACTTTTGGCCTAAATGTTTGGCACTGTTAACTTTCTCGTTAAACAGCGTTGGGATTCTCACATCATAACAAATAGTGGAAAGTAGACTCGGCAAAATGCTGCGTGTAGAGCTGAGTTTTAGCACATTACATTGGCTGCGTTTCTAAAACGCCAGCGCGAGTCAGCGCTTCACAATTGCTGACCACCACATTGTATTTTTTTTTGTATTTTAGAAACGGCATGCCGTCTGTCTCATCTGTCAAATGCCATGTTCAGTTTGCAGCATTTGAAAGAAAATTCGAAATTTCTTGCTTTGATGAGTCCCAGGTGACACACAAGATAACAATTTTCCTTCCCACAATAAAGTCTGGCAATCACGATAAAAACACGATCGTCGACCATACACAACACAACCGAGGTTAGAATCGAAGTTTGATGTAGCGGGCATTTGTCAGTTTGCAACTTGACAATTGTCGCAAACGTCAAATGTTGCGCTGGGCCCGAAAAGCAAGGAAACTTTATGCTGACTGAAAGTGAAAGCGCTTAGCTCAGCACAAGAGTCTCTACAACAAATTACCATGCAGCACTAATCGCTTCTAATCGCTGTTGTTTTAGGAACGCAGCCATTGTCACAATGTTTTCAATGAAGCCCAAAATAGCAAGCAGAATTATTAGGAAACTACTCGGATTCAATTAGTTTCTTCTATCACAGTTGCATTTGATAGGTTCGCTCTTGATGGAATAGAATGAAGTTTGTTTTTAATATTTATCAAAGAGTGGAATTATCCCACCATTTAAAATCCAAACTTTATCTGAGACAATGGGTGAATGGGTCAGATATATCGTTTTTTTGCACAAAAGTTCGGGGTAACTACCCTTGACCTGGACATGCTACTGTTTGTTGCCGTAACACCGATTATGATAAATATTTTTTGATACCCTAGCCTTTATAAGGTCTTGCTAGCAATAGCACCGTGCGCAGAGCTTGAAGTGAACCACTGATCAGCAGCACGAAGCCAAATGGCCGTACACGCGGCCATGTGTTCCCTAAAAATGTCAAGTGTTAGCAGGTTAAGCAGCATGTCCAAGGCCGCAGAAGGAAGTTCTAAGAGCCCCACAAATAGCAATGCTGGCTCTTCCCAGCAAATTGTGGTTAGCCTTTGTACTCAGAGCAGTAACTATATACTACCCAAACTATCCCAAAATGTAAGGGACGTAAAACAGCAACATAGAGCCAGTGCAGTACTTTCAGTTGCAGGCCCCAGTTTTTGCCTATAGCTCTTTTATAGGAGTGTAGTGCAATGTTAGCCTTATCATAGAGGCTGAACATACAGGAGAGGGTAACTCAACTAGTAGTGGATTCTGCAAGACCTCACTAAGAACACCAGGACATTTGCCTGATATGGCGAAAGCAATGTCATCCACATAAGCAAGCCAAGAACTTTGTCAGCCTGATACCATCACGCAGTCAATGAGAAGAACGCGCTTTCGCTGCCTAAATCAATAGAAATCTATACAGATGGCTTCAAGACGAATAAGAGAGTAGGAGCTGAAGTTTTTTTTTTCTGAAGGCTGAAGGGCATAATTTAAGCCTCTCTTCTAGTCTCCCCGTATACTGTAGTGCGTTTTAGGAAGACATTGCGGCGATTATAGAAGCTCTAACCTGGTCGGGGCGTCAGGCGATATCAGCCAGGGACATACAAATTTTCACCGAGAACCAAGCTGTAATTAAACCCATCGAACCGGGCCTAATTACGTCAAAGATCGTGGCGGAATATCATTCGCTGCTTACGGTGTTGAGTGATTTTTTTTTACCATTGTCTTATGTTGGATTGCAGTAGTCCGGATGGCGCAACGGTTAGCACGTTCGTCTTCTACACACTGGGCCCCGGTTCGATTCCTGCTGAATCCGGTAGTTTTCGATAAAAAAAAGGGGATTTACGTGTCGGACTATGAGTCCACTCAGCTGTTAAATGAGTACCCATTTATGGGACAAATAACTCGGTTGAGCGTGTTGCTGATCACACACCTCTGCACAAGACCGTCGCGATCTAGAAAATGAGATGATGGTAACTCATCTCGAGGCCATGGCTCAAATTGGATTGTTGCGCCAGTTATTTATTTATTGTGTTGGATTCCGGGTGATAGTGGTTTCGCTGGCAACTGTAGAGTGGACGAGCTTGCAGGCAGGGTACTTCAAGCAGGCTGCACAAATACATCGGAGATCGGAGCATTAACATACCTATCGTTACTTGCAAATTAGATCTAAAATCGGTAGCGATTAGCAGGGCCAACGCTAGATGGATAAATGGTAACACATGCCTTTCAACAAAGCCGCTGTGGCCCAGACTGGACTCTAGTCGATCCGCTAAATTGTTGCCGCTGAAAGCCTCCCTCTGATGTGCTTAGCGACTGTGGGAGTCATTGCGGGGCATTGCATAATTGGGGAGCACGCTACAAGGCTTCGCTCCCTATAATGATTTCTGTAGAAGCTGCGGCAACGGGGAGGAAGAGGAGTGTACTTTTCATATGCTCTGTACCTGTCCGGCTTTGGCAAGAAGAATGAGGATATTTCTTGGATCCCACTGCTTCATTGAATTAGATGTCTTAGCTAATGTTGATCTTGGCAAGCTCCATCGCTTTATTGCTAGTTCGGGCTTTTTGGATGACTAGGTTGGTCGGATGATTAGTCCCCGGTGGTAACACAACGGGCCCTGTTGCGGTCCATTTAATCTAACCTGTCTATTTTTTTGGTATTGGAAATAGACAAGATCCGAGCAAGGGTACTTTATACCTCCCCTTTAAATGATACTTCAAATAGATGATGACTTACGAGAGAATAAAGCTAGCGTCTTGAAATTTTGATCAAATATTTATAAAATGTGTGTGGATGTAACTGATGTTAAAAATGGGCCAGATCTGACCCAAGGACCTCCCTTACAAATGATACTTCAAATATACGATGACTTTTCATGGAATAGAGCTAGCGACTTGAAATGAGACCTTTAGTTGTGGTAAAAAAGCTCATTTCACAGAGAATGACGCCTACCTTCCCTACAAAGGTTTCTCCATCGTAACCTTGTCAAACTGACCATATAGGAAAAACGATATTTACGTATATGGCCATTGTCAATTTGTTTGTTTTGGTATGAGCACTAGGTCTAGGGTATCCACACTTCGGTAATCCAATTAGCAATAGGTTTTTTTTTTATTTTAGGGTTGCAAAAGAGAGTCGTCTAAAAACCGCGACATTTCCGTTCAAATTCTTTGTAATTTCATGATCTTTCTATCGTTATCTCTGCTTGCGTTAATTTGATGACACTCCATCAACCGTCACAACAAATTTAAGGTGATACTGCAGTTGTTTAGTTTATCAGATGCTAAGGCGAAGCCCAAAACAGCCAACAGAAGATACACGTACTGCAAGTTCGCAACTACATAAATTCAGCTAGCTACGAATATTATTGCATGACGCACGAAGGTCAAAATTTGTGGAATGTTTCTGAGCCGTGGAATGTGCACTCGTAATCAGACTTACCGAGTATGCAGCAAAGTAAATAGACAATGAGTAGCTAACAATGGTTTTTGAAATGAAAAAAAAAAATGCCAAATTTAAAACTTAGTTGAAGGTGAAATGTAGACTGAGTGTATGGCCTCAAAATATTGGTAGGAGTTTTTTTTTTTTAATTTTTAATTCAGGCTTATCAAAAAAAGCCCTCTCAAATAATGAAAAAAAAAAATAAGTACTCTGCGTTGAACCTCCACTTACAAAGTACGTCCGTAGCTGCGTTTTTTCTTTATAAATCGACGTTGAAGTTGTTTTTACATCAAAACATACTTTTTTCCTACAATGAACTTAAACCAGACCGAGTCCGACGCGTATATACCTTAGATTTGTACAGGCGGCCAAGGCCCGACGTCGGGCTGTCGCGCTACCATAATGATGATGTACAGACGTAGTCGTGATACCAAAAGTACCAATTGGTAACGACCATATGCATTAAAAGTGAGTTTCCTATATCGCCAGTTTATAGGGGAGGTTGGCACTCATTCAGGAGGGTCTTGACCATTCTCAAAATCAATTAACTAACCCATTCTACAAATATTTGTCGAGTTTTCCAAGTCGCTAGCTTCATTCTATCGAAAGTTCATGCTTATATGAAGTCTCACTTGTAGGGGAGGTAGAGGTTTCTTTTGTCGAATCTTGCGCATTTTTAATAACAACCAACTAGATTCCAGTACAAACATTTAAACAAAATTTCAAGTCTCTAGCTTCATTCTATCGCTTATTTGAAGTTTCATTTGTAGGAGAAGTAGGGGTTTCGTTGGTCAGATTTGACATATTTTCAATATCAGCCAGCTGAATCTTCAAGTCTCTAGCTTCATTCTATCGAAAGTTATCGTGGGAACGGACAGACGGACAGACAAACAGACAGGAGGTGACCCTGATCATTTATATATATTCATTGCTATACCTCCGGAGCCTCCTTTAAGGTGTTACATAATTACGTCGTGATAAAAAACAATATACCCTGTACTATAAGTCTAGGGTATAAAAATCAGCCAAATCTAAGGCTAGACGAATGCTGAACTTGATGAGGTGACACAAGGCGAGTTTCAGCAAAACTTCCAGTGTGAGATGAAGAAATTTCTGCATGGCGCGAGCCTGTGAAAATTTCTGCTTGTGTCACAAAGTTTGCTTCGCCCTGCACCACTTCACCAACATGTGTCTCAACATACGCCTCGCCTGAGCAACTTTTCTAATTGCAAGGTGTGAACCACGCAGCAACGGACGTACTTTAGTGCGTTTTGTGAGCTCGTTATGTACATAAATGTCCGTACAAAATAACGGACACAATGGACGTGTATGTACGGGCGTGTGGCCGCATGATCGAAACCTACAATTTCTACTTGATGGCTGGTTTATAACATTTCATCCATTATCCCTCCACTTTATAACAAACAAACAAAAAATGTATCTGACGTCAAAAATCGATCTGTTTAATGCATTTTATCTTATTTTTTATTCTTTATTTTAATGTTGTGTCTTTAATGTTGTGCAAGTTCTGTTGTAAAAAAAACCTAACCGATCGAGCCATAGATCAATGATGGCGCATGGCGGAATAGTTTAACTGGGCTTTTAACCCAATAGTGTAACCAGATATGTCGTTTATTGTTGCTATGCCAAAAGTAAAAAAAAATGTATTATTCCCCCCCACAAGCAACAGTGATCAGTCTGCATATCTGTGCGCAACGTTGTCTGTCCGTCAGCTCTTTTTTGGACCAACCAAGACTGCAGACCACCAACTTGACTCGCTAGCGATCCGGCTAGCTTAACTGACAATACTGGTCGCCACGAAACCTTCCAAACGCCAATCGTAGCAAGTAGTGGTGTGGTTCACTCGAGTCAGTATCATGTAATCTACATATAAGAAATTGAGAAAAAAGAAAGAAAATAGATATTCAAGCTGAACCGTACTGAGTGAAGAGCTAGCCTTGGGCCACACAGTGTTGTCTCACATATCACAGATATGTCGGCGTATTCAATGATATCCCATTGAGTTAAGAAACACGAAAATAAAACGCGAGACAAGAAAAAAGTCGCCAATACACAAGATCCAAGAAATTACCGTCGATTGAAAGAAAAATCCAAATGAATGACAGAGAAAGGGAGAGACTAGGAAAAAAAATCTATAATTTAGAAAAAAAATATATACAAAATCTTGAAAGCTTGAGATGCGATTAATAAAAAATCGAGAACGACTGCTGCATGCGACACGAACAACGCGTGTACCAAAGACAAAAATAACAACGACCGCAATCAGTTTTTTTGTCTCTTTTTTGTTGATCGCGATATCTTTGCAGGGACATAAAAATTTTTTGCTGCCTCTCAGGCCGCCCATTACGATATAAAACGAGCTTTTCTAAGACTTGCACTTCGATAATGATCCAAAAGGGGAGATGCGATTGCAGCGATGGAAAAGAGGGGGGCATCGAGAGATCAAGAGGACAACCGGATATGATCATTTGATGGACACATTTTCGTTTTTGGTTCAATGTGGATTTATATGTATATTACATACTATATATAAAGTATCTTTTAATGGGTCGGCTTTCGTTTATGGAAGATTACTAAGAATTTTACAATTTTTTTTTTTTATATTTGACTGGCAGAAAAAGCCTACATAGACTGAATTTGCATCACAATCCGTACGGCATCTCGTAAGAAAGCACACATTCATATGACGACGACAAATGTTAGAATTATTCTAATTTTGTGTAGCAGGCTTCCATGAGGTTTGGAACGGAGACTTAAATATCTTTTTTGCATACTCAATCTAGACTTGCTTAGTATTCGAATTTTGCTATCATTATGCTCAAACATACCAGATTGGTGTCATGGATGTGCTGATTATCGATCATTTTCGTAACATTTCTAACTTACGGGCTATATCTTTGCGGATTTCTTAAGAAGGCCGTTCAAGAATACACTTTTCATACATACATATTTGAAAGTAATTTATGTTTATTGTTTATTCGTATTCATTACACCAACATACGTCTCCTTAGCACAGCTGGCAACTTCATAGCGAAAAGTCAGCTGTTAGTTGTACCCAGCCAAGTAGATAGGCTACAAACCCACGCACCCGTCACTATATCCAAAGCCAAACAATTTTAAAGTCAATAAATAACTGGCGCAACAGTCCAATCTGAACCATGGCCTCGAGACGAGTTAGCATCCTCTCATTTTCTAGATCGTGACGATGTGTCTTGTGGAGAGGTGTATGATCAGATCAGCAACACGCTCAACCGAGTTATTAACCCGATAAATGGGTACTCATCTAACAGCTGAGTGGGCTCGTAGTCCGACACGTAAATCCCCTTTTTTATCGAAAACTACTGCATTCAGTAGGAATCGAACCGGGGCCCAGTGCGTTGAAGGCGAACATGCTAACCGTTGCGCCATTTGGACTACAAACAATTTTAAAAACATCTCCTTTTATATGGCAAATAAAAAATGTTTTGTGAACTAAGTTAATCATAAGAATAATAGCCCCCAAAATGCCGGCCTGAGCTGGGTTTGGTACTATGGAGCGCGGCACGAATTCATCATGCGCCTCCACATCTCGTACCTCGCATCATAGGGGAGGCGTGACCAGATCAGTGACGATCGACCAGATCAGTGACGATTTCATTTCGTCTTATATACCCCAACGACACGACATGGGCACGGATCATATCTCTATATCTCTCCTATGGTGCTAGGCACGAGGTGTGGAGGCGCTTGATGAGTTCGTACCTCGCACCATAGTACGAAACCACGGCTCAGGCCGGCATTTTGTGGCCTTTTATTCTTAAAGAGAAGAGAAAAGGCATAAGGAGAATACGAACTATCGCCTCCAAAAACAAATTCAATTCTCAGTATTGCTAAACCGCTTCGCTCGCTCTGGGTGCAATAACCATGCGAATAGCCAGAGATTTTCCAAATAATGTCAATTGACGTTATTCCCCTTTCAAAAGTGGACTACCGTCAAATGTGCATCATAACAAAAATTCCATACCGAAGAAAATAGGCTCGTAGAGCCAAAAGCGGTAACAACGCCGGGTCACTCTCAAGTAGATTTCCGCTTTAGGCAGTACGGGCCTATATTCTTCGGTATAAAGCTATTATTATTTATTTATTTCATTTACTGAAAGGGATAACATGCCAATAATACGGTATTGCAGAAAAAGTAATTTTGAAGTAATAAATAAAAAAAAGAATCTAAAAACTAGACAAAATATTAACGAAAGTTTCAAATGTATAAATAAAAAGAAAAACATAAATTACAAATATAGTTAAATCAATGCTAATTCAGTCATTTAATTCATATGATGTAACTTTAAGTAAAAGCAAGCGTTTGAAAGTATAAAGTGAATTGGGTAAAGGACCAAGACCTAGTCTACCATAATTACGCATGGTCCTGGGTAATGGCGAGTTCATATAAAGAGAAAGCTGGGCATTGGGAGGTTCGATGATGGCTACCGGGCGTGTGTTATAAGAAAGGAGGTGGAAATTGATGTCTTCAGAGAGTGATGAAAGTAAAAGACCCTAACAAATCTTAGTGTCACCACACACTGCCAAACTCAAACACGAACCTAGTACAAATGTCCTCTGACACACACACACACACTTCACATAAATGTGAGGAAACCGGTCCACTTGTACCAGGTTCGTGTTCGAGTTCGACAGTGTGTGGTGACATTTAAAGAGAAAGCATTCGTCTAGATAAATTCTTCTTTTACGCAAAGACCACGTTTCAAGTAAGTTCAAGCGATCAGAATATGGAAGGTATGGTAATTTGAATATAAACAATAAGGATCTGGTGAACTTAAGACCTAGGCTTCAGATGAAACTGAGGTAAAAGGAGACCAAACGACTAAGGCATAGTATTCTAGAATGCTCCGGACAAGTGAAACCAATAGGTTTACACCAGTGCGTGAGGAACGAAAATTACCCGAACAACGCAAAACGAATCCAAAAAGCTTGGATGCCTTGACGATAACGAAGAAGTAATGCTCAGTTGGGACAAATGAGCTGGCCGAAAAAGTCGTAAATATAGTTGAAAACAGTCCGCTCAAGAAGTTTAGAACATGAAGATAACAGTGAAATATGACGCTAGTTTGCAGCTAAGTTAGGATCACCCTTTTTATACCCTAGACTTATAGTGTTTTTGTCACGACGAAAATATGTAACACCTTAAAGGAGGCTCCGGAGGTATAGCAATGTATATATATACATAAATGATCAGAGTCAGCCATGTCTGTCTGTCCGTCTGTCTGTCTGTCCGTTCGCACGATAACTTTCGATAGAATGAAGCTAGAGCCTTGAAATGTTGGTCAAATGTTGTTAGTATGATCTAGTTGGATGGTATTGAAATTGAGCATGATCAGGCCAAGAGAACGCCTACCTCCCCTACATATGTAAAATAAATAAATGTATCTATAACTCCCGATTAAAAAATCATGAAAAGCTCTAGCTTTGGTATATTGCTAGTGAGGGTAACCTTATACTTTCCTGGGAAAATAAAATCGATCAGTTGAAAACTAACGGTAATTTTCTTACAAAAAGCCCCGTACTACCCTACTTTTCAGGTTTTTTGTCTATAACTCTTGAATCAATTGACGTAGACACCTGATTTTTGGCATGTAACCCTGAGGAAAGAAGCTCCTTAAGGTTCTGTAAGTTGGGCATAATCAGATCAAAGGAACACCTACCTCCCCTACAAATTTCAAAAAATTAAACATTACTTTAATTACGATAACTTTCGATAGAATGATACTGCCGATTTAAAAATTTGGTGGAATGTTGCTAGTAAGACCTACTTAGTTGGTATTGAATCTTGGTAAGATCCGACCCAAGGAACCCCCACCTCCCCTGCAAATGAAACTTCAAATAAGCGATAACTTTTGATAGAATGAAGCCAGTGACTTGAAATTTTGGTCAAATGTTTGAAGTGAGATTGAGTTAGTTGGCATTAAAGATGGGTAAGATCCGACCTAAGGAACCCCTACCTCCCCTAGAAATGGAACTTAAAATAAGCGATAACTTACGACAAAATAAAGCTAGCGACTTGGAGTTTTGGTTAAATGTTTGTAGTAGGATCCAGTTGGATAATATTGAAAATACGTAAAATCCAACCAACGAAATTCCTACTTCCCCTACAAGTGAAACTTCAAATAAGCAATAACTTTCGATAGAATGAAGCTAGCGACTTGAAAAATTCGACAAATATTTGTATAATGGGTTAGTTAGTTAATTGATTTTGAGAATGGCCAAGATCCTCCTGATTAAGTGCCAATCTCTCCTATGAACTGGCCATATAGGAGACCCATTATTAATGCATATGGTCGTTGCCAATTGGTACTTTTGGTATCACCACTAGGTCTGTACAAGTCTAGGGTATATACGCTTCGGACTCCTGGTTTGGAATAGGAACAACATAGGATGACCTCCATTGAGTTGGGAAAACATCTTATTCAATACTTTTACTGAATAAAATGGTAAGACGAACGGAAAGGGAGCTATTTGTTTTCTTCAAGAATAGGTTGCGAATCCCGTTAGGCCCAGAGGAAGAGTTGACAATTATAGATGAAATAAGAAAGTCAACGTTGGACGGTAATATAGGCGGAGGCGGCTCTGATAAGAGCGGATCAAGCCGGAAGTGAGGTAGTTCACTTCCTTGGACACCTTAATTTCCGAACCAAAAAGCCGCAAGGGAGTTATCTCTATGTCTTTCCTCTTACGAGTAAAAATCATATAGGGTTTATGGTTAGTTCTTGCTCATTACACCACTCTTCGATTACTTTAAAAGCCTGTCCCATGCAACCTAGAATTGTGTCCATGAACTTTCCACTAACCGTAAGAGCCAAGTCATCGGCGTATCCTACAGTGTGTACGACCATCGAGTCCAGCTTTCAAAGAAGACTGTATACGGTAATGTTCCTCAGTAGAGGCGAAAGAACACCTCCTTGTGGGCATCCTCGTACTACCTTATCCCGTATTCTGGCACAACCACTGCTAAGATTAATCGCCCTCTGCTTAAGCATAGAGCCGATCCACTTACTTATAATAGAATCAAACCGCCGCTCAGTCAGGTGCGTTTCTTAGTTTGATAATGGAGATTTTATCAAAAGCACCCTCTATGTCTGCTCTATAAGCATGTTGACACCTCCTCAGAGGACTATACATTAGCGTGGTATTCTCCAGGTAATCCACCAACACCCTTTCCATAGTCTTCAACAGGAATGATATAAGGCTAACCGGTCTGAAGGACTTTGCCTCTGTATAGTCCTTTTTTCCCGGTTTAGGCAGTAAGACCACCTTAGCCTCCCTTCATGTCTTCGGAATGTAGCCTGTTGAAAGACAGGCGACGAATATGTTCCGGATCCTATCAAGTAAAGCGCTCATGCCCCACTGTAATAGTGTCGGGAATATTCCGTCCATTCCAGCCGTTTTAAATGGTGCAAAAGAGTTTATAGCACTTTTGACACCACTTGGAGTTATTTTATTATCCTCTGAGCTCCCTCCACCAGTCCCTTTGTTAGTTTGGGCTCATGGTTGGTTTGACTCGAAACTTACAGAAAAATGTACCTCCATCAGCGACTGCAACGTTTCTTCCACTGTTTCTGTCATGATGCCATCACCTTTACGTATCAGCCCCATTTTCGAAGCAGTGTCTTTCGATATCATATTCTGTAATCTGCATACTTGCGACGTATCTTTCATGCTAGAGCAGAATTCCCTCCACGTATTTCGTTTCCGAAGACGTAGTAGGGTTCTTTTCAGCTCTCTCTTTTCATCATTTTGCTGGGGCGACCGGTAGCGCTGTGTGTTGAGGTATCAGTCTCATGCTTGGCTACCGGAGTTTCGGGTTCGAATCCCGTCCACGACGACGTTCGTGGCAATGAATGTGCAGGAGGTGTATGCTGGCAACTGCATTCTCCGAAACCAGTTTATGCCGTCGAAACGTCAACTGGGCCCCATGGAACAGTTGCGCGCTATGCCCTACAAGAGGTTAGGGCAATTGAGAGAGATAGTTCCCAAGAGTGCATTTACTGTGGAACGATTTTCCACAGAAACCTACGCAAATGACAAAAGGTGTCTTATCAGCCTTGTCAAGGCAGTGGCAGGAATTTTTCATTTCATTTTTCTTTTTACGGACAAAATTAATTAATTAAAACCTCAAAAATGGGGTCTTTTTTCGTAATTTTTTGAGGTGATAGTTCATTGGGGCGATAGTTCGCAGAGCTTACGGATGGTAAGGCCCATATATGTAAGTAGCATGGGTTCGATGCCGGGTCCCCGCAAACACTTTAGTTATTGAGCCTTCGTCGAAACATAAAAGAATAATTGTCCCAAAAATGGAGATGGGCACCAGCTGTCCGTAATAAGAATTTTGCAAACGTATCCCCCTTTTTTCCTTGGTCCCCCTTTTCAATAGTTCAAAGGGCTTTTTCCAGCGTAATTATGACATTTCTAAACATTCCCACCAAATTTAATGTATGTAGTTTAGTCGTTTGTCAGATATTCGATGGACAGACGGACGAACATTTGACTAATTTAATAAGGGTTTGGTTTCTACTACAAAAGATGAAAAAAAAACTTACCCTGAATACATATTTAGCAGTGTACAAAACTTATTATATAAAATGTGACGCTGTGGCAGATCAACACAAAATTCGTATCAATAGGCGCATTCGTTTCTTGCGGTCTCATCGAACGCCATGCCATGGCTTTCAAATGTCTATATACCATAGCATACATTTAGTTGTGCCTCCTCTGACTCGACGATGTCCAATATGTATCAGAGCTAAATCTCGTTTTGTATGGGAATTGATTCAATACCGGGTGAAACGAGTGCGCCTAATATTGAACCAGTTTTATATTTACTTTTTCAGAAAGTAACAATTCAGAGCATCAAAATGCCACACCTTCTGCAGGTATTACATCATCTCTATACGATTCTTGTATAGCAACTTCAACGAAATCTTCAATATGTGTGTCCAATACAACAACGTCTACGTACCATAACAATCGCTTCACAAAAAGTATAAAGTAAGTTAAGTAAGTTAAAAAAAATCCTATTACTGTAAATATGAGATATTTACAGTAATAGGATTTTTTTTAACTTTCTCACATAGATTTCAATAAAGAGAAAAAAAAGATGGAAAATAAAAACGTTTGACATTCATATTTTTCTCGATTCAATTAGCACCAATATAAAAAGAATAAAATGAAAATCGGTTAAATTTTTTAACATTTTCAAGCGTGTTAATAGGCCACCATACACATCAGCAGATGTATAGCAGGGTGAGTTGACCAAATTGATGATGAGGAGGAGCTGAGTACGCGATCCAAATTTTTTGTGTTCAATATTTGAACATTTGCGGGCATACTCGTACATACGTAAAAAGATAATTACGCAAATATTCTAGTATTCAGATAAATTTTGCAGATCAAGATGTAGACGACTATCAGCTGTCAACATATTGACGGACAAGCAAGTGGAAATTTTGGCAGAAAAAAAGATGCACTTGAATACAGACCGCTTCATATTTGCCTTTCGTACATCTTTTTTTTAGTTTTTTTTTCTCGATATTTGCAGAATTAAATCCGTAAACATTTAATGCCGTAAAACCGCGGACACGGTGTAACATCATAAATAATTAATGTTTCAAAAAAGCTTACAATATGCACGTTCTTTTGTACCCCTGTGTAGGTTGATTCAGATTAAGGTTAAGCGCCGTGCAAAACAAACGTTCCGGGTCGCGTATTTCGAAAACCCGTGTTCAGTACGTCACCAAGCCAGTGACGAGATCAAGACAGTTTTTAATACGGAGATGTTTTTCGAGTGCATTTGTCGTTTAAAATGGCAATAACAATATTGACGTGCTCGGTGGCCGTGTTCGTAGAGAATGGAGGTTCGATCTTCGGCGCGAACAAAAACTGCCTGTACTAATAGAGCTACCACTGCGCCCCGAGCTTGTCAGTTTTATGACCGCGCGGATAGGAGGTGCATACTACCAACTGCACGTCCGAAAAGTAGATATGCTATCGAAACGTCAACAAGGCATACAAGAGATGTTGACGCGCCCATTGTTCTGGAGGAGTCAAAGCATTAACACTAGGTGCGTTTGAGGGCAGCCATTCAGGTTAACCTTTTAAATGTCAAGTCAATTAGAGTAGCCTGATTGGCTTTCAAAATTGACTGCAGCGACAAGCAATTATGAATATAGCCGCTTAAATATTAGATAGCAGTGACGAGAAATAAAATATGGAAATTAGGATTGAACTGTCGTCGGAACTTGGCACCAATTGTCAAATTAACGACAAGTGACCAGTAGCACAGTGTGTTTAGGCATCAGTCTCATGTTTGACTACCGCCGTTTCGGGTTCGAATCCCGTACACAACCACGTTCGTGGTCATGAATGTGCAGGAGGTGCATGCTGGCAACTGCATTCTCCGAAACCAGTTTATGCCGACGAAACGTCAACTGGGCCACATGGAACAGTTGACGCGCCATACACCACAAGGGGTTAGGACAATTGAGTAGTAGTAGTACTTACAGATGCGTTTTACTGGTACAATTGAACAATATATCGAATGCAGGTTAGCCACCCCACTGGTCCGTACAAGCTTAAGTTGTTGTTGTAATGCATGGAGATGCCCTAAACTGCACCAGAAAAATGTTCAAAAAAACACACCTATTGTATCGAGTGGGAATGGAGGACATGCAAATTCGAATAAATGCCACGATATGATACCAAATAAACCCGGAGGTGAATGAGAGTGCAAAAAATGTCGAAAATTACCGAGATTAGTGTCAAACCAATAGTTTTCGAAGTAGCTGGAATGAATGATGGCGCTGCCAAAGACGCTAGCTCATTCTAAAGAAGGGTAATTGTTTGGTAATGATCATTGGCCGATCAATCGACCAACGGATCACTTCGTCAGACATCACCATTTATCTACATCGTGCTCACAAGTATTCCTCGTGCTTTACTCAATTGCCCTAACCCCTTGTGGGGCATAGCGCGTCAACTGTTCCATGTGGCCCAGTTGACGTTTCGTTGGCATAATCTGGTTTCGGAGAATGCAGTTGCCAGCATACACCTCCTGCACATCCATGGCCACGAACGTCGTCGTGGACGGGATTCGAACCCGAAACGCCGGTAGTCAAACATGAGACTGATGCCTCAACACACTGCGCTACCGGTCGCCCCCTCGTGCTTTGCATGCACTTGTCCGTCTTTCGCTTAAAAACTACTAAAGTATTTTCTTGTCGCGTACATACACTTGCCAGAAAAAGTATCCGTACATGCAAGCCACCAAAGTTGTTGTTGTATTAAAAAGGAGATGTCCACTTAATTTGACTGTTTTCTTTTATAATAGCATAAAATCGACATTTTTTCATAATTACCAGTATGTTTCATAATACAATACTTACTATTTAAAAACACTTGAAACTCAAACAAAATCAATATATGGCAACATGTTTGGCCAGAAAAAGTATCCGTACAGAACAAAACGGGATTCCCCGTGCTATGCAGTGGCATGTGCAGATGCATATGTATGTACAATATTTAGATCCGATAATAGTTCTACTTTGATTTGTGATAGGTTTAGAAGTGAATGAAGTTATTTTATTTTAAAGTTTTTATGCACTAGAATACATGATGGTGCCCAAAATTAACGAAATCAGTGCTGATGAAAGGAAAATTATGCTGAAACTTAGGAGTGAAGGCAAAACTTTCTGCGAAATTGGTCAGATAATAGGCAGAACTTACTCTTCTGTCCAGTGTGTGGTGAAAATCTCTTCTGTCCAGTATGTGGTGAAAACATTTGATACAACTGGTTCGATTGTGTCAAAGTCTCGTTGTGGTCGACCCTCCATACTGACTGAACGCGAAAAAAGAACCGTATTGCAGTCAGTTAAAAAGAATCCTCGAGTAACTGCTTCTCAAATTAGTAGAAATATAGAAGACTCTTTTGGGAAGGTTCTCCACGAGGATACCATACGAAAAATACTGAAGAAAGATGGATATCGCTCTCGTATAGCACGTAAGAAACCATACATTTCGGAAGTGAACAGGAAGAAACGTGTGGATTTCGCAAATGAATTTATAAACAAGCCTCCAGAGTTTTGGAAACATGTCCTGTTCTCCGACGAAAGCAAATTTTGCATATTTGGCATTAAAGGCAGAAAGTTAGTGTGGCGGAAGAGCGGTACTGCCCTCGAAAAAGAAAATTTGATACCTACTGTCAAACATGGTGGAGGTGGTGTTATGCTCTGGGGGTGTATGGCGGCAGAAGGAGTTGGCCAAATTGTGTTTATCGAATCAACTATGGATCAATACGCTTACCTTAATATTTTGAAGGCGAATATGAAGCAAAGCGTTCAGCAGTTGGAACTTAGTGACGATTTCTGGTTCCAGCAGGATAATGATCCCAAGCACACAGCACACAATGTGAAGCTTTGGTTGCTCTACAACACAAAACATCAGTTGCGTACGACACCCCAATCCCCAGACCTTAATCCCATTGAACATTTGTGGGATTTGTTGGAGCGCAGGATCCGTCGCCACAGGATAACTTCATAGGAAATGCTGAAAAATGTCATCGTCGATGAATGGGGTGAAATTACCAGGCAGGATACAGCCAAATTGGTCCACTCCATGCCACATCGACTGAAGGAGGTCCTCAAGCGAAAAGGCTATCCGACAAGTTATTAAGCCCTGATATATAATAAAAATATTTGAATATTTTAAATTCGTATTGTCATGTACGGATACTTTTTCTGGTTCGTTTAAGTGAAACTTTTTGTTTTTGTTTTGTAAAATCTAGTTTTTAAAGGAATACCAAAGAAAAAATTTATAGATAAGGTAGTCTGATTACTGAATAAATTTTATTGCTTAAATATTAAAATGTAGCAGTTCTTTTTACCACGAATTTCCTAATATGTTGCTCTATTTTGATCGTGTACGGATACTTTTTCTGGCAAGTGTATAGTATGAATGAGATTCATTCATATGGAAAAAGGGACGCTAGGACGAGGCTGGTGATGCGAAATGCATTTGAATTTTTCTATGGATAGTGACCAGCCCTTCCAGCTCGTCCCTGCAGCATAATCATATCCATGATAACACGAGTATGTGGTATCATACATTTTCTTCCAATAATTGGTTATTCCTAAGAACCACTGATGATGACACGCCAGACATCAAGAATGAAACTTTATTTGCATCACCTTTAAAACTCAATGAATTCTAACAGGATATCGATATATCAAAATATTGCGAAAACATTGCTCGTCGATCCAAAAAATCTTAAAATAGTATCATTTATAAGCAATCTTCATTATCTGATAGATGCTATTTGCTATTCACCTCCTACTTGATCGTGTTTCTAATTAACTCGAGGTCCAAGTTAAACCGGCTCTTGATTTTATGAGTTTTTATCATCTGCATATTTCACCCAATTCTCTTTGTATAGTGAATACATTACATAAAACTGTGCCCCTGCCTCCTCATTTTTTTTTATTCAGATTGCCGTGAATTTGGGACCATCATCAAGATAAGCTCTGCCATTAAAACTCACACAAAATAGATAAAGTCGCACCAATCCCAAAGTACATAGAGTAGCCTAGCACCGGTGCTAATGTGAATTTTGGCCATTCTGGATGATTTTGTAAAAATTACATTTACATCAAATCTTTATTGTTAATTTTGGATCTTGTAACGTAACAGAATTCACTATTTTCTTTACGAACACTATCGAGCATGCCCAAATACGTAGTAAATAGTACCTCAGATTTTTAGGGCTTAAAAAAAGAAAATCATAAAGCACTGAGGTCAACAACTTACGACTGACGAGGTAGAGTATCTAGCAGTGCTGAGCATGACTGATATGGTCTCTGAACGGAAATAGGAAAGGGGTGAAATATTTAACGAATTTTGAACGATTGAATGGCCTGGCCTGCTAGGTAGGTAGATGGGCTGCTGTGACAAAACACAGCTCACTTAGACCTCAAATAGGTCTGTTGTGATACCACTAACACACATCCTCTCTCAATATTTCTGATAGTTAGAACCATCCAGAGCGAACAATAAAACTCTGGAGTTTTCCAACATCCGCGCTTTCAAGCTCTTCCAAGTCAGTGATGAAGTAGGATCCAAGTAACGACCTCCTTCTAACTGCAGAAGCTGGACAGGAACAGAGAAAGTGGAAACTACTTTCCTCCTCGTTCACGTCCCCACAGCTCCTGCAAAAGTCATTGTAGGGAAACCGAAGTCTCCTGACATGTTCCCCAATGAGACAATGCCCAGTGATAACACCCACCATCGAGCTAATATGCCTTCTGTTTAGCGACAGTAAATTTTTAGATCGGGTAGCGTCCAGTATGGGGCACACCGATCGAGTTGTGCGGCAGGTATTGCCATCAATCCATCTTGCATTGGCTTTGTTAATCGCCTCAGATTTTACGATCAGTTTGCAAGAAGCAATTGGAGGATAGATATCACCATATATAGGTAGTTGGGGTTCCCCATTCAAACAGCCCAGTCTGGCAAGCTCATCAGCCTGACAGTTACCTTCCAGGCCACTGTGGCCAGGGACCTAGCACAGGACAATATTAAAATAGCTCCCCAATTCAGAGGGGGATGATCGACAATAATCCACAGTCTTAGATGTACACAAGACTGAATCCAGCGATCTGATTGCAGCCTGGCTGTCCGTATAGATGACAATGTCTCTACCAGCTATAACATGTCGTCCTAAAAAGATAAGAGCTTCCGAAATCGCCGTGATCTCCGCCTGCAAAACACTACAGTGAGATTGTAGACGGAAAGTCAGGCTTAGATTTAACCTGTCGCAATAGACACCTGGCCTGCTAACAGAGAATTAATAATTGTCGAAAATTGGTCATTCGAAAAGAATAACAGAGAAGCCATGACTTAACAAATAGGATTATAAAGACAATTTATGTACTTATCGAAAGTAGCACCCGATGAGTAGGATCTGTCGGTGGTACGAAACCAGAGGCCGAGGGTCCCATTACAACCGCATCTCGATGTGAGCGCGAGGGCATCTGAGCCGTCCGCCAAGCATTTCATCCTTATCGACCCACTTTGTGCCTCCCCTGTTTGTGTTGTCTTCCCCAGGCCTGTGAATTTCTTTTAATATGTACGGACAGGGGCAACTAGCGGCGAAAACCCCGCCCACGTCTCCCAAACTGAGCTACAGCAACACAGGCCGCTTATTGGCTCGTTAAGGGGATTTTTTCTATGCCAGATGGCACTGCCGGATCTTCACGATAGGGTCCGTCCCCACGGATGCCCACCATCCCGTCCATATCAAAAATATTTCCGAAAATTTTAATTTTAGCTTAAATTTGTATTTGCCCAATAACATGCTCGATTGAAAAGAAAAAAAAAATCGAATACAAGTTACGATGCAACACCTACTGAGTAGTGCTTATCTGGACGGAACTGCCAAGTTAGGAGGGAATTAAAATCGAGTTTCATGTGCCAAATAAAAAAAAAATGATGCAATCCTCACAGTCAGCCAAATCTCGGTCAAAGCTATCCAGCTCTATTAAATGCTACATAGAAGAAATTAAAAGTTTTTCCTTATTGGGAAAAATGGATCAAGAACATTGTCCTATTTTTGGAAAAGAAATCGTACAAGCTTTTCCCCCTGAATTCGAGATTAAACGTATCGCGGCAGATTTTGACTCAATTTTTGTTGGACATGACAAATGATGATGATGACTGCGTGTGTTGCATTTGAGACTGGTCACCATCATCCGATATACGGCTCAGACTCGGTGCGGAGAGTTTTTTGTTTATTTATTGTGGTTCGGCCTTACTGTGTGAATATTTCTTGATGAATATTTGAAACAAGCATTGGTGACTGCCTTATTACCATTTTTAATTCAACACCTCTGGACCATTTCATTTTCCGTTTTAATTTTTCCATCTACAACTTTCGGACTGCACCGGGGCAATTTGATTTTCCCAACGGCCCAACGTCGGGTACTGCCACGATTATGATGATAATTTAGGGGAACTTGAAGCCTTATTCCAGCTACATATCTCTAACACTAAAATTCTGTAAATGGTTTTTGGCCTGAAACCATAGATATACATATATTGAATATTGGTAATAGTACTATCCCCACTCTGTGCTTGAGGTTATTTTCGAACCAATTCGCGCATGCGCACTGCTACCTATTTGCACGCGGTCGTTATACGTTCGGTAAATGTCGTTACGCCATCGGCCACAATTTTGATATTTACGAAGCATTTGGCCCCTCGCTCCTTGGGCCCCTGGGCCAAATGTTAATACATGTTGCGCGTGTTTCACTGCCCAGACGCGAATATGTGAACCATAACTCGATATTCAAATTTTTACCCCCACTCTGTGCCTATTTCCTATCTGTTCAATATATATCTATGCTTGAAACACACGCGGGCGCCACCCAGTAGCCGCAAAAGAAACGAAGGGGTTTGAATAGTCTATAATTCCTTTATTTTTCCATGATTTTCAAGATTTCAGGGGGTATCGCTCGAATTTCTTCTCGAATATTATTTTTTAGTTGGGGTATGGTCTGTGCCTTATTCACATACACAGGCTCTTTCAAATATCCCCAAAGGGAAAAAATTGGGAGCGGCAAATTAAAATCGCTGCTTCTTGGAATAATGCGTTCGCCGAAAATGTCCTGTAACAACGCTATTGTTTGTCTTGCTGTATGCGCTGTTGCTCCATCTTGTTGAAACCACATTATGTGTATGTGAATAAGCCACAGACCATACCCCAACTAAAAATCGCACATACCCTTCAGCCGAAGGCTAGCTTATTTTTAAATCTGATTGCTTGAAGCTTGTATTGTACTACTACTCAATTGCCCTAACCCCTTGTGGGGCATAGTGCGTCAACTGTTCCATGTGGCCCAGTTGACGTTTCGTTGGCATAAACTGGTTTCAGAGAATGCAGTTGCCAGCATGCACCTCCCGCACATCCATGGCCCCACAAACGTCGTCGTGGACGGGATTCGAACCCGAAACGCCGGTAGTCAAACATGAGACTGATGCCTCAACACAATGCACTACCGGTCGCCCCCACTACTTAAGGTGCATTTATGTTGGAGCTCTGCGTAAAACGATTAGAGCAACACTCTTATTATTGTACGGGAAAAAAAACTCAACATTCACACTTGGGGCCTGTAATTTTCTTTAGAATATTATCATTTACGTGCCTGCGGATATGGACTAAATATGCTGATATATGAAACTAGCCGGCCATGGTAAGCCATCTATTGTGCCATAGCCTTTTTTCAGGACAAAAACCCTCTACTTATCTAATAAATGCCAGTATGTCCTTTATCGAAGTACTCTTAATGACATGGGCGTTTACAGTTGTCACTACAAGAGTCAATCTCCTAAACCTAGACCAAGCAATCACAGAGCGTTTACAAAGAAGGTGTACTCCTTTTCTCTAGGCATAGCCGACACTCCATCTCTTAGGAAAACCTTTGATTTTGACATTAATCTCGGTCTCTTCGGAATTTTTTTTATCAAAAAAAAAAAAGAAGAGTGTGGGGTCATTTCTCGCAAAGGCCGCTAAAGTAAAGTTTTACCAAAACAAGAACCCAGAAATTCCGCCTCTCAGTCAAGGCCGGACAGTGACAAAGAAGATGGAGAACGCTCTCCTCCTCATCCGCGTCATCACAGCTCCTGCAATAGCCATTGAGAAGAATATGGAGCCTTCAGGCAAGCTATCCGATAGGACAGTGCCCCGTAATAACCCCCGCAACCCTACCAACGTGTTTCCTGTTCAGTGAAAGCAATGTGGCAGAGCGACTAGCGTCAAGTTTCGACCAAATCGACTTCGTTTCGCCGTTCAACCATCCCATGTTCGCCCTGTCAATCGCAGTGGCTTTGATAACAAGTTTGCACGATGTGGCTGACATTTTGATGCTTACGCGGTCCCCGTCAACAACACCGGTTGTTCTTTCCCGAGGCAGCTCATCCACCACGCAGTTGCCTGTGCAGCCACAATGGCTCGGTATCCAACAGAGTGTAATGTTGAAAAAAATCACCCATCTCTATGAGGGCTAAACGACAGTTCGCGATGTAGTCAGGACGGATTCGAGTGATCGAATTGCAGCCTGACTGTCCGTATAAATAGTAACGTCCCTCGTGGTCACGACATGACTTCCCAGCCAGGTCAGAGCTTCCAGGAGTGCCGAAACCTCCGCCTACAGGACATTGCAGAAGTCGGGAAGACGGAATGACAGGTTAATTCCCAATCCTTCCGAATAGATACCAGCCCCAATTCCGCTATCGGTCCTAGAGCCATTCATGTAGATGTTAAATATCCATGGGATCGGAGGTCATGAGCGTGTTATCAACCCATAGATCCCTCGACGGGATCAAGCTGGTGTAGTTCCATCCAAAAACGTATTTTGCAGAAGTATAAACAGTCTCCACGAGGAGATTAGAGTTACCCAGTACAGTCGACTGTCCACAACTTAGCGTGCACCACTGCCCAGTTTCGCGAAGGCGTAAAACTGTAGATCAACAGATTTCTCAATGTGACTGACCAAAGAGTGCAAAGCCGTGTCCACCGACTTACCTTTCCAAAAAGCATGTTGCGACGTGGATAAAAGGAGTGACGAGATAGTATCCCGCAAATGGATGTCAACCGGTCTCTTTAGTAGTTTCAGCATGTTGAAGAGAGACTAATTGATCGAAGATCGTTTGGGCGCGCATGTGAACTTCTACCCGCTTTCGGGATAAAAATCACCTGCACTTCCCTCCAGATGCGAGGAACGTACACCAGCTCCAGGCAGATTAGGATACACTCTATCCATGGATATACGATATGCTTTGAGATGACTGCGAACGAAATGAACCAACGGCCAAAATACAAATACAAAATTTGTATTTTTAAAACTTGCTACCTGTTCTTCTCTGCTATTCCATATAGAAATTTTACTTGATTTCAACCCATTGGAGTTGGGGCCCTGAGTCGCCATGCTGTTCCTCCTCAAACTGACCATTTAGACCTCTCCTCTCGCTGAGATAATTCAAAAGCGCTTCAAACGAAATAATACGCCCTAAGAATTTTTCCTGAAGAAGACACAGTATGAAGAATTGGGAAAAAAAAAGTTTAACTAGGTGCGAGGCTACATGTGCAATGGACGGTTTGGTGGGCATCCGAAGATGCCCGTGAGAACGGACCCTAAGGTAGCATAATGATCGTGTGTGGCGACACTAGGGTGCTTTCCGATAGGGGCGCTCGAATCGACGAGAAGACAAGAAGACGTCAGCTGATGGAGAACTTTCTCTCGCGTCCTATCTTTTGAAGTTATCACGTGTGTTTGGTTAGAATTTGAAAGAACCGATAAATAAAGGTTTTGTTCCGATTGTTTTATACGCAGAGTTTTCATTATGTAACACGTGTTACATCAACATCGCGTTCTAGTGGATTAGTTACGCAACGTCAGCGTATTTTCCCACACGTGAAGGTCGGGCCGTGCCATCTGGCGAAGAAAAAGGTTAAAGGAGCTAAGAAGCAACCTATGCTTGCTGAAGCTCAGTTCGATAGTCGTGGGCGGGGGAAAACAACACAAACATGGAAACCAAAAATGGCGAATAATAAAAAAAAATAGGGCGACATGGTTGGAATGGTTGGTGGACGGTACAGATGCCCTCGCGTTCGCATCGGGGTCCAGGTGTAATAGGACCTTCGGCCTCTGGTTTTGTATCACCGACAGATCAGTACTCATCAGGTGCTGCCTTCGATCTACCGGTGGAAGCAACACTACCAGACCAGAATATGGTTTATTACTGGTGGTTCATTATACATGTTTGAAAATAATTGTTTTTATCCAAATATATAGTCCGGATGGCGCAACGGTTAGCACGTTCGCCTTCTATGCACTGGGCCCCGGTTCCTACTGAATGCAGTAGTCTTCGATAAAAAAAAAGGGAATTCACGTGTCGAACTATGAGCCCACTTAGCTGTTAAATGAGTATCCATTTAAATAAAAATAACTCAGTTGAACGTGTTGCCGATCACACACCTCTGCTCAAGACACCGTCGCAATTTAGAAAATGAGATGATACTAACTCATCTTGAGGCCATGGTTCAGATTAGACTGTTGCGCCAGTTATTTATTTTTTATGTTCATTTTTCGCACGAGCCTTCCTCCTTGGCTAGGCATAAATGTCGATTAGATTAGCTCTAGCGAATCAAAGCTTAGGAAGATTAAGCAAGGTGTACCCCAAGGAGGAGTTTTATCTCCTACCTTGTTTAATTTATACCTATCAGGACTCCCAATACCACCTGAAGGGATCGACATCATCTCCTACGCTGACGACTGCTCCATTCTGGCAAAAGGGAACAACATAGCGGATATGTGCGAAAACATCAACGGTTATTTTGAAGAACTTAACTCGTTCTTCATCAGCAAGAACCTTACCGTCTCAGCGCCTAAATCCTCGGGAACCCTATTTGCCACCTGGACGAAGGAGGCCCAGATGCAGCTTGAAATCTCGATCGGGAATCATCCTATTCCTACTACTATATAAACCATCCTAAAATCCTTAGGAGTCACGCTGGACCCCATGCCTCAACCGTGTGCGCCAGGATGCGTAGTAGGAATACTATAAAATCTTCAAAGCCCTGGCCGGTAGTACCTGGGTCGAGGATAAGGAAACTCTACTGGTCACGTATAAATCATTCGGAAGATCATTGGCCAACTATGCGGCTCCTGTGTGGTCGCAGAATCTCTGTGACAGTGGAAAAAGATTCAAACGTGCCAAAACGCTGCTCTCCGTACTTTTACTGGCTGTCTCCTGATGTCACCCCGGGACCATCTGCATCAGGAAACCAGGATGATGCCTTTAAGGGCTTCTTACCAAGCAATACCTGGTGGGTTGCTACCGAAGTGATCACCCAAACTCCAACCTCATGGACAAGACGCCGCCGCCCAGACATGTCAGGCGCGACTTGAGGGACCTAGAAAGGGATGTCCAGAGGTACAAAAGGGTACCCTTTGATAGTGGCGCACACAGGTTGGCTATTGCAGCGATACATCGGGCGGAGGTTCATCAGTTAATCGCAGGTTTAGGTTCGAATCCAGTTCTCTCGTCCATACCACCAATGATAGATCCGGAAGAGGAAAGACTTCCGAGAGCTACGAGAACGACACTCGCCCAACTCCGGTCAGCCTGGTTTTCACGACTGAACTCCTACCTATCCCGCATCGACCAGGACATCTCCAACATCTGTCCTGCATGTAATGGAGCCCCTCACGGCGTAAACCACATCTTTAACTGCCCAGCTGCACCCACGCACCTAACTCCCAGATCGCTGTGGGAGAACCCAATGGAAGCAGCCAACTTTCTATCCCTCAACAGTGGGGATGAAGACGAATTCGTAGGCATGTAACCAACAAACACACCGAATTCCGAACATTGCTACAACAACAACATTAGATTAGCTCTCCGAATCAAATTATTATGCACAAACAAGTGAAGTTTCAACCGCTAATTTGGTTTCGTCAATCTGGACAGTCTAGAGGGCACACCTGCCACCAGTTCACGCATATTGCACTTTGCTACCGTTCATCGAACTCGCCCTTATCAGAGCCCCACACTAGCCTTTACGCAATCGGTTGAGAAAATCAACTATTCGGGACTTTAGTAGCTTTCCGATTTTCCACAGCTGGAAAATCACCCGAGTGCCAGTCAATTACAATTAATGCGAAAACGTCAAGAATCTGTTGCTGCCGACAGATATCAACAAGCGGCCACCTAAAATAGCATACGTAGGCATATTGTCGCTGCCCACGGCAATCGCTCCTTCTCTCTCACTCCCATCTAACAGAAAACGTGCCGAGGGGGATTGAAAGGGGTAAGAGACATCTCAGACAGCTGTTTTCCCTAGTTTTTCACACCTGATGCGACGCGACAACGGAGGGAAATCCCCAAAACCCCAAACACACTTACCTGATTCTTTTGATAGTCCTCGACGGCTCGCAGTGCTGAATCCGTCAATTTGACGAAATAGTATTCCTTGCTGGTGTCAATGCAATTTTGTGTTAATCCATAATTGCCAGTACATAAGGCGGCCATTTTGACACATACACTTGCTCACACTACCGAACACGATACGCGCGAGAGGTAATAATCGTCGATGATGGTCGTAACGACAGCGGCGATTTGCAATCAAATCGGAAAGACGGCGATGGCAAAGAAAAATTTAAAACAGATAAAAGAAAGGAAAAAAATAAGAGAAATGGCAACCCGTGGACGTTTTGTCGCAATTGAACGACCCCGCGCTCGCTCTCACGCAATTTACACACGCACACACATTCACCGCACCGCGCGCACACACAGACACGACTTCGGTGTTAATTTTCACTAACCCATTCAAATTCGGGGCGCGTGCGCACACGTCAAATGGCGCTTTATAGATATATATTCTTGCACAACCACACGAGACACTTTCGCGAAGAATCGCCCGAACGACGGTGTTCAGCGCGCGCACTCACACACTTTCGCCACGCTCTCGCGATTTTCGCTCTCTCACTGACGTTTCAAACGCGAATCTCGCGATGATTCGGAACGACTACCGAACTGTCAAAACAACAAATCACGAATTGCGAGAATTTTTACGTACAAAATTTTCCCCCGACTTGGGGGATTTTTTTTTGCTTGCTGGTGCTGCTGCGTGTGATGTTTCTTATGCCGGAGGGACAAGGAGAGGGTTGACGTAATTCGATTGAACGACGGAAATAAATTTCAGTGTTTTGCCGTTTTGCTGCAAAAAGGACGAGAGCGCTGCTGACTTGGCCGGACTCGTCACGAAAAGCGCAACTAAAACGAACGAACGGAACGGAGTTGCACAGAGGCCGATTTCTGGACTGGAGACAATTAATATTGTCCGTTACGACTTCCTCTTGAGGGACCAGGCAGGGCTCAGTCTGGATGCGCCGCCCCCGGGATGGATGGAGACGGAGGAAGTGTCGGACCGGACCGGACACCGCTCAATGGACGGTTGTTATGGTCTTCTGGCTGTCGCAGCCTCGCAACCATAAAATCACTAAATCGAAAAACTAAAAAGTTTCACGCAATTCTCACAATTCTTCTTCCTCAACTGTTTTGATTTTTCAGGGATTGGACGTTCGTGTCCTCGCACTCCACACTGTCGCGAATTTCAGGCCGTGAACACTCTGGGAATCGGAGGAACCGAACAACACTCGTCACTGCCGTTCACCACTCGACAACTTTTTCTTTCATCTCTTCACAACCTTTTTTTCGACTATTAATTTTTGCCGTTTGTGCAATTTGCGTGGACTTTTTCGCGGTTGGTCGGTTCACTTGAAAATACACTTCTTCGCCGCGACGGTTTCACGACCGTGTAACTTTTATTGCCTGCACCCCGGGCTGATTTCACGAGGCAATGATATAACTGTCTGCAATTTGCAGTCCTTTTTCCACCACTCACTGGTTTTCACGCGTTTTGTTGTTTTCGCTTCACTCGCTCGCCTAAACTCTTCCTTCCTGGCCGCTTTTTCTCCACTACTGCCGCTGGCCTCGCACCACGGTTCGTGCGTGCTGCTGCTTTCTAGGTTTCAATTCCGACGGCGGCACCACCACGAACGACCCGAACTACCTTTAAAATTGAAAACATCTTTTTTAGACGACAAAATTATTCACAAATCCACACATTATGCGAGCTTCAAGTGATTCGCTTATCTCGTGAGTCGTCTACGTCTAGTGGTCGCGGTCGGTGTCAGTTGTGTGTCATGTACCACAGTGGCGAGAGAGAGCATTCGTGAATGTTGTGGACTCTTTTTGGCATATGTGGCCCCCCAATGGCGTCTATTCGGTCGAGCATGCGATTGGCAGGGGCTCCAAACAGCAGAGCAGTGTTGCCGAGTAGTGTTTTTGCGTCAAATGTGTGTGTCTCTCTCCCAAAACGTGAGAGAATTGAGATAGGCTCCCCGTTTCCCCATCGCCAGTCTGTTGCTCGCTGTTTTATTATAAAATCCATTATCGAAAACCAGTCTTACATCGCGAACAGCCCCTTGAAAAGAAATAATTGGGACGGCGCGGAGGCACACACCACCACATTACGTCAATGAGAGCGGCACGAAATCATATGTGAAGGCTGACTTGACTGCGGAAGGACTGTTTCCAATATTTTGGACTATTTCCGAAAATATACATATAATCACTTCACTAGCGTTATTTAGCAAGAACGTAAGTCCAATTCAAAGGATATATGCAAATTGTGAACTGAATCAATTAAATGCGACATGTCACCAAACAACAATCAAAATTTTGCCTTATCTTTTTGCCACGTTCTGTGTCGAAATGGGGGAGGCGACGGGTGTCTCAATGACGCGACCCCTCAAATTCACTCTTTCCCCAACAGAGCACTCGAGGGCGCCGGCAGCCAGACGAGTTGGGAGACGACGACGGCATGTCCGGACGACCAATTGGATATATTCTCCAGTCGGCTCGGCTCAATAATGAACATATTGGACGCAATATTTTACTTTTCCCGCATTCTAAGTATGCTTCGCCAGCAGATTTAGGATTCATAATTCCATATATCCAACACATGAGCAATTTGCCAATTGGTGGGCATCATAAAATTAGACCGGTTTAAAGCGCGCCCCTACTTGAAGGACGAATTCCTTTCACTAGTCCAACCAAATGCCAAGCAACACCACGATATAGACGCAATTTGCGCTCCCAAAAAAGCTAGTAAACTGCCTCACACAAGGTTTACGTAAAGTCTTGATCATAGTGAACGTGTTTCACTCTCTTCTTGCCATAGTCAGGTTTGTCTACCTGTAGAAATAATATCAAAATTCGCATACACTCGACGAGTTCATAAATGAGCGCATCAGTACAGTAAAAAGCTACGTACCAGCAGACAATTTCCTCGTTTCGATTTGATCCGTTTGGAAGACACAACAAAACCTTTTCCCCCAAAAAGGACACTCTATTTTTTTACGAAGACAACAAAGGATCAGTGAAAAGGATACCGTGCATCCAATCTTCACAATGTATCAATGGAAATTTCCCTGTAACCCCCCGTTCCCCGGGCACCTTTCAGGATTCAGTTCGAATGCAACACACCCGACAATGGTGGTCGCGGCGACGACGACAAACAGGATAATCTCAGGGAAAACACTTTGAATGCACACGCACGTAACTTGCGCACGACTATCCACAATACGAGAGGGGTGATGCGAAGAGAGGAGTGCACTCGATTTTTTTAAGACACTTCCAATTCGAAAAAATGTGGTATGTGAATTGGCAGAGAGTCAAATGAAAATTGGAAAAATCCCGACGACCTCGTTGTCCGTACGGAAATTGGAATTGAAGGAGTAACGATAGAAAAAAAGGATGTCGATATCTGGATGTCTCAAAATGCCTTTTTTTGAATAGTTACGATTAAGATATTGCCACGCGATTTTTCTTCACACCGCACACCGCACTAATCGTTGGTTATTTCACGCGATTAGAGATTACACAAATTTTCACATGGAAGAGGTTGACTTGATAATCAATGGAAGGACACGATAACAACACGGGATACACGAACCGGAGGAGACAGACGGCAGAGAACGGGCGGAGAGAAAGGACGAGGAAGAGAAGGAGGACAAGAAGGAAGACGGTTATGTGGAGAATAGAAAATGTCAAATTTTCCGTATGTTAAAAAAGGTGCCGTGCCAGCGATAGTGTCTCGCACGATACACAATCAGCCTGCCTCTGCGCTCTCTACCTTGGCCAATTCGTGCTGTTGCCTACTTCTTTCGCTGACAATATTTCAACGTCTTCGTCTTTTCCGTATGGTTACGATGTCGCCAGCCCCGAGACATCGTCGTCGACTTCGTCCACGATGGAGCAACATAACGAGACCAGACCAGTCAGTCAGCTCTCCGATTGAATCAAGATAAAAAAAAATGTACAATCGTCCAAGAAATAGACGTCAGCTCGAATTTTGCCGCGGGCTGTTGAGTTCGTGGCCCATTCGATTGCAGAAATTTCGTGTGGTGACGGCGAGTGTTGCCAACTAATAAGAGGAAATGGGAGGCGAAAGTGGGAAAGCAAAAAGCATGCTGAAGCGAGCGCTTAATTTTAATAACCAACAAATGCTGTGCTTTTATTGAGGTTCCATTTTAACCGGAAAGGGATTCGTTTTTACCACAGGACTTGCAGGTTTTAAGCTCCGCAGCGAGACAGGGTAAACCGTAGACCACCTGAGCTAACCGAGAATGATATGGAGACTATGCGTCCAAGAAAAAGTAAAAATAATCGGAAATGAGGGGCTGTGAATTCACTAGATGAGTGAAAGGGAAGCTTTACTGACGCATTATTAAAAATGGCGAAATAGACTAACAAAGTCGAGAAAAACGTATTTCAATTTACTTAACTCTATTCTCGGTTGTTAATGGAATTTAGCTCGACTTCATGGAACTTCCCCGAGTGCAAACTAATTTCACGGCAGTGTATACTCGTATTAACATTGCAATCAATTTGGTCAAATACCCCTAAATTTTGCAAACACGGCAGCCCATTATTGGCTCCCCCGTATAAACGACAGAAAACAATAATCATGGCGAGTTCGGGACTCGTGTGCGATAACACGAATCGTTTACGAACAAAAGGTGCGCACACCAATTAGAGAGCGCGCCGATGAAAACGAGTAAAACTTGTTACGTTTTCGACTCGCTCACACACCTGTATGTGAATGCAAGAACGAGACGGCAAGATTACGATTTGCGGTAGCGAACAACTTTTCTCTTTGATTAGGCGATTGCGGCTGCTGTTGCATGTGTGTGAGTGTGGTTCAAGGAGACTTTTGCGTGTGAAACTGTTGCTGTTGTGCGGCTCACGACCCGTTGTCGAACGTGCGGCGGACAACGGACCAGCAGCGATGGTATGTGTGTCAAGTTATTTGGCAAAAACAAAGTGCCCCGACTGGATGACATTGAGTGATGGAATTTTCGGGACATGGAGGATGGATAAATTTGTTGATTTTTTTTACTGTAATCCCTTTTGGTACGAGTTATGTTAAAGAAAGTGAAGTGGTTAGGAGCATTTCGAGCCAGTTTTTGGTCGTATCGAGTCACACAACTTCCCTATTCTCTTAGGGTGGGCACACACACTTGCGTCCAAAATCCAAATTGTCCTGCGTTCAATCCAAAATCCGTAGTGTGTGGGGTTCAAGTCGACAGCTCCCGAATCCACCGCAATCCAAGTTGAACATTCAACTTGCCCAAAATCGACGAACCAGAACCCGACTGCCACGACGTCTGTGCGCGAAATCCGAACTTAACCATTTAGCCTGAGATTAAGACATGAGACTCTTAATCTCAGGGTCGTAGGTTCGGGCCCCACGTTGGGCGCCAATCTATGTAATGTGCCAGTTGGTTACCAGATGGTGTTTTGGGGACGGAGCCGAAACTTTGCCGAAGGTGATCATGATGGTTCGGCGATGCTAGAAGCGAATGCTCCACAACGAGCTAAGCGGCACAGCTCAGTTCGGGAGATGTGGGCGGGGTTTTTGCCCGCTCGTTGCCCCAGCCATCACATAGATAATAGCCGCTTTCGGTTCATTAATCCGGCTTCACAGACCGAAAAAAACGGCACGGCTCTGCGACGAGCGAACTTAAACAGCCACCATACAGATACTTCGCCGTCGTGATGGCGAATTGCGTACTCAGTATACACTTAGACGGGGCGAGGGAAGTTGATGTTCAACCAATTTGCTTTCAACTTTGCTCCGATGAGATCCCATGTGAGACCTGGATTAAAACCGGTCTGTCGTTTTGTATGAAAATGATCTGAAAATTGGTTGCATCGAAAAGGGCTAATATGCATCATGTGCCTTGGGGGGTAAACAACACAACTAAGCTGGGTCCCACTGACTCATGCACACACGCTCCGGGCCCAGATGGTTTCGACCCTTGGCCTCTTAACCCAAACACAAAATCCCACCAATGAAGTCTCGTGGCCGGCAAAAATGTCGGGACCTCCCAAAGCGGAGGGCAGCTTCTACTACGAGGCCTACAAAGTCTGAGGACAGTGCTACAATAAGGAAAAAAATTAACTGGGCTCCGAAGATAGCCGGCAACCATTGTAGAGGAGAAAAATAGCAAAGAGAAAAGGAAAAAAAATACTGCAGCTCCCATCACCCAAACGATCAACAGATTACAGGGAATCCTGAGGCCAGCAGAGGCGCAACACTGCATTAATTGCCGTAATTCACCCATAAACTCTGCAAGCTGCTGATCACATGAATAATAGACAAATGCTATGGTAGGCAATCAAAAGTTGAAAGCTGACGTGAAAGGACTATCCTGGCAAACGGAATGGCACTCAGGGCTCCTTTGCGCTTTGTCCGGACACCGAAGTTGCTCCAAATGGCGGTAGTTCAGGCTTTAGGTACGTGGCTGAACTACAAAAGACAGACACAATACTAGGATTGCCTTATTGAACTGACTCTAAAAGGAAAAACTACTCTATAGGAAGTATGGGGGTGCTACGGAGGAAAACACAGCTACTTGAAGGGAAAATACGTGGAGTAAAGATGGCTAAGTCCTAAGACTTAGAGCAAGCAGCCTTAATGTGCTTGTGGGGATACAAATTGGTGAAAGGACTAAAAAGGAACCCGATGAGGTCCTTCTCAGTCCTGTTCTGTACTAGAAATGGGCCCCACGTTGGGCGCCAAATATGTAATCGACGGTTGGACGCCATCCAGGGATGCCCGTGGGGACGGCGCCTAAGGTAGTGACCGTGCAGGTCGGGCCGTGTCTTCTTGTGAAGAAAAAGCCCCTCAACAAGCTAAGCAGCGGCCTATGCTTCCTGTAGCTCAGTACGGGAGACGTGGGCGGAATTCTCGCCGCTTGTTGCCCCTGTCCTTTACGCATTAACAAAAATCATACGCCTGGGTAAGACAAAACAAACAGGGGAGGTAAAAATGGGGAGTAAAAAAATTGAGGCGATGAGGATGGAATGGTTGGCGGACGTTGGTGGTGTAATGAGATCCTCGGCCTGTGGTTTCGTACCACCGACAGTTCATTACTCATCAAGTACTGCCATCAATCTGCCGGTGGACGCAGCACTACCCGACTAGAAAAATGAAAAATACTGACGAGCCAATTACCATAAAAAAAGGATGAAGCATTTTTGAAACAACCGTGACGAGAATTAAATTGTAAAAGGTTGGAAGAGTTTCACTGGGAAACAATTGCCTCCGTATGAAAATTGTTGCTGTTGTTGTTGTAGCAAATTGAGAAGTTCAATTGTGTATGTGTGTCAAACATTAGAGTTCGTTTTCTATGCATGCCGTGTCGCGTCCAAGGAATTTGCCACCTCAACGAGGTCTTGCCAGAGCGCTATTGGTGTTAGTTGCATTGGTGCTGCTGGGTAATGAAAGATATGTTCCACATTGCGACGGGTAGCGTCACATGCTGAGCAATTGTTACGTACTGTTGGGTCGATTCGGGACAGGTACGAGTTTAAGCGAGAGCACCAACCTGAGCGAAGTTGAGCAAGTATCGTCCAAGTTGCTCTTGGTAGTCTTACTTCATCCGCTGATATGGTTGGTGGCTACGCTGCTAGTACAGGGTTTGACTCAAGTCCCTCCATCGTCGCATGAGCTTTCTCTCTATGTAGAGTAGCAATAGCAGCTTTGTAGATGATGTCGTCGAATGGTTCTCGCTTGAAGCGTTTGACCTCTCTTTCGGGGTCTCTTAAGTTGCGACGGATGTGACGAGGTGGTGGTGTTCTGTCCATCAGGTTTGTGCTAGGATGGTCACGTCCGTAGCATCCCACAAGGTATTGCTTTGCTAAGACGTTGTTGTGTCATCTTAAAGGTAGCATTTGGGTCTCTTGATGTAGATGGTCTTTTGATGACATTAGGAGGCAGCGTATTGCTGTACGTAGTGCTGCTTTTTGACAGGTCTGAATTTTGTTCCACCGCGTGTCACACACATTTTGAGACCAGATGAGGGCTGTATCATTGGCCACAGATCTACCGATAGCTTTGTATGATACCAGTAGGGTCTCCTTGTAGTCCGGATGGCGCAACGGTTAGCACGTTCGCCTTCAACGCACTGGGCCCCGGTTCGATTCCTACTGAATGCGGTAGTTTTCGATAAAAAAAGGGATTTACGTGTCGGACTATGAGCCCACTCAGCTGTTAAATAAGTACCCATTTATGGGGTAAATAACTCGATTGAGTGTGTTGCTGATCACACACCTCTGCACAAGACATAACGCCACGATCTAGAAAAATGAGATGATGCTAACTCCTCTCGAGGCCATGGTTCAAATTGGACTGTTGCGCCAGTTATTTATTTTAGTAGGGTCTCCTTATCCTTACCCCACGAACTTCCAGCCAGAGCCTTGAGAACTTTATTCCTGCTTCTCATTTTGTCACAGACTGTTGATGCATGCGCAGAAAATGTGGCCATGCTATCAAGGGTGACATGCTATCGTTCCTGCGGCAGCCGGTTCTACGTACCGGAATGACCCGTTTTACGACAAGTTTTACAAGAGCTACCAAGCCCCTTCAATGCGAGAAGGTAGAAAATGTGTGTGTGTGTCATACTTTTCGAGACTGTTTTTATGCAAATTGGGAGCATCACATGTCGGCGCTACTGCTCTCAATTATCCTACACTACGCCGGTATTGAAACCAACCCAGGTCCCTAGATTTGCTGCGTTTACAGCAGGCCACTGCAATTGCATCTCTGCAAAATGCAACTGTTGCGATGAATGGTGCCATTTGAAAAACTGTTCTGGTCTGTCTCATCATAAATTAAGGCTAGAAATCATCAAAGGAGGGCGGATGGCTACAACTCTCTCCGCCCCAACACAATCAAATGATTCGCAGACGGCTCCAAAACGAAGAAGCATTATTGGTCCTGAACACCGAGTCTTCTTTCATTCCAATGGGTAAAACGCCGTCCGTGTTCCAAGCAGAAATACATGCCATCGAGGTCTGTGCTAGGCTGTGCCAAACACCTGGCTATTTAAACAGGGACATAGCAATATTTACCGAGAGTCAGGTTGCCATCAAAGCACTTACCAGCTTCACTTTAAATTCTAAGTTGGTGCTATCCTGTCAGGAAGTCCTCCATACTGTGAGTTCAAGAAACAAACTCACTCTTTACTGGGTCCCAGGTCACTCGGGAGTCGAAGGCAATGAGCTAGCAGATAGACTAGCAAGCCGAGCCTCCAAAAGCCCCCTTCCAGAACCTTTTTTGGAAATGCTACTGCAGAAACCAAATAAGAGACTGGGAAAGTGCTCTTGCTACATCACAATGGGAGGCCCTTTCAGACCTGAGAAAAGCCAGGCTGTTCAGCTGGGGCTACTCGCGTACTCGTACCTTGGAATTACTGCGACTGAGCACAGAGTCAGCATGATTTGTAGAATTTGGACGGGGCACTCGCGTTTGAAGGGTCACCTTAAGACCATGCGTATTGTGCAAGATGCTAACTGCCGCTTCTGCGAGGCTGATGATGAGACTTCAGAGCACATCCTTTGTGAGTGTGAAGGACTTGCGGAACGACGCATTGACCGCTTCGGCATAAAATTCCCTTTGGTCAAGAGCATCTCCTCTATTAAACGTGGTTGGCAACCAAAAACCGAGTCTTCTTGTATTGGGTACCAGGCCACCAGGGAATTGAGGGGAACGAGGCTGCGGATGAACTTGATAGACAAGGAACATCTAGTCGTTTTCATGGACCTGAGCCTTTTGTGGCGGATCACAGTTTGGTTGAGGCACCAGTCTCATGTTTGACTACCGGCGTTTCGGGTTCGAGTCCTGTCCACGCCGAGGTCCGTGGCCATGGATGTGCAGGAGGTGCATGCTGGCAACTGCATTCTCCGAAACCATTTTATACCGACGAAACGTCAACTAGGCCACATGCCTATCACAACATATGGAACAACATAATTCATGCAATAGTGCTTCGGTTCCCTTCTACGTCCTGCATTAGCAATGTTAATTTATTATTTGCCATAGTTTTCTGCTATTGCCGGAGACAAACATTATTGCCTGAGAGAGAGCTTATGTATTGAGTTTTGAACTTTATTTTTAGATATTTATAAGTCACTTGTTTGGTATCTATCACTAGTTGATTCGTTTCCTTTTTCTTAACTGAAGGCTGCTTTCACACGACGTGTACGAGACACGTTATTCGGCAGAAGCTTTTATCGAATTAAACAGTGCTAGTGTACATTGTCTGAAGATGTTCACACGGAGTTAATGCGAGAAAATCACAAAATCGAGAAATATGGCTTCTCGTGTACATACCACACGTGCCGCTGCGGTTCGGTAAAGATCGAATGCATTCCAGGCACATACATACGAGTATGATGTGTGCGAATCTGTTCTGTGATATTCTTAAAAGCTCGAAAGCATTATAGGCACACTCGCCATTATTTCACAGCGGAGACTATTCGTTGAAGTTTGTAGCTTCTTACGGGGGCGCGGTGACTGTCGTAGCTTTTCACACCGGAGACTATTGGATAAAACCATTTATGTGGAAAATCGAATGTTGCCGTGTGAAATGCTGTTTCGATTACGTGAAAAACTCATCCGAGAAAATATCGTATCAAATAGCGTCGTGTGAAAGCGGCCTTACGGTTAGACAAAGAAATTAATACCAATCAGTGGCAACCTTTTAGTTTCCGGGGCCCCGGCCGGGGGAATCACTTTTCACTCGGATTTTTGTCACTTTTCACTCGCGTCACTCTAAAAGTCAAGAATTTGCAAAAAAAAAAATTTTTTTTTTAATTTTTATTTTTAATTTTTATTTTAAGTTTTAATTTTTTTTTTATTTTTAATTTTTTTTTTCATAATTTATACTGAGTGTTTGGAATATTGGAGGCATGGAAAATTGAAATATTCGCAAATCCCCTTGCGTGGGCTCCGCTCGCTACGCTCGCTCCGCGCTTAAGGGATCGCAACCCTCAATATCGCACAAACATGAACGCTCGCTTCGCTCGCTCTGCGTGCAACAGCGTTTTGATCAGTTTTAAACACACCAAACACTCAGTATAAATCATTAGAACAAGAAAATAAGGAAAAAAAATTAAAAAATTAGGATTAAAAATAAAAAAAATTAAAAAAAAAAAAAAAAAATTAAAAAAAAAAAAAAAATTAAAAAAAAAAAAAAAATTAAAAAAAAAAAAAAAAATTAAAAAAAAAAAAAAATTTTTTTTTTGCAAATTTGAGAGTCTTAGGGTGACGCGAGTGATAAGTGACAAAAAATCCGAGTGAAAAACGATTTTTTCACCCCGGGCCCCGGAAACTAAAAATACCCCCAATCAGTTGATTGAAACAGATTAAATTCTCACCCAAACCACTTATTCTGCTTTAGTTTTTTTCTGAGACATTTTATCAAGTGATTTTTTCCACAAATTGAAAAACACGGAGAAAGACTAACTACCACGATCCCGCTGCCTGTCAATTTCATAACCGTTGCCATTCAATGAACTGAATTATCATGAATTGAATACTAAATTTGTTGAATGAAAAGCCAAACACAACCCGACACTGATCGATCAGCTAGTGAAATTGCAAGCCCTTATAAGGAAAATTTTGTTTATATCGTCGCCGAGAGCCAGGCGACGAAATCGACCGCTCACAGTGTCACCTGGCTTCAATCACTGACTGTAATCCAATCTCCCCACATATGAATTTGACAGTTGCGGTCAACGTTTCGTGTCGTACGTATACCGCAACCCTCCCCCATTGGAGAGAGCGAGACACCGGCACAGTCAATAGATACTTTGCCCACCAATACCACCACATCAACTTCGGGGGGAAATGTCAACTGCCAGTCAGCAACAGCTGGGAAAAAGGCTACCTTTCACGAAGAACTGTAAAAATGTCATCTAGCTGGACAGGATCGTAGCAAAGGCAAAAGGAAGGATCGCGAGACATGTTCCACAGGCACCCAAAATGTCGGGACAGTCCCCGACATTCACGCACTCATACAGTGGCAGCGCGATTGCAACCAATCGGACAAGCGAATGCTTCGCGTGACACAGAAAATGCTGAAATCGTTTGGGCCATCGTAATCAATACCGAGAGCCCCACGACGTCTATGCAATTTTCCTTTTATGACATTTCATTGCGCAGATTTTCCCATTTTCGCCGACTTGTTGTCGATCGGCGACCCACGAACATATGTTACGGGAACAATTTTGATCGAGCGACCGAATTGCTGCCCCAGCAACGACCACCACCGACCCGACGTCGGTGCCGACCGTTTTTTTCCTGATTTTCACTACGTTCCCGGATCAAATTCAAACTCACTTCAAGCTCGCACTGTCACCGTTCTTGGTCCCGGACACGGACACACACAGTTCAGTCCGAGTCCCTGGGCTGCCGTCATGGCAAAATCATTGCGCCGCATTCATTTTCACTTGTCGTCACGATTATTCAACATAAAAACTTTTTGCGATGACGGCCCCCATCAAGAGAAATCGTCGTTCGATCGCGTTGTGTCACTCGTGTCGTGTCTCGGCTGCCCTCAAACTTACGTTTCAGCTCCCCTCGCACGCACAGACACTCTACGACGGCTACGCTCCCCTCGGGCTTCACTCGATATGCTGATCACTCACTTTAACTCTGCCCACCAGCTTTCTTCCTACCTTTTCGTCACCACCGCGTACGGACTCGATTTTCCGCTTTTCGAACGGAATTTGGCCACTAATTTCGAAGCTTTTCCGCACGGGCCAACAATCGTGCACTGGTCGGAACCACTCAAGTGTTCACTTTTGCACCGTGTCCTCAAAATTCACTCGAAAATTGTGCACTGTGACGGGAACAAACAAACCAACCGACGTAATGGCCGCGACGGAGTCCGTCGCTAGACTAGCTCGAATTTTGACACTTCGTTTGGAGGTCGGCCGTCACGATACTGGTCGAAAACTGGTGAAATTGGAAAGTTCGCGAGCATTCGGACAGGGTTCGGGCCAAGTTCGTGTGACGGTCGGACGAGAGCCGATTGGGAGCAGGAAACGATTTGTTTGAAAGACTTGAAATTGAGCACAATTCCGATTGGATACTTCAAATTGGGCACGAATAGGAATGTTGTATGTGGCGCCAGGTTTGAATTTAAAAAATTGAAAATGGAAGAAATTGAAAGTTCTTTTTCTTCCTTGCCCTTTCATACCAATCTGCGGCTTCGCGTTGCTCTGCCTGTGGTATTGAAAGTTATTTCAATTAAGTGGGCACAGGATTAGTGGCGGATCCAGAGGGGCTAAAATGTTAGGCACGTAGCTTTTGTCTTGAAACATTTGAGGAAATGATCAATAAGTGATAACGAGTAGCGCTTAGCTCAAATTGCAAAATTCTTTATGGATTGGAGAATTAAGATTTTCTTTCGTGCTTGCATCTTCAGTACTGAAGCTAAAGGTCGCCACCCATTGACGAGCACAACCACGACCAAACTTCCATCGAACCATCAAATATCATAGGACGTGTGGAAAAAAAATTCCCCCTATTTCCACCGCTCTATGATATTTGATATTTGTAGTCCGGATGGCGCAACGATTAGCACGTTCGTCTTCAACGCACTGGGCCCCGGTTCGATTCCGGGGATTTACGTGTCGGACTATGAGCCCACTCAGCTGTTAAATGAGTACCCATTATGGGGTAAATAACTCGGTTGAGCGTATTGCTGATCACATACCTCTGCACAAAAACCGTCACGATCTAGAAAATGAGATGATGCTAACTCATCTCGAGGCCGTGGTTCAAATTGGACTGTTGCGCCAGTTATTTATTTATTTATGATATTTGATGGTTCGATGGAAGTTTGGTCGTGGTTGTGCTCGTCAATGGGTGGCGACCTTAACGTCTTACGTTGCAACATTCTTCGTAATTTACCTTTCAAGTCTTTGATTTTACCGACGTTCCTAATTAGACATGAAGGATAATTGCCCTTTTCGCGGTGTTGAGAGTACAACTCTTTCGCAGCGGCAGAATTTCTAGGGATTTCCATGGGTCTAATGTGGACATTTTCCAGTTCTGACGTAGTACAACAACATCTGAAACTCCCATCATGTGGTTTTCCGTAATTCATATGCGCCGATACCTATGATTTTTCAAATGTTGCCGTTCTGCACCCTGCACGTGAGAAATAAGAGGGACGCCGATATTGAAATAAGAAGAGATCATCATCTAATATTACGTTTACACTATCCGCAGATTACTTCATCTGCGCCGACTGATTTAATCTGGAACTGTCAAATACATACTGTTAAAATAAAAGATATATGTACAAGCGCAGCAAATTATATTTATTAATCAAAGCAAAATGATCCAACTTGTCGTATTGACGATTGACAACTTAACTGGTAGTTCCATAAGATTAGTGTTACCAAAGTACGATTTAATAATGTGACAACTCAGATTAGTATTACAAGAATACAAATGTACATATTTCCCAACACGCCTCTTTACATTTGTATTCTCCTCAATTTTTATTTTAAATTTAACAAAATCCTTAATTTAATGAATTTATCTTTACTCAACGATTCTGACAAAGCAACATATTCAGCAGCAGTAGACGATTTCGTGACAGACTTTTGTTTTCGGGATTTCCAGTAAATAACATTTCCATACAATCTTATTAAATATCCTGTAGTCGATTTTCGATCGACAATATCTCCTGCCCAATCAGAATCTACCAAGCAATCAATTATATCTGAATTTTCGGACCTTGTGTATATTAACTTTAGGTTCTTGGAAAAATATAAATATTTTAAAATTCTCAATGCATATTTAAAGTGTGTTTCATTGTAACAATTTTGAAATCTGCTCAAGTAATTAGTACTGAATGCAATATCTGGTCTTGTTCCTGTGCTAATATATAATAATTCACCAATAATTGTTCGATACTTAATCTGTTCATTAACTTCTTCAGCTGGATCTAATTTTAAATTTATCTCCATAGGCGTTTTATAAAGTTTGGCTTGTTCCAAATTATATTTCTTAGCCAATGACTCTATGTATTTCTCTTGACTCAAACTCAATTCATTACTCTCATAATTATAATTAATATCAATTCCAATGTAATTTTTAATCTTTCCCATGTCCTTCATATTGAATCTCTTAGACAAACTGGATTTTATCTTTTTTATTTTTGAAAAAATCTCTACAACAAATAAGTAAGTCGTCAACGAAAATAATAATATAAATTGGGTCCTTTCCTTCATTTTTTACATACAAACAATAATCGTGTTTACTTCTATTAAAATTTTGCTCGTCCATAAATTTATGAAAACAATTGTACCAGGACCTTGGACTTTCCCTTAAACCATAAAGTGCCTTTGACAATTTGTATACCTTATTACTACCATCTTCATAACCTTGTGGCTGATTTACATAAACCTCTGAGCTTATTTTTCCATTTAAAAAAAGCAGTCTCCACATCCATTTGATCGATCATTAATTTGTTTTGAACACAATATGACAATAAGATCTTCTTTCTCTATTGGATCTTCTCAATGGTTCCTCAATAATTTCTTCAGACTTCTCATCTTGTGATTCAGCAGACTCGTAATCCGATTCAATTTTTGCTTTATCTTCAATTTTTTCATCAAACGCTTTATTTAATTCTTCTTGATTTTCATTAATTTCAAAACCAATGCATTTAATATTATTTTCAACTATGTCGACATGTCTTACTTCAAAAACTCGATTGTCAATCAAAACTCTATAACCTACTTCAGAATATCCTAACAGAACTCCAACCTTTGCTTTATCATCCCACTTAGATCTTCTCTGTGATTCATGAGTTCTTACGAACACTCTACTTCCATACAACTTTAAATGTTTAACACTCGGTTTCTCGCCAAAAAATATTTCATAGGGTGTTTTTAATTCAATCGTATTTGCTAATGTTCTATTTCTCAAATATGCGGCAGCTTTAACAAACTCTGGCCAGTATTTATTGCCTACTTTGGCTTCTTTCGCTAGACACCTAGCTGAATTCATAATCGTCCGGTTAAAACGTTCAGCAACGCCATTTAATTCGTGTACATACGGAGGACATGGTCTCATTTGAATTCCCTTACTCCTAACAAAATTAGAAACTTGTTTGTTCATATATTCTTTTCCATTATCACAAATTAAATTTTTTATTTTCTTACCCGTAATATTTTCCATCAAATTTACATAACTTTCCAAACAATTGTAAACTTCAGTTTTATTATTTATACAGTAGACTTTAGCCAACTTGCTATAGTCATCGATAATAGATAAAAAATATTTTTCACCATGAATTCCTGTAGTAGGGTGAGGCCCATTAACATCTGTATGTATTGTTTCTAATATTTCTGTAGCCCTTCTTCGATTGTTCTCAAATGGTAAATTATGCATTTTTGATTGAATACAGATCCCACATTTCATATAATCTGATTCTAATTCCTTTGGCATATCGATTAATAGTTCTTTTTTACAAATTGTGTCAAGGTATTTGAAATTTACATGTCCTAGTGTCCGATGCCATTTTTCTTTTTGTGACATTTTCAATAAAGTACTGTCTTACATTTCATTGTTATTAACTTCAGTACACTTATCTGCCTTTTTAACATAACTTGTTATACGATATATGTCATTTTCTTTTTTAGCAATTGCAATTAATTCGTTTAATGGATTGTAAATTTTTGACTCATTTCCGTATGAAATTATTTTGTTTTTATTAGTTACTTTAGCAAAACTTATTAAATTATTTTTCATTTCTTTAACATAAAAAACATCAACTAAATTTACCGGTATTTCCTTATTATCAACTTTAAATATTGTCGTAATTCTTCCAATTTTTGTGGCCTTCATATTTCTGCCGTCACCTAATTTGACATTTATTGGTTTTTCTAAAATAATACTTTCGTCGAACAAATTTTCATTATTTATTATGTGGTCAGTACAGCCACTATCAAGAATCCAATTAATTTCATTACATTTTGTTTTTTTACTTACATGGGTCTTATTTACTTCCGCTGTAAATGCATTTGAGTAATTGTTGTCTTCATTTTGGCCTGATTGCTGCAGAAACCGTGTCGTCGTATTTGTTGCTCCCTTATAATATCCTCGTTGATTGCCTCTGCCTCGCGAAAAATCTCCTCTGCCTCGTGAAAAATTACCTCTGCCTCTACTATTTCCTCGGCTGATATTTTGCTGCTGCCTACATTCTCTCTGAAAGTGTCCCGGCTTACCGCATTTGTAACACGTTCGTGTGTTTGTATTTCTCTCCGTATTGAAGGCACTAGAATTCTGGGAACCGCTGTCTGCATTTTTCGTGACCTTGAAACTCTCCATCATCTTGGTTTTAATTTTACTTTTCAGGAACTCTACTGTTTTTTGTTCTTCCGGCAAAACATCAATTAAATCGCCAAAATAGCTAAGCGAAGAGGGGAGCGCTTTTATCATGTAGTTCAATATTTCCGTCTCACTTATGTTCGCTCCAGCAGCTTTTACGTCATTCACCGCCCTTCCGAAATCATCGAAGAACTTTCCAGGATCCACATAATTTTCTAATTTAATGCGCTCAAGATTATTCCGTGCAACAATTTGCAAAGCCGTTGACGTTTTCAAATATTCGTCGTCGAGTTTTCTAATCATTTTAAATGGCGTATCCAACAATTTTATCCTTTCTAGCTGCTTATTTGTTACGGCACTAAAGATATAGTTTGTGGCCCTCAATTCTTTATCTTTCCAATTCGCCTCATTTTCTTCCGCTTTTCTTTCTCGTGCAACTACATCCAGGCATTTTTTCATCTCCATGAATTTGAAGATACGCACCTTCCAATTGCCATATTCTGTGCCATCAAAAATGGGGATGATGACATCATCATTCCGCACGTACGCCACTTTTCCATCCATGTTAGCCACTTGTTTTTCCTCGAATTTACAGTTTCGCGTTTTCTTTTTCAAACAAAGAAACACTCGCGCAACAATGAACTACGCTCTGCTACCATGTTAAAGTAAAAGATATATGTACAAGCGCAGCAAATTATATTTATTAATCAAAGCAAAATGATCCAACTTGTCGTATTGACGATTGACAACTTAACTGGTAGTTCCATAAGATTAGTGTTACCAAAGTACGATTTAATAATGTGACAACTCAGATTAGTATTAAAATACAAGAATACAAATGTACATATTTCCCAACACATACAATTTTAAACTCACCACACCCAGATTACGCTGCAGATGAAGTAATCTGGGGATAGTGTAAACGTAATATTATGACCGCTAATGTTCGATTTGTCGCGCCATGATGATGATGATGTGTTCGTTTTCGTAAAGCAGCCGTGCGCCATTGTTATGTACTATATCATAACGTAATTGCAAAGTATCGATAATAACTTCTGAATCTTGAAACTTTGAAATTATTCACGCAACCCTACACAATTGAACTTTATGATAAACAATAAAAAGTCGAACTCAAGATAAACAATAACAAGTCGAACTCAAGATAAACAACAATAAGTCGAACTTAAAATAAACAACAGCCGGACTCCAAGTTGAACTTAAAGTAAACAATAGACGGACTTCTAAGTGAAATTAAAGTGAACATTTGATACAGATCAGATTTCAAATAATATAAACATTTTGATACAGTCCGGACTTCAAGTCAATTTTAAAGACACGGATAATAAACAAAAGATTGTATTTCACAACAAGGGAACTATTTCATAAACAAATTGTATTTCACAACCTGAAGAAATTTCATTTTGTCACGCTCGGTGGCCGTGGTCGTTCGGTCACCGCTCTACGATACTAATCTAGACCTCGGAGTTCAAATCTCGGCGCGGCCAAAAACTGCCTGTGGGTACTAATAGAACTCTCACATAGTGCTCCGAGCTTGTCAGTATAAAGACGACGCGGATAGGAGGTACGTGTCAACCTTCTTCCTTGCCCTTTCATACCACTCTGCGGCTTCGCGTTGCTCTGCCTGTGGTGTTGGCACTTCGCCCATTCTGGCGGTATAATCTCAGTTTTCTTCTGCAGGCAGCACGGTCTTGGATCGTATCATCGCCAAGATTAACACGTTGTTGTTGCTTTTTCATCTGATCGATCCATGTGTGTTTCCGTCTGCGCGAGCTGCCCTGCCTACGTCCAAGATGCGGCCGGCTTTCGCGTATTGGTGGGAGTTATCATTAGGTCTGATCGCGGCGAACACGCTAGAAGACCCCAACTTCCCTACATTGACTTTTGTAGGAGTTGCGATTACGAGGATTGGGAGGAGAGTAGTATCCATCTTCTTTGTACCTGTCCTCCCTTAGCTGTAAGGAGCAATGAGATTATTGCGTCTTTCTTCTTCTGTAATTTAGATGACCTGAAAGATATGAATTGCCTACAAGCTATTTCGTTTCATTGTCACTTCCGGCTTGTTCAATGATGAATCCTTGTCGTTGTAGGTTTTTAAATACCGTGGGTATCGCAATGGACACATTCGTGTTCTAAAGCTGGATATTCATGGTGACGCCACGGAGCCAAATTACAATACTTCGGTCGATGCCAAAACTCACCGTGTGTGAGGGCCAACTGATGGCTCTGCCGGGGTGACTTCCATATCTGAGGCGCCAAATTTTAATGATGGGTTTCAATCGAATTTGGTCTGAAATTAACGAATCTGAAGTCCTTTTCCGCGAATTCATAACCGTTTAAGAGATATTTACCGTTAAAATTGGAACTTTTGTATGAGAAAATCCAGTGCTAGAACTGTATATAGAATAAATTTCCGCTTTAGATACTTAAGAACCTACTATGATACATCATCATTTAATTTTTCATATTTTCAGTCCACTTGTATTTTACATTTAGCGTGAATAAGCCGCCGCTAAAATTTGTCGCCTACGAATATGGAAGTCTTGCCGCTCTGCCATCTAATTAGCGTTTGCGGAAGCCAAGTTGGATTCATCTCTCCCAATATCCCGAAACACTCAGATACCCCGCTGCCTGATGGGCGACACCTGAACTAAATTGTGTAAAAATTTGGTTATGTTTCATTACCACTCACACAAATTGAAAGAAAAAACTGTCCGGACAAAAAAGCAATTATTCTGCAAACGATAATAACCAAAACATCGACTGACAAATGCAATTTTGTCTATTGTCAAAGCACAGGATTTCGGCAGTTAACTGATAGATTGTCCCTTGCTCGATGGATTCGGCTCTTTCGTATATTAAATTACGTTTACACTATCCCCAGATTACTTCATCTGCAGCGTAATCTGGGTGTGGTGAGCTCAAAAATGTATGTATTTGACAGTCGCAGATTATCTCAGCTGGCGCAGATGAAGTAATCTGGGGATAGTGTAAACGTAATTTTAACATCCAATTTTGCACCCGAAGCCAATGGATGAGGGAGGCCGCAGACCAAATGGCCTCCTCATGAATGTCCAGCTAGTGTGCTGTGACAATTCATGGTAGCGCCTCTAACTACCATGAGTTTGCGGAAAAGGACTTCATTTCATATTCGTTCATTTTAGACTAATATTACGTTTACACTATCCCCAGATTATATTACGTTTATATTACGTTTACACTATCCCCAGATTACTTCATCTGCGCCAGCTGAGATAATCTGCGACTGTCAAATACATACAATTTTGAACTCACCACACCCAGATTACGCTGCAGATGAAGTAATCTGGGGATAGTGTAAACGTAATATAAACGTAATATAAACGTAATATTATGCAGATTAAAAACCACAAACAATTCTTTGGTTTCACAATGAGTGCGTTCAGAAGGTGGCAAAAGAGCGGAAACCGCTCGCGAGCTGCTCCGCAACTGCTCGCGAGCAGCTCCGGAGCTGCTCGGTTTGGAGTCTGCACCTGCTGAACGCTACTTCACCAGCTGAAAAATCGACCAGCTGAGAGCTGACGATGACAATTTCAGACGTCAAGTGCCGAAAAGTGGAACATACATGAATCCCACGCTGTCCTTTACAAAAATCACGAACAACGAGAAAACAAAATCAAAAGCACCCGAAAACCAAAGAACTAGAAGCCGAAAGCGGCGAAAACACAACAACCAACTTGATAACTGTCAAAATTCGAAAGTCGCAACTTGAGCGTGAGGTTGAAAAAGAAGAAGAAGAACCTGAGCACTGAGCACTGATCAGTGAGCAGAAATATTTCTTGCTCGGTGAAATTTGATCATGATCACCCGAGCGGAAGTTGCTCAGTCACTTCTGAACCCGCTCGTTCTGAACATGTTCGCTGAGCGGAAGTTGCTCAGTTCCTTCTGAACGCACACAATAAACAGCAACTGAATTCAATTTGAACGGCTCTCTATCCAACCCACAACAGAAACGCGCTCCAATTTGAGCAATTGGATTGACAATCCAATTGACATATTCAAACACACACACACCACTGAGCATTTGTTTTCATCCAATTTGCGGTAAAGTGACGGCTCGAAGGCTCGCTGCTGATAAATTTGACATCTGTCTCCTAATTTCGTGATTAATAAGTGTTTTTCGATAATTTTGAATCCACCCTATAGTCATGTGCTAGGATTCAGGGACGATTGTGTTTCAGCGTCGTGTCCTCTTGCTTGAGACGACTTGAAGTCTCGGCTGTCCTTTAGAAAGTCGTCTAAATTCAGGAAAAATGGTGAGCCCATAGTTGCTCTCGCTGTCCACCTGAATTGAGAGTGAATTTTATCGATTTCAGGCCCAGCAATCAGAACAAGGATTGCCACATAATCAGAGCAAATCGGAAACGGCAGGCAGTGGGCAGCCGGATGCCGCCGAGTCGCCTACGGCCGAAAGTCTCAAGGAGCTGGGCAACGCTTGCGTGCGAAATGCAAAATTCACGGAGGCTTTGCTCCACTACAGTGCAGCTATCAAGTTGAGTCCCAAGGATCACGCTCTGTTCAGCAATCGGTCGTTGGTATTCCTGCGTTTGAAACATTACTACTACGCGAACCAGGATGCCGAGACCGTGATCGAGCTAAACCCTTCCTGGCCGAAGGGACACTTTCGCAAGGCGGAGGTGATGCTGGCCGTGGGTCACTACGATTTGGCGCTACTGTACTACGGACGAGCCATTCAACTGCAACCGGGCGATCGAACTTTACTGCTGGCAGCTCAGAATGCTGCGAAATTGAGCAAAGAACAGGAGGAGTGTGAGTGTTCAGCTCTGTGACTTTGTTTTGATTCTAAAATTTACCGACAACACTTTTTTTTAATACTTTACAGATGAGAATCGATTGCCGTGGGTTGGCGCCGGAATTGGGATTATCGCGGGCGTCATCATTGCCCTCTCCGATCGCCTGTTGACCAAAACGCCAACCATTAAGCATCCGACGTTAATGGTGCTTCTGGTTATTTTAATTGCTTGCGTGGGCTATGTGATCGCACGTGGCATTCGCTATTACGTGCGCCTGCAAAAGAAAAGCCTGCTCGAGCCACCGGTTGATCTTCTGGAGGATTTCAAGCAGGAAACGGATGACGGAGCGGGCACCGAAACTGAACATGTCGCTCAGGCGAATCGGACGCGCTATACAAAAGCGCAGGCTCGAATGCGTTTTCGCAAGGGCAAGTCGTGATCCGTATCGGATCTGAATGATGAAGCCTGGCTGTATGTCTAGCGATAGTGTGGAGTAGGAGAGCTTTCAATCATTCAAAGTGGTTCATTAATGTATAAGGTTATTAGCGGAGTTAAGGGTATTTAACGAGTGTTCAAGTCACTGGTTTGGATTGAATCCAATTATAAAGGCTGTCGCTATTGCGTTGATTGTATGACTTATTTTATTATTTTTGACTTTAATCGTGAATTAGTAGTTCGTATGTTATTAGTACGAAAAACAGCGGGAGGGACTTGTAATGATTGACTTCGCAGATGGAGGTCAAGCATTTTGCTTGTAATTTATTAAAAAGACGGCGACCTAGTGTGTTTCAAGCACGGGATGTATCCTTTATGAATGTATATTACTTGTTTTGGGTTTATTTTGTTGTTGTATTCGTACGGTATTCTACCATAAAAATAAAATGTATGAATTTTGAATTTAACTCTTTGCCTTCAGGAAAGCCCCAACCCCGTTTCAGGTCGGTAAAATGAGGTAAAGCGGAATAATTATGGATTTGGCATTAATTGGCGAATTCTCTCTATTTCGTAGAGAGGATTTTCACAAAACTCAAAAAATTTCCGCTTTAGGACTTAAACATCCCCCGCGTCCGTCATTTTGACAAGCGCGTAACAAAGAATTGCTTTTGACAAGTGTCTAAAAATTTTTCAAGCGGTTTACTGCAAATCTGCCGTTTGATTAATAATTATAGTGTTTTTTTTGCAAGTTTACCACGATTCTTTTGGAACGTTCGAACGATGTAGGGCGAGTGCAATCGTGTAAGGCTCACTGAAGTCCAACGGGAAATGACCGCATATAACATCGCTATACAAGGACTGAGCGAAACAAGATGGCCTGGATCCTCAACAAAGCGGCTGCGAAATTTATTCCTGCAGGACGCATTCCTAAAATTCGGCCAAACTTTCCTACCACAGCCGCCAGATTGGCAGATGAGAGAGACAACATCAGGAGCACTAACCCAGGCAATCCCAGAATTCACGAACTGAACTGTGAAATCCAAAGACAAGTGGCCGAACATAAGAGTTCAAAATGGAGTTCGCATCTGAATGAATGTAACCTAACCACAGGTATTTGCAAACTATGGTCGACAGTCTGTGCCCTCTCTAATTCACCGAAACAGAAGGGAAATGTCGCCATACAGTTCGGAGAAAACTCAATCTCCAACCCTGCCCACTGTGCAAGTCGCTTCAATAGGCAATTTATCGAACATCCTCCACCAGACAGACAAAAGCGAATAATTCGAAGGAGGATGTGAACTGCAGAAAACATACCTGTCTTCACCACGGACGAAGTGGCTGCAGTCAGGAAAGCGAACAACTCGAAAGCCTTGGGACCTGATGGAATCTCAATGACAATGCTTAAACACCTCGACGCACCAGTTATCGAATACCTCACTGCCACATTCAATCTATCCATCGCATCACTGATCGTTCCGGAACTCTGGAAGAAAGGGAGAATAATCCCAATCCTGAAACCTGGGAAAAAAGCGACACTCGGCGAGTCCTATCGTCCCATCACACTTCTAACACCAGTTGCCAAAACGCTCGAAGCACTGATCCACTCTGTTCTTGCGGCCCGCATCAAGCTTGCAAACCACCAGCACGGCTTCCGAAGGATGCATAGTACGACGACGGCCCTGGATGCCATTACAACTCGCATCCACAATGGCCTCAACCAACCTCGTCCATGTCACAGAACAATTCTGGTGGCACTAGACCTATCGAAAGCCTTCGACACAGTCAGTGCCAGTCATTTCAGTGCCTGTGATGGTTTAGACCGGAGCAGTTCCTCAGGTGACACCACTCGTCCATCTCACTGACGTCGCATTGGAATGCAGCTCTCTATTGCATACGCAACAGATCCAAGGATCTGGATTGTTTTCAATGCCGGCGCGGGGAAGTAGTATTGATAGCAGTTGCGCCGAGATGTATTGCTCCCAATAAACACAAAAAACGAGTACAGCATGTAACACATAGACACACATCCTTCTTGCATTGAAGGGGTTTGGCAGCTCTAGGCCGTTGTAAAAATGGGTCGTTCCGATGTGTAGAACCGGCTGCCGCAGGAACGGATATTCGCCGTAGCTCGTCATGGTTTTCTCTTTTGGCTCTGGTTCCTCGTTGAATCCATTATCTATAGGCGTCGTTTTTCGCGTCAAGTGAATTTTTGCATTCTTCGTCCAACCAGTCATTTCGCGCTCGCCGGTGTAATGAACCACCTGTAACGAACCATATTATGGTCTGGTAGTGCTGCTCCCACCAGCAGATCGAAGCAGCACCTGATGAGTAGTGATCTGTTGGTGGTACGAAACCAGAGGCCGAGGGTCCCATTACACCCGGACCGTGTGGGCGTCTGATCTGTCCGTCAACCATTCCATCCTTATCGACAATTTTTTTTATTCCCCATTTTTGACCTCCCCTGTTTGTGTTGTCTGCCCCAGGCCTATGAATTTTTGTTAATACGTAAAGGACAGGGGCAACGAGCGGCGAAAACCCCGCCCACATCTCCCGAACTGAGCTACAGCAAGCATAGGCCGCTGCTTAGCTCGTTGAGGGGCCTTTTTCTTCGCCAGATGGCATAGCCCGACCTACACGGTCATATGCTACCTTAGGCTCCGTCCCCACGGGCATCTTCGGATACCCACCAAACCGTCCGTTACACCGGGCTTTATATCCCGACTAAAACATGATGGTTGGTATAAGTGGTGGCTTAGGCAAAACCTTACCATAGCCCAATTAGCGCAAGAAGCGCCGTTTTGAAGCCACAAACCTCGTGAAAATTTGTTGTTAGCTGATAGTCGGAAAATACAGGGGATGCTGTCTAGATCCAATCGGAGGAGTTAATGAAGTAAAGCAACTCCCCAATCCTCACCCCCGACACATCCCCTAGGTTGTCAAGAAAGGCCTTGCCCCAATGTACGATGTCTGGTCCTAGCAAGACCTGGGCATTCGCATAGGAAGTGAGTGAGGGTTTCTTTCTCCTCTTCATTACTGCAACTTCGGCAATGCGTGTTGTTGGGGATACCGAGTCTGACTGCGTGATCCCCTATAGGCCAATGCCCCGTGATGACTGCCGTGAGCCTGGCGACATCTCTGCACGATTTGGTCATAAGCTCCGATGTTCTCTTTCTGTCATAGGAGGGCCATAGCTTTCTTGATACGGCGCAGGTGTGCAGATTCCGCCATTTGGAATCCGCAACCTTGAGGTAGTGGTTGGATATATTGCGCTTAACAGTCAACAGCGGAATGCAAACAGGCTCCGCTTGAGATCTGTCTAGGGCGGCGCCCCTTCTGGCCAGGTCGTCAGTCCTCTCATTACCCTCTATGTTCCTGTGACCAGGAACCCAGAGCAGGGTAATATTGAGCCGTCTGCTAAGGCAAGCTAACTCCGCGTCACATCGCTCGACAAGATTGCAGGATGCACTTACCGAGTTCAGTGCTTTGATAGCGGCCTGGCTGTCCGAGCAAATGGCGATGCTGTGGTTATCTGTTATGTCTCTGAGAGTGTGACAAGCTTTCATGATTGCGAGGGTTTTCGCCTGAAAGATGCTGGCATGATCTGGGAGGCGGTAACACTCCGAAATATTTAGTGCATGAGAAAATATCCCTGCACCGACGACGCAGTTCATTTTGGACCCGTCGGTGAAAATCGTGATGTCAAAATCCTTCACCACCTCGCCTTCTCCCCATTCAGATCTGGTTGGGAATTTGGTAGAGAAGTTTCTCCCAAACCTTAGTTTGGGCACGGTGAAGTCGGTATTCACCTTGGCCACATCCTGTGGCAACTGGTTCAGAATGTCGCTATGGCCGTACGGTTTAGCAGTCCAGCCTCCCGACTCTTTGAGCCTGACTGCACTATCTGCCGCCAATTGTTTGATATAGAGGTCGATAGGTGGAAGGTGCAGGATCACGTTTAGCGCTTCCCTTGGGCATGTTCGCATGGCACCTGTGGTATCAAGACATGCCGTTCTTTGCACCCTGCCAAGTTTTGTGATGTTATATTTTTTAGCAAGCGCTGGCCACCAGACCAACGATCCATATGTAAGAATTGGACGGACTACTGCTGTGTACATCCAAAGGACCATACTTGGCCTTGGCTTTCGATAGTGTGAACCGGGATTCTATCTGGGCGGCCTTGCGCAGGAGAGGCATCCCTGAGAAGCTTGTGGCTATTATTAAGGCAACCTATGACGGCGCGAAATGTCGCGTTCTGCATAAAGGTAATGGTGTCGGGGGACTTTGAGATTCGCAGTGGAGTTCGGCAGGGGTGCATCCTCTCACCGATCCTATTCCTCATAGTGATCGGCGATGTGTTGCATGCAGCCCTATCCGGACTCGACAGAGGAATTCAATGGACTTTGACATCTTATCTACCACATCTTGACTACGCTGACGACATATGCCTACTCTCCCACAAAATCATGGATCTGTCCGCAATGGCGTTAGATCTCGAGAGGGAGGCAAGCAAGGTTGGGCTAAAGATTAATACCAACAAGACCAAGGTTCTTAGCCCGCCGTTGCGAAAAAGAAATCCGACACCTATTGCCATCAATATTAATGGGCAGCCTGTGGAGAAGGTGGACAACTTCGTCTACCTGGGTAGCATTGTTGCCGAAAATGGTGGTACGGAGCAGGACATCGCTCGTCGTATCAACCACGTTAAACGCGCATACGGCATGCTGTCCAAAATCTGGCAGGGCAGTTATCTCAGCATCAAGACCAAGCTGGGCCTGTTTCGCTCCCTGGTACTATCAGTGCTTTTGTATGGGAGCAGTTCATGGAAAGTTTCCGTAGGAGTTACCAGAAAGCTGCAAGTTTTCGTCAACTCATGTCTTCGTCGAATTTTAAGAATGGCCCGAAACAATATCAAATGAAGAGCTAAGTCGGCGTACGGGTCAGATGCCAATCGACGAATTGATACGCAGGCGAAAATGGCAGTGGATAGGTCACACATTGCGGAAGAGTGATAACTGCATTGCTTTGCATGCCATGAAATGGAACCCCATTTCCAACCAAGGCCGACCAAGAGGGGGTCCTCGAATCACATGGCGTCGATCTGTGGCAAAGGAGTGTCAGGTACTGGGTAAGTCTTTTGGGGAGTTGCGCCCCATTGCCCAGAACAGAGTACGATGGCGCGCAGGAGTAGTTGACGCGCTATGCCCCGCTAGGGGTTAATGCAAAGTAGTATACTTGGCCTAAGGCCCCACCTCCTTCCGAAGGTTTTCTTACAGGCGTAGAAGGCTATGCAGGCCTTCTTTACTCGTTCTTCAATGTTTAACTTCCAGCTGAGCTTCGTGTCTAGAATGACACCTAAGTACTTTGCGCTGGGCGATAATTGAAGTGGCTGTCCGTTTAGTTTAGGAAGGGTAAAATGTGGTACTTTGGTTTTTTTTTGGTAAATAGCATCAGTTCAGTTTTATCTGCGTTGACGCCCAGGCCACAGCTTGTGGTCCCGGTGCTCACCATACCCAGGGCCCTTTCCATGATTTGACTAATCACGGAGAGGCACATCCCTGACACTACGATTGCCACATCATCCGCGTACGCGACCACTTTAACCCCTTCTCTGCCAAGCCTAGCTAGAATTTTATTGATGGCAACTAGCCAGAGTAACGGGGAGATGACGCCTCCTTGAGGTGTCCCTCTATACACATATCTGGTTAGGTGGCTGTTTCCTAAGTCCGCATGAATTATTCTAGATCTTAGCAGGGTTACAATCCAGCTGCCGATCCCTGCTTCGATTCCCAAGTCTGATAAGGCATCATGAATAGATTCGATGTGGACATTGTTGAATGCACCCTCTATGTCGAGGAAAGCAGATAATGTATATTGCTTATACTGAAGGCTCTGTTTGATGGTGCGCACTACCTCGTGGAGAGCCGTTTCTGTGGATCTACCCTTGAGGTAGGCGTGTTGAGCCTTCGAAAGCGGTGATCCTTTCAGGGTTTGTCGGATGTGTAAGTCAATGATACGCTCTAACGTCTTTAGTACGAAGGAGGATAAGCTGTTCGGTCTGAAATTCTTCGCTATTTCATGCCCTCGCTTGCCTGCCTTCGGTATGAACACGACTCGACCCCTTCGCCACGACTGGGGGACGTGGTTGAGTAGGAGATAGCTTCTAAAAAACATCAGTAGCCTCAGAACTACTAAGTCATGCAATTCCTGAAGCATAATAGGAAGTATGCTGTCTGGCCCGGGTGATTTGTAGGCAGAGAAACTGTTGATTGCCCAGTACATCCTTTTCTCTGTGATAATGGAAAGCACAGATTCTCTTTGTGTGCAATTCGCGTTACGCAGTTCCGGGCCTTCCATGCAGGTTTCCCTGCATCCAGGAAAGTGTGTGTTCAAAAGGAGCTCCAGGGATTCGGCAGTGGATTCCGTCCAAGTGCCATCCGTTCTCTTCACTAAGGACGGATTGAAACTTGCTCTTGGAGAGGATCTTGCTAATCCTTGCTGTGTCCTTGATGTTATCCAAAGATTGACAGAAGCCCTCCCATGCTTGGACTTTCGCCGCCCTAATGGCCTTTTTGTATATTTTTAGGCAGTCCTTATAAGGCTGCCGGAATCTATGTTTGTTGCCGATGTTGAAGATGACCCTAGTCAGTTTTCTTAGCATGGAGAGATCCTCGTTCCACCATGGGGGAAGAGTTTTCTTACTCCTTTTAACCGGACACGAAGCTTTGAAAACGACATCCATGGCTTCCTCGAAAGATTCAATCTCCTTGTCCAGTTCTTCCACGGAGTTTATTGAGGGGTTAAGTAAACCCGAGAGTTTCGCTTTGAAGATTTGTCTGGAAAAACAAAGGTTGGGGCGTTCCCCTTATTACACACCACGAGGTCAGTATTCAGGATAAAGTCGAACAGGGACTCACCTCTATCGTTAATTTCGGTGCTCCCCCATAATGTGTGTCGTGCGTTGGCATCGCACGCCACCAAAAGATTGGCCTTCCTGGATGTGGTGAATGTTACTAAAAGATGATATACACTAAAAAAACTTTCATTCAATTTCCTTGGTGTAATCGTTCGGAATCCTTGAAAAGGTCTAGTTTTCTGAGTAGAGAAATACAACACTTTTTTTTAAATTTTCTAAATTTATCCTTTATTAGGTATATTTAAAAAATATCTCAAATTTTTTTCTTTATATTACCATCATTATCATTAATAATTTTTAACAATATTCCTTCTTTTCTATATTAAATGTTTTCATTTTTTGTAATACTCCGTCGTTTCGCATCGTAATAATTTCGGTGTATCTCTTGTAGAGTCTTTCATTGCGGTATACCGTTCACACCAATGGTAAACTAATACAATATGGCGTGTGCCCCACATTAATAATAATATTCTACTCATATGATCTCTATTATATAGAAAAACGAAACAAATAAATGAAAACTCTAACAAATTTTTTATATTTTGTGTAAAGTCTGTGTGGGTGTGGAGGGAAAATAAGGAAAGATACGTAAAAAAATCTAAAGAGATTTTTGCTTTAATTTTCTATAAATACAGTTTCAGTTTGTTTCTTCTGTGTGCACTTGGCTACATTCCGCAACCCCTTTCGGTCTGTACATCACACTCGTTTACATACCTTGACTATTGATTCGACTTAACAAACAAAAAATAAACAAATGAATAAAAATGTTTGCAGTAGCTCTGCTTAAATTGCAAATACATACTAAATACTCTAAATTGCGGATATAATTCCTTTTTTCTGTTTTATTTCCGTCATTGAACGTCTCTAAGATAGTATACAAGAAGATAGGATGAAAGTGCGGTGTCTAGTCGCTTAACAGATCGTCGTCTATATTTATGTCCTGGAAGCAAAAAGAAGGGGCTTAATGCAGTCACCTAACCATCAACAAAACTAAACGAATCAGAACTACTTACAGTTGTGTCTATGTTCTCATCAAGATCCAGCTCAAATTCATCGGACAGATCATCATCGTTCTTTTTATGATCGCCTGGTGGCGGGGGCTTTGGCAATGACGATTTCCGCTCCTGCTTCTCTGGATCATCGGCCGAATTTGATTTTGTGTGTGGATCATAATCAAAACTGCCCGTCTCCTCGGCATCTCGCACTTCCGCCAACGGATCACGACTAGTATTCAGCGGGACTTTTTGCGAATGTTGTGCCGGAATGAGTTCCTGTCGTTCCTTCAGCAAGAACGCCTCCGCCTTCTCGGCTTCACGAATCCCACGGAAGAGATTCTCATACTTATCAGGATCGGCCAACGATTGTCCGGCCTTTTCATTGACTTTGGACAGTTCGGCACGCCATAGTTCCACCACGTGTGTAATCTTACTTGGCAAGTAGGTGCGAGCGAAAAATGCCGCTTCGGGCAGTCGATTGGTCTGTATCAAAATGTCCAAGCATCCTTCTAGATCGCCCAGCAAGAATGTCGAGAGGAATGCAATGTTGTGTCGTCCCTGTTTCACGCCCGTCTCGCTCAACGTTTTAAGCATGTCCGCGTCACCGGAGCTGGTGGCGAGTAGCAGAAGGCCACCAAAATCGTTGGCTTTTTGCAGGCACTCATTGACTAAATCGAATTGATTTCGACTGGTCGCAGCGTCGGCCAGCTGGGACCATTTCTGTGGATTGTCGGCTTCGCGTGCAAGCTTAAGGGCGATCGCCAAATCGCCAATTTGTAGGGCCAAGTCGAATCGATGATCGGGATCGGTGGAGACTTGAAGGGCTTGCGGCTTGAAGCCTTGTTTCTCGAGGAAGTGGGCGACACGGGTGCGATGCTCTTTGGGAATGGTCGGAAGGACGCGATCGGCTGTTTCGAAATCGCGACGCATGACGGCCGTTTGGTACTCGAGCACGGACAGTTGGAGTGAGAAGCTGGTGACGTTGAGCTCTTTGTCGCCGAGATACAGTCTGAAAGTGATTTATATTATTATTTTCAGTGTAGTGTCGAGCTGCCGTCATTGCAACAAGATTTTGTTTTTTTATTTTTATTGACCAGGATGCTTTTGGCTTGGTGGCTCCGGTCTCGATTAGACCAGTGATTGGTGGTGGGTTTTGAGCCAAAGCGCCCTGGTCCTTGAACAGCCACCTGGAAAAAACACAGAGTAGACATGGGGGAAGGAACTAGAAGGAGGAAAGGAGTGTGCCCATCCTTCGGGATACGGAAGAACCCAAATAGAAGCGGACACAGTCAATGCGCTTTTTTTAAGGCAAACTGATGCCCACTAGTACTGTGGTGACTCCTTTGCAGTCTGGAACTGTTATAGTTTTAGATCGTCTGACAAGAGCGAGTGGGAGAGGGAAAGAAAATTGAGAAAGAGAAAGGAGAAAGGAGGAGGGAAAGAGAAGAGTGGGAGGAAAAGAGATGAGAGGAAGGAAAGAAGGGAAAAAGAAGAAGGGAAAGAGAAGAAGGGAAAGAGAAGAAGGGAAAGAGAAGAAGGGAAAGAGAAGAAGGGAAAGAGAAGAAGGGAAAGAGGAGAAGGGAAAGAGAAGAAGGAAAAGAGAAGAAGGGAAAGAGAAGAAGGAAAAGAGAAGAAGAGAAAAAGAAGGAAAAGAGAAGAAGAGAAAAAGAAGGGAAAGAGAAGAAGGGAAAGAGAAGAAGGGAAAGAGAAGAAGAGAATGAAAGAGAAGAAGAGAATGAAAGAGAAGAGGGGAAGGGAAAGAGAAGAGGGGAAGGGAAGGGAAAGAGAAGAGAATAAGGGAATGAATGAGAAGAAAGAGAAGAGGGGAAACGGAAAGAGAAGAGGGGAAACGGAAAGAGAAGAGGGGAAACAGGAATAGAAGAGGAGAAACGGAAATAGAAGTGGGGAAAGTGAAAAAGAAGAGGGGAAGAGGAAAGAGAAGGGGAGAAAGGGGAAAGCAAAGGAAAAAAGAAGGGTAGAGAGGGAAAGTAAAAAGGAGAAAGGGAAAGAGGAGAGAGGAAACGAGAAGAGAGGAAAGAGAAGAGGGGAAAGAGAAAGAGAAGAGGGGAAACGGGAAGAGAAGAGGGGAAAAGGAAAGAGAAGAGGGGAAAGAGAAGAGGGGAAAGGGTAAGCGAAGAGGGGAAAGGGTAAGCGAAGAGGGGAAAGGGAAAGAGAAAATGGAAGAGAAGAGAGGAAAGGTGAAGAGAAGAGGGGAAAGGGGAAGAGAAATGGGGAAGAGAAGAGGGGGGAAAGGAAAGAGAAGAAGGGAAAGGGAAGGAGCAGATGGGAAAGAGAAAAGGAGAAAGGGAAAGAGAAGAAGGGAAAGGGAAAGAGAAGAAGGGAAAGGGAAAGAGAGGAGGGAAAGGGAGAAAGGGAAAAAGATGAGTGGAAGAGGAAGAATAGAGAGCATGAGAAAGAAAAGAGGGGAAGAAAACAAGGTAGAGAAAAAGAGGGGAAATTAAAAAATGGGAAAGAAAAGAGGGGAAAGAAAAAAAGGGAAGGGAAAGAAAAAGGGGGAAGGGAAAAAAAAAGGGGAAGGGAAAGAAAAAAGGGGAAGGGAAAAAAAAGGGAAGTGAAAGAAAAAAGGGGAAGGGAAAGAAAAAAAAAGGGAAGTGAAAGAAAAAAGGGGAAGGGAAAGAAAAAAAGGGAAAGGGAAGGAAAAAAGGGGAAGGGAAAGAAAAAAAGGGGAAGGGAAGGAAAAAAGGAGAAGGGAAAGAAAAAAGGGGAAGGGAAAGAAAAAAGGAGAGGGGAAAGAAAAAAGGGGAAGGGAAAGAAAAAAAAGGGAAGAGAAAGAAAAAAAGGGGAAGGGAACGAAAAAAGTGGGAAGGGAACGAAAAAAGTGGGAAGGGAACGAAAAAAGTGGGAAGGGAACGAAAAAAGTGGGAAGGGAAGGAAAAAATTGGGAAGGGAAGGAAAAAAGTGGGAGGGGAAAGAAAAAAGAGGAAGGGAAAGAAAAAAGGGGAAGGGAAAGAAAAAAGTGGGAAGGGAAAGAAAAAAGTGGGAAGGGAAAGAAAAAAGTGGGAAGGGAAAGAAAGAAGTGGGAAGAGAAAGAAAAAAAGGGAAAGGAAAAGAAAGGGGGTAGGGAGTGATAAAAATGGGAAGGTAGTGAAAAAAGTGGGAAGGTAGTGAAAAAAATGGGAAGGGGTTGAAAAAAGTGGGAAGGGAATTAAAAAAGTGGAAAGGAAAAGAAAAACGTGGGAACGGAGAGATAAACGTGAGAAAGGAGATAAAAGGGTAGGAAGAGAAAGAAAAAACAAGAGAAAAAAAAGGCAACAGAGAGGGAAAAGAAAGGCAACTGTAATGGATGGTTTAGTGGGCAGCCGAAGATGCCCGTGTGGATGGAGTCTAAGATAGCATTATGACCGTGAAGGTCGGGCCGCGCCATCTGGCGAAGAAAAAGGCCCTCAACGAGCTCGACGTGGGCGGTGTTTTCGCCGCTCGTTGCCCCTATCTTTTACGTATTAATAAAAATTCATTGGCCTAGGGAAGACAACACAAACATGGGAGGCAAAAATAGGGAATAATAAAAAAAAAATGCCGATAAGGATGGAATGGCTGGCGGACGGCGCAGATTCCTTCGCGCTCGCATGGGTCCGGGTGTTATGGAACCTTCGGCCTCTGGTTTCGCACCACCGGCACAACTCATCACGTGCAGCCTTCCATCTGCTGGTGGAAGCTGCATGACGAGACCATAATATGGTTCAATACAGGGCAGATTCTACTACGAGGCCTGTAAAGAAGTAGAAGCTAAGGACAGAGTGTACTGCAAAAAGGAAAAAACGAATTAAACTCCTGAGCATTGCGGAAAAGAAAAATAGCAAAGAGAAAGAAAAAAATACTGCATCACCCATTAGGTTACAGAGAATCCTGAGGCCAACAAAGGCGCAACATTGCATTCTTGCCGTAATTCATTCATAAACTCTGCAAGCCGCTGAGCACTTGAATAATAGAAAAATGCAATACTATGTAAAGAAATTTTTTTAAGTTACTTAAAAGGGCAATCCTGGCAAACAAAAAAGGAATCTAGGGCTCCTCCGCGCTTCGTTCGGACACCGAAGAGGCTTCCAATGCCGGCAACTCGAAGCACCTTAGGCCTTAAATACTTGCCTAAACCACAAAAGACGATCACAAAGCCAGGACTGCCTTGTTAAACTGAATTTAAAAGGTAAAACTACTCTATAGGAGGGATGGGAGTGCTACAGAGGAAAGCACACCTAATTGAAGTATAAATGGCTAAGTCTCAAGACTGAGAGCAAGTAGCCTTAGTGTGCTTGTGGGGATGCATTACGGTGGAAGGACCAAAAAGGAAGCCGATGAAATCCTTTTCATTCCCACGATCCCACGTTGGGCGCCAAATTCATAACGAAAGGTTTGGTGGACATCCGAAGATGTCCGTGGGGACTGAGCCTAATGCAGTATAATGACTGACGGGCCGTGCCATATGGCGAGGAAATAGGCCCCTCGACGAGCTAAGCACCGCCCTGTGCTTGCTGTAGCCCAGTTCGGGAGACGTGGGCGAGATTCTCGCCACTCGTTGCCCCTATCTTCTACGTACAATATTAGTAAAAATTCGTAGGCCTGGCAGACAACACAAACATAGAAGGCGAAAATGAGGAATAATATATAGGTATAAAAAAATGGGGCGACAAGGATGGAATGGTTGGCGGACAGCGCAGATGCCCTCACGCTCGCATCGGGGTCGGAGTGTAGTGGGACCCTCGGCCTCTTGTTTCGCACCACCGACAGACCACTACTCATTAGGTGGTGCCTTCGATATGCCGGTGGAAGCAACACTACCAGGATATGGCTCATTACACAACAAAGATGGAAAGAGAAGAGGGAGGAAAGTAAAGGGACGGCGCGAAGGAGAAGATAAAAGAAGTGGGGAAATACATAGTGGAAGGAAAACACGGCACACTGATAATCCACAACACAAAATGACAATGGACTGGGCTAAGTCAAGGGACAATCGACTCGATCAGGGGATAAATTTTGGGAGGAAAATGGTTGGCTTCCCGATGACTAGCATTCCCGCTCCCGAATAGCGGTGACAAAAAAGAAAAACGGTCTAATCGGAGCAGACCTTCTCCCATCCAGCTCATACAAGTCTAAATCTTACCTGTTCTCCTTTGGAACGTAGCCCAATAAGTACATCGTTCGATCCAAATGCGAAACAGTTACAATTTCACCGCCCACATAGTAGTTTATTCTGTTCACGGAATTCGTGTATATGAAACAGTCGCCTACCCACACCCCCGTCTTCACTTGCTCCGAAACTTCGTTAAAAACCTGCACAGAGAATTTTCCAAATATAATCCCAAACGCATTACGAACTCAATACCACACAAAACCTACATCAAAAGCATCCTCGATTCCGTCCTCGCTCAGACCCTGTTTCGATTCCAGCGCACTGGCAATTACTGTCGTGTCCACTTTCAGAATGAAATACGAATCCTCCGTGGCCAAACACACCAGCGAGCCCGACTCATTCCAGAACACGTGCCTTTAATTTAAATTAATTTTTTACAGGAGTCAATTGAGATATTCCAAGAAAAAAATTAATTTAAAAAAACCTCGGTTGAACTTCGATCCGCCGCACGAGCTCGAGCGATTCCCAGTCGTAGAATGCCAGTCCGGATGAGGTGCGTACGCCCAACAGATAGCCGCCAAAGATGTTCTCCGCTCCGTACTCGGGCGTGAAACTCTTGCGCTCCTTGAAGTTGCGGAAGAGCTTGACGGCACCGCTGCTTTCACGAATCGCGTATTCGCTACTTTCCAACGCCCAGACGAACTCCTGCGCCGAGCCGAAAGCTTTGTTACGTAGCGCCATGGATGTGTAGATGATGTACTCGCCATCGCCGCACACGACGACGAAACGACCGTTTGGATTGTGTGCAATTGTTTGGGGGTAAATTTCGCAGGCGCCCATATCCTTGACGGCGACCGGCAGACGTTCGCCGTCCTTGATCTCGGTTCCTATGTTAAAGAGAATTGTAAGAGAGTCTCGTCGAAAGGATGAAGTGGCGTTTGCACTTACCTTCAGGCAGCGCTTTCAAGTTGACCTGTTGCATCTCGGAATGTTTGGCCCAAATGATTTTGCCGCCGCCCACGTCCATCGACATTGCCGGCTCTTCGCGGCCGACCTTGATGATGATCGAACCTTCGTCGTAGCCGAGGGCCACATTGTTCGTTCCGCGCATGCAAGCTATCGTCCACACGCGCTCGAAACCGTAATTCAACGAGGTCTCCAGGCGATAGGTGCCCGAGTGCCATATCCGCACGGTGCCATCCTCAGATCCGGTCAAGACAATCGGCAGCTCTGGGTGGAAGGACACCGCCGAGATGTTCTGTGCGTGTCCCTCGAGGGTTTGGACACACGTCTTATTCTGGTAGTCCCAGATTTTGACGAGGCGATCGTCCGCTCCCGAAATGAGATACGGTTTGTCGCCGCCGTGATAGTAGTCTACGCAATTGACGCCCTTCTCGTGGCCTTCGAGGGTGAAATTCGCGAAATTGGAGCCGAGCTGCCACACTTTAACCGTCCGATCGAGCGACGCCGAGGCGAATGTGTTGTTGTCTTTGGGGTTGAATACGATTTGCATTACGTAGTGAGTGTGGCCTTCGAAGACGCGCTGGCACGCCCACATCTTCTCCCAGTTCCACAGCTTGATGAGCATGTCGTCTGAAAAAAATTGATAAGATAACTCAGGCAGAGCCGGAAGCAGTCCGCCCCATCGCTTTCAACTTACCGCTACTTGTGAGGATCAGGGGTTGTGTCGGATGGATTGCGATGCATCGCACGTAGTCCGTGTGGGCTTCAAACGAGTGCACCTTCTCCAGAGTGTTGTAATTGAAGACCCGGATCTAGAAATACCAAAACCCGTATGAATCATCGTCTTACTCTCCCAGCCGGGGTCTTCCAAAAGCCTCACCTGCATATCATCCGATCCTGTGATGACCCAATTCTTGCGAGCCACAAACCTCGCCGAGCGCACCGGCACATCGCACACCTCGAAATCCTTGACCAGTTGCTGATTTTCGTAATTCATGACGTGGACATGGCCATTGTAGAGCGCACACAGCATCCATGGCTCGGCCGGATGCAAATCCACGCATTTCACTCGATCCGAGCGCGATGTGAGCCGACGTTTGATATCCAATCGGAGTGGCTGCAACACAAACAAAATGCACAAATCGATCAATTCACGTAAATTCTAATTGCACTCGAGAAATGTTTGCCGATTGGGATTGTGGCCTATCGGCAAGTGGATGTAATTTTGACAGCACCCCGCAATTCCAAGTTTTCCATCACAACATTTCGTAGAGCTTGCGAGCGAGCGGTTTTATCACAAAAACTTCACTGCACGGCGGATATTTACCATGTTAGCGTTTTATTGGCTCGATTTCGAACGTATTTCACGGAATAATTGTACAATTTTACAAGATAATCGACTCCGGAAAAATTCAGTGACAAAATCTGATGAACGTGGACATGACTTGAGGTTGGCTGCGAATGAGACGTCGTTGTCCGATGTGCTGTCATATCGTGCGGGTTGTCATTTCAGTACAACAGTTTGAGATGCATTGAAGGGGAATGGGGGATTTTCGTGGTGGTTAGGCCGGGCGCACATTGCATCGCGTCAACGCCATCAAGATAGACAGGCTTGCGCTCAGCTGATCGTCACGTCATCATTTCCTTCGCCAAGGCCATGCCAAGGCAGTGACTGCATACACCGCCATCTTTATCCTCAGGCCGGAGTGTCAAAGTAATGACGTCATGACAAGCAGTGAACCATATGTAAACAAAGTGAAAAACGCGTGCAGTCGACCTCTTGAAATCTGGCGATTTTCGTGCGTAAAAGTGATTTTAGTGTCGCGATTTGAAGTGCAATTGAAAGTAGTGCTTGTCACTGATATTTAGAAGTGAAAAAACGCAAGGTGCCGCGAACTTCCGAACAAAATGAACTGCTCGAAAGTGCGCGAGTCATGAGTGTGGTTATGAAAGTGCGACACGAAAAATTTCGCATTTTTCGTTAATTTTCCGGTAATTTGGCTAGTGTGAATGGTGCAGCACTAACCTGGGACGAATCCTTGGGCCGGTGAGCTCAGCGGAAACTCCCGGAAGTGCCCCAAAAAGTGAATTCAAAGTGGTTGTCAAATGACAACATTACAGGTGATTTCCGGCCTTTTCATCGGATTTCATAGGGTAATTATACGTTTTTTTTTGTGTAAAATTTTTAGTGAATTGATGCGCCCCAAAATACGGGTCTTAAACGCGTTGTTGACGAGCCAGACGAAAGTTTCACTGCAGCTGACAGGACTAGATGCCTAGCAGTGAAACTTTCGTCCGGTTCGTCAACATCGTGGTCAAAATCCACACTTTGGGGCGCATCAATCCACTTAAATTCTACCACAACAAAAAACGCATACTTACCCTATGAATTCCGATGAAAAGGCCGGAAATCACCTGTAATGTTGTCATTTGACAACCACTTGAAATTCACTTTTTGGGGCACTTCCGAGAGTTTCCGCTAAACTCACCGGCCCGAGGATTCGTCCCAGAGTAGTGCTGTACCATTCACACTTCCCGAATTGCCGGAAAATAAACGAAAAATGCGAAATTTCCCGTGTCGCACTTTCCTAACCTCGCACTTTTCAATACACCATTTCACTCGATATTTCCCGGCACTTCACGTTTTTTTTCACTTTCACACGGCACTTCTTTTAGTTACACTTAAAATTCCGGCACTAAACTCACTTTTACACACAATTATCGCGATATTTCACCGGGCGACCGCACGCGTTCACACTTCGTTGACTGCTTGTCATGTCGTTAGTGCTTTGACAATCAGCTGACACTCCGGCCTGAGAGTAAAGATGGCAGTGCTGCATACGACGATGTTCCCGGCACGACATATGTTTACAATTGGAATTTCGCCAGACGCCATTATAGTCCTCTAAAAACACACTTTCTGGACACTTGCACCAATTTGGTCGAAGCCGCAGCCCCGGGGATCAGTCGCAGAGCACCGTGGAACAGTTCACACTTGACAAAATACATCTTTTGACCGCACGACACACTTTCATCGCGCACGTGTTTGTTTTCCCGGATCACTAGATGAAATTTTACTAACAAATAAACACTGAACGCGGAAAACGAAAACTAAACACGGAACGCACAAACACCGGGGACTCGCCGCCATCAGTCGTCGACCACTGGATTGTGGATACGATGGCGTCATCAAAGGAAATAATTGCGTCAAAACCAGCTGAGCGCAGGCCTGTCTATATAGATGGCGTTGATCGCGTTCGCATGTTTTCAGTTAAATGTATTGAAGTTTTTACATTATATTATTATTATATTAAATATGCGACTTTGCCATATATTCGAGTAAAATCGTATCAACAAATTAGGCAATCAACCCAATTTATTGATACGATGATCAATATCGTTATTTTGACAATCGACCGGCTGACATCTCCAATTTAAGTTCGGAAAACTTTTTATGGATTGTGAGTGTGGTCTTGGTGTTTAAAAATAGCAAAACTATTAAGTTAAGTAACTGAAATTAAAGTAAAAAAAAGTAAAATAAAAATTTCAATTGTTTATTAATTCATCTGGAAAACGGTAAAGTTTTGTTTTAATCTTTGTGTATTTTCTCCACTTGCATCAACTTGGCGATAACGGTATATTTTTCGATGGGAATTTGGCCAAAGTAAATTTTTTAATTTCTAAATTAAATAAACGAATATGCCGGGAATACAAACAAAAAAGTCCGCAAATTATCTAAAACGTTGTCATTTGACAACCACTTTACAGTCACTTGTTGGGGCACTTCAAGGAGTTTCCGCTGAGTTAACCGGCCCGAGGATTCGTCCCAGGGTAGTGCTGCACTATTCACATTAGCCAAATTGCCGGCAAACTAGCGAAAAATGCGAAATTTCCCGTGTCGCACTTTCAAAACCTCGCATTTTTCAACAGTCCATTTTGCTAGGTATTTCACGGCACTTCACGTTTTTTTCACTTCCACACGGCACTGATAACCACTACTTTTATTTGCACTTGAACTTGCGTCACTAAAAGCGCGTTGACATGATCAAACTACGGTTTGACAAACCACCTACTTGAACGTGTGAACCGCTTGTCAAACTGGTTTGATGTCTTGTGCTTTTGTCAAACCGTAGTTGGACGGTGCTCAACTTTTCATCAAATGCTAGTTTGTCAAACCGTAGTTTGATCATGTCAACGCGCTTTAAACTCACTTTTAAGGTACTCAGGTCGCGTGGAATGAAAGGTGCCGTGAAATTCCATACAAAATCACAAAATTTTTCGCCGATGAAAACAGACTTGAAATTGTAAAAATAAAAAAGTAAAATTTCATTTCACGCAATCTGTGTAATACCTTGAGTGAAATGTCAAGTTTGTGGATTTCATGAGGATGAAATTTTTTCTCGTACCAAATGTAAGAGAAAAATTTTCACTGACAGCTCAGCTGTCTCAACGACTCTTCGACTTCCGACTGAGTCTCGGCTATCACTACTTCCGACTGTGACTGAGTCTCGAGTATTACTACTACTTGCCGTCGCCGGCGGCATCCGCTTTTTATACCGGGTCTCTGCTTCGAGATGGCTCTAGACTTGGGTTTGCACTAGTCAACGAAGACTTCAGATGGCTCGAGAATCAGTTGGTACTCGCTGGTTCGACACCATGGTAGAGCTTAGTCCAGTGTGTGTCGTAAGAGAGACGTACTCCGTATACGCAACAGTACTATCCACAGGTCACTCTCGTCTTAGGGGTCAACTGAATGCCATGAGAACTTTGTCGGATGCCAGCTGTTGCTTTTGAAAAGCTGAAGATGAAACTCCTGAGTACATACTCTGTGAGTGTAAGGCGCTTCCGGCTCTTCCCTGTTTCAGAATCGAGTGTGTCGGTATTGCTTTCCATATGGCCGAGAACAAAGCCTCGATTGAACCTGGCTTTCTTAGTAACTCTATTGTAAAGAGCCGGCTGGATACAAAGTCTAGGAGGAGTGATCACGACGACACTTCGGCCACTCATAACAATTTCAGTTGAAATCTGTTAAAGGAAACCCGTGGCCTGGCCTCCCACATGTAGTCCCTTTACTGAGTATTTTTCCAAATAGCCGAGTTGCTTACATCATTGGAAAATTTCCTCCGCTACATTTAATACAGGCTGTCTAAATGAGCTATGAAATAGAGTTTTGCATTTCCGAGCGGCAATTTCAAGTGACCGTTTATCAAGTTTTTAGTTAGTATCCAGATTGCACTTACTTTTGTTTACAATGCTGTATCGTGTTAAGTTCCTAATGGATTTATTATTTAGAATAATTTAGAGCGGCACCTTTCAGCTTTATGACATTCATGTTCGGCAAATATTGTGCTAAAAGATTTTGTATTATCATAACGGTGCGCTTTAGATGCCACAAAGACAAATGAATGTTTACCAATGTGCTACTATTAACACTGCTAACAAATTATTGGAGTACTAGCTAATATTCAGATATCATAAAAAGATAAAATAATTTTTGCTAGTTAACCGGGTCGTGACGCGTTCGGTTGCCGTGAGGTCTCGGTCTACCTTTGCGTACTATTGTATTAGAGCTCCCACAGCGTTTCAAGCTTGTCAGTTAATGACGACTCAAAACAAATGTGGATGTTAGCAATAGCTGCACCATTTGAAATTTACATATCGAAATGTCAACAAGGCATAGCCATAAAGTAACTACATAAGGTAACTACTACTATAGACTTCACTTCATACGATTTAAACTAAAACTCTCTTGCTTATCAGGTCATCATCATCGTGGCGCAATAGCCCGACTTCGGGCGTTGGCTGCTGGATCATCATCCTCCAATTATCTCGGTCAAGGGACCACATCCTCCAATTTCGGACGCCCAGCAGTTGTTCGGCGTCCTCATCTACTGAGTCTTTCCAATGAGTTCTCGGTTTTCCTCGCAGCCTTACACTGTCGACGCGTCATCCCTTGAATATTTTCTTAGGCATGCGCTCATCGCCCATTCGTTGTATATGTCCTGTCCATTGTAGAAGTTGTAGTTCGACGACGACGATAGAGATCAGTGCTTAGAGGCAGCAGTCTCATGTCTGACTACCGGCGTTTCAAGTCCCGTCCACGACGACGTTCGTGGCCATGATTATTTGTGTTGTCTCCCTCTGTGGTGCGGGGCGTAATAAGAAGCCACAGTATCTCCCGACTTGTCGCAGGTAGGCTGGTAAATGGGGGAGCCGGAGGTGCATGTTGCATTCTCCGAAACTAGTTTATGACATCGAAACGTCAACTGGAGGAGGGCATAAAGACCTCTTCTATTGTCCTCCCCATGGGCGCCCTCTGGAACGGCCAAGCAAGCCAACCAAGTTGTGCAGTTTAAAACATTTGGTAGGGGAAGATAACGATGATCATCCTTAATGGCCAATAACACCAGTACGTCTCAGGAAGTAGGCGAACGGTGGAGCTGCAACATAGTTGTGAGAACACCAACACGTCACACCCAGCTGAAAGATCATCAAAAGAACGCGCGATTAAAAACACCATTGGAGAGCTACCTCTGCGCTATATAAAAAAATAGCTCCCGGCGACTCTTAGGACACCTAAGGAAGCAACCCTTCCCCTAAGATTGGGTATGTGGGCTTGTAACCTGCGTACCTGAAATAAATTTACACTTGAAACATTAAACGAGCCTCGGATACCACGGACTGATTCAGCGGCAACGACTTTTGGCTACAAACAACGGACCACGATCGGTTTTTGGAACGTTCGAACGATGTGGGGCGAGTGCAATAGTGCGAGGCTCACTGAAGTCGAACGAGAAATGACCGCATATAACATCTCTATGTTAGGACTTAGCGAAACAAGATGGCCTGGATCGGGAATGACTTTATCACCAATCTCCCAAACAGTACTGCTATACTCTGGAAATAAAGACGATACGTCACCTCGAATGGTACGCGTCGGAATCCTGTTGACTAGGGAGGCACGCCTATCTCTAATTGGCTGGAAGCCTATCTCCGACCGTATCATCAAAGCTAGATTCAAATCCAGGGTTATAAACATCACAATAATGACTGAACTAGAGGACCAATCAACCAAGGGCGCCTTTTATCAACGGCTTATCAAAACCTTCGACAAGGCTCCCAAAGGTGACATAAAAATTATCACGGGGGATCTTAACGCCAAAGTCGGGTCTGACAATGTAGCCTTAGAACACCTAATGGGCAATCATGCACTAGGCAACAGGAACAAAAATTGCGAGATAATCGTGGAGTTTTGCAACTCTCGTCAACTCGTCATTGGCGGTACTCTGTTCAAGCATAAACGATGCCATTTAACAACCTGGTTTTCTGCGGATGGCAGAACAGAAAACTAGATTGACCATATAGCCGTCTCCAAGACATGGAAGAATTGTCTATTGGACGTCAGGTCGAAGTGAGGTGCTGATGTTCGCAGCGACCACCAACTTGTTATCTCAAAAATACGCTTACGAACAGCAGCGATCCAGCACCATCAAAATGCACGAATCTTGCCACGTTTTAATGTGCAAAAGCTTAAAACCCATCTATAGAACGTGCATATTCCACCGCATTGTACGGGGGAGCTATTGCACCACCACCTTGTGAGAATTGATGATAGATGGAACACCGCTAAGGACCTATTTATTTCGTGTGGCGTAACATTTGCGGGTCGATTGGAGCGCGGCAGGAGATCATTCATTAGCGACTCTACATGGTCTCTAATCTCAGCACGCAAGAGAGTCAGGGAACAGATTAACTCAGCTGCTGACGGCTCAGCCAAAGGACCAACTCAGAGTTAAATACCGTTTACTACAGACAGGCGTGCAAAGAAGCGTAAGACGGGACAAGCGAAATTAATAACTTTTTAATGCGGATTTCAATGCTACTGCGGATATTCTTCTCCCCCTTATCCAAGAGTGTTGGGAAACCGAAACTCTCCCTAAAGAGCGGAAGAAAGCCGTCATTATGAAGATCCCGAAAAAAGGCGTCCTGAAGGATTGCAATAATTGGCGTGGGATCTGACTTCTCCCAGCAGTCTCCAAACTGATGGCAAAAATAATCTTGAACCGGATCAAACAAACAGTTGACCGCACATTGAATGCTGAACAAGCCGGATTTTGCGAGGGCTTTTCATGTAGCGACCACATCAACACCCTCCGAATTATTATTGAATAATCCGCAGAGTGGAGATCCCCATTACATCTCATGTTCATCGATTTCGAGAAAGCGTTTGACAGCGTTGACCGGGAATACATCTGGAAGGCTTTACATAGGAGAGGCATACCAGATAAAATCATATCCATCTTCAAGGAGTCCTATAGTGGTGCATAATGTCACGTCTTACACAGGGATAAGTTTTCAGATCCCTTCGAGGTACTTACATAGCGGAGTGAGACAAGGCTGCATTTTATCACCTACATTGTTTTTGATTGCCATTAACGACGTACTCTGCAGTGCGCTTCATCAGCACCTGGATTACGCTGACGATATTTGTCTTCTTTCAAATGGATCGGATCATCTAGTACAAATGACGGATCCCCTGCACCGCGAAAGTGGCAACGCGGGGCTTAAAATCAATGCTGCCAGAACTAAGTACTTGAGCTTGGATCCAGGAAGACAGACCGAAATTTGTGTTTCGACGTAGACAGTAGAAAAGGTTGAAAAATTTTGCTACCTGGGAAGCGTAGTTACAGCAGATGGTGGAGCGGATGCTGATGTACTCTCTCGCATCAATAAGGCTCGGGCAGCTTTTTTCAGTTTGACTCCTTTCTGGCAAAATAACAACATCTCCGGAAGTACCAAATTCAGAATCTTCGAAACCAATGAATTGAAAAATCTGTGCTTCTTTATGGCTGTTCAACTTGGAAGGTGACCAGGGCGATAACAACTAGATTGCAAACTTTCGTGAACCAGTGTCTACGGCGCATCCTACACATACGCTGGCCGGAGGTAATTTCTAACGACGATCTCCTGTTCATTACTGGCCAGGACCGGATAGACACCTCCATAAAAAGGCGAAAGTGGCAATGGATAGGTCACACACTTCGAAAAGGGCCGGAAAACTGTAATGAAGGGCACTGCAAAGATGGTGTTTGTTGCAGAAAACTAAAAGCGGAAGTGACTATCAGCAAAGCGGTGGCATATGCTTGCAGGCAGCTCTGATCGGGAAATGGGGTGGGGTCTTGCTTGCCAATAGTCTCCAGCCCATTACATAAAAAAAACTCATATGCCGGACAACACAAACGAAAGGGTTGAAATTGCGGTAGAATGTATATTTATGATCGGGCCGACCAATCCATGCACTTCGCGTGGGTCCTGATTTTACTGGACCACTGCCACTATCCCCAACCTACCAACAGATCCCTTGGCTTCGATGCGGGATCTCCCAAACTGAATGCACCGCAAATAGAGCTAGGATGCACCTACATCTCCGATCTGAAAGAGGGCAGGAACTTCCGCAAGGAAAAGATTCGTCGGTATAGTTTACACCATGATGAATTTATTCTGCTCCATGGACAAAAAGTTACATAATAAGATATTTATCATTGCCACAATTTTGAGACAACTGGAACCACGAAGTAGGATCACTAAATCAAGTTCCTCGATACTAAGCACATAACTACATATGAAATATTTAGACTTTACCACACTACAATTGGCTTTTTGTTGTACTTACCCCGTTGCAGCTGGAACGGCCGTTTCTGTGCGACGAGGCTAAAAATTTTTTAAAGTTAGTATCCTACTACGCGGTATCCGAATTTATACTATTATAAATATATTAAAAAACCGAAAAAAAAAACAAACAAGAGAACAAAACTTAGGTAAATTAATCGGATAAATTAAACATTTAACGCGTTTGAATGGAGTTGAATTAAGATATTGTATTCCGGAACACGAAGATATTTTTCGCCTTTATTGCAATTTTTGGAAGTGCGGGTGTCACTCTACGGCACTTTTAAATTCGATCAAACAAAATGGGGAATCTGCGTCCGCACTGTTGAAACCTCCAGCCACTCGATATTCGGGTTGAGCTAACTACGTGAGGTGCTTGGCCGCTAAGATTTCTTTTTGCCGCACTCGATATAGTATGGTATTATACAAAATTTCCTCGTAGGGACACAGAATCGCTTTTCGGAGATGGCAATTGGGCTTTTATTCGCCGCCAATTTCCCAGTGATTGGTGTGGAATCAAATCCTTCCGAGTGGGATCCGTTATGTCACTTTGTGATTCTACTTCTGTGGAGATAACCATGTGTCGCTTCGTCGAATGTTGTTCTTAAATACCATTTAAGATCGACCGCACTAGATATTAACTCGCGGAGTTAGAAAATGTTGGGTACTTTTATTTCCTTTTTTTTAAAACTTCCACTTTTTTTTTTTTTAACCTCTCGCGGATCTCCTTTTGCTTCATCCGACCCCGGTCAAGTCCAAATTCAAACTCCCCGTTTTTTTTCCAAAAATCCGCAAACCCCCCCATATAGCAGTTCATACTTTCACCAAACCATCGCCCGTCCTTTTTCCACCCACATATCAAATCAAAAAAAGAAATGGTCCAAATTCACATTGGTTAAAATTCGAAACGTTATATGTACGTACACTTTCAAATTTGCATTTGCATACGTAGCATAAGCCTTGCACGCAGCAGTAAGAGAGTCACTGCGCACAGATCACAATTCTCTCTTCGCTGCCAAAGTACTCTACGCATCTATTGTTCAGTGCAGCGTACAGCATAATAAATATGCACCTATCGACCAAGCAACATCATCTCGGCAAAACATACGCACGTAGAAATATGCTCGGAGTGATTGCATTCCATTGCAGATCTCTACGAGCGATAAGATGTTGATGACGTAGCACCCGCACAGCTGGCAATTGCCGTTCGTTGATGTGATAAGAATTGAAGGTGATAAGAGGATTGAAAAGAGGTGATTGCATGCAAATAGGGCGCGACGGCAGTTGCAATTGTTCCGTCGATGCAGACGAAGTGTAGGCTGATTCCAGCTTTCAAAAAAACATATCGAATTGCAAAAAGAAATATGATGAATATATTTCTTTTTGAAATTCGATAGGTTTACCAAAAAGCTGAACATTACAAAACATTGCTAAACAGGCCCTCGATTGAAACCCACAGGGAACCGATGCAAGTCGCCGCGTTGGACGACCTAGAAACACCTGGAGAAGATCAGTTGAGGTCGAGGGTAAGTCATTAGACAAATCGTGGACAAGACGAGGTGGAAAGCCGGCGTGGTTAATGCCCTATGCCCCACAAGGGGTTGACAGGATCCAGAGAGCGAGAGACATGTGTTCGTTTTCTTCACTTTAATAACAACGTTTATAAAAATTAACGCAAATTGTTAGGTTAAAAAGAGAGGGGTGCAATGTACTTTCATAATCATTATCTCTGTTTAACTTGTTTTGTTATAAAAAGAGGTACGACGTTCTTTATTAATCCTACAAACAGTTAGGGCTTTTTCTTTGAAGAAACTTTTGAAATGAATTAGGAGATTTTTTTCAATTGTAAATCCATTGCCATCCATAAGGAACATAGCATATTTAAATTTTGTACGGTAGGTTATTTTTAGAATGATCTATCAGAATTGATGAAAAACTTGATTTTGAAAAAAAAAAAAAATTAGAGCTACACCCGACGATATTTACATTGTTTAAAATCGTGTCATTTATTAAATATACAATATAATTACTGCACTTTCGTTCAGATCCTCCGTGTCTCCTTTAACTAGAAACAATAACTGGTTATAGGCAAACTATGATGATTGGACTTTTCCGCATATCCTTAAGTTTCCTATTTTCTGGATGTAAACTGTGTTTTAAATTGTGGATTTTTTCTCCACATCAGTAGGGGATAATTCCATTCTGTTGGCAATTAATTCCAACGCTGCTTTTTATTGCGGTTTTTGTAATCCGCCGACGTGGCATCCTATAAATAATTTGAGGAATGAAATTCCTCAAATAATTGATACGTTTTCTTTGACCACATTTCAACAATACCACACAAATAAACGGTAATTACCTGAATGCACGCTATACGAGGTGTGTTCAAAAAGTAAGGTGACTTTTAAAATTTCGCGGGCAACGTACATTCGATTATCGATTTTTTGTTGTTGTTGTGTTGGTACACATGTTCCGAACATATGTTCACAATTTCAAGTACATAGCATCTTAGAGGAACTTCTGGAGTGGCCCATAGGCTCAATTTATGGGACGAGAGAAGAGCGCGTTTAATTTTTCATGGGAGAGAGAAAGAACGGGACTATTAATGCCAACCACCAATAGGGCGCGGATATTTGACAGCTATATATACAGCGGGGAGTCAGAAACGAAAACAAACATTTTAATATCGGTTTTCTGACAGAAAACTCACAAAAACCAGTAACGCGCACATCACATCTAAATATTTAATGTTTTACCTATGAACAGACACCCCCGTCTTAGGGATACGCTGGTTATTTTTGCAGTCACCGACGAGGCATTTCAATTTACCACAACTCACTACCGCACCAATTTGTCCTACCGGAAATTTCACTAGTGTCTTCTCTATATAATCGCGGCTCTTTACACTCAAAAACCGGCTCCAAACTTTCGCGAATTCAACCGTATTTACTTTTTGCCACTTTTTGCACAAAGCGTTTGACAGCCATATGCACAACGTGATCTTAAAACCGTTAACTTTACTCTCCCAGCTCTCGACTTTTTCAAGAAGAAGATCGTCCCATTTTCAAGCTGTCAATTTGTATGGTTTGACAGGCATATACCCATTCCTTTGTTAGTTATATATTCAAATCATAGCATACTTCGTTTGCTTTTGACAGATAAAAAGGTTAGACGTGTTTTGTTGTGCTCGGCGATTTTCTACAATATTATTATAAAAACTGGAGCAATGAATTTGCATAAAATTATGTGTGAAAAATTGAATCACTTGAAATGTTGACAGTGGCGTACGGTGAGTCTGCTCTAAGTAAAAAAAATGTTTACAAGTGGTACAAACTCAAGATGGCCTAGAAGATGCCAAAGACGAACCTCGCTTTGGACGCCCCAGCACGTCAACAGAAGATATCGTCAAAGCTGTGAAGAAAATTGCTTTTGAAAATCGTCGAATTACCATAAGAGAAGTTGTTAAGAATGTTGGCATATGAGTCGGCTCGTGTCATGCATTTTTTTCGGATGTTTTGGACATGAGACGTGAGTCAGCGAAGTTTGTTCCGAAGCTTCTGAATTTTGATCAGAAGAACCGTCATTGCTTGCGAAAGATTTTTTGGTCAAAAACAAAACGACAATCATGCCTCAACCACCATATTCACCGGATTTGGCCTCTTGCGACTTTTTCCTGTTCCCAAAACTGAAAAGACCTATGAAACGACAAAGATTGCAACGATTGATGAAATAAAAACTGCATTGCTGATGGAGCTCAAGGCTAAACCAAAAAGTGCTTATGAGAAGTGCTTTGAGAACTGGAAAAAGCGTTGGCACAAGTGCATTGTATCTGAGGGGGATTACTTTGAAGGGGACAATATAAATATTGATGAATAAATAAATATTTTTTCATAAAAATATAAAGTCAACTTACTTTTTAAACACACCTCGTATGTTCTTGCGAACATGACGAAATGTTGCACAAAATGTCCCAAGTTTCCCATTCTTGGGGGGCAAAAACTTGTAATAAATTCCGTGTTAAGAATTGTAGCCGTTGTTCCGTGACCAGACGTCCGATTCCGGGCATCTGTCACCACAGCATGGTGTTCTGTTGATGAGAACTTGGAGCAGCGGCACGTGCTGGTGGGCAACTCGAGTTCGGGAGATGTGGGGGAGGTCCTTTCTCCATGTTCTCATGTATTCGGATTTCAAAAACCAAAAAAAATCACGTGCCTGCAACGAAAACATACTTTACGCGGATCTGACCCGAATGCAAATTCCTAGACACCAAGGGTGTCAGCCAACGCCGATGTTAAAGAGAAGGTAGCAAGAAGGAAAGGCCCATGGTTCTTTTAGTACTTCATACTTGTTATATTTTTCTTTTCAGGGAAACGACTTAACGAATACGTGCTTTGCATATAGAAGCTAATTCAAAAGTATTACAATAAATTTGATATTCAAACAAAATATTACAAAAAAATTGCCACGGACTAGTAGCGCCACTGAAAGATGGGACACCCTTACAGGTCTGGTACCATACAAACCCCAACAACATAGACTCTAAGAGATATGTAATGAGAATTACCTTCCTTTTTTTTTCTGTTTTTTTTTTTTTTGAAGGAATATCCTGTGGCGGCCGCTACGGGATTCCTCGATCTGCAAGGCAATAGTAAGTTAAAATAAACAGGGTTCCTGGCTTTCAGGTACTCTTACCACTACGCACATACTGAGCAAATTACTTAAATTTAGTCTTAAAAACGAGACCGGAGACTTTCTCCGCAAACGACGCGGCCAGCGACTCGTTGTTCCGCCGCACAATAGGATCGTGGCCTCTTTGGAGGTTCGAGCCACCTCTTAAAAACGAGACCGGAGACTTTCTCCGCAAACGACGCGGCCAGGGGCTCGTTGTTCCGCTGCACAATAGGATCGTGGCCTCGTTGGAGGTTAGAGCCACCTCTTAAAACGCAACCGGAGACTTTCTCCGCAAACGACGCGGCCAGGGGCTCGTTGTTCCGCCACACAATAGGGTCGTGGCCTCGTTGGAGGTTAGAGCCACCTCTTTAAAACGCGATCGGAGAATTTCTCCGCAAACGACGCGGCCAGGGGCTCGTTGTTCCGCCACGCAATAGGATCGTGGCCTCGTTGGAGGTTAGAGCCACCTCTTTAAAACGCGATCGGAGAATTTCTCCGCAAACGACGCGGCCAGGGGCTCGTTGTTCCGCCACGCAATAGGATTGTGGCCTCGTTGGAGGTTAGAGCCGCCTCTTAAAACGCGATCGGAGAATTTCTCCGCAAACGACGCGGCCAGGGGCTCGTTGTTCCGCCACACAATAGGATCGTGGCCTCGTTGGAGGTTAGAGCCACCTCTTGAAACGTGACCGAAGATTTTCTCCGCAAACGACGCGGCCAGGGGCTCGTTGTTCCGCCACACAATAGGATCGTGGCCTCGTTGGAGGTTAGAGCCACCTCTTGAAACGCGATCGGAGAATTTCTCCGCAAACGACGCGGCCAGGGGCTCGTTGTTCCGCCACACAATAGGGTCGTGTCCTCGTTGGAGGTTAGAGCCGCCTCTTAAAAAACGTCGTCCAGCGGAGCCCTAAAACGAGTGGGCCCGATTTTAGGGTTAGCACTCTTTTGATTATTTTTTTCCTTTTCGTTACGTGGCACCTTTGGGCAGGGTTTCCCCTCCTACTTACCCGTAGACTTTGAGTCGCTCTTTGTTTTTCGGCTGCCTTCGATTCTTTTGTTTTCCTCTGCACTAATTTCCCAACCGCATACTTCGGGGGCTCGCACTGGACTAAATTCCATGCCTCCGGTCCGTTTCCACTTCGTCCCTGTGCTCAGTTTCCATATTACCAATTAGCGCCAAAAGAAGGTGCCGAATTGAACGCATTTTCGACGATTAGTATTAGGTACTGACAATTAGATGGCGGGGCCATGCCAACAGCTGATGATCAAAGCAGCTGACCTGACAGTTGTGGTGACAAGTCTCAATGACATTTGTCTATTTCCACGTTCAAATATTACAGGGCAGGTTATTGTAACGAAGGTAGATGAGGTACAAGAACCTGAAGATTAACGTCTTAGATCTTTTGCATGGAATTTACCCAATGATTTTCCCTTCAAATCAGATAGCAAGTAGCAGGCAGTTCCTATCTTTTTCGTAACCTGGGCTGGAAGAAACTTTCGATCTAATTTTACATTGTAGTGTTTCGTGAAGTCGCTTTGCGCAAAATTTCGTCGAAACACAATGTCCCCTGGTTTATATTCTACTGGCTGGGATCGCAAATTATAGGTCCGTTGGTTAGTGTTGTAGGACTCTTGAATTTTCTGTTGTATGTTAGAGCGTATTAGAGCCAGTTTAATGTCGGGTGTTACATGAGCCGTAGGTTCGTCCAGCATCTTTAGATTGCGGAGCAGAGTATAAGTGGTACCGTGCTGAATCATGTTTTGTCCAAAAACTGAGAAATAGGGAGAAACCCCAGTGGAAGAATGGTAACCAGACCGAAGGGCACTTCCAATTGCGGAAAGCTTTGCATCCCAATCCAATTGGTTCGGTTCGACATACGAGCGTATGGCCGCTACTATAGAACGATTCACTCGCTCCGAGGCATTTGCCTGAGGCGAGTATAGGGCTGTAAATTGGTGTTTAATCCCATATTGTGACAAGAGGTCCTTGAAAAGTGTCGACTTAAACTGAACGCCGTTATCTGACAGTATGCTTTCAGGGACGCCGAAGATATGGAACACATTCTTCTCTAAGAAAGCCACCAATAATTTAGCGTTAAGTTTTCGCACGGGCTCAATAAAAACGAATTTGGACAACTGATCCAAGATGACGATAGCTCCAATGTTTCCGCCACGGGAGCGAGGGTATGGGCCAAGGAAATCAATATAAAGGCGCTGGAATATGCGATCGGGGATTACAAGATTCCCCATTGGAGGTCTAAGAACTCTATTCGGAGCCTTAGTCTCCTTGCATATGCTGCACGCATTCACGTAATTCTTGACTTCGACGGACATTTTAGGCCAATAGTAGAACGTTTTTAGGCGTTTTAATGTCTTTCCAAAGCCGCCATGAGCGCATAGTGGATTGTCATGCGCGCGTGCTATCAATGATGACGTTAACTCTGAGGGGATCCACAATTTCCAGGAATTCTCCTCCTGCGTTTCATCCCCGGTAGCATACTCCGAGCGCCTATACACGAAGTCGTCAACCACTCTTAAGTCTGGTAGTCGCGATTGATTTTCGATAATGTTTGTTATCAAATTAGTGTAGGATTCGGATTTAAAATGAGGTGAATTCAGGTCCACTTCCAAATCTGCTTCCGCGATTTCTATCGACTCTAAACAATCGGCTGCGTATACACGCGATAAAGTGTCAGGAACGACATGTTGGGAGCCTTTCCGGTGTTTAATAGAAAATGTAAAACCTTGTAACTTTAGCGCCCACCTAGCCAATCGTCCGTGCAGATCAGGCAGCGACATGAGCCACTTAAGCGATGCGTGGTCGGTAACTATTTCGAACTCGTGTCCTTCGACATAAGCTCGAAACTTTTTCAGTGCGGTCACCGCTGCCAGACATTCCTGCTCGGAGACAGTATAGTTTCTCTGGGCGGAGTTGAGCTTCTTGGACATAAATGCGATGGGTACTTCACTTCCATCGTCCGCTAGTTGGACCAGGACGGCGCCTATACCAGATTGGCAGGCGTCACAATGTATTCCAAAAGGTTTTTGAAAATTGGGACTGTGAAGTACAGGAGCGGTTGTTAGGCTCGTCTTTAGTGCATTAAATGCCTCAAGACCCTTCTCCGTCCAAGAGAAACCACGTCCTCCGCGCAGCATGTCTGTCAGGGGTGCCGACACTGATGCATAATCTTTCACAAATCGGCGATACCAGCCGCATAAACCCAAAAATCGTCGCAACTGCTTCACTGACTTTGGCTGAGGAAATTCTGCAATGCCCTGTGTCTTATCAGGGTCCGTGCTAATCGTTCCATTCCCTACGATGTGGCCTAAATACCGAACTTCCTTCATTAGGAATTTTGACTTCTCTATATTGAGAGTGAGTCCGGCCTTTTTTAAGCTAAGAGCGACTTCCTGAAGGACAGTAATGTGTTCGTCAAAGGTTTCAGTGACTATCAATAGGTCGTCCAGATAGACGAAAACTTGATGGCGTAGGTGACAGGGTATCACTCGATCCATCAACCTCTGCATGGACTGAGGCGCGTTGCACAGTCCGAACGGCATCGTCACGAACTGATACAACGGCCTTCCGGGCACTGTAAAGGCAGTCTTATCCTTAGACCTCTCATCGAGTGGTATCTGCCAAAAGGCATCCTTTAAATCGAGGCTAGTAATATATTTGGCTTTGGGCAGCCGACTTAAGATACCATCTATGAGAGGTAAAGGATAAGCATCCTTTACAGTGACGGCATTCACCTTTCGAGCGTCCAAGCAGAGTCGGACCTTTCCAGGCTTCACAATTAACGTTACGGGAGAAGACCATGCACTTTGCGACTCCTCAATCACACCTAGTGCAAGCATCCGGTCGATTTCCTTATAGAGGAGCTTCTCGATGGCGGGAGAGACCGCGAAGTGTCTCTGCTTAATCGGGGCGCTATCGCCGACATCGATGACGTGTTTACAGAGTGTCGTACGTCCTAAGCCCTCCAAGGAAAAAGACGGAAAGATTGCAATAGTTGCGTCGAGTCTTGCCTGTTGCATAGCGTTAAGTGCATGTTTATTAACGTTGGTCTCGATTTGTTCAATGTGAGGTGACACAGAATGTAGAGGGGTACCAAATAGGTCCGGCGCGAGACGAAATTGGCGTACAAAATCCACTCCCAGATAAAGATTTTGTTTGAGCGACGGCATTATCAAAAATGTCATGGGGAGGGTTTGGCCTCGAAAAGTAATTTTGGTTGACACTCTTCCTACTGCCAAATGGGGAGTTCCATCCGCCGTGGTGAGGCTGAGGTTAAAACGTTCCCAGGGACATTTATTTTCTTCTAAGAATTTCTTAGCGAAGGCACCTGCTAAGCAACTAAGAGTAGCTCCGGTATCTATTAGTCCAGAGACCTTTTCACCAAGAATCATTACTTCTGCATATGGTCGAAGATCCGACTCCTGCCGACCCGCGCAAATGGCAGAACAGTAATTCCGTCGGTTTTGTTTTACCGTCTTCCAGAATAGACGAAGACGCATGGTTGAGCGTTTTGAACGTGGGGGATTATGAGGTCTCGCTCCAAAAATTCGATCACGAGATGTTCGATATTCTCGCCAACGAATATGCCAAGGTTTAAGGCTGTGATGAAGGAACGGGTATGCATTTTCTGGCGAAACAGAAACAATTGCCGAAGCGTTGTCTGGCGGTCTAGTCAAGATAGTAACGGGCGAAGACGTCACGGTGGTAGCAGGGGGTACTGTTGTGGTAACAGTCAGGGATGCCTCGGAGGAAGCATCAACAGGGTTCGAGAATGAATTTAATTCTTGTGCTGGGAGGTCAGGTGTTGGGACTTCCCGTTTTTTTGAACAGTAGTACACTTGGAACACGTAGGTTTATACACCTCGGGTGTGCCACAACCGTAACAGAACACAGTTTTAGGCGCAAAACACTCAGCGAAACGGTGTCCTTTTTTACGGCAATTCCAGCATGTGACGGCTGAATTGACTTCCGCGATCTCTTCTACTTCTGGAATGAGTATACCTTCGGGCATTACCTCTTCCGATAATTCAGACACAAATCTTTTATTTACAAACGATTTCGAAGTAGCAGCTCGGGTGCGAACTTCGCCCTCTAAATTTTCGTTACGATATACAAAAGCCCGAAGCTGATCGATGGTTTCTATTGAATGGTGCAGCAAATCTCGCCGAATCTCAAAGCGTAAATTTCGCTTTAAGATTTCAACTAATTCCCACTCGGGAAGATTGCGAGTCAGGCGATCCATTATCTCCATAACACTTTCATGGAAAGCGTTAAACGATTCGGTTGGCCCTTGCTGTCTATTACGAATTAATTCCAGTAGGTCGTAATCTGATAGTCGTTCTTGGAATTGAACTCGCAAGGCTTTGCAGAAAACCTCCCACCTCATCTGACCTACTCCTCGAAGAAACCTCCAGTACCAATTAGCGGCTTTTCCTGTCAACAAAATATGTACATGCCTCGTGACCAATTCCAAATCTCCATTGAACGTGATCGATGCCATAGTTCGTACCTGATACAAGAACTTTTCTACTGGCAGATTATAATCTTCCCCACTAAAGCGGATATTCCAGCCGGCAATAACTTTACTAATCCTATCGTCCGGATAGGTGTTTGCACCTGCACGTCGAAAATCGTGATTACTCGCTTCGGAATAAGGCAAGGAATCTCGTTGGTTAGGTAAGTTGGAATACGGGCGAGCTGGAGCACTAGGGTTGACTAAAAAAGTCTGATGCATGGGCTCGGGAGCCCGAGTTGGTATTCTGGCAGGTAAAGGTTGTGAATTCAAACGAGAATGATTCCTCGGGGGCTGTAGAGGCTGTTCCACAGACCACGGAATTTGCGGTGCTGCTGCTTGCACGTTAGTGTTCATTCGGTTGACGGATTCTGATCGGCTATCCGTTGGTAAAGACGGAAGCTGTGACAGCCTCGACCGGTTACTTATTGACAGGGGAGACAATTGTTGACTTAATGCTTCCGCCACCATAGCATTGATTTGCGATCTCAAATCCTCGAGAACAGGACTAATTTGTTCTGCTGTAGTAGAGGTAAGCGGGACTGATGTCTTATCACCGCTTGGCTGAGGGGGCTGAGCGGCCACCGAGGTCAGAACCTGTTCTCTAGTCTGTGACCGGGTAACTGGTTTCGATTTCGGAACTGCACCCCGAATGGTACGAGCACTAGCTCCTGCTGCATCATCCACATCTTTGTTAAGGTTCAGATGATACAAGTTACTCGGATTGATAGTATGCTGACAGAGCGGACATGTCGGCTTATCCGCGAGCCAATTATCTAAACATTGGCTATGAAAAGCGTGAGCGCACTGAGTTAGTACTGCTGAGTCTGTTTTCTCAAAGTCGACGCTACATAACGAGCAACGCGTCAGATCGTCACCCGCTACATCAGCCAAATCTTCATTGCTACGTTGGATCACCATGTTACCTTGGTTCATCGACATTTTTATAAGTATATAATAACGAGCTTAATACTACCTAGTTATTCAATAAATTTATATAGTTTGAAACGAAAAGAAAATTTCTAATGGGGCCTTTCCTTACATGAAAACCTCCTTCTCTTTTTGACCTCGAACCACTGACGCTAATCAGCGGTTTCATTTAATAGTTTTGCATTCGGGGACAAAAAAAATAAAAAGTACTTTCGGTACATTCATTAACTAATGAATGCTACCATGAAAGACAAAAAAAATGTTAATAAAAGATTTAAGAATAGTTCATACCAAGCTAATGAACCGGAACTTATTCTTTCAAGTATCATGGGCTAAGAACTGTCACGCTATCTGACTAGTTTTTGCAATTCCACAATCATCTCTGAACATAAACTTGTTCCAAATATAAAAACTGGCATATTGAGGTGGAGTAAACTCCTTTAGAAAAAAGGTCACATCCTTCTCACATAAAGGCATGGGCGGACTCTTCAGCAACTAAAGGACTGGTAATTGCAGCTACTGCTAAATCCAATAATTCGCTTAAGTCGGAGAAGGACTCCATGCATGGAAAGAAAATCCATGGGACGGACAAAGAAAGAAATAACCTGTGACGTCCGGTAATTTAACACAAAGAGTTGCTAATAATTCACACTACCTGAAAATAATGTGCAGAAGGCACTCCAGATCAAATAGGGTAGAAACAAGGAAAATATGCGGTAGTGTGTGTGCAATGAGACCATCATAGTGTCAAACCTCAAAAAAAATTTGAAGTCTGGTATTTTTACCAGTAGATCTCACTGCGCCGAGCACCAAACATTATCCTGCAGCTAAGACAGGACAAAGTTGGGCCCCACGTTGGGCGCCATTTTGTAATAAATTCCGTGTTAAGAATTGTAGCCGTTGTTCCGTGACCAGACGTCCGATTCCGGGCATCTGTCACCACAGCATGGTGTTCTGTTGATGAGAACTTGGAGCAGCGGCACGTGCTGGTGGGCAACTCGAGTTCGGGAGATGTGGGGGAGGTCCTTTCTCCATGTTCTCATGTATTCGGATTTCAAAAACCAAAAAAAATCACGTGCCTGCAACGAAAACATACTTTACGCGGATCTGACCCGAATGCAAATTCCTAGACACCAAGGGTGTCAGCCAACGCCGATGTTAAAGAGAAGGTAGCAAGAAGGAAAGGCCCATGGTTCTTTTAGTACTTCATACTTGTTATATTTTTCTTTTCAGGGAAACGACTTAACGAATACGTGCTTTGCATATAGAAGCTAATTCAAAAGTATTACAATAAATTTGATATTCAAACAAAATATTACAAAAAAATTGCCACGGACTAGTAGCGCCACTGAAAGATGGGACACCCTTACAGGTCTGGTACCATACAAACCCCAACAACATAGACTCTAAGAGATATGTAATGAGAATTACCTTCCTTTTTTTTTCTGTTTTTTTTTTTTTTTGAAGGAATATCCTGTGGCGGCCGCTACGGGATTCCTCGATCTGCAAGGCAATAGTAAGTTAAAATAAACAGGGTTCCTGGCTTTCAGGTACTCTTACCACTACGCACATACTGAGCAAATTACTTAAATTTAGTCTTAAAAACGAGACCGGAGACTTTCTCCGCAAACGACGCGGCCAGCGACTCGTTGTTCCGCCGCACAATAGGATCGTGGCCTCTTTGGAGGTTCGAGCCACCTCTTAAAAACGAGACCGGAGACTTTCTCCGCAAACGACGCGGCCAGGGGCTCGTTGTTCCGCTGCACAATAGGATCGTGGCCTCGTTGGAGGTTAGAGCCACCTCTTAAAACGCAACCGGAGACTTTCTCCGCAAACGACGCGGCCAGGGGCTCGTTGTTCCGCCACACAATAGGGTCGTGGCCTCGTTGGAGGTTAGAGCCACCTCTTTAAAACGCGATCGGAGAATTTCTCCGCAAACGACGCGGCCAGGGGCTCGTTGTTCCGCCACGCAATAGGATCGTGGCCTCGTTGGAGGTTAGAGCCACCTCTTTAAAACGCGATCGGAGAATTTCTCCGCAAACGACGCGGCCAGGGGCTCGTTGTTCCGCCACGCAATAGGATCGTGGCCTCGTTGGAGGTTAGAGCCGCCTCTTAAAACGCGATCGGAGAATTTCTCCGCAAACGACGCGGCCAGGGGCTCGTTGTTCCGCCACACAATAGGATCGTGGCCTCGTTGGAGGTTAGAGCCACCTCTTGAAACGTGACCGAAGATTTTCTCCGCAAACGACGCGGCCAGGGGCTCGTTGTTCCGCCACACAATAGGATCGTGGCCTCGTTGGAGGTTAGAGCCACCTCTTGAAACGCGATCGGAGAATTTCTCCGCAAACGACGCGGCCAGGGGCTCGTTGTTCCGCCACACAATAGGGTCGTGTCCTCGTTGGAGGTTAGAGCCGCCTCTTAAAAAACGTCGTCCAGCGGAGCCCTAAAACGAGTGGGCCCGATTTTAGGGTTAGCACTCTTTTGATTATTTTTTTCCTTTTCGTTACGTGGCACCTTTGGGCAGGGTTTCCCCTCCTACTTACCCGTAGACTTTGAGTCGCTCTTTGTTTTTCGGCTGCCTTCGATTCTTTTGTTTTCCTCTGCACTAATTTCCCAACCGCATACTTCGGGGGCTCGCACTGGACTAAATTCCATGCCTCCGGTCCGTTTCCACTTCGTCCCTGTGCTCAGTTTCCATATTACCAATTAGCGCCAAAAGAAGGTGCCGAATTGAACGCATTTTCGACGATTAGTATTAGGTACTGACAATTAGATGGCGGGGCCATGCCAACAGCTGATGATCAAAGCAGCTGACCTGACAGTTGTGGTGACAAGTCTCAATGACATTTGTCTATTTCCACGTTCAAATATTACAAACTCCTCTTCCATAGTCCTCCGCGTGGGCGCCCCCTGGAACGGCAGTGGTCACTGACCATTGCCAACCAACGTCAAGCCGCCAGTGATGGCGGCGCGATGATTTGGTTGAGGTACCCCTGTGGTGTGGGGTGTGAAAAAAAATACCACGGCCTTTCCCTTTGAAGGCCTGTCGTTAAAACCGACAAACAAAGGACAGGATGTGTATGCCAGCAACTTGCACTATCCGAAATCTTTATATGCTAACGAAACGTCAACTATGCCTCGGATAAGGACTGACTCAACGGTTACGACTTTTAGCTATTGTACAATGACAAAGATTGGATTCTGGAATGTGCGTACTCTCCTGGACAATGGATCAGAAGGTCCCCAGAACGCACGATTTCTTCAATTAGAGAGTGAATTTCTGAGGTACAAATTAAATATCTTAGGAGTTAGTGAGATAAGATGGTGGAACAGCGGAGAATTCATCTCTCCAACGGGCAGCACTGTAATTACTCCGGTAAAGCTACCGGTAGTCGCCGTGAGTCAGGTGTGGGGCTCCTTTTAACCAGAGCCGCGCGAAACTGTCTCTTATCCTGGGAACCGGTCTCTGACAGGGTCTTGACCGCCAGGTTCCGGACCAAAATGAGGAACATCTCAATAATACAATGTTATGCCCCTACTGAACCTGACAATGTCTTGGCAAAAGACTCCTTCTACGAAGAACTAAACGCCGTTCAGAGCAGAACACCTAAAGGTGACATTATAATGGTTATGGGTGATTTGAATGCGAAAGTTGGCGCTGATAACTATGGGCTCAGACATGTGATGGGGAGACACGGTCTTGGTGATCGTAATGACAACGGTGAAAGATTTGTAGAGTTCTGCAACTTTCACAGTCTCTTCATCGGTGGTACTATGTTTGAGCATAAGGACCATCACAAAATCAGTTGGTCCTCTGTTGATCGGCGCAGAACACAAAATCAGATCGACCATTTTGCCATTAGTAAAAGATTCAAGAGTTGCCTCCTGGACGTGCGAAACAAGAAGGGTGCCGATATTGGGATGGGAAGAGACCATTATCTTATGATCGCTAATGTTCGATTGCGTATTGCAGCCGTGCGCCGCCCCAGCAACGAAAGATCCAGGCCCCACAAATTCAACACCGCTCGACTAAAAAATCCAGCTGTCTTACAACAATATAATGACCATCTTGCGCAAAAAGCGGCTGAGATAACTAGTTACCCAAATAGTGACATAAACGAAAACTGGGATGTCATAAAAAATGCGTATATTGATAGCGCAAATACCATCCTTGGCCCAAACCCGGATTGCCGGAATAAGCCCTGGATGTCCGACGCTTCATGGCAGCGGATTGTTGAAAGAAAGGAGCTGAAAGTTCGTTTGGCTGCAGCATCAGACGACAATCGAAGCAGCATCGAACTCCTTTACCGTCAGAAAGCTCGAGAAGTTCAGCGTAGTGTGCGACGCGATAAAAGAGTTTATGCCAATTCTCTTTTAACGTCAGCAGAAGAAGCCGCTAGAAGTAACAACTTAAACGCCGTATACGGTGTCATCAAGGAGTTTACAGGTGGTCGTAACTCCTGCCAACATCCGGTGAAAGATAGTGATGGAAAGCTACTTATGTTGGAAGAAGATCAAATGAGGCGGTGGAAAGAACACTTCGCCGCGGTCTTGAACCGTGTAACCTCTGGTGAAGTTCCCCCTCATATAGATAATTTAGCTAACCATCAAAATGTGCGTATACGGTCCACTGCCCCGACTAAAGAGGAAATAGTCACTGCAATTATTGCACTAAGACGAGGAAAGGCCGCCGGACTTGACGGCATCCCTGCCGAACTTTATCAAGCAGCGCCAAGCGTAACTGCCGATTTGCTGCACCCACTTGTTGATAAAGCGTGGAATACAGAGACCTTTCCAACTGAGTGGAAGGAAGGTTTGATCATCAAACTTCCAAGGAAGGGTAGCCTCACAGACTGTAATAATTGGAGAGGCATTTGTGTGCTTCCTGCCGTTGCCAAGATAATAGCTAAAATCGTCCTGGAAAGACTAAAGGCACACTTAGAAAGCACAATTGATGAAGAGCAGGCTGGCTTTCGATCTGGATTCTCCTGTGTCGATCACATTAACACCTTGCGAATCATCATCGAGCAATGCGCTGAATACGATTCTCCGCTTCACTTGCTTTTCATCGATTTCGAAAAGGCTTTCGATAGTATGAACCGGGATTCTATATGGGCGGCCTTGCGCAGGAGAGGCATCCCTGAGAAGCTTGTGGCTATTATTAAGGCAACCTATGACGGCACTAAATGTCGCGTTCTGCATAAAGGTAAGGTGTCGGGGGACTTTGAGATTCGCAGTGGAGTTCGGCAGGGGTGCATCCTCTCACCGATCCTATTCCTCATAGTGATCGGCGATGTGTTGCATGCAGCCCTATCCGGACTCGACAGAGGAATTCAATGGACTTTGACATCTTATCTACAACATCTTGACTACGCTGACGACATATGCCTACTCTCCCACAAAATCATGGATCTGTCCGCAATGGCGTTAGATCTCGAGAGGGAGGCAAGCAAGGTTGGGCTAAAGATTAATACCAACAAGACCAAGGTTCTTAGCCCGCCGTTGCGAAAAAGAAATCCGACACCTATTGCCATCAATATTAATGGGCAGCCTGTGGAGAAGGTGGACAACTTCGTCTACTTGGGTAGCATTGTTGCCGAAAATGGTGGTACGGAGCAGGACATCGCTCGTCGTATCAACCAGGCTAAACGCGCATACGGCATGCTGTCCAAAATCTGGCAGGGTAGTTATCTCAGCATCAAGACCAAGCTGGGCCTGTTTCGCTCCCTGGTACTATCAGTGCTTTTGTATGGGAGCAGTACATGGAAAGTTTCCGTAGGAGTTACCAGAAAGCTGCAAGTTTTCGTCAACTCATGTCTTCGTCGAATTTTAAGAATTTTCTGGCCCGAAACAATATCAAATGAAGAGCTAAGTCGGCGTACGGGTCAGATGCCAATCGACGAATTGATACGCAGGCGAAAATGGCAGTGGATAGGTCACACATTGCGGAAGAGTGATAACTGCATTGCTTTGCATGCCATGAAATGGAACCCCATTTCCAACCAAGGCCGACCAAGAGGGGGTCCTCGAATCACATGGCGTCGATCTGTGGCAAAGGAGTGTCAGGTACTGGGTAAGTCTTTTGGGGAGTTGCGCCCCATTGCCCAGAGCAGAGTACGATGGCGTGCAGGAGTAGTTGACGCGCTATGCCCCGCTAGGGGTTAAGGCAAAGTAGTAGTAGTAGTAGTAGAACGCTCGAATAATTCCCGATTTGTCTATAAAAAGTCGAAGAACTTATAAAAAGTCGAAGAACCTTGTCTATAGACACGAGTTGCGAAACTTGTCTATGGGTGTGGACTAGGGGTTTGAGGACGACGTACTGACTGCATACAATTCTTTATAAAAATACATATTAGGAATGCAATCAGGTCCCACTTGAATACTAATATCAGTCATAGCACATAGCAGGTCATATTCCGAAATCTGAAGAGCACTGCTAAGGCGTTCATGAGATATTTGAGCAATCGGGAGTCTCGCACCGATATTGTTATTCAACTTTACGTAACCGAACCTGGCGAATTTCGGGTATACAGTGACCTGAAGGTCCAATCTTTAAATTTTGTTAACCTTCCCCTTGAAAGTCCAATACACAAAATTTCATCAAGATCAAAATAAAACTGTAGATATATTGCAGATTTCCTATTAGGGGTGAGAAGGGGGATAGGAGTGTTTTTTTTAATCTTATGTAAATACCGATTAACCTTCCCCAAGACTTGGAGGTCCAATATACAAAATTTAGTTTTGTTTTTAATACGAAACCCTAATGAAATCCGTTTCTCGCTCGTCGACTGTAAATCTGACCGTCATTTTTTCCGCGGAAATTAAAATAAAATAATAAACAAAAAACCAAATATGCATAGTATGCAAAGGTATTTCTAATTGATTTCAATTTTCGGGAATCACATTTCATTGAGAACGCAGTATCGTTAGCCTGATTAGATCATTTTTCAAACATAAAAATGCATAAGCATTGACCTTTCCCAACCTTAAACTTCCTATCGAAAAATCAAAAATTCATCAAACGTCAAATTCAAGTATCTTTTACCTCCAAGATAACGGGCGAACGAATCGACCCTATCCAAACATTGCATAATGCTCCATTAAAGCTCAAATGAGTCAATTGGCCATGCTTGAAGAAAAAATTGACAAATACCTTAAAAAGTAATAGTATCTAAGATACTGTACGTACGTACAGTACCAAACAATTCATCAAAAATATTGACATTGTACAATTAATAGTGTATCTTTTCTGCATAATGTTTCTTACACCGAGAGATCATACAAGTTCAAATTCAAAGATGTGCAAAATATGATAGGTACTCGTAGATGCAAATTACGATGAGAAAATCAAATAAAAGATAGCCGATAGGGAAAAATTGTTTTTAGTCTTTGTTTGTTTACTTGTCGGTTATTTTTGGAGCGGGTGGAGATGAAACTAATCGATAGCCACAGGTTTAAACCTTGACATTTCAGGGTAATTTGTTGGGTCGTCGTCTTGGCTAATTGAGTGTTTGTCTCGCGACTGTGACTAGCAACACGTGGAACTTCCGTAGTATTGTTGAGTTTTGAATTTTAGAGATTTCCGTTTTTCATTTTTCTTTTGATATTTTTTGAGAACAGTTCATGTATATAGAGGGTGTTCCGCTTTTGGCGGTAAATACTTTAATGGTAGATAGTACCGTTCATTTGTGGAAAATTGACACCAAGATGGACACTCTATTTTTAACACCGTTACAGAGTTATAGCATTGTTTTGTAAATGGTGTCAAAATGCTTGCCGAACAAAATCAATATTTGCCACTCTCCCAATCATTTAATTCGGGATTTGACTTTCACTTTCAGAAAATACATGAAATTTTATATAAAACAATTTCTTCACAGTTGCGAAATTCACCGTTAGTTGAAATACACAACTGTTCGAACTTTAAAGAAATTTCAAAATCAATTTTCATCGAAAATTCGTCGCTTAAGGCTGAAAACACACCGCATCAGACAAAACGTTTTTGTCTTTTAAGACAAAAAAACGTGTTTCATTGCAGCACACACCAAGCGAAACACAGTGAGACAAAACAAAACGTTTTTTTTTGTCTTGTTTCGTTTGGTGTGTGTTGAGATGAGACTAAACTGAATTTCCGAATTGCTTTAGTAGTACCTATTTTATGTTTTATCAAATGAAATACTATACAATAAACTTACCTCCACAATTCATTTAGGTTGCTATTTCTACCCATAGTTTATCAATTGCAATTTTATTTACTACTACTACTTTGCCTTAACCCCTAGCGGGGCATAGCGCGTCAACTACTCCTGCGCGCCATCGTACTCTGTTCTGGGCAATGGGGCGCAACTCCCCAAAAGACTTACCCAGTACCTGACACTCCTTTGCCACAGATCGACGCCATGTGATTCGAGGACCCCCTCTTGGTCGGCCTTGGTTGGAAATGGGGTTCCATTTCATGGCATGCAAAGCAATGCAGTTATCACTCTTCCGCAATGTGTGACCTATCCACTGCCATTTTCGCCTGCGTATCAATTCGTCGATTGGCATCTGACCCGTACGCCGACTTAGCTCTTCATTTGATATTGTTTCGGGCCAGAAAATTCTTAAAATTCGACGAAGACATGAGTTGACGAAAACTTGCAGCTTTCTGGTAACTCCTACAGAAACTTTCCATGTACTGCTCCCATACAAAAGCACTGATAGTACCAGGGAGCGAAACAGGCCCAGCTTGGTCTTGATGCTGAGATAACTGCCCTGCCAGATTTTGGACAGCATGCCGTATGCGCGTTTAACGTGGTTGATACGACGAGCGATGTCCTGCTCCGTACCACCATTTTCGGCAACAATGCTACCCAGGTAGACGAAGTTGTCCACCTTCTCCACAGGCTGCCCATTAATATTGATGGCAATAGGTGTCCGATTTCTTTTTCGCAACGGCGGGCTAAGAACCTTGGTCTTGTTGGTATTAATCTTTAGCCCAACCTTGCTTGCCTCCCTCTCGAGATCTAACGCCATTGCGGACAGATCCATGATTTTGTGGGAGAGTAGGCATATGTCGTCAGCGTAGTCAAGATGTTGTAGATAAGATGTCAAAGTCCATTGAATTCCTCTGTCGAGTCCGGATAGGGATGCATGCAACACATCGCCGATCACTATGAGGAATAGGATCGGTGAGAGGATGCACCCCTGCCGAACTCCACTGCGAATCTCAAAGTCCCCCGACACCTTACCTTTATGCAGAACGCGACATTTCGCGCCGTCATAGGTTGCCTTAATAATAGCCACAAGCTTCTCAGGGATGCCTCTCCTGCGCAAGGCCGCCCATATAGAATCCCGGTTCACACTATCGAAAGCCTTTTCGAAATCGATGAAAAGCATGTGAAGCGGAGAATCGTATTCAGCGCATTGCTCGATGATGATTCGCAAGGAGTAAATGTGATCGACACAGGAGAATCCGGATCGAAAGCCAGCCTGCTCTTCATCAATTGTGCTTTCTAAGTGGGCCTTTAGTCTTTCCAGGATGATTTTGGCTATTATCTTGGCAACGGCAGGAAGCACACAAATGCCTCTCCAATTATTACAGTCTGTGAGGCTACCCTTCTTTGGAAGTTTGATGATCAAACCTTCCTTCCACTCAGTGGGAAAGGTCTCTGTATTCCACGCTTTATCAACAAGTGGATGCAGCAAATCGGCAGTTACGCTTGGCGCTGCTTGATAAAGTTCGGCAGGGATGCCGTCAAGTCCGGCGGTCTTTCCTCGTTTTAGTGCAATAATTGCAGTGACTATTTCCTCTTTAGTCGGGGCAGTGGACCGTATACGCAAATTTTGATGGTTAGCTAAATTATCTATATGAGGGGGAACTTCACCAGAGGTTACACGGTTCAAGACCGCGGCGAAGTGTTCTTTCCACCGCCTCATTTGATCTTCTTCCAAGATAAGTAGCTTTCCATCACTATCTTTCACCGGATGTTGGCAGGAGTTACGACAACCTGTAAACTCCTTGATGACACCGTATACGGCGTTTAAGTTGTTACTTCTAGCGGCTTCTTCTGCTGACGTTAAAAGAGAATTGGCATAAACTCTTTTATCGCGTCGCACACTACGCTGAACTTCTCGAGCTTTCTGACGGTAAAGGAGTTCGATGCTGCTTCGATTGTCGTCTGATGCTGCAGCCAAACGAACTTTCAGCTCCTTTCTTTCAACAATCCGCTGCCATGAAGCGTCGGACATCCAGGGCTTATTCCAGCAATCCGGGTTTGGGCCAAGGATGGTATTTGCGCTATCAATGTACGCATTTTTTATGGCATCCCAGTTTTCGTTTATGTCACTATCTGGGTGACTAGGTATCTCAGCCGCTTTTTGCGCAAGATGGTCATTATATTGTTGTAAGACAGCTGGATTTTTTAGTCGAGCGGTGTTGAATTTGCGGGGCCTGGATCTTTCGTCTCTGTGGCGGCGCACGGCTGCAATACGCAATCGAACATTAGCGATCATAAGATAATGGTCTCTTCCCATCCCAATATCGGCACCCTTCTTGTTTCGCACGTCCAGGAGGCAACTCTTGAATCTTTTACTAATGGCAAAATGGTCGATCTGATTTTGTGTTCTGCGCCGATCAACAGAGGACCAACTGATTTTGTGATGGTCCTTATGCTCAAACATAGTACCACCGATGAAGAGACTGTGAAAGTTGCAGAACTCTACAAATCTTACACCGTTGTCATTACGATCACCAAGACCGTGTCTCCCCATCACATGTCTGAGCCCATAGTTATCAGCGCCAACTTTCGCATTCAAATCACCCATAACCATTACAATGTCACCTTTAGGTGTTCTGCTCTGAACGGCGTTTAGTTCTTCGTAGAAGGAGTCTTTTGCCAAGACATTGTCGGGTTCAGTAGGGGCATAACATTGTATTATTGAGATGTTCCTCATTTTGGTCCGGAACCTGGCGGTCAAGACCCTGTCAGAGACCGGTTCCCAGGATAAGAGACAGTTTCGCGCGGCTCTGGTTAAAAGGAGCCCCACACCTGACTCACGGCAACTACCGGTAGCTTTACCGGAGTACAACATTACAGTGCTGCCCGTTGGAGAGATGAATTCTCCGCTGTTCCACCATCTTATCTCACTAACTCCTAAGATATTTAATTTGTACCTCAGAAATTCACTCTCTAATTGAAGAAATCGTGCGTTCTGGGGACCTTCTGATCCATTGTCCAGGAGAGTACGCACATTCCAGAATCCAATCTTTGTCATTGTACGATAGCTAAAAGTCGTAACCGTTGAGTCAGTCCTTATCCGAGGCATAGTTGACGTTTCGTTAGCATATAAAGATTTCGGATAGTGCAAGTTGCTGGCATACACATCCTGTCCTTTGATTGTCGGTTTTAACGACAGGCCTTCAAAGGGAAAGGCCGTGGTATTTTTTTCACACCCCACACCACAGGGGTACTTCAACCAAATCATCGCACCGCCATTACTGGCGGCTTGACGTTGGTTGGCAATGGTCAGTGACCACTGCCGTTCCAGGGGGCGCCCACGCGGAGGACTATGGAAGAGGAATTTTCGCCCCCTTCCTTTTTTCTATAATTATAAATTGGGCTTCTTGCCTCAATTAAAAACAACAAATTTTCGGCGTCGACGTCCATAATTTTACATAAAATGACCAGCTATTAAGCGGAAACGAATTTTTGTTTCCGAAAGACAACTGGCCGTCTAGTGGCAACGAAACATGTCTTTCTGTCTTTTTGTTTCGTTTCATGCGGTGTGTGTTGCGCCTATTGCAATGTATGCAATTATCGACAACGACGTTTGTCTAAAGCATGTTTGTTTCATTCGGTGTGTGTTGATAATATCCAAAGACATGCATTATCGACAACCAGTCATAAAACACATCGAGACAAAGACGTTTGTTTTGTTTCGTTTCTTTTGGTGTGTGCTACCTGATACTCGTAAGAAGCAATGGTCGGTCGTTTCTTGAAACAGAAACAAACGTTTTGTCTTATGCGGTGTGTTTTCAGCCTTAGGCTGAAGAAACGACCGACCATTGCTTCATTTTTTTTTCAGGACACTCCTCTAAGTGTCAGTACAAAAAAAAAATCAAACCGAAACTCCGTTTTTAACATCGCGGTTTGTTTTTGTATGATAACACAAAACTAATAAGTTAAATTTTAATTAAATCCAAATTCTAATATTTTAACTATTGTAATGAACCATATTGCGGTCTGGTAGTGTTGCTCCCACCAGCAGATCGAGGCAGCACCTGATGAGTATTGATCTGTTGGTGGTACGAAACCAGAGGCCGAGGGTCCCATTACACCCGGACCCAGATTCGACCGCTTGGACGTGTGATCCGTCCGCCAACCATTCCATCCTTATCGAAATATTTTTTTTCATTCCCTATTTTTACCTCCCCTGTTTGTGTTGTATTTCCCAGGCCTATGAATTTTTGTTAATACGCAAAGGTCAAGGGCAACGAGCGGCGAAAACCCCGCCCACATTTCCCGAACTGAGCTACAGCAAGCATAGGCCGCTGCTTAGCTCGTTGCGGGGCCTTTTTCTTCGCTAGATGGCACGGCTCGACCTTCACGGTCAATTATGCTACCTTAGGCTCCGTCCCCACGGGCATCTTCGGATGCCCACCAAATTGTCCGTTACACTATTCATGACTGAAGATCATTGCAGTTACCATAAAAGATCCATTAAGTTTTGACAGCATTTTGAGGAATCATAACCAAATTGAACGACGAGTTTTAATACCTCATATGATCATTATTGTCCGGGCAAATATCACACGGTTTCTCGTGACCCGGGTGATTGACGACTGTCAAGCCTTGTTAAAGCACAAGATTCAATGGTACAATCTTATGGGCCATATATATAGGTATATGTCTATAGGAGCTACAATATTTCTCTATGTATTATAGCTGGGGCGACCGGTAGCGCAGTGTGTTGAGGCATCAGTCTCATGTTTGACGGGCGTTTCGGGTTCGAATCCCGTCCACGATGACGTTCGTGGCCATGGATGTGCAGGAGGTGCATGCCGGCAACTGCATTCTCCGAAAGCAGTTTATGCCGAAGAAACGTCAACTGGGCCACATGGAATAGTTGACACGCTATGCCCCACAAGGGGTTAGGACAATTCAGAGAGAGATTTTGACATTAAATTTTAAAGTAACATTTTTAAACATAATAACGGTTGAAAATACAAAAATTACAATTATTTTCTTCAATGGGATGGTTGAACCTGATGGGAGATGATTTACGTCCGGCTGCATATTTGTGAGCAACAATCGTAAGTCTCCACGAGCACTAGTTTCCAAACAGTTTATTTTTATGCGATGAGGCTCATAACTGCATTAAAGTCACGTTCTACTAAATAAGGAGACGGGGAAGCGATTATGTGTTTCTGTGAGTTACCCATAATGCAGGATATTAAATTGGAATCTGTTTTTCTAACAAGATTTTTTAATATCCTTGCTGAAATATTGATTTTAGCCCCTCAGTTGTTGATATTTCAGTAAGTTGCTCTTATATTAATATGCATATTCTTCTGAGTTGGATTGGATTACTTGCAAATTAGTTAGTAAACCTAGTCGGGAATAACAAATTGAAGAATGTCTTCAATTTTTTTGCTAAAGTTAGAATGAAGTATCGTTAAGTATTGACAGTGAGCCACATAATTATGATCCTGTTTTGGTAATTTTAAAAGATTTGGAAACTGAGAGCATTCTCCTATCCCCAAATTTTGTTTAAAAAAAAGCTTCGCAACAAATGCGGAAATGATGCTTCTTGTTTTGATTAAATTTAATGGATCACCTTTTAACTTCAAATTGGTTTCGTTAAATTTTGCAAATAAGTCAGTCATATAAAATGTGTCAATTTTTGAACTAATTATATTGAGCCACAAATCATTATCTTTACCTCTTCCATGAATTTCAACACCAAATCGAAAAGTGCATAAAATCGATCCAAACATACTTACTTATGTACAGTTTTGGATAAAAAACGAACTTTTGTATTAAGTAGTGACTAACTATAATCCTCACCATTTTGGAAGCAAAGTTGAGTGAATAATCTCTTATTCAGGGCATACCTTTTGATTTTATTGACAGCTCTAATGACGTAATCTAGTGAGCCATGCAAGCGTTCCCTAAGATTTTTGGCAACTAAGTATTGCCGGTTCATTGCACTATGTACAGATAAAAAAGAACCTATACCTAGGTTCTTTTAAGTAAGCCAGAAATCCTCGATTTCGTCCTACCATAGCTGGAGTCTCGTCCGTAGCAACAGAGAGAATATTATTTAAGGATATAGCTTCTAAGTCGGACATTTTTTTGAATTCGCTAAATATAGTTTCCCCTTTAGTGTCTGTTTCTAAACATTTGGAAAATAAAAGTTGGCAAATTTGTTCTTTTTTCCGAATCTTTAATAATGTAATGTTTCCTCTGATGAGCGAAACCAGGTTCGTTAGATATTCTTGTGCTGAATAATGAAAACACTTCGATTCAAAAACACACACACTTTATTTACAAAACGAACTACACACGCGTAACTAACAATTAACGTCAAACTAGCTCAAACTATTTCTTAACGGCGGATAACAATAACGACTCTTCGACTTCCGAGCGGATACTTTATAACGATCCAACTTCCACTGAGTGACGAGTATTACTACTTGCCTCTCCCGGTGACATCTACTTTTTATAGTTGGAACTGTTTCGAGAAGGTTCCCGACTCCAGATGGCTCGAGAATCAACTAGTACTTGTCATGGATGGTTCTAGACTAGGAGCTTAGTACAGTCCACAGATCCAGATGCATGGTCTTCATTTTCACTGTTGGCCTCCAACGTTTCGGAACGCGACGCACTACATTTTCTAGCCAAGCGACAATCTCATCCGGCTCTTTCCAGGTCTGTCGAGCCCACGAGCACATCTGTTTTCTCTGACGAGCGTTGCACAACCATGCGAAGCCACCGTCGCTGACACCAATAGAGTGAGCTTTCAAGTTGAACCTTCTTATGTGATCAATACTCCATCGGGGTCGTCCTTGCATCAGACCATGCACGACATCCAACCGGCGTCCGAAGTCGGCGATCGACGTTGACTGCTCCATACATGAAACATTCTGTGGGGTTGGACTGTTCTGCAACACCTCCGTAGTCGGACATCGCAATACCTAAAGGACAGCAGTAGTACGGCTGTTGTCGCTCCTGACGTCCATCACCACAGCGGCCCCAAACTGCGTGCAGGACGCTTTCACGTCGTTGAGAGCTAGTTTCCTTGAAACCTTCGCGGACAGTTCGGCCCTAACGAGTCCCGACGTTTCCACACGTTCCAGATCGTTCTTCGAGTTTCCGAACTTTTCGAATCCATCATACACGTTTCCGATCTGTGCGCCCACCCGCATCCGTTTAAACTTCATGTAGTCTCTTGGAAGCTTCTCGCCGTTTTGCTTCCAGACTCCCGCAGACCGCTACTCCAATTGTGGCTTCAAGCTATCCTTCTGCGGTTGCAACTGTGTTGTCACTCTCCGCGGTGACTCCTCCAACCTTACCAACCGCTCGTTCAACTTTGCCGATTGTTCGGTCACATTTGTTGTCGGTTCGTTCTACGCCGTTGTCGTCTCATTCAGCAACTCCTCAAAACCCGCTGACCGCTCGTTCATCTGCGCTCTCATTTCACTCGGAAACTTATCTGCCCTCGGTGACTGTTCGCTATCAGTCCGGCTGTTCACTACCGCTGCGGCCTCGAGCTGTGTCCTACATATGCGCCAGGACGTTTGTCCGTTGAAAGTTGGCGCCATCAGATTTTCCACGACTGACTCGGCCTTTACGACGTTTGACGTTTGGACGCGCTCCTGTTCGCTCCTCAGTCCTTCGACTTCCTCGGCAACTGTATCGAACCCGCCATTTATTTGGGCGTCCTCCTGTATGAGGTCGTTTTCGAACTTTTTGGAGGTTTCTTGTTGCCTCTCGTCGAGCAATCTCGATATTTCCGACGACTGTTTCTGCAATCGCTCGTTTTACCGCTCGGATTGCCCATCAAATCGCTTCTCAAACCGGTCAACCCGCTCAGATTGCTCTGCTAGTTGCTTGGATTGCTCATCAAATCGCTTGTTTAGCCGCTCGAATTGCGACAGCAACAGCTGCATAACAGGGTCCACGGTTGAAACCTGTTCCGCTCGCGATTCGTTGAGATTTCTTGTCGATTCGTGCTTGTCTGGAAATTCAACCGTGTCCGGATCCTGTCCACTGGCTCTGGCTCTTATCACTTCTGCTAAACGAGCGCACAGCGCGGACTTATTTCCCGTCGTAGACGAATCCCGTTTCGCTAGTTCGTTTTTTAACTCCGCGGCTGTTAATTCCCAAATAGTACGCGGCATCTTAGTTCGTTTTTCACTTAACAAGTTCACAACAGTCAATCGTGCAAATTCTACCCGCGTAGAATGTTCCCGCACTTCACTACAAAGTTGCTCAAAACACACAATCGCGCAACTTCCAGGCGCTTTACTTCAAAGTTTCTTGAAACTTCTCGTGCTTATTTACACCACCGTAAATATCTCGCACGACTTTCACGAAATACACAATCGCGCAAGTTCTATCTTCTCAGAACTTCCCGGCGCTTCACTTTAAAGTTTCTTGAAACTTTCCGTTTGTTTACACTTCCGTAAATATACCGCACGACTTCCACTTTTCAAACGAACGTCCAATACACGCACGCGAATATCCCACTTCTGACACCAATTGTAATGTTTCCTCTGATGAGCGAAACCAGGTTCGTTAGATATTCTTGTGCTGAATAATGAAAACACTTCGATTCAAAAACACACACACTTTATTTACAAAACGAACTACACACGCGTAACTAACAATTAACGTCAAACTAGCTCAAACTATTTGTTAACGGCGGATAACAATAACGACTCTTCGACTTCCGAGCGGATACTTTATAATGATCCGACTTTCACTCCCACTCCCACTCCCGGTGACATCTGCCTTTTATAGTTGGAACTGTTTCGAGAATGTTCTAGACTCCAGATGGCTCGAGAATCAACTGGTACTTGTCATGGATGGTTCTAGACTATGATGGAGCTTAGTGCAGTGCGTGTCGTAAGAGATACATACTCCGTACATACAACAATACGCTAGAAGTAAAACATCGTTTCTTGGCAATGTCGACTCATCAAGCTAAACAGAAAAATCGGATGTTTTTAAAGGTCCATTTTGCTAGTGCTCCGTGCTCTACGGCTTGAGCGCAATCGCTAACAATGTCCGACGATCGTGTGTCTAGTAAAACGGACTATAAGTACTCGGAGAGAAAATGTTTGATGCACTGAGCCATTCTTTGCACTGTATTATTACTCAATGGAATTATTTTTATGTTATCGAAAGGGGGTTTATGCAGCACAGTGCGTATTACCTCACTTACACAAGGTAAAATGAGTTTTTCCCCAATGGTGTGTGCTTTTCCGGACTTAGCCATCAATAAGGAAATATTATAGGGAGCACGTAGCTCGTCATCTCGCCCAGATATTGTCCCTAACAATTGTCGCAATAACGGTGCTTTCGAAAAAGCTATGGATTTTGTCAAATGTTCCTTAAGCCTAGAAGGTTTCATCGATTCGTTTGATAATGTTTTATTGCAAAGCAAGCACATCGGTAAGGAATTATTTCTAAAAAAAATTAAAAACTCTCACTTCTATTCCACTCGACTAGTTTTAATCGGCCACGGACCCCTTTAGCGGCCTCATGACCTCCCGGGGGTCCGTAGGGACCACTTTCGGAACCCATGGTTTAATCGAAGAAATCGAGTGAGGATCGCTTTTCGCTATTTGTGCTTTAAATATTGGGGGCGCTGACCCTCCCTGCCCATATTTGGATTGAGGGGGCAAAAAGTGCCGTGCCAACAACAATTAATTGGTACGGTTTACACTGATACATTTAGTGTAAATCGCGTAAGTTAATACATTTTTTAATACAATAGCTATAAAATAAACAGAAATTTAAACCAAAACCATCCGATCACGGAGAGTAAATTTTTCTCAACATTTTTAGTACAAAACAAACTGTCGTTTTACCAATTTGGCGATTATGGAAAAAAATACAAACTTTAAATATCAATTCCCTGTAAATACGATTTTTGCACTTAGCCCACTACTATTAGCAAGTGACACAGATGTAAAAAATTGAGTAATGTAAGATATTTGGTAATAGTAAATGGTAGTCAGAAACATGCCCGTATTGACCAAATTCGTAAAGTAACCGTGAAACATGTTGGATTTTCTCCATTAACATATGCTAGCAGAAATTCTAATGAAAAGGAAGATTCTAATTATCAAAATGTAATTATGGCAAAAGGTTGAGCTAAGAAGATTAAAGAGAAAAATGAAAATTTAATACGCGGATAAATGTAAAATGTGAAACTGAATGATGATCGAAAATTTAACTTCAATTGTAAAGAAAAGGATTGTACAATATAAATGAAAAATAAAATTTATTGTTTTGAATAATCTTAAATTAATATTTAAGTTAAAATTTATTATTTTGAATTATTCATATTATCCAAGATGGAATATGAATTGTATTTCTAAAAGGACATTGAGATGATGTATAAAAAATAGAAACTAGTCTATGTCCAGCTCTCGTGTTGTCAATACGATCTACATATTTCATCTCTCTCCCTGGTTCCTGTTAACCCACTGTGGGGCTTAGGGCATTAACCACGAATACTTTCCACCTCGTCTTGTTCTCCGCCTTTAGCACTCTCCACGATTTGCCTATAGAGGCACCTTCGCTCTCAACTGGCTTTCTCCACGTGTTTCTCGGCGTTGGCTCCATGTGGATTCCAATCGAGAGCCTGTTGAGCAATGTTGTTCGGCTCTTCACGGAGGGTGTGATCTATTCATTGCCACTTTCTTCTTTTGATCGAAGTGTCTATCCTATCCGGGCGAGTAATACAGTAGCCGCTCGAAAATTAGAAAAAAAAGTTATGGCCAATTCTAATTTCCAAGATTTTCTAATTTCCAAGCGTTTTGAAAAAATGTCGAAAAAAGTGGTCCGTAAGTTAATGTAAAAAGAATCGTTTTAAGGTTTTATGTAAGTTTGTTTATTAAGAGGTAAAAGCATATAAATGAAACATGAAGCAAACAATTATGTGGTGAAAAATTAACTTATTTTTGATTGTCTTTTGCCAACATTTGCTGACAAGTTTACGGCTTTGTCGCGAATATTTTAAATCGCAAATATTTCGGATGCCCTTACATAATTTTCTTTAGCCCAGCAAAGCAAGCGATTGGAACGATTAATTGCCTCTGCATGGGAAACGCGGGCATCAACCTCCTCGTCGTCAGAGTCGCAACTGTTGGTTTAAATCGAATTTTCATCAAGCTTGTCATCATTCCACTCTTCGAACTCCGTGGACGTTACTACCTACATATTGTAAATAAGGGACCTTTACATTGTCTATTGTATAGTTTGAATTTGTCGTAATTTACCTGTCCCAGAAGTTGAAACAATTCTATTGTCTCTTGCCGGAGCCTTAGGTTAGCCAGGGGAATATTGTCTTTCTCTTCAAAATCGCTTTCGTAATTCACATTCACACTAGCGGAATCTAGTATACCCATGATCTTTCTCCAACTAAAGAGGCGAAATTTATGGCAGTCGTTGCAAGCTTTCCTTCTTTTTCTGCTGAGGGCTTAGGATGTACGAGTCAGGGGGGTGGCACTTCATACGATTTAAGCAAAAGCGCAGTGCCACTTGATACGCAAATAATCAAATGAAAGTTGCCTTTAGAGGGATAGGGACGGCAATTTTAAAAAGCTCTTCAAATGCCAACTGTCTAGTACGTTTCATCGTATGAGTAACATACTTGCTATTCCGCATTACCCCTTCGTGTACTGATGGAATCCAACACATATGCAACTAGTGGGTAGGTACTCTTAATTCGTATGGAGTCCCATTTCTTGTTAGCAATAATCTCTATTCTTTGTACGAGTCTTGTACAACACGTCATCGATGTCGACGGCAGCAGGCCAATTAAGCAGAGACATTTTGCAGTCTCCCCCGCCATCGAGAAGCACCTCTTTGCAAAAATTGACAGGATGCTTGCAATGGGTGTCATTGAAGAGTCCACCAGTCCTTGGTGTTCGCCTGTCACCCTTGTAGTGAAGCCCGACGTCACGACGTCACGGTCAAGGACGCTTATCCTTTGCCTCTGATCGATGGTATATTAGGTCGACTCCCCAAAGCCGAGGTTATCTCGAGTCTCGACCTAAAAGACGCCTTTTGGCAAATACCACCCGACCCAGAGTCAAGGGAGAAGACGGCCTTCACTGTTCCAGGTCAGCCATTGTATCAATTCGTAACGATGCCGTTTGGATTGTGCAATGCTCCTCAGACCATGCAGAGACTAATGGACCGAGTCGTTCCAGCTCATCTGCGCCACCAGGTTTTCATTTACTTGGATGACCTGCTAATAATCACGGAGACATTCGAGGAACATTTTGAGATCCTCCAGGAATTGGCTCTTTGTTTTCGCAAGGCCGGTTTAACCCTTAACGTTGAGAAGAGCATGTTCTTCATGAAGCAAGTTCATTATTTAGGCCATATAATTGGGAACGGAACAATCAAAACAGATCCGGAAAAAGTCCGTGCTATTGCCGAATTTTCAAGGCCGAGTTCGGTAAAACAGATGCGTCGATTTCTCGGATTATGTGGGTGGTACCGTCGATTCGTGCCCAACTTCGCGTCATTGTCAGCTCCGCTGACAGACAAGCTTCGCAGAGGACGTTTCACTTGGTCCGAGGAAGGACTGAAGGCTTTTGGGGCTTTACAAGATAGCTTGTCGTCTGCTCCCGTTTTGCATAGCCCGGATTTTGCAAAACCTTTCGCTATCCATTGCGATGCGAGCCAGTCTGGCGTTGGAGCAGTATTAGTTCAGCTAAACGATGACGGAGCTGAAGTACCAATAGCCTTTATGTCGAAAAAGTTCAACTCGGCCCAAACAAAATATTCAGTCTCTGAGCAGGAATGTCTGGCAGCGGTGCTGGCGATTAAAAAATTCCGCGCTTATGTCGAGGGACACGAGTTTTCGGTTATCACCGACCATGTTAAAGTGGTTAATGTCCCAACCGGAGTTAAATGGGAAATTGGCGAGGTGGGTGTTAAAGCTACAAGTCTTTAAATTCACCATTAAGTATAGGAAAGGGAGCCAGCATGCGGAGGATTAGGAAAAACACTAAGACGTCTCAGAACTTTTTACTTTTGGCCGAAAATGTCAGTAGAAGTGAAAAACTTCGTGAGCGCGTGCATTAAGTGTAAGGAGACTAAAGCCCCAAATGAAGTTCTTAGACCTCCCATGGGGAATCTTGTCGTTCCTGAGCGCATATTTCAGCGCCTGTACGTCAATTTCATCGGGCCATTTCCACGAGCTCGTTCCGGAAATGTCAGGGCATTCGTTTTGTTAGACCATCTGTCGAAATTTACCCAATTACCCAAACGTGACAATTTCCGGTAGCAGATTTCTTAGAACATTATGTATGTAACTATTTAACAAGAATGTAACGGAATGCATTTCATTGTTAAAAAAGGGAAAATGTAAAGTCACACTTCTTACGCTTGAAAATTAGAACAGTTTATTCTAATTTTAGAGCGGCGAATGTACATAATTCGCTTGTTCTAATTTCCAAGCAATTCTAATTTCCACGAGTTCTAATTTCCGAGCGGCTACTGTAGTAAGGAGGTCGTCGTTAGAAATGAACTCCGGCCAGCGACTGTGAAAGATGCGCCGTAGACATTGGTTCACGAATGTTTGCAACTTAGTTGTTATCTCATTGATCACCTTCCAATGAACAGGAGTTTTCTGCGATTGGAAATGTTGTTGTTTTGTCAGAAAGGAGTCAAACTGAAAAACCTGCTCGAGCCTTGTTGATGTGAGACTGTATATCAGCATCCGCTCCACCATCTACTGTAACTGCGCTACCGAGGTAGCAGAAATTGTTAACTTTTTCGACTGCCTGCTCCGAAACACAAATTTCGGTTTGCCTTCCTGGACCCAAGCTCAAATACTTAGTCTTGGCGGCATTGAATTTAAACCCCGCATTAGGCCGGCCCCATCTTGGACGTAGGCAGAGCAGCACAGCGCAGCGCGCACATGGTATTGTTGTTGTAACAATTGTCAAAATCTGATTTTACAACAACAATACCATGTGTGCGCTGCGCTGTGCTGTCCTGCCTACGTTCAAGATGCTGCCGGCCTTAAGGCTTTCGCAATGCAGAGTATCAGACATTTGAGCTAGTTGATCCAATTTATTTGACTGAAGACAAATATCGTCACCATGTCTAGGTGTTGAAGGTATTTGAACATCTTCCATCTTATACCTTTGTTCTGGTGTTCTTCGCCGCTTAGTGCATCATTAATGGCAATTAAAAACAGTATAGCTGACAAAATGCAGCCTTGTCTCACTCCGCTATGTACCTCGAAAGGATCTGATAGCTTACCCTTGCGTAAGACGTGACATTGGGCTCCCTGGTAGGAATCCTTGATGATGGAAATTATTTTATCTGGTATGCCTCTCCTACGTAAAGCCCTTCAGATGTATTCGGGATCTTAATAATGACGCCCTTGTTCCACTCTTTAGGGAGAGTTTCGGTTTCCCATCACTCTTGGATAAGGGGGAAAAGAATATCCGAAGTAGCATTGGCATCCGCTTTAAAAAGTTCCACTGTTCCTGCGGAAAGCCGCTTTCTCTGCCTTCTCCGCTAATGCGTTGGTGTAATTCCGCTTGTCCCGTCTTAGTACCACCATACACTGTCGAACTCGAACACGAACCTGGTACAAATGTCCTCTGACACACACACACACTTCACATAAACGTAAAGAAAACCGGTCCACTTGTACCATGTTCGAGATCGAGTCCGAGTTCGAAGTGTGTGGTGACACTTACGCTTGTTTGCACTCCTTTCTGTATTGAAAGATATTCAGCTCTCAGTTGGTCTTTGGCTGAGCCGTCAGCAGCTGAGTTAATCTTTTCCTTAACTCTCTTGTAGTAGAGTAGTCCGGATGACGCAACGGTTAGCACGTCCGTCTTTTACGCACTGGGCCCAGGTTCGATTCCTACTGAATGCGGTAGTTTTCGATAAAAAAGGGGATTTACGTGTGGGACTATGCGCCCACTCAGCTGTTAAATGAGTACCCATTTATATGGTAAATAACTTGATTGAGCGTGTTGCTGATCACATACCTCTGCACAAGACCGTCACGATCTAGAAAATGAGATGATGCTAACTCATCTCGAGGCCATGGTTCAAATTGGACTGTTGCCCCAGTTATTAACTCTCTTGCGTGCTGATATTAGAGGCCGTGTAGGGCCGCTAATGAATGGCCTCCTACCACGCTCCAATCGACCCGTAAATGTTACGCCACACGAAATAAATGAGTACTTAACGACATTCCATCTACCATTAATTGTAGGATTCTCCAAAGGTGCATTAGTCTCCTCGTGAAAGGCGGTGGAATATGCACGTCTTGTAGATAGATGGGTCTTTAATTTTTTGCGCATAATCGTGGCAAGATTCGTGCATTTTGAGGGCGCTGGATTGCTGCCGTTCGTAAGCGTATTTTTGCGATAACAAGTTGTTGATCGCTGCCAACAATAGAACCGCGCTTCGACCTGACGTCCAAGAGACAATTCCTCAATGTCTTGGAAACGGCTATATGGTCAATTTAGTTTTCTGTTCCGCCATCCGGAGAGGTCCAGGTTGTTAAGTGGCAGCGTTTGTGCTACCGGACGGAACAAGCGTAATTACATCAACGCATTAGCGGAGAAGGCAGAGGAAGCGGCTTTCCGCGGTGACAGTGGAACCATTTTTAAGCTTATCAAGCCATTAACTGGAAAACAGGGTACCGCCGAGATGACGAGAGTTGCAAAACTCCTCGAACATATCGCCATTTGTGTTTCTGTTGCGTAGTCCATGATTGCCCATAGGTGTTTTAAGCCTACATTGTCAGACCCAAATTTGGCGTTGAGATCCCTAATGATAATTTTTATGTCACCTATGGGAGCCTTGTCGAAGGAGTCGCCAAACCGTTGATAAAAGGCGTCGTTAGCTGATTGATCCGCTAGTTTAGTCGGGGCGGAGCACTGAATTATTGTGATGTGATGCGAAACTGAATTTGAATCTGGCTATGATGATACAGTCGCAGATGGGCTTCCGGTGAATTAGAGATAGGCGTGCATCCCTAGCCAACAGGATTCCGACGCCTGCCATTCGAGGTGAGGTATCGTCTTCACATCTAGAGTAGAGTAGTACTGTTTGGGAGCTTGGTGATAAAGTCATTCTCGATCCATGCCATTTTGTTTCAGTCAGTCCTAGTATAGCGATGTTATATGCGGTCATTTCCCATTCAACTTCAGTGAGCCTCACCTTATGGGAGGGAGGGGGGTTCACTGCTCGTTGCCTCTGTGCTTTACGTATTAATAAAAATGCATAGGTCTGGGGAAGACAACACGAACATGGGAGGCAAAAATGGGAAATAATTCAAAAAAAAAAAAAAAAGTGAGACGATAAGGATGGAATGGTTGGTGGACGGCGTAGATGCCCTCGCGCTCGCATCGGGTCCGGGTGTAATGGGACCCTCGGCTTCTGGTTTCGTACGACCGACAGGTCACTACTCATCAGGTGCTGCCTTTGTTCTGCCGGTGGAAGCAGCACTACCAGGATATGGTTCACTACAATACCCTGTCTAATATTTTACCGTCTTTTTTTTTTTAACTTTTATCTTCTTAAATTCGCTACGATATAACAAGTTTTTGTTTTCCTACTTTTGACCTAGTTCCTTTCGGATAAAAAATTCTTTCGGGTTACATATAAATACAAATAATAACAGATAAATTTAGATGAACTGATCAATTTAAAGGTGATTGAGTTTTTGGAGCATATCATCCGTAATTCTCTGCTTATTATTTGTTATTTCACATGTTCATATTGCAGCGATGATTTTGCAATGAAACTGAAAACGGTTAGATCTCTAAAAGGCCATGTAAATTGCAACCTTTCGCTATTTTACCATCTAGACCTACCTACTTACGACTTACTACTTCATATTGTTCGTCTTTCATTTCTTTCTCGATTATTATTAGTCATGTGATGTGACTCCGCCAACCAAGGAAAAAGAGAGTTAGTTCCACGCAAAAAAAGAAGACTGTAAGAAAAGACCTAGCTAAGTAGTATACGCTGAGTAATTCATACTATACGTACGTGTGATTTACAACAATACTCGGTAACATTGAGTCGTGTTGAAGAAAATGATAAATTGATACGAGTATGTTGGAATGAATGGTGAGGAGCCAGAGCCAGCAGCTACGGCTGGTAAACTAATTCAAGATGTGCCGCCTCCGGTGCAAAATCTGTTAATGATGACGAGTGCGCTGATGGTTATCAACACTGAGATACATGCAGCATGACACCTTTAATTTTAGCTTTTTTTTTTTCCAAGGTATCACTCATCATCTGGACGCATATTCAGATCTTCAGATGAAGATTATGCATCTTGCGGATAAATCTGGTTGAGTTATGAGCACAATAGGAGCCCCCAATGATGAACCTATACTCGAAAACCATTTAAGATTTTTGTATACACTCTCTGTCATATTTCAATTATTGTTTACAGTGTTATTAATGACTATCTAGATTAGATCTAATTGAATTGGGATTAGATTATACCAATCTGAAACTTTTTCTGAGTTTCAACTCATTTACAATGCCAGTTGCAAGTGATTGTGAAAATATGAAAGACAGTGAGTACTCGTATCTGCGGGAAACGTGAATGTATTTATTTCGCCTCTGGTTTTATGATTATCGGAATGAACAATTTATTGGCTAGCATTAAAACATGCATCACAATAAAAATAGTTGAGATCAGTGCTTTCTACTATGATTAATAAACGCAATATGTCATTCTCGTCAATGATTTTGTCGTAGCTTTATGAATTCATCTTCTAAAGGCGTAGACGCATTAGGACAGCAAATTGTAGGTAGTTGTTAAATTTTGTTACTAATGATATAACAGAAATCGAAAAATTAAAGGTGAAAATACCAAACCAGCAGCGGATATTTAAAATTTGTGGAGAATTAGGCGTTATCGCCATTGGACTGCTTCTAGATCGGTGGCAATGCCTGCCACTATCTGGAATGAATAGGTCACGAATAGATAGAGATGGTAACGATTAGTCGTTATATGAAATATATCGATATATTTCCAAAATTATCGATATTTTTAAATCGATTTATTCAATTCGATTTTTCGGACGTATCGATATATTGTCGAAAATATATCAAATCAAAAATACACAGCTCTAGCAAGAAAATAATAGAAAAAATATAGTGGCTGGTATGAGTAAAAAGTAGTAAATTTCCAAAATTTATCTAATTTATCGCCCGCCAAAGAAAAACGAAAAAATCGAAAAAAAGGAAAAGTGACTATATTTACGCGACACAACAATTACGGGTTTTCGGACATCTGTAGCTCCGGCCCCGGGTGACTGTGGGAGTTCAAATTTGGTATGGTCATTGTCTCTAGTCGTCTTACAAAGTGTTGCAAATTTGATTTCGAAACGAGGAAAAACACTCGAGATATGATAGTTTGAAAATAGCAATTTTTTCAAATTTTTCTCTTTCTCGTTGTTATCGTTGTGCTTTGACAGTGCTACAGCCTCGTAGGTAGCGTATCAAGATCTGCTTTCTTTTCCCACAGATTTACTGTGTTTTTGGGGGGCAAAGACCTTTTCCATAGTCCTCCGCGTGGGCGCCCCCTGGTAACGGCAGTGTATCAATTCGCTGACGGCCAATGTCTTAGCGATAAGACAGTTTGGAAAAGGCAGATAGCTGTAGCCTGAATGGCTGACGAACACCTAAGCGTCTCAGGTCTAGTAGGATGGAATGACTTGCGTAGTTGGACCTGCTACATAGTTGTGTGGGCCCCAGCACGTTTATTAAACCATCTGAAGCAGCTATCTCCGAGGCCATCCCCTGAATGGGGTTAAGCGACGTGCTGACAACTCGTCCTTGTAAAAACCACTCCATGTCAAGAAACCTGGAACAAAAGCCTCGGATTGGACGGATCAACAACGACGACCACGCAAACGAATAAAGGATTATTCTTTCGGATCCTGGAATGTACGCTCCCTGAACAAACCGGGGGCCGAGAAGGCCCTCCTTCAACAGGTCGAAAAGTACAAACTGAGCATTACTGCAGTCCAGGAAACAAATTGGCTTGGCAGCGAGATTAATGACAAGAAATCGCACACAATTTTTACAAGTGGCAAACCATCGGGCCGCAAGGAGTTTGGAGTAGCATTTATAGTGAACAATCACCTCAAACCGCATATTACTGACTTCAAACCCATAAATGAACGGCTGTGTGCGATTCGCATCAAGACTCGATTCTTCAATCTCTGGCTCATCAATGTGCATGCCCCCACTGAAGTTAAAGAAGACGCAGTAAAAGACGAGTTCTACGCCCGCCTTGAAACTTTCTTCGACTCACTTCCAACAAACGACGTCAAATTGCTGCTGGGAGACTTTAACGCGAAAGTCGGGAATGAAAGTTGGCATCGGGGGACCTCTGGAGGCCACAGCCTCCATGAAGAATGTAACGATAACGGCCAGCGACTTATCGACTTCGCCTGCAGCAGGAATCTAGTCGTAAGCTCTACGTGTTTCCCGCATCGACGCATTCACAAGCAGACCTGGAAGTCTCCAGACGCACATACCGTCAACCAAATTGACCACGTCCTCATTTGCAGGAGATGAGCGTCTAGTGTCATGGATGTCCGCTCCTATCGAGGAGCAAACTGCGACTCAGATCATCACTTGGTGAAGACGACCTACAGATGTAGAATCTCCTCAGTGCACCAGTCAAGAATCAGCCCTCCCAAAATCTTTGCGGTTGATAAGCTCTTGAGTGATGCTACAGCGGTGGCGTATACTACCGCCCTTGAGGAAAAACTATCACCTATGCTACACAACATCAGCAACACAGGCGTCCATGGGTTCTGGGAAGAACTCAAGGGTACCATCAAGGATGTCGCAGAGAAGGTCGTGGGATATAAAGCCCGGCGAGCGCGAAATGACTGGTTCGACGAAGAATGCAAAAATTCACTTGACGCGAAAAACGAGGCCTACAGACAATGGATTCAACGAGGAACCAGAGTCAAAAGAGAAAAATATGACGAGCTACGGCCAATATCGAATAGAATAATTAGACGTAAGAAACGTAAATACTTTGACGAGCAGTTGTTGAACATAAACGAAAACTTAGCTAATAGGAACACCAGACAAGCGTACAAACTAGTAAATACAATTAAGAACGGCTACCAACCCAGGACTAGCCTTTGTAAGGACAAGGATGGAAACATCATCAGCGACACCGATGGTATTAACAAACGATGGGCCTCTTATTTTGAAGAGCTTCTAAACCGACCATCTAACATCCCCACACAGGAAGCTCTCGATGATATTGTTGATCTAGGCCCACCCATTTAACCCCCGACAGTAGAGGAAGTTGATCTCGCGTTGCGGTCACTAAAACGAAATAAAGCGCCGGGCGCTGACGAGATCCCAGCTGAACTGCTAAGATTCGGTGGAACGAGTCTAGTTGATGCCATACATCAATTACTCCTGCGAGTATGGGAGAACGAGGAGATCCCAGACGATTGGCGCAGAAGCATCATCTGTCCAATTCATAAAAAGGGAGATAAATTGCAGTGTGAGAATTACAGGGGCATCTCACTAGTTTGTACGTCCTATAAAATTTTGACGAAAATTCTGGAAAATAGAATAAAACCGTACGCAGAACGAGTCATTGGCGAATATCAAAGCGGTTTCAGGCCTGGTCGCTCCACAACCGATCAGCTCTTCTCAGTCAAACTGATACTCCAGAGGTGCTGGGAATACAACGTAAACGTATACCAAATCTTTGTCGACTTCAAGCAGGCATACGACAGTATCGATCGTGGAGTACTGTACAACATCATGCTGCAATTTGGTATACCAGCAAAATTAGTGCGACTGACAAAGATGACGATGACCAACTCCGTCTCACAAGTCAGGATCCAGAATAGACTTACTGATCTATTTGAAACACGCACTGGTTTGAAACAGGGCGATGGACTGGCACCGACGCTCTTCAACCTAGCACTGGAATACGTTATTCGGGCCATGCATATGGACAAGAGCAAGACGCTACTCATCAAGTCGACACAATTAGCAGCGTACGCCGACGACATCAACATCATGTCCCGAAGATTGGCTGACGCAGAAGAACTTCTGCATACGCTCGATACCGCTGCAAAGGAAGTTGGATTACGTATTAACGAGGGTAAAACTAAAATAATGATGCAATCGGTGACAAGGACACCTGCACAACCGAGCATCAACGTGGGGGACCTCAACATCGAGTTCGTGAACAACTTCATCTACCTGGGTTGCAACCTGTCAAGGGACGCCAACGAAACTGACGAAATCAAGCGACGGATACAGTTAGCTAATAAGACTTTTTTCTCGGTTCTCCCCATAATGAAATCGAAACATGTGCACAGAAACACGAAGCTCCGCGTGTACAAAACCATTATACGACCAGTGCTATGCTATGGCTGCGAAGCATGGACCCTAACTCAAGCCTCCGAAAACATGCTAGACACTTTCGAACGTAAGGTTCTACGGCGAATTTTCGGGGCTGTTTGCGATCGAGATGGATGGCGCATCCGGTACAACCATGAGTTGTATGAAATGTACGATGAGTTGCAAGTCTCGAAAATCGTCAAACTACAACGACTTCAATGGGCAGGGCATGTACAAAGAATGGACGATGATCGCATGCCTAAGAGAGTAATGAATGCAGAACGAGTCGACGGAGCGAGACTGCGAGGACGACCGAGATCTCGTTGGGAGAGCTCAGTAGGTGTGGACGCCACGCAGCTGCTGGGCTCCCAAAATTGGAGGACGCGGTCACGTGACCGAGATAATTGGAGGACAATGATCCAGGCGGCCAAGGCCCGACGTCGGGCTGTCGCGCCACGATGATGATGACTGTGTCCCAAGAGTGCGCATAGGTTATCATGTGCTCTGCTCCGTGCAGTAGTTAAAAAGAAACAGCCAAAAATGTGAAATTTTATAGAGTTACTCGCTTAAGTCTTTTTAATTATTTCAAAGAAAAAATCTACCAGACTGTCCATAGTTTAACTAAGTTTGGCACATAGTTTCCTTCGATTATTATAAGTACTACACGGTTATATTTTGGTGCTGTTTGAGATGTGCGTCGGGAGAAAAGGACTCTTCTAATCATGCAATTAAACAAAAATCAAAGCTGGTAGGTATGGATATATTCTGAATCGTGGTAATGAGACCAATGCACTAGAGTTCTGTTAAAGACATTTTGAGTCCTTCGGCTAGGACTGATGGCATATTTTGCGTCCTTTGGAGAGGAAAAAGGACATTCTTGGAAAAGAAGTGATATCAAGGATGATGGGTATCGTATGTCTGGGGGAGATGAGGCGAATGCAGTAGACTACTGTTGCAGGCATTCTGAGTCCTTTGGGGAGGAAAAAAGGATGTTCTTCGTAAGGAATCGATATCTAGGCAAGATGAGTATCATAAAACGGGGGGTGATGAGGCGAATGTAGTAGACTACTGTTGAAGGCATTTTGAACTGAAAAAATGGTATTCCTAGCAAGGAAGCGATATCTAGGCAGGATGGGTTTCATACGACTAGGGATCATGATGCGAATGCACTAGAGTACTGAGAGTTTGAGTCCTTTAGTTAGGAAAAGAGCATCTTCTTAAGCATGAAATTAAACAGAAATCAAATCTAGAAAAGATCAGTTTCGACTTAAGGAACATGAAGGATATAAATAACTCAACTGATATAAAGGACCGAAAGACGTAATTTCATCGAAGGCAACTCATAGTGATGCCAGAGGCACATTTACTCAATGATTTCTACCTAAATTATTACTTGATTGGGGTAACACTTTTCAAAGCAAATCATGTACAACTTAAAAGCAATTGTATCATTCAGACAACCCAGCCCAGCCCGACACATATTCTGATCCACCGACTTTATTTCAAGTTTTAATAAACTGGAGTTCGGCGTGGTAATGTAGAACCATGGCTCGGACAATTTCAAACCTACAGAGAAAAATTGTATACACAAAAAATGTCAGTTTTAGGTTTCAGGTTCTGTAAAATGGAAGTTAAGAATCTGTGGAGTTAAAATTTGGTATTAATTGCAGCAAATTGTTTCGGGTGTTGTTCTAAGAACCTACACGTTGGTAATCAATAGTACATAACGATAAATTTTAAGCATTCTAAAGCAGTTTTGGAATTCATATCCGAGTTCTTCCTTCATAAAATGCAGTCGTACTTAAGCGGCGGATTTGTTCTCCGGCCAGACTAGATCGTCAACCCTTAATCTGCATGTTTAATGTTAAATAAATTTTTTCTAGCTCGAGTGTTTTCTTGGATATGTATGTATAAATGGACTACGTAACCAAAAATTCTATAACTATTGGGTGTACAACTTTGCTTCCGCCATTTTTTCCTGGAATTAAAAGCTTAATTGTCAAAAGGTACTTACAGATGTATTATTCAAAGTGCTGTCCATCGCTAGCGACAACTCTCACTCATCTCTTCGACAATTTTCGGAATCCATCTTGGAAAAAGGTGGCGTCTTTCGACGCGATCCATGATTGGATCCATTTTTCGACTTCCTCGTACGAACGAAAATTCTGATTAGCCAGGCCGTGCGCCATGGAACGAAACAGATGGTAGTCGGAAGGAGTGATGTCTGGGCAGTACGGCGGGTGGGGCAGAATTTCTCATTTCAGGGTTTCCAAGTACGTCTTGACCTACTTTTGCGACATGTGGCCGAGCATTGTCAGGCTGGAGGATGACTTTGTCGTGTCTCTCTTGGTACTGTGGTTTTCCCTTTAATGCTCGACTTAAACGCATCAATTGCGTTCGGTACCGATCTCCTGTGATAGTTTCATTCGGTTTCAGTAGCTCGTAGTATATCACACCGAGCTGGTGCTATTTGTGAATATTCGGTTTTGCCGTCGACGTTGAGGCATGTCCGGGCATTCCCCATGACTTTCTGCGCTTGGCATTATCGTAATGGATCCATTTTTCGTCGTCGGTTACGATGCGATGCAGAAATCCCTTCCGATTCTGCCTTTGAAGCAGTTGTTCGCATGCAAATAATAGCCGTTCAATATCTCTCGGTATAACTCGTGCGGAATCCAATTTCCTTGTTTCTGAATCATGCCCATGGCCTTGCGGCGTTTCGCGATGGCTTGCTGAGTCACTCCCAATGATTCAGCTAATTATTCTTGCGTTTGGCACGAATCTTTATCGAGCAGTGCTTCCAATTCGTCGTCTTTGAACATTTTTTCTCTCCCACTACCATGCTTGTCCTCGACATTGAAATCGCCACTTTTAAAACGTTGAAACCACTCACGACATGTTCTGCCACTCGGAGCAACCTCAACGTAAGTATCTGAGAGCATTCGATGAGCCTCAGCTGCAGTTTTTAGGGTTTTGTATAAAAACAAAACCCTTATGAAATCGGTCATGCGTCCGTCTGTCTGTCCGTCTGTCCATGAAATATCTCACGAACCGCTGAAGCTACATGCATGAAATTTGGTGGAAATATGTAGAAATACTACAATTCTCTGGAGAAAGCGATGCGTCGTAATAGGTCGACTTTAAGGGGGGGTCGCCATAGAGGGGAAATGAAGGTCGAAATTTTTTTTTCGTTTGGTATAGGCAAGTGGGGTATCGTAAGAAAGGTACCGTTGAGTACATTCCATTTCTGGAATTTTTTTCAAATTTGAAGAAAGGGGAAAAGAGGGAGAGGGGAAAATATGTGGTCCGAGTTTGTCCCCCCCCCCCTTGCATTTCGAGACCGTTATAGCTAGACATATGAAAATTTACAGAAAAGCGGCATTTCACTAGCATAGAAAACCGAAAATAATAGAATTTTGAAATCTCATCCAAAAAGGTTAATAATAGTACATTTTTAGGGTTTTGTAGTAAAACAAAACCCTTATGAAATCGGTCATGCGTCCGTCTGTCTGTCTGTCTGTCTGTCTGTCTGTCTGTCTGTCCATGAAATATCTCACGAACCGCTGAAGCTACATCCATGAAATTCGGTGAAAATATGAAGAAGTACTATAATTCTCTGGAGAAAGCGATGCGTCGTAATAGGTCAACTTTAAGGGGGGGTCCCCATAGAGGGAAAATGAAGGTTGAAATTTTTTTTTTGTCTGGTATAGGCATGTGGGGTATCGTAAGAAAGGTATCGTCGAGTACATTCCATTTCTTGAATTTTTTTCAAATTTGAAGAAACGGGAAAAGAGGGAGAGGGGAAAATATGTCATCCGAGTTTGTCCCCCCCCCCCCCCCCCCCTTGCATTTCGTGACCGTTACACTTAGAAATATGAAAATTTACAGAAAAGCGGCATTTCCCTAACATAGAAAACTAAAAATAATAGAATTTCAAAATCTCATCAAAAAAAGTTAATAATAGTACATTTCTATTGTCGCAGTTAGCACACCCCTGCACCCCTTAGGCACACCCCGAGTCAAAAATATTGATGGCCAATGATAACCAACACCATAGGCAATAATGTTTCTAAGTTTCATTACAATCATGTTATATTTAATAATAGTACATTCACTTAAAGTTAGGCATTTTTACACTATTCATACAAAAAATACACCTACCGGCTTCGCAGGTGCAAGTACTACTTGCATGTTGTTTTTCGTATTGTGAATTACAGTTATTGTTACATTATTATGGTTAAACATTTATGAAAGGGTAAAGATTGGTAGGGGATGATGTGTTGTAATTGGCCAACTAAAACGAGCGGGGGAGGGGGTGGGGCGAAATTAAAGTCAAATTTTGTTTATCGACTGGTATAGGCAAATCGGGTGTTGTGAGAAAGGTAATGTTGAGTACATTTTATTTTTGGCATTTACTTTAAATTTGAAGAAAGGGGAACAGTGAGGGAGGAGAAAATATTAGATCGTAATTTGTCCCCCCTTGCATTTCGAGACCGTTACACTTAGAAAAATGAAAACTTTCAAGAAGGTGGGTTCCGAATAGCATACATATAAAACGGGAAATAATGGAATTTGTATATCTCCTCAAAATAGGTTAATAATAGTTTATTTCCATAGTTACAGTTAGCGCACCCCTGCATCCCTTAAACACGTCCGAGATAAAAAGTACTCATGGCCAAGGATAACCAACATCATAGGCAATAATATGTTCTAAGTTTCATTACAATCACTTAATACGAGTATGAATGGACATGTAAGATACTACCTATATGATATGTCAGACATTTTTATTATGTTTTTTTTATCCATCTAAGTGTTACCAAGAAAAGCAAGGAGCCGATACTTGCGTACAAATATAAGTGCTTGCTACAAAACCCTCGGATTGCGGGCGTAGCCCTCTATATTCCGGTTTCATTATAGTTGCTGTTAGCACACCCCTGCACCTCTCAAGCACACCCTAGGTCAAAAATATTGATGGCTGATGATAACCAACATCATAGGCAATAATACCTCTAAGTTTCATTACAATGACATGATATTTAATAATAGTACATTGACTTAAAGTTATGCATTTTGACACTATCCATACAAAAATACACCTACCGGCCTCACGCATAGATATGCGTGTACTATTGTACAATACTTGCATGTTGTTTTTCGTAGTGCGAATTGCAGTTATTTAATGAACCAACTTTGGAAGGGTGAAGATTGGTGATTGGTGATCCTAACAATAACTATTCACACAGTTAATTTTTTTAGGGCTTTGTGTCTTAAATCTTACAAAATCGGTCAAATACCTGTCTGTCCGTCTGTTCATAGAATATCTTACGAACGGCTGAAGCTGCACACATAATTCGGCGAGAATGTGTAGAAATGCTATAATTTGCTGGAGATAGCGTTGTGTTGTAATTGGCCAACTTTAAGAGGGGGGGGGGGGGGGGGTCCACATAGAGGCGAAATTAAAGTAAATTTTTTTTATCCACTGGTATAGCCAAGTGGGGTGTCGTGAGAAAGGTAATGTTGAGTACATTCCATTTTTGGCATTTTCTTGAGATTTGTAGAAAGGGGAACAGTGGAGGAGGAAAAAATATTAGACCGTAATTTGTCCCAGCCGCCCTGAATTTCGAAGCCGTTACACAAGTTTGCAATTTGCAATGTCGTCTTAATATGAATGGTTAAGCATCTCGAAGAGTGGGACAGTTTATCTCGTATACATACATATCTATCTACAGCTTCTCGTATTAAAACTATTACTTTGAGAGGTGACAGATGCAGTCTTTTTGTGAATTGGCATGTAAGATACTATATCATGGGTAAAACATTTAATTATGGTGTTTTTATTCAGCTGAGGGGTACCAAGAAGAACAGGGAGCCAGTATTTACATGCCAAAATAAGCGCTTGCTACAAAACCCTCGAATTGCGGGCGTAGCCCTCTATATTCCGGTTTCATTTTTAAATGGAAGCAGAAGATCAAAACTTCCCGCAAATGACGAGAACTTGGCTCGAAAACAGACATTTTGAATCGCAAATCTTATTAAAAATGCGAATAACTTTTACTATGTCGATACATTCACAGACGTCCAAACTCACTATGTGACACTTTTGAACTACGTATTTTGACCAGCCCTCACCGATGCAGTCTGTCGGAAAACGGCGGAAGCAAAGTTGTACACCTAATACGTACATTATCATATTTAAATTAATAAACTGAATTTATTTTTACAAACATACATTGCCTTTCGTGTCATTCAATTTGTGGGTTTTTCTCGGAGTCTGTTATAACGGTGCTTAAAAATTCCTTGTACATATTCCCCATACGGTTACATACTCAGACTTATCAGATTAATTTGACAGACATCTATTTATCTCAATGAATTTCTAAAAGCAATTAAAAATAAGTGTAAACAAAAATTATTTTATTGTTTGCTTCAAACCCGATGATGACATAAAATTAAACTGTTTTTTTTTTTTTTGGTAGTGGCATGATCATGATTTTTTTTTCAATTCATTTTCAGACAGAGATTCTTTGCCCACGTCAATCTGAGACTTCTATCGGAATAGTACTAGTTGGTATTCGTTCCAAAATACTTACAATTCATTCACCTTTTCAAAATGAGAACGTCACTATTGACCTAGAGAATGGTTGTGCTGTTTTTTTTTCAGCAATACATTCGGCTGCCTGTACTCGTCCTACTTGTCTAGAACCGATGAATAAATTATAAGTTCAATGAAAAATTGAATTTGCTTTGTAGTCAATCCAAATAATCGAAATGGGACTGTAAGATTCTATAGTTGAGTACAGTGTAATCAAAATCAGTATGTTGTTCTAATTTTGGATTTGTGTTCAAATTATCTTTTGTTGAGCAGAATAACTAAATGAAATAGTTAAATTGTAAACGTATAATAATAAATTCATTAGGTCATTGTATTCAGGTGTAATGGCTTTTTATGTTGTCAAGTTAAAAGTGAGCCGTGGGTGTGGCTCAGAAGAATTTCAGCTTTAGAATAGGAAGGAGCTTCAAATTTAATTATATTCTAGACTTTATAAGGTATAGGGTATACACCCATACCTCGCTATACGGCCGCTCTTTATACGGCATTTCGCTATAACGGCCCTCTTCAATTAAGGCACGTTTTCGATTTACGGCCTAAAATGTTTCGCTATAACGGCAAAAAACTTTTTTTCGATGTCGATATATCTACATGTTGGCAATCTTGCGCAAGTGCAATCTCGATGCACACTCTTTTCTATTTCGTCTTACTAAATGAAAAACGTTGATTTTTCCTAAGACGGGATTCTTTTTTATTTGTAAATGCGCATTTCGAACACCAGTTGTGTCCTTCTTCAGTATAATTAATTAATAATTAACAAGTTAATTAGTTTACATTAATTAATTACTAATTATCATTTAATGACATACAAAATGTTTTGGAAGCAAATAAAAAATAGAAAAACCCAATCGAGAAAGAAAGAAAATTGAGCCATAGGTAGAATAATGATGAAAACCACCCGTTTCACTTCCTTGGTGATTCCATCGCCAGTAGTTTCAGCAGCCCTGATTATAGATTCCCGAAAACATGGTTCAGCCTTTGGTTTTCCGGTTCCCTTAGAATGGCCAGACTTTCTAGTGCATCCAGTTTGTTGCTGTCTGTACTCGCTTTGAAAATCTCCACGTTGTCCCATGTTATGTTGTGCCCCTCTCCTGCTATGTGTCTCGCTACCATCGATTTTAGCGACGCGGGGTCCTTGTTTTTTTTACGCTAGACTCAGCCTCTCTCACGTGCTCACCCCATCGTGTTAAAACTAGCCGCTTCGTTTGCCCGACGTATGTTTTGTCACATTCCGGACATGAGACTTTGTATACGCCGCTTACTTCATGTTTGAGTTTCTTGTCCTTCGTAAACCCTAGCTTGGTCTTGAGCTGTTGCCTACGGCTTGATGAGACCATTTCGATGTCCATTTACTTCATCACCCGCTTCAATTTCCCGGATGCGTACGAATGTGTGACACCTATCCTTCTCCTAGGTTCTACGTTGTTATGTTGGAGGGTAGTCAATCGTTGTTCATCTAGCTTTCTGTGGATTAGACATGATATTGCCCTTGGCTCGTATCCATTCTTCAAGCCCGTGTCGAGGATGTACCTCCTTTTCCTTTCGAATCGCTCCGTGCTCGATGGAACCGTGAAAAGTCGGTGTATCATCGAGTGGAACGGGGCAATCCTCTGCGAGTACGAATGGTTGGAGCTCGATTGAATCGTTCTTTGTGTGTGGATTGGTTTCCTAAAGATGTCGAATTCGATGCAGCTCCCGTTCCTTATGATTTTCAAATCCAGGAATGGCAGTTCTCCATGTTCCTCCATTTCCATCGTAAACTTGATGTTCCGGTGGACCGTGTTCATGTTAGAGAGGATTTCCTCTCCTTCCTCTTTGTTGATGATCGCCAGCAAATCGTGCACATATCTCACCCAGAATTTTGGCAGTGATCCTCTCGCCTTCAGTTCTTCCTCTTTCCTTTTCATAACGAACGGAAAGAGTTGGTTACCCATGGCCACCCCCCTGGTTGCCTTGAAGAATCTGCCGCGGAACGTGACGTAGTTCTCCGTCATGCATATTGTTGCCAGCCTCATGAGAAGATTGACTTCCTTCCTCCAAGCCGTAGATGTGGGCTCCTTTTCGAGTAGCCTCCCCCAGGCAAAATAGCGCCTCCTTGACCGGGATGCTTGGAAACAGGGCTTTAACGTCGAAAGATACGACCCGTTCATCGGACGAGATTGGACCCAGTTTGTCGATTAGGTCGTCCCTGTTCTTAAGATATCTGCACAAGCTGGACCCACCTAAATCGTTGAACCTTCCGAGGAGCCATTTGGCGATGTTTTGTGTGGTGGGAGTTGGTGGCTGCTACGATCTCTCGGAATTCGTTCCCAAGCTTGTGAGCTTTGGGCAGCCCCTTCAAACTTTTAGCCATTTAAAAAAAATTATGTATGTATACATACACCTATTTTATGTAACATGAAGTTGTTTCATTTTTGTTTATAGATTATTGTTGGCTTTTGAAGTCTGTTATTATTTTATGTACTTGTTATGTATGTATTTTTGATTTAAATGAAATAAAAAGATAAAATGCATTTTGAATGATAAACCATCTTACATATTTAACAAATTTGGAACCGATCCCATTGAATTTGTATGAATTTGTATTAGAATAATTGATTCCTTATACGGTTTTTCGCTTTGCGGCCAAGTTTCGTGGAACGTATCTAGGCCGTAAAGCGAGGTATGGGTGTATTGCTTTTGTTTCAACGAAAGTAGGTATTATGCTGATTTTGTAGTCATTAAATTATTATCAAAGGACTGCGGTCTGATGACATCGACGGGGCAGCCCAAAAACCACACAAAATAGCAACTCGCTATTAAATCAAATGGTAAAATAATAAGGGATTTTCCGTAGTTTTTGCTTTAGAAGGATACGCTTTATGTGATCAAATAACAGACAGTGTATTATACGAACATTTGGACGATAGGATCACTTTTACAAATTGTTCAGTTTGAATAACTTCATGAGAAAATTTGCCAGAAACCGTGGATGTCGCTTAAAAGAAAGCCTGTATTTAATATCGGCAATAGAGATAGAATAATTTTCGATTAATATGGAAGAAGAAGAAAAATCTGCCTCTACTCTACCTCTACTAAGATGCTTAGGGCAATCTTTCGCTTTCTTTATTACACAATATTCAACATACTTAACTTTCAACCAAATTGGGACTTTAATACGCTTTTGGAAAGATAGTTTTTAATAGTAATCCGACAATTAGTCTACAGGGTGTACCATTCCCGATGGTGAATACTTTAATGGTAAACAGGAAAATTAGCAATGACATGGACACTCTCTCTTTAACCGTTACAGAATTATAACTTTTTTCTGTAAATTGTGTTAGAAAATTTAACTTGTCGACCAAAATCCAAATTTCCACTCCCCGAATCATTTAATCCGAAACTTGGCGTCACTTTCTGGGACCACATAAAATTTCACATAAATAGTTTCTCGGTTGCAAGAATCATCGTTACTTCAAAGATACAACTGTCCAAACTTTGAAGAAATTTCAAAATCGCTTTTTCATAAAAAATATAGAAGATAATATTGTATATTGTAATATTGTATTGGGTAGTTAGAACTGGCAAATCTGCGAATTTGACGGAAGTTGTCCCATTATGTTAGTGTCACCATACACTTGTCGAACTCGAGCTCGAACACGAACCTAGTACAAGTGGACCGGTTTTCTTCACACCTATGTGAAGTGTATGTGTGTGTCAGAGGACATTTGTACCAGGTTAGTGCTCGAGTTCAAGTTCGACAGTGTATGGTGATACTTAGTTTTCGAACGGCATGTAAAGATTAAAGACTGATGCCTGCATCAGTTTTAATTCAGTGCCTATCCACCATTGTAGTTAAATTGAATCCAGTGATAAACAATGGCTGCGTTTTTTTTTTAAAAAGCAGAGTGGAGCAAGACAAGCGACAAAAAAAGAAACCATCGAGAGCAGATTATAGTAGCGAACACGAAAACGGGGTATACGTTTGCTGGGAGTGTGTCTTGGTTTAGTTAGCATTCAAATGTCAACTCAAATCTTAAGAGGAAACTAAAATTAAACTTATTACAAACAATCGGACAAATTTCCTTTACAGCAGAATCAATTTGTATGTTTACTATTCCATATAATTACACAAAACGAACATTTAATTGACAGGAAGTGAGATGGGCGTCTAGTGTGATGGATGTCCGCTCCTGTCGTGGAGCAAACTGAGATTCTGATCATCTCTTGGTGAAGACGACCTACAGATGTAGAATTTCCTCAGTGCACCAATCGAGAATCAACCTTCCCAAAATCTTTGCGGTTGATAAGCTTCTGAGGAAAGACTATCACCTATGCTACACAACATCAGCAACACAGGCGTCCATGGGTTCTGGGAAAAACTCAAGGATTTTAAGAGGTCGCAAAGAAGGTCGTGGGATATAAAGCCCGGCGAGCACGAAATGACTGGTACGACAAAGAATGGAAAAATTCACTTGACGCGAAAAACGAGGCCTAGACAATGGATTCAACGAGGAACCAGAGCCAAAAGAGAAAAATATGACGAGCTACGGCGAATATCGAATATAATAATTAGACGTAAGAAACGTAAATACTTTGACGGGCAGTTGCTTAATATTAACCAAAGTTCAGCTAATAACACCAGACAAGCGTAAAAACTAGTAAATACAATTAAGAACGGCAATCAGGATAAAAATGGAAACATCGTCAGCGACACCGATGGTATTAACAAACGATGGGCCTCTTATTTTGGGGCGACCGGTAGCGCAGTGTGTTGAGGCATCAGTCTCATGTTTGACTACCGGCGTTTCGGGTTCGAATCCCGTCCACGACGACGTTCGTGGCCATGGATGTGCAGGAGGTGCATGCTGGCAACTGCATTCTCTGAAACCAATTTATGCCAACGAAACGTCAACTGGGCCAGAACAGTTGACGCGCTATGCCCCACAAGGGGTTAGGGCAACTGAGTAGTAGTTATTTTGAAAAGCTTCTGAACCTACCATCTAATATCCCCACACAAGGAGCTCTCGACCATATTGTTGATCTAGGCCCATCCATACAACCCCCGATAGTAGAGGAAATTGATGTCGCGTTGCGGTCACTAAAACGAAATAAAATGCCGGCCGCTGACGAGATTCCAGCTGAACTACTAAAATTCGGTGGAACGGGTCTATTTAATGCCATACATCATCTACTCCTGTGAGTATGGGAGGACGAGGTTATCCCATACGATTAGCGCAGAAGCATCAACTGTCCAATTCACAAAAAAAGAGATAAACTGCGGTGTGAAAATTACTGGGGCATATCACTTGCCTCTACCTCCTATAAAATTTTGACGAAAGTTCTGCAAAATAGAATAATATCGTACGCAGAACGAATCATTGGCGAATATCAAGTCATGTACAACGAATGGACGATGATCGCATGCCAAAAAGAGTAATGAATGCAGAACGAGTCGACGGAGCGAGACTGCCTAGACGACCGATCACGTGGTCACGTGATCGAGATAATTAGAGGACAGCGATCCAGGTGGCCAGGGCCCGACGTCGGGCTGTCGCGCCACGATGAGGATGATGAAGGCGGTTGCAGACCTGGTCGCTCTACAACCAATCAGCTCTTCACTGTCAAACTGATACTCCAGAAGTGCTGGGAATACAACGTAGACCCGTAGACGTATACCAAATCTTTGTCGACTTCAAGCAAGCATACGATAATATCGATCCTGGTGTACTGTATAACATCATACTGGAATTTGGTATACCGGCCCAATTAGTGCAACTGACAAAGATGACGATGACCAACTCCGTCTCACAGGTGAGGATCCATAATAGACTTACTGATCGTTTCGAATTCGAATCCCGTCCACGACAACGTTCGTGGCCATGGATGTGCAGGAGGTGCATGCTGGCAACTGCATTCTCTGAAACCAATTTATGCCAACGAAACGTCAACTGGGCCACATGGAACAGTTGACGCGCTATGCCCCACAAAGGATTAGGGCAATTGAGTAGTATTTGAAACACGCACTGGTCTGAAACAGGGCGATGGACTGGCACCGACGCTCTTCAACCTAGCACTGGAATACGCTATTCGGACTATGAATATGGACAACAGCAAGATGCTACTCATCAAGTCGACACATCAACATCGTGCCCCGAAGATTGGCCAACATAGAAGAACTTCTGCATACGCTCGATACCGCTGCAAAGGAAGTTGGATGACGTATTAACGAGGGTAAAACTAAAATAATGATGCAATCGGTGACAAGGACACCTGCACAACCGAGCATCAACGTGGGGGACCTCAACATCGAGTTCGTGAACAACTTCATTTACCTGGGTTGCAACTTGTCAAGGGACGCCAACGAAACTGACGAAATCAAGCGACGGATACAGTTAGCTAATAAGACTTTTTTCTCGGTTCTCCCCATAATGAAATCGGAGCATGTACACATGCCTACAACGATTTCAATGGGTAGGACGATGATCGCAAAGAATATAATGAACGCAGAACGAGTCGACAGAGCGAGACTGCGAAGACGACCGAGAGCTCGTTGGGAAAGCTCAGTATATGTGGACGCCGAGCAGCTACTGGGCTTCCAAAAGTAGAGGACGCGGTCACGTGACCGAGAAATTTGGAGGACAACGATCCAAGCTGTTCGGGCTGTCGCGCCACAATGATGATGTCGATGTTATTTACTTGTAAATCACACAATTTGATAATTTCGTTATATATATGTCAAATAAGCAAAAATCAACTTAACTTTGATAAAAAATTTAAAAAAATAAAATTGTTCTTTTGTCGGACTTTGGAAACATCAGATAGTGTAATTTGTCATAGTTCAGGCATATTTAAGTAAAATACTTCCTTTCAAATTGTCATTTTGTCTTAATGCATAATACCAAATTCATGGCATTAATCGGACGTACAAAGCTGTGATGTTTTGGGTTTGCCAATAAACCTTAGCAAGAGTCAATCCATTCATTTCACTAATAGACCAACCTCGGAACTTAACCTGCTGATTAACAACCAGAACATCCGCTCATGTATGAGCATAAACTATCTTGGGCTAACCATCTCAGCTGCTCTGGCCTTCACCCAGCACTATGAGGAAGTCATCAGCAAACTGAAAACCAGCACCAATGCTTTGAAAATGGTGACCGGTTTCAAGGATGGGTTAACTCCTGCAAACAGTCTCTCCCTTTACAGGAGCTTAATCAGATCCAAAATTGAGTACGCTATAACTGCTACACATAACAGACCAAAGTATGTCAGTAACAAAATTTCAACCATACTAAATGAGAACCTCAGAAGATGCCTTGGGCTCACCAAAACCACCCCGGTGCAGATAATATATGCTCTAGCAGGTGAATTGCCTTTCCTGTATAGGAGTGCCTTTCTGACTGCCAAGGAATTACTGAAGATAGAAAATACAAATACGGCGCTCTTTCAAGCCATAACAGAAAATGCAGACTCAAACAGCAGCTACACACGTTGCTACAGAGCTTATTGCGATATCTTCACCTCCATACAAACTTGTCAATCCTTTGATCGAGCCATAAGCCTCAGAGTGAGGCTTGAACTTCAGTACCCTTTTGGGAGGACCCTGGCTCTTGACAGCATTGAGACTGAACTGAGACGAAATCGTTTTACCGTGGCAGCCTCTGATGCTTCCTCAGTTGGAGGTGATGTGGGCTGTGCCTTTGTCCTCAGGAGAGTTGAAGAAACTTACATTTTCAAATTATCAAACCACACTACGGTTATCACAGCGGAACTAACCGCTATCAAAGAATGCATTGCTGAAGCCACGCAAAGAAATTTTCCCAGATTAGCCATCTATTCCGACTCCCTGCTTGCGTGCAAGATGATTAAAGAAGGAAAGCCCCACCACTTAATCAAGGAGATACACCGCTTATGCGGTCTCCTCGAGGAAGTACAAATCATTTGGGTCCCTGCTCACTGTGGTTTCGAACTCCAAGATTTAGAGGATGAAGCTGTCAAATTGGCCAGGGAAGAGGGCACCTTCCTAAGTGCTCCGTTGTCCAGCGGCGACGGCATCAATCGGATCCTCTCGCGGATTAAGAATGACTGGAATGAAGAATACAAACGTATGTCCACCAAGAAAGGAATCTTCTTTTATGAGATCTTCCCAAATCTGCCCGAAAAAGTCTGGTTCAATTCAGTCAATTACGATTCCAAAATCATTAAACAGCTCAACAGGATCCTCAGCGATCACGCATATAACCGATCCTTTCTGGCCAAAATTGGAGCATACGACTCCAACGAATGCAGTATCTGTCTAGTGGAGGAAAATAACAATCATATTATATTTGAGTGTGGTAGATGGGGCTCTTTCAGGCAAAATTTTCCTTTCCTACATGATTTTCTAAATATCAAAGAACTGCTTAGAGGTTTCCGCAAAGACAACATTGAAAACCTGGCGTCTTTCCTTAGTGAAGCGAATTTTCATTTATAAAGATAAGAAAAGGATTTGACCAGGCTCCCCTCCAAGGTTCACCTTGTAGGCAAGCTGGGACGGCTCTTGGCTTTCCTTTTCTTCCTGGTTTCTCTTGTCACCGTGAAAAATCTCCTTGCTAGTTATGAAAACATATGTAGTTGCCATTTTTATAGAGTCAAAGTAAATAAATGAAAAAAAAAACTGGCTACCATGCACTACCCACTGCTCCTTGCCCTCCTCCCTTCGTCCGACTGTGAACACCACACACCCTGTAGGAAGTCAAACCCGGCTTGTTTCTCCTTGTCCCCTGTGTATAGATGATATGTGGGGGAGCCTACTATCCCTTGAATGTCCCTGCATCCCTCTCATCGGTATTAGGTGTATTTTTTGTTCCTTTGCATCTCTACTGTAATAAATATGTCCTGCAAGGTATCGTCATGTGTATACCTTATGTACTGGGATATGAAATCTTTGTATCTTTTGTTAGATATTAGTATGTAAGTACTTAGTAGCTATTTTGTGAATAGCTGTTAACGTTTCTTTCGATGTTTGACGTGACCGCTTCAAACTTTAGCTTTTAGTCTTAGTCGTAAGTTTTTCCCTTAGTTTTGCTAGGCTTTTTATCCTTTATTTATGTAAACCGATGACAGGCATGGGGGGTCTTTCTGTGGTTTGTTTTTGGCTCGAGTATCTTTAGGTTTAACTCGGTTACTCTTTGTCCTCCTTGTAAAAATACTGGCGTACTCATCCAAAGAAGTTTTATATACCAATCAGTTTTTTGTATTATTAGGGTTTTGTATAAAAACAAAACCCTTATGAAATCGGTCATGCGTCTGTCCGTCCGTCTGTCCGTCTGTCTGTCCGTCTGTCCATGAAATATCTCACGAGCCGCTGAAGCTACATGCATGAAATTTGGTGGAAATATGTAGAAAAACTATAAGAGAAAGCGATGCGTCGTAATAGATCAACTTTAAGGGGGGGTCGCCATAGAGGGGAAATGAAGGTCGAAATTTTTTTTTCGTTTGGTATAGGCAAATGGGGTATTGTAAGAAAGGTACCGTTGAGTACATTCCACTTGTGGTATTTTTTTCAAATTTGAAGAAAGGAGAAAAGAGGGAGAGGGGAAAATATGTGGTCCGAGTTTGCCCCCCCCCCCTTGCATTTCGAGACCGTTATAGCTAGACATATGAAAATTTACAGAAAAGCGGCATTTCACTAGCATAGAAAACCGAAAATAATAGAATTTTTAAATCTCATCCAAAAAGGTTAATAATAGTACATTTCTATAGTTGCAGTTAGCACACCCCTGCACTCCTCAAGCACACCCTAGGTCAAAAATGTTAATGGTTAATGATAACCAACATCATAGGCAATAATATCTTTAAGTTTCATTACAATGACATGATATTTAATAATAATACAATACATTGACTTAAAGTTATGCATTTTGACACTATCCATATTGAAAATACACCTACCGGCCTCACGCATAGATATGCGTGTACTACTTGCATGTTGTTTTTCGTAGTGCGAATTGCAGTTATTTAATGAACCAACTTTGGAAGGGTGAAGATTGGTGATTGGTGATCCTAACAATAACTATTCACACAGTTAATTTTTTAGGGTTTTGTGTCTTAAATCTTACAAAATCGGTCAAATACCTGTCTGTCCGTCTGTTCATAGAATATCTTACGAACGGCTGAAGCTGCACACATAATTCGGCGAGAATGTGTAGAAATGCTACAATTTGCTGGAGATAGCGTTGTGTTGTAATTGGCCAACTTTAAGAGGGGGTGGGGGTCCACATAGAGGCGAAATTAAGGTAAATTTTTTGTATCCACTGGTATAGCCAAGTGGGGTGTCGTGAGAAAGGTAATGTTGAGTGCATTCCATTTTTGGCATTTTCTTGAGATTTGTAGAAAGGGGAACAGTGGAGTAGGAAAAAATATTAGACCGTAATTTGTCCCAGCCGCCCTGAATTTCGAAGCCGTTACACAAGTTTGCAATTTGCAATGTCGTCTTAATATGAATGGTTAAGCATCTCGAAGAGTGGGACAGTTTATCTCGTATACATACATATCTATCTACAGCTTCTCGTATTAAAACTATTACTTTGAGAGGTGACAGATGCAGTCTTTTTGTGAATTGGTATGTAAGATACTATATCATGGGTAAAACATTTAATTATGGTGTTTTTATTCAGCTGAGGGGTACCAAGAAGAGCAGGGAGCCAATATTTAGATACCAAAAAAAGCGCGCGCTACAAAACCCTCGAATTGCGCGCGTAGCCCTCTATATTCCGGTTTCATTAGCTTTAAGTTAGTTAAGTCTACAAATTGGATTGTACTAAACTCATAGATAATAAGATGGTTAAAAAAAAGCACTAATATACACAATTTTCATATACTAAGAACACACAAGACTGTATTACGTTACTGAATTTAAAATTTATCGATTATCGCTGGTGTTATAGGCTCTGCCTTGCCAACCGTCTCGACGAAAGTTTGACAACACAAAACAAAATCAATCAATCAATCGGACGAAAGATGTGTCCATGAGGAAGTAATACAAAGCACAAACCGTAAATAATATTAATCTTAGCACCCCAATATTGACAGGGGGTTATATCTTCACCCACCCCCTCGAATACGAAAACTCGGTTTAAAACTCAGGACATGCCCTCAACCACCTCCTCAAAATTTCGGCCATTAAGTATTTTTTTGTGTCTTTATTTGCCGTAATATTTTGTTAATAAGTGCTTTATGCTCTTTAAAATCGATGCAATGTTTTCAATTCCCTCTGCACCGTACTATTTTAAAAATTTACTCAAAACATATTCCTACAATCATCATTAAAAAAAATGTTTCGCTAATGCTTGTTTACTCAATATATGCAGATCTCTTTTTGAATCTGGTAGTGCATTGCCCCCATCTTTTATGATCATGAACAATATCAAGGTTACACTAACGACAATATATTTCAAATGGGGATATTAAATCACAAAAGCTAATTTATATTCATTTCAATCTTCAAGGGATATCGCAATACCCTTACCTCATTTCCGATTACCATCAGCCACCTGCTTTGTTTACGGCAAGGGGATAAATGTTCAACGATATATATCGCGTTAGCATGGTCTGAAAAAGGAAGAAAGGATTTAATTATACTGTCTTTTGTCTAATAGGAAGTTGTATTTTTATTGCAATATTATGAATTCGCCATGGATACGCGATTTTTTTTACCCCTAGCATGACGACGCTCTATTCACCTGGCATGCTTTCGCATAATAAGTACATAACGACCTATAAACAAAAAGTGTCTCCCTACGATTATGTGTGTCTCGTTCGAATAAACTATTTATTGCAATTGGTCCCAACACGTGTATTTCTGTCATCCATTCAGTAAAAATGGCACAAAATGATGCCATCATCATCAAACCGCGGTGTATACCTTTTAATCGCTCGAGCACATGTAAGATACATAATGCATGTACATAATCTTGTATACGCGCGTACCTGATATATCTTAGTATCTTTTTTGCACACCTATGTAAATCGGGCAGATTGACTAAGAAAAAGCAAAACAAAGTTGAACTCGTACGTAGTACATATAACTTAAAACCTATACCAAAACAGCGCGCTGGCAAAATGCACGCACTCTCATAGAGAAAGGTGGAAGTTTTAATCGTAACCAGATATCATGCAAAGGCATCATTTGAACTTCATCATTCATCGCGAGTGAATCTGAACGAAAAGAACGCGCATTCAAAATAAATTGCTATAAGTTTGTGCATTTTTTTCGAAATATATTTTATACGCTATCTGTAGCCAGCGTGAAAAGTAAAATCAAAATTTAAAAAAAAAAAAAACAAAACAAAAGTTCGTAAATTTTTTTGTTTTGTTATTTTTTGCCGAGTAGTGGATCTGTTCGAGTGAATTTCTCGTGATTAAGGCTGTCGTTTAAATAAATGTGTACCAAAACTTACTTTTAATCAAAAATCTAATACAGAACACTACCAAAATATATTTCAACATATTTATTTATAAAATTAAACTTTAGTGTGCGTTTAACGGTCGGTCGCTGATTTGGTGCGCTATCAAAAATTTCGTGGGATAGTCACCAGCTGCTGTTTTTGATTTGTTCTTTGGCGTGTGCGCGATTGTCGTTTTATCACGGAGCGAAACGCGAAAGAGGAAAAAAATTGCATCTTCTCCTAATCCAAAAATAAAGTTAAGATAAAAAAAAACATTCTAGATTTTAACTAAATTACCTGACCCAAAGTTTGTGACGCATGCGTCTTTCAATTTCAAAACGATATAAACGAATATTCTACGTTGTTGACTTTTTATTTTTATTTTATTTATTTTTTTTTCGCGGTTGTTAATCTACGAAAATTTTGATATTTGTCTCAAGTCTCGAGACAGACAGGTGTCTCATTGTAGTGAAACCCATCGTTTCGACTAGTGCCCCTCGCTTTCGGAAAAAGCGAAAAATTTTCATCACTGGTGCGTTATATGTTCTAATTAAATTTTTTGTTATACAAATTATATAAAACTTGATTAATTTCATTTAAATCGTTGTTTCTGAAAAAAAAAGTGTCACAAGAACTGTTGTTATTCCAAAAACGGCAATTAAACAAGATAACTTAAGACTGTGAATAGTGTGTGTAACTAACTTTTAATCGCTATACAATCTAATAGCATTCCAAATACATCAATTTCAATACATAATACGGCCATTGAGTGTTTTGTTGTTGTCCTAGTTAAGCGAGTGATAAAAAAAGCATTTAATATCCGAGCAAAAAGAAAGGTGTAAACAAAAATTGTCAGATAACGTGTTATAAAGCTATCAAAGAGGGCCAATGATTGCTACTCGTACTACTAATCAATAAACGATTCAAAAAGCTGAACGAACATTTTATGCCTTCGACCCCTAAAACCGATTTTTATCTATTTTTTTCGTAGCGCATCTAACTTTATTGCTACTATAGTAGTTAGTATTTTTGTTTTAACAATCAAATACGTTTATATCATCAGTTGGCGCTTATTTACATTTTCTTATTGTGTGACGTTCGATTGAAAGTCGAAACGAAAATTATAATAATAATAGTAACATCGCTCGGTAGTGGCTGCTTTTTGTTTAGCTTCTCTGCACTGTTTTTTTCTGTTCTTGAGTTAAGGTAGGTTGTTAAATTTCTTAGTAATAACAGTCGCTTTTTTTAAAAAAGTTTTTTTTTTTCCGTTTATAATGCCTGGTTTCCACCAAAGAGACAGTTTTGAAAAACACGGGCAAAAACTGTTTTTCTGAACAAAAACACAAATGTTTTGTAAAAACTGCACAGTTTTTAAAACATTTGTGTCCCTAAAAACTGTTTTAGGAAACAAAACACTTTCCCATCGCGAATGGGAAAATGATTTTGTTTTCTAGAACAGATCAAAGGAAAACACATTTGTTCTTGTTTTTTTGTCTGCTTGGTTGAAACACGCACTTTTGTTTTCTGCGACAATTCTACACAGTCAGTTATCAGTTGTAATTTTAAAGGTTGAAGTGATATAAATTTAACTTTTTTTGTGTTTTTTTAACTTAAAATGTGTTCAAATAAGAAGCAGTTAACTGAGTGTCGTTGTCTGATATTTTCTGGGAACAAGATAAACAGAACTAGAAACAAAACCAGTCTGTTCAGTTAAAACAGTTTGTTTACATAAAACGGAACTATTTTCAGAAAATAAAACTAGTTTCTGCTTTTGTTTTTGAAAACAAAACTGTTTTTTGAAACTGTTTCTTTGGTAGAAACCCGGCATAATATTTTTAGTGTTATTTGTTGATTTTTCGAATATCTGCACGCATCTTGAAAGTGTTTTATATGAATTAAGTTTTATTTATAACTCCGCCGAAGCTTGTCCCAAGAGGTTGTGAAACGAGGCGGTAATGATAGCTGTAGCCTGACTGGCTGAGTTACACCTAAGCGTCTCAGGTCTCATTAGGGTGGTATGAATCTCGTAGTCAGATCTGCAACATATTAGTGTGAACTCTGGCACGTTGTGAACCTCCTGAAGCAGCTACCACCGTGGCCTCCCATGAATAGGGTTTAGCGATGGGCCGACAAGCTATCTTTGCAAAAATTACTCTATGTCAAGAAACCTGAAAAAAGCCTCGAATGTGTCATGTTACGCATTCCGTTCAAGAGTTGTAACTATGCGATTAGATTCTTCCTGAATTTTACGTGCTTCATTTATAGCATTTTCAAATCAAATTATCGCTTGTTCATATCAAATTAACGCCTTTTCAAAGCCATTTAGCGGGAATATTCCAAGTTGGCCGGCCGAGATATAGTGGTTTGCGTCTTTGACCAATAAAAAAAAAAAATAAATAACTGGCGCAACAGTCCAATTTGAACCACGGCCTCGAGATGAGTTAGCATCATTTCATTTTCTAGATCGTGACGGTTTTTGTGCAGAGGTATGTGATCAGCAACACGCTCAACCGAGTTATTTACCCCATAATGGGTACTCATTTAACAGCTGAGTGGGCTCATAGTCCGACACGTAAATCCCCGGAATCGAACCGGGGCCCAGTGCGTTGAAGTCGAACGTGCTAACCGTTGCGCCATCCGGACTACAATTACCAATGGTGGGTGTTTAATCGAGATGATTTCCCTCTACCCTTGCGTGGGCTCCGTTCTCTACGCGAGTTCCGCGGCTTAACGTGTTGTAAGCCTCAATATAATACATAGAACGCTAGCTTCATTCGCTCTACACGTTACACGTATACGTAAAGCCACTATTAGCAAAGGCCCTTACCACGATGCGTCATCCGGTGAAATAGGAATATACCAAAGCGTTAAATGATTTTGAAAAAAAAAAACCTATTTTGATTTGAGCAAACGTTAATTTGATTTCAATATTCGTTATTGTATCTTTGAAATGATATACAGGGTTTCACCCAACTATAGCACACGGGGACTTCCACATTTCCCCATGCAATTTCCCTTCAAAAAATGTTAAGGAACATTTTTCCAAATTTTCATTTCTTTAAGGCCTGTTGACACGATTATTTATTTTACACGATTAGTATGTGCACCAAGTGGGATGACTTCCAAAGAGACGCCAAATAAATTTCGAAGTCGACTGACATTTAAATTTCGAATTTGGATCACGTTTTTAATACACATTTGCACATGTAACTGATACTTGGCTCCAATAAACCACAACACATATCATTCGTTCACGTCCAAGTGCTACTTGGATCTAAGTAAAGTTGGCCACCATCCTACCCTACACACTCCACTTTGATGTCTCCTCTCTGTAAATTTGGACTTCGATTTAAGTAGGCGTCCGTGTTCGTCTGATCCAAGTGTACTTGGATCGTGTCAACCGGCCTTTAACTGCTACAGGCATTAACATTTTTATGAAAATTGCCTATCTCACGTCACTAAAAACACAGTGGCTGGTATGAATAAAAGGTAGTAAATTTCAAAATTTGTAGTAACTACTCAAAAGTAAATTCTATCAAAAAACTTTCGCTTTGGTGTGAATAGAAATAAATTTTCAAAGTTGTGGTAAAAACTATTTCGAAAGTCTAAATGTAGCTTATGCTATATATTGGTAAGTGTCAATCAAATTTTTAATTGCCTTGACCCCTCCAGGGGCATGGGTGCGTCAACATCTCTAGCATTTCTATGCCTTGTTGACGTTTCGATAGCATATCTATTTTTAGGAAGTGCAGTTGCTAGCATGCACCTCCTATCCGCATCGTCTTTATACCGACAAGCTCGGAGCACTGTGGGAGTTCTATTAGTACCCACAGGCAGTTTTTGATAGAGGCTAGATTTGAACTCCGAGCTCTAGATTATAATCGTAGAGCGGTGACCGATCGACCACGGCCACCAAGCACTTTGTTTTCAAATTAATTGGAATTTGGTACCCGGTTTTCCTAACTATCTCTTGGCAGTTTAGGCTTTTACTGCGTTTCATGTATGGTTTTTTCTAATTATTGGGGATTTAGTGTTACACATGTGCGGTTTTTTTTTGCTTTTTTTTATTTGTTGGCAGTTGTGTTCCCAACTAAAGATATCGTGAACTCTTGCGTTTTTTTCAATCGTCAAAAGGCAATGTTCATAGTTGTACTAGGTCGAATACGGTGGTTTTCGGTTTTTGCTGGACCGGGGCAGCTATCGGTTGTAAACAACCAGTCATGAAAAGACTGCAGTTTATTCGATTATCTTTAATTTGATATATGAACCACTTCCGTACGGCAAATAGTATCCTAGTAAATTTACTTTTTATCAACATTCTAGTAAATGGTAAAAATGTGGAAAAGGAACAAGTTCGCTCGTGAATAGCAAAAATATTGTAATTTAGGCGTATTTCGGAATACATACATTTCTTGTTTGGTGCCGAAACAGTAAATTTATGGATTACAATCTTTCTCCTCATTACATACACACTACTTTACGATTGTTTCGTTATTTGTAAGAAATTATTATATTAAGAAGTGTACTTAGGCCAACTACTATAAATTGATAATACAATTATCTAATACTGATGTTTGTTCAAGTTATCATAAAGGTACTAGTGGAATTTTTTACTAAGTACACACATAGTGAGCAACGTTTACATTGGCTAAGTTCTTAACACACAGCGGAATCGCAACATGCTGTGGCAACGGTATGGAAGCAGCTTTGCAACAGGTTGTTGTGTTCTGAACTGCACTCGCATCTAGTCATCCATCAATTGTCAAGTTTCCAGTTCAAAACTGACTACTGACGAAAAATCGTATGAATACGACAGCGCGAGTGTCATTTCAGGATTGTCATCATATGCTGGTCCTAGCCAGCGGAGAAATCTTCCTGATGGAGAAAATGACATTTTTCACAGCATGTTGCGTCCATCAAAAACTCAGTGGAGAGAGTTCATAAAACAAATTGGCAACAGTATGCCAACTGTTGTGTGATATGAACTTAACCATTGTTTTTCCCGACATTCATTTTTATTTTGTCATTTTCTATTTTACGTAAGTATTGATCCTACACAATTCCCACTTATATCAAATTAAAGATAATTAAAATATCTACCAACTTAATTTCAATAACTTTCCTCGTGGGATGAGTACTTTTCCCAATATTTGGCAAGATGCATTACCAATGCAGGTTTTTTTTTACATTTTTTAGTAAACAGAAATAAAATCTTTACAGCTCTATTTCTCGGAAAGTGATGGTCGCACAAAGCTGAGTTTTTGATATCGAAAATTAGAAAATTTAGTGCTGAGATATTGCGTATTAAAACATTTTCTGGTACGATAATTTTCCTAAAATAGTTTTTTTTGACGATATTGGTTTTTATTAATTTTTCTAATTGGAATATGGGATTCACGCTTATTTGAAATCAAAGATAATAAATACTATTAATTTATTTCTGATGACTTTCTTCTTTGGATGAATACTTTACGCAATATTTGACAATGTCATTAATATTGAAAATATTTCATTTTGCAAAAACTAAAATCATTTAAAAACAAAGCCCTTCTGAAATCGGTCAAATGTCTGTCTGTCCATAGAATATCTCACGAACGGCGGAAGCTACATACATGAAATTTTGTAGGAGTGTGCAGAGTCACCATAGGCGCCCCCCATATTTCAGGCACAGATATCGTTTTGCAAGAAAAGCGATCCTCACTCGACATCTTCGTTCAAACAATCAAACACGTATTTAGCTATGACAAATAGGGAAGGAAGAAAGGACATATATAGGAAGATTGTACCACTGAATTCTGTGCTTTAAGGTGCGTTTTGCAAGGCATCACTTTGTGTCGGTTGCAGGCGACGATCAAAAAGATACATACAAATAGTGTTCCGTGCTATATGGCTTGATCGCTAAACGCGAATAATGTTCGACGATCGTGTGCCTAATAGTAATGCACCTTAAACAATGCTCCCGGGCCCCGGATCATGAGAACCCGTGTGGTATTAGTTGAAAAACGGGTCGTTCCGGTACGAAGAACCGGCTGCCGCAGGAACGTATTAAAACTCGTCGTTCAATTTGCTTATGATTCCTCAAGATACTGTCAAATGGATCTGTTGTGCTAACTATAATGATATTAAAGGCTGGATTATAGTGTGCGTAACGAACACGACTTCTGCTGTCAAATAAAGTTGAACCAATGTATTTCAGATGGCGATAAGTATACTCTGCGCGAACAATACGTGGCTCACGACGACGAGTTCAACTTTGTCGGAATCAACGCGCCACGAAGTGTCAATTCACATATGCTTGTGTTTTAAAACTGTGGGCGACTATTTATTTTGTTCTAAGTTACTTTTATGCCCTTGGAAGTACATGTTTCTACTTTTAATTTAAAAAAAATGTTGCAACTTTGTTAGAAGGTCAGTTTTTCACAGTTCAAATGTGTCAAACGAACGCGGACAGAAGATTTAACTATAACAGGCTGAACAGCTGATTTTCGTTGGCTGCGTCTTGAGGACGTTTTTCATGCACAATACAAATAACTAAGCGGTAAGACATGAACGGTAAAAATATCTGAGTTTGAATTTAATTAAAATTTAATTCATTATTTTGCGTTATCAAACAAAAAAGCATTATGGTTCCATTTACTAATGTTTGAAAAATTGGCTTCATTCTTAAAAACAAACAACAAACGCCATTTCCATACAACGCTGATGATTTGCACGGTCGGGACCGAATAACTCGAGACTTGACGAAGAAATTGGTTCTAAATTGGTTCACCTCAATCGTGAGTCCATTTTGATTGACTGTATGAGACTATACATTCGTATCAATATCAAATATTTACCCGTTTTAAGACATCGACTTTCTTAGCTAGCGCTATTGGGCCGTTCTGTCCATGAACCCATCATCAGTAAATTTTTTTTACAGTGTAAGAGATACGTTAATTGTTACTTAAAGAATAGGTCACTTTATTATGAGGATACCATCGCAAAAAAATCACCCAACAAGGCAATCCGGCCGTCAGTATGAAAAGTTGTTGTGCCCCCCCAATATTTTCTAACAGTCGGCGCCTCTGAGAGTCACTATAATTCACCGGAGAAAGTGATGCGTCGTAATAGGTCAACTTTAAGGGGGGGATCTCCATATAGTGGGAAATGAACGTCGATTTTTTTTTTCGTTTGGTATATTCAAGTGGGGTATCATAAGAAATGTACCGTCAAGTACATTCCACTTTTGGAATTTTCTTCAAATTCGAAGAAAGGAGAAAAGAGGGAGAGGGGAAAATATGTGTTCCGAGTTTGTCCCACCCCCCTTGCATTTCGAAACCGTTATACTTAGAAATATGAAAATTTACAGAAAAGCGGCCTTTTACTAGCGTAGAAAACTAAAAATAATAGAATTTTAAAATTTCATCAGGAAAGGTTAATAATAGTACATATCTATAGTTATAGTAAGCACACCCCTGCACTCCTTAAGCACACCCTAGGTCAAAAATATTGATGTCCAATGATAACCAATATCATAAGCAATAATATCTCTAAGTTTCATTACAAGCACATAATATTTAATAATAGTACATTCATTTAAATTTTGACACCATCCATACAAAAAATGCACATAACTGGCCTCTGCTACATTCTAGTACTACGAGTACTGCATACTTGAATATAGTTTATATATTCTTCGTAAAGTGAATTGGAGTTAACCATTACTGAAAGGGTAAAGATTGGTGGGATTGGAGTGGGAGGGGAGAGATGTGGAGGGGGAGGTATTCTGGTTGCTGCTTTAAGGGGAGGTCCTCATACTTACTACTACTACTTAATTGCCCTAACCCCTTGTGGGGCATAGCGCGTCAACTGTTCCATGTGGCCCGTTGACGTTTCGTTAGCATAAATTGGTTTCAGAGAATGCAGTTGCCAGCATGCACCTCCTGCACATCCATGGCCACGAACGTCGTCGTGGACGGGACTCGAACCCGAAACGCCGGTAGTCAAACATGAGACTGATGCCTCAACACACTGCGCTACCGGTCGCCCCATAGAAGGGAAATGAAAGTTAAGTTTTTTTCATCTGGTATAGGCAAGTGGGGTATCATGAGAAAGGTACATTCCATTTTTGGCGTTTTCATCAAATTTGAGAAAGGGAGAAAAGAGGTAGAGGGGAAAATATTAGATCATAATTTGTCCCACCCCCCCCTTACTATTTCGAGACCGTTACATTTAGAAATATGAAAACATACAGGAAGGTGGCTTTCATCTATCACAGAAAACAAAAAAATAATGGAATTTTGATATCTTCTCAAAATAGGTTAATAATCGTATAGTTATACGCAGTTAGCACCCCCTGCACCCCCCCTCCGAGGTCGAAAATATTGATGGCCAACGATATTCAACCCTATGGGGAATAATATTTCCAAGTTTCGTGATAATCATGTAATACAATATTTAATAGTAGTACATTCCTTTAAATATGGACATTTCGCTATCATCCATTCAAAAAATGCACTTAACAGACCTCTTGTACTACGTACATACTAGTACTACGAGTGCAAGATACTTGCATATAGGTATTGTTTTTCGTAGAGCGAATTGGAGTCAACCATTTGGAGGGAGGAGGGAAGGGGGGGGGGGGTGCTGGTCGCTAACTCTACTTTCTATAATTATTCAAACAATTTATTTTCAATATTTTTTACGCAAGCTTGCCATTTTGCAATATCGTCTTAACATGAATGGTTAAGCATCTCCAAAAGTAGGACAGTTCATCTCCTATTGGCATGGGACACTACAAAACCCTCGGATTGCGGGCGTAGCCCCCTGCTTTCCGGTTTCATTTGAATAGCTGTGTTTTTCAAAGGAATAGACGTAAGAAAAAAATTTAATTAAATATTAAATTTAATGTACTTTCGAATAGATAAGAATCACTTTTCCTCTAGGACACATACTTAAGGAGATATTTAGCGATGTTCACATTTGTCTTCCACGAAGTCCTTGTTCTTGTCAAATTTGCGTTAGTTGCTAACAAACAAACAGCATCTTAGTTATCTCAGATTATATATATTCGAGTTATCATCAAATTTGATCCCAATGATTTCCTCGTGCGATCACTATTTTTCCCGATATTGGCAAAAAAACATCACTAACGGACATTCTTCACAAATTAAGAATAAACATTTTCCATTTTTGAAAAGCTTTTTTTCAGGAAATTCTGAACATACAAAGCTCATTTCAGTGTGAAATTTTAGCAAATTTAGTGTGATTTAAAAAATGGAAGAGTAACTTTTTTTTGTAGGGTGTATACTTTGGGAGATATTAAGCAAAAACGTATACTTTGGGAGATATTAAGCAAAGACACAAAGAATAACGAGAACATTGAATTTCGTTGTTGTTGGGAAACCTCAAAATAGTCTTTAGTAACCAAAATACCATTGGAATATTTTTTTTTAGCGAAAGAAAAATAGTTATGTTAAAATAACTGCCCAAAGGTTGACCAAAAAACGCTATTTTTTTCAATAAAGAATATCCCTCCCTTAAATTGACCTATTACGATGCATCGCTTTCTCCAGAGAATGTCAATACTTCTACATATTTCCACCGAATTTCATGCAGGTAGCTTCAGTGGTTCGTGAGAAATTTTATGGACAGACAGACGGACGTTTGACTGATTTCATAAGTTTTGTTTTTACTACAAAACTCTAAAAAAATGAAGGAATGCATGACTAGAGACGACCAAGGCTGGACGTCGTGCTGTAGCACTACAATGATTATGACTGATAGGAGAATTATTCAAACAATGGGTCTCCAATTGTTTTGTGCCAGTGGTGGATAATTATTTAAAGTGGAAGAATCTGAATCGCCGGGAAATCGGATTCAAGGATTATTAGAAATTGATTGATCGATTAGGGACCATGGTTTTGTGTGACTATGGCTGCTGAGGACATTCAGAATTATTAACATCAAGTTTAAACGATGTTAATAATTTTTCCCTTACAGGAAGGTTAACATTAGCCACAAATCTAATATTATTTTTTCACTGAAGATACTTGCTTTGAAAGAAGCCTAAACATCAAAAGAGAGCTACAAATTGCTCCAAGCAGTGAGATCAATAAAAATAGAGTAAAATTTCGAAAAGCATTACTTATGAATCGGAGTTGGAAAATTGAAAGCCTGATAGTTCACACCAAGGGCTCTTACGATATTTTCAAAATCACTAGCATTTAGAAATCGGACGAAGCTCCAACTCACCAATTATTTCCCAGAATATTACTGATTGCTACTCTACAGTCTCCGATATCTCGTTAACGCTCTAGCAAATCAAATTAACGCTCCTAGAATCAAATTTTGATTGTAAGAGCGTTAATTACATTTGTTGAAGCGTTATTTTCATTTTTAAGGGGGTTAATTTGATTTGTTATAGCGTTAATTTTATTTGATGAATCGTGAATTTGCATAGAAAAAGCGAAAATTTGTCTTGAAAATGGTATATATACGTAGCTCTTTTAAGGTATTACATATTTTCGCCGTAACAAAAACAAGATACCCTATATTTTATAAAGTCTGGGGTATAAATATATTAATTTTTGGCACGTCCCATATGTATTCATATATTGAACGGGTATACGCAATGATTAATTCGAGCACTTCCTGTGGTCCGATCTTAACCAAATTCGGTATTTATTTATGAGTGACTCTGATTTTGGAACGGTGGCAGCAAATTAATATAACTGTATATTCTGATGTTTTCAAACTTTGGGCGACCGGTAGCGCAGTGTGTTGAGGCATCAGTCTCATGTTCAACTACACTCTCCGAAACCAATTTATGCCGTCGTAACGTCAAATGGGCCACATGGAACAGTTGACGCGCTATGTCCCAAGAGGGGTTAGGGCAATTGAGGGAGAGATATTCTGCTGTTTTCAAACTAGACTTATTCGCCTAAGTCCTTCCAAAAATCACTCTTCTAGGCGTTTCCCGTAGTCCGACTTCAACGTATCGTAATTTGACACGGAGATTTCTTGGATTAATATAAATAAACCACGGTGATATTTTGGTCTTGCTATAGGTGTGCGTTAGAATAAAAGGACCTTCTTGATATTAAAGTGATTGACAGTTGAATTATACTGAAGAAGAACACAACTGGTGTCCGAAATGCGCATATATAATAAAAAAAGAAATCATCCCGTCTTAGGAAAAACAACACATATGTCTTTTAGTATTAAAGTGATATCTAGACAAAATGGATGTCATTTGAAACAGTTTGTTGAGGCGAATGCACTAGACTACTGTTGAAGTCATTTTGAATCCTTTGGTAAGGGGAAAGGACTTTCTGGTGAATTAGCGTCGATGGCATTTTGAGTGCTTTTGTAAGGAAAAAGGAAGTTCTCTGCAACGAATATATAGGCAAGATGGGTATCATATGACTGGGGGTGCTAAGGCGAATGCGCTAGACTACTAAGTTCTTTGGTGAGGAAAAAAGGACATGTATCTGCTGTTAAGTAGGTATTATATCTGTTTCTCAGTAGATGCTATATCTGTTCGTCCGTAGATAATGTTTCTGTTGCTCAGTAGATGTTGTATCTGTTGGTCAATGGATATTGTATTTGCTGCTGAATAGGTACTGTATGTGCTGCTCAATGAATACTGTGTATCTGTTCTTTGTAGATACTGTATCTGTGGCTCAATACATACTGTAACTGTTGATGAAAACATTCTATAAATGTTGGTGAACAGAAGCTGCATCTGTTCCTCAATAGATGCTGTATCTGTTGGTCAATAGATACTGTATCTGTTGGTCATCAGATAGTGTATCCGTGGTTCAGTAGATACTCTATATGTTGGTCAGTATATGATGTATCTGTTGGTCCACAGATACTGTATCTGTTGCTCAGTAAATTAATCGAGGCGATAAGGACCATATTTTTTCAATGAAAGTCATAGGCGACTCAAAAGCTTATGGATCAAAATAAAAATAGATTTGTATGGGACGGGCCTAAAGTGCCGATGAAATTCATCGTTCTTTTTGTCTATTTTTTTTAAATATTTGACTAAGTAGTAGATTCAGAAAGGGAGTAAATCCAGAAACATTTCAGTTGTATGAAAGCAGGCTTGCGTTTGATAATATGTGCTCTATCAAGGTTAAGAGACAGACATTATAATTTAGTCAAAAATAACATCTTTTAAAAATATATTTTATATACAGGAAAACTTCTCTACAACGGACAGCCACGGGATCAGATTTGTTCGTTGTAGTGGGGTTTCCGCTATAGAGGGGTGTCGGAAGATGTATAGATTAAAATAATATGTGAGGAGTTGTATGTGAGAAAATGAAGTTAACTCAAGTAATCAATGTTTGCAGACAGTTTTTCTAAATTTCCACCCTCTGGGAAACCAGCTTTTTTAAAGCTAAAGCTATTTTTAACAAACAAAACAACAAAATTTTTCTTTTTTGTGCTCCCATTTTGCTGGCCAAGTGTTCCAACCAATCCGTCATATGGTCATTCATGCTTTTGGATTGAACTTCCACGAGACATCGAGATTATCCATAGCCACTCTTTTAAAATTTCATTTGGCTTAGCAACCTTACCAATTATGAGAGGTTCGAGCCCGGTCCTACTTGAACAAAAAAGCATAGTCAGTCGTTCTTTGGCGACTTTTCCTCCGAGCAGTTGTCTCCTTTAAAATACAAGGCCTTATCTGGAACAGCACGATAAAATAAGCCCGTTTAATCGGTATTAAAAATGTTTTTGGCGCATATCCTTCAACAATTCCTTCGATTTTCGAAATCCATTCCGACACGGTATTTTCGTCAACAGATGCCGATTCTCCACAAACTGCTTTGAATTTAATGTCGTGGCGGGTAAAGCGCTAAAGCCAACCAACCGTTGGATACCTTAAACGTGGTATCTCCTAACTACTTGGCTATTTCTAGAGCCTTTTAAAGATTGCTTTTTCTATCAGAGCACCTCAGAGACTCCTGGAAACATTCGACTCGTTCAGCAATATTTTTTTCCTGGTAGCACACAACTTCGGCTTCATGTTTTAAAATATCGGTAATTTGCGTTTTGCCTACTTTAAATTTATTATTTCCACCCTTTCTTTCACGGTAAGAAATTTACGCGGAGCTATTTTGCACTAATTCGAATCGATAGAAACATGACGATCGAATGTCTACCCACACATAACGTATGGATGGACCTATATGGACGTATAGATGGAGTTTCCATGAAAATCGCAAAGAAAAGAATGCACTTCATTTTCATATCTCTGAGAGGTTAAATTCTGTAAATTATTGAAACTGTCCGTTCAGGAGAGGTAAATATACCGCACTTTAAATGAAGTTATCTCGAAAACTACTTCAGATACGAAAAAAAACTCCGGATAATATTTTTTATGGATTTGATTGTGATCTTTCATTTGATCTCAGAAACATGTTATGATTAACCGTTTTCGAAATATTTCCAAAAAGCCAAAAAAGTTGATTTGTTTCGTGTTTTCTGGTGATTATATTGAAAACTATTTGAGACATGAAAAAGATTAATATCTCATTTTTAAGAGTTTCCTGGTGATCGATTCGTCTCAGAATGGTTTACGCTGCGGTTGACCGTTTTCAAAATACATATTTGAGAAAATTTTTTTTTGTAGTGTTTCCGAGATTCTACCGAAAGCTCGCATCGTATTTACGAGTACTTTCGGCAAAATTTTCTCTGAACCCCACTACAAAAATAGAAAATATCCTCGATAATTAGTATCTTCCACAAAAAAAGCGGCAAACTTGATAAGATGACGCGATTTTTCTTTTATTTTGCAAATTTTAATCCTCTATCTCCGCCAAACCCACCCTCGGGGGCTTGTCAGACTTCTCATTTTCATATTCCTGCATTACAAACAAACAATCGTGAAAGTTCTAACCTTGACAAGGTTATACATATATACTGTAACCGAATGGGCTGCCAGCTCCCCCCAAAATAATGGCTGCGTTCCGAAGACGCCAGCGCTGAGTCAGCACCTAGAATCGATTAGTGCTGCATGGTGATTTGTCGTAGAAACCCTTGCGCTGAGCTAAGCGCTGACGCTAAGCGCTTTCACTTTTGGCCAGCATAAAATTTTCTCGCTTTTCAGGCTCAGTGCTAAATTTGACATTTGCGACAGTTATCCAACATCGATTCTAACCGCTATTGTGTTATGTATGGTTGATAATCGTGTTTTTAACGTAATTGTTAAACCTTATTGTGGGAAAGAAAGTTGTTACCGAGGCTTGTGTGTCGCCTGGGACTCATCAAAGCAAGAAGCTTCGAGTTTTCTGTCAAATGTCAAACTGAACATGACATTTGACAAATGAGACAGCTGGCATACCGTTTCTAAAACACGAAAATAATCACAATGAGCTGGTCAGCAATTGTGAAGCGCTGACTAAGCACCGACTCAGCGATTTTTTTTAGGAACGCAGCCAATAAAAGCGGATCAAAAACACTCTACGCACTTCCAATTGATGCATACATTAACAGAACCATTGAACTCTTACTAGCTAACGTTAATCACTCTGTCATAATAGTACAAAAATGTAGTAAGACTTTCCGGCCCAGATTTTTCCCCTGGTACACGACCAATTTCCTAAGAACAAGCCGGACCATATTACAGAATGCAGAAAAAATCCGTTTCGCTCAAAAAACATGTGAAGGCATGCGAAATAGCAAATATACTCGACTCGATACTAGTACTCGAGTACGAGAATATATTATCATTTAACAAAGTTTTGTTGATTTTCTGTTTTCAGGTGATACATGTTCGGTTAATTGCACTAAAAATGGCTAGTGCATTGCTCACGCATAGTATGACATGATCGTTGTTGTCGGCATCTACTGGTGTTCGAAAATAAATAAAAAATAAGCTCAAGATTAATTGTAAGTTTCTTAAAATGTTGATTTCTACTATTAAATACTGCGGACTCTATTTGTTCGCAAGAAATGCATGCAGGCATACTCGTACATACTGTCAAATTAAGGTGGGCAACATTTACTTAAACCTTATAGGTTTTCCATTCGTACGCATGCGATGCGAATAAGGTAGTTTTTCAGATTTTTTTTGTATGTTGAATAGTTCGTTTCCGATCATGTAGGTGATAATTACAATGTTGGAGTACTGCTCTTGAGGGATTTGTTGAGACCTAATTAATTGGCACTTTAGGGAGCTCTCCAATATGATATTTCAATCTTATTGCAGCCAAATATTTATTCATGCTGACCAACGGAGAATCTAATTGTGTACAAATTGGATTATTGACGAACACGTAACCGTTTCAAAATCTGGTTAAATACCTTGTTTTTTAATTTAATGAAACATTACTACGATAAGTTCATGAATTTTCGACTGGATTCTCTAAGGCTCTAATTCATACAGGTGTAATTTTCCACATAATTATACCCAAAACTAAACTAAAATTTACTAATGGAAACTGACCCAAGATCAGTAAAATATTAACGATAAAACTGACCATCTTCTACTAATAATACCTCTGGCTAAAATCGCCTGAAGATTGCTCTCAATTTAGAATATCTGTTTCAAAGTCAAAATATGCATCCATATCTCTATATCACATCCATCAACATCTATCACGATCTCTACTAATTACTACTATCATCGCCCCATGGCATCACGTAAAAATCCGCGAATATCGCAACCGCGAAAAGAAACCCAAATTTTGTATTTTTTTTTTGTCGGTATTGTCGGTTTCGGTTTCATGGTCAGTAACACCTGAATCCATGAATTACATACAAAAAGCATTTGCATTCTATCTTCGATATAAATAAAAGGTAAATGTTGTAATATGCGCGACCCAAACACGGTGCACTCTCGATCAATCAAGTTAGATGTAACCCCCAAAATCATCTGCATCTTGTATACTGTGTTATAATAGCAAATACTCGGAAAATACAAAAACGAAATTTCAAGAGTTTTAGCATAATTAACAATAGAGATGCTTATAAGCAAACTGGGACGAGACAACGTGAAACCAATAAAATTAACTAATTTAAAATGTTCATTAGTCGTACATAATATATTTTGCTTTATAAAATATTTGATTTGAAGAGATATTTGACAATATATAAGAGGGGGATGGAAAAGTGTTCAAGTGTTTATATTATTTGGATTCAAACAAAAATAGTCACAACACAATACAAAACGAAAAAAAAAATCGAATGAGTTCTTTGATTTCTTTAAGTGAACGATAGATTTTTAATCGTTTTGAAATAATGGAAGAGCTAAAAATAAAGACATCAAAATATGTGTAAGAAGAAATGTGAAATCGTACAAGAAAAAAAGGAAAATAAAAACAAATTGGCATATTGTATTTATGTATTTTTTTCTATGAAAGCATAAAATGGAAGCTTAATCTTGTTAATTATACAATTTGGAATATAATAAAAACTTATACTTCTTTTTCGAAAATTATCATGAAAATGTCAGAATATATGAGTATATGATTGACGGAAGACAATTTGACGTTTATTTCTTCCTCTATTTTCATTTTGGCGAGGCACGTTGTTGTGTTTTCTCGCCAAAATAGTGTGCCCTAAAATTATGTACTGATTTTTCGAAGCGGGTCACTCCGTATATTTAACTTTGGCTCTGATATATTTGCAAAGCTCTAGCCAGGGCCGGTCAAAGTCTAACCTTAGAGACGCCATAGACTGTGCGATCGGCCGATGGATCGCCACAAAATATCTGCTAACCTCTGCTGCACATACACTGTACGATTTTTTTCGTGAGACGAGAATGAGATGAGAATTCAAAATATAGGTTAAGATTCACTCCCAATCCAACCTACATCAATTTTTGTTAACTTTTGAATTTGTGTGGCATTTTCGTATACTTCATAAATCTTATTTTTGCATTACAGAGCCACTGAAATCATTAGAATCCGTCAAATTTAATAATTTGTTAATGTGATATTCAGTTCCGAACAGTGGCGGATCCAAAGCGGGCTATGGATGGGCCTCCAAAATATTTGGTAAATAGAGGTTGGTCGTTGAGTATTCGAATAAATACTCGGAAATGATTTATACAAATTACAGTGAATACAAAAGATACCCGACAATGGTGGATTGCTTTGCGCTTTGTGTTCCTCTTGGGTAGGGATGGCGGTTATTGGAAACTCTACTGGTTGTCCGGTTGTTCCGGTTATTTTCGCCATCGGTTTAACCGACCCAATCTACCGGTTATGGGAAAAACCGGTTATCCGGTTATTTAATAATAATAATAAGTTAATAATTGTTGACAAGCTTGCGTTATATTGTACAATAGATCCTTTGGCATACATTTGTTTGGGGAGCAACTTAGTGTGTAAAGTAATAGCCGCCATACATCATGCGATCCGTCGCCTGATAAATCGGCCGATGGATCGCTACAAAATATCAGCTGATCAAAATTATATGGAACAGTAAAAAAATCGTCAACAATAGGCGCATCGGCCGATATTGATATCGGGCGACAGATCGGTCGATCGATCGGTGTGTGTATGGCACGTTTTAGACTTACAAAATAAGTAAGAGTTGCACTGAAGAAAAGTTGCTTCCCAAACACATGAATGCCAAAGGGTTTACAAAATAGCGCAAACTCAAAATCTTCACTTTTCACAAATCAAGCTTTGGGCCAATAGTTGGTATCCAGTCTATTCATAAATACTCTTTCGCTAATATGTTGATCCGCTAGATACCACCAACATCATTTAAAGTTGATACCAGTCGTTCAGAGGCCATGAAACTCCCGATCAAAGCTAAATATTTTTTTGCAATAAATGACAAACCCGGCATGCAGGTATTGCTCTTCTCCCAAAAATTGAAAGGATCACTTCCCCTATGAAGTAACGGCTGCTGAAGATACAGCTTCAATTCGTTTGGAAATGATTCCACTGGAGCACAATTGGCTACTTCCTAGTCACGTGATAACCAAAAAGGGTTTTAGTTGTTTATGATTTCAGCCTTTTGAGGTAAGGGTGAAAGTTTGTCAATGTCAGCACAAGTGGTGCTTAACTTCTTGGCTAAAATGATGGCTTGGCTGGCAATAATGGGGCTCAAGCATATTTTTGTTGGTGCATGCGCAATGGCTATTTAAAAAAAAAACGGTCCCATTAAATTTGAATCAGAAGGACAAACGGCTGAATTTTACTTCTTCTCTGGCGTCGAACGATTTGAAAAATCAAGTTAGCATTTTCGCATGTCGGTTATTTTTCCCCGGTTATTAGATTTAGAAAGTAGTACCGGTAAAAAACCGGACAAAAATAGTACCGGAGATAACCGGTTATTCGAAATGGAAAATACCGGTTGTCGGAATAACCGGTAGGTATTTCCCATCCCTACTCTTGGGTTCTTCTTAATGAAGCTCATGCTTTTGGTGTTGCCACATATGTCTGGGAGTATCGTATGAAGAAGGACTCGTCAGCAGAATTGTCTCGAAGGGTGGAGTGTCCTTTTCCGTGGAAATTATTTTTCAATCGACTGCTTCAAAATCTGACAGATTCGAGCAGCAGGGTGTGTGCTTATGCGGATAACATTGCTACTATATAACCATAATTAGTAAATTTCCTCGTGTTCTTAGTGAGGTATTGTAGAATGTCCTCTTAGAACAAACCATTTGGTCTGATAGCTATGGGGTAGAGGTTAATTAAGTGGTTTTTGCTTATCAAATATTATTTGAGTACTTTTCGTTTCTCTGTTTGGTGCAACAGAAATTTAGTATAAAATTTGATAAGTTGATCACGGGGGAACAGCATTTTGTGTATTTCGTTTTGATATTCATTTCTAGCTAATTTTTGGTCGTAGAATCCGGAAATGCTAACCGTTTTTCTCCTATACGTCCAGTTTTTGAGATACAGGGGGCTCAAATTTTGGCCCCCAGACAAACCTTCCCTTCATTGAAATCAAAACAAACGAAACTCGTTACAATTTTTTTATTTATAAATTTTGATTTTACATCTTAACAATATTACCTAAGAACTAAAAAAAAAATTATGGCAAAAATTTTCGTTTGTAGCTTTTCCTGGAGTGTTCAATTTCAGGACAGTCCCGTTTTATGCTCCAACAATAGTCCGCCATCATATTCGCATCCCATCTGCCTTGATATCGAGTTTCCATGATTTTTAAATCTTGATGAAATCGCTCTCCCTGCTCATCACAGCTCCAAGATTTTCCGGAAATTCATCTAGATGACTGTGTAAAAAGTGGACTTTGATGCTCATATTGCAGCCAAGCCTTTGAAAACTGTCCAATAGTTGCTCGACTACTATCGCATAATTCGATGCACGTATATTGCCTAGAAAGTTGTTCACTATATTCTTAAATGCCAGCCATGCTGTCTTTTCATTTTCTTCCATTGATTCAATAAAATTTGTATCTCTAAGAAGCTGTCGAATTTGTGGACCGTCAAATACACCAGCCTTTATTTTTTCGTATGATAGCGCAGGAAGTGCCGACAGAATATAGTTAAAACAATTGCCTTCTGTTGGTAAGGCTTTCACAAATTGTTTCATCAGGCCTAGTTTTATATGCAACGGCGGGAAAATGATTTTTTGTCGATCCACAAGCGGTTCATGAACAATATTCGGATCACCAGCCTTCAGATCAGATCTCGGGGGCCAATTCCTTTGTGTCCAGTGTTTATCACGAGCTCTGCTATCCCACATACACAAAAATCACGGATATTTTGTATATCCACGTTGCTGACCGAGAAGGAAGCAAACCATCTTGAGGTCTACACATATGATCCATTTATGCTGGTTATAATTAATTATGTCCATTATCGTTTTAATGTCGTTGTATTCCTCGCGTAAACAAACGGAGTGACCTATTGGAACGGAACCAAATACGTTTCCATTGTTAAGCAGAACACATTTCAGGCTTCTTTTGGAACTGTCGATAAACAATCGCCAATGTGCCGGTATGTAGGAATTAATTCCCAGCTCTTTCATCAATCCCGAGATATTGTGGCAATAGACAAATGCTTTTTCGGTTCGGAAATACTGCAGAAAAGAGGCCTCCCTGGAACGATAGAAGGATACTTTGGCTTCTGGTTGCAGGAGATGTTTTTCCTGTAGCCTAGACGCTAACAGTTCTGAAGCTTTTTTAGAAAGCCCCAGATCGCGCACTAGATCGTTCAGCTCGTTCTGTTTAAATCCTTTAGGTTGGTTCCTAGCGCTGAGTTCGGAGAGTGATGATGTCGACGGACTTAAAAGCATATTTACGTCCACGTCCAAAGAAGGCGAAGGAGATACTTGATATACTGGCACTGGAACTTCAGGAGAATGAGCAACTGGTCTTTTCGCCGATTCTAAATTGGGATACTGTATCTTATTTTTGTTTTTGTGTGCGTACCCTGTTGTTTTAGTACAACAAAAGTAACAATCACTTGTGTGGTTTGAGGGCTCTTGCCATATCATTAGCACACCAAATGGCAACTGAAGTCGTTCTGCTTTCGTCCAGGACCTCAAATGTGTGACACAGCACCTGCACACTTTATGAGGGACCCACCATTTATCCTGGTTGCAAATTGGAGTTTTGAAGTAGGCAAGATATGCCTGGTGAACAAAGGGGCCTATTTTTGTCCTCTGACTTAGAAATGTATAACTGCCACATATATAGCAAAATGAGTCCGGAGCGTTGAGACACTTTCGACGAGGGATAGTAGAGGCTTCCATTACACAAGTTAAGAGCACAATAATAGAGTAATATACTGGAACAGAGGCTTTTAAATTCATTTTTTTACATAAAAGAGCCTTAAAAATGGCCGAAGAATTTCACAACTTTTAACAAACAATCCAGGTAGCGAGAAATTACTTTTTTTTATTGCTTTTAATTTTATTGTATACAGGCACTAGAAGGTCCTGCACAAGGATGCAGCGCCGTAGCTTTTAAAAAAAGTTGTTTTTAAGGGGGCCTTTTGTAATTTTCCGTAAAATTAAAAAACAAACGATATCTCGAAAACCTGACGTATAGGGGAAAAACGGACTGCATTTTTGGAATCAGCGAGGCCGTTTTACTATAAATTAGGTGCAAAATTCAAAAAAACAGAAAAAAGTGCCAAAATTGTTCTCCCGTGAATTGATGAGTGGTTGGTGTAATAGGGCCCAGTTTTTGTTGATAAAGTGAAATTTGTTTATAGCTGTTTGACTCTTCATTCAGTTTGCTTTTGCTTTTTGCTACTTCTTGACATTTTCTGTGAATAGACCGCTACAAATACATAAATACATGGAGCTGCTTATGTTGGAACAACGCATCTGCTCTTACTTTTTTTTCCGACCTGTGATGAGAACTGCTCTCAGCGATGCTCTAAACGTTTATCGCGCAGCTACAACATAGACAGCTCTATGTAAAAGCACAAATCCATTTCCATCAGCGTTGCTTTTATCGTTTGACGAGACTCCAACGTAACGGCACCCTAGGTTAGGTTAGGTTATAGGGGCTGCTCCTCCAACGGAGCACACATAAACCGCCACTGGGTCCGTTGTGATACCACTAAAATGGACTCGACAGAGAGCCCTTCCGACCAATACTTACTCCGCGAACCATCCGGAGCGGACAATGAACCTGAATGAATGAATCTGACCCGCACTCACCTCCTTCAAGTCGTCCAGATCGGTGAAGTAATAAGAGCCAAGGGTTTTATTCCTACTACCTGCAAGAGCAGGGCAGGTGCAGAGCAAATGAAATGAACACTCCCCCTCATCCTCGTCCCCACAGCTTCTACAGTAATCATTATAGGGTATTCGAAGTCGCCTGGCATGCTCTCCAATGAGGTAATGGCCAGTGATAACCTCCGCGACACTGCTGATTCGTTTTCTATCCATCGAAAGTAACCCCAAAGAGTGACTACGATCTAGCCTAGGCCATATTTGCTTGGCAACGCGACATGTGTTACCGGTACTCCACCTGATGTTAGCCCTCGTCGTCGCCTTGGCCTTTAAGGCCAATTTGCAAGTTGCCAGAGGCATACCAACGTTACGAAACCTACCACTGACCTCACTAGTAGTACCCTCGCGAGCCAGTGCATCAGCCCTACAGTTACCGTCAAAGCCACTGTGACCTGGAATCCAACAAAGAGTAATGTTGAGAGAGCTTCCCATCAGTAGAATTAAGGCACGACATTCTGCAAGTACCTTCGAGTGAGTCACAGTAGAATCCAGCGATTTAATCACCGATTGACTATCTGTATAAATTATAACATCACTAGCTGAAATTACATTACGCCCTAGCCATGATATAGCTTCATAGATAGCCGTAACCTCCGCCTGGAATACACTACAGTAATTAGGGAGGCGGAAGGACAGTCTGATGTTCAACCTCTCCGAATAAACACCAGCCCCGACGCCATCATCGCTCTTGCAGCCGTCGGTATAGATGCTTATAGCATCAAATTCATGGGCGGTGTTAGTCGCCCACTCTTCACGAGAGGGGATCAGGCAGTCGAAATTTCTTCCAAACTCTAGTTTCGACACGGTATAGTCCGTGGTTTCAGGAACGTCCAAGCTGTTCAGAATGGCCGAGTGCCCGGTGGTGGATGTGGTCCAGTGACTTGTTTCACGCAGACGAATGGCCACACCAGCCGCAATCTGTTCGGCAAGAATGTCCAAGGGAGCCAGGTTCAGCAGAGCTTCAAGGGCCGCAGTGGGTGTTGTTTTTAGAGCTCCCGTGATGGCGATACAAGCAAGCCTTTGAACTTTCTCCAACAAGCCTCTGTAAAATGCGACTCTAAGCGCCGTCCACCAGGCCACTATCCCATACATGAGAATAGGACGCACGACCGACACATAGAGCCAGAAAACCACTCTCAGTTGCAGTCCCCACTTCCTACCGATCGCCTTTTTGCATGAGTACAATGCAACAGTGGCCTTTTTAACTCGCTCCTGAATGTTAGGCTTCCAGCATAGTTTTTTATCCAGGATGAGCCCCAGAAATTTAGCTTTGTCCGTGAGAACAAGCCTTATGCCCTCCATTAGCGGTAGTTCGAACGAAGGAACCCTATATCTCCTGGTGAACAGAACAAGTTCCGTTTTGGTCGGATTCACTCTAACCCCAACCTCACACGCCCATCTCACCAAAACATAAAAGGCCCTCTGCATTAGGTCACTGAGAACACAGGGGAACTTACCTGAGATAGCGTCTGCGATATCATCGGCATAAGCAGTTGGTTTACACCCCAGCCCCTCCAGTTCCACAAGAAGCTTATTAACCGCCAGATTCCAAAGAAGGGGAGAGAGTACCCCACCCTGAGGAGTCCCCCTGCTCACGTACCTTCTCGCAGACGTTGTGCCGAGTTCTGTGCAGATCACCCTCGAAGTCAGCAACTGATTAATAAGCTTGCAGATTAAGTCATGTATACCAAGCTCTGCAAGTGCGCCAGTGTTAGCTACCGGTTTTCAAGGCATGTAACGCCGTATCCACTGATCTTCCCTTCCAGTAAGCATGCTGGGAGGCAGACAGCAACTGAGCAGGAATTTTGCTGCGCAGGTAGGTGTCGATCAATCTCTCTAACACCTTTAGCAGACATGAGGATAGACTAATGGGTCTAAGATCCTTTGGCCGCGCGTGCGAACTTTTTCCCGCTTTCGGGATAAAAACAACCCGGACCTCCCTCCATAGATAGGGAATATAAACCAGCGGCACCCTAACTAATTAAACACATTTCAGTAGTAATCGTTCAGAATTATTCAAAATATTTCATTACAGAGTTACAGGAAAAATGTAAAAAAAAAATGAATTACACCACTTTTGCACTTTCGGTTCATATAAAGTCAGTTCCAATATTTGCAATTGTCATATTGTTCAAAAATTAATTTCTATTACATTTTGGCACCCAATGTGGGGATAATATAATGTAACAACGATTTTCACAGTTCACAGATGATATCCAGGCCGCTAGTTTGTAGAGGGAGAATACACGTTCGGGAAAACACGCGAAAATATTTTGGAGAGGAAAGTTCGAAAAAAGGATTAATAGAAAGAAGCACCCATATTGTCCATAATTGTCGGCTTTTGCGAAGTAAACAATTTGTCCTCGTTTTCTGTCATCAGCTGTGAACAGTTTAGTCACAAATGTTAAGCTAATGGTTCATGTCGGTGCCGCAACAATGATCACAGAGCGGCTGCACATCTACTCCACAATAGTATTGGCTTTTCCGCAACTTTTGAAAGTACTCATTATGATAATTGTCACAGATTTGTGATAAAAGATATTTTCAAGCTTATTAAAAATCAGCTGAGCGTGAAAATTCTCCATATATAGTTCCAGGATTTGTTTAGAAAGTGTTTAAATGAACAAGTTTTTGCACTCACAAGCGGTGATTTCCAAAAATAAAATGAACTATATTTTTAAAAGTACTTACGATAGTCTGAAGAGATTTATTTTATTTATTTTCTTTTTGAATAAATTACTGCTGTTTGTATGCAGACAATCAGTCTTCTAATGACCAAATACTCAATTTCCATAGGCATTTGTCTAATTATTGCCATTAAGTACATTAAAACATCTATCACCATTCCGCGCAATTCTGAAAGCATTTAATATTTTTCGTTTAAATAGCCTATCGAATCGTATTTACATATGTGTCTACGCACAGACTTCTTAAATTAAACAAATCCATGGAGAATGAGACATGTGAGAGACTTTTATACAATATTCTTGTCATTGAACATGTTCTGTTTTATATTTAGCGCGCCAAGACATCGAAAATTATTTGTGTTCTAGCAGTAATAAACATTTAAAGAATCATATGAAAAAGCTGACTTTATTTAATGACAATTCTTTTTTTTTTGTTGGATATATTGTAATATTGGGCACACTTAAACTTGGTGCGTGTCTTGAAATTACATTTTACGTAAATTGTTGGTAATAATAATTAATCGTTCATAATCTTTCCTTTTGAAGGAAAAAAAAAAACAAAAATTCATACAGGTTTAAAATAATTCTGTTCCACCGTGAAATTTGTGCTGCGCTCTTGAAATTGTTGAGATTTATTGGGAAAATTAGTGGAGGAAAAAATGAGTTTCTTAATGCAAACATTTTCCGAAATAGAATAATACATATGTATTTGCATTGTGGGTGACTAGGAATCGGGTTTTGTCCACATTTCTGTATCAAGGTCATTATTTTGTGGAATATTTGAGTGTGTACAAAAAGAGGAATACTATTTAAAAAGTTAACAATTATAATGAATAAAGACATCAGGCGCAGTGAAACCAGGGGAACTGATGTTTGGTGTGCGCTAGTTCGGTATAATTTCTGACTAAAATTTAGATATGGGTGGGTTCCTTAACATAATTTGTTAGTGCCACCCATCAGGGTACAAGCTACAGAGTTATGTACATATACGGTTAAACAAACAGTGAATTATGCTTTATATTCATTTGCCCTAACCCCTAGTGAGCATAGCTCATCATTTGTTATTATTCCATGTGGTTTAGCTTACGTTTCGTTGGCATAAACCAGCTTCGGACGATGCACGTTGCCATCATGCACCTCCTGCTCCCATTTAGCCGCCTACTTGAGACAAGTTGGGAGATGCTGTGGGTTATTATTACGCCCTGTACTACAAAAGGAAGACGAACACACAAACTTCCATGGTCACGAACGCCGTGGACGGGACTTGAACCCGTAACGACTATAGTCAGTCCTGAGGCCGACGCCTCTGCACACTGAGCTACCGGTCGCACATGCTACATGACTATGTGTAATATGTAAAATATTTACCGTCGTCACCTGACGCTTTTTGAATGAATAAAAAAAAGAGATTTTCTTGTTGCCATTCAATCTACACATCTTAAAAGATCATCAAACTTTATTTAAACTTATTATGATATCTTGAAGTATCAGTGTGTTGATTTTAAACATTTGTTAAATGCTACTTGATCCTTTGTTGTGATTCTAGAAAGTACAAAGCAAACAATTAATTTAGCGCAGTTATTATCCAATTGTTGATTTTAACTCAGTGCCCAATAAAATGTCCATCATTCGCTATGCAAAGATGGAACTATGTTTCCATCTTATACTATCATACAGTGATTACTTGTAATAGTCCAGGCTAGGAAGTCAGATAAAGCTTGATTAGGGAAAAAAATAGTGTAGTTTCGAAATTTGGCACAATGGTTGGAGACAGTCCCCGGAATGTGTGCTCGGAAACGGAAATAAAGAGGAAGGGGGGTCAAAGTCATTTTTGTAGTTTTCCTTGATTATATTAAAAACTAACGATTCTACAAAAAAAATGTCCCAAGGCTGGATTAAAAGTGCATAAAATTTACTGAAAAATTATATATCATAACCTCGACTATAAAATGGTATATTATACTCTAGAAGACCATAAAATAATATAGGACATATTGATTTTCCTACAAGGAAAAACGTCACGATAACTCCCGATAGAATACAGTTAGCGACATGAAAATTTGGTCAAATTTTCTGATTGAGATCTACTGGATACCATAAATGGGTACGATCTGGCCAAAGGTACGCCTACTCCTGTAAAACAAAATGCCAGAAATCATAAGATTTTTTAAGTATATGTTTTTTTTTATTAAGTATAATAAGGAAATGAATTGGGCGTATTGTACTGTCGATGGACACTCAGGCAATCTGTCTGTAAATGAAAGAATTTAGAATACAAATTACCGCACTGCACATCGCAAGCACACATAACAAATTAATTAGCAAATAAATTCAATTCAATTTATTGGAAAAAAATAGTTTATAAAAATAATATAATACTTATAGTTTAATATAATCATATTCATAATATTAATTTTTTTAAATTATATTTGGCTATCCCACAAAAAGCAATGCTCATGTTGTGGGATATCTGAACAGTTTTATTTATTAAAGTATGTGGTACTGACATATTTATTCTTAATTGTATTTTACAAACCGTTTTAATTGATCGTGGAATCCAATCGAATTGGCAGAAGTAATCATTTTAGTTAGGACGCTAAGCGATTTGATCTTGCAAATTATGATAGAGAAATGCCATTTAGTGTTATTGTTGGTGGTTCCTATACATTCATTTTAAGAGATGGAGCCGTCTTGGACCTTGCGGCAGAGCGGCTGTGTAGGCGAAAAACCAAGAAATTTGAGCCCTTTTTTAATATTCTCCTCATAATTTGTAAACAGTGCCTCGGACTGAGAAACTTACATATATTAATAAAATTTAAATTAAAGAGCGCCAAATTCTTCTTCCAATACATTGCTCAAAGTTGAAATTCAGTTTAGTAGTATTGTCAAAACCGATAGTCGAAAAACGTCGCCTTTCGAGTCTTTGGAGGAAAATCACACTATTTCGCTTTTCAAGCTTACATATCTTTGAAACTGATGCTACAAATGGAAAACTTATTAGACAAAAGCTGAAGAGATTTCTATTTCAAGTTTAACTAGCCCAATACTTTTCAAGTTGGCCCATTTTTAGTGTAGTTGTGAGCAAAAATGCAGAAATGGTTTTTTTGCGATTTGAGCCTTAATAGCTCTATCTCGATAAATATAACAGCTAAAAGTTTTGGTTTAGCCTCAATTCGTAGATATTTTAAACTTGTTTATAAAAGTTTTGCTAAGTTTTTTGTCAGATTAATTTAGTTAATTAAATAATTAGTTAATTAAATGATTTAATTTCTTCATAATTTCAAAGTTCAAGCAACTTATATGACACTTTAGGTTGGTTCTTAATGTATTCGATCATTCTGAGTCTAATGAAATCAACCACAATTCCATACGATCATTAGTTCAAAAGATATTCATATTTTTCTAGATTGTTTAATTAGTTAAATGAGTTTTTTGTTAAGTAAGTTAAAAATAAACTGCTTTTATGCCAGTTTTAGGTTGATTCCTAATGTATTTGGTCATTCTTAGTAGAAGAAAAACAACCGTGATTCCATACGACAATTAGTTCAATAAATATTCACATTATTCCAGATTTTTCTTAGTTAAATAAGATTTTTTATTAAATAAGTTGAAAATAAAAAGCTTTGATGCCAGTTCTAGGCTGCTTTCTAACGTATTTGGTCATTTTGAGTCGAAGAAACTAAAGGCAATTCCATACAACCGTTAATTCAAAAGATATTCACATTTCTTCAGATTTTTTATTAGTTGAATGTTTTTTTTTACTAAATAAGTTTAAAATAAAAGGATTTTATTCCACTTTTAGGTTAACTCTTAATGTATTTCGTCATTCTGAGTCGAATGAAATCAACCGCAATCCCGAACAATCATTAGTTCAAAAGATATTCACATTTTTCCAGATTTTGTTACTAATTAAAAAAGTCTTTTTTATTAAATAATTTTAAAATAAAAAACTTTTTTTTAGCAAAACTTGTATAAGCAAGGTTAAAATATCTACGAATTGAGGCTAAACCAAAACTTTTAGCTGTTATATTTATCGAGATATAACTATTAAGGCTCAAATCGCTAAAAAATCATTTCTGCATTATCGCTCACAACTACACTAAAAACGGGCCGATTTGAAAAGTATTGGACTAGTTAAACTTGAAATAGAAATGTCTTCAACTTTTGTCGAACAAGTTTTTCCATTTGTTGCATCGGTTTCAGAGATATGTGAGCTTGAAAACAAAATAGTGTGATTTTCCTCTAAAGCCTCAAATGTGACGTTTTTCGACTATCTGTTTTGACTATATTACTGAACTGAATTCCAACTTTAAGCAATGCATTGGATGTAGAATTTGACGCTCTTTAATTTAAATGCTATTAAGTTTTTCGATCCGAGGCACCGTTTATAAATGATGAGGAGAATATTAAAAAAAAGGTTCAAATTTCTTGGTTTTTCGCCTGCACAGCCGCTCTGCCGCGGGTTCCAAGGTGGCTCAATCTCTTAAAATAAATGTATGGGGACCACCAACAATAATACCAAACGGCATTTCTCTATCATATTTTGCAAGGTGGCGTCCATTTATGTCGCTTAGCGTCCCAACTATTTAGTGCGCTTACCGAAAACCGTTTTCATCCTGTTTGGTGATATAAAAGTGCTCTTAGTTCTTCAAATTTGTAGATTGTTCGTCTTAAGCGATGACAAAGGTCGGATAAATGTTTGTCCCACTTCAAGTGACAGTCTATAGTGACTCCTAAGTACTTAGTGTATTTTGCAATGGTAACAGCAGGAGAGCAATGGCATTTGTTTGTTTCGCATGCGGTACTGTGAATAATTATTCTTGGAGTCTCTATCGGCGCTCCTACTGCAGTCGGGGAAAATGGTATTACTATTGTTTTTTCTCATTTAGACTTACTGGATTAGAGTTCAACCAGGATTTTAAAACATGCATACTTTCGTTCGCAGTATACACAACCTCTTGCCAGGTTCTTCCCCAGAACAACGCCACTGTATCATCAGCGTATGAGTATAGCGAGCAGCTATCTAGATTTAACGAGAGTAGGTCGTTTATATAAATTAGAAATAATATAGGTCCTAGGACTGTTCCTTGAGCAATACCCATATTATTAGTGAAAGACTGACTGGTGTCCTTATCAATTCGAACACATTGTTTTCTATCGCGGTGGTAGTCTTTAAGAAGCTAAAATGCTATACCTCTTATGCCAATTGCATTCATTTTGCTCAACAATATTTCATGATTGATTGTGTTGCTTAGGTGAACGGATAAAGTTTCCCTTCATCACCAATATAACTTTATCAACTCACGAGCCAAGCAAAAGATCTGGATTGGGAGGAGCACCATCACCAACCATTATAGGAGAGCCATCACCTAGACTACCAAACGATTAGGGAGGAGCACCATCCTTACGAGGATTTCCCATCCTCGGAACCGCCCGAAAAGGGCGAATCAATACAAACACGATCAGGGAGGAAAACCATCTCTCCTCGGAACTGCCAGAGGTGGAGAGCCAACCTGGGGTTCAATCAAAACATTTTACTCGCGAGACTTAACAATTATCCATCAGTCAAAAAATATAACACACGAGAACTGCAACATGCGTACACTACACTAAGTACGTTAGACTTATATGTTATTATAGTTTTTCACCGTAAAACCGTTTTTTTAGTTATCAAAATTGAATAATAAAACTCACGAACGAACCTTTTCCCTACAAATAATATTTTGGAAAACAACGCCCCACCGAATTAAAGTAGGCAGGTCAAATTTGGCTAGTTGACTGCCTAGCGCCTTTCTATACTCCTCTGTAAAAATTAGTTCAATCAGATGAAAACCAAAGTTAATTTTGATACAAGGTGCCTTAAACTCCCCTACTTTTCAGATTTTTCAGTCTATATCTATTGAACGAAAAACTAAATAAAAAATCGTGTAATTTTGAAATTTGGCGCAATTTATATAGAGAATCCTCTGAATCTATGCTCTAAACTCGCCGTTGACAGAGGGTCCGGAAGTATAGGATGAGGGGGGTTAAAAGTTAATTTCTTCCAAATTTTCTTGAATATTTCGGTGTTTTTTTTCGTTCAGGCATCGCTGTAGAAACAGGTATATACTCTAGGCTTGTGCAGACCTTGTGGTGACACCAAAACTTCAAATATGCAACAGCCGTATGCATTGAAAGTGTTTTTCCTATATGATCGATTTGGGCAGAAGTTAACCGATGAAGCTACGACGAAAGAACATTTGTAGGAAAGGTGGGTGCCATTTGAAACGAGTCCGTTTTACCACATATTTATAGGGGAGATAGGATTTTGCCCATTCCCAAAATCAACTAACTAACCCACACCACAAATATTTGACCAAAATTTCAAGTCATACTACTAACATTTGAACAAAATTTTGAGGTTCTAGCTTCATTCTACCGAAAGTTATTGTGGGAATCGACTGATATATGAACAGACAAACAGACGGACGTGTAGTTTTGAAATTTGGCAAAATTACGGAATGTTGCTTCAATGTTGAGAAAAAGAGGCCGGAGTCAATTTTGAAACTTTCCTTCAATATTAACATACAAGCTCCACCCTGTATGGAAAGTAGCCTTGATTTTCATCAGATTGAACTAATTTTTCCAGAGAAGTATAGTAAGGTCTTAAGCAGGCATCCATCCCAATTCGACCTGCCTACTTTAATTCGGTGGGGCGTTATTGACATGTTTGCCAATATAATATTTGCACGAGAGGTAGGCGTACCTTTGATCAGATCGTGCCCATTTGCGATACCAACTAACTAGATCAGAATATTTTACTTTCATATCGCTAACTGTATTCTATCGGGAGTTATCGTGCCGTTTTTCTTGTGAGAAAACCAATATAGCCTTAAATATTTTGTGGTCTAGAGCAAGGGTCGGCAAACTTTACTAGCAAAGTGCAATCTTTTTTAAATTGAAGGGTAGGCGAGCCGAATGGAAAAATCAAAGTGAAACAGCTTCCCGATGTGATCACGGTGTGAATCTATTGCCAGTTGGAGGTCTGACGGGACCTTGCCATTATCAATTTTGCTCTTAAGTGGATTTTGAAATATGTACCTGCAACCATATTTTTGAGAATGGCGTTTTCGTTAAAATTTGTAACTCTGTGTGTTTAAATACAAGGTTTTGGAAGGATGTTGTAATGATTTGTTTGAGGATTGAAAGCAAACCTTGAAATACTTTTTCACTAGTTTTGACAAGAGCAGACGCATGTCTGGACAAAAAAAAATGCCACGAACCCACTGAACTAGAATCTCTCAGCGGCAGGACTCAATGGCATCGATCTAGGCTTAAAATACGCTGGGTCATAGGACCATAGCGATTTAGATCAGTCCAATGATCCCAGGACAATTTTTTTTTTTTTTGTTTTTTTTTTCCGGGGCTTTACAATATAGTAGATCTAAGATTTGGGTAGTGTCTACCCATTCTGCGCCCTCCGGATGAATATTCCAACTGAGCAAATTGATTTAAATTTTAATAAAACAAATTACGAAGAATTAAAAAAGTGCTTTTAACTATCCGTTTAAATTAAAATTAAATCGCGTAGTGGGACTGAGTTTTTTCGTCCCCTGGTTCAGAGTATAATATGCCATTTTATGATCGAGAATTTGATATATAATTTTGTAGGAAATTGTATGTACATACCTTGATTCAGTCTTGGAACACTTTTTCGTAGAATCCTTTTTTTCAAAATAATCATGGAAAACTTAAAAAAGGACTTTTGACTCCTTCCACCCTACACTTCCCGGACCTCTACCGTCGGGGACTTTTGAGCACATATTCAGGGGACTGTTCCCAACAATTGTGTAAAATTTCAAAACTACACGATTTATTTTTCCTTTTTTACATTCCCAGCCTGGACTATAAAGTAAATTCAAAATATTGTTCTGATAATGTATAGTGTTGTCAAGATTCAACAGTGCAAATTTTTCCCCTACAAGCGTTTTTCTATAAATCATCTAAAAACAGAACAAGAGTCTAGTTTATTCTGGAATTTTAAAGAGTTTTGTTTTGCGGAATTTGATAATTGAGTATTACTTACTTACTTGCTTTCTCACCAAAATGCAATGAAATCCATCACTGGTGTTTTAATAAATAGATATACTGATATACAGATAGAAAAAATGGCCGATATACTTAAGTAAATGTTTGTACGGAGATACAAATATTCACCTAACAATTAAAATAAATTACATCACGTTCTCAGATAGATACAGCAACAGATTGATTTCAATAAATTTATTTTATCACGGAAAAGAGAAAATAAAATACAATCGGCATCTTTTGTTAGACTAGCCCCCAATTACAAGTTTACAGAGAAATCTTGAATAATTGACCGCTGATATTTACTTTGATGTTTCACGATAAAAATTTATTGTTGCCATTTTCAGTTGTTTTCTTATAACTTAAAAGACCGTAATTGTTGAATTTGTATCTACATACACCTGAATGATGAAATTGACATTGCGTTTGGACACACTGATTGTATTGTTTTTCATGACATGTTCAATCAGAACTCAATTCGAATGTTGCAATATAAAAAGAAACCCTAACTACGGCGAAATAGTTTCCCAGTAGTACGTAGAGATAAACAAAAAAGTTGTTCAATAGGGTAAGCCGTTTTCAAAATATTCAAAAAAATCCACTTATATTGTTTTGTGTTTTCATTCAGAAATTCAGATTCAGACTTGAGCTCACTTTGTCGTCTTGAAGATTTCTTTTGTATAATCTTTCCCGGACAATACTCTTCACAATAAACACAAAACCAAAATTGTATGAATTATTTCGAGTCTGCGCCACATTTAAGCGTATGGGACTACTAGCCGCAGACTTTTTTCTACTCGGAGTTAATGAACAGCATCACTCAAGTAAACTATGAAATGGATTCGCGAAATCACGAGGTACAATACCTATTTGCCTTTAACACACACGCACATTAAAAAAATATCGTCATTTTCTCAAAACAATAAAAATTCGCATATTGTTGTCTGTTATCAGATAACCGAATTATCACAATTAAATTTATTAATGTCAAATTATCTTTAAATACTGACATTCAATTCCAGAAGCCACGAGCTAATCTCGTATCAACGTCATAAATCAAACCAATCACACATGTAATCATTACAGTGGCAATTAAGTTTATGGAGTATTAGAAGATTGTGGTATTGAAGGATACTAAAGAAAAGTATATACATAAACGTTATGTTTTTAAATAAGATGGAAATGAAAAAAACATTCACCGTAATGCCCGGACCAGATTGAACGCAGAATGCAGCAGCTGCGGCGGCGAACTGACAAATTAGAAAGCATGCATTTCCCCTACGCGACCTAGATTAAACGTAGCGGCAGCGAAAGCGGCGAAAGCAGATCTGCATATTGCTGCAGTCTCCGCTGCTGCTTTCTGCGTTCAATCTGGTTCTGGCATAAGGCTACACGCATATTGTTTAGCATTCGCATTTTTCAAATAAAATATATTGAAAGGATTAAGTGCTTTAGACAAAAAGATCTAAAAAAATTGTTCGGCCGCAGATCCCTTTACCAAAACCTTCGAGCACCGTCGACCTTCTAGTCATTTGCTTTACTTTTAGATATAAAATTTTACATTTTAATTATAGTTGATGACTGCGTCCAGGATTTTAACCGTATCAATACTGTTTTAGAACAGTTCAATGATTTTTTCCCTATTTATTCTAAGGGGTTGCACCGTTTTGACAGCTTACAGTTGACAATACACTACTCGAATATCGCCACCATTTCAGTACACTTGTGTTGACTGCAAACAAACTTTGATGTGATTAATGGCCGGTTGACACGTTCAAAGTACATACAATTTGGAAAAGCACGTTGTCCACCTACTTTGAGGTTACTTTGAAAAACGGTTTGAAGTCTGTAGCGTCCTACCGAAGTGAGGTAGGAGGGCGTTCAACTTTCAATAAAAAAATTCATGGTAAATCCATAAGTTTACAGATAAAAAGTGGAGCGGGAAATAATAAGATGTAATAATAATTTGTGGTATCCTGGATAATGTGTTTTGGTATGAATTCCCTGGAAACGCTCAATTCGGCGTTTTTTGCAGGTGGCAAAGTGGTAATTCACAATGGAGGATATACATATTTTTTCCAGTTCAAACTTTGGTAAAGTGTAATTTGAACATATCAGCCAGCCTTTAGCCGCAAGTTAAGAATAAGAAAAAAATCAAACCACTTTTATGAAATTTCCGGAAAAATCAAACACTGTTTCACATATTTCCATATTTTAAATATTTTTCCCTTATCTTTTTTACATGATGTCATCTGCCTTACCGAAACAGGGCTGAACTCTTCTTTTAACTGTGGTGAGATCCTCGAGGATTATAATATCTTTCGCTGTGATCGAAATTTTAAGCTTCTTAGGAAATCGACCGGTGGTGCTCTAATTGCCGTACGGAACCACATCGAATGTTCAATATTATGCACGACTGATAACCAACCATATGGCTGTGTCACTGTCAAAATTGCCACTTCTTCCCCTACATCTCTTCTAATTTCTTGTGTTTACGTTCCATGTGGCTCCCTTATAGCTACCTATGACAGTCTGTGTTTGCATCTGTCTGACATCTGCAATATCTTGTACCCTGAATCTTCCATAATCGTTTCCGGAGACTTTAACACTCCAAGCATTAGCTGGCCTGACTCCCCGGGTTTTCCAGTTACAGCCTCGTCTCCATCAATTCTTTTATCGTTCACATCTTTCATGAATTACTGTAATCTTTTGCAGTTTAATTTAGTTCACAATTTCATAGATTGTGCTTGACCTTATCCTTAGTAACCTACCTTTGTCCAGGCCGTCGAGAGAAAATCCGGGCTCCAGACTCAACTTTTGTAGGTTCTCATAATATAATATAGTAATGATGGAAGTTATTACTCATTTTTTTCGTGTTTGAAAAAATTGGGAAAGTTCATGCAATTTTCAATAAAAAATTTTTACAGCTAAAATTCAGCTTTAAAAAAATTATACGTTAATTACGAATTCATAAGCATCTGACTCTCATCGACTTCAAGACAATTTCCAAAGTTAGAACACTTAAATAAACTGATTAGAGAATGTTTAAAATATATCCCTTAAAAAATCAAAGAAATAATTTTATAGTTATTGCCATTTTTATCATTTTGTCGAATTTTTGCATAACATACATGTAGTTTTATAATTAAATCTATTGTGTTAAAACCAATCTTGTTTGACGTCATTTCATTATAATTTCTTAATATCTGACAGTTAGCAGCCTTTAGAAACAATTCTTTGTGCGTTGAAACACCGAGCACTTGTGAAACTTCGCAAGAATAAAATTGCATTCAAAGGCTTCTGATTGCCAGAAACTAAGAAATCATGATGAAGGAATTCAATTTGCGAAAATTCGAAAGAAAGTGATGAAAAATGTTTAGAGATAAAAACGTTTTCCGGATACCCTGTACAAACTTTATATGTCTTATTTCTTACCTAAACTCCAATTTAAAACCAGGCCGAAGCTTCGCTTCGGCCCGGAGTCCGAAGCGTATATACCCTAGACTTGTACAGACCTAGTGGTGATACCAAAAGTACCAATTGGTAAGGACCATATGCATTAAAAGTGAGTTTCCTATACGGCCAGTTTATAGGGGAGGTTGGCAATCATTCAGTAGGATCTTGACCATTTTCAAAATCAATTAACTAACCCATTCTACAAATATTTGTCGAATTTTTCAAGTCGCTAGTTTCATTCTATCGAAAGTTATTGCTTATTTTAAGTCCCACTTGTAGAGGAGGTAGGGGTTCCTTGGGTCGGATCTTGCTCATTATTGCCACCAACAAATAAGATCATTGTTCAAACATTTAAACAAAATTTCAAGCCTCTAGCTTCACCCTATCGGAAGTTATCGCTTATTTGAAGTTTCACTTATAGGGGAGGTAGTGGTTCCTTGGGTCGGATCTTGCTCATAATTGCTACCAACAAATAAAATCATGCTACAAACATTTATACAAAATTTCAAGTCTCTAGCTTCACTCCATCGAAAGTTATCGCTTATTTGAAGTTTCATTTGTAGGGGAGGTAGGGGTTCCTTAGGTTTGATCTAGCCCATCTTAAATACCAACTAACTCGATCTCACTTCAAACATTTGACCAAAACTTCAAGTCGCTGGCTTGATTCTGTCAAAAGTTATCGCTTATTGAAGTTGCATTTGTAGGGGAGGTAGGGGTTGCTTGGGTGGGATCTTACCCATTTTCAATACCAACCAAGTAGATCCTACTAACAACATTTTGTCAAATTTTCAACTCGCTAGTGTCATTCTATCGAAAGTTATCGTAATTAAAAGAATATTTAATTTTTGGAAATTTGTGGGGGAGGTAGGCGTTCCCTTGATCTGATTATGCCCAACTTACTAGAACTTAAGCATCTTCTTACTCCAGGGTTACATGCCAAAAATCAGGTGTCTACGTCAATTGGTTCAAGAGTTATAGAGAAAAAACCCGAAAAGTAGGGTAGTACGGGGCTCTTTGTAAGAAAATTACCGTTAGTTTTTAGTTGATCGATTTTATTTTTTTAGGGGAGTAGAAGATTATTCTCACGAGCAATCTGCCAAAGCTAGAGCTTTTTAAGTTTATTTAATCGGGAGTTATAGATACATTTAATTATTTTACATACATATATAGGGGAGGTAGGCGTTCTTTTGGCCTGATCATACCCATTTTCAATACCAACCAAGTAGATTATACTTTCAACATTTGACCAAAATTTCAAGTCTCTAGCTTCATTCTATCGAAAGTTATCGTGCGAACGGACAGACAGACAGACAGACGGACAGACAGACAGACAGACAGACATGGCTAAATCGAATCAGGAGGGGATCCTGATCATTTATATATATACATTGCTATACCTCCGGAGCCTCCTTTAAGGTGTTACATATTTTCGTTGTGACAAAAACAATATACCCTATACTAAAAGTCTAGGGTATAAAAAAACCTTGAGTTCCATAAAATATACACATACCTTATAGGTCAGGAGCTGATGGGGGTTGGGTAAGCAAAATTCGCGGACCGGGAGTCCATTTTGTATTCCTGTCTTTTCAACATTGATTTACTTTTCCGGGGATACTGTTACTTTTTAGCAAAATTATTTTATTAAAAGAGGACTAAAATCAACAATTTGAGATCAAGCAAAGCTATCTACGATGAGTGGTTGCCGATTTACAGCCGGTTTTCCATCATCCAAATTAAGTGCCTTACTTATTTTGCTCACTTTCATCGCTCTCCATTCCCAGGAAATCGCTTTTTTAACGCGTAGTTGGTGATGAGGCTTAAAAAAATGAAAGCCATCTTTTCGTTGCATTTATTCAGTTATATCAACGATTTTGTGGCCTTTTAAAAGGGTTGGAAAACATTTTAACTTTTATTGAGTTTCCGGGGGAACTACCACTTTGATATGATGCGAGGTAAAGCTTTCTACAATAAGCTTTTGTCGAGTTACGATTCTTTTCATCTCTCTCCTGAACTTCCCTAAACACTTGTCTGGCCGGCACCAGCATTTTCCTACCCTCCTAAATTTACATCTCCTGAAAACGAATCAAAAGAAAAACTGCGGTTCGTGAATTTCGCATACTCTACTTTTCATGCATCTTTGCCTATGGGATTGTGAGGCTACTTTAGTGTGTTAGGAAATATTTTTCAACGTCCAGCTTAGCCGCCTTTTGCTCTTTTATTCCCCTGCGCTCCGTGGCCGTGGCCGTGGTCGTTCGGTCACCTCTCTAGGATACTAATCTAGAGTTGGGAGTTCAAATCTCGGTGCGATCAAAAAATGCCTGTGGGTACTAACAGAACTTTCATTGTGCTCCGAGCTTGTCAGTATAAAGACGGCGCAGATAGGAGGTGCACGCTAACAACTGCACTTCCGAAAATTAGATATTCTATCGAAACGTCAACAAGGCATACACAGTTAAAAATCCTGGTCTATTATCAATGCTAATTGGGGTTATATATATGACGACACCAAAATTGTATTAGATTTTAATAAAATGAAAGTATTACAATTGCTTCCGTAAACTTCACTGGTTTAAATATTAAACTTTTCTGGCATTATTTTTTTAATCAAATTGTTGGTTTAAAATTTAATCTACAGATATTATAATCTATGAAAAAATATTAATTTTACTGCGTTTTTTTAACTCCTCTAAGTTTTTTTTTTTTCAATTTTCTAAACTTCCAAATCCTTTATTAAGCCCATCGCAGGTTAGCCAGCTAATCTTTAACTTTTTTCGCCATGGCGCAGCATCGAACCTGTGAACTCCGTGTTGTAGAGTTGCGACCTAGACCACTCGGCCACGCAGCATAATATTTTGAGCTGACTGCGAGTAGTTATAGTGAGACTTGAGACTCAAAAAATATACTTTGTGGGGTTTACCTTTTAATTAAACTTAGATTAGAAACTAATGCGAGAACAAAAAGAACACAAAAAGGTTTGAATTGTATTAGAATTTATTACAAATTGGTTTAAAATAGAAGTAAACTTTGAATTGTATTAGAATTTATTACAAATTTGGTTTAAAATAGAAGTAAACTTTGAAAGGGTTTAGATTATAGAATTAAAATTATTAAAAATGGTGGTAGTCCAAGACCAGGTTTAAAAAAAATACCGAGATTTTTAACTGTGTAGAAATCCTAGAGATGTTGACGCGCCCATGCCCCTGGAGGGGTCAATGTAATTAAAAAAATCAATCCGTAGAAAAGATTGCAGTGTCACCATACACTGCCGAACTCGAACTCGAACACGAACCTAGTACAAGTGGACCGGTTTTCTTCACAACTATGTGAAGTGTATGTGAGGGTCGGAGTACATTTGTACCAGGTTCGTGTTCGAGTTCGAGTTCGACAGTGTATGGAGACACTAAGAAACCGCGGCCCGCTAATTTTACATAGTCAACCACCTTCAGCTCCTAGTCTATTAAATGAACAATGACAATGCAAAATGAACTTGATTTGAAACACATGTATTATCAATTGAATATTGGTCCCTATAGTGTCAGCCTTACTAACTTAAAAAAAAATCTACAAAGCGAATTAATTAAGAAGAATTTTGATTTCATCAATTGCATATTGTATTATATGAAACGTGTTATAAAAATATGATATTCCGGGCCCTACAAAAAAATACTGGCCCGGGGCAACTCGCCCCCTTCTGCCCCCCCCCCCCCCCCCCCCCACTACATGACCACTATCATGACGTGCTAGACATTATACATCAGTATCATTGACGAATTTATCAGAGCCCAGCTGACGAAGTATTTAATGAAAGCAATTGATAAACTCTTTTACTTTTTTCAACGAAGTTATCAACGAGGGCTTTGGTATTGTCAGAGACAGCTGTAGTAGCTCGATGAGTAGAGAGTTGAACTTTTATTCGAGTGATGGTGGGTTCAAGTTCTGTCACGTATAATTTTTTTTATCTGTCATAGGCTATAGGCAATTTGCTCTAATATTAAACTATGTATGTGCCAATCCACCCAACGTAGCACCAAGACCTGGCCTTCATATGTATCTGTATCGATCAAGCCGAGCCCGGAGCAAGTAGGGACCGAGCCCTGCACCGGGAAAATTAAAAACGGAATTTCTAAAGTTGTTGCATAAAAACATGTTATGGTATTGAAATTTAAATGGTCAATGTTACGCGGTTCTCTCGAAGCTGGCGCTTTTTGTATAGTGTTCAGAATTATTCTTCTTCCGATCATGAGAAACATGTGATTCGTATCCTTATTTTACAAAATTGGCCGATTTTTTTCTTTTCACGTTTAAAATTTCCGATCCCCTTTAAAATCACGGGCCCGGGGCGTTTCGCCCCCTCCCCTTCTCGACGATCCTGCATGCAACTGAGTCTGTCTGTTACAATCGTCCACTCCCAATATTTCATTTTGTAATCATGTCCCTAATTTCCAATCTGCCGAAAACAATGCATTTGCATTTAATGCATTTTTATGTAGCTATTATCCGGTTAGTAACTCCTAAAGATTTTTTTTTGCACAGCGATTTAATGCAAAACACGAGAGTACAAAGGAACAACGCGACTTTTGCCATAGTTTCCATTAGATTTTACTTAATTAGCCCCTTCGATTAATTCAGGCAAGATCAATTTTTATACGAAACTACTAGCTGGCCTTTGATCAGGGTCTTATATGGGGTCACATCTGTATCTGAGTTGAAATTTGCCCCGTAATTTGCCCCAATACGGTGAATTATCTGAGTGATGCTGTTAGAATTCGCTCGTCGGAGATCTAGGCCGTTCGTGTTATTCTTGATCTCGGTTCGCTTGTCTTGAACACAGCTATTATTAGATTTCCCTTTTTCTGTTCGTTTATTGTTTAATCTTTAAAAAACCAAATAAACTGTCATTTTGATTTGTATAAATCGCTTTATTTAGTAAGTATCATTTATCTTGCTTTCCTCTTTCGATACGGCATGTACTCGTTTGTATTTGATATCGTAAGATCTACGGGTTTATAGCCAAAATCGAAGCATGTGTATGATAAAGCCTATAAAAAAAATTTTATATTTTATTTTTTTTGCGTATTTTATTGCGTATAATATTCTGTATATCAAATAATCTAATACTCAAATAAAAATCTAATACTTACATAAATGTTTATGGTTTGATTGATTCTATACTTTTGTTTTCCGTGGATTTACGGACTTATTCTGATGTTTATCAATTTTTGACACAGGCTTTAATTTTTTTTAAATTCATTATACCAAGATTTTTTTTATATACAGGGTGTACCTTTTCTGCTGGTAATTACATACTTTAATCGTAGATAGTACTGTTCATTTGAGGAAAATTAACGTATGACATGAATACTCTCTCTTGAACCTTACAGAGTTATAGCATTTTTTGTAAATTGTGTCAAAAAGCTGGACCTGCAAAATTCAAATTCAAATTTGTCACTCTCCCAATCATTTAATCCGAGTTTTGACCTCATTTTATGAAACTACATGAAGTTCATATATAGTAAAACAAGTTTTTTTCCAGCTGCGAAAATCGCCTTCCCAACCCGCTCTCAACGGAGACTTTGGAGCGTATTTTCACAAAATTACTTTTATTAATTTTGCTAAATTACAGAACTACGCGCATTTGTTTCTCTGTTATTGTATCGATTTCTGCATTATAGTAAAAAAAAAAACGAAATATTCAAGAAAAACCGGAGAAATGACTTTTAGCCCCTTTTATCCTACACTACCGCACCCGCAATCAACGGGGCCGTTGGAGGATATGTTCAGGGGACACTCCAAATCAATTATGCCAAATTTCAAAAAGATACGATTTTTTTCCTATTTGTCGTTTTTAGCGTGGGCTATCTGTTAAGTGGAAGTTAAAGTAAATTTGTTTCATCTTCATCATTTTTAGTACGTAATATTCGCAAATTTTCAAAACTAAGTCCTACAAATGTATATGCCTTTCGAAAGCTAACACAATGGGGCAACTTTTGTCAATTTTGCAGTTTTGTCAGTTTAAAGTACCGTTGTAAAATTTGAATTTTCGATGAAAAATCGATTCTGAAATTTCTTTAAAGTTAACAGCTTTGAAGGAACAGTGAATTTCGCAGCCAAAAACAAGTTATTTTACTATATATGAAATTTCATGTAGTTTCAGAAAGTGGGGTCAAATTATGGATTAAATAATTGGAGGAGCGGAAAATTTTGATTTTGCCCGACAGGTCAAGTTTTTAACATAATTTAGAAAAAATGCTATAACTCTGTAACGGTTAAAGAGAGAGTATCCATGTCATACGAGAATTTGCCTCCAATGAACAGTACTATCTACTATTAAAGTATTTACCATCAGTAACGGTACACCCTGTATATAGTATATCAATATATCAAATAATCTACTAATCACATGAAAATAATTAATTTTATTTCTTTGATTTCTTTTGCAGGTAAGTTGCGATGATTACTGCATTTGAAAATAGAAAATCATGAACGAAAATATGTATCAGTAAGTTTACATTACAAGAAAGTTTAAATTACATACATAGTATTAGTTTAATTATTATTTATTTTATTTATAATTATTATTACATAAGTGTAATTATTATTTTCTAAAAATATTTAGGTGTGCTGGTTTCGTCACACAATGGATCACTCCTCAGGTGCTGCCTTTGATACATTGTGGAAGCAGCACGACCAGGCACTCTAGCATTCCGATTCGAGTGATGACCAAAATGGGAATGGGTCCCTGGGTAGAATGTTTTTGCTTTTATAGAGCCCATTCTAAGCCAAAGGTGTGAATCTTGTTCTCTTGTTCCATTTTTATTCAGTTCATCCCAAAAGGGAAAACATTCTACCCAGGGACCCTTTCCGATTTTGGTCATCACTCGAATCGGAATGCCAGAGTGCCTGGTCGTGCTGCTTCCACAATGGATCAAAGGCAGCACCTGTGGACTGGTCCATTTTGTGACGAAACCAGCACACCATGAGTGGGGTGGCCTTTAGTGCCGAATAAATTTGGTGGTAGTGGGCTCTTCTACAGCGAGAAGCATGGATTAGCATTTACCTACACCACTCAACTCGAATCTCTTTTGAGGCTGTCTACACCAGGCACAATTGTTCCTATACCTTTCCCTTCATGAATCTCGCCTACAAAAACCGGTTTTGTGCCGGAACAATTGTGCCTGGTGTAGACACCCTCGACTTGAACATGGATACAAAATTAGTATCAGCAATTTTTCGATGAAATGACAAAGATTGGATTCTGGAATGTGCCTACTCTACTGGAAAATGGCTTAGAAGGTCCCCAGCACGCACGATTTCTTCAATTAGGGAGGGAATTTCAGTGGTATAAATTAAACATGTTAGGAGTTGGTGAGATAAGGTGGTGGAACAGCAGAGAGGTTATCTCTCAAACGGGTGCCACTGAAATAATGTACTCCGGTAGAGCTACGGGTAGTGATCGTGAGTCAGGTGTGGGGCTTCTCTTAACCAGAGCCGCACGAAATTGTCTCTTATCCTGGGATCCGGTCTCCGACAGAATCATGACCGCCGCGGCGGATAAAAGCTAAACATCGAAAAACAGCGATTAACTCCGGACAAGCAAGAGTGTCCAAATGATTAGCCCATAGTGTTGTTGAGTGCGGCAAAAGAACGCTACGCCTATCTAAGTTAATGAAAATATTTTATTTCTCCAAATAGTCATTAAGTGCTTATGGGAACTGCCAAAAATTGTGGCGTTTATATTTTATTTTTTATTTATTTGGCTGATTACAAATTTGAGTTAAAAATTTTTTTTTTGTGAAATTTGAGTTATAGCAAAAAAATAAAAACTAAAGAAAACCAGACCGAAGCGAAGCTTTGGTCTGGTCGGAAGCGTATACACCCTAGACTTTTGCATATCTAGTGGTGACACCAAAACTTCTAATGTGCAACATATAATCGGTTTGGGCAAAAGTTAGTCGATGAAGCTACGATGAAAGACAATTTGCAGGGAAGGTGGGCGCCATTTGAGACGAGTGAGTCCTTTTTACCACAACTTTATATGGGACATAAGATCTTGTTCATTCCTAAAATCAACTAACTAACCCACACCACAAATATTTGACCAAAGTTTCAAGTCGCTAGCTCCATTATTTGGGAAGTTACCATATATTTGAGATATCATTTGTAAGGGAGCTAGGCGTCTTTTTGGCCCGATCATGACCATTTTCAATGCCAGTCAACTAGATTCCTTTACAAACATTTGACTAAAATTGCAGCTTACTAGTTTTATTCTATCGAAAGTTATCGCCCATTCGAAGTACCATTTGTAGGGGAGGTAGTGGCTGCTTTTGTCGGATTTTGCTTACTTTCAATACCAACTAACTAGATCTTACTACCAACATTATACCAAATTTTCAACTAGTGTCACTGTATCGAAAGTTATCTTATATTACGTTTACACTATCCCCAGATTACTTCATCTGCGCCGGCTGATTTAATCTGGAACTGTCAAATACATACAATTTGAAACTCACCACACCCAGATTACAGCAGATGAAGTAATCTGGGGATAGTGTAAACGTAATATTAGTTAAATGAATATTTCATTTCTTGAAATTTGTAGGGGAGGTAGCCGTTACTTTGGTCCGATTATGCCCATACTGATATTGAAGCAGTTTCACTTCTGAAGGTTACATGCCAAAATCAGGTGTCTCAGGGGTTCTGTGTAAGAAAAGTACCGTTAGTTTTCAACTGATCGGTTTTATTTTTCCAGTAGAGTATAAAGTTACCCTCTTGAGCCACAACCAAAGCTAGAGTTTTTCACCCGGGTGGAATAGATACATTACATTATTTTACATATGTAGGGGAGGTGGGCATTCTCTTGGCCGGATCATGCTCAATTTCAATACCAACCAACTGATTCAACCAAATAGATCATATTGCCAACATTTTGTCAAAATTTCAATGCTTTAGCTTCATTCTATCAAAAGTTATCGTGCGAATGGGCTGACAGAGGGACAGACAAACAGACAGACATGGCTAAATTGAATCAGGAAGTGAACCTCATCTCTTATATATGCATCGCGCTCGGTGGTCGTGGTCGTTCGGTCACCGATCTACGATACAAATCTCGGCGCGATAAAAAAAAACTGCCTGTGGGTACTAATAGAATTATAGTATCACAGTGCTCCGAGCTTGTCAGTATAAAGACGGCGCGGATACTAGGTGCATGCTGCACTTCCGAAAAGTAGATATGCTATCGAAAAGTCAACAAGGCATAGAAATGCTAGAGATGATGACGTGCTTATGTCCTTGGAGGGGTCAAGGCAATTAACATACGTCCGCTCCTCCTTTAATATATTACATATTTTCGTCGTGACAAAAACAATATGCCCTATACTTATAAAGTTTAGGGTATATAAAAACACTTCCTTTTTAATTATTTTGAAAACTGTTAACCGTAGTGAATAAATTTTTGAGACAAAATCAAACATCTTGAGCAGTTCAATAAAAAAAGCAAACACCACTTTTTCCGTATCTTCAATAGTTTTCCAGATACTCTTATTTGAAAAATTCGTCATAAAAACGAAGATTTGTCCCTTTTTGGTCTCTTTCAAGGGTGAATATCTCGAAATCTATTAAAGAGACGGAGAAAGTTGTTTTCACCTTTTTTATTGATTACACAAAAAAAAAAAAAAAAACAAAAAAAAGAAATCGGGAAAACCTCTCATTTATAATCAGCTCCCCAAAACACATAAATAGAAAAAAAGAAAACTACACTGCAAATTGTTTTAGGCAAGCTATAATAAAACGAAGATTTTTAATGTAAAAAAGTCCAAGGTTTTATAAGTTATTTCTCAGAAAAGACTAGACAGTCCATTCTGATTTTTATATTAAATTTTAGAAAATTTAATGTATTACTTTAAAAAAAGATAAGTTTTTTTTTTATCTGGGGAACCCATACTGTAGGATTTATTAGAGGATGTTTAGATTTTTTCTCCAGGCGATTTTTAAGGAAATATATTTTTGCCACTATCTTTCTAATTACACGCATCTCACTTATTTCAAATGAAAGCGGATTAAATTATCAACAAATTCATTCCTTGTTATTTTTCTCGTAGGATATGTATTTCTCCATTATTTGATAAAATACATCTGAAAAACGATGATTTTTTCTTTGTGGGAACAAAAGATTGAACATAGAAGCATGCAAAATGTAATAATATAACTAAAATTCGACGAAAAAGTGTCGGGGGAAAATCTGAAATTCGCAATCGGCACCCCAAATAACACAAAAAAAAAACTATATTACCAACTACCTGATGACTAGACTACATGCCCACTCGCTCTGCGAGGCGGCCCAAATTGTATGAACGAAGTTTTACCAGCCACGACCGTATTACCGTAGCAAATTGATCGTATCGCTGGTAGAGCAAGGAGAGCTGGGGCACTGATTACGGTGCCCTCAGTGGTGTCAAGTTCACCTTGGAAGGCTAACACCTTTATATCCTCTTTGCTCGTCCTAATTTTTCTGGATTTCGCATTTTTAAGTGTGGTTTCACAAGACATAAGTCGATAAGTCCTCAATGCTTTTAGAATGAGTCCGAGCTCATAAACGCTGCAGTGTTAAGTCACTGCATTCAGTCGATGAGTTGCTCAACGACTCATGAAATCATCCACTCACTCCGCTGATTCATAAATTTTAATTAATAATCTGTTAGTCGGACATTCTCAAAAGACGAGCCCGTAAGACGATAAGATCGACTCACTATCTAAAATTGTCCATCCGAGGTTCCGTTAGAATCTTAGAGCATAGAGTACATGGAATGCGCTTGTCCTATATGTATAGAAACCAGTGGCTCCAATATGTGGCTACTAAGTCAGCTGACTGTCAATCAGCCGACTCCAGAGGCGTAGATGGGGGGGGGGGGGGGGGGGGGGGTAAGCGGCTCAATCCCCCTCCCTCTCAAGTCTCGGATTTGAAAATACAACTAAAATCCAGATATTATCAACCCTCCGACGTTCGTAAGAGGAATTGGAACGAGATGACTCGCAATGTATCTGATAGATACATGCCACTTAGACTGTAATAAGCGGCGTAAAAATGAAAACTGAATTTCCACAATTATATTAACTGAAATGTTGAGTAAACGAAAACATATATTTCAAAAGTGTTACATTTTTTGTTATTTACTTTTTAAACTTATCAACTTTCAACATATGAAAAAGAATATGAAAAATAAGGAGCAGTATATTAATCTTCAAACATAGCTATAAATTCTAGGATTTAAAAAAAAACCAATTCAGTTTTGATTCGAATCAGAGGAATCATAACGTTGCTTATCACTATAATAAATCAAAATATATATGCTGATTTTTTTAAAGCTTAGATTAACTTGCATAATTGGTCGCAATGGGGATATTTTTAGTTTCCGGGGCCCGGGGTGAAAACATCTTTTTTCGCTCGGATTTTTTGTCACTTATCACTCCCGTAAGACTCTAAAATTCGCAAAAAAAAATTTTAATTTTAATTTTTTTTTAAATTTTTAATCTTAACTTTTAATTTTTTTTCTTTATTTTTTTTTTTTTTGTTAATGATTTATACTGAATGTTTGGTGTGCTTAAAACTGATCAAAACGCTGTTGTACGCAGAGCTAGCGAAGCGAGCGTTCATGTTTGTGCGATACTGAGGGTTGCGATCCCTTAAGCGCGGAGCGAGCGGAGCCCACGCAAAGGGATTTGCGAATATTTAAATTTCCATGCCTCCAATATACAAAACATTCAGCATAAATTATGAAAAAAAAAATTAAAAAAAAATAAAAGCTTAAAACTTGTATTGCTTACTGGGACAATTTGACCGTACAGTCAACATATGTCAATACCGAAACGTCAACTAAGTAGGCTGACTGTCGATAAGCTGTCGACTTATTCCCCAGATGTTGGAGCACTTTTAATTGGTCGAAGTTCTGTCCATTACTAAATGGTCTAAGGTTAAAATCCATCATGTGATCAGTCCGTGTGTCGACGACTTAATGAGTAGCTCAGTCACCGATTGTCTGAAACTGGCCTAACCCTTTTTCGTGCTTGTCTTCCTTCCTTGGTGTTGGTGTGTGATTTTTCGACTGTATGAATAACGACGAAAGACGGCGGGAAACAACGAGGGACGGCTATAGTACTCAAACTTAGCTACAAAATGTACGTGAAACTGCTCAGCTCTTTGGCAATTAAAAAAAAAATTCAATCGAAATATACGTAAAACGATTTGATGATAACAATTCTATTGTCAGTGATTAAATCTTTGAAATTATTTATCATAAAAAGATCAGCTATGATAAATATTTGAGTGTTTTTGGTTAAATAAATGATAGAGATTTTGACTATACTCGTAATATTGTGGATAATATGAGTAATCAGTCCATCAAACGTCTACTTTGATAAACATTTGATTGCCAATAACGCCTCCAAACAGTATTGTACATTATTGTCAAAGTACACGTAATATAGTGAAGTATCTGTCTCCCCTTCCTAATTTTTGATGCATGCAATCGAAACATCCACTTGAATTCATTTGTTATCGATTATTATACTCGTACACTTCCAAGCTCATTGATAATTATTATTGCGAATGCGATACTCATAATCGAACATTATCAAATCGAATTTAAATAAAATTATTGTTGTCACGGTAATAACATTAGTCTGAGCTTGAACTTTGAGTGTCGGAAATGGAGGTGCATTCCGGGTTTTTATGAGTATAACTGATGTGAAGTTTTCTTTTTATCGGAAACTCGAAAAATTTTTGTGATATTATAGAGATGTGTTAAAACGCAAGATACATAATTACGAAAAAAATATAATTAAGATTTCGGTGGACGTTGGAAGATTCAAACAAGTCAACATCAATAATCTATTGAGTGAAATACGTGAAAGGTGATTGTTTTAATCCTTAATTAAATATGCGTAAATCTTTTAAATTTGTCGGATCTCTAGAACTTAATATGGTGCATATCCTACCTTAGATCTTCGCTACAAACTCTTATAAATTCCTTGATTAACAGCATTCTACAAAAGTGTTGTGAAAACATGTGAATTATCGTATTCCTTGACCTGCTTCTACAGCAAATATCAACGAAGCCATTAATCATTACATTCACACCTACTAAAACGCAGTTATGTATATGATTTTAATCAAGATCAACATCATTTGCGGTTTTTTTAATATTTATTTAGACAATTGTGATAAATGCGTCTTCTTCTCGTTATGATCGTAAATTTTCCTCAAAATCTTGATATGAATGTTGTTCTTGATTTTTTCTCCATAGCGCACAGCATCATATCACAATGATATTTAACTGAGGTCATAACCGAACAATGTAACTACGTGCTAGCTACACGAAGGTATCTAACTTTAGGATCTAAGAAAAATTCCAAACGCATTTTAATGAGCACCCCTCCCCAATCCCAAACCCATCAGAATTGACGATTAATTCTGCAAATCGAAAAGTGCATCTGAAACTAATGCATATGGATAAAATGTTATAGTGGCCTTGTATCTAATATCTGAATATTGTTGTCAATATACGTGTGCTCTGTTCATCAAAATGTCGTCAATTTTGTCTTTAAGGTTGGAACAAATTTGTATCTCTAATAAAAACATGCCAGGTACGAATGTATCTGGGCCGACTGTGTCTTTTTTCGCGGAATCCAATGACAAGCACAAAGAACAACAAGGTGCAACAAGGTGTCTATTTGACGGTGATTGTGGAATGCATTTAACCTATGACGGATCCTGTTTAGTTTTCTATTTTGTCTCATTGTTCATTGAATGGCGGTACTATAGTTGATTGTTGATGAGTTAATGCTATGAATAAAATTGCCTTGAGATCGTGAATTAGGTTTTGCAAATTGTCTGCTGACTCCCAATGGGAGGTGGCCAAACCCACTGTATTAGTGGTTTTGCACCAAAGAATGCCTAGCCCGATGTTTTCATTGACTCAAGTAGACATCAAAACATATCCATCGCAAAATAAAACATCGTCGAATTTTGAAAGTACTAATTCTTTACATTCTATTCGGTGTCACTACTCTTGGGATGTGAATAAGAGTCGAATAAAAGAAAAGATTTTAAATGAAGACAAAACATGATGTAATTTTCATCTTCACTTCATCTTATCGACTCAAGATAAATGACTTCACAAACGCCATCACTTACTTTCTGAGAGTGGTTGTACGAATAGGACTGGAAATATGTCAACAATTAAAAATTAAAAAAAAAAGAAAGAAAAACCAAAGAAGAAATGTCTTGTCACGTTTATACCTATGAAAGGACGTTTGTCGGTTTGTCATCTCGTCATGAACATACACTTAAATTTACAAGAAATGTATGTTTCAGGCAGAGCGAAAACTAGGGTATGACCTTCCCAGGGTCATAGAGTTAGATACGCAGTCGCACTACTTTCGGTACTGAGTCATACGAGTTCGGTTATTCAGTTCAGGCAAATTTTAAATAAATTAATAACTGGCGCAGCAAGCCAATTATAGGGTCAGGGTCTCGAAATAGATTACCATCATCTCATTTACTAGATCGTGACGGTGGGCATTGTGCAGAGGTGTATGATCAGCACAGGGCCGTGGAGAGGAGTTCCGGGCCCGGGGGTACAGCGAATCCGGGCCCCAACTCCAAAGGTTTGAAATCAAATAATATTTTCATTTGAAATAAATAGCCGAAAAGAACTGATTGAAAGTTTGAAAAATACACATTTTCCGACCCTTTGATTTGCCCGTGGCTTATTTCGTCCATCATTTTTAAATTCCACGAAAATCTTATTGGATGTTCGTTGTAATGTGAATGCAGATGTTTAGTCAGACTTTGATGTGAATTCAACAAAAAATGACATTTTCGAAAGTTCGTAATATAAAGATTAGAGTTTCTAATAGACGAGACGCGTACGCCCGTTGGTCGATGAATCCAACAACAAACACATGAAAAAAGATGATTTCAGTACTCGCACATATGCTATCGAATCGTAAATGCACCTCATGTAAATATGATACAAGGACGTGTGCATTATTTTCGCGATAGTAAAATTCGAATTGTCGAATCGTAGACGCACGTCGTGTTAACACAACGACGTGTGCATTACTTCCGCGTCAGTAAAATTCACTTACATACCCATTTTGACGTTTCGTCCGCGTAAACCCGACTTACGTGTAAACACTAGTCGCTTAATTTTTACCTGAGCCGCGTAAACGACTATAGTATTTACACGTAAGTCGGGTTTATACGGACGAAACGTCAGAAACGGGTATATCCGCATATGTGAATTTTAATGACGTGGAAATAATGCACACGTCGTTGTGTTAACACGATGTGCGCCTACGATTCGGCAGCAGATGTGCGAGTACTGTAATAATTTTTTCATGTGTTTGTTGTTGGATTCATCGACTCATCAACGGTAGATAAGTACTTGTCGGTGCCCGTCGTCAGCTAATAGCGGCCATACATTATCCGATCCGTCGTCCGATCGATCGGCTGAAGGGTCGCCACAAAATATCTGCCGATCTCTACTGCACACACACTGAGCGATTTTCGTGCGATGCGATAACGAATGACAATTCAAAAAATAGGTTATGATTCACTCCCAATCCAACCTAGATTCATTTTTGTTAACTATTTGGATATGTGTGGTATTTTCGTATACCACATATTTGATATTTCAATTGCAGTGCCATTTAAATCATTAGAATCCTTGAAATTTCATTATTTAATAATTTGGTAATTTGACATTCACTTGCGATAACCACATACACTATCCAATCGATCGTCACCGATCGATCGCACGAAAATCGCACTAAAATATCGGCAGATCAAAATTGATCGCCCGATCGGTGCGATTTCCACATACACACGCCAATCCGTCAGCCGATATTGATTTCGGGCGACGGATCGGCCGATCGATCGGTGTGTGTATGGCACGTTTAACAAGTACGCGTTGCCGTAAACTCGTTTGCTGTTTACACGGGACGAGTATCGTAGATTTGACGCACCCGACGGGCTTAAGCGTCTCGTGTATTATAACCTTTAATTTAAAGTTTTTGTTTTGTTATGAAAATCCTGGAAAAAATCGAAAATTTTCCTCAAATATTACACACAGGTAAAAAGGACATACATTATACTCCCATCCTTCTCCTCCATTGATTTTGCGCTTAGAACAAGAGGGGCTGATGACACCACCGCAATCTGGATCAAAAAGATGTTATCATCCAGACGGAGACTGGAATCGAGGCTGTCCACAAGGAGACGTATCGGAGATCCTACAATCAGCCTTGAACATGTACAAATACCGTGTAATGACAACGGTCTACGAGTCAGTTCGGCCAAGGAAATTATGGTTCCCTTCACAAGGAAAAGAACTATCAGTTGGATGAGGTGTCCCACCATGTACAACTCTCAAGTACTCTTGGCAGCTTCCACAAAATACCTCGGTGTTATTTTCTTTAAAAAAATCTACTCTAAGGCCACCAAGCCGAAATTCATAATATCTAAAATATTTTAACTGCTAAAAATCTTTGCAGAGATACAGTTCTTTCAATAAAGTCATCGTATGTATACTGGGTCTGCTCTGGCCATGCAGGTGTCTTGGGAAACGAGATTGCCGGTGAAATGCCTAGGAGAGCATCTGCAACTCCGTTCATTGACCCAGAACCATTTTGAGATATCCTTCTATGCAAGGTTTATTATATAGATAGCTTCCTTGACCTAGGACAGTCTAAACTGATCATATCTGCTCACTCACGCTAGCGCACCATTGAACTTGTGAATCTGAGCACAAACAGGTTAAGAAGGTTAAGAAACATGTTCAGCCTTCTCACAGGGCACTCCACCCTGAGGTACAACCTGTTTAATACGGGTATATTTTCGCTTCAGCGAAGCAGATGATGAGATCTCCCAGCACATCCTCTGCGAATGTGAGGCTTTTTTGCCGTCGTCACTAAGAACGCCTTGTTGTTGTTATAGCAGCAAATTGAGAAGTTCCATTGTGTGTGTCAAATATTTAGAGTTCGTTTTCCATGCTCTCCGTATCGAGGCCAAAGAATCTGGCCACCTCAATGGGGTCTTGCCAGAGCACTATCGATGTTTGCAACCGCCGGAGCTGCAGTTAAGTTGAATTTCGATGATAGAGTCTTTGGTGATTGATGTTGTTGTTCGTATGTGTCACTGGTGATATGCCTACTAACATGTCAAGCCCGTTGTGTTAGTAGGCAGCGCCGTATTTTAATTGTGTTGCATAGAGTTTGATTTCTGGTCCTTATTTTTACACAGATTCGCAGTCATAAGTCATACTTATAATGAGATAGACCAGAACTATTTTTCAGATGACACAATTCATCGCAACAGTTACATTTCACAGAGATGGAATTTTGGTGAAGTGGCCTGATGCAAACGCAGCAAATCCAGGAACCCGGGTTAGTTTCAAAACCGGCGTGATGTTGGAGAATTGAGAGTAGTAACGCGGACATGCAATGCTCCCAATTCGCATATAAAACAGTCTCGTAGATAATAGTACACACAGACATCTTCTTTCTCACATTGGAGGGGTTTGGCAGCTCTTGGCCGTAAAACGTGGCGTAGTACGGGTCGTCCCGGTACGTAGAACCGGCTGCCGCAGGAACGTAGAACTTGGAATGCCTTGATGATCTTCCATGTGGACGCGTACACTTGTACTCAGGCAGTTTAGCAGTTTTGTTGGCCGGATAAAACTTGACCGTCACCGTCAACCTTAAAGGCTCAAACAGACAGAACGCGTTATAACGCGACGTTAATGGAACGCCCCTCAACGCGGCGTTCGGCGATATTGGCTACGTCACACACGCAGCGTTATCTGGGCGGACGATCCAGTACTGTGGTTGAGTTTGTACAGCAATCATGAGTAGTTCTGATGAGGAGAACGCCGGTAACGCGCGTTACTTTTGTAATTTTGTTCAACCCGAAAAGTTAACGTCGCGTTCCGAAAGGTAACGCTGAGTGATAACGCCACGTGTGTGGCAGGGATGATGCAATGCAGTGCAATACAACCGTACCGCCGTAACGCGACGGTACAGGAACGCCGAACGTCGCGTTATAACGCGTTCTGTGTGTCTGAACCTTAAATCTGCACTAGACTCGTGGACTATAGCAGAATAGATCTTCTGTATATGCACGGTGCTTGCGGGCACTCCTGGCCCCCGCCTTTTCCTTATCTTATCTGCTTCGATATATGTAATATATATTTGGTATTTTGAAAATCGATCAGTAATTTTTAAATTCATCAAAGACCTATCTCTTATTTCATTGTGAACCCATGACTCATAGTCCGACACGTAAGCCCCCTTTTTTAATTGAAGACTACAACATTCAGTAGGAATCGAACGGGGCGCGGGGCCCAGTGCATAGAAGGCGAACGTGCTAACCGATGCGACAACCGGACTACAAATTGAAAATAATTAGGATTAAAAATTCTCCCAAATAAACTATATATGTGTAATCACGATCCCAAAAAATGTGGGGTCTTATCAGATATTTGAAAACATCGTCACATAATTCACTATGATTCTAACACAATTCAAGGACAAGTACATTTCTTATCTTTAATTTTGAGGTTAATCATTTTAAAAATTTCCAATAAGACTGAGATTGTTTTGTAATGGGAACGAGTACTTGAGCAGGTCCATTGTTAATTAGAATGAAATATTCGTAAACAACGCCTAAAACCTATACGTGATCGCCAATGCTCAAGATATGAATAACACCGAAGATCCTATCTTACGAGTATTTGTTGTTTTTGATTTTGTGGGAAAAATGGGGCAGTGCGAAAAAGAAAAAGAAAAAGTTGAATAGATTGCACTATTATATATTAGATAATTACGTTGTTTAGATTAATATATCAAATAAAATAAATTCCTTATTTTTTTATTTTTTGAATTATTTATTAAAATCAATCTATCAATCAAACAAACGTTTGCTAAAGTGCATATTGAATACTATGTATTATCAAGAAAAACTGGTGAAGACCGCACTTCAACCATTTCAATTGTCATGTTCCTACTTTAGCTATGAGTATGTACATGATAAAACAAGAAACCAAATTAGATTAGGGGTGGGCGACCGGCGGAGGTATATAATAAAGTCGATGGGTAAAAGTACACCGGAATTTTATCAAACATTTTTTCTATAGAGGTATTGATTAAATGCGATTTTACTTTGTTGTTCAAGTTTAAGTATCTTTACTCGGTTGGGGTAACAATCCTCAACCCTTTCACGAAAACGTATTTTATATATTTTTTGATGTAGCTCCTGTTTTTCGCTGTAGCCGTCTACCTGTGAGAAGTCGGGAGATGCTGTGGCTTATATTACGCCCCGCACCACATTGTGGGGGGGGGGGGGGGAGAGAAAACGCAAACATTTATGGCCACGAGCAAGCGTCGTCGTGAACGGGATTCGAACCCGAAACGCCGTTAGTCAGACGTGAGACTGATGCCTCTACGCACTTAGCTACCGGTCTCTCCAAAATGAAAATTTCATATATATTATATATTTTCAACTTTAGATGATGCATACTACATATCTCGATTGTTAATTATTCAATTACCTGCAGCGTTATGATATATAATGTGGCAACCTTTGGTGTTTCCAAAATTATAAACATGTTTTCGGTTTTTGATTTTCTTTTCCTTCAGGATAACTCTGTTGTTTTCAGACGCTAGAACAACTATCCGCGTTAGACCACGTATTAGGCAACCCATCAGACCACTCATCAGACCCGCCATTAGACCACACAATGGCTGGTCTCATGCGTGGTCTACCTTTTTAAAAGTCAAAAGGGCCATAGTGGCTCTTCGGGGATGACATATTTTAAGAGTTAAACTACATTGGAATACATTTGCCTTTCCTAACTTTGTTCCTAGATTTTTATACTTAACGAAGAAAGGGAAACATATGGCCCATGTTCTGTTTTTCAAACTAAAATCGTTTTTGATTGGCACCGAGATTGTTTTTTTTTCGAGCAAATGTCAAAAGCCTCTGGCAAAGATTTATTCAAATCTAATTTTTAAGTCAGAGTTGCTCTGACTTTTACTTACACCAATTTATTTGATCTATAAACTTGTGCGCCAATCGAAAACGACATTAGAGTTAAAAAAAAAAACTTTTTTTGAAACACTTTTTTTCAGTATATAGTATCGGTTATTTTTTATGGTTCCGCAACAAGAAATCGAATTTTCAAGCAGTTTGATCTTGGTCGTGAAAGGGTTAAACGATAATTTTGTAATCTTAAATAAGATATAATAATATATCAGTGACTTAATGCAAGAACAACCTATGTCAGTTTTTATCACTTTTGAGATATTGACATTAATAATCCTTAAAAGGTCCATATTTTCATTTGTAGTGCCAACGAATATTATTCTGCCTGAGTGAAATAGATAAAACCGTTGGATATCAGTCGTTACTTTTTTGCATGAAAATATCATACAATGTTACGTGAAGGGGTGGTGGACACGTCGGAGTTCGCAGTAAGAACACAGTGGAGCGTATAATTTAAATGCTTTATTTTAAGAATATGACAATGAATTGTGGTATTTTATAAACGGTAGTGCTGTCCAGATATTGTACGCACACGATGCAGTCGCTAGGGCGGTTCGAGAGTTACGTCGCATATGACTTACAAAGGGATCGCTAAGGAATTCCCCAGACTGAAGTCACCCATGTACACCCTAATAAAAGGTTTTATACCATGCCAGTGTCTTCTTGGTAAAATTCCACGAAATGCGTCGACCGTATGAAAAACCCTAATAAAAGGACAGAACTCAATGCTTGGGTTTTTCTGCGGAATTACCGAAATCTCCCGAATGTGAAAGTAGATATTAAGAGAGGTAGATTTAAGAAAAAGATATAAATACGAATATTGTTTATCACTTAAGCAGTTGATTGTAAACCGGAGAAGACGGAGGATAATTTCAAAATACATATTCGCCGAAAGTAGAGTCTATTTATTTTTCTTTTCAACGTTCACCAAGTCTCGAGTGACGACTACACATCAACCTATAACTGGCGCAGTCGGAAGTTCAATTACCAAGGATTCCTTTTCAATTTAAGCAACACAGTGGCGTGGGCACGGGATTTATTAGAAGCCCTACCGAATCTGCAACTAAAAGAAAAATCCGCAAGTGAACAAATACCGGACGAAGAAAACGAGAAAATGGATTTCAAAACAATATGTGCGTATATCAACTCCCTTCCGAATTTCTCAGGCGACCAACAAGATCTCTATCCATTCATCAACTCAATCGACGCGATTCAGGAAATCATCCAGAAGTTACCATCAGCTCATGCAACACTAATCGGTCACCAAGTTCTTGGAAAATTAGCCGGGAGACCAAAAGAGGTAATAAATGCCTTACCATCAGCAACGCAGTGGTCAACAGTGAAGAAAACACTCTTGTTACATTTCGACGAGCCAGAAACCGAAATCAGGCTCATGGAAAAAATACTTGGCGCTCGCTTTACAACTCCAGCGCAGCTCTATTCATATCTGAGTAAGTACTTGAATCTTGTCTGTAACAAAATCAAAACAAATAGTGCGTATTCAGTGGAACAAGCAGAAAGTGAAATTAAATTAAGACAGGAAATTGTGAAAAATTGTTATATCGATAAATGTCCAGAACCCATTAGGGGCGTTCTCTGTGCTCATAAACCCAATAGTTTAGAAGATGCATATGCAGTGTTAGTAAACGCAGGATATTTACACTTCGGTTCGAAAGGTAGAAAATCTAATCAATCTGGTACGGTCAATAACCCTTTTCAAAATCGGTACAGTAATCAGATTCATCTCAATCATCCACAGAACTCAGGAAACCACAGTCAGAGACCACAAAGCCAAAATCATAGGCAGAACGATCTTTCATTGCCTACCGACATTTCAATGAATACAGTTGTTTCTTCAGGATCTTCTTTGCATGTCGGCAATGAAAATTTTCGGTTAAAAGCCTCGGAGAACTCCCAATTCTCCGATTAACTATCGAGGGAAAACCCTTCAGGTGCTTAATAGATACTGGCAGTACCCATTGCATTATGAATTCTAAATTCGTAGGCCCTCGTCGTCGCTATCTGTTAAACAATCCGTTATTAATTAATTCCATAAACAAAATCGAAGAAGTGAAATATGGTTTAAAAACTGAGTTTCCATCCGAATTTTGTACCAATCATTTTATTGGATGGAAGCTAATGGATTTCGTATCCAACTCATTCGATTGCATTATTGGTCAAAATGTTCTCGCTGGCACAGGAGCAAAGCGTGACTTTGCACAAAATACTATTACTATCAATAACATCACACTTAGCTTTGCCCGAGCAAGCGAAAACTATTCAATTATAGCAAAAGAAGTCGGTGAACTTTTGAACACGGAAAGCACTGAAATTCCTGAAATAACTATAAATAAAAATGAAGAAACTGTCCACACTGCAGAAGAGAAATTAATGATAGAGAGGATCAAGGAGGAATTTTCCGACATTCAATATGATAAGGACCAAAAACTAACATTTACTCACGATATAAAGCACGAGTTAAAACTCACGACCTGTGAACCCATATATCAACAAAATTATAGATACCCATACTCCCTTAGAGATTTTGTCAAGCAACAAATTAAGGAAGATTTAGAACAAGGCATTATAGTACCATCTAAGTCACCATACAACTCTCCTGTATGGGTCGTGCCGAAAAAGGGCGGTAAACATAGATTGGTTATTGATTTCAGAAAAGTCAATAACGTTACGATAGCGGACAAATATCCAATCCCACAGATTGACGACATACTTGGACAGCTAGGTAATGCTAATTATTTTACGAGCATAGACTTGGCCAAAGGGTTTCATCAAATTGAGATAAAACCCGAGGATAGGCATAAAACCGCATTTTCGACAGAAGAAGGGCACTTCGAATTTACACGTATGCCTTTCGGTCTGAAAAATGCACCATCAACCTTCCAGAGATTGATGAATTCAATATTACACAAGTATATCAATAAAATATGCATCGTATATATGGACGATATACTCGTCTACAGTACCACCCTACAAGAGCATGAGATTGCCCTAAGAAAGGTATTCCAAGCATTACGAAACGCAAATTTGAAAATTGAAATGTCAAAAACTTCATTTTTAAACAAATCTACAGAATTTCTAGGTCATGTCGTAACAAAAGAGGGCATCAAACCCAACCCTAAGAAACTCGAGGCTATAGAAAAATTTCCATTGCCAACAACCCAAAAACAAATTAAGTCATTCTTGGGATTAGCAGGTTTTTACCGCAAATTTATTAGGGACTTTGCAAAAATTGCGCGACCAATGACCAGATCTTTGCAAAAAGACGCCAAGGTAGACGTAAATAATCCAGAATACGCTGAAGCATTCAAAAAATTAAAACTTTATATCTCCAATCATCCAATCCTACAATTTCCAAATTTCAATAAAACCTTTGCAGTCACAACTGATGCTTCAAATTTTGCAATAGGAGCAGTGTTGTCACAAGACAATAAGCCCATATGTTTCGCCTCTAGAACCCTGAATTCATCAGAAACAAAATTAGCAACAATAGAGAAAGAATTACTAGCGATAATATTCGCTTTAAGCTATTTTAGACCTTATATTTATGGACGAACATTCGAATTGCACACCGACCATAAACCTCTTACATATTTGGAAAATCTTAAAACAGACAATCCGAAACTTCAGAGATGGAAATTAAAATTGATGGAATATGATTTTCATATTAAATATATAAAAGGGAAAGACAACGTAATAGCAGACGCATTGTCTCGGGTGGAAATACACGCCCTGGATGCTGAAAGTGATCTTGCAACACAGCACACCTCTTTCGAAGATAACTCGCACTATATTCCTATATCGGAAAAACCGTTGAATTGTTTCACCTCTCAAATCGTCCTAAAAATAGGTGCTACAAAGGAAGCAAAGAAAGAAATTATTAATCGAAAAAAAAAGGATTACGTTTTTTTTAAGGAGTTTACCGAAACTCAAGCAAAATATTTACTAAACAACCATATACCTTTAATAGGAACTACAGGAATCAAAATCCCCGAAAAAAAAACATTTACTTGTACTCCAGAAAGAGTATAATATTTGGAAACAAACAAATGTTAAAGCATCTCTAGTAAATGCTAACTCTTTACTGCATGATAGCTCGCTCAGTGAGATAATGGAGGTAATTGCAAAAATGCAGAAGCAAACAAACCACATTGGAATAAACAAATTATATTCCGAAATACGTACCAAATACTACTACCCCAGACTAAAAGATTTTATTCAAAACTATATTAATAATTGTGAGATTTGTCAGCAAAGTAAATATGACAGACATCCACCTAAAGAACCATTTCAAGAAACTTCAACTCCTACTAAAATTAGAGAAATATATCACATAGACATTTGGTATAAAGACAAGAATCGCACGTATATCACATGTGTCGACAAATTCTCCAAATTTCTTTCAGTTATACAAATAAAAGACCGACAGTGGGATACTGTCATAAACGCTTTAACGACACTTTTCAACCAGGTAGGCACACCTACCAAAGTTGTAACGGATAACGAATCTGCTATTACTTCGCAGAAAACTCTTGATTGGTTTGAAAAGGAAAAAATTAAAACGCATTTTACAAGTCCTAACCACAAGACAGGTAACTCTGATGTAGAGGTCGCCCACAGAACTCTTAATGAGCATTTATGAACATTTTTGCTAAGACAAAAATTAGAAACCAGAGGGTTATCTGTTTTAAATCCAGTGCAAGAATGCGTAAAGTATTACAATACAACGACACATTCCGCACATAATTCAAAACCATCAGACGTGTACTTTGGCGAGGTAAATCCCAAAACTGTCTATGAGAACTTGAAAGAAACCAAGAGGAAAAGTCTAGAATATCACAACAAGAATAGACACTCAGCACAATTAGACGTGAAATGGGCTAAAAATCCAAAACCTCTAAAACTAGACCCCAGATTCAAAAAGGCTAACAACAATCAAAAGATTCATCCGCAGAATAGGAAGAGACTTAAGCATACCTTTCCAGAAACAAACAATATTATTGATCAGGATCAACCTAACCTCAGCTCGAAATACCAGTAGTACAGCGACTCAAATTATGTCAAATGTTTGATTTGAACTAACGATTAATTAAATTAGATTGATTGATTTTCATCCTTTCGATACAACAAGCAAGATTAAATCTTACATTTCTATTCAAAAATTTGATACTATGGTGAACTTCACAATGGAATCAAATACAATATTTAGTGAAAATAGGGAAAAATATATACACACTCGATAACACATTGTAACGTAATATGTTTAAACAACACTCATACTAATATATTTAAGAATAAATTGTAAAATTTAAAGAATCACTTATAATTAAGAATGATTTGTCAAATACTATGTACATTATGGGTATTCCATATTAGTTAAGGAAGTTAAACGATATGATTTCAAAATACGCACTGATTAGGATAAAAGATTCAAGTACGCCATTCATAATTGTAATCTAATATATTTTTACCATAACAAACCGAGGACAGTTTGAACTTAAGGAGGGGAGGAGTTACGTCGCATATGACTTACAAAGGGATCGCTAAGGAATTCCCCAGACTGAAGTCACCCATGTACACCCTAATAAAAGGTTTTATACCATGCCAGTGTCTTCTTGGTAAAATTCCACGAAATGCGTCGACCGTATGAAAAACCCTAATAAAAGGACAGAACTCAATGCTTGGGTTTTTCTGCGGAATTACCGAAATCTCCCGAATGTGAAAGTAGATATTAAGAGAGGTAGATTTAAGAAAAAGGTATAAATACGAATATTGTTTATCACTTAAGCAGTTGATTGTAAACCGGAGAAGACGGAGGATAATTTCAAAATACATATTCGCCGAAAGTAGAGTCTATTTATTTTTCTTTTCAACGTTCACCAAGTCTCGAGTGACGACTACACATCAACCTATAACTCGAGGATCGTTCCTGAGTTCTAGATGTTGGATGCTCCGATGCCAATGCTCGAATGCCTATGGATGCTGGTCTTGGCTCGCCTTTTATACCCGTCGGTGTGATCGTGTGGGTATCGCTTATCCTCGTTGTTGCGTCGTCGTGGATCGATGTGCGCGGCTGTGTGTATATCGTACCCTTCTGATGGCGGTTGGCTGTCCACGTGATCGTTGCGTGCATCCGTGACTGTGTATTGCGTGGGCTGTTGCGTGTTGGGGATTTTTGAAAATGTGTGTGGCGTTACTACAATTTTTATTCAATAAATACCACAGTTGGGGGTGACTTAGCCAAACAAAATTTTTAATGAGATATTATGTAACGATTAAAAAATACAAGGAATTTGCAGTTTAACTAGGTTCTCCATATTAACATACCAAGAGGTAGTCTAACATAATCACTGAAGAAGAGTAAAAATGACCCAACCATTTCAAGGCCGTTTTTCTCAAAATCGTGTTTATTGATATTGGTTGTTCTTGCACTAAGGCACACATATATGCGTACATACAAATACATTTGTTCCACATATGCGTGAAAATATTATCCAAGCTTCCACTTCGCAGCTTTATTCGTACCAAAGTTTTCGTGAAATAAATACACCGGAAAACAGCAAAAATTTTGTCTTCTACAAGGCCGAAAATTTGCGCGATACCGTCGATGGATTAAAGCAACAGAGATTCTTCGTCTAAAAACCGCAAACCACACCCCCTTCCACCGGGCGGATCACAAACGCATGGTGTTTAATAAAGACCTATCCAATCAATCTGTTCTATCACACCTTTTCCCCATTGACAACTAACCACACAACTATTCTATCGTAAACGTTAATTTACCCACATTAATTACCCCACCTAGCTTAGCGGTTGCTCTCTGTCAGAGAGCTAGCTGGGAGGGGACATCAAAACACTATCCCCATACTAGCCCTGTTCTTCTCTGTGCTTGAATATTAAAGATATTTTCTTTTTATGACATAAAATATTTACTTCGAAATGGTGATGACTAAACAAACATATTAAAAACTTTAAAAAACAAACTAGTCAGCATGGTATTCAAATTGAGTAAATAGAACGCAACATTAAAAGTTAAAGTTTCTCGTTTTTATGGAAGCGAATTCATTGATTATGTTCTCATAATTTACACTTTTATAGCCTAGTCAGTAGTTAGTTTGCCTAGAAGAAATTGTGGTTCAGTTTTGATTTTTTTTTCAATTATGATTTTTTTGAGGTGTTGACTACGAATCTGAGGTTTACTACCATGTTTTTAGGACTTTGTAGTAAAAACAAAACCCTTATGAAATCGGTTAAATGTGTGTCTGTCCGTCTGTCCATGGAATATCTCACGAACGGCTGAAGCTACATACATGACATTTTGAAGGAATGTGTAAAATTATTATACCTAATTGGCCGGAGAAAGCGATCCGTCCTAATAGGCTAACTTTAAGGGGAGGTCTCCATAAAGGGGAAATGAGAGTCAAAAATTTCCTTTCATCTGGTATAGGCAAGTGAGGTATCATGAGAAAGGTACCACCGAGGCTGGTCACTGACTCTACTTTCTATAATTATTCAAACAATTTATTTTTAATATTTTTTACGCAATCTTGCAATTTGCAATGTCGTCTTAACCTGAATGGTTAAGCATCTTCAAGAGTTGAACACTTCATCTCCTATTGACATGGGATACTACAAAACCCTCGGATTGCGGGCGTAGCTCTCTATTTTCCGGTTTAATTTTTTGTGGAGTTTGAGCTATTGCAAAAAATACATTTTTATTTTTTTTATTTAAGTATTTTTAAAACGGCAGATAAACTGCGGTGTGAGAACTACAGGGGCATCTCACTAGTTTGTACGTCCTATAAAATTTTGACGAAAATTCTGGAAAGTAGAATAAAACCGTACGCAGAACGAGTCATTGGCGAATATCAAAGCGGTTTCAGACCTGGTCGCTCCACAACCGATCAGCTCTTCTCAGTCAAAGTGATACTCCAGAGGTGCTGGGAATACAACGTAAACGTATACCAAATCTTTGTCGACTTCAAGCAGGCATACGACAGTATCGATCGTGGAGTACTGTACAACATCATCAAAATTAGTGCGACTGACAAAGATGACGATGACCAACTCCGTCTCACAAGTCAGGATCCAGAAAAGACTTACTGATCTATTTGAAACACGCACTGGTTTGAAACAGGGCGATGGACTGGCACCGACGCTCTTCAACCTAGCACTGGAATACGTTATTCGGGCCATGAATATGGACAACAGCAAGACGCTGCTCATCAAGTCGACACAATTAGCAGCGTACGCCGACGACATCAACATCATGTCCCGAAGATTGGCTGACGCAGAAGAACTTCTACATACGCTCGATACCGCTGCAAAGGAAGTTGGATTACGTATTAACGAGGGTAAAACTAAAATAATGATGCAATCGGTGACAAGGACACCTGCACAACCGAGCATCAACGTGGGGGACCTCAACATCGAGTTCGTGAACAACTTCATCTACCTGGGTTGCAACCTGTCAAGGGACGCCAACGAAACTGACGAAATCAAGCGACGGATACAGTTAGCTAATAAGACTTTTTTCTCGGTTCTCCCCATAATGAAATCGAAACATGTGCACAGAAACACGAAGCTCCGCGTGTACAAAACCATTATACGACCAGTGCTATGCTATGGCTGCGAAGTATGGACCCTAACTCAAGCCTCCGAAAACATGCTAGACACTTTCGAACGTAAGGTTCTACGGCGAATTTTCGGGGCTGTTTGCGATCGAGATGGATGGCGCATCCGGTACAACCATGAGCTGTATGAAATGTACGATGAGCTGCAAGTCTCGAAAATCGTCAAACTACAACGACTTCAATGGGCAGGGCATGTACAAAGAATGGACGATGATCGCATGCCTAAGAGAGTAATGAATGCAGAACGAGTCGACGGAGCGAGACTGCGAGGACGACCGAGATCTCGTTGGGAGAGCTCAGTAGGTGTGGACGCCGCGCAGCTGCTGGGCTCCCAAAATTGGAGGACGCGGTCACGTGACCGAGATAATTGGAGGACAATGATCCAGGCGGCCAAGGCCCGACGTCGGGCTGTCGCGCCACGATGATGATGATGATTTTTAAAACGGGTGACCCTAGCAAAACACTTTCTGAGACTAAATGAAAGTTCAATAAAAAAGCTTAGCGGTATACGGAAAAAATACCGTATCTTTCATAGTTTTCGAGATATTTTCACTTAACAAAAAAAAAAACATTTTTTCTCCATGCTTCTATTTTTTAACTTTCGTTCCTTCGAAAAAAAATCTTCGCTTTTCTGATGTATTTTGCTAAATATAGTTAAAAATACCTATCCTCCGATGAAAATGAAAAGGTATAAATTCGTTCATAACTTAATCGGCTTTCATTTGAGATAAGTGGGATGTGCGTAGAAAAAATAGTTACCTTGATAATGACCAAAACAAATTTCTTTATAAATTGACTGCGAGGAAAAAAAATTTAGATTTTCCTTCATAAATGCAAAACAGTGTGTCCTGCAGATAAATAACTTATTTCTTTTTTAAAGTACACTAAAATGTCTAAAATTTATTATAGAAATCAGCACGAAATTTGCACGTCATCGTATTTGCACGTTTTTTTTTAAAAACAGCCCTTACTCTTATAAACTTTTTTTCAAAGCAAATACAAAAAATCTTCGTTTTTGAGTCTAGTTTGCTTAAAACAAATTGTGCTGTAGTTTGGATTCTTTTATTTATGTTTTTGGGAGTGCTAATTATGAAACTGAAGTTTGCTAACAATTTTTTTTTTGTGGAATTTGGGTTAGAGCCCAAAATACTAAAAAAGAAACGTTTTTATACCCTTCACGGATGTGATGGGTTATATTAACTTTGTCATGAAGTTTGCAACGCACAGAAGGGAGCATCTCCGACCATATAAACTGTATATATTCTTGGTCGGTATGATGAGACGAGTCGACTAAGCTTTGTCCGTCTGTCTGGTTCTATTTGCAAACTAGTCCGTCAGTTTTAAAGCTATCAAGCTGAAATTACTCACAAAGCCTACTTTCTATTGCACGCTGCAAATGTGTCGGAGCCAATGGAATCGGACCACTACGTCATATAGCTGTCATAAGAACGACTTGCCCAAAAATCTGTCTTTGTGAGAAAAACTTTTTTATTTCTAAAGATATCTTTCTCAAATTTTGCGAAAATCTTTCCATTTATTGCACGCTGTATATATGTCGACGCCAACGGAATCGGACTCGTTTTTGTGTGAAAAACTTCTTTATTTCTAAAAATATCTTTTTTAACATTAATCAATAGCATCTTTAGTCAAATCACATTCCCGAATTTGTTTGAAATTGGATTACTCTATCATATAGCTGTCATAGCTGAACGACCGTTCCAAAAGCAAGTTTTTGTTAGCAAAACTTTTTTATTTCTGAAGATATCTTTACCAAATTTCATATTATTCAATCATATTGCCAAACCACGTTCCTAAATTTAATTCGAATCGGTCCACTTTTTCATATACCTCTCATAGGAACCGAGAAATCCGAACAAGTTTTACTACTACATAATTTCAAAGTGGCAAATGTACCATAAGTCACAAAGGATACCCTTCACGCTTCGCTTCGACAAGCTGGCCGATGGCTAGCTTGTTTTTATTGATATTTTGAAAATACGTTAGGTGCCTTTTTTCTACTTATTTTTCTATGGAACGTTCGATACTGGACCGTCTGATATATATTGGGAAGCGCTGGTATAGCGGCAATTAGACCCAAATTTGTTAAGAATAGAAATTCGTCAATAATGATCATTCCAAAAATTCCATAACTTTTCGCAACCTTCGTCGAAATGTGGGTCAGTATTATTGAAAATGACAATTGAAAGATAATACGATTTACTTATCGGATGACTATACAAGTATTAATCTGTTAATCATTTGTGTGATACCAATATGTTTGTTTGTATCTTGACTATTTTGATTTAAATGTAAGGAGCCCTTTCCACTTAAGCCAACGGGTGATTGTAGTCTCTCTTCGAAGATAGACTACATTCATTCATAATGTTTTTGAAGATTGTGTTTCTTTTATATAAATTTTTATTAAGAAATCAAGTGGAAGTTATTTCAAAATTTTATCTAATTATTGTTTTGTAAGGTGCATTTTTTTATGGTTATGTGATCCGCGTCTGAAAAATAAATTTGGTTTTCAATTTCCGGATACCCTGTATAGTGTCCCAATGAAAACATAGTACGTATGATCTATAGGAATGCCTACTTCTTTTTCCACGTTAACTTTCTTCTCACGAAATTCTTGTTTATAATATTTGGGCCCACACTTGATCTGCATCTGAATAGTTCACTTTATCTGAAACTATCAGATACATTCAAATTTAAATTTTCACGACTTCATAATTTACGTGATCGAAGTGATCACACGCCAAGTGAGTATCCAAATTCAACTCCTACATAACATCGATTTTGTAGATTTATAAGTTTAAATCGTGCATTAATGTCCTTAGAGCCTGAGCATATTCCCTCTTTCTTATCCAGGGTTCAATCAAATTCTGAATAATTTTCATGATTTTCGGAATTTTTGTCTTTCCCTCAGAGCTTCCTTCTTTAATCACATATCAGATATATGTATATGGTTCAATTCTTCAAGACTGGCGAGTATCCTACCCATTTTTGCCAAACACATTAAGTAACACAAATGAACTTAGAATGCTATGGTATTCACAATAAAGCACATTTTTTCTATCTGTAGAAACACATTGCTGTCACGTCACGCTCTAAGCCTCACGCCATGGGCAGCACATGTGGTATCACCGTTATAAGAAGTTTGGTCGACCACTTTCACAGCGCGGCGTGAGTTCATGTTTTTTAAATCATCAACAGGTCCAAGTCGATATTTGGATATTTTAAACGAAAGTGGAGCTGTCAGGAATAGAAAATATGAGGAAAAATGTAAATCTTAAGGATCAGCATGTCAAGAATGACGAAAAAGTCGCAAAAAATTAAACAAGCACGGATTAAGCTTCAGTTGAGTAATTTGGTGTTACCGGCAGAAATGCAAGATCTCTCTCTCTATCTCTCTCTCACTGGATCCTGTCAACCCCTTGTGGGGCATAGGGCATTAATCACGCCGACCTTCCACCTCGTCCTGTTCGCCGCTATCGCATGCAACTGTCTTCACGATTTGCCTAATGACTTACCCTCGACCTCAACTGATCTTCTCCAGGTGTTTCTAGGTCGTCCAACGCGGCGACTTGCATCGGTTCCCTGTGGGTTCCAATCTAGGTCCTGTTTAGCAATGTTTTCCGGCCCTTTTCGAAGTGTGGGACCTATCCATTGCCACTTTCGCCTTTTATAGAGGTGTCTATCCTGTCCTGGCCAGTAATGAACAGGAGGTCGTCGTTAGAAATGACCTCCGGCCAGCGTATGTGTAGGATGCGCCGTAGACACTGGTTCACGAAAGTTTGCAATTTAGTTGTTATCGCCCTGGTCACCTTCCAAGTTGAACAGCCATAAAGAAGCACATATTTTACATTGGTTTCGAAGATCCTGAGTTTGGTACTTCCGGAGATGTTGTTGTTTTGCCAGAAAGGAGTTAAACTGAGAAAAGCGGCCCGAGCCTTATTGATGCGAGACTGTACATCAGCATCCGCTCCACCATCTGCTTTAACTACGCTTCCGAGGTAGCAAAAATTATCTACTTTTCCACCGCCGTCTGCCCCGAAACACAAATTTCGGTCTGTCTTCCTGGATCCAAGCTCAAGTACTTAGTTTTGTCAGCATTGATTTTAAGCCCCGCGTTGCCAATTTCGCGGTGCAGGGCACCCGTCATTTGAACTAGATGATCCGATATATTTGAGAGAAGACAAATATCGCCAGCGTAATCCAGGTGTTGAAGGTATTCAAACAGGTTCCATCTGATACCTTCGCTTTGGTGTTCATGAAGCGCACTGCAGAGTACGTCGTTAGTGGCAATCAAAAATAATATAGGTGACAAAATGCAGCCTTGTCTCACTTCGCTATGTACCTCGAGGGGATCTGAAAGCTTACGCTCGTGTAAGACGTGACATTGCAAGATCAACTGCCAAATTATTCAAATTGCTCCCAATTTGTACCACATCGATGTCAACCGCATCCAACTCAGGTGGAATGCTACCGACATTTATTGATTTGACTGGTATATCTTTATGGGATGTTGATAAAAGTAATTTTACGTGCCATACAGTAGGTATCTATATTACGCCTAGTACGCACTTTTTTAGATATTATTCTTATTATACTGGTTTCTACATACATGATAAGCCTGTTTGGCAAGCCGTGATACCAGTGTGCTACTAAGCATGATATCACGTGACGTGAGACAGCATACAACAGCATGTGAGCTCACGTGACGTGACAGCAGTGTGTTTCTACCTTAACTCACTCACTCGCTCTGTTCTAAATTCAAGTTCAAAATGGTGAGTTGAGTAGTAATTGCTCAACTGTGCCATAAACGTCAAAATAGTTGTGCAATGGTTGGAAATTTAATCCACTTACGTTAACCTTCTTAACCGTTGCTCAATCGTAACAACTTCTACACATGACAATTTTTCGATAACTGTCAAATAATTGACCGATTATTGCTCAACCGTTGGCCTGTGTATCAGCTGCTTAAATCTTATTTCTAGTGGACATATTGAGCTATTGTGTATACTTTGGACGATTAAGAGTAACAATGATGGAAGAGTACAAATCGTTTGTTCAAATAAGATTTCTAAAATTGTAATTTTCTGTTGCGAAAATATACTTTTCATATACATTTCTAAGTAGTCTCTATCTCTAGCCATTTTATAACCGATAAGAATAATACACTTAAATCGGTTGCAACATAAATAGATGGTATCAATAACAACATAATAACAATTGCCACTTATGAATGTCTTCTGTCTGAGGAGACACTCTTTATAACGATTATCGAGGTAAAAGTACACCGATTTAGAATTGATTTCTCGAGCCTGTCTATCTTTTTCCCTGTAAATCATACATACATATGTAGTACTTATCAATACTGCAAAGAATGAAGTAATATGCCATGTTTCAACTTCAGTTATTATTTATCGAAGACTTGCCATTTTATTGAAATATGTACTGAACCTGAACAAGTTTGCTACTTAAGTCAAATCACTTGGAAAGGTATACAGATAGGTAGGTGCAGGTACACTTGAAATAAGTGCGTTGGTTCAGCAGTTACAGATTTTGCTCCTACTATACTATTGTGGTGTAGATAAGATACACATGTAATTCCGAGTGCGTACATTATGCACATGTCTTTTGACTGCATTCATGCATGCTCTTATTGACGGCGGATATATTATGCTAACCTAGTTCCTAGTTGGCAACTAGCCATCAAAATAAGTTGATTAAGCTGATCGCTATAGGTTTTGAGAGGTGTTCTTTCATGCGTGCTATGACTTGTTGAAATAGGGTAGCGGCGCCGTACAATTGTGGCCGCGGTAGCTCCGATTGAGTGGATCATCGAACTTTCAAGCAAGAGGTGGCGGGCTCAAATAATGTCCTGGACTTTTTCGAATTGTCAGATTTTCTTGGCGGTTGGGAGTCGACGCAGCTGCGAATAAGTTCAGTGATTAAAAAAAAAGATGAACTTAAGGCGAGATAAGTGTAATATGTACTGAACCTTCAACTCTTTGCACTCCTTAAGACGGTCTACAAAATGGTGAGATTTACCATGGGTGGGTACTCCTAGCAACAATTGATAATCGAAATAATGAAATGGCGTGTGAATAGCAGGGTTGGTAATGTTTAAAACATTTGTTTAAAACATCTGTTTTAAACAATGTTTCAAACAGCTCCAAAAAACATCTGTTTTATACCAATGTTTAAAACGGTGTTTTAAACACTGTTTAAAACAGTTTTAAATATCAATTCAATGAATTTGTTTTATTTTTCTTTTTTTTTTCATACAACTCTACATACACTTTGGTTCGTAGGGGGTACGGTAACCAAATTTTATTATCTTATCGTATGACCACCATGTGGTTGTTGTGTTTCTGCACTGCATAACAGAAAACACTAACAACCATACGGCAAGCTTTCGTTGCTCTGGAGTAGAGCAGCATAGAGGGAACACGGAAAATGAGTTAAATTTCCGAACATCCAATTTATTCTTCATTAGCGCCTTTGTGTCATTCTTGCCAGTTTTTACTGGCAAAAATTCCGAGATTACCGGAATGGAATATAATGGGTCTATTTGCATTGCTCCGCAAACAACGCCATCAAACCACTTAGACAAAAAGGGTCCGACTTTCAAAGTAAGTATAATTAGTACATGGAAACACCAATTTATAATTACAGAGTGAACAAGAAGCTGCGGAAAAAATTCAAATCAAGATAGGTTGGCTACTCAATGCCAAAGAAAGATATATAATACGTTTAAAACAATTTTAAACAGGGTTTAAAACATGTTTAAAACACATGAAAAAAAAACAATATGGAAATGTGTTTTAAACAAAAAAAAAACAGTTTCAGACCAAAAAACTGTTTTTTTTTTAGTCAAATGATAAAAAACTCTTTTTTTACCAACCCTGGTGAATAGTCGTTGGATTTTCTCAAAAAAGTATTTAGGGCAACCGAATAATGTACACAATTTCCGAGGCAAATTCATACATTTACGAGGCAAATTCATATTTTTTTTAAGTCAAATCCATAATTTAATTCAATCAATTTCATTTTATTTGTTGAAGTTAAGTTCGTACTTTCTCAATTCTGTTCTTCTCAATTTCAAATTTTTTTACAAGTCAAATTCATGATTTTCCAAATCAAATTCATATTTTTTTAAAGTAAAATTTAAAATTTTCAAACCATATCCATATTTTTTTAACATGTTAACAATCTTATGTGATTCTGAAACGATTTTATCATGGATAAGATACTCTGGGTTATATTCAGCTTTGATTTTTTCTAAATCGGCTGATCTATTTTAGATGGCATAATCCCGGTGAATAGATGGCAAACGGCCGATGTTATTATTTCATAGAATATAATGGAATAGAATAAAGTAGTGCGACCTTTAGGTTAAATAATGGTGGGCACTGCGACTCCTGACGGAGTGTAATATGTCGCACACACAAAAGAGGGGATAAACTCGAATGCAGAAACTACAGGGCTATTCCACTTCTATATACTTCCTACAAAGTTCTCACAAAAATCCTAGAGGCGAGAATAAAGTCATACGCGGAAATAATAATCGGCGAATACCAGGGAGACTTTCGGGCTGGACAATCTACAACCGATCAAATATTCACAGTAAAACAAGTGCTCGAAAAATGTCTTGAATTTAATAGAGAAATCCACCAAATATTTGTTGATTCAGACAGGCATACGACAATATCGGGTTAAGTGCTCTACATAAAATCATGCGGCACTTTGGTATAACAACAAAATTAGTCCAACTGACCAGTATGACAATGTCAAACTCAACATCGCAGGTCAGAATCAACAACAACTGGACCGAACCATTTGAAATACGAGTCGAACTGAAACAGGGTGATGGGCCGGCCACCATGCTTTTTAACCTAGTTCTTAAATATGCGATTCGCAAGCTACCAGTGGGCTCAACGAAGACCCTTTTAATATCGACTGTTCAAATAATGGGTTACGCAGATGGCATTATACTCAATTGCCCTAACCCCTTGTGGAGCATAGCGCGTCAACTGTTCCATGTGGTCCAGTTGACGTTTCGGTGGCATAAACTGGTTTCGGAGAATACAGTTGCCAGCATGCACCTCCTTTCCATCGCCCAGGGAAGCGAAAGATACACTGCTAGCGCACGATCAAGCAGCGAAAGAGGTTGGTCTACAAATCAATAAGTCGAAGACGAAGACGGTAACACAAAAAACCCGTAAAACTATATCGAGCGTGCCGGAAATAAAGTTAAGCGAACACAACATTGAAAGGTTAGACAACTTCATATACCTTGGCGCGAACATCGCGGTAGATAGCGACGAAACCCTCGAGATTAAACGAAGGATCCAGCTCGCGAGCCGCACTCTTTACGCAGTTCTTCCTCTACTGAAAACCAGCTGCACCCACAGAAAAGCGAGCTCCAAGTCTACAGAACTACAATATAGTCCGACCGGTATTATGCCATGGTTATGAGATTTTGATCCTCACTCGGTCATCTGAAAACATGATCAACGTTGTCGAAAGAAGGGAGGGTTCTTCGACGAATCTGTGGAGCTACGCGCGATGGAAGCCAATGGCGAACAAAGTACAACAACTAGCTGTACGAGTTATTTGTCGAACCAGAGGCCTCCATATTTTTGAAAATTCGTAAACTGCAGTGAGCAGTTCATTTGCAAAAGATGGGCGAACACGGAATCCCCAAAAGGGGGCACCGGCAAAGGTATGAGAGCACGTGGAAGGCCTATGAAGCGCTGGGAGGACTCAGTGCGAGAAGACCGTAGGAAGTTGCCCAGCGTGCGCGATTAGAAAAAGCGATGTGAAAACCGAGACGATTGGAGGCGACGACTTTCGGAAGCCATATTGCAGCGGAGACGACATGGTTAATAAGTAAGTCAGGAGTATTTCGAATATCTACCAATCGTAAGGCAATTAGCCCGAAGAGTGTAAACCTTGCTCGTGCAATCGCTGGACATTCACATAAAATGTGATGTGACCTTGACGTCCTCCAAACAAAGACGACATACCGTCTCTCTAGATAAACCCATCTTATTTAAAAGATATTTGACCCAGTGGTGGCCCGATAGGTAGCTCACAAGTAGCTTCAAGTTAGCTCTACTGATGTGGGTAGTGTCCCCATAATCAAAAGGTCTCATCAACTCCTTCGATTATCGCAGTCCTGGGAGGTCATCCCAGTAATGCTGTCGTAGACTTTCAGACCATTACTTAATTATTGCCTTGGCTGACTGAAGCCAGGCCTAAACCACAATATATGTATTGTATATATAATGATAGCCGTCAATCCTTACCTAGCAAGTTCATTCACTGATTCATTTTCCTCAAGGCCGCAGTGACCTGGCACCCAGTACAAAAGGACTTGAGAAGTTCACGACATTCTTTCAGCAGCCTTGAAGGAATCCTGTTGGTAGATAGAGCCGTCATGGCTGCCTGGCATTTCGAGCAGATAGTAATTTAAGCGCCTCTAATGTTCTTCTCTATCCTGGCGCAGACCTCTGTGGCATGGATCTCGGATCTCGCTGTGCCATTCACCCATAGCTATTGAAATCCTGGTGCTAGGTCTAAAGACGCCAGCACCAACTACCTGTTCAGTTTTAGACCCATAAGTGTACGATATGATACATCCTGATTCTGGGCAGGGATTGCTATTGCCATACACCCATACCGTGCGGTCAAGGATGACGGCTAAAAATTTGCGTCCGAAGCATAATTCCATACCCATATTATATGATCTTGGGCAGATTTGCATGCCAGGAATTTGATTCACAATGCTCATGTAACCGTTGCCTAAAACACATACTTTAAAGGATAGAAGTAACCTTAGAGCTGTTGTTTTTAAATGAAGATGTGATGTGTGGGTAACTCCAATAATCACTTTTAAAGCGGGCGTAGGGCAAGTACTCATAGCCCCAGTTAAACGAAGACGGGCTTGGCATTGTAATTCGATATTCCATGGACTTCAACTATTTTCAGGGCCTGATTGAAATTGGAATACATTCCTCGCTTTTGGACAGAGGTTAAAGTGGTATTTATCCCTAAAGCGGGTAAGAGTAATGAGGAATTTTTGACCTTAAGGAGTACACCATGGTCATATTTCTAGAAATCGAGGGCACTTTCAACAATATGAAACCTGAAGCAAATGTCGACGACTCCTTGGTGAATCTGATCAATCTGATGTTAATATCTAGGGTTGTGTGCACTATTATGGGAATATCCTCCTCAAGAAGGCATGTGAGTAGGGTTACACCACAACGTGGTGTAATCTCTCTCCTGTTACGGAATATAGTCGTCAATTGTCTGCTTCTTGCCCTGGAAGGGCTGGAATGTGAAGTGGTTGCGTACACGGATGACGTTGCCATTGACATCTCGGGGAAGTTTCAATGCACCCCAAGTGAGGTTCTGCAGAACGCCTTCTCTGTCCTAGTTAGCTGGTTAAACAGCTGTAGTTTTAAAGTTAGTTCTTCCAAAACGCAACTGGTTTTATTTGTAAGAAAATATAGGATACCATCTATAAAAACGCCTACGTTAGACGGAGCGAGATTCATAGTCAAAGACCAAGGGAATTTTTTGGGCGTTATACTAGATAAGATAATGACTTGGAGTCCTAACATCATGAAGCGTGTAAGCAAAGCCATTACATCCCTATACTGCTAAAGAAAGGCTATGAGCAGAAAATGGAATATTCAACCAAAAATGGTCTACTGGCTCTATGGGTCGATTATTCGTCCCAACTTTATGCACTACGTAATTGTCTGGTGGATATTTTAACGAACAGAGGCGAGCCAAGTTTTGCTGAGTAAGGTGCAGCGAATGACTTGTATTGAAATCACTGGAGCTCTTAGGACAACCCCATCCGTTGCCTTTGATGGCATGCTTAACTTATTCCAATTTGACATTTTTTCGAAAAAGATGGCAGGAAATGTTGCATTTCCTGCATGAAATGGGTATGTGGACTTCAATAACCACTGGACACTCATTGCCATACTTGACAATCTGAATATTCCTGAAACAACCGATTATACCTTACCATATTACGCTGTCGGTAAAAACTTTACAAGTTTGATTCCATCACGGGCCCAATGGGAGGGGAACAGACCTTCGCTCCTAGACTGATGCGCGAGTGGGATATCGAGTGCATTCCGAATCATTTTGTGTAAATCTGGAAGTCTGCCCTAAATACATCAAAAACTGTCATAAAATGCCGTTCAACACTGAGGGAGCTCAGCAACTTTTTCAACATGACCATATGCTGGATCCTGGGTCACGGTTTTTTCATCGGGAACTGTTAGGCTGATGACTTGGCACGCCAAGGAATTACAGGCGCAGTTCCTCAGAGACTTCACTGTATCGGTATGCCCATTGTATCATACAAAGATAAATTGAAGGCGGCTGCGCTTGACAGGACCAACTTGATGTGGACTAATGTAAATACCTGTCACGTAATAAGGCAGATATGGCCCAGGCATGATATCGGCGGCTCCACAAAACTGTTGTCGCTGAGAAGATAAAATATTGAAACTGTTGTGGGAGTTATCATAGGTAATTTTCTGGTCAGAGAGCATGTAGCCCAACTCCGGCTATCCTTTAGTGTTAATTACCTTGATCCCTCCAGGGGCGTGGGCGCGTCAACATCTCTAGCATTTCTATGCCTTGTTGACATTTTGATAGCAAATCTACTTTTTGGAAGTGCTGTTGCTAGCATACACCTCCTATCCGCGCCGTCTTTATACTGACAAGCTCGAAGCACTGTGAGAGTTCTATTAGTAACCACAGGCAGTTTTTGATGGTGCCGAGATTTGAACTTCTTCGAACTACTTAGTATCGTAGAGCGGTGACCGAACAACCACGGCCACTGAGCGCGATATACCCTTTAATGACTTCTGCAGAAGCTGAGATGACGTGGATGAGCAGGAGAGCACTTTCCATCTGCTCTGCATCTGTCCAGCGCTCGATCTATCAAGCGTTGACATCGTTCAAATGCATAAATTCGTAATACGTTCCGGTTGGTTCGCTGCATAAGACGGTTGGTTGCATCGTTTCCCTGTGGTAGCGCAATGGACCCAGATGCGGTCTAGGTATATGTGTGTCAGTCACGACAGCCTCTCTACCTAAATGGTAAATGAACACCAAAAATGGAGTTATTCAACTTTAAAAATTATTTTCGAATAAAGATCCATAAACATTGTTTTTCTATTATGAATGTAACACCAAAAACTATGAATTTGTTTAAAAAATACTCGTGTATTATATGTTGTATGTAACATTGATATACAAATTATTGTAGAGATAATTTAAGGAGGATATACGATGTAGAAGAAGACAAAAAGTTATTGCCTCTATCGTGGCCAAGACAATTGATCTAGTAAGAGAATATACTTAGCATTTTAGAAAAGGACCTTACTGACAAGGCCTTCATGTGATCCAACATCAGATATCTTTACTCTACAATCGTTCGTGAACATGCCAAGAAAATTCGTCGTTTCAATATTGCTATAGCGTTTCGCGATCTTGTTGACATATCGGTCAACTCAAAATGTAAACTTAAAAGCAAAGTCAATGTACCGATCTGCATGCAACTTGCATAGGCCTTAAAGAACACACCAATATCATTTAACACCACTTACGATTTGATTTCAACGACGGTGTGCACACATTGCACCATACCATAACAATTATTTGTGTCATTATGCCCTCAAAGAGCATGAAAAATATCCGTTTCATGTCCGTAATAGAAATATTTTGTTGCTTTAAACGCATTAAGATAGAAATAGTTTTTGTTGAAAATAAAATCGGCACAGCAACCTGTTCGTGAATACTCGATTACTCATTCAGCAGGCTTCAATGGTAACGAGTGACTCTACTTCTTATAATCTAAGGTTCAAGTCTAGCATATGCATAGAATGTTGTTGGGGCGATCATTCACCTGCACTTTATCTGATGTTAACGGACACGTACATGGATAATATTAAATTAATATTATCTATGATGAAGATTGAGATCGAATTGATCATAGATGGTGTAGCTGTTGGGATGAGATTATGAGAGCATTACCAGGCCTTTTCTACTCTTTTATCTTCTAGTAAAAAACTGTCGACTAAATAATTTATTAAAATATATTCTCAAAAATATAAATTTATAGTCTTCGATATAAACTCTTGATACTCTAAATGGACTTTGACCTGTACTTACACTATCATTATTTATCCTGCGATAAGCTTAACGTTTTTATTTTATATTGGCGCCCAATGTGGGACTGCATTGTCTATTGTACATCCTGCGATGACTTTATTTCTATTCATAACGATCGGCAACTGGATCGTGACTCTGCTAAGATCTAGAATAATTCATGCTGACTTCGGTTGCAGCCAATTTGTATGCACGCACAGGGACAGATCAGGGAGGAATCATCTCTCCGCTGCTATGGGTAGTGGTCATGAACAAAGTCTTAGCAAGGTTTGACAGAGAAGGGATTAAAGTGGTCGCGTACGCGGATGATGTGGCACTAGTCGTGTCAGGAATGTGCCTCTCCATGATAAGTCAAATCATGGAAATGACCATGGATATGGTGAGCATCTGGTCCACAAGCTGTGGACTGGGCGTTAACCCAGGCAGTACTGAACTGATGCTATTTACCATTCAAATCAAAGTACTGCATTTTAGCCTCCCTAAACTAAACGTGTCATCTTAAGTACGAAGCTCTGCTGGAAGTTAAATATTAAAGGACGGATGAAGAAAGCCTTTATCGCGTTCTATGTCTGTAAGAAAACCATCGGAAGGTGGGGCATTAAGCCAAATATGATCCTCTGGATATGCACAGCAGTAGTACGTCCGATTCTTTCATATGGGTCGTTATTTTGGTGGCCAGCACTTGCTAAAAGATACAACGTAACAAAACTCACCAGGGTGCAAATAATGGCATGTCTAAGCACTACAGGCGCAATGCGAACATACCCAAGAGAAGCACCAAACGTAATCCTGCATTTTCCACCAATCGACCAGATGCCGCTGGTAGTGCAGTCAGGCTCAGAAACTCGGGAGCCTGAACTGCCAACTCGTACGGCTATAGCGGCACCCATAGTCGGTAAAAACAAACTTCACCGTGCCCAAACTGAGATTTGACAAAAGATTCTCTGCCAAATTTTCCAACAGGGCTGAGGTGGTGAGGAAGTTTGACTTCACGATTTTCACCGACGACGCGTCGAAAATGGACTGTGGCGTTGGTGAAGGGATCTTTTCTGATGCACTGAATATCTCAGAGTGTTATCGCCCCCGGACTATGCCAGCATAATTTATTAAGTTGAAACTATAAAAGTTGAGATTATATATTTTCAGGAGGGTTTGGTTACAAAACGGCGCATTCACGTTAATTGGCCTCTAGTAAGTTGTGCTTCAGCCACCACCTATACCAACTCTGCGCTTTTCCAGTGAAGGGTGGTAGGTGGTAGGTTTTTAGGAAAAAAAACTGTCTCTACAAACATCAAAGACCTCGTTGAGTACTTCGGTGATAAAAGTAAAACAGTTTATCAATTAGTTTCATTAAATAATTCGTCAGCTAAGGCCTGATAAATTCGTCAATAATACTGTTGTAGGACGTTGTGGATATGGTCATGTATATCTTTTCATCGAGAACGAGCAATTCATCAAAAGCGTGTGCAGGTTAATACTTATAACTTGTTAAAAAAAAATCTTCTCATTTATAACGTTCTATGAAATTGACGTAGTTCGGTGGTGGTCACGAACGGTTCGGTTCGATCGTCCGTGGCGAGCTTAACAGAGAATATGCATTGGCGTTTCATCATCACCTTCGCCGAAATGACAGCCACTATCCTTTACCTTGCCCACAGGTGGTGTCTCAGACAAGAGTGTCCGATAAGAAGATAAGAAGTCTGCAAATAGTTTTAACCTTATTCCGGTTCAGCGGCAATAGATCAGAAGATCTAAGATTCGACTAGCTCGAAAATAATAATATGACATGCCTTAGGCCTGAAAGATTCTTTTTTAGTAGTACGGACCACAAGAAGAAACTCCGGAACAATTCTGAAGTAGAGTTTAGTTTTTATGTAGATTAAGTAGTGTTCATACAAACAAAACTGTATAAAACTGACAACTCTGGGGATGCCCTTACCAAAATCTCTGGTTTGAAACCCTCTCTATAACAAAATCCAGTTCTGTCACTGGTTAGCAGGGTAATCCGACAGAATGCAGCCACCAACCTTAACAAACTTCCTGTGGTAGATTAAAGGTGGTTCAAAAAGCTAAAACCACTGCACATACTGCAAGGATCGCATGTGGGGGAAATTATTTATTACGCCTATTTACTACAGGCTAATTATTTTATGATTTAGAAAAACGTTTGGGAGTGAAAGTGCATAGCAATAGGCTCCTAACAATTTAGCAGTAGAAAGGCATTGTTCAAAGGAAGCAACCAATGAAAGAAAATTTGCTTCTAGTGCTCGTTTTTGCAAAGGTGACACTATCATTTAAGCAAGGAATATTATTTTTAATTTTGCGATAAAAATAAGAAATAAAAAATAATTTCTTAGAAAACAGCTATAAGTATTTGAAATAATCGGGAACTATGGAAGATTCTGTGTATGGGCCCATAGTTGTTGAGCCCTCGGCCCGGATTTTCTCTCGACGGCCCTGAGCAAGGCGTTCATTGTCCGGACAGTAGGGGTTTGAGAATTGTATAAAAGTACTCGAGTAAGCTTGCACTGAACGGATTCAAGGAGGGATATTAAAATAGGTAATCACAATGGGTGACCAGACAGGAGAACAATATTCAAGGACGCTAGGGACTATGGTGTTAAAAAGATGAAGACACAATCTTTTTTGATGTATACAGTACATATCTGTGGCATATATGTTGCGCTCGGTGACCATGGTCGTTCGGTCGGCGCTCTACTATACTAATCTAAAGCTCGAAGTTCAAATCTGGGCGCGATCAAAAAGCCGCCTGTGGTTACTAATATAACTCTTACAGTGCTCCGAGCTTGTCAGTATAAAGACGGCGCGGATAGGAGGTGCATGCTAGCAACTGCACTTCCGAAAAAGTAGATATACTGTCGAAACGTGAACAAGGGAGAAAAATGCTAGAGATGTCGACGCAACCATGCCTCTGGAGGGGTCAAGGCAATTGACATATACAATATATCTGGCAATATAAACACACGTTAATGAAAAAAGTTCTAATATTCACAGTACTACATCATTGCGATATGTATGTATCTGATCAGTGATCACCTTCGTTCATGATCAATAAACTTTTTGCGATCAACATCATGTTAACGAGACGTTTAAACTCGATTGCATCTAGCCGCGAAGAAATCATGTACTGTCACGACAAGATTTCTGTATCGAAATGAAGATCACTTTATCTCAATGTCGGAAAATATACGTACTCGTATATGATCATTAGTGCTTGTATTGCGGCTAGACTGGTTCTAGTTTAGTCATCAGCTGGTTTGTATAAAACAAACTGTGGTGTAGTTTTGATTTTTTTTTCTATTTATGTTTTTAGGGTGCTGATCCCCCCCCCCCCCCAACCCCCACACTTTTTTATGGAATTTGAGTTAAGCCGGAAACAACAATACAAACGCTTTTTTTTTCAAAATATTTTGAAAACGGTTAACCCTAGTTAAACATTTTCTAAGACAAAGTAAAAGATCTAGAGTCGTTCAATAAAACAAGTTAACGCCACTTTTTCCGTATCTTCAATAGTTTTCCAGATATTGTCAATATTTTCCATATTGTACTATTTTTAGGGTTTTGTAGTAAAACAAAACCCTTATGAAATCGGTCATGCGTCCGTCTGTCCGTCTGTCTGTCCGTCTGTCCATGAAATATCTCATGAACCGCTGAAGCTACATATATGAAATTTTGTGGGAATATGTAGAATTATTATAATTCACCGGAGAAAGCGATTCGTTGTAATAGGCTGACTTTAAGAGGAGGTCCCCATAGAGGGGAAATTAAGGTAAAAATTTTTTTTTCATCTGGTATAGGCAAGTGGGTTATCATGAGAAAGGTAACACTGAGTACATTCTATTTTTGGTATTTTCATCAAATTTGAAATAAGGGGAAAAGAGGTAGAGGGGAAAACATGTGATCCGAGTTTGTCCCCCCCTTCCCCCCCCCCCCCCCCCCCCTGCATTTCGAGACCGTTATACTTATAAATATGAAAATTTGTAAGAAAGTGGCATTTTACTAGCATAGAAAACAAAAAATCGTAGAATTTGGATATCTCATCAAAAAAGGTTAATAATAGTACATTTTTATAGTTGCAGTTAGCACACCCCTGCACCCTTTAAACGCATCACAGGTAAAAAATATTGATGGCCAATGATAACTAACACTATAGGTATAGGCAATAACGTCTCGAAGTTTCAATACAATCACATAATATTTAATACTAGTACATTCATTTAAAATTAGGTATTTTGACACTATCCTCACAAAAAATACACCACTACTTTCATGTTGTTTTTCGTAGTGCGAATTGCAGTTATTTAATTAATCATTTTTGAAAGGGTAGAGATTGGTTGGGGCGCTGACTAATACAACTTAAGCGGGTGGAGGGGGGGGAGGTGGCGGTGTCCACATAGAGGCGAAATTAAAGTCAATTTTGTTTATCGACTGGTATAGGCAATTGAGGTGTCGTGAGAAAGGTAATATTGAGTACATTCCATTTTTCCGCATTTTCTTGAAATTTGTAGAAAGGGGAACATTGGGGGAGGAGAAAATATTAGTTCGTAACTTGTTCCCTTTCCCTTGCACTTCGAGACCGTTATACTTATTGTAGAATTATGAAAACTTACAGGAAGGTGGGTTCCGAAAAAAAAGGAAAATAATGGCATCTGTATATCTTCTCAGAATAGGTCAATAATAGTTTATTTCTATAGTTACAGTTAGCACACCCCTGCATGCCTTAAACACGTTCGAGGTCAAAAGTACTGATGGCCAACGATAACCAACACCTTAGGCAATAATATGATCTAAGTTTCGTTACAATCACGTAATATGAATTGGCATGTAAAATGTAAGCGAGTAAGACATTTTAATTATGTTTTTTTTTACGCATCTGAATGGTATAATCAAGAAGAGCAAGGAGCCGATATTTATATACCCAAATAAGCGCTTGCTACAAAACCCTCGGATTGCGGGCGTAGCCCTCTATATTCCGGTTTAATTTTTTCGTGTTGTTCTTCGTCATTTTAGTCATCTTAAAGTCTCGATCAAGCTGAAAACAAGAGGTGTTAACAGTCTGATGAAATGGTGCTGCAGTCAATGGAGGTGTTGTCATGTTTGAATGTCTCCAATGCGCATAGTTTTAAGTTGGTTGTTAGTTATCTTTTTTTCGAAGTTAGTGCCAAAATGATGAAGGATTGCATTTCAAATTTGATTTATTTTGTTGTTGTACAGCTCGGTATTTTTTGAGTCAAAAGTCTTTAAGGTACATATCTTCAAACGGCCGAACAATGCATTTACATTTAAAGCGTTTCCACTTTTTATTTTTCTTATATTTTATCGCTTGAAGATGTTTATTTTTCCGAGGTCATTTTCTTGTTATCTCTCTGCACATAAGTTGGGACAAATCACTATATCGCTTTAAGTAGCATTTCATGCAGAGATCATACATTCACGTCAATTGACTAATTCTCAAAAAGCCAACTAAAGTTTGTATTCGAAAAATAGCCGTTCAATTTAAAATAATTCATTTTGTCTCAAAAAAATTCTCCTTAGGGTTTTCAAAATATTTTGAAAAAGAAAGACGTTTTGTTGTTGTTTTTTTGGCTGTAACTCAAATTCCGCCAAAAAGATAGTGGGAAAAACCTCAGATTCGCGAACAGTACCCCAAAAAATATAAAAGAAAAAAAAAGAAAAAAAAAAACTACTCTTCAATTTGTTTTTGAACGATACCTTATAGGTATTGCACGTATACCTCAGTATAGATAGACATTTTGCCTCGCAACAAATGGGGTAGAAGATTTTTGGATATGTTGTATATGGTTCTGGTCTTATTATGAATCTAAGCTTTCGACCTTCCGGAAGTCCTTGAGAGAGTGGATTAATGGGGAGTAACTATTAATTGTAGTGAAAAAAAATATTGAGACCAAATTAAAGATCACAAAAAAATACATGAAAATATTGTAATCATTTTTCCCTATCTTAAATAATTTTTGCGATAATCTCATTTGAAAAACACTTTTTGCCACTTACTCGTTTGTTCCCAGAAAGTGGAAAACCATCGTTTTTTATGCATTTTATCAATAAAACGGGTGAAATACTAGTCCTAAAAGGACCATTATACGGATAAATTCTGGTTATAACTAAATAAGCTTCAATTTGAGATAAATTACATGCCGGACCTCCGGTCCTTCGCGGAGGTCGTAAACAACACATTCAAAAATCAGCTCTACCCCATTTGATGCGAGGTAACCCCTATTTGAGATGAAAGATTTACTGGCATATTAATGACTAGGCTAAGTCTAAAACTTGAATTTATCATCATTATCACCCGTTTTATCAGTTCTCCATGCCATAAGTTTCCCATGACTTGACACATTGATATTCATGTATTTCTAGTAGATTTGGATCAGATCGGCCTATTGCTCAATTTGAAATCATTTAATGTCAAGATTTCGCACTTTTATCTAAGTTGATTCGTCCTGCAGTCAATGGTCCCACTGTTGCGCGTCAATCAAGATACTTTGCGTACTTTTACCATATAGTGCTACTATTTACCCTTACCACTTGTGGGTACATAGCACGTCAACAATTCCCATTTGGCTTAGTTGACGTTTCGCATAAACTGATTTCGGACGATGCATGTTGCTAGCCGCATTCCCGCGACAAGTCGGGAAAATTTTTGACTTATTGTTACGCCCCACGGCACAGGGGGAAGACAACACAAACATCCATGGTCACGACACGACGTGCACGGGACTCGAACCCGTGACTAATCGGTATGCTGAGGCATCAGACTGACACCTCAACGCACTGAGCTACAGGCCGTGCTATGTACCATACCATATAGGCTTCATTTTTAACACCCACATAAGTTGGGTTTGCCAGCGCCATAAAAACTTTAAATAATGTTTGCACGATTAGCATATGAGTTAATGGCGGTATGATACTATATTTCAGATTCAAATGACTGATTAATCCGTCCTAATCCACCTCATACTCCTATGTTCATTCGAGTGTATCTGGATATCTAATGATAACGCTGTTAACGTACATCGCAATCACGACAAAACTAATAACCACCTGTTAAGTATACTTGCGTATAGAGATTTCAGATTTGTGTATTCAGATAATCGGTCATTTATGACCTCTTACGATTATTTACAATCAAACTAATTTTTATGAATGAATTTAGTGAGGTGAAGTATATTATGAATGTACCGGTGGGCGAAGTTGGTTTTGTACATTTTTATGTTGGGAACTATTTATAGATATGTACGCCTTATACCCCAGGTGACGAGTAAAAATCGAGGAACCGAATTCAAAGAGGATTGAAACTTGCTGCGATTTGTTGGCTGGTACTAGAAGTATATTATACTAAAAGTCATTGTTCTAACCACTTTTTCCGTAAGCTATTAAAGTTTTTCGAGATAAATGCACTTGAAAACACTAAAAAAACACTGAAAAACACCTCTTTATTCAATGCTTGTTTATTCACGCGAAATGCAAATATCATAGTTTTTGTGATGCATTTCTTCAATCGGGTAAAACACTAGTACTACGAGGAAAATGAAAAGGATCGATTTTTGGTATAACTAAGTAAGCTTTAAATTGAGATAATTCAGATGTAAATATGATAGTTAGTTAGAGAAACGGAGAAAACCTAATTTCTCACAAAAATAATGGGTTTTCCCTTTTTCTGGGTAGCATTCATACCTACGAGCATCTTGCTTATCTCAAATTAAAGCTTATTTAGTTATACAAAGAATTGAACCTTATGATTTTCCTCGTGGGACTAGTATCTTACCTGCTATTTAATGAAATGCATCACAAAAACTATAATTTTTCCACTTCGTGCGAACAAACGAGCCACTTGCAAAGAGTGTTTTTCAAGTGAGATTATTTTGAAAACTATTTAATGCTATGTTTAGACTTAACCAAATTACGTGATTTCAGTCCACTTTCGTGATTTTGCCAAATCATCTCGTTTTCCATACAATCTGACAAATGGAAATCATCTCATTACCTATATTAGTTAATCACGCATAAGCGCATTTTTATATTTTTTTAAGAATAAAAGTGGAGTGTACCATTGCTAAGCAGTCAACAAGACCACTTAGCAATGATCCCCACCCAAAAATGTTCAGCCTAAGCCTATTCACTTAGTGATTGAGCTGGTTTCGTCACCCGATAGACTATACTCTCAGCTCAATCACTAAGCGAATAGGCTTTGGCTGAACATTTTTGGATGGGGATCATTGCTTAGTGGTCTTGTTGACTGCTTAGCAATGGTACGCTCCACTTTTATTCTCAAGGAAATCATCTCGTTTGCCGTGAGTTGTAGAAAATTAAGACAAAAATCACTTAAAAAATGTGCTGAATGAACAGCTTGGAAATTTACAAGAAACGACAGCCGCTGCCACAATTGTTTCCGCTTGAGAATTATGTTTTTTTTTAATTGTGTAAAATTAAAAAGGAAAAAAGGTCTGATTGGATAGCCACCATTGAGGAGGAAGCTAATTTGGCTGATTTTTGTATCAGAAACAGATACAAAGGCTAAGGTTAGTGAAGACTGTTTTTGTTAAATCCAAGTGCTGTGCAGTGTGAACGTTCTTCGGTGCTTTTCGAAGTCACTCGACGAAATCACCTCATTTGCGCCGATGTGAACAAGACATAAGATAGGGAAAGAGTGGTTATAACATTTTTCATATATTTTTTTGTTGTGTTCTTTAACTTTGGCTTATAAATTTTGTTCTAAAATTAATGGTTACGTCGATAAAAGTAAAATAAGATATAGAAAAAAAAAATCCGCTTTAACCCCCGCCCCAACGCGGGTCCACACCCCGCATGCGGGGACTTCTAGTATGTACACTGCTGCTACCAACCAACAAATCGCGCCAAGTTTTAAAACTTCTTGAATTTTTTGCCTTTATCACCAAATATTCGCACTCGTCACCTGGGATATTAAGAGCGAGTAAAAATAACGACAGTATGTAGTAAGAAAGAGCCAGAAAAGATATTTTGTTAGTATGTAGCTGAAACCTATCATAACAAAAAAACGTATTAATTAAACAATTCAAATTACAACACTGTACATTACAAAAACGATAAATATTCAGATATTGGCAACTAATCATTCGGCGGCGTTGAGTATCATTTCCAGCCAGCCAAAATTTCAGTGCAGGATATCTTGTTTTATTTTATCATGGAAATTGCATCAAGAAATTCACTGGAGGTATTTAATAATTCATTGATCTTTTGTAGGTCTTCTTCTTTATTTCTTCACTATTCAGTATGTTTTGCAAATCCAATCATTCATTTATTCAATTTAATAATCAAGCTTTTGCTGTACTGTACTTGTTAATAAAATGCCGAATTTTTACAAATAGAAATTAGCAATGTATTGGAATACGACTGTATGTAGCATAATTATTATTTAATGTATAAATTAGAAAATCCGTTCGTCTTACATTTCAATGGATGCACCGAGTGCTATTTGTATACTTTTAATTGTTCGAATAAAAAGCTAAATCTGTTAAGGTGAGACCTTTCATATTAATCAAATAAAAAAAAGTACATCTTAGAGATTAATAGGAAGTTTTCGTGTCTGTTTAACGACTGTTTGAAAGTTATTGACTGCATTTTTCGTTTATTTTGATTGACTGAACAACACTTGTACTATGTGTTGAAACGTTATACAAATCTGTATTTTCAGAGTTGCAAATAATATTATTAATTATATTATCCTACATGGAAGCATTTCACAGTTTAGTTAGTATACCTAATATGTATTTTATATTGACGTAAAATGACATAATAGTTACATTAAATAAAATAAACCAACATATAGTAGATTCATTTTTCGGAAAAAGAAAAGAAAATGAAACCGGAATATAGAGGGCTACGCCCGCAATTCGAGGGTTTTGTAGCAAGCGCTTATTTTGGCATGTAAATACTGGCTCCCTGTTCTTCTTGGTACCCCTCAGCTGAATAAAAACACCATAATTAAATGTTTTACCCATGATATAGTATCTTACATGCCAATTCACAAAATGACTGCATCTGTCACCTCTCAAAGTAATAGTTTTAATACGAGAAGCTGTAGATAGATATGTATGGATACGAGATAAACTGTCCCACTCTTCGAGATGCTTAACCATTCATATTAAGACGACATTGCAAATTGCAAACTTGTGTAACGGCTTCGAAATTCAGGGCGGCTGGAACCAATTACGGTCTAATATTTTTTCCTACTCCACTGTTCCCCTTTCTACAAATCTCAAGAAAATGCCAAAAATGGAATCTACTCAACATTACCTTTCTCACGACACCCCACTTGGCTATACCAGTGGATAAAAAAAATTTACCTTAATTTCGCCTCTATGTGCCCCCCCCCCCCCCCCTCTTAAAGTTGCCCAATTACAACACAACGCTATCTCCAGCAAATTATAGCATTTCTACACATTCTCGCCGAATTATGTGTGCAGCTTCAGCCGTTCGTAAGATATTCTATGAACAGACGGACAGACAGGTATTTGACCGATTTTGTAAGATTTAAGACACAAAACCCTAAAAAAATTAACTGTGTGAATAGTTATTGTTAGGATCACCAATCACCAATCTTCACCTTTCCAAAGTTGGTTCATTAAATAACTGCAATTCGCACTACGAAAAACAACATGTAAGTAGTACACGCATATCTATGCGTGAGGCCGGTAGGTGTATTTTTGTGTGGATAGTGTCAAAATGCATAACTTTAAGTCAATGTACTATTATTAAATATCATGTCATTGTAATGAAAGTTAGAGGTATTATTGCCTATGATGTTGGTTATCATCAGCCATCAATATTTTTGACCTAGGGTGTGCTTGAGGGGTGCAGGGGTGTGCTAACTGCAACTATAGAAATGTACTATTATTAACCTTTTTGGATGAGATTTTGAAATTCTATTATTTTCGGTTTTCTACGCTAGTGAAATGCCGCTTTTCTGTAAATTTTCATATGTCTAGCTATAACGGTCTCGAAATGCAAGGGGGGGGGGGACAAACTCGGACCACATATTTTCCCCTCTCCCTCTTTTCCCCTTTCTTCAAATTTGAAAAAAATTCCAGAAATGGAATGTACTCAACGGTACCTTTCTTACGATACCCCACTTGCCTGTACCAAACGAAAAAAAAATTTCGACCTTCATTTCCCCTCTATGGCGACCCCCCCTTAAAGTCGACCTATTACGACGCATCGCTTTCTCCAGAGAATTATAGTATTTCTACATATTTGCACCAAATTTCATGCATGTAGCTTCAGCGGTTCGTGAGATATTTCATGGACAGACGGACAGACAGACGGACAGACGGACGCATGACCGATTTGATAAGGGTTTTGTTTTTATATTTTACAAAACCCTAAAAAGGCACCTAGCGCAGTGAAGCCAGAGAAAATGATTTTTGATGGGTATTTACTCTGGATTATCTAGAAGTTTATGTAAAATGAAGATAGTGAGATCCATAATTACATTAGGCAATAGCTTGTTGTAAACTTTAATTTAATTGTGATTTGCCGCATACCACGTACCATTTTGAAATGATTTCAACCAAGATATATGATGCCCAGAATTGAATGTTTCTCCGAAATGACAAGTTTACTTCATATGGAATCGAAACAAAATCTAATGGCCTTCTTAAAATTTTACTTTTAAAGTTTACCTTACATTTGCGGATAACATTGCCAATTTGTTGTCCCAACGGAATGACTTGGACAATCATTATATTGGGAAATCTAACAATTTGAGAATGTCGCTTTCTTTCTCCGATTACGAAACACTTATCACACTGTAGTCCGGATGGCGCAACGGTTAGCACGTTCGCCTTCTACGCACTGGGTTTCGGCTCGATTCCTACTGAATGCGGTAGTTTTCGATAAAAAAGGGGATTTACGTGAGCCCATTCAGCTGTCAAATGAGTACCCATTTATGGGGTAAATAACTCGGTTGAGCGTGTTGCTGATCATCACACACCTCTGCACAAGACCGTCACTATCTAGAAAATGAGATGATGCTAACTCATATCGAGGCCATGGTTCAAGTTGGACTGTTGCGCCAGTTATTTATTTTTTATTTTATCACACTGCGAATCAGGAATCGGGCACCAGTTGTAGAATTGGCTGATCAGTTCATCGAATGAGTCTAAGCCATACATATCCTTATTGATTTTAATGGTCAATCATAAGGCAAGCTCGATAGTTGTCGTTTCAGCAAAACAGCGAAAATATCGCATAGTATGTTGAATATCGAAACTGAAGTTTCTTTGAGGACGAGTGATCCGTTAATGAAACTCATGTGCGTCTTGCTGTTGCTGCTGCATACAATAACCGCCTACCATATTCCTTAATTCTCGGGAAGTGAGTAATCCAGGTAAACTTTCAGGGAATGAAAAATATATTAATTTGTCGTCAATAAACATTTTATATAAATTATCCGCTTGGGGACATTGACTACATTTATATATGGTTTTATTGTTTAGTAGGATCTGGCATACGGTATTTGCAGGAACATAATATGCGGTTCTTCTTGTTTGTAAATTTTGACTATTCAAAGGCAGCATGATTGCCGAGTTATCCTTGACGCGTTGCTCCATCTCATTTCCGTTAATGAATACACACACAAGCTATTGGCTAGTGATAGCTGAAATAGGATTCATAAAAATGAAATTTAACATTCTCACTGAGGTTATAAAATGTAACATTAATCTTTGTGGAGCTATTTGTGGAAAATCCCTCTGGCATACCATACCGGAAACCGAAACTTTGTAATTCTCTAAAGAAGGTATGACTCTGCTTGGCAGAAAAATCTATGTTGAGATCACCTATAACAATTAACTTTAACCTGAGAGAGCTAACGAAATGAATTTTTTTTTCATTTATCGATATTTTCACTGGTGATTTAATGATTGTTTGTATAAAAATATTCACTGTCCAGCTTTTAGTTGAAATTTATTGAATAACAATATGTACAAAACAACGTTTCGCCTATAACGGCATCTTCAGGTTCCTGAAACAATTTGTAATTAAATTATCAATTCCTAATTAATTTATCGCATTAAGCGTTAATATCTTACAAGTATTATTCGTGCTAAAATTAGAATCAAACTACGATTGCGGTGTATTATTATGACATTCTAAAAAGACATTCTTCTTCTTATTTAAAATTGTGAAGTAACTAACTAATAAAAAGCTTATTATAATTATTGGTGATCATTTCACGTTCAGTTTTTGTGTTTAAAGTATTATCATAATATTTGTTAATGTATATCGCTTCTTTAGTCAATAATTTTTCTTTATTATTATCTTTATCAATAATTCTTGTGTTGGAAAATCCCATAACATGTTTATGTTGTAATTGATGTTTTACCAGCTTGTTATGTTGGTTATTATACATTCTATTTTTATTTTGATGTTCCTGCAGTCTTATTTTTAAATGTCTTGTAGTTGAACCTATGTATGATTTATTTATATTATTATTTGTACATGTTTCACAATCAATTTTGTAAACCACATTACTCTGTTTCATTAATGGTATTTTTTGTTTCATATTAGTGTATATTAAGTTCTTTAATTTATCATTTGGTTTATATGAAGTTTTTATATGGACACTCACTATTATTGGTTAACATACTTTTTGGTAATATTTTATTTATTCTTTCACTAATTTAGGTATATAACTAATACTAGTGTATATTTTTCGAGAATTATTATTATTATTATCATTATTGATGCTATTATTGTTATCATTATTTTGACATTGTTTAATTAAATATTTATTTTTATTGATATATTTTGATATTAATTTTTTAGGATAATTATTGTTGTATAGATGTTTCTTAATTTCATATATTTCTTGATCCCAAAATACGATATTACTAAGTTTTAAGCGTCTATAAATATAATTATTTATAATATTGTTTTTTAGAGTATTCGGATGGTCAGAAGTATAATTTATAATATTATGTGAGGCAAATGGTTTGATGTACCATTTTGTAATTATTTTATTACCATTACGAATTAAAGTTGTGTCCAAATAATTAATACAACCATTATTTTCTTTTTCCATGGTGAATGTTAGTGCATCATCAATTGTATTAAAAGAATTAAGTATTGTGTCAACTTCATCTTTTTTGACAATAGCTATGATATCATCAACAAAAACTTTCATATAAATTATTGCATCTCCATGTTTATCTTTTATATTTTTCAGTAATTCTTGTATATATATGTCCGCTATGATGACACTAAGATTACCACCCATTACTAATCCATTAGTTTTGTATATTATGTCGTTATAATTAAAATAGCTATTTTTAAGGCACATAGTCATTATGTCATTGAATATTGTCATTGGTATTTCAGTATTTAAATTATGATATTCATTCTTAATTATATCGATCACTTTTTCCACTTTAATATTCGTAAACATGTCTTTTATGTCTAAAGAATTCATCATATAACTATCATCAATATTAATATTTTTGATTTGTTCCACTAAGTCAAATGAGTTTTTTATGTTGAAATCATAAAATATTTATTTTTTAAATTATTTAATGTCGGTAATATAAATTTAGATAGGTTAGTCATTGGTGAATTAGTACAGCTAACCAATGGTCTCATAGGAATTCCTATTTTATGTGTCTTAGGTTGACCTCTTATTCTGGGGGCTACTGCACTGTAATTAAGGAACTTATTTTTGGTTTTCATATCAATTATTTTCATTTTGTAAAGTTTTCTTAGTTGTTCATTCGCTTTATTTTGTATGTTTAACGTGGGATCCTTATCAATTATTTTAAAGTTATCATTATTTAATAATTCTTCCATTTTGGTGTCATATTGTATCCTGTCCATTAAAACTACTTTATTTCCTTTGTCACTTATTAAAATTAATATGTCTTCATTATTACGCAAAAATTGTTTAGTTTTATGTACTAAATAACCAATATGAAAAAAATATGAAATGAAAATAATTGATATGAAAACCAAAAATAAGTTCCTTAATTACAGTGCAGTAGCCCCCAGAATAAGAGGTCAACCTAAGACACATAAAATAGGAATTCCTATGAGACCATTGGTTAGCTGTACTAATTCACCAATGACTAACCTATCTAAATTTATATTACCGACATTAAATAATTTAAAAAATAAATATGATTTCAACATAAAAAACTCATTTGACTTAGTGGAACAAATCAAAAATATTAATATTGATGATAGTTATATGATGAATTCTTTAGACATAAAAGACATGTTTACGAATATTAAAGTGGAAAAAGTGATCGATATAATTAAGAATGAATATCATAATTTAAATACTGAAATACCAATGACAATATTCAATGACATAATGACTATTTGCCTTAAAAATAGCTATTTTAATTATAACGACATAATATACAAAACTAATGGATTAGTAATGGGTGGTAATCTTAGTGTCATCATAGCGGACATATATATACAAGAATTACTGAAAAATATAAAAGATAAACATGGAGATGCAATAATTTATATGAAAGTTTTTGTTGATGATATCATAGCTATTGTCAATAAAGATGAAGTTGACACAATACTTAATTCTTTTAATACAATTGATGATGCACTAACATTCACCATGGAAAAAGAAAATAATGGTTGTATTAATTATTTGGACACAACTTTAATTCGTAATGGTAATAAAATAATTACAAAATGGTACATCAAACCATTTGCCTCACATAATATTATAAATTATACTTCTGACCATCCGAATACTCTAAAAAACAATATTATAAATAATTATATTTATAGACGCTTAAAACTTAGTAATATCGTATTTTGGGATCAAGAAATATATGAAATTAAGAAACATCTATACAACAATAATTATCCTAAAAAATTAATATCAAAATATATCAATAAAAATAAATATTTAATTAAACAATGTCAAAATAATGATAACAATAATAGCATCAATAATGATAATAATAATAATAATTCTCGAAAAATATACACTAGTATTAGTTATATACCTAAATTAAGTGAAAGAATAAATAAAATATTACCAAAAAGTATGTTAACCAATAATAGTGAGTGTCCATATAAAAACTTCATATAAACCAAATGATAAATTAAAGAACTTAATATACACTAATATGAAACAAAAAATACCATTAATGAAACAGAGTAATGTGGTTTACAAAATTGATTGTGAAACATGTACAAATAATAATATAAATAAATCATACATAGGTTCAACTACAAGACATTTAAAAATAAGACTGCAGGAACATCAAAATAAAAATAGAATGTATAATAACCAACATAACAAGCTGGTAAAACATCAATTACAACATAAACATGTTATGGGATTTTCCAACACAAGAATTATTGATAAAGATAATAATAAAGAAAAATTATTGACTAAAGAAGCGATATACATTAACAAATATTATGATAATACTTTAAACACAAAAACTGAACGTGAAATGATCACCAATAATTATAATAAGCTTTTTATTAGTTAGTTACTTCACAATTTTAAATAAGAAGAAGAATGTCTTTTTAGAATGTCATAATAATACACCGCAATCGTAGTTTGATTCTAATTTTAGCACGAATAATACTTGTAAGATATTAACGCTTAATGCGATAAATTAATTAGGAATTGATAATTTAATTACAAATTGTTTCAGGAACCTGAAGATGCCGTTATAGGCGAAACGTTGTTCTGTACATATTGTTATTCAATAAATTTCAACTAAAAGCTGGACAGTGAATATTTTATACAAACAAATCTAACGAAATGAAGCATTTCTATAAATTTATCTTTTACTTCATTAAAAGAATTACTAGGTGATTTATAGCATATGCATGTACCAAATTCGTTCCAGGTTTTTACAACGAAATTCGTAAACTTGCTTTCGTCATTATTTGGAAGCAAACCTGAAATTGTTCCTTTGTTGAGTTGCAATATGAAGAAATTCCAAATGCTTTTCGCCTAGTAAGAAGTTGAAGAAGAAGTTGAAATGTTCACCATTGAGGGGAAGAGCCTGCAATTTGGACACAAGTTCTATTGAGTTGCGGACCGAGTTCTCAGATTAAAATTAAGATAGTTGACGAATTTTATCGTTAATTGCCTTGGCATGATGATATGCTGGTGCTGAGGTATAAGGGACTACAGGGCGATTAGGATTCCCTTCTTTGTGGACCTTTAAAACGCCATAGATTTTTGGAGCCTCAACGTTCATAGGAATGACTTTCTTTTTGTCCCATTCCTTGGGAAAAAAGGGGTGAAGCTTGTGGATAGGAGCTTACCTCTTCAAGGAGTTGCAGGACTCAGTTGGAGAAGCCTCTTGAGTTTCGCCAATGAGGCAGGTTCCTTTCAGCTCAACAGCGACCTTCTGGTAGGGTCTAGCAACAACACGGGATGAATACCTGAAATTTGTGGTATCACTATGGCTGGCCTCTACGTAGCCCTTAGGTCGCTCTACCTAACCTAACCTTGCCAGTATCTTCTATCCTACAGAAAAAATCTAAAATAGCTAGGACTTTTTTCGTTGGATGAGTACTTTTCTTGACCTGTAGCAAAATGCATCACCAAAGCAAAGTTTGTTTATTTTTTGAGAAAAAAAATGTTTGGAGAGCTACTTTTCGGCGGGCTGGCCCTACTTTCAGAAAGTTAGGAGTAGCTATTAGGAGCTATTGACTGTTTATATTGTTCTGGTCCGAAAACATTTACGGCAATTTTATGAACCTTTTAATTCTACTATATGTGCGCGTCACTTATTTCAAATTGAACCTGAAAATACTTCCTTTAATATACCTCGTTGTATGAGTAGTTTTCTTGTTTCATATTTTACCAATTACAGCACCAAAAACAAATACTTGCTGTGAAAAAAAAATTCAAATATTTATATAGCGTTTTCCTCGGAAAATTCGGAAAGCAGGCGATGATTAAAAATTATATTTTAGTAGATTTATTGCACTTCTAAAATGTAGTTGCGACTTTCCTGTAGAGCGTATGCGAGATGTTGAGAAAACTCAAGAAAAGTTCAAAATCAAAAGCTCAATAGGGTAAAACCTAAAAAAAAAAAAGATTAGTTATCTTAGCAAATAAAAAAAGTTCTCCATTAAAAACATTCACTTACATGCTCCAGTTTCGTATTCCGATTAAATATGGAATACAATATCGGGTAAATGGCTTCACAAGACAGTGCTTGCAAAAAATACATTCAGCTTCGCTAATCAGATTTGAAATATTAAGTGCTTTAGTAAAAGAACATAAAATAAAATTATTACATCACACGCCTAAATAATCCACTTTTACAGTTACTTTGAGGACCATCTCGTAAGTTATTTAATACATTCAAAATACTCTATTGATAATATGGAATCTGTAAAATCCAAATCAACCGAATTGCCACCTTAACAATTCGCGATTGTATACAAACCGCAAAAACATGAATGGCATTTTTGGTTTTCCCTGAGGCAATGCCCCAGGATCAACCGAAAGAATGATTTATTGTACGACATTCAGAACTCTTTAATAGTCAAATTATAGAAGATGTTATATTAAAATCTTAAGTATTTTTTAATAGACATTAAACAATTTGTGTGGATGAATGAATGTCCACCTAAAGATGATCAAATAGCAGAAATAATAACCTTTACCGCCAAGATTGACATTATTTCTTTTTCATGCTCAATAAATTGTCATCGTATGGATATGAATGGCTTGGTGTCATTAGTGCCATGCGTTAGTGGGAAAAACGGTTTAAGTAAAGATTGTGTGGTTATGTATTTTAATTTATGGGTCGCTGACTGTTATGAACTTACTTTTATTTGAAAGAATTAAATTTAAATACATTTCTCATTCTTTGTCCAACTGATAACTAATGCTAGGATTACACGATTGACGATTCGCGTCAATATTTACGCTTTTTTGATGTTCAATCGATATCAATCGTGTAAAGGCACAATTTTTTTACGTCAATTTACGCCAATTTGGTTGACGACTAGATTGTCCCCAATTTCCGTCAACCAAAATTTACGCGATTAGATCAATCATGTAAACGAACCTTTTAGGCACAATTTTTTTACGTCAATCGACGCCAATTGGTTTGACCCCTAGATTGTCCCCTATTTCCGTCAACCAAAATTGACGCGTTTACATCAATCATGTAAACGAACACAAGTGTCAATCGACAGATCAATTGCATCAACCAGTGGTTGACGTCTCGAGCATCAACCACAGGCGTCAATATTAGATCAATTTTGGTGGAAAATTTACAGTTTCATTCTATTGTGTCAACTTCATCTTTTTTGACAATAGCTATGATATCATCAACAAAAACTTTCATATAAATTATTGCATCTCCATGTTTATCTTTTATATTTTTCAGTAATTCTTGTATATATATGTCCGCTATGATGACACTAAGATTACCACCCATTACTAATCCATTAGTTTTGTATATTATGTCGTTATAATTAAAATAGCTATTTTTAAGGCACATAGTCATTATGTCATTGAATATTGTCATTGGTATTTCAGTATTTAAATTATGATATTCATTCTTAATTATATCGATCACTTTTTCCACTTTAATATTCGTAAACATGTCTTTTATGTCTAAAGAATTCATCATATAACTATCATCAATATTAATATTTTTGATTTGTTCCACTAAGTCAAATGAGTTTTTTATGTTGAAATCATAAAATATTTATTTTTTAAATTATTTAATGTCGGTAATATAAATTTAGATAGGTTAGTCATTGGTGAATTAGTACAGCTAACCAATGGTCTCATAGGAATTCCTATTTTATGTGTCTTAGGTTGACCTCTTATTCTGGGGGCTACTGCACTGTAATTAAGGAACTTATTTTTGGTTTTCATATCAATTATTTTCATTTTGTAAAGTTTTCTTAGTTGTTCATTCGCTTTATTTTGTATGTTTAACGTGGGATCCTTATCAATTATTTTAAAGTTATCATTATTTAATAATTCTTCCATTTTGGTGTCATATTGTATCCTGTCCATTAAAACTACTTTATTTCCTTTGTCACTTATTAAAATTAATATGTCTTCATTATTACGCAAAAATTGTTTAGTTTTATGTACTAAATAACCAATATGAAAAAAATATGAAATGAAAATAATTGATATGAAAACCAAAAATAAGTTCCTTAATTACAGTGCAGTAGCCCCCAGAATAAGAGGTCAACCTAAGACACATAAAATAGGAATTCCTATGAGACCATTGGTTAGCTGTACTAATTCACCAATGACTAACCTATCTAAATTTATATTACCGACATTAAATAATTTAAAAAATAAATATGATTTCAACATAAAAAACTCATTTGACTTAGTGGAACAAATCAAAAATATTAATATTGATGATAGTTATATGATGAATTCTTTAGACATAAAAGACATGTTTACGAATATTAAAGTGGAAAAAGTGATCGATATAATTAAGAATGAATATCATAATTTAAATACTGAAATACCAATGACAATATTCAATGACATAATGACTATTTGCCTTAAAAATAGCTATTTTAATTATAACGACATAATATACAAAACTAATGGATTAGTAATGGGTGGTAATCTTAGTGTCATCATAGCGGACATATATATACAAGAATTACTGAAAAATATAAAAGATAAACATGGAGATGCAATAATTTATATGAAAGTTTTTGTTGATGATATCATAGCTATTGTCAATAAAGATGAAGTTGACACAATACTTAATTCTTTTAATACAATTGATGATGCACTAACATTCACCATGGAAAAAGAAAATAATGGTTGTATTAATTATTTGGACACAACTTTAATTCGTAATGGTAATAAAATAATTACAAAATGGTACATCAAACCATTTGCCTCACATAATATTATAAATTATACTTCTGACCATCCGAATACTCTAAAAAACAATATTATAAATAATTATATTTATAGACGCTTAAAACTTAGTAATATCGTATTTTGGGATCAAGAAATATATGAAATTAAGAAACATCTATACAACAATAATTATCCTAAAAAATTAATATCAAAATATATCAATAAAAATAAATATTTAATTAAACAATGTCAAAATAATGATAACAATAATAGCATCAATAATGATAATAATAATAATAATTCTCGAAAAATATACACTAGTATTAGTTATATACCTAAATTAAGTGAAAGAATAAATAAAATATTACCAAAAAGTATGTTAACCAATAATAGTGAGTGTCCATATAAAAACTTCATATAAACCAAATGATAAATTAAAGAACTTAATATACACTAATATGAAACAAAAAATACCATTAATGAAACAGAGTAATGTGGTTTACAAAATTGATTGTGAAACATGTACAAATAATAATATAAATAAATCATACATAGGTTCAACTACAAGACATTTAAAAATAAGACTGCAGGAACATCAAAATAAAAATAGAATGTATAATAACCAACATAACAAGCTGGTAAAACATCAATTACAACATAAACATGTTATGGGATTTTCCAACACAAGAATTATTGATAAAGATAATAATAAAGAAAAATTATTGACTAAAGAAGCGATATACATTAACAAATATTATGATAATACTTTAAACACAAAAACTGAACGTGAAATGATCACCAATAATTATAATAAGCTTTTTATTAGTTAGTTACTTCACAATTTTAAATAAGAAGAAGAATGTCTTTTTAGAATGTCATAATAATACACCGCAATCGTAGTTTGATTCTAATTTTAGCACGAATAATACTTGTAAGATATTAACGCTTAATGCGATAAATTAATTAGGAATTGATAATTTAATTACAAATTGTTTCAGGAACCTGAAGATGCCGTTATAGGCGAAACGTTGTTCTGTACATATTGTTATTCAATAAATTTCAACTAAAAGCTGGACAGTGAATATTTTATACAAACAAATCTAACGAAATGAAGCATTTCTATAAATTTATCTTTTACTTCATTAAAAGAATTACTAGGTGATTTATAGCATATGCATGTACCAAATTCGTTCCAGGTTTTTACAACGAAATTCGTAAACTTGCTTTCGTCATTATTTGGAAGCAAACCTGAAATTGTTCCTTTGTTGAGTTGCAATATGAAGAAATTCCAAATGCTTTTCGCCTAGTAAGAAGTTGAAGAAGAAGTTGAAATGTTCACCATTGAGGGGAAGAGCCTGCAATTTGGACACAAGTTCTATTGAGTTGCGGACCGAGTTCTCAGATTAAAATTAAGATAGTTGACGAATTTTATCGTTAATTGCCTTGGCATGATGATATGCTGGTGCTGAGGTATAAGGGACTACAGGGCGATTAGGATTCCCTTCTTTGTGGACCTTTAAAACGCCATAGATTTTTGGAGCCTCAACGTTCATAGGAATGACTTTCTTTTTGTCCCATTCCTTGGGAAAAAAGGGGTGAAGCTTGTGGATAGGAGCTTACCTCTTCAAGGAGTTGCAGGACTCAGTTGGAGAAGCCTCTTGAGTTTCGCCAATGAGGCAGGTTCCTTTCAGCTCAACAGCGACCTTCTGGTAGGGTCTAGCAACAACACGGGATGAATACCTGAAATTTGTGGTATCACTATGGCTGGCCTCTACGTAGCCCTTAGGTCGCTCTACCTAACCTAACCTTGCCAGTATCTTCTATCCTACAGAAAAAATCTAAAATAGCTAGGACTTTTTTCGTTGGATGAGTACTTTTCTTGACCTGTAGCAAAATGCATCACCAAAGCAAAGTTTGTTTATTTTTTGAGAAAAAAAATGTTTGGAGAGCTACTTTTCGGCGGGCTGGCCCTACTTTCAGAAAGTTAGGAGTAGCTATTAGGAGCTATTGACTGTTTATATTGTTCTGGTCCGAAAACATTTACGGCAATTTTATGAACCTTTTAATTCTACTATATGTGCGCGTCACTTATTTCAAATTGAACCTGAAAATACTTCCTTTAATATACCTCGTTGTATGAGTAGTTTTCTTGTTTCATATTTTACCAATTACAGCACCAAAAACAAATACTTGCTGTGAAAAAAAAATTCAAATATTTATATAGCGTTTTCCTCGGAAAATTCGGAAAGCAGGCGATGATTAAAAATTATATTTTAGTAGATTTATTGCACTTCTAAAATGTAGTTGCGACTTTCCTGTAGAGCGTATGCGAGATGTTGAGAAAACTCAAGAAAAGTTCAAAATCAAAAGCTCAATAGGGTAAAACCTAAAAAAAAAAAAGATTAGTTATCTTAGCAAATAAAAAAAGTTCTCCATTAAAAACATTCACTTACATGCTCCAGTTTCGTATTCCGATTAAATATGGAATACAATATCGGGTAAATGGCTTCACAAGACAGTGCTTGCAAAAAATACATTCAGCTTCGCTAATCAGATTTGAAATATTAAGTGCTTTAGTAAAAGAACATAAAATAAAATTATTACATCACACGCCTAAATAATCCACTTTTACAGTTACTTTGAGGACCATCTCGTAAGTTATTTAATACATTCAAAATACTCTATTGATAATATGGAATCTGTAAAATCCAAATCAACCGAATTGCCACCTTAACAATTCGCGATTGTATACAAACCGCAAAAACATGAATGGCATTTTTGGTTTTCCCTGAGGCAATGCCCCAGGATCAACCGAAAGAATGATTTATTGTACGACATTCAGAACTCTTTAATAGTCAAATTATAGAAGATGTTATATTAAAATCTTAAGTATTTTTTAATAGACATTAAACAATTTGTGTGGATGAATGAATGTCCACCTAAAGATGATCAAATAGCAGAAATAATAACCTTTACCGCCAAGATTGACATTATTTCTTTTTCATGCTCAATAAATTGTCATCGTATGGATATGAATGGCTTGGTGTCATTAGTGCCATGCGTTAGTGGGAAAAACGGTTTAAGTAAAGATTGTGTGGTTATGTATTTTAATTTATGGGTCGCTGACTGTTATGAACTTACTTTTATTTGAAAGAATTAAATTTAAATACATTTCTCATTCTTTGTCCAACTGATAACTAATGCTAGGATTACACGATTGACGATTCGCGTCAATATTTACGCTTTTTTGATGTTCAATCGATATCAATCGTGTAAAGGCACAATTTTTTTACGTCAATTTACGCCAATTTGGTTGACGACTAGATTGTCCCCAATTTCCGTCAACCAAAATTTACGCGATTAGATCAATCATGTAAACGAACCTTTTAGGCACAATTTTTTTACGTCAATCGACGCCAATTGGTTTGACCCCTAGATTGTCCCCTATTTCCGTCAACCAAAATTGACGCGTTTACATCAATCATGTAAACGAACACAAGTGTCAATCGACAGATCAATTGCATCAACCAGTGGTTGACGTCTCGAGCATCAACCACAGGCGTCAATATTAGATCAATTTTGGTGGAAAATTTACAGTTTTTACAGTTTTACGTGTTTTTCGATTCAAACAACATGTAAGTTTTGATTATACCTACTCTTTTTTTATTTAATTTTTGTTAATTTAATTTATTTATAGTTTAATAACAAACTATATTTTGTTTCTAGTGAGTTTGAACATGATAAGTGGAGATTTTTTCAACGATAATTTCGAATTTTCTAGTGCGACGATGCAGGAAAACAATGAAGCAAGTGTTTTTGTGCAACAAACAACACAACAAAAAGTGAATAAAGCAAATCCGAAAGTCACAATTTCATGGTCGCCTGAGGATGTGCGTCTTCTGATCACCTCAGTCGGATTGCAACCGAGCATATGGGATTTTGCTTGCGCCGATCACAAAATTTTTTTTTTTATATTATCGTATAGAAAAACTATAAACTATAACCGATTTTCACTACACAACTAAAAATAATTATTAATTAATATTAAATTAATAATTTTATTCACAAGTTGAAAATATTTTTTTAACTATATTTATGTAGGAGTATATGCTCACGTCCGTCGTCGCAATTTTGTCTGATTGGGGAGAGTCAATAATGCGGAATTCAATTGGTTTTGGCGCAAATAAATATAAGCGTCAACCAATGATCAATTCGATTGACATAAAAAGAGTCAATCGTGTAAATGGTTCGATTGTACGGTTGGCGGTTTACCCTTTTTTTTTTAAATTTTGTCAATCGACATTTTGGTTGACGCTGTTAAAATTGACGTGTTTAAGTCAATCGTGTAACTCGGGGGAACAATCTATTTACGCTTCTGTCTAAAATACGCCAATCGAGCGTAAAACTATTGACGCTAGGTTTACTCTTTTCCGTCAATCGTGTAATCCTAGCATTACACCTGATTTTTTAATTGTTCCATGCGGAATATAGTTTATGTGAATCTTTAAATCCATTCATTTCAGTGACTTTATTAAGCATGATTTCACATTTTTCTTTATACTGACCTACTGTACTGTGGCTCTTAAAAGTTGCTAAAGTCAACAACCCGAGATCTAATCTGCGCCTTTAGAAAAAATTGTTCTTAACCGGTGGTCCCAGAAACCACGCGAGGTTGTCCGGAGAGTTCGAATATAGTAATGGTGGACTTCGGAGGGGGAAAAGCTAGAAGAGCCTTCGATCCAATCGTACTATTATGACTGTCAAATAAAATTATTATTATATTATTTACAGTAATCCCTTGACTTACGTCTCCCTTGTTATACGTTTTTTCGACTTACGTCGTTCATTACTTTGAGACCAAACCCTTGAAATTACGTCGTCCGTCCCTTGACTTACGTCGCCGTTTTCAGCGAAGATCTTTCCAAACACAGGAGGATATTGCGCACAGGAGGTGTTTAATGTTGACGAGATAGGCCTGTATTAGAAACGCATGTCCTCAAGAAGATTTCTTTCGATTGAAGAAAAAAGGGCTCCTGGCTTTAAGGCAGAAAAATCCAGGATTACTTTGCTTCTCGGAGGGAATGCATTAGGTGATTTGAAACTGAAACCTCTTGCTGTTTATCAATCAGAAAATTCAAGAGCTTTCAAAAATGTATACAAGGAAAATCTACCGGTTATTTGGAGGTCCAACAAAAAGGCCTGGGCTACTTCTAATATATATAAATAAATAAAAATATAAAATATAAATAAAGAAATATTTGGAAGCCAATAATCTTTCTCATAAAGCGTTACTAATCATAGATAACGCTCCAAGTCATCCCATAAATCTCAACAATGATGCCATTAAGGTGATTTTTTTGCCTCCTAATACGACCGCGATTCTTCAACCAATGAATCAAGGTGTTAAGGTGCATCCTTTAAGGCCAATTATTTGCGGCGTACATTTCACCAATTAATTGAAGCTATTGAGTTGGGGGACAACAGTGAAATGTCAATTAAAAAACCAGGCCGAAGCTTCGTTTCGGCCCGGAGTCCGAAGCGTATATACCCTAGACTTGTACAGACCTAGTGGTGATACCAAAAGTATCAATTGGCAACGACCATATGCATTAAAAGTGAGTTTCCTATATGGCCAGTTTATAGGGGAGGTTGGCACACATTCAGGAGGACCTTGGCCATTCTAAAAATCAATTAGCTAACCCATTCTACAAATACTTGTCGAATTTTTCAAGTCGCTAGCTTCATTCTATCGAAAGTTATTGCATATTTGAAGTCTCACTTAAAGGGGAGGTAAAGGTTTCGTTTGGTGAACCTTGCGCATTTTTAATAACAACCAACTAGATTCCAGTACAAATATTTTACCAAAATTTCAAGTCACTAGCTTAATTTTTTCGAAAGTTATCGCTTATTTGCCACCAACCAATTAGATCACCCTACAAACATTTAAAAAAAATGTCAGGTCTCTAGCTTCACTCTATCGAAAGTTATCACTTATTGGAAGTTTCATTTGTAGGAGAAGCAGGGGTTTCATTGGTCGGATTTAACGTATTTTCAGTATTAGCCAACTGGATCCTACTACAAATATTTGACCAAAATTTCAAGTCACTAGCTTAATTTTTTCGAAAGTTATCGCTTATTTGCCACCAACTAATTAGATCACCCTACAAACATTTAAAAAAAAATGTCAGGTCTCTAGCTTCACTCTATCGATAGTTATCACTTATTGGAAGTTTCATTTGTAGGAGAAGCAGGGGTTTCATTGGTCGGATTTAACGTATTTTCAGTATTAGCCAACTGGATCCTACTACAAATATTTGACCAAAATTTCAAGTCGCTAGCTTTATTTTGTCGAAGTTATCGCTTATTTAAAATTTTATTTCTAGGGGAGGAAGGGGTGCCTTAGGTCGGATGAAACCCATCTTTAATGCCAACTAACTTAATCTCACTTCAAACATTTGATCAAAATTTCAAGTCGCTGGCTTCATTCTATCAACAGTTATCGCTTATTTGAATTTTCATTTGTAGGGGAGGTAGGGGTTCCTTGGGTCGGATCTTGCCCATTTTCAATGCCAACAAACTTAATTTTACTACCAACGTTCTGCCAAATTTTCAACTCACTAGTGTTATTTCTATCGAAAGCTATCGTAATTAAAGTAATATTTAATTTTTTTAATTTTGTAGGGGAGGTAGGCGTTCCTTTGATCTGATTATGCCCAAGTTACTGTAAGAAAATTACCGTTAGTTTTTAACTGATCGACTTTATTTTTCCAGGGGAGTATAGGATTACCCTCACGAGCAATCTACCAAAGCTAGAACTTTTCATGTTTATTTAATCGGGAGTTATAAATACACACAGTTAAAAATCTCGGTATTTTTTTTAAACCTGGTCTTGGACTACCACCATTTTTAATAATTTTAATTCTATAATCTAAACCCTTCCAAAGTTTACTTCCATTTTAAACCAAATTCGTAATAAATTCTAATACAATTCAAAGTTTACTTCCATTTTAAAACAATTTGTAATAAATTCTAATACAATTCAAACCTTTTTGTGTTCTTTTTGTTCTCGCATTATTTTCTAATCTAAGTTTAATTAAAAGGTAAACCCCACAAAGTATATTTTTTGAGTCTCAAGTCTCACTATAACTACTCGCAGTCAGCTCAAAATATTATGCTGCGTGGCCGAGTGGTCTAGGTCGCAACTCTACAACACGGAGTTCACAGGTTCGATGCGACGTCATGGCGAAAAAAGTTAAAGATTAGCTGGCTAGCCTGCGATGGGCTTAATAAAGGATTTGGAAGTTTAGAAAATTGAAAAAAAAAATAATGGAGAAAAAACTTAGAGGAGTTAAAAAAACGCAGTAAAATTAATATTTTTTCATAGATTATAATATCTGTAGATTAAATTCTAAACCAACAATTTGATTAAAAAAATAATGCCAGAAAAGTTTAATATTTAAACCAGTGAAGTTTACGGAAGCAATTGTAATACTTTCATTTTATTAAAATCTAATACAATTTTGGTGTCGTCATATGTGTAACTCGAATTGCATTTATTAATTTTACATATGTAGAGGAGGTAGGCGTTCTCTTGGCCTGATCATGCCCATTTTCAATACCAACCAATCATCAGATCATACTTCCAATATTTGACCAAAATCTCAAGGCTCAAGCTTCATTCTATCGAAAGTTATCGTGCGAACGGACAGACAGACAGACATGGCTAAATCGAATCAGGAAGTGACCCTGATCATTTATAAATATACATTGCTATACCTCCGGAGCCTCCTTTAAGCTGTTACATATTTCCGTCGTGACAAAACAATATGCCCTATGCCTATACTAAAAGTCTAGGGTATAATAAATACATTCATATTCAAAAAATGAAAGCTTATACATTTATCGCCTGCAGTTGTTTCTACCCTCGAGTTACGTCGCAAATTCTCGGAACCTAACTCCGACGTAAGTCGAGGGACTACTGTATTGTTACGACCTCGGAACATGTTTGAGTAACTTCCCAATGATTTACTTCGAACAAAAGATTAGAACTATGAATTTCTGGAAGATATTTGTACTGGGATCTCAGGGACCACAGCGTGTCCACTACATTACAAAACTATATGTGTGCCCTCCCAGGGTTAAAATGACATTTTAAAAACCTTAGGCCAGATATCTTTTTAACGGTTGGACCGATTATATTGAGATAAAAACTAAATATTGTCGCAAGTCGCACTATCTTTTCCTGAAAACTGTACTTTATTCGGATTAGCAGTTTTCATGTGATGCGTGTACAGACAAATCGACAAATATAAAAAAACTTAAGGTATTCCATTAGTAACAATTCCAACCCAATTTAATTTTCTTTGGAAATATTTGGAATGTACATCATCATCATTGTGGCGCGACAGCCCGACGTCGGGCCTTGGCCGCCTGTGGAATGTACAGACACACACAATTTGCAGATTTATTATATACATAGATATTATTGTATATTATTTTTGTCTCTCATAGATAGGGTTATCAGACTAGGCGATTAAAATAAAAGAACATTTTCCATTTTTTTTTTGTAAAACCACAAAATCCATTAAACAATGTTTTATAGAAGTAGTACTTAACAGTGGTTCCGCTGGCCATTTGGTGAAGGTAGCAACCCCAAGTCATCGTGGTTGACAATGACTATGTGGCCGACTGTGCCTTCTGGGGATACTGCGGGCGATGTTTTCGTTGTCGTTGGCGTTGGCGTTCGGTCCAATTACTCCACTACGGGCGACATACAATGTCGAATGTAACATTTGAGCAAGCGATTTTTTTCTAATCCTGTCTCAAACTACAGAAATATCAGTTCCCGATAAATCTAAAACTGAACTGCTGGGACACTTGGACCGAATACAAGGGTTTCAATTGTTATGGGTCACGGCCACGCCGTTTTTCAAGCCAAAATATGTACCAGGAAGATTATGGAGAAGAGACCCCGTGGCGCGGTGCACATATCTGTGTAGATAGCAATAGGCAATCATTTGGGTAATGGACGATGAGGGAAAGAGGCTGCTTATAAATGCACGAACAGACGGAGTTATGGATCTTCAACTATACAGTGAGTGGCTTCATCCCATAGAGAATATCTATGGAGGAGCAATCCGCATATACTCAACACTAAACTACTTGAAGCAATTCCAGTCGTAAAAAGTAAACAGAGAGACTCACGCCCTCCACTGCGCAACACCCGCGCAGTCTATATAAAAGCACAGGAAGCACGTAAGATGTCATCCCCTCTCCTACCTTTCCAACTGGAACAATAACATTCCAGTCTGTCTCTCTGCCGCGGAACACCCGCCCGGTCCATATAGAGCAAAAGAGATGTCAAATTTCCATCCCCCTTCCTACTTCCTCACTTGTGCCGAATTGCTTCGTTTCTCTCGCTCTTTTTCATTTCCTCATATACTCTCTCTTCAAAGCTTCATCCAGAATAATGTTTGAAAGGGAAAAGTCTTAAGGAATACTGGAAAACCTTCCATTACTGAAAATATGAGAAGCCAATGGAGCTTTCAAACTGTTAAAACATTACAGATCATCACTCATAACTCAGCAAAATGAATTAGACTAACAAGGCAGAATGTCGTCTCTGTGTGTAGGAAGTTGAGATCTGAAAACGCACTCTGTGCGAATGTCCGGCGATCGAGCGGGCTCGAAATACATTTTGTGTATATCAGGAAACTTCCTATTAAAGACTTACAAGTCTTCTTCAGAATAGTGGATGCTAAAAACAAACACGTTTGGTTGAAAAGAATTGGCTAAATAATCTCAATATCCTTTACTTTCAAGTAAGAGAGAGACTTATTTGCAGAATTCCATGTGTTGTTAATTGCCTCGATCCCTTCGGGGGCATGGGCGCGTCAACATTTATTGCATAGCTATGCCTTCTCGACGTTTCGTTAGCATATTTTTGCAGTTGCTAGCAATCACACAAAGCTCGAGAATTTTTACAATTACAAAAGTGTCGATGCTATTTTGCTTTATGGAGCTATGGCCAAAGCTATTACAAGTTAACTTATCTTCCAATTACTTTTATTCTTATTGTACTTCAATTTAATAAATAGTAAAAGACTATAAAGAGACTAAGTTAAAAGAGGATAAATCGTTAAATTTTGAAAAAAAAAGAGGACAACGATTTATTTATTAAAAAAAACATGTCCCCTTGAAAGAGGACGTCTGGTAACACTACTCATAGATAAAATGTTATGCGGAATTGAAGTCTATGAGCTGATTACACCACTTCCTTTGAACCAAGTCTCTGTCAGTAAAAAACTGAATAAGGTGCACAACTTCAAATGTTAACTATTTTTTTTTCGATATTTACAGCAAATTTCTAACGGATTCTTACAATAATTGTTAACGTTCATAAATGATCTTCTAATAATTTGAATATTTTCTTATTTTTTCTTTTTAGGAATATCCAGTGAGTTATGACAGCAGATTCTTATTCACCAACGAAGGAACAAATAAAGGATATAAAAATGGTCAATAGCGACAACAAAAACGTTGTACTCGAAGTCGAAGATCGTCACTTTTTGTTTAAATGTAAGTACATATATATTTAATAGCGTTTTAGTATGTTTCAAACATTTTCATAACTACATGGAAAGTCAATGAGGATTTCCCAATTTTTATCCATATCTCTTAATAGAATTATATATACATGCATATATACTTTTTCTTTTTAAATATACAAACAGCTCCCGTACAAAATACTGAAATACATTCTGAAAAATCTGAATACATTTAAAATAAATTTAAAAAAAATACCCAAAAATAATGTCGAAAGTCGAGATAAATTTTATTTTATGTGTATGTTCCTACGGAAAATCTGATTTGTAGCTAATCTATTAAATTACAGATAATCTCTTTGCGCAGCTGAAATCTTATAATTTATTCAATTGACGTCTACAATACCTTCATGAGTCTAAATAGTAGACGTTGACTTTTTCTTACCAAAAAAAAAATAAATATCGTTCTGTTTTTTTTAACAATTTAAAAAAAAGTAGATGAGGGGGTTCTAATCAGCTCCATTAAAAACAATCGTAATGTTGTATACATTTGAAACTGGTTGATGAATACCAAATAATCCGAACAACTCAACACGACGGTCACTATAATTCCAACATAACAGATGGGAAACAGAGTATCTGCAGAGTATGAAATGAAAATATCGTATACGGTATTTCTAGATTGCATATCCGTAGGATAATATTTTAAGTTTACAGATAATTTCGAATCTAAAGTCGAATTTATTTGTCGTACAGGGTCACGAAGATTTGCAGAAGTAAATTAAAATAAATAACGTATCTTTCAAATTGCGTATTAATCACTACATTTGGAAGAAGAAAAACTTTAATAAAATGAGATGCATAAATATATTGTATTATTATTCAGTGCGATTAAAGTGCTTTAGTGAAACAGATGCACGAATCGAATAGGTGAGTAAGGATTCTTAAATCGGAAGTGTGTAGATTTGAAATATTATTAGTTTCATTGGCTCTTATAACTATGTAAATATTTATTTCCTTTTAACTCACGAATCGAAAACTATTTTTTAAGAAGTTGCTTTCGTTTGTAGTATACCTATAGATATGCATGAATTAATAGATTTCTTTAACATTGAAAACTTTTGTGGAAAACTAACAAAGTAATGATATTAAGGCACATTTTAACATTTTATACGGATTTTTTTTTTAATTTTACTGGGTTGTTTTCTATTTTTATTACATACATTAAGCTTAGTACAGTGTTTGCAGCGAAACGATAGACGATCCGAAATGGCAAATCTCAACATTTGTATTTCGGTTTCTGGTAGTCTGTTCACATACGAAATGCCTACTGGATAATACAATAGATGGCACTGCGAAAAAATTTCTGGTGCGGTAAAAGAGACAGAACACTTTTAGCAAGGCGAAAAGTTTGACAGTTGGCACTGTAACACATGATGTGATATTATTATTCACGATGGCTGTGTCCTTGATGTTTTCGTGAATACTGAAAGATTGGAAAAGAATTAATTAATTCATTTAAAGATAAAAAAGTACAATTATCGCTAGAAAGTGAATGAACTTGCAACACATCAGTGACGTACCCAGGGGAAGGAGGTCCAGATACCTCCCGAGTTTTTATACGAGTAATTCTGAATTACATCAATATATACATATATATAAGTATTTTATCCTTTCCACATTTTCCCTATGGTGTGGAGCGTAAGAACAAGCCACAGTCTTTTCTGGCTTGTCGTAGAAGGAGACTAAATGGGTATGCCAGCAACATGCGTCATCCGAAACCTGTTAAGTGCTAACGAAACACGCTATGTCCCAGAGAGGCCTTTCACCTTCGTGAAATATGACCATATTTTATTTCACAGAGGTGAATAAAATCAGTTTCGTTTTCGAAGACTCGAGTTGAATCCATCTTTATATTACAATATTTGTAGTGTGGTTTGACGGAGAAAAAAATTCACAATTTATGATTATGTAATTTTGGGCGCAGAATCCGAATTTTAGCCTTGCCATCTCGAAAAAGTTGTTCGTTCCGCGCAAACTACCCGAAACTGCTCGAACAATGCTCTTTTTTAACTCTTTTGTCCATAACTTTAAAAATACTAACTTTTGACGAAACAGTGAAAGAATAATAAACATTTTACAATTTTCGTCAAAATTGAACGCCCTCTACCAAAATCCATCAGAGTTTTTTTTTATAGGGAATTCAATGTTATTTATTTGTGTTGTACTACCTTTTCTTCAAAAGTATTTTCAAATTTTTAGGCAAAAGAGTGAAGAAAGATCATCTTTCGAGTAGTTTCGGGCAGTTTTAACGGAACGCATTACTTTTTCGAGCTAGTCAAGTTGGAATTCGGACTCAGCGCCCAAAAATACATAGACAAAAATTAATAAAAGAAATTCTAAAATATATTTTCTGAATCCACTATTAATTGACACGTAAGTACTGGACTAATAGGCTGCTTATGACAAAAGTTGTGCTTCTCTTGAGCATTCAGTCAGAAATTTCCCAATCTGACCATGTAGCTCAGCTGGTGCATTCTTTCAAAAATGGAAAAAATATGCTTGATCTCTTTATAAGAGGGCTAGTGAGGCCTGGGCCTGCGAAGCCAACACCAAGGTATACTCTGCCACTCATTAACGAAAAATATGCAGAGATGAACATTTTATTTTTCTTATCGACTCTCTTCACTGCAAGCCTTCAGGAGTTTTCCTTGCGATTGCCATTCGTCCGAAACTTTCGCCTCTATGACGTGGAGAACAAAATCACTGTTCGCTCTAAAATCCAGAACACAACCCAGATTTCATACACATCCAGAGTCGAGTTCGTTTCCATAACGTTTAGATCCATTTATTCCAGTGAAAAATACCATGCAATTATGCAGCATTAGCGGCACATTTAGTTTTATCAAAGAGGATTGATATTCTACAAGAGTGATCACTCCATAGAACTTTCCCTTCTGCCAATACTACACAGTATAGTAGATACACAAGAGAATCAATACATACAAATCTACCGGCGGAGGTTAAAGTTGTATGGGGTGAGCTTTCTTGTGTAACTTACTATTGGTCAATACATACAAATCTACTGGCAGAGGCGAAAGTTCTACGGAGTGATCACTCTTGTAGAATATCAATTCTCTTTGGTTTTATCTTCTGTCCCGTACCCTTAAAAAATCTGAAGTCTCACATATCCATTAGCTTTTGCTATAAAAACCTAGTCATTGCGTGCTTATATGCTTGACGCATATTGGTTTAAACTCACGCACAACCCAGACCCGAGCCACGGGTGTGTCGGACCTGTGTTGGACCTAGCCCACACAATTATCACCCACGCGTAGATTGTTTGTCCTGGCCCGACAGTTTCGTGTGCGTAGGTTATGCCCGAGACAGATTGCCGGCAGAAGCAAAGCAGCAGCATCCTCTTTGGGTTGGGTAAATGTGCGAGTGAGTTCACCTGGTAAATTTTCTGAACAAAGGGCTTAAGATTTATATGAAAATTTCCTTGGTGCGAGGTAGACGATGCTACCGCTGCCGCTGCTTTGCTTCTACCGGCAACCTGGTTCGGGAATTAGTTGTTTGTTTTGATTTGAAGATTTGAAATTACTTTTCCTTCTTCTTTTTTTTTCTCGACAATGATAGAAATTGACAAATTAGTAACAACTGCATCGTCCCTCTCTGATTCAGACTCAAGATCAAGCAAAAGCCACGATGCATATTCATCTATAGTATAGAAGCCACTGGGTTGTGTTGGGTTGAATATGCGGTGATAGAATCACGCGTGGGCATCGCATGGGGCAGTTTTGAGTTGCCGTGGGTGGTGCGTGGGTTGAGAGCAATATGCAACAACGGATTCTGTTACGTTATAAGTAAGAAGACTAGAACATTTACGATTGACATTTTGTAATGTTAGAATAAGTGAATGAGAAGTCCGGCGGTCCCTCCGAGGGTGAATTTGGCAACTGTAGAGAAAGTTAGAGTATATATATATATAGAAAAAAAAACGTTAAAATTCCGTCATTTTGACAAGGCAGCCGTTTTGTAAAACGAAAGACACTAATGTGGAAAGTGGGTGCCAGACTGGAAAGACCTTTGGCCCTAGTCAAATGATTTTAAGGCCTCTCGCACTTCAAGCAATTTCTAAGGTTTTGATTTCATTTTGTATTACTGAAGTGGGGTTCAGGGAAAATTATACCGAAAGTGCTCGTGAATACGAAGTAAACTTTCGGCAGATTTTCGGAAATAAAAACACAAAAAAGTCGTTTTGTGTATTTTTTTAAATATTTTGAAAACAGGTCACCCTAGCTAAATACGTTCTAAGGCAAAGTTAAAGCTCACTAGGAACTTCAAAAAACGTTCTAATAATTTTTTTCGTATTTGAAATAATTTTCGAAATAACCAAGAGAAAACGCAATAAATAAAACATCTTTGTTCTTTTCTTTTCCGAAATATTTCGAAAACGGGTAATCATCGCAAAAAAAAATTTAAAAAAAATTCGGTACCCGAATGGAAAGTCACACCCAAATTCAAAAAAAAAATGTTGTTAATGTTACGCCATCTGAAATAGTTTTCGAAATACCCTTCGGCAAAAACTTGGAAAACAACAAACACTATTTTTTGTTTCTTTTCTTTTTGCAATACTGCGTAAACCGTCAATTGTATCCAGACACTTTCTAAGACAAATTTAAAGATCACGAAGAAATTCATAAAAAAAAATAACGAAAATTCTTTTCATACCTCAAATTGTTTTCGAGATAACAATGGTATATTTGTCAGAAATTCCAGTCAAAGATTTTTTGATCTTCTTTGTCTTTGAAAGTTTTCGCTTTAAAAAAATTAAAAAAAAACTACAAATAAAAATTGTTGTTTTTGTTGATATACATAAGTCAAATCCCCAAGAAAAATTTTTTATAACAAATCGCAGATTCGAAATCCGCACCCCAAAAAACTTAAATGAAAAAAAATGAACTAGGTATAGTACCTAATTAGTGGGCTATAGGGCGCCCAAATGATTCCTCGACCCGTCGGCCAGAAGACGCATTGTGAAAAGGGGCTTCAGAGTGAATGTAAGGCACTCTCTGAGTTTTTTCTAGAAGCCAGAAAAGCCTGAATCCAAATTTGTACCAAATCAAAATTTCTCAACAATACTCGTACTTCTGGATTTTTTTGTTTTTTATTAGTTTCCAGCTTAGTAGTATAATTAAAATTTATATTTCTAATTATTTGTTATATACAATAGTTATCTATTTATAAGAATAATAGAAGAAGGATTCTAACCACTATTGATTGGAGTGAAAAGGCTTTCCTCATTCCCTTCAAATTATTTCGAAGACTCATTTCCACCCCAAATTTCAGATCGAATTACATATCATCAACTCTATACCACTGACAGCTTCAATTTCTAATGTCTTAATATAAATCACGAATTCTGTGATCTTGTTCACACAAATTCGTTAATAATATTATCACATTAGATTGACATAAGAAATAATCATATTTATGGAAATTATGTTATTTTCATAATCACATTGGCCTTGCTTGAAATTCTGTTGGTAACGTTATCAGAGAAATTTGAAAAAAAAAGAAAATTTTTTGCAAATCATACCCACATCTGTGAATTAATAATGGAACCTGCAAAGAGATATCAATTTAGCATATAGGCATATGACAAAAAAGTCATCACATATTGCCAATGTGGACAAGTAAAATTAGATTGTGTTAGAGATTCGATTGATGTCACTATCTTTCTTATAAGAATTTTGGTTTCAGATGTTTACTGAAAATTATGTACAATTATGGACCGTAATTCGACTAAGTGACACGTGCACTAACTTTAGTCGAAATAGCTCCGCAGTTGCCTACACATTTACATACATAATCGTACTATACATTAATATCTAGCCCAAGACACTTCTGATTCCTGAACGTTTCTCAATGCCCCGATTACAGACCCAAACATTTGGCTGCTTTCTGCCTAAGGCGACTATTAAATGAATAACTGGCGCAACAGACCACTTTTGAACCAAGGCCTCGAGATGAGTAAGGATCATCTCATTTACTCGTACTAGCTTTTGACGATGTTATTTGTGCGGAGATGTGTGACCAGCAACACAATGAACCGAGTTATTTACCCCAAAATGGTACTCATCTCATCTCATCTGGGGGCGACCGGTAGCGCAGTGTGTTGAGGCTTCAGTCTCATGTTTGACTACCGGCATTTCGGGCTCGAATCCCGTCCACCACGACGTTCGTGACCATGGATGTGCAGGAGGTGCATGCTGGCAACTGCATTCTCTGAAACCAATTTATGCCAACGAAACGTCAACTGGGCCACATGGAACATGCTTCTCGACTTGGAAAGACTGGGCTGCAGGTTGATAACCTATGCGGATGATGTTGCCATTGCTATTTCGGGTAAGCTGCCAAGCGTTCTCAGTGAGGTGCTTCAGAACGCTCTCTTTCTACTTACAAATCGGGCCAATTCCTGTGGCTTAAAGGTTAATCCGAGCAAGACTGATCTTGTTCTTTTTACTGGGAGGCACAAGGTGTCTTCTGTCGTGCCCCACAGTGGGAAGGGGCTAGATTATTTTTTTAACAGCAAAATTTCTGGCGCTCATTCTCGACAAAAGGTTAGGTTGGAAACGCAATATCCAGGAACGAGTGAAAAAAGGTACTATTGCTATGTGCTCCTGCAGAGGAGCCATAGGCAGAAGCTGGGGTCTGCAACCAAATGTTGTGGACTGGCTTTACGTTTCTGTTGTACGACCCATACTTATTCATAGTATTGTGGTTTGGTGTTAAGCCCTGCATATGAGTATTGCAGCCAATTGCAGCCTGCTTTGTAAGCTCCAAGGACTAGTCTGCGTCCTCATTAGCGGAGCATTGAGTCTTGGACGTGCGCGATTAACAAAGCCAATGCAAGATGGATTGATGGCAATACCTGCCGTACAATTCGATCGCTGTGGCTCATACTGGAAGTTACCCGATCTGAAAATCTACTGCCGCTAAACAGAAGGCATATTAGCTCGGTGGTGGGTGTTATCACTGGGCATTGTCTCATTGGGGAACATGCTAGGAGACTTCGGCTTCCCTACAATGACTTTTGCAGGAGCTGTGGGGATGTGAACGAAGAGGAAAGTAGCTTCCACCTTGTCTGCTCCTGTCCGGCTCTGGCAGGTAGAAGGAGGTCGTTACTTGGATCCTACTTCTTCACTGACTTGGAAGAGCTAGAAAGCGCTATGTTGGAACAATCCAGGTTCTGGATGGTTCTAACTATCAGAAATGTTGAGAGAGGAAGTGTGTTAGTGGTATCGCAATGGACCAATTTGAGGTCTATGTGAGCTGTGATTTCTCAGAGCAGCCCATCTTCCCACCTACCTACCATCGATGCAGAGATCAGTGCTGGAAAATTTAGCAGAAACATAAATTTTAATGACATGAATAACGCAACAATGGGAAATGATATGGTTTAATAATTAGGGTGATCCTCTAAAGCTTAATTTACATTGCCGCCTGAACAGGATGAACCGGGTGAGCCGTGTGAACCGCATACGGCGCATCCGGCAAACCACATTGGGCAACCAACTCAAAAGTAGACATTATCCAAGGCACGATGGCGGAGGGGAATGAGTTTAAACCGATCGCCCAGCAGAGGCTGAGATGTTGAGGTGTCCCGCATCACCGTCGACGCGTCATATCAAAGTTCATATTCTCGTGGCTGTAAAGGAATTTGGGGCACTTGTTGGGTGTCGGCTCCTGAATTACGGTTTTTGGTGTCGCTGGCGTGTTAAACAGTCTTCAAAGTGGAAAATTAATCCGAACAGTTGCATAACTTCTCGTCGATTTGGGAACGTACTTTAACGCGCGGTTTTTTCTGTACGCGGGCGATATGGAAGGTTGCTTCCACGGACTCAGCACCAGACTGGTCGCATTGTAGTTGCACCGAATATTGTTTGAGTCGCCGTCAGGCGAAAGGCCGAACGTCAACTTCCTCCGGAATACGCTTTTCACACGACCGGGCGAGCCAATTTCGAAACTGAAATGTCGGGTGAAGTAACAACGCCTTTCATGTACCTCTTATAGGAACAGTGAAATCGGAACAAGTTTAACTACTAATTTCAAAGTAGGAAATGCGCCCCAAATTAAAACGAAGGCATGCTACCCTTCACGCGAAGCTTGCCAAAGGCAAGCTTGTTTTTAAATATTTTCACCCGCTTGAACCAAGAATCTTTGCTACGCTCGTTCCGGAGGCATTTTTCAGTGTAAAGTTATTGTTATGATGTTTGCACTACGTAAAGCGGATATCGGCTCAGGGTCACCCTCAAGGAAATTTCTACTTTAGGCTGTACGACCCTATTTTTCGGTATGAAGCTATTGTTGCAATGCATATATGATAGAATTGTACTACCAAAAGCGGATATCAACTCTGGATTTCCACTTTGGGCAGTACGAAACTGCCGTGTATTCATTGATGGAAACGTCAAGTGAACCAATCAATTTGACGTTATTTCTCTTTTGAAAAAGATGCTACCTTTGTTGTTGATTGTTGTACCCAAAGCGAGCGAAGTGAGCGTTAATTTTTGTACGATACTGAGGGTTGTGACCCTTTAAGCGCGCAGCCCACACGAGAGACTGTTGATTAACAATAGTCTCTCAACTTGCGTGTTCTTGGAACATTTACTATGAATAATTATAATCCCGAATAGTTCCTTTTGAGGATAATTATAGTGCTGAATAGTATCTTGTGTGGGCTCCACTCGCTACGTTTGCTCTGCGCTTAAGGGATCACAACCTTCAGTATCGCACAAACATGAACGCTTGCTTCGCTCGCTTTGGGTGTCAGTTGACATTATTCCACTTGACGTTATTACATTATTGGAACCATCCTTCAAAGCCCTACTTCAATGTCAAATATCAATATATTTTATGAAGTACAATTTTGTAGGTATTGCTCACAATCTATTTTGGGGTCTTTTTTCGTGCGATTTATTCCCCCAAATTTAGGGGAACTATTAATTTCGTTTGGGTCAAAATTCATCCTTTTTGGGGCGACCGGTAGCGCAGTGTGTTGAGGCATCAGTCTCATGTTTGACTACCGGCGTTTCGGGTTCGAATCCCGTCCACGACGACGTTCGTGGCCATGGATGTGCAGGAGGTGTATGCTGGCAACTGCATTCTCTGAAACCAGTTTATGCCAACGAAACGTCAACTGGGCCACATGGAACAGTTGACGCGCTATGCCCCACAAGGGGTTAGGGCAATTGAGTAGTAAGCCAAAAATGGGGCCTTTTTTCATAATTTTTTTTGTGTGAGTTCAGTAGGGGGGACAGTTTGCAGAGCATGCCGCTTAGCTAGAAAATATCCATAACTGACTGAACGAAACTTTTGTAAAATACATCTTCTATTAAAGACATCTCTTATAAAAAGTTACCCTATCACACTATAAAATCATATTGACAAAGATCGTTTATAAAAGATCTTTGTAAAAGAGCTTCTATAGTGTAATAGCCGCCTAACACAAATATTCTATACTATGCTTGTATTTTACAGCTTCCCATGATCATGGTTTGTTTTCAATTGATTGATAATACAGCTTCGTAGCATGTTAAACTGATATTCTCTGTAGATACTTTTATTTATTATTTTCGTAACCAGTACAACAAAAGGTAGTTAGTTGCTATATTCTTAACACCCATGCTTTTAGTGATGGCTATTTTTTCTTAATTAAAAATATCCTTTTTACGTTGAATATACATTTTAATATTAAAATCTTATTTCCTTGCTTTTCCGCTAGCTTACAAATAAACTCAACTCATTGACTAATTTTTTAACGAATTATTTTCCATTTTCAGGTGTTTCACAAACAAATTTTGACAAAGCAGCACATTGCTTGGCCGAACTAATTGGCACAGCCGCATTAATCTTCCTCGTTTGTCTATCGTGTGTTGAAGGACTCGGAGCACCGGTACATAATTTACAAACCGCATTGGGCGGTGGTCTATCCGTTTTGGCGGTAGTCTCTGTTTTCGGTGGTATCAGCCATTGTCACATTAATCCAGCTGTAACACTAGCTGCTGCCATATGTCGAATAATAACCGTACCGATGGCCATTGCTTACAGTATATCGCAACTGTTTGGAGGCCTTATAGGTTTTGGCTTATTGCGAGTGGTCACTCCGATGGAAAGCCACTTTAAACCCAATTCTACAGTAGGACTTTGTATGACATTGCCCAACGATAAGATAACACCATACCAAGGATTCTTAATTGAGTTCTTCATAACGACGCTTCTGATTTGGTTGTGTTGCGCATTGTGGGACGCTAGAAATTCGCGGTGGCAGGATTCGGTTTCTATGAAATTCGGGTTCACTGTGGTTTTGATGAGTCTTGCGGCAGTAAGTATGACGGATGAATTTAACGTGCAATAAACTGGAATATTTGAGGCACATTTTTTTAAAACTGTCAAAGTGTATTGGTCTTGTCAACCCGGATGCATATATTCGTATGTTCGACTCCAAATGTACATTTACTCTAGCAAGGGAGCTTCGATAAAATTTACGAGGAAACCTATTATGGTTTTCAGCTCAATATTAGTTGGGACAGTAAGCGACATATACGGACGCGTCCTGTCAAAATATGATAGAAAGATGTTAGTGGGGCCCATACATTCAATTTAAGATAGATACAAGATAGATTAACCTAGGACCCCGCAGCATAGCGGCTATGCAAGCGAAAAACCGGAAAATGTGAGCCCTTTTCTTTAAATACTTTTCTCATAACTTCTAAACGGTATCTTGGATCGAAAAACTTAAAAAAAAATAATAATAAATAATTAATAAATAAATTAAAATCATTAAAGAGCGTAAAATACTGCTCAAAGTCCAATTTCGGATCAGTAATATAGTGAAAATTGATAGTTATTCGAAAAACGTCCGTTTTGAGGCTTGGTGTGAAAAAATACAGATTAGCACTTTTCAAGCTCATAGATCTTTAAAGCTCCAAATGAAAAAACTCAATAAATAAAAGTTTAAGATAATTAATAAGATCGATTTTCAGTTTAACATGCCAAATACTTTTCAAATCGGCTCGTTTTTAAGGGGCTATACCAGTGTGACACTTAAAAAAAAATTTTTTTTACTTCTTTCAACAGTCTACACTTTTAAGAATATCCTGTAAAAATTTCAAGGCCGTACCCCTAATACTCCCCGAATGATAGCCTTCTAAAGAACAACCGCTCGCAGGTATCAAATGTTCCATCTGCCCGGAGGCGGAGCTCTGACGTGTTGTTACCTGAATCTTTCGGCATCATTAACGGCACATAATTAAGAGGGGACACTATTTAAGCTAGAAATATAGTATATCTATAGGGCCATATGAAGCACAGCGTTGCCACTTAAAAGGTATTCTCTTTCAATGTACAATAGTTCGCCAATTAAATCTTTAAACGCGTTTTTCTCGAAATGAGATTTTTCAAATTTGCTGCAATTGTAACTTAAAGAGCAATTATCCGATTGACTTGAAACTTATACTGAGTACTACTGAATATATTTACTCTACAATCACTTAGGAAATTTTTGATTGGATGAAAATTGGCGATTTGGCACTAAAAAAACCACCATTTTATTGGCAAGGAAGCGGATTTTTTTCTCATAACTACGCCATTTTCTTAAATTTTCATATTTTTCGAAAATCCTACGTTGTACAGGAAATACCTTGTAGTTTTCCCTTTTTCGGTTTTAGCTACTCAATCGGCCGGAGTCAGGGCAGCAGCGGAGGAACTTTTTTTTTGGGCTTCCGAATCCAGCGCATAACTCGCTTGGATCCCAATACTTTTCTATGAAAAAATTATGTAATAAAGGCCAAATATGTTCTACATTTTCCGAAACATTTAGTTGAGTACTCTTCTTCCAAAAAATTCCCGAAAATCACCCAAATTTTCAGCGTTCATACTGGTATAGCCCCTTAATGTGGTTGGGAGCGGAAATGCTGAAATACTTGTTTAGCAATTTCAGGCTACAGCTAAAGTTTTATTTTAGTCTCATTTCATAGATAATTAAATTTCATTTAAGAAGTGTTTACTGGGTAGCTTAGGGCATACGAGTAATAACACCTTTTAGAGTTTTTCTACAAAACCCTTATGAAATCAGTCAAATGTCCGCCTGTTCACATAAATTGCGAAAATGGCTGAAGCTACATACAGATATGAAGGATTGCTACGATTTGTGGTTAACAGCGTTTTCCCACTTGCCGATATTTTTCCGGGATGCCGGCCTACATTCTTAAGCTGGAAACGCACAGTGTACGCTGAAAGCTTAAGACGGGGAAGCTCCGTACACGATACGACGATCGTGTATCGGGGACAATTTAATTTCCCCACGGTGTCTCTGAACGATTTTGTGCGAAGTTTCCTTTGTATACGAAAGTTCTGCAGTTCTACATATACATACGTATGTTTTTTATTTCGTCTGCATTATGATCCTCTTGTGGAAATGATCTTACAACTGACTTCACTTTGCCAACTCCTTTTCAAATATTTTCCCTTTGCTATGAGGTGTTTTGACTCTTATTTAGATTAATGATTTGAGACTTAGCAAATAGGGTCTGAGTAAAATTTATTATTCGGACGTCATTTCAATTTTTAGAGAAAATTTGCTTATCTAAATATTAATTGTGAAAGTTAATGTACATGTGCAGAACTTTCGTATACAAAGGAAGCTTCGCACAAAATCGCTCAGAGAAACCGTGGGGAAATTAAATTGTCCCCGATACACGATCGTCGTATCGTGTACGGAGCTTCCCCGTCTTAAGCTTCCAGCGTTCACTGTGCGTTTCCAGCTTAAGAATGTCGGCCAGCATCCCGGGAAAATATCGGCAAGTGGGAAAACGCTGTTAGGCTTTTCATTATTGGCCAAATTCAAGGAGGAGGGGAGGGGGGTCTCCATAGAGGGAAAAGTAAAATTTTTACTTGCCGCCAGCATGTGGGGTGTCGTATCAAAGCGCTGATTGAGCACATTCCATTTCCGGTATTTTTTTCTGATTTGAGGTAACCATAGCGGAGTGAGGTGGTGCAAAAGACAGATTTTTCTGGACGCACTGCAACTCAATGAAGAAAATATTTTATTTGAGGTTTAAAAAAAAACTCCGGAAAGTGGTGAATATTTGTTTAACTAATGACCGCATGGAATCGAAGCCTATTTAATTAATAAAGAAATCTGGGAAAATGTGAATATCTTTTGAACCAATGCTCGTATGGAATTGCGGTTGATTTAATTCGATTCAGAATGATCAAATACATTAGGAACCAACCTAAAAGTGCAATATAAGTTGCTTGAACTTTGAAATTATGAAACAAATTAAATCATTTAATTATTTAATTAATTAAATTAATTAATTAGTTAATTATTGTATTTTTAATTATTATTTTATTTAATTAATTAAATTAGTCTGATAAAAGACGTAGCAAAACCTTTATAAACAATGTTAAGATAACTACAAGTTGAGACTAAAACAAAACTTTTAGCTGTTATATTTACTGAGAATAGAGCTATTAAGGCCAAAATCGCTAAACAAGCATTTTCCTCACAACTGCACTAAAAACGGGCCGATTTGAAAAGTATTGGGCACCTTAAACTGGAAATCGAAATAACTTCAACTTTTATTTGATGGGGTTTTTCATTTGGAGCATCCATTCCGGAGATATATGAACTTAAACGCGATATAGTGTGATTTTCCTCCAAAGCCTCAAAAAATGACGTTTTTCGACTATCAATTTTGACTATACTACTTAACCGAATTTTGACTTTGAGCAATAGATTCGATGCAGTATTTGACGCTTTTTAATTTCTATCGCACAAAAATTATCAATCAGAGGCACTGTTTAGAAGTTATGAGGATAATATTAAAAAAAGGCTGAAATTTTTCGGTTTCTCGCCTGCACAGTCGGTCAACCGCGGTGTCCAAGATGGGCCCATCTCCTAAAATGAATGTATTGGGACCACCAACAATCATATCAAACTGCATTTCTCTATCATATTTTGCAAGGTTAAATCGTTTACCGTCCCGACTATATGAAGGAGTAACAAAAAATCGTCGCCCAAGCAAAAGTTTTATTGAATAATATAAAGATAGCTTCCTCACTTATTAGACGCGTCCGATTCGCTTGGATCGGGATCAGTTTCCTTAAAAAACGGCTGATCCAGGCAAATTTCAGCTCGGGGGTTGGTGTTGCTAAATGTATTATATTTTGGTATTCACATCACTTTATAATTTATCCTAGGAAACGAGTGCCGATATATGTAAGGTGATTGAAGGAAAAAATTCAAGAAGTTTAGAAACTTTGCACGATTGTCCCCACCGGTGGGGGTGAGCTCGCGCGAGGGGAGGGGGTTAAACAAGAGTTTTTCTGTTTTTTTTTGCTCGTATTTTCGTAACTATCAGTCCAAGCAAAAAAAAACTTTCTGAGGTAAAACTGAAGATCACAAAAAATATATAAAAAAATGTACGGATATAACCAGTTTTTCGTATCTCGAAGAGTTTTCGAGATAATCTTACTTGAAAAACCACGTTTGTCAAGTACTTTCTTTCCATACGAAGTGGACAACTCATCTATTTTTAGATGTATTTCATCAAATAACGGGTAAAATACTAATCCCATGAGGAAAATATGTTTTTATTGTATGAAGAGCTTTTTTTTTCGGAAAAGTTTGCACGTGCAGAGCAGCTTTATATTTTAGGAAATTTAATATTTTTTCAAAAAATTCTAGATGACTTTTCAATGCTGAGAAGAGAGAGATGAAGGAAGGATAATCACAATCTGTGTACACTAAATTTCCTGTAGCAATTTCACCTCTTTCCGTCTGGTGAAAAGTAAAGTGAGAGACGCGCGCCCTCTACACCGGAACACCCGCCCCGTCCATATAGTCCCGAATTAACCTGTCAAACCAACATTCCCCAATTTCATTTCATTTCCCCGGAACACCCGCCCGGTCCGTGTGGTAGAGGAACCAAGCTACCAAACAATTGCATCGATTCTCTCGGGTAATTACATTTACTTATTCTCTCTCTTGTCTGGACAAATGCCTTAGGAATTAATTAGCGGTGTTTACATTTATGTTTCGTTAAGTCCACTTTTTAAGAAGTTGTTTCTTCCTTTTTCAAAGTAACTATTATATCTACGGGCATCGATCTCAGATTAAATCTCATTTATACTCGTAGTTACAAACAAACTCGATTTTTATCATTTTTCTCGTGAGAATATCTTTTAACCCGTTATGTATTTGATGAGAGACACTACTAAAACGATGATTTTTACACTTCGTGGGGACAAACGAGCAATTTACAAGGGGTATTCTTCAAGTAAGACTTTCTCGAAAACAATTCAAGATACGGAAATAGTAGTTTTAAATTTTTTTTGTATTTTTGTTGGTGTTTGTCTCAGCAGGGTATTTGCTAGAATTGATAGTTACGGAGATGTGAGCAAAAAAAAACTAACTTCACTTTAACCCCCGCTGCACGAGCTCACCACCCACCGGCGAGGATTTTTAGTAAGATATACTCCTCTTATCAATCAATATTCGTGTCATGTTTCAAAACTCCCTGAATTTTTGCACTCGATTTTGGTTCGTTTCGTTTCCTAAGGTAATTGGAATGTTTCATATTAAACTCTCTCCCATTCACTTATGAGTTGTGATTCAGGATCGGATGCACCTATTACCATATTTATTTGATACGTTAAATTCTATCCAGTCAATGTAAACATGATTTCATTGAAATCCAATAAAATATTGTATTTTAACATTTTTATCACTTTTAGGGTCCCCTTACTGGTGCGAGCATGAATCCTGTTCGGTCTTTGGCACCCGCCTTATATGCTCTTAACTGGACTGATCATTGGGTTTACTGGGCTGGCCCATTTCTTGGAAGTATCTTCGCATCCATATGTTATAAATACATTTTCCATCGGGCTGCACCCAAATGTTGTTGTACAGTTGCTCTACTGCGCAACGAATTAAATGCAGAAATCAAATAGAAAAAAATCACTCGACTGTAATATTATGGTAGGTTAAAATTGTTTTAAAATCCGAATTTACTATTATGTTTAAAGAATTTAATTTTAAGATATTGCCCCATTTTATGTATTTTTATATGAAGTACAAGAAATGTGATATATTGCGTTGTTTTAATTTGAATGTAAGACTAATACTCATCCGGTTGCTTGACTGTTTGCAGATAATCTACTTCCGTTTCCAGGATTTTCAGAGCGGCGCTTTTGTAAGAGATCCTCGAAAAAATCAAAAAATTTTATCTCGATTTTCAAAATTTGATTTTAGGAGTTGGAAACGGGACAAGATTTTTGAAAAAGGACTTCAATTCGTTGTCGATTTGGGCTTTGGGACTTTGCTCTCTCTGTCTCTCTGTTCCTGTTAATTCCTTGTGGGTCATAGGGCTATAACCATGCCTACTTTCCACCTCGTCCTGTTCATCGCCATCGCTTTCAGTTCACTCTACGACTTGCCTATTGAGGTACCCTCTCTCATAACCGATCTTCTCCAGGTCGTCAAACACGGTGACTTGCGCTGGTTCCTTGCGGGTTTCAATCGAGGGCCTGTTGAGCAATGTTGTTCGGCCTGATAGTGCGATGTTGATGTGGTCGCTACATGAAAAGCCGTTTCGAAAGCTGTTCGGGCATCACATGAAAATCGCTAATCCGATTGAAGTGCAGTTTTTTAGCAAAAATAATGCTTAATTTGCAGTAACATTTAGTTTTAATTTCATTGCAATCAATTTTACCTATCAAAAGACATCTGGATTTTAAGGTATTCAAAATATCATTATTATCATCAAAACCATTCATACATACATTGTTGAAAGTCTACAGTTCCCGGTAGGGAACGGCAATTTCATTTGAATATCCAAAAAAATGTGTAATTCACCTCTCACCTCAGTAGCTTTAGCGCAAAGTTCCGCCGATTTGTGTTTTATGACTCATGTGAAAAAATGAAAAGTATCTATACCTCCCGATCGAATGAATCCGAAAGGCTAGCAACTTGAAATTTAGGTCAAATGTTTGTGGTAGGATGAAATAGGAAAATGGGCAGTATCCGATCAATATCTATGTGAAATGATGAAAAGCATCTGTAACGTGCTCGGTGGTCGTTCGGTCACCGCTCTACGATACTAATCTAGAGCTCGGAGTTCATATCTCGGCGCGATCAAAAAGTGCCTGCGGGTACTAATAGAACTCCCACAGTGCTCCGAGCTTGCCAGTATAAAGACGGTGCGAATCGGGTGCATGCTAGCAACTGCACTTCCGAAAAGTAGATATGCTATCGAAACGTCAACAAGGCATAGAAATGCTGGAGATGTTGACGCGCTCATGCCCCTGGAGGGGTCAAGGCAATTAACATCGGTAACCCCCGATTCTCGGCCTTGAACATCAATTTCTATTGAATATATGGAAAAATTTAAACCTCACCTTACTTCATTAGCTTAGCGTAGAACTCCACCGATTTGTGTTTAACGACTCATGTGGTGAAATATCGGTTGACACAAAGCTTGTGTTATTTTTTTTTTCACCATAAGGTGAATATGTTTGTAGTCATAATTGAGAACGATTGGACAGCACAACCTGCGGAAACAGTTGAAAGCTTATGTGGGAATTTCATTGCCGGCGGAAGCATAGCAGCGGCATCAACTGTGTCTTTGGTAATGTGCTTTCTTACACCTACCCCACATGAGCAAAGTTTTGTGCAAAGTTTTCAATGAAACCTCCTATTTCTTTTGCTGATTTGCGAAAGGTTGACGATTTTGAATACAATGTACTTATCAGGCTGCTTGCCAGGCACGTCTCTTGCTAGATGATGATCAGCATTGGGATGACACATTTTCCAAAGCATGTGTCAGTGATAATTCATATCGATTTCGTTGTTTGTTTGCCATATTACTGGTATTTTGTAGTCTTTCGGATATTGAGTTGGAATTCGAATTTGAATTGGAGTTGTGGCATAATTATCAAAATAATTTATTGAAGACTTTTTACACCAACTTCAGGCGAGTAACAAATTAATAAGGATTAGGCGACGGAAATCGGGTTCAGTGGAGTTGGCTGAAACATTGTGAAATGATTTATCGAGTATGATAGCAGAAAAACGTTTGATATTCGATCGTGTATGTCATAGCGTAGACGGTGATTTGGAGGAAATCCTATTTTTAGATGCACCCAGTGGTACGGGGAAACATTTCTCACTAAAGTCATCTTAGCCCAGATGCGTATTCAAAGGAAAATATCAATTGCTGTCGCCTCACCGGAAATAGCCACCGTATTGTTACCAGGAGGCAAAACTGCCCATACTACGTTCAAGATCCTGATTTACTCTGACCATCCGGACACTCCAGTGTGTACCATTCCTAGAAACAGTGACAAGCAAAGCTTCTGCGCAATTGTTCCTTATTAATATGGGCTATAGTGCACTATGGCGAATCGGAAAGCGGTTGAGGCAGTAAATACTATAGAACATTACGTGATATCAAACAAAATTGAGGCAGTAAATACTATCTAGGGACCCGGGAGCGTCCCGCCCCGCCAAAGAAAAAAAAAAATGGAAAAGTGACCAAGACTTTGTTTACGCGACACAACAAGTACGGGTTTTCGGACCTCTGTAGCTCCGGCCCCGGATGCTTGTTCGAGCTCAAATTCGGTATGGTCATTGTCTCAGGTCATCTTACAAAGTGCTGCAAATTTGATTTCGATACAAGGAAAAACACCCGAGATATGATAATTTGAAATTGACTATTTTTCAAATTTTTATACCCTAGACTTTTAGTATAGGGTATATTGTTTTTGTCACGACGGAAATATGTAACACCTTAAAGGAGGCTCCGGAGGTATAGCAATGTATATATATAAATGATCAGGGTCACCTCCTGATTCGATTTAGCCATGTCTGTCTGTCTGTATGCCTGTCTGTGTGTCCGTCTGTCCGTCTGTCTGTCCGTTCGCACGATAACTTTCGATAGAATGAAGCTAGAGCCTTGAAATTTTGGTCAGATGTTGGAAGTATGATCTAGTTGGTTGGTATTGAAAATGGGCATGATCAGGCCAAGAGAACGCCTACCTCCCCTACATATGTAAAATAATTCAATGTATTTATAACTCCCGATTAAATAAACATGAAAAGCTCTAGCTTTGGTAGATTGCTCGCGGGGGTAATCTTATACTACCCTAGAAAAATAAAATCGATCAGTTGAAAACTAACGGAAATTTTCTTACAAAGAACCCCGTACTACCCTACTTTTCAGGTGTTTTGTCCATAACTCTTGAACAAATTGACGTATACATCTGATTTTTGGTATGTAACCCTGAAGTGAAAAGCTGCTTGGGTTTTAGTAAGTTGGACATAATCAGATCAAAGGAACGCCTACCTCCCCTACAAAATTTAAAAAATTAAATATTAATTTAATTACAATAACTTTCGATAGAATAGCACTAGCGAGTTGAAAATTTGGCAAAACGTTAGTAGTAACATCTTGTTAGTTGGCATTGAAAATGGGCAAGATCCGACCTAAGGAACTCCTACCTCCCCTACAAATGAAACTTCAAATAAGCGATAACTTTTGATAGAGAGAAGCCAGCGACTTGAAATTTTGGTCGAATGTTTGAAGTGAGATTGAGTTAATTGGCATTAAGGATGGGTTAGATCCGACCTAAGGAACCCCTACCTCCCCTACAAATGAAACTTCAAATAAGCGATAACTTTTGATAGAGAGAAGCCAGCGACTTGAAATTTTGGTCGAATGTTTGAAGTGAGATTAAGTTAGTTAGCATTAAGGATGGTTTAGATAAGACCTATGGAACCCTTACCTCCCCTACAAATGAAACTTCAAATAAGCGGTAACTTTTGATATTGTAGAATGAAGCCAGCAACTTGAAATTTTGGTCGAATGATTGAAGTGAGATTTTGTTAGTTGGCATTAAGGATAGGTTAGATCAGACCTAAGGAACCCCTACCTCCCCTAGAAATGAAATTTTAAATAAGCGATAAAAATAAAGCTAGCGACTTGAAATTTTGGTCAAATATTTGTAGTATGATCCAGTTGGCTAATACTGAAAATACGTAAAATCCGACCAATGAAACCCCTGCTTCCCCTTCAAATGAAACTTCAAATAAGCGATAACTTTCGATAGAGTGAAGCTAGACAACTGACATCTTTTTTTTTAATGTTTGTATTGTGATCAAATTGGTTGGTGGCTATGATGGGCAAGATCCGATCCAAGGAACTTCTACCACCCCTTCAAGTGAGACTTCAAATAAGCAATAACTTTCGATAGAATGAAGCTAGCAACTTGAAAAATTCGACAAATATTTGAAGAATTGGTTAGTTAATTGATTTTTAGAATGGCCAAGATCCTCATGAATGTGTGCCAACCTCCCCTATAAACTGGCCATATAGGAAACTCACTTTTAATGCATATGGTCGTTGCCAATTGGTACTTTTGGTATCACCACTAGGTCTGTACAAGTCTAGGGTATGTACGGTTCTTGTTCTCTTTTGACCGGTCTACAGCCTCGTAGGGAGCGTATCGAGGTCTGCTTTCTTTTCTCATGGATTGACTGTGTCCGAAGGGTGTGCATAGGCTATCATTTGCTCTGATCCGTGCAGTAGATAAAAAGATACATCCAAAAAACATATCAATCCTTCTTACGGCTGAGGAGTTTTTCTTGGCTGGGATTTTTTTTACAACAGAGTTGTTTTTGTGAGATAGAACATTAAGTGATATCAAACAAAACGACCGGCCCATGGGCTGTACTACATTACTTTTCTGTGGCTACTTTGCAAGTAACACCCCGAGGGATGAGGGCTGATGAAATAAGTGCATGTCTAAAAAGCTCATGCCCATGAAGCATTGTCATACCAATGCATTTTCAGCCAATATGCCGGTGCGAACTGAAGGTAATTCAAACAGCCAAGAATTTTCAGATCTGTTACTGAAAATTGGTGTCGGCACATATGAAACATATTCGGAAGAAGAAAGGAAGCTTATTCTGCATAATAATTTATGTTGTGTAGTTCAATCACGGCCAGACCTAGTTTCTTCAGTGTATGGCGATCCTGCAAAATTTACTTTTCATGAAAACTCTTGGCTTTGCGCAAGATCTATTTTGACTCCCAGGAGCGACCAGGTATTTGCAATAATTGCTGAAATATTTAAATGCGTTCCTGGTGAATATGTTAAATAGCTTAATCAACCGAGTACTACTACGACTACTACTTTGCCTTAACCCCTAGTGGGGCATAGCGCGTCAACTACCCCTGCGCGCAATCGTACTCTGCTCTGGGCAATGGGACCCAACTCCCCAAAAGAGTTACCCAGAAAATGGGGTTCCATTTCATGGCATGCAAGGCAATGCATTTATCACTCTTCCGCAATGTGTGACGTATCGACTGTCATTTTCGTCTGCGTATCAATTTGTCGATTGGCATCTGCCACTTACGCCGACTTAGCTCTTCATTTGATATTGTTTCGGGCCAAAAAATTCTCAAAGTTCAACGAAGACATGAGTTGACAAAACTTTCAGCTTTCTGGTAATTCTTACGGAAACTTTCCATGTACTGCTTCCATACAGAAGCACAGACAGTATCAGAGAGCGAAGCAGGCGCAGCTTGGTCTTGATGCTGACATAACTGCTTTGCCAGATTTTGGACAGCATGCTGTATGCGACGAGCGTTGTTCTGCTTTGGGCCACCATTTTCGGCAACAAAGCTACCCAAACGAAGTTGTCCACCTTTTCACAAGCTGCCCATTAATATTGATGGCAATAGGTATAGGATTTCTTTTTCGCAATGGCGGGCTGAGAACCTTGGTCGTGTTGGAACTAATCTCTAGCCCAAGCTTGCTTGCCGCCATCGCACCGCCATTACTGGCGGCTTGACTTGGTTAACAATGGTCAACGACCACTGCCGTTCCAGGGGGCGCCCACGAGGAGGACTATGGAAGAGGCATTTTTGCCCTCCTAACTAACTAATCAACCGAGTGACGAATCGAGAAGATTCTACCAGTGGCGTGGCGTGATAATTCAACTAGGGGAAGCAATTGGTATTAAAAATTTACTATTATTATGCTTTCCACAAATTTACTGCGTATTAATTGAACCCCTCTCGTTAGCTACTTTTAACATTTCTAATATAAAAGCACCCAGGAATCACGAACGGGGACGTGAGAGTAGGTATACTGTATTTTATCAGCATTTTAATTCCCATGCTACCAATATATAATAATTTACTTTTAAATAAATAATTGTAAAAATTATATGTTGGTCGACTTATCAAAAAAGCAAAGCTGTAACTATAAGTATATAAATAAAGCATATTCGAATTATTAGAACTACTATAACAATAACAACAATAGCAAAAAAATTGCAAAATAAATATCCATACACTCATAAAGAAAGTAATCATGTTCAGCGAATCAAAATTTGAATAATAAAAACAATAACAATACAATAAAAATTAAAAATAATTCAACTATTTACTATTTAAAAAATCACAGTTAGTGAGTAAAATAAAATAATATTAATTGGGCAATAAATATATTACAAGTCAAAATAAATAATAAGATCCGTACATACTATTATTTGTAATTTAATTCTATTCGTCTTTCTTTTTTTGCGAATTCATCTATAATATCTGTAAAAAACTTTGCTCACACAAACATGATTTAAGGAAAACCTTTTCAATTGACATTATTGCCAAGTCGCTAAGCCGTTGTTCGCCTGTACAATTTCTAAGATACGTTTTAATCCTTTTTAAGCAAGAAAAACTGCGCTCTGCGGACGCACTGGTTACTGGTAATGTTAAAACTAAACATATTAATTTATAAAATTGTGTGAAGCTATCTTTTAATTTGTTATTAATGAAATAGTTAAAAATACCTTGAAAAGATTTTCCCTGCAAATCAGAATCAGAATAAAGCACAATGAGTTCAGTCTTTAATGAAATATGGTCAAATATATCAGCATAAGTTTTAGTTAAATTTAGTAAAAGATTGTCCGGAAATGTTTTCAAATATTGGTTAAATTTAGAAGAATCTAATAGGTTTAAAAATGTGAAACTTGCTAAGGATGAAAATCTTGAATTTATTTCTGCGGTAATATTATCTATAATTTCGACATAAATACGTGTAAAGAATAGTTCAACATTTTCATTACTGTCAACAAGGCACCTGGCTTTTTTCCGGCGTTGTGGAGTTTCGCAAATAGATGTGGTTTGGGTCCAAATTTCCGTGAAACTATTTCTTAACGATTGAAGTTGATTTTCAAAATCTGTAATTTTTTGAATGCAGTACATTATATCAGTTTGTTTACTTTGAAATATATCGAAAAGTACGTCGGTTTGTGGAAAAATTTTAGAAAAAACATTGAGCAGGAAAACAAACTGAAAATCTGTAAGTAAAACAAGAAGTCCCCTTGCGCTATTAACGGTCTCGCCATCCCACTTTCCACTCTCATTTTCAATGATATATTCAAAGAGTTCTTTTAATTGATCTAAATTATCAAAAATGGTTAAAACTAATCGACCATTAAAAGTCCAACGTGTTGGAGCTAATTTTGGAAGCCTTTTTTTGAGGAATAAATCTAGTGCAACTGTTCTCTTTGTTGAATGATTAAAAAATGTTGAAAAACAAGTAATAGATTGAAAAAAAATTCGACATTCGCGTATTTTATCGCATGATTTAGATAAAACTAAATTTAACCGATGAGCGAAGCAATGAATATATATTGCGTTTTTATACACATCCTTTACACGTGTTTGTAATCCAGTTATTTTACCAGACATTACCGAAACCCCGTCATAGCTTTGACAAATAAGTTTGTTACCGCAATTGAATTTTTGAACAACATCTAAAACATGGTCAAATAAACGCGACGCAGTCTGATCATCAGAAATATCTGTAAAAGTTATGAAAGTTTCTTTAACCTCACCGGAAGGAGTAATGTAACGAAAGGTTGTTGAGAGTTGAGAACGACATGAAACATCGGTTGTTTCATCTAATATTATTGCTATAAATTTAGTTTGCTGAATTTCATTATAAATCTGTTTTAATAAAATTTTAGAAATGCTACTAATGAGATCGTTTTGAATATAATTTGATATTCCGGAAAAAACAGTCGCTTGCTCCAAGTGAGCTCGCAAGTCCGGATTATATTTAGCTAAAAGATTTAAAAGTTCAACGTAATTTCCCCTATTGCAAGAATTCACATTTTCATTGTGACCACGAAATGCCTGTTCTTGACATCCTAAATGGCACACAACGTCAATTAGCATTTTTAGTATATCTCGATTTTTCGAAACTTTCTCATTGTGCAATATTATTGAAGATCTATGTTGGCTACTTAATAATTCTACAATTCTAGGACCGGAACCGAACTTGGAAAGAAGAAGTACTGACTTTAAATGATCAACGCTTTTCGTACCATGCCTGTCCACAGCTTTATGTAAATTATTTAAGTCACAAAACCCGGTAGTTCGCCAAACATTTGAATCATTTGAAAATAACAAGCATGGCCAACAAAATAATTTTTGCTTGGTCTTACAACCGGTAATCCATTCCGTATCTTCATAAATCTTAGCAGTAAAATGCCTAGTACATCTTTTTGTTTTAGAAACAATTTCCAAAATCGGTTTCGGTCGACCCTTTTCGATAATGTCTTTTTTTTCTGCGAAAGATCGAGATCCAAAAGACAATCGAAAAAGATCATCAACAACACAATATTGATCCATGCTACTTTAAAAACAAATCAAAACACTATAAGCAATTATAAGCACCTAGACCGATTAAAAAACCCCTTCACCTTTTCACCAACAAAAAGCACACAAATCGCACTACACTAAAGCACTACACTAGAGCAAATGAGTTTTAAATTTAACGGCTCATTCAATTCCTTGTGACGTCAATGACTTGAGGCAGTATTACCATCTCCCACTTATTTTTTCTTGGAATTTTCCGTTAAATGGTTTTCGATTAGATATAAGTTATTGAAATATGCATAAATATCCCTATAATTGAGTTCGTCTCTTACTAATACTCGTATACACTAATAATTCTATGCGAAATCACTTCTTCTCGAATTTACCAATAATAATTTTTAACCATGAAGCCATTATATTTCAAATCGAAACTTTTTCCACAATTCAATTCCTATCCTACTCTGGTAACCCTTGTGAAACTCATATAGCACATCACATACGCATTGCAACACAGCAAATATTTTCAGTCCACAAGAAAATACGAACAAAGAGGAAATGGGAAGAAAAGTTCCCCAGCGTCCATGCGCCAGCAGCTCCGCTGCAGGCAAGAATTTCCTCTACTACATGTTAGGGGAACTTGGAAGCAAATTCCTGAGTGCTTTCAACCTACCGTGTACGTGAATTTTTTTTTATCGCGACACAGTAGGTTTACTGGGGAAAAAAATAAACGCTCATAGATGCAAATTTTGATATGCTTCCATGTGTCTTCTTCTTGGTGTGGTGTGGTGGTTTTCGCGGTGTTACCAATTCGGCTGTGTAAGATATTCGCGATTAGTTTCTTTGGAACTTTTATTTACATAGACTGTGCCGAAGAGTTTTTTTCGCGACTTTTTTGCGCGATTCAGAAAAAATTATTTAGAAAATTTTCCACCAATCGCCAAATATAAGGGAAGCAATGCTTCCCTTGCTTCCATGGACGCCACGCCACTGGATTCTACCCATTATCCGGTTGAATTTTTAAACTCGCTAAGCGCACCTGGGCTTTGTAATGGAAGGTTTGGTGGGCACCCAAAGATGACCGTGGGAACGAAGCCAAAGGTTGCCATAGTGACCGTTAAAGTCGGGCAGTGCCATCTGGCGAAGAAAAAGGCCCTTCAACGAGCTAAGCAGTCGCCTATGCTTGCTGTCGCTCAGTTCGGGACACGTGGGCGGGTTTTCGCCGACTTGAAATTCAATAAAAGACCTAGGTATATTTTTGTATCCATTTTCTCGATCAACTTCAAAAATGTCAGCTACAATGAGGTTGTATGCCATCAAACTCGTTGCGAAGTTCAAAATGTGGGGCCCCTAACGGTCCCCGCGGCGCGCGGGTTATATAATCCGCTACGCCCTATAATAAAACATATCCCACGGATAGCATAGCCACTAAGGATAAGGATACGAATTATTGATCTGGTCATATATGTTCGTGACCATTTCAATAACATAAATCAAATCCGCCTAGACCATTTATATTGGTGTAGATACAGATATCATATTTCAACACTTAAAATCAGTCAGATCAGTATAGGCAATGCAGATGTCGTACACCATCCGCCTAGATCACTATACGAGTAGATAAATTATACAGATATCATATTTCAACTCAAGTCAGATCAGTATAGGCAATGCAGATGCCGTACACCATGACTTTTTCTAAGATATGCATGGCAAGCACTACAAATATTATAAAAGAGCCATGTACAATTCATTTAGTGTCCTTTTTTTAGTGGCAGACGCCCATAGTGTTGTAAGGAGTGAAGACGTTTCTTAATAAAGTAATTACGAAAAACAAATTTTGTTTTCCTTAGTCAATCCCACGGTAAGGGATTGCCAACAGATTATTTTTAAACGATTCATAGCAATCATAACTGGCGCAGTCGGTCATTCTCAACAATAGTAACGGTGTAAAGTGATAAACGTAAATCGTGTATAACCGAAACATACGTTCTAGTGCGGTAAACCCGGTTGAGATATTGCAACCTATAAACCCTTCGAGTGAAAATCGAAGAACATTTCTGAACGAAAATCGGAATAAATTTAATAAAATACTTTGAGTGAAAATCAAAGAACAATCTAATTTAAGATCGTAATTGGCGTAAGTTTGTAAGTGCAACATAACTTTTAAGAAAAGTAATAGAAAAGTGAAATAACTGACTACATTGCAAGGTAGTGAGCTGCATCTTAAGAAGAAGCGCTCGATTCTCTGTACATGGTTACTGAAGAATCTTAACAAAGGTCCCTAGAGCCATAATTCTAAACAGTGGAGGAAAAATCCTCAAAATAAGGAAATAATTATATGCACCATCACGACAACGCAGAAGAAGAAACACCCGAAAATACAATGGCAAACCCAGAAGTACCACAGCTAGCCCCAATCAACAGAAGTTTCGAGGAACTAATCAAGGACGCAAGAAGATTCCCCATATATACTGGCAATAATAAGGAATATTCGCTTACATCGTGGTTGCAGGAAGCACGAGAGTTACTCAGTTTTGCAAGCGGAAATCAGCAAGCGTATATCTTCAGGATTCTACTACACAAGCTACAAGGAGCAGCGAGACAACACGTTCAAAAATATGAAAGCCCAACGTGGGACGAGATTCAACGAGCATTGGTTACAGCTTTCGGAATTAGTGAATCGTACACAAACCTCATCACACAAATTCATCAGGTGAGCGGTAGAAATAGCGAAGAAGTTATTAGAAGGTTAGAAAAATTATTAAACAAAATCAATACCAAATATTTGCAAGATGAAAATAGATTAAATATCCCGGAATTCTCTCCGGTGAGAAACGAAGAGTTAGTTTTACATAGATTCAAAGCAATTTTGCCCGATTATAAGTCATATTTGCTAGACATTAGAGGTTGTCAGACATTAGCGGCAGCAGCTAAAGTGATCAGAGAAACAGAGAGTAATAACAGTTCATTCCAAAACGATAATAGAAATGAATTTAACAGCCATCCTCGATATCAAAATAATAGATTCAGTAATCAAAATCAGAATTACATTCAAAGTCAGAACAGAAACTATAATCAGAATTACAATTATCAACATCAGAATAATAATCAGAACTATAATAACCAGAATCAGCCTAATAGTCAGAATAGAAATTATAATCCTTTTAGACAGGGAAATAACCCTAATAACCAACATAACAATTATAATCAAGGACAATATCAAAATCCGAATGATTCAAATCAAACAATAAATATGAGATCTGTAAGAAGTAATAATAACAGAGACGGAAGAGAGCATATGGATGTAAATTTTCTCATCCCTGCCTCGGAGCCCGTTTACCTATAATAGAATTAGAAATAATGAATACAAAAATACCCACCCTGATCGACACAGGAGCTTCCATATCAAGCATTGACATAGGATATAATTTCCCCGGCGCAAGAATAGTAGAGTTAGATGAACATTTAACAATAAGTGGTATTGCAGGAAGTTGCAACGTAACACAGAAAATTATAACACTAGCCCCAAAAGAATTTAAATTGCCACTGGAGCATACAGTTGGTTGGCACAGAATGGATTTTGGAAATAAATCATTTAAAGCAATCATAGGTCAGAATTGGTTGTACGCTATGAAAGTAATAATGAATCTGGGAGAAGGATTCATGACAATAGGTGATGAAAAACTGAAATTTAACTATGCGGTACCAGATGAAATTAATCATCAGGAAATTTTACAAGGCGATTACAACAATGAAAAGTTGTACATGGATCTAAATAGGGAAGAGTCGGAAGCTCTGAGAAAATTGCTTACCGAATATAAGGACATTGTCTATCATGAAGGCGAACACCTTACATGTACATCCCTAACGAAACATGAAATTATCACGGCAAATGAAAAACCCTTGTATAGTCGCATATATCGATTTCAACCCATTCATGAGATAGAGGTTAAGGAACAGATAGACGATATGTTAAAGCAGAAAATAATTAAAGAATCATCTTCACCGTATAACGCACCAATTTGGGTGGTACCTAAAAGGATGGATAATTCAAATAAACAGAAGTGGAGAATAGTGATAGATTATAGGAAGTTGAATGAAGTTACAATAGATAACAAGTATCCGATTCCGAATATAGATTCAATATTCGACAAGCTAGGAAGAGCACAATATTTCACGACGTTGGACCTCGCAAAAGGATTTCATCAAATAGAAGTCGCGGAAAAGGATAGACACAAAACGGCCTTCTCAACTCCTCAAGGCCACTATGAATTCATAAGGATGCCGTTTGGACTTAAGAACGCCCCGGCAACGTTTCAAAAAATGATAAACGAAGTTTTAGGAGATTACGTTAATAAAATATGCGTAGTATATCTGGACGATATACTAATCTTCGGAACCTCATTACAGGAGATGACAATAAATACTAAACGTATATTCGAAGCACTAAGAAAACACAAACTTAAAATTCAAATGGATAAGTGTAAATTTTTTTCAAAATCAACAGAATATTTAGGACACATTCTAACCACGGAAGGGATTAAACCCAATCCGAATAAAATCGAAGCAATAAAGAGGCTCAAAATACCAGATACCCCAAAGAGGATCAAATCATTCTTAGGAATCACAGGCTATTACAGAAAGTTCATCAAAAATTACGCGAACATAGCAGCACCCTTAACGGATGCATTGAAAAAAGGAAGCAAAATAAACATAAACGACGCAAAGTATGCGGAAGCATTCGAGAAATTAAAAGACCTCATCACAAATTTTCCAATACTACGATATCCTAATTTTAAACAAAATTTCACGTTAACAACAGATGCATCAGACAAAGCAATAGGAGCAGTATTGACACAAAACAGCCATCCAATCTCATATGCAAGTAGGACCCTCAACGAACATGAACGGAACTATTCTACTATAGAGAAGGAATTGTTGGCGATAGTATGGGCTACCAAATATTTCAGGCCGTACATCTATGGTGTTAAATTCAACATTAAAACAGATCATAGACCACTTGTGTGGCTGAGCAATTTGAAGGAACCCAACTCGAAATTACAAAGGTGGAAAATTCAATTAAACGAATTCAACTTCGACGTAGAATACATTAAAGGAAAAGATAATTACGTAGCAGACTTTTTATCCAGGATAAACACGGATAAAAACGAAATTAATATGCTAACAAATAGAGAAAACGACGAAGAAAGTAATGGAGCAACAATCCACAGTGGCATAGAAGACGAAAACGACCACATTCAAATAAAAGAAGGAATAGTTAACAGTTACAAGACACAAATAATTGTAAAAGAAACAAAAAATACAGAATTTAAGCAGATAGGGAAAAGGAGAAAAATTTACGTAGATAAAACCGATGTAGAAACTGAAGGTAGAATGATCGAAATATTAAGGAAGTATATGAAAGAAGAAGGAGTAGTAGGAATATTTTGCGATTTAAATGACCACATATGGAATAAAATCCAGCAGTCTATAATCAGCTTGTATTCGAACAATAATAAATTGAAGTTTTTAAAATGCAGTAAGGAGGCAGAAGAGCTACTCACAGAAGAGAAAAGTTTAGAGAAAATAAAGGAGATACACGAAGCAACCAATCACAGGGGTATATTAGAAAATTCAATGGAAATGAAAAATAAATATTACCACGAAAAGTTAATGCAATTTATAACGAAGTATATTAATAATTGCGATATATGCAATCTCGCGAAATACGATAGGAGACCAATTAAACCAGAACTAAAATTAAGTGAGACCCCGAAGGAAGTCAATGACATAATACATATAGATACATTTCACATAGGTAGAAAGTACTTTTTCACAACAATAGACAAATATTCAAAACATTTATATACAAAAGAGACGTTAGATAAAAATTCAATTACATTTTTAGATCTATTACGAGAAAGAAATGCCATAATGGGCAAGCCAAGAAAGATCATAGCAGATAATGAGTTCAATACAATAAATATCAAGGACTTTTGTAGAAAAGAAGGCATAGAACTTCACATAAATTCCCCAAAGACACACACTGGAAATAGCGACATGAGTAGATGTCACGGTACATTATTAGAACAGATGAGGATTTTAGCAGTTAAAAACCCAGAAATGAGTATTACAGAAAGAGCCATTAGAGGAACAGAATTCTATAATCAGAATATCCATTCAGTTACAGAAGAAAAACCTATAGACATACAGTTCAATAAAGTAGATAGAGATAAACTTAATGAAAGATTAGTTAGAAAGAAAGAAAAATGGTTGAAGTACCATAACAGAACTAAGGAAAAAGAACCCGAGATAGAAGAAGGAACCATTTATATTAAAAACCCAAAATGTGAATACAATAAGAAGAATCCTAAGTATAAAAAGATAACCGTAGCAAAGGACAGTGAAGGAAATTTAATACACGACAATAAAAAAATACATAAAACTAGAATTAAACGAAAATCGAATTACATCAAGTCAAACTAAAACATAGTATTCCAATTACAGAAATCAACCGTAACAAAAAACATAAAGGGCGCAGTAATTATGATAATATTAATGAGTTTTATAACATTAGCAGGAGCAGAATTTAACATTGGGAAAATAGATACAGATTCAGGGTTAATTTTAATCATGAAGCAATCGCCGCGTTAAATAAACAAATAATAATTAATAATGCATTTGAAAATAATATTAAAAGAATAGCAGAGAACATTAAATCAACTACACTCGCGTATATTCGCATGGCAAAACACGTAGATGGAAAAATCGAAAGAAATAAACGGTATTTTGAAAGTAATTCAGATGAGACAAAATTTAGACCATATCAAGGATGAGTTGGAAAAGATCATTGATAACATAGGTAAATGCTGCAAAGACAGGTGTCATGACTAGATCTATTTTAACACATGACGAAATTGAATCCTACGACTTAACAACAGATGAATTGAAAGAAATAACTATAAATGTATTTACGAAAAACGAAACCATTATTTTTGTAATAAATATTCCTATTCTAACTAAACCATTGCCTTCATAGTACGTAAAATTAATTCCTAACAAGAAACTAGGAACTTTAAATATTCAAACGAAGGAAGTAGTGTTATATGTAAAACGACAAGTATTTCGAGATTGAAAAGAAGTTGAAGTCATTGAGCAACATCCTTGAATGTAAGAACAGGGATTTCATAGTTAAAAGTAATGTAAACAATCAAATCGATGAGATGGTACTAATTGAAATAGAAACTGAAATAAAACAAGATTATAATGAAAAGGAATATTTACTGAAAGGTTCTTACGCAATAAGATTCTCTAATTGTAAACTAAATATACTCAATAAAACGTATACAAATGATGTAAAACACTTCAAACAAATATTGATTATGAAACCAATTAAAAATATTGGACTATATACTCACACGGTCAAGCTAGAAGATGCAAAACTTGTAATCATTAAAAACTTTGATAAAATTAACGAATTAAAATATGAATATAAGAGAAATTCGATTAAGATAGGATCAATAGTATTGTTAATAATTATAGGAACAATAATGGGCGTACTTATATATTTTTACCGAAAAAGAAGGAATAATAAAATTAACGTATATGTTACAACTGAAAAAGACACTGAAAAAGATATAAAAGAAAAGAAAGAACTTATCAATGATAATAGTCAGCTTGCCATTGTCGAGGACGACAACGAGCTTAAGGAGGGTCGGGTTATATAATCCGCTACGCCCTATAATAAAACATATCCCACGGATAGCATAGCCACTAAGGATAAGGATACGAATTATTGATCTGGTCATATATGTTCGTGACCATTTCAATAACATAAATCAAATCCGCCTAGACCATTTATATTGGTGTAGATACAGATATCATATTTCAACACTTAAAATCAGTCAGATCAGTATAGGCAATGCAGATGTCGTACACCATCCGCCTAGATCACTATACGAGTAGATAAATTATACAGATATCATATTTCAACTCAAGTCAGATCAGTATAGGCAATGCAGATGCCGTACACCATGACTTTTTCTAAGATATGCATGGCAAGCACTACAAATATTATAAAAGAGCCATGTACAATTCATTTAGTGTCCTTTTTTTAGTGGCAGACGCCCATAGTGTTGTAAGGAGTGAAGACGTTTCTTAATAAAGTAATTACGAAAAACAAATTTTGTTTTCCTTAGTCAATCCCACGGTAAGGGATTGCCAACAGATTATTTTTAAACGATTCATAGCAATCATAACTCGCGCGCCGTGACACAACAATTTTCACGTTACCTGTGCGATAGATCTGTCTAACGATGGTGCATATCAATCAGAATACCTAGCTAATGACATTATTATTCCTGTCAATTTAAAAGAACATATGCATTTGCATTGTAATATGGTTGCCTGTGATTTAATTTAGTTACGTACGAATACATATTACATACTTTTAAAACCAAATGGGTTAGATTCCAGCACTATAATGCTTGCACACAATCATACTAAAAGTAAATCACCATCGCTTTCAAGGGACAATGTTTATATCAAAAGATCAGTATTCGTACATATATTTTCTACCCAACGAACTTGATTAGAATATAATTAGCTACGTTTCTTTGTTCAAAGCAGAGTAGAGCAGGAGAAGCGCTAAGAAAAACGCTATAGAGCAGATTAGAGTAGCGAAGACGAAAACAGAGCATGCCTTTGTTGGGAGTGTGTCTTGGTTTAGTTTAGTATTCAAACGTCAACTTAAATTTCAAGGGGGAACTTAAATCCTTAGTACAGATATTTTACAATTGGACAAATTTCCTTTAGGCAGCAGAATCATTTTTTATGTTTACTATTCAATATAATATTGTTCAAAGGAAATGAATTTTACGTGCTTCTTAAACTGTAAACTGCCCGAAACTTCGACATCTGCGCCGCGCCGCCTGCATTTCAAAACGCTATCTACTTAACAGAGTAGATTTCTTGCATTAACCTTCTATACAGTGCAGCTCAGATCAAATTGTTATTGTAATTGTGTGGTGTTAACCCCTGCGTTTTTTTAACAGCCATGCAGAGCAGAGCAGGTTAACACACACAATTACACTAACAATTTGATTTGATGGATAGATAGATAGATAGGTTAGTACCAGAATGCTGTTCCAGTAGCATTTTCACACTTTGAAATGCAGGCGGCGCAGGTTTTCGGGCAGTTTACAGTTCGGTCCGTATTCCGGTTGGCGCAACAGTTAGAACGTTCGCCTTCTATACACTAGGCGTCGGTTCAATTCCTACTGAATGCGGTAGTCTTCGATAAAAAAGGGGATTCACGTGTCGGACTATGAGCCCACTCAGCTATTAAATGAGTACCCATTTGGGGTAAACAACTGGGTTGAGCATGTTGCTGGTCACACACCTCTACACAAAACACACCGTCACGATCTAGTAAATGAGATGATGCTAACTAACCTCGAGGCCTTGATCCAAAATTGGACTGTTGCACCAGCTATTTATTTTTTATTTTATAGTTCGCTGAAGCATTAAAAATTCATTTCCTGTCAATAAAATGCCCGTTTTGTGTAATTATATGGAATAGTAAACATACAAAATGATTCTGCAGCCTAAAGGAAATTTTTCCTATTGTATCTGTACTACGGATTTAACTTTCTTCTTAAAATTTGAGTTGACGTTTGAATGTTTAACTAAACCACGACACACTCCCAGCAATGACATGCCCCGTTTTCGTCATCGCTCCTCTAATCTGCTCTATAACGTTTTTTTAGCTTGTCCTTCTCTATTCTGCTCTGTATAAAAAAAACGAAGCTAGTGTTAACTAGCATAACCGCATGATTAAAATTCAATGAGCTTCCGTCGTGATAGGTACATGTCACATTTCTATTGAAATGCAAAATAAATGATTTCACCTTCCCTTTCGGCTTTATGTACTTACATTGGACATTAGTCTTGCATATGTAATCGAATTAAAAAAGTTGGTTAAATGATTGGAAATCCATATGATCGATTCCTCGTGTTTATAATTAAAATAATTGTTATTCGTCTTTCGCGCTATTTTACGCTGTAATAGCGTAGTTCATTACGCGTCCATTAACGAATACTTTTATTTCAATTGTATTCAAATTAGTGCGTATCATTCATAGCTCATTAGCGCATAAAACTGTATAGTACAGGAAATAGCTTAGCGCCACTAAAAATAAAATATTTGCCAGTGCTAGTGATGGCCAGAAGTTCGCACTAACTACGAGTATAATGACAGTTGTGCAATGCAATGAAGTATGAGGCATATTTTAAGGAAAATTGCTGCCGAGTCGAATCTAGGGGGTGCAAGGAGCAATTTATGATTGAATCGGTTGTGGTAGGGCAAGCTACGCGTCGATTACGCCAAAGCGTTTGACAGCATCCCCCATAGCTGGCTAATCGAAGTCCTCCACATGTACCGCGTAGATCCTGCGCTAATCAATTTCTTGATAAAAGTGATGGATGAATGGCAAATATCGTTGTCGGTGCCATTGATCGAAGGCAATGTGCTCTTTCAACCAATACACCACGGCGAGGCATATTCCGAGGGAAGTCTTTGAGCCCCCTCTGGTTCTGCATGGCGTAAAATCCCATTTCATCACTTTTAAATTCGGCTAAATATTGCGGTTATTGGATCAAGCATGGTCTGCTGGGAATGTTTTCCAAGTTCGAGCTGACTCACTTGATGTATTTAGATGACATTAAATTATACTCGGGAAGTGACGCACATCTCAAAATTCTGCTGCGAATCACTGAAAATTTTAGTCGCGGCATTCGGATGGATTTTGGGTTAAGGCCGGTTGACACGTTCAAAGTGCACTTTGGCAAAGTATGACTTGAAAAGAATGTCCACCATTGTGAATTACCACTTTGCTACTTGCAAAAAACGCTGGTTTTAGCATTTCTAGGGAATTCACACCAAAACACATTATTCAGACCACTATAAATTGAATTAAGACCACCAACAGCTCACTACTTCCCGCTCCAACAACTTTTTTCTGTGAACTTATCGATTTACAATCAGTTCTTTGATGGAAAGTTGAGCACCATCCTACTTTGCTTTGATGGGACGATAGAGACTTCAAAGTACTTTGAAGGGGGTTGACACGTTTAAAGTAACCTCAAAGTAGGTTGTCAACGTACTTTGTCAAAGTGTACTTTGATCGTGTCAACCGGCCTTTAGACAAATGTCGAGTCCGTGCCATTCACACACACCCCGGCTTCAACTTGAATCCACATAGGTGCATGTCGGAAGCCGACTTTTATAAGTACCCAGGAATTCTGCAAGGTGAGCACACCCGTATTAATGACTTAAGAGAAGAACTGCTGGTTGGTTCAGGTGCAGGTTGAAATTAGTGTTGGAATCCAATTTATCGAGAGGAAACAAATACACTGCCGCTCAACTGAATAGGTTCAAAAATTTTGGCATATTTTCTCTTCTCTCTCAGTCTAAGTCTGCAAATATTTTTATTACATACTTTGAACCTTCATTTGCTTACACTTAATATTCCAGAGAAAAGTAACGGAATTTTTCAAATGGTATCTTATAAAATGTCTTTGATCGTCTCGTTTGCTCAAATCTCAGCACTTTTTTGGCTCATCAGAATAGGTTCAAGGACAATTATTTTAGTTTGTGATGTGCCGCGGCTATCGATTAATGCTAATTCGTTTTGGTTATATTAAGTGTTTAACGCGTTTTATGCATAAAATGGGTCGCGAAAGACTTGGAAAAAGGGCAAAGGCAACTGTACATTCCCTTGGGAGTTTACTTTTTGGGCTGGCTCGCCCCTGATGCTATTACCGAAATATTGACGTGGCTGGGGAGTCGCGTTATATCCGCTAGAGATATATCTATTTTCATATTTGTTATGAAATCCCTCGAACTAGGTCTCGCCACGTCAAAGACAAAGCTGGAATTTCGTCAATCCCTTATGGAGATTGGTAGTTTATTCAACATTGTCCTGCGCTGGTTTCCAGGTCCTGCTAACTCGAAAAAAAGGTATCTCCAGAGCAGACGAGCTTGGTGGGCAGGGCACAATTCGCGAGGTTTCGTCAAAATATTGATATGCTAATTGTGGCTTATAAGCTAGCACTGAAGTCTGAGGCGATTCGTAAGACTATCTCAAGATAGAGAAACAGATAAAAATATCACTTCAATCGCTCCGCTAGAGCTTTGTCTTCGAAAAAAACACATCAATGCGGTCGTCGTATAATCATCGCTGGCCACTTCGTTATTGGGGAGCAGGAGGCTTGGATTTTCTACAATGGCGTCTGCAGAACCTGCGCCGAGCTGGAGCGAATTTTCCATCTTCCCCTCACCCGCCCTGTCCCAGCAAGTAGGCAGAAGGTAATTATTGGTTCATACAAGTATTTCCCCACCGAAATAAACGTCCTAGCCAGCACAGGAGGAGTATGCTAGCAATTGTACCATTCGAAATTTATATTTTAAAGAAACAGGCATTGCAAGTGGTATTCATGCGACCATGCTCCACTGGAGGAGTTAAGGCATTAGTAGTAGCAGTATTGCAGGATCCGAGGATGATTCCCCGGTGGTAACACAACGAACCTTGTCGTTGTCTATGTCTGCTGAAGCAAACACAGCACACCGTTAAATCTAGGTTTTTTATTTTTCATTGTCAACCCACTTGTCCCCGGGCATATCGAATCTGCGATACCCGCTTAGAATATAGAGCCATGGAATGAGCTTATGTCTCTGGCTCCAACATTTGGCGAATAAGTCGACAGCCAGCCTACTCGGTTGTTGTTTGATATTGACATATGTATATTGACTGTTCTGTCGAATTTTGCATGAATAAAGAAGGTCAATTCTTATAGAGAGTATAGTCTCATTTTTATTTCAAAGTTGCTCTGACTTTTACTCACACCAATTTTTTTGATCGGACAGAACAAAGTATGTCATCACAACAAGTAAATAAAATAAATAATCTCAATCAATCGCATGAACTTATTTTATTTATTTGTTGTCATGATACCAGGTTTAGAGCATTTTTCGACCAGTTTGAGGCAGTTTCAGGCAGTTTTCTCGGAACCCATCACTTCGAGGTGGTAAAGTAAAAATTCGGATTCAGCACCTCAAAATGCATAAACCAAAATTGAGAAAAAACTATTATATTTTTTTCTTTACTGGACTAACAAGACGAAAGAGATTTTAGTTACACCCAAATGACGATCAAAAGATATGGCGAATTCTTTCCCTGCGTAAGAAAAGAAGAAAAAAAGCTAGACTGTTTACCTCCCAAGCGACACTAATTTCCCCTACATGCCCAGTTATTCACAACTCACAGATGGATCTAAGAATGACAATGGCATGGGAGCTGCCATTTACTCCGACTGTCTGAATCTGAGCCTATCGGCTTGACTCCCCGACTAATGCAGCGTTTTGCAAGCGGAATTGATAGCTATTTGGAAAGTCCTGTGATTAGAGCCCTGAAATCCGTACGTATCACCTCAAGGATGGTGTTGGAGTGCCGCGAATCTCCTCTCACAGAGATAAGTGGTATTCCGACATGAGTCGTTCCGCTAAGCTATTGTCACTGAAAAGGCATCACATTGGGTGCTTTCCCGAAAATATTGTGATTCCGCTACTTATCTATTGCCCCTCCTCTGATTCGTGATTTTTCCGGTGAACGACACGGTTCCCGTGCCGCCATGAATATATTTCACACAAACATACGTCAAGGGATATTTACACTTTTGGACACAATTTCCAAACAAAGTGACGAGCGAGGACAGACTTCCCGGTCATTATACGCACTTTAACGCCAACAAAGAGTTGTTTACGAATGGAGTGACAGAACTGGTCAAGAGACAGTTAGCTCTTGACCAGTTCTGTCTCTAGGAAGCCTTGAACGGGTAATTGAATCGGAAAAAAATCATGATACTTTTTGCCTTCTCAAAGATTCAGGTAACGGTGTCTGAAAACGTAGCGTTTCCGGAAAGTATCTATGAAACAGTGTCGACACGGGCCAAAACAGGAACCCAGTCATAGGTGTGGTCGTGGGCGTCATCACTGGGCACTGTCCAGTTGGAGAGCACGCCAGAAGGCTTCGGCTCCCGTATAACGACTTATGTTGAAGCTGTGGGGACGAGGAGGTAGAGGAAAGAACTTTCCACCTTCTCTGTGAATACCCGGGCCTGGAAAGTATTAGGAGAGCTACTCTTGGGGCCTACTATTGTACTTTACCGACCTAGGTGACTTGCAGGACGTCGATGTTAGCTAGCTCCAACGTTTTGCTGTGGGCTCGGGCTGGCTCGAGGTTTAGAATGGGTTGGGACAACATATCCCGTTGGGTATCACAACGGACCCAGATGCGGTCTATGTGTGCTGTGAATAATCATAGCAACCCTTAAACCATACCTAACCTATTCACAACTTGTGAAATTATTTCATTAAATCTCTTTGCATATTTCATTAACACAAATGTTGTACGTATTAATTTACGTTCATATGCATACCCATAACATCGTTCATACGCAAACTTACTTTGCTGACAACTCACACCTCCTTGAAATGATCACTGTCAACAGATGCAGTCAACAGATGTCAATGTTGATCAAATGTAATTCAATAAAATGAGCCTACAACGCGTGGACTTGTTTGGTTTTCCATTACCGCATAGTGTAATATCAAAGAGCGGAACAGTCGCGTGCGATATGGTTTCAAATGGACAACATTCAAGCAGGTTTACACTTTTAGTTATCCAACTTGTTCGGATAACTTTGATAGATTAAGGTGAGTGTAGCCGAAAAGTATGATGGAAGATTTTTATTTTTTCGATAGAAATAGCAAACAAATTAACTAGTCAGTCAGTCAGTTGTCAGTCACTTCGTCCCTAAAATGAACTTGGAGTCAGCATATCCCTTATAATCCCCAGTCAATTACTTGTGTTTTTGGTGTGACCAAGGCTGATATCTGCAGGCATTTAACGCAACGAGTTAAAGATCCATAAAAAGAAATCCACGATGCCAAGTAGCTCTGTTCTTTAACACCCTTCACGAATGTGATAGGATATATTAGTGAACTATACACATGTATATCTTTGGTCAGTATGACGAGATGAGTTGATTAAGCTTTGTCTGTCTGTCCATCTGTTTTTATACAAACTAGTCTCAGTTTTAAAGCTATAACACTGAAATTTTGTATACAGCCTTCTTTTTATTGCACGCTGGAATTAACGAAATCGGACCACTGGGTCATATACAATAGCTGCCAAAGGAACGACCGGTCCAAAAGTCTGTGTTTGTAAGAAAATTTTTTTTTGTTTCTAAAGATATGTTAACCAAATTTCATATTTTTCAACAGTATCTACCTATTGCCTACAACTTAATAATGAGACTTTTTTTAGAGATGGCAACACCGATAAACCAATGGTAGTCCATCTTTGACATACATACCATTTGAAGTTTGTATTCATAAGCTGTCAATGTCAGTATAAACATTTCGTGTTGATTGTTGACAACGTATTTTACCGGACCATGGAAAGTTTCGAAAATTCACGAAAAAAACAACATTTGCGGGAAGTTTTACTTGGACATTATTTTGCTAAGAAGACTGCAGCTCAGAGTCATAAATTGCTCGTGGAAGTTTACGGTGACGATGCTTTTTCGCGTGCACAGTGTTTTCGGTGGTTTCATCGGTTCAAAAATGATAATTTCGACATTACCGACGAAGAGCGACCTGGCCAGCCAAAAAAGTTTGAAGACGAAGAATTGACGAAATTACTCGAAGAAGATTCGTGCCAAACTCAAAAAGAGTTGGCAATTTCGTTGGAAGTGACTCAGCAAGCCATATCGAAGCGCTTAAAATCACTGGGAATGATCCAAAAGCAAGGCCACTGGGTTCCGTACGAGTTGAAGCCAAGAGATGTTGAGAGGCGCTTTTGCATGTGCGAACAACTGCTTCAAAGGCAAAGACGGAAGGGTTTTTTGCATCGTATTGTGACCGGCGATGAAAAGTAGATTCATTATGATAACCCAAAGCGAAAGAAATCATGGGGACCGCCCGGGCACCAATCAACATCGACCGCGAAGCCAAATATTCATGGTTCCAAGCTTATGCTCTGCATTTGGTGGGACCAGATCGGTGTTCTTTATTATGAGCTGCTAAAACCGAATGAAACCATTGACGGGCAGCGCTATCGACTGCAATTGATGCGTTTGAGTCGAGCATTGCGTGAAAAACGGCAACAATTTGCTGAAAGGCACGACAAAATAATTCTTCAGCATGACAATGCTCGCCCTCATGTTGCGCAAGTCGTGAAAACGTACCTGGAAACAACCAAATGGGAAGTGCTACCCCACCCGCCGTATAGCCCTGACATTGCTCCATCCGATTACTATTTGTTCGCTTCGATGACTCATGCGTTGGCTGATCAGCACTTCACTTCATATGAGGATACTAAGAACTGGCTCGATTCATGGATAGCCTCGAAACCCCAAGATTTTTTTCGCGACGGAATTCGTAGACTTCCCGAAAGATGGGAAAAAGTTATCGCTGCTGATGGCCAATATTTTGAATAATTTAGTTATATGAATAAATCTATGAATAAATGCCCAAAATTCCAAAAAAAAGTCTCATTATTAAGTTGTAGACCATTCCCGAAATTCGTTGAAATTGAACTACTAGCTCATATAGCTTTCATAGGAAGGACCGGTTCAAAAATAAGTTTTTGATTGAAAAACTTTTTTAGTTCTAAAGATATCTTTACCAAACTTCACATTAATCGATCATAATTACCGCCAAACCATATTCCTAAATTTGGATTAAATCTGCCTACTACTCGTATTTCATATTCATATTACATGTATATATTTTCATATACGTAGGAACAGTGGACTCGCAACAAGTTTTCCTGCTAATTTCATGGTGGTAAATGCAGAATACATGTACATGGAAAATGCAGAATGGATTAATCACATTCTGCATTTACCATGTATAGCAACACAAATTATTGAAGGTATGATGAGGGTGTCATTCCTTCGGTTGTTTTGCTTTACACTAGTGAAACGGAGGTTACGTTATTCGGGCCATGAATATGGACAACAGCAAGACGCTACTCATCAAGTCGACACAATTAGCAGCGTACGCCGACGACATCAACATCATGTCCCGAAGATTGGCTGACGCAGAAGAACTTCTGCATACGCTCGATACCGCTGCAAAGGAAGTTGGATTACGTATTAACGAGGGTAAAACTAAAATAATGATGCAATCGGTGACAAGGACACCTGCACAACCGAGCATCAACGTGGGGGACCTCAACATCGAGTTCGTGAACAACTTCATCTACCTGGGTTGCAACCTGTCAAGGGACGCCAACGAAACTGACGAAATCAAGCGACGGATACAGTTAGCTAATAAGACTTTTTTCTCGGTTCTCCCCATAATGAAATCGAAACATGTGCACAGAAACACGAAGCTCCGCGTGTACAAAACCATTATACGACCAGTGCTATGCTATGGCTGCGAAGCATGGACCCTAACTCAAGCCTCCGAAAACATGCTAGACACTTTCGAACGTAAGGTTCTACGGCGAATTTTCGGGGCTGTTTGCGATCGAGATGGATGGCGCATCCGGTACAACCATGAGTTGTATGAAATGTACGATGAGCTGCAAGTCTCGAAAATCGTCAAACTACAACGACTTCAATGGGCAGGGCATGTACAAAGAATGGACGATGATCGCATGCCTAAGAGAGTAATGAATGCAGAACGAGTCGACGGAGCGAGACTGCGAGGACGACCGAGATCTCGTTGGGAGAGCTCAGTAGATGTGGACGCCGCGCAGCTGCTGGGCTCCCAAAATTGGAGGACGCGGTCACGTGACCGAGATAATTGGAGGACAATGATCCAGGCGGCCAAGGCCCGACGTCGGGCTGTCGCGCCACGATGATGATGAGTGAAACGGAGGTACTACATGTACTACTACGCATGTTACGTCAACAACCACGGCCTAGTTGACAACTACCACTGCCTAATTTTCCTGTCAATGAAAGTCATTGGCGGAAAAATTTCAAAGTATTTATTGATGAATAAATAAAAAATCAATTAATAATTTGAAATCTTTTTTTTCTGTAAATAGGCATCGTAGAAAATAACACCGTAATGCGAATTTGTAGGGAACTCTTTCCACTTCAACATTTCATCTTCTGTTTGTCGATTGGATGAACTGATATTTAATAATGAATGATTTAGGCATTATGATGCCATTTTGCGATTTGTTTTTAATTAAATTACATAATTTACTGGTAATGTAATGAGTGACACTTTTTATATTTTGTTCGGGGGAGTTTTCCCGAAACGATGATATGACTTTCATCGACAAGAAAATATTTCTATTCTTCCTGATCTCGAGATCTACGTGTAAACATCTCATCACGTTATGAATCGACGCCAAGTTTAAAATAGTGCCGTTTACGTTTCTTTTAAGAAAATGTTAGGGATGTCATCGGGGCCAGCGGTAGAGCTAACTTTAAGGGATCGGATAAGCTGCTCGACGTAGGAAGGCATTATTAGTGGTAAAGTCTCGAGGAAATAGTCCTGTAGGTTTAAGGGGTAGACCGATGATAAAGACGACTGTAAGGAAGTACTACACAAATAGAAAGCGAAGAGTACACACATATTATCAAGTGTGAAGGCTGTCACATTATCGTATTTCAGCGAAGACGCACAGGATTAGGAAGAACGCAAATTAAGCACGTAGGACCAAAAGAGCTTGCTATTACTGATGCTACTCTCGATGATATTTAGGTAAGTAGATCGAGCCGCTTCAATTAAGCCTCTTTGTCTTAGAACGTAAATTTCGGAATATAGAGAGGTCAAAGGGTCGTTTGAAACGCTAACGAGAACGAGCTCGCTTTTTCCTGTTAATCATTCTATAGATCTTTGGTGTTAGCCATACATGTCCCTTGCGGGGCTTAGGGCTACAAATACGAAAACACATTTATAAATAATGTTGAAGACGATATTATAAAATATTCCAACGGCGGATTCGCAATCACGATCAGTGAGAATTTAGTACCAATTAATTTCTGCCAATTTATGATTGATGGTATCAAAATTTGCTTTCCTGAAGTTGAACCGGGCATTTTTTATGTTTCAGCGGGAAGGCAGAAGGGGAATATCGATTTCATGCAAAAAAGCGAGATGGTAGGAGTCACGTGGAGATGGAAAAGGCAAAGGTAGATTACTAATGGTAAGATCAAGGGTCCGATTCGTGATGTTATGTACACAGTTAAATTGCAGTAGGTTGCAAAATGCATTTTGCATTTTGGTAATACAAGGTAAAAGTATTATTTATTTGGTTGTTTTCGCAACTCTAGTGCGAGGAAAATTTAGTTTTGTGAATGCTTTAGGAAGAATCGCCGGTGGTCAGAAAGATTTTTCGAGAGGCAACAGAAGCTCGTTCGGGATCGTGTAACGGACGGTTTGGTGGGCATCCGAAGATGCCCGTGGGGACGGAGCGTTAGGTAGCATAATGACCGTGAAGGTCGGGCCATTTGACAAAGAAAAACGCCCCTCAACGAGCTAAGCAGCGGCCTATGCTTGCTGTAGCTCAGTTCGGGAGATGTGGGTGGGGTTTTCGTCGCTCGTTGCCCCTGTCCTTTACGTATTAACAAAAATTCATAGGCCTGGGGAAGACAACACAAACAGGGGGGGGGGGGGGTAAAAATGGGGAATGAAAAAAATAGTCGATAAGGATGGAATGGTTGGCGGACGGATCAGACGCCCACGCGGTCGAATCTGGATCCAGCTGTAATGGGACCCTCGGCCTTTGGTTTCGTACCATCAACAGATCACTACTGATCAGGTGCTGCTTCGACCTGCCGGTGGGAGCAGCACTACCATACCATAATATGGTTCTTTACAGGTGGTTCTTTACAATCGTTACCTTGAAAGAAGAGATTTTGTTGGGAATATTGGCCTTGGCGAGCTTTCTACATGTGGGTAGTGAAGGTTCTAACCCAAGTTTGTCGAAAATATAGCGTTTGATGTCAGCTTCGGAAGTGTCGTAAGCGAGCCGAGATGGGAAAAGTTGCAAACTATTATTATTATATTAAAATATATAATGCAAAAGCCACAAAATTATCCTTGTTAAAAAAGAAAACAATAAAAACAAAAGCTTGGCGTGACGGGAAATTGAACCCGGACCTTTTGTTCATTAGCCCGATAGAAATTATTCCTTGTGCACGCTATGACAGTGTACATGAAGTGAAGCCCTGAATACAAGATGAAAATTCACACATACACACTTGATTGCACATTCCACAGATTCCACGGTTACACCTTACCGCGGCATAAGATGTTTAAAAATCAAAAATTTGTTTCAGATTTTCCAAAGTCCATTAATATACGTAAACGATCATGGTGGTGCTTGAACTTCTTTTCGAATAAATCCTACGTCATTAAAATGTTATTATTCTCTTTCCAAATTTGACAATTATACTCCTATCAATGGGTCGTTTGCAATAGCTTATCGTCCATTTCCCTAGTACATATACACACTAAGAAATGCATTTCAATTACTTGTAAGACACTGTTTTCATTAGGCATTTGTTGAGATATTGTCTGGTGCCATTTCATGATAACATTATGCTAACATTAACGAGTTTACTGTGTTAAGAAAAAAATAAGCTTTTTGGTTTCAATATAGGTACATGCTATGGTATTGATAACAGAATCAAGATCTTAATTCTAGAGAAATATTTCGATATTGTAATGTACGCAGGAGAACGAGGGGTGTAAAATGAGGAAACCAACCATATGCAGCGACTCCAAGATAACGTCCTCCCAGACCAGCCCAGTTATCGGAATTCGCCGAAAGTCGCTGACATCGACAGCCATTAACTTCCTAACTTTTCCCTTAAAAACATGTGCAAGTCTGCCCGATTACCGAAACGAAATAAATTTACGGATGCAACTTCATTTACCGAAAAGAAATTCAAGATTATGTGGCACAAATAAAAAAAGACTGCAAATCACGGTATTAAACCTGAAATTGGGGTATAGGTCATCTATTGTAGGATTCTGACATTCTCAACCATCCCCGCAAATTAACTTGCCTTCTTCTCCTCCACCTGTCGTTGTTTTTCTCTCCAATAAAACGCGATATCCCTCGTTGGACGCCATTGATATATTGGATGCCTGCAGGTGCAGTAAACCCTCTTAAGCGACCACCGGATGACTTACTCCGGTAGACCAGCCCCCTGAAACTTTGCGGCGGCGTAAAAGCGCGAAGGTAGGATTCTCCAACAGCATCCATGCCCTTCACCCGCTAATCAACTGGAAGTCAGCAATATCTCAAGCTACTACTCTATATGACCTGTATGCAACCAACACTCGTGTATGCTTCTCCTATTTAGAACCGCTGTACCGATAGTCACAAAATGAAACTCCAGGTCTCGCAAAACAAATGCTTAAAGATGATTCTAAATAAGCCTTGGATTTCTCAACCAGGCGCCTTCACGAAGCAGCTAATGTTATAGCAATCAAAAGTTATGCGGATAAAGCTACTACTGCATTTCAACATAGATTGAGCCTCACTGAAAACCCGCTGATTGCGCCATCAATTTAATCTGCTAAATACAACCTAATCATCAGCCACATAACTACTAAAGTAGGATAAGTATAGGCTTAATATTGGTTTTCGATAATTATAAGTTAGCCTTAAGACTTCAAGCAAGGTTTTTTACTAATTCAATTTTCCTTGTACACTAAAAACTACATATGTAGGTTCATCCCACTAAAATAGCAACTCGCTGTAGAAGTCATATTAAGCTGTATAGAATTAATTAATTAATTATTTAAAACACTTAAATTGTAATTTTCACTCTATAATGTATTATTATCGACACTAAAGATACATACAGATACTAAGTTGGCGATAACAGAGAGCTTCTGACTCCACTAAGATACTCGTATATTGTGTTTGGAAAACCTCTTTCTGTTTTACGTGAATTAATACATCTCCAACTATAGTTCATATCTGTGGGAGGTTACGATTCTATTTTATGGATAAAGCGCTAGAAATCAACTTTCAATTGAATCTTACATTTTGCCCTTAAATCGGAAAACTCGTAATAATATTCTAAATTGCCTGATGATTTGAAATTTAAGTGAGCAATTTTCTTTTCTTGAATAAGTTCTTGCAGTTAATTTGCAACCCAGTTAGGAAAATTGTCAAGATTTAAGCGAATACGAGGAATATGTGAATTAATTACATTATCTAAAATATAACATTGTAGAAGAAAGGCAGTAATGGCGGTGCGATGAATTGGTTGAGGTAAACATTCCTGATATAGTGTGGGGCGTAAGAATAGTGCCACGGCCTTTCCTTTTGCGGGCCTGTTGTAGAAACCGACAAGCAAAGGACAGGATATATGCACCACACAACTTGCACTATCCGAAATCTTCAATATGCTAACGAAATGTCAACTATGATTCGGATAACGATTGACTCAACGGTTTCTACTTTTGGCTATTGTACAATGACAAAGATTGGTTTCTGGAATATGAGCTCTCTCCTGAACAACGGATGAGAAGGTCCCCAGAACGCACGATTTCTTCAATTAGGGAGGGAAGTTCTGCGGTATAAATCAAACATCTTAGCAGTTAGTGAGATAAAATGATTGAACAGCGGAGAATTTATCTCTTCAACGGGTAGCACTGTCGTACTCAAGTGTACCCGTAGTGGTCGTGAGTCAGGTGTGGGCCTTCTCTTAACCAGAGCCGCACGAAACTGTCTCTTATCCTGAGGACCGGTCTCTGACAAAATCATGACCGCCAGGTTCCGAACCAAAAAGAGGAGCATCTCAATAATACAATGTTATGCTCCAACTGAACCCGATAATGTCTTGGCAAAAGACTCCTTCTACGAACAACTAAGCGCCGTCCAGGGCACAATATCTGAAGGTGTCATTATAATGGTTACAGAGGATTTGAATGCAAAAGTTGGCGCTGATAACTATGTGCTGCGAGATTTGATTGCGAGACTTGGGCTTGAGGATCGCAACGACAACGGTAAAAGATTTGTAGAGTTCTGCATAAGGATCACTACAAAATCAGTTGGTCCTCTGTTGATCGGCGGAGACTACAAAATTAAATCGATTCAAGAGTTGCCTCCTGGAATTGGGAAGAGACCATTATCTTATGATTGCTAATGTTCGATTGCGTACTGCAGCCGTGCGCCGTAGTAGCAACGAATGATCCAGGCTAGACTTAAAAATTTAGCTGTCCTACAACAATATAAAGACCATCTTGGGTAAAAAGTAGCTGTGATATTAGTCACCCAGATAGTAGCATAACTGAAAACTGGGATGTCATAAAAAATGTGTAAATTGAGAGCGCAGATACCATCCTTGTCACAAACCCGGATTGCCGGAACGAGCCCTGGATATCGGATGCTTCATGGCAGTAGTTTATTTTAAGAAAAGCGCTGAAGGTTCGTTTACCTGCAGTGCAGCAACAAATGACAATCGAAGCAGCATCGAACTCCTTTACCGTCAGAAATCTCAAGAAGTTCAGTGTAGTGTGCGACGCGATAAAAGAGCTTATGCGAATTCACTCCTAGCCTCAGCAGAAGAAGCCGCAAGAAGTGACTGCTTAAGCGCCGCATAAGGCGTCATCAAGGAGTTTACAGGTGGTCATAACTCCTGCCAGTATACGGTGAAGGGTAGTGATGGAAATTTACTTATTTTGAAGGAAGAGCAAATGAGACGTTTGAAAGACAACTTCGCCACGGTCTTAAACCGCGTAACCTCTGGTGAAGTTCCCCCTCATATAGATAATTTAACTAACCATCAAAATGTGCGTATACTGTACACTGCTCCGACTAAAGCAGAATTAGTCGGTACAATTATTGCACTAAAACAAGGAAAGGCCGCCGGACTCGACGGGCTTTATCAAGCAGTGCCAAGCCTAACTGCCGAGTTGCTACACCTACTTGTGGATAAAGCGTGGAATACAAAGACCTTTCCCACTGAGTGGAAGGAAGGTTTGATCATCAAACTTCCGAAGAAGGTTAGCCTAACAGACTGTAATAATTGGAGAGCCATTTGTGTGCTTCCTGACGTTGGCAAGATAATGGCTTAAATCGTCCTGGAAAGACGAAAGGCTCACTAAGAAAGCACAATCGATGAAGAGCAGGCTGGCTTTGGATCCGGATTCTCCTGTGTCGATCACATTAACACCTTGCGAATCATCATCGAGAAATGCGCTGAGTATACGATTTTCCGTTTCACTTGCTTTTTATCGATTTCGAAAGCCTTGTGCTTTCGATAGTGTGAACCGGGATTCTACAAGTCAACCTATAACGGCGCGAAATATTGCGTTCTGCATAAAGGTAAGATTTCGGAGGACTTTAAGATTCGCAGTGGAGTTAGACAAAGGTGCATCCTCTCACCGACCCTATTTCTCACAGTGATTGGCGATGTGTTGCATGCAGCCCTATCTGGACTAGACAGAGGAATTCAATAGACTTCAACATCTTATCTACAACATCTTGACTACGCTGACGACATATGCCTACTCTCTCACAAAATCATGGATCTGTCCGCAATGGCGTTAAATCTTAAAGGGAAGGGAAGAAAGGTTGGGCTAAAGATTATACCAACAAGATCAAGGTTCTTAGCCCGCCATTGCGAAAAGGAAATCCGACATCTATTGCCATCAATATTAATGGGCAGCTTGCGGAGAACGGAGAAGGGTAGCATTGTTGCCGAAAATGGTGGTACGGAGCAGGATATCGTTCGTCATTTCAACCAGGCTAAATGCGCATACGGCATGCTGTTCAAAATCTGGCAGAGGAGTTATCTCAGCATCAAGACCAAGCTGGGCCTGTTTCACTCCCTGGTACTGTCTGTGCTTTCGTATGGGAGCAGTACGTGGAAATATTCCGTAAGAGTTACCAGAAAGCTGCAAGTTTTCGTCAACTCATGTCTTTGTCGAATTCTAAAAATTTTCTGCCCAGTAAGGGGATATTCAGATTAGCTACATTTTCAGCTGCGACGCAGCCACGCACAGTAGCCAAGCATAGTCGATCGTATCGCATGCTGAGCGATGAGTGTGAATCCGCCCATTTGATGCTGTGTGTCTCGACTGAAATTTCAAGCAGTCGTGCAGCGCGGTGTCGTGTGTGTGAATTTCGCCTATCAATATCGATAAAGAGCTTAGTCGGTGCTCGGGTCAGATGCCAATCGATGAATTGAAACAAAGGAGAAAATGGCAGTGGATAGGTCACACATAGCGGAAGAATGATAACTGCATTGCTTTACAAGCCATGAAATGAAAAGAGTGTAAGGCGCTGGAAAAGTTGTTTGGAGGGTTGCGGCCCATCGCCCAGAACAGAGTACGATGGCGCGATGGAGTGGTTGATGCGCTATGCTTCCCTAGGGGTTAAGGCATCGTCGTAGTAGTATTATCCGTTTCAAAGATCTATGAGCTTGAAAAGTGATGAAAAGTAATTTTTCTCCAAAGCCTAATAAATGTACGTTTTTTTAGTATGCATTTTGACTAAACTACTGAACCGAATTATGACTTCAAGCAGTGCATATGACGTAAAATTTGAGGCTCTTTAAATTACATTTAAAAAAAATTTCTAGACCCAGAGCACCGTTTAGAAGTTATAATGGGAATATTGAAAAAACATGGCTCAAATGTTTCATTTTTTCGTCTGCACAGCTTCTCTGCCGCGGGGGCCACGTTGACTCCATGTCTTAAAATGATTGTATGGGGACCACCAACAGTCGTATCAATCGGCATTTTTTTATCATATTTTGCAAGGTTGATGTCGTCCAATAAATTTTAAGCTGGATGATAAGTGGCATTTAGCTTTTATTGATACGATAAACTTTAGCCAGACATTGAGAAAACGGCTCTACGAAAGTTACTTGAAAGTAAACTCCATAAATTTACATCTTATTTCGCGTTAAGGGAGCCCTTATATTCCACCCCAAACCTTGAGCCCAGACGCAAACCATTTTCCAGTACATTCTACCGTCTCAAACTCAATTCACGCCCTCCACCACACTCGTTATTCGTGTCCATGATAACGATAAGACCAGTTGAGCCGCACTTCACGCATCCATACGTAGTACGTATCGCGTCTGAAGATTAAAGAACGAACATCGGTGGCAACCGAAGCATTAGTATTTTTATAAACGTTACCGCCACGGCGAAAAAAAACTCGCTTGTGTTTCGTTTAATGTTTTGTTATCTTAGCTATAGCTGCTACTCTTGGATTATCTCGTGGACGAAACGAACGGCTTGGTAATCAACACCACAGCCACGCTAGCTGGATGAACGTCAGTCAGGCGATACGAAAGTAACGTAACGTATATGTCAATCGGCGCGTGAGATTTGCAATCTTTCATACAGATATTTAGACAAAAAAAAAACGCTGTCGACCAGTTCAACAACGTTCCCAAAAATCCGTCAATCTCAGTACGCACTATTTGACGATACGTGACGGTCAAGCTGGGAGGAGAAAGTGAAGTTTCCTGAAAATTTTCAAAATTGTCGTGAGACAGTGAATTGTGTCATAGCTTCGTTGTAATCAAAGTGTGGTATCAAGTGTGATATAGAAATTAAATTCAGATAAAATTGTATTTAAGTTATTTAAACGTGCGTTTTGAGAAATTTCACATTTCGCTGCGAGTGATAAGTTTAGCAACGTACAGTAGAAACTACACAAATTTTCCAGTAAGTAATATTCAGATTTTTGATGTTATTTTTGAAAAAGTTTTTCTTTTCGGCTTTGAATGGGTTTAAATATATAAAACCCTATATAATCACAACCAGAAAGATTGTGTTCCACGCTAGCTTAAGAAAATAGTTCTAGTTTTCGCAGAAGCAAAGCGTTTCATAATAAATATACAGTGGGTTTTGTGAACATTATGTATGTGTCATTATTTCTTAAATATTAAGTGAAAAAATTGAGCATGAAAAAAAATCACATAGGTGTTCAATATACGTATAACCCAGCGCTTGAAGTGAAGTAGTTTATTTCGCTGAAATGTCTAAAATTCACACATATTTGCAGCATCTAGAAAGATTTAAAATGAATAAATTAATAAATATTCTTTAAATATACTCGTACAATATAAACACTTAGTACTCAGTGAATAAATAAAAAAAAATCCACGAGAGTCTCCTTACACGTTAGACCAACGAGCGGTGTTAGAACACGCATTTAATCACATATTAGACCACCCATTAGACCACTTATTGTATTAGACCAATAGGTGGTCTAATGCGCATTAGTTAAGTTTTCTAATTAGTGCTCTGATAGGTGTTCTAACAGGTGGTCAGATTAGTGGTCTAATGGCTGGTCTACTAGGTGGTCTAATAAGTGGTCTAACTCTAATGCGCTGTCTAATAGCTGGTTGGTACAACTTGTAAAAAAACCCTTTATAGTTAGTGCATATCTTCTAATTGACCTCAAGAACCTATTTTTGCTATCAAAATCGACAAAAGGCAGATAAGGCCGATAAGGATATACTCAATGTGCAATTTGACAAGGTTTCGCAGGATTATTTCATGTTGAATAGGTTGAAACGTACACGGATAAAACTCCTCGGCGTAGGCTTTCCTCAGTATTATACATTACACCAATTGTCGATAAGAGGGCATAGTATCACATGAACTTGAACTTAACATGTTTAAAATAGGCTTGATTTTGCTAGCATTTGTGATTAATGCAGAGCCATTACTATTTTTTTTATTATTCTCCTCTGAACGGCTTGTGAACCTAGTCCCGTTCAGGCTAAAAGTACAGTGAGTCACAGTCAGAATGAACCACGCCATGTTTTTTTTCCTTTAATTCGAATTATTCGAAAATTTTCAATTTTAAACGTCTTAAAGAAATATACCGTTGGAAAGCCAACTCATTGGGGAAACTTTGGTTAAATTTGCAAATTTGTCAGTTCAAAGTACCGTTGTAAAATTAACATTTTAATTTGTGATGAAAAATCGATTTTGATAGTTAGAACAGTTGTATCTTTGAAATAGCGGTGAATTTCGAAACCGGGAAATTTTATGTTTTATATGAAATTTTATGTAGTTTCAGAAAGTGAAGTCAAATCTGGGATTAAATGATTGGAAGAGTGCAAATTTTGATTTTGTTCGGAAATTCAAGCTTTTTGACACAATTTAGCGGTTAAAAACAGAGTGACCACTTCGGGGTCAATTTTCCACAAATGAACGGTACTATCTACCATTAAAGTATTTACCATCTGAAGCGGGGCACCCAGCATATGCTTTTTACTTTTATTTAAGTGGTTCATTGTGACTGTGATGTGTATTTGTGAACTTTTGAAGTTTACATCATTTTTCGTATACTAGGAAGAAAAAATAATTATAAAACACTCTAAAATAGGAGACTTACATGTTGAGACAATAAATTTACATAAAAATAATTTTGATCTGAATGATTTTTCAGTCATTGTTTAAGTATTTCTTTCTCTAACATAAGGTGGTTCATTTTGACTGTGACTCACTGCATCTACTGCCGATTGTTAAGGAGAGTGAACATTTTCAGCATTTCCCATTGCAATTTGCGCTGACCTCTCTCCCGTTTTTTATTCCACAGAGCTTCTGCAATTCGGCAGAAATCAAATGTTAGGATAACGTTTAAATTACTGGGCATGTCATATTAGCAATGTTTGTCAACGCAACTTTCCAATGGTTCTAATTTCCGTCGAATTTCTTATGTTGACAAAGGTTAACATCTGTTATGTTGCCGATTATACTTCGTATTGTTGCTTTTTTGCCAATGGTGCGTATACTTCCTGACTTACATACGAAATGACTGTGCTAGCTAATTTGGGAATTTAGAAATTCTTTCATTTTGATGTAATTTTCCGTAAAACCTTCGAATTATCAATCTTGCATCATGGTATTAGTCTGTATTCGTCTTGTACTCGTACTTGAACATTATACTCGTATACCGTGAACATCTTGTTGTGGCATAATGAATAGTGAAATCAACTATGTATGTAGATTATTTTTTTTTTGGATCAAGTTCAAAAACGCTTAAAAATATACATGCACATGTCTATTTCTATTTTGTAAATTTTTGTTTTATTTTCCTTTCTGTTTTGGTTTGTTGTTGTTATTGGGATAATATCTTATATAACGAGAACTTGTTGGGTTTTGTTTCTTCCACAATGTATCTATGATTGTGCACTTATTTGTTTCTTTTTTTCTATGTTGAATTTGATTAGTTAATACTAAATATTGACCATATCGACATGAATAACTCGTACAAAACCAAATCCAGTGTCGATGCGGTACGCTTTTCGGGGTGTGTGAATTTTTGTTCATAATTTGAAATCGAAATTCCATCTATTGAGTATGCACATATTTAAACGGTCAACAATGATATTTATAAGCTTAATACTATACATATCAATTCCGATAATTTGCATAAACCCAACTCTACAAGAAATCAGTGGATGTGAATAGAATTTATAGTGAATGTAAATTACTGAAATACTCGCCCAAAAATTAAAAAAAAAAAACAAAAAACAATATAGAAAAAAGAGCTGGAGACTACGATAATGTGCGTGTAGTAGCCCAATCAAATAAGGGTCCAATCTCGGAATAAACGACAATAAGCTGAATTTTTGTATGGGTACACAAAAGCCACATTCTCGTATAATCACGTGTACGCGTGTTAAGATATTCAAGGGTATATGTCGAAAATATCGTCTTTTGACTGATTTTTGAAAAAATATAAAACAGAAACGGAAGAAGCTTGCAGAGTGAGAGAGTTACACGTATTTAATCTATTTAATTTCCGTACCTTACTATTCAATAGCAGTGAATACAATGAATAGTAAGTAAGTCAATATTAATAAATACAATGAATGGAAAGGTACCGAAATAAAACAGATTAAATACATGTAACTTGTAAACGTTTCGATGGATTTTGCTGAAATTAGACAGGAACAAAGTCCTTACTAATGCCCATACCCAGTTCATAAGACTTTCTGGATACATCAGTACCACAAAAATAAAAATGGATAGCTAGAAAGTAAGCATACTAAAAGTCACCGGACCTACGAGGTATGAAAAAAAGGGAGTGGGAAAAAGAAGTTGTTCACAGTAGGAAAAAAAAAGTTATACGTCAAAATTTAAAAACACTAAATTCCCTATACGATTGTTCTACATCCTTATTTTGTATTTTTTGTAGTTTAAGAGATATATCGATGGTGAAGATTCACAACCTTCTATGTCAATTTATGGGACTTTTTCCCCTCTTTTTCTAACGTGTTTTTAAAATATTTAAATATTAAGTGTTTAACCGCCTATGGTGCTATTTTCACTGAAAACCCGATAGAAAAACAGGGTTTGTCTCTACTCACGAGGCTTAATTTTGAACGTGCCATTTATCGGTGTATCAACTTAAAGTTAATGAAACATAAATGTATACGTATAACGAAAGCTCTCTTATTTTGCCCGAAAGGAGTGTGCAATAAAGTACCCTGTCATAACGGAAACTAAATTTTGCTCTCTGAACTAAAGCACTGGATATTTTGAGTGAAACCTGTGTCGTTGGCTAAGTTCATAACACACAGCGGAATCGCAGGATGCTGTGGCAACAGTATCGAATCATTGCAACACGTTGTTGTGTTCTGAACTGCACTCGCATCTAGTCATCCATCAATCGTTAAATTTCCAGTTCAAAACTGACTACTGACGAAAAATCGTATGAATACGACAGCGCGAGTGTTATTTCAGGATTGTCATCATATGCTGGTCCTAGCCAGCGGAGAAATTTTTGTGATGGAGAAAATGACATTTTTTACAGCATATTGCGTCCATCGAAAACTCAGTGGAGAGAGTTCATAAAACAAATTGGCAACAGTATGCGCCGTTGTCTTCATATTCGGGTAGCCCGAAGCTATATTTAGAAAATCGCGTACAGTAGGTACGTCTACATCCCCAATAATCGTATTCAGTACATCCCCAAGCTGGAGAACTAGCTCATTCTATGTAAATCCATTCCACTGGTGCACTCACAGGGTGCGTTTCCGTTTTGGGCCATGTCGACACTGTTTCACAGATACTTTGCCAGAAAGCTACGTTTCTGATACCAGTACCTGAATATTTGAGAAGGGGAAAAGTATCACGAATTTTTTCCGATCAAATTTTCCTTTTAGTGATTTCTAGGGGTTTTGACAGTTCGCTCTTGACAAGTTGTGCCACTCCATACGTAAACCACTTTTTGTTGGCGTCAAAGTGCGTATAGTGATCGAAAAGTCTGTCCTCGATCGTCACTTTGTTTGGAAATTGTATTTAAAAGCGTAAATGTTCCTTATTGATTGGCGTATATTTGTGTGAAATATATTCATGGCGGCATGGGAACCATGTCGCTCAGCAGACAGACCACGAATCGGAGAAGGGGCAATGGATAAGTACGGGAACCACCATATTTTCGGAACGCACCCATTGTGAATTTGTGGTACCTAAAGCGGAAATTCCTTTAGTGGTGCTTCAGAATTTATTTCTACTTTAGGCGGTGAGAACCTAGAACCCACACACGTTGAATTTAGGGGCACTTAGCCACTAAGCCAATATATCTTAAATGGACTACATCGATACGGGTTTTTGGATATTTAGGCATTAGAAAACAGTCTCGATTTGGTCACTGACTTAAGGACGTACTGAATACGACATACGCCTCCGGGCCACGTATTTCGAAAACTGTGTTCTGTTTTGTATTAGATTGGAATCTATGAGCAGATAGAATATTGCTAATTATGCTAATTACCGTCCAACTATCACTAGTGGATTCGATCGGTGCCTCCAATGATCTTCTATGTTCATTAAATTGTATTTAATTATTAATGTGCTTATACATTTTAATATGTTAAGAATATAACATACAATACAATTTTCAACTATCGATATTATTGAACTTAATGTGAGAAACATGACTTGGACTTGGCTTATGAATTTCATTTAATGCATTCATCGAAAGAATTCAATTTATGCATTACAAAGTCATTATGCAACAGTAATTCCTATAGTTTGATATAATGTTTAATAATAATTAAAATAATAAGTAGGTTTTGTTTAAATACAGAAAATTACTGCAATTGCAATATTGAATATTGCATTCCAATATTGCAATTTTCTTTTTTTAAGTCATACGTATACTCACTACTTTAATCAGCATTTTTAGATATTAGAGTTCTTGAAAATATACACGACTATCTAAAGTACAAAGGTGTACTCGTGAGATAGGTTATGGAGTTGATAAAGCGGAAATGCGTGTCTCTGGGTTCAGTCGCACGATCTTCTGGCTTCAGGGAATTAAATTAAAATTATGCCTTGCGCTGCTGCGCCGCCTTATCGCGATCCTCCACTGTAAGCGTAATTGAGCGGCCACGTTCTCCCATGACAAAAGCGTCAACAAGCGGTGCGGAAATAAGCGGCTATAGAGATCCCCCATTGCAGGCGACTTCGCGCCTCAGTTTGCAAAACTATCTCTTCCATTGCACACAAAATCAATCCGTAAAATGTTTCTTTCGAATACATTCCTCCAAGCAATGCGCGGCTACGAGCGCCAAATCAAATTTTTTTTGGATCTGGCGCGCAAGTCGCCTGGCGCAAGTAAACGCTTGTAGTCGTTTCGCTCAAACATCCCTGCTGTGGACGAAGGTTCATGAAAACCCTTAACTTTGGATCTACCGCGCATCTTACTTTTATTGCTATTACACATCTGAATTGTCTGAAATATGAAATAAACCGCAGAAAGTCCGAGTCCCTAATTCAAATGTGCCTAGTAACATGATACGAGTATTTCAATTATTAGCAGAAAATCATCTGAACTTATAAAATGGTTATAAAGTTAAATTTTCGACATGTTTCGACCTTGATGGTCGATGGTTTTATACCATCATGATTATCAAATTAATCTGTCACTTAACAATATACCAGACATGCGATTATCATGTGCAAAATCACTTATCAAAATTCACGAGTTTCTTTGATATTAAGTCGACTACTGATAAAATTCTGCAAATACACGAGTACTACTCGACTCAAATCTAAGGAAATTTTCTGATAATCTTTTTTATTATTTTATCAAATTCATCACATTTCATACGCATATATTCGTAAATAGACAAATGAGGTTAATAAAGCATATTTGATAATATCACACATTTATTGTCTGAAATAATTTGAATAAAAATATGCGCAATATCAGGTGAAGAGCTATTGTTTTGCTGCAGTTTACTTAAGTGAATATTTCTTTATTTCGGTGGCTATGTATATTACATATGTTTATTTACTGGTATCTGTTCAAATAGGATAATAAGATTTTATTACCGATTAGTGTTTGTGTCACTTTGTGTCATACGTTTGTTTCGTTAATAGTGCTTTTGATCGAATTATGATTGAGTCGAATAGCCATCGACTTCAAACTCCCTCTTAGCAGCAGTCGACTCGAATTTACAATCATGATACGGGTGATTGATTTACGTCATCTCGCAGTATCGATGAACTCGGTGTCAATTTTATGAACTTTATTATAAAAAAAAATAGCATTAGGATTTTTTTTTTGTAATTTTGTATACACATATAGATCACAGTTGAAAGTCCAAGCAATATCTATGTATCTTGCATACTTCAAGGGGTGCTTGCTGGCAACTGCATTCTCGGAAACTAATTTATGTTAACGAAACGTCAACTGGGCCGCATGGAACAGTTGACGCGCTATGCCCCACAAGGGGTTAGGGTCATTGAGTATAGGTCAGAATACAGACTCAATCAAGTCGATTACGGGTTTCTCCGTCCACGGCGTTCGTGGCCATGGATGTTTGTGTTGTCTTCCCCCTGCGTTGCGGGGCGTAACAATAAGCCACAACATCTCTCGACTTGTCGCAGGTAGACGGCTAAATGGGAGCAGCAGATGCATGCTGACAACGTGCATCATCCGAAACTGGTTTATGCCAACGAAACATCAGTTAAGCCACATGAAACAGTTGACGCGCAATGATTATAGCAAATGAGTACCATGGTGGCGCTACGGTCCGATGTTGGACCTTGGTCGTCTTGGTTGTTTTCTTCCAATTGCTCGGTCCAAAGACCGCGTCCTTCAGTTTCGGAAGACCGGCAGTTGTACGGCGTCCGTATTTACTGATCCTTCCCACCGAGCTCTCGGTCTTTATTTCAACCGTGTTCCGCTTGTACGGCGGGTATTTGACCGCTTAGGCATTCGGCTGTCCTCCATACGTTGGATATGAGCTGCCCATTGTAGGTGCGTCTGTACTTGTACAGATTTGCCATCCATTTCGTTTTGCAAACTGCACTGCACTGCAAATTCGTCGCAAGATCTTTCTTTCGAAGGTGTCAGTCATGACTCTTGACTTTTCACAAATAGATTTCAGGTTTGAAAGTCTGAAAAATAATTTAATTTCAAATCTTTTGAGCGCAAACGGAAATGATCAACATTTTGTGAATTATTTTATTACATATTACCGTATGAGTAAAGACAGGATTTTCATGCAGTAAAAAGTACAAAAACGTGCAATAAAAACTTGAAAATGTGAAAAATGTTGCAGTATAAGTTGCAGATTGTCCAAAATTAAATCCAAATCATAAAATTGAGTTAAGCGGCGATTTCGCATACCACAAAATTAACAACAGAAACATAATTCAGTACATTTGCGACAGGATCAGAATTAGCAACAGAATCGGCGACAGAATTAGCGACAGAAAATTGTTCTTAGCCGACAGAACAGAAACAATTCATCATGCATTGATTCTGGAACAGAATCTACTTTTCCCTTCTTTACATGTGAATATGTCATTCGAAATTCTGTTCCTGTTTCTGTTGCATTCTTATTCCATCAACAGTCACAGATTTGACTACAGAAGAAATAAATTGCTGTTGTGTTTCTGTTCCTGTTGCTAATTCTGTTGTATGCTAAATTGCCGCTTTAAACTAACATGACATAGGCCCAACGTCCTTAAACATATCAAAATAATAGTTTGTACCCTAAAACATACCGATTCAGACAATATTAAGAGGAGAATAATTTTGTCTTATAGTACCAATAGGCCAGTCAAATTAAACCAATTTGGGGGCTTTTTAATGAAAGTTAGGGAAAGATCGGGAAATAATTTTAATCCCTTCTATAGATACTGAATACATGGAAACTGAGTTTGCACGGTCGCAGAAGGTGAGTTTAACTTTTGGTGGGATCCTGAACGGCAACACTTTTTTTTTCAATAACACGGCGAATCGTTTATTGTTGTCAAAATTTGAAAACCAAACCAGTCTTATAACAATGCATACTAAATATTTCGCTTATTGTAATCGATATTTCTGTTAATGTTATCAACTCACCTATGCTAGGGCTCAAAAACTTGAACTGAAACTGAAAAACAAAACAAAATTCGCGCAAATAATTATGTTAATATTAATAACATTTATTTATTAATAATAATTATGTTAATATTAGAACTGTAGGTTGTGAGCTTCTTTTAGATAATTTGGCGCCCATTCCACTGTTAGTTTCGCAGTCAATAATAAATCTGCTACTGCCTGGTGCATTCTGTTTCATTTTGTTAGAACGGTGCCAACAATTTTTATTGAAGAGTCAGTCAAATTGAAATTTAAAGAGCAATGTCCAACTATGCACAGTCAATGATAAGCTTGCTCTTACATTCTGTTTCGATGGCTTAGTAATAAATTTCAGTTGCGGTGCAGTCGTCCCTACTGTAAGCTATGTGTAAATATTGAAAAGCAATTCAACTCTCCTATTTACGTATTACATACTAACTCAATGTAATAATAACAAATACCAGTAAATAAATGAGTTATGTATTTCTATTTAAATAATTTTATTATTTATTGTTATCACTTCCGCCCAGTCCAAACGTGATTACAATAAGCGGGGTCCACTGTATCCAGTAATTTTTTCGCGCTTAAAAAGTCAATTTTATAATAAGTTAAAATAAAAGAAATTTTCGTTATTTCGTCCTCATTCGAATTGATAAGAGTTCAGATTTAAAAATAAACAATATGTCGATCATCCGATTTTATTTTCAAACAAGTGGGAACCAATTTTTCTGTATACATTATAAAAATATCTTCCCCTGTCAAAAAATCATGAAGCTCTCGCTGAAATTCTGCAATGTAGCTTTCTAGACATTTTTCGGTGTAAACAAACAGCTGAAATCATTAACAATATGCTCGTATGATTTGCTTTGCTGGTTCGATAAAAATAAGCCAGACACTCATGGCATTAACAAATTTAGTTTACTCATATTTGGGTCATCCATCAATCCATTTTTTATCCCTACGATAAGTTGACGAAAAGGTACTATAAAATATGTACCAAAAGATTTTTCACTTTCCGAAACATTATAAGGTTTGCCGTTCAATATTTAGCTGAAATCACACGGTGGACATTTGGTTACCGCTCTATGATCTAGAGAGAATGGAGGTTCGATTCTCGGCGCGAACAAAAAAACTGACTGTTGGTACTTGGTTGGTAATAGAACTCCCACTGCGCTCTGAGCTTTTCGGTATAAAGACTGCACGGATAGGATGTGCATGCTAGCAACTGCAAGTCCGAAAAGTAGATATGGTATCGAAACCTCAACGAAGCATTGAAATGTAAGAGATGTTAACGCGTCCATGCCCCTGGCGTGGTCAAGGAAAATAACAGTATAAATAGCTAAACTCACAAAACGATTTTATGCTATGAACACCAGATTTAAAAGAAACCAGTCCGAAGCGTATAATACCCTTGTACAAACCGACTGGTGATACCAAAAGTACCAAATGGCTATGACCATTTGCATTAAAAGTGAGTTTCCTATATGACCAGTTTATAGGGGAGGTTGGCACTCATTCAAGAGGATGTTGGCCATCCTCAAAATCAATTAACTAACCCATTCTACAAATATTTGTCGAGTTTTTCAAGTCATTAGCTTCATTTTATCGAAAGTTATCGCTTAGTTGAAGTTTCATTTATAGGGGAGGTAGGAGTTCCTTGGGTCAAATCTTGTCCATCATTGCCACCAACCAATTAGATCATGCTATGAACATTTAAGCAAAATTTCAAATCTCTAGCTTCATTCTATCGAAAGTTATCGCTTATTTGAAGTTTCATATGTAGGGGAGGTAGGGGCTCCTTCGGTCGGATCTTACCCATTTTCAATATCAACTAATTAGACCTTACTAGCAACATTCTACCAAATTTTTAACTTGGTAGTGTTATTCTATTGAAACTTATCGTAATTAAAGGAATGTTTGATTTTTTTAAATTTGTAGGGGAGGTAGGCGTTCCTTTGATCTGATTATGCCCAATGTACTAAAACTAGAACAGCTTCTCACCTCAGGATTACATGCCGAAAATCAGGTACATATCTACGTCAATTGGTTCAAGAGTTATAGACAAAAAACCTGAAAAGTAGGGTAGTACGGGGCTCTTTGTAGGAAAATTACCGTTGGTTTTCAACTGATCGATTTTATTTTTCCAGCAGAGTATAAGATTACCCTCACGAGCAATCTGCCAAAGCTAGAGCTTTTCATGTTTATTTAATCGGGAGTTATAGATACATTTAATTATTTTATATATGTTGGGGAGGTAGGCGATCTCTTAGCCTGATCACGCCCATTTTCAATACCAACTGACTAGATTATACTTCCAATATTTGACTAAAATTTCTAGCTCTAGCTTCATTCTATCGGAAGTTATCGTGCGAACGGACCGACAGACGGACAGACAGACAGACAGACAGACATGGCTTAATCGGATCAGGAGATGACCCTGATCATTTATATATATATGCATTGCCATACCTCCGGAGCCTCCTTTAAGGTGTTACATATGTCCGTCGTGACAAAAACAATATACCCCATACTAAAAGTCTAGGGTATAAATATCCACTTTATGTATATTGCCAGGGAACAAATATCTCCACTTCTCACCCTCTCTCCACCCCTCTAGTGAGTTAATATAAGTGCTTCACACCATCTAGACCTCCACGGTCGAGTTTTCAAGTAAAATCACGCCGTCACGGCTTATACAAACAAAATTCTCACACTTTCGTGGTCGTCTTGCACATGGATAGCCGCAAAGATGCAAGACCTGATGAGTGCTACTATCCATACGAAACCACTAACTAAGCTCGGAGAAATTAATTCAGAGGGAATTTGAGAATAAACCAGGCCGAAGCGAAGCCTCGGCTCGGAGTCCGAAGCGTATATACCCTAGACTTGTACAGACCTAGTCGTGACACCAAAAGTAATAATTGGCAACGACCATGCATTAAAAGTGAGTTTCCTATATAGCCAGTTTATACGGGAGGTTGGCACTCATTCAGGGAGATCTTGACCATTCTCAAAATGAATTAACTAACCCATTCTACAAATATTTGTTGAATTTTTCAAGTCGCTAGCTTCTTTCCATCGAAAGTTATTGCTTATTTGAAGTCTCACTTGTAGGGGAGGTAAGGGTTCCTTGGGTCGGATCTTGCCCATCATTGCCACCAACCAATTAGATCACCCTACAAACATACAAACAAAATTTTAAGTCTCTAGCTTCACTCTATCGAAAGATATCGCTTATTTGAAGTTTCGTTTGTAGGGGAAGTAGGGGTTTCGTTGGTCGGATTTTACGCATTTTCAATATTAGCCGACTGGATCCTACTACAAACATTTGGCCAAAATTTCAAGTCGCTAGCTTTATTTTGTCGTAAGTTGTCGCTTGTTTTAAGTGTCATCTCTAGGGGAGGTAGGGGTTCCTTAGGTCGGATCTAACCCGTCTTTAATGCCAACTAACTCAATCTCACTTCAAACATTTGACAAAAATTTCAAGCTGCTGGCTTCATTGTATCAAAAGTAATCGCTTATTCGAAGTTTTATTTGAAGGGGAGGTAGGGATTCCTTGGGTCGGATATTGCCCATTTTCAGTGCTAACTAATAAGACCTTACTAGTGTCATTCTATCGAAAGTTATCGTAATTAAATTAATATTTAATTTTTTGAATTTTGTAGGGGAGGTAGGCGTTCCTTTGATCTGATTATGCCCAACTTCAGATGTCTACGTCAATTGGTTCAAGAGTTATGGACAAAAAACCTGAAAAGTAGGGTAGTACGGGGCTCTTTGGAAGAAAATTACCATTAGTTTTCAACTGATCGATTTTATTTTTCCAGGGGAGTATAAGATTACCATCACGAGCAATCTACCAAAGCTAGAGGTTTTCAAGTTTATTTAATCGGGAGTTATAAATACATTTAATTATTTTACATATGTAGGGGAGGTAGGCGTTCTCTTGGCCTGATCATGCCCATTTTCAATACCAACCAACTTGATCATACTTCCAGCATCTAGTCAAAATTTCAAGGCTCTAGCTTCATTCTATCGGAAGTTATCGTGCGAACGGGCAGACAGACAGACAGACGGACAGACAGACAGACATGGCTTAATCGAATCAGAAGGTGACCCTGATCATTTATATATATACATTGCTATACCTCCGGAGCCTCCTTTAAGGTGTTACATATTTCCGTCGTGACAAAAACAATATACCCTATACTATAAGTCTAGGGTATAAAAATAGTTGGTCCCGTTGCGGGGCGCGAACCGCAGAGACCGTGTTTCGAGTAGCAAAAAATGCCCGGTGCGTTACCGAGCTAAGCTACAGACGCATACGAAGTTGGTGTGCAGAATGAAACCAAGTGTCACAAACAATTCCAATTTTCATTGAGATATAAATATCCATATTCTATCCAAATTTTAGTATAATAGATACTGTCAAAAGTGTAAAAAACACTATAACATTCATTTAAATATCAATCGCAAGCCCCTAAACGAATTTTCGAACTTTAAGCATTGCCACACACTGTCGAACACGAGCTCAAACACGAAGATACTACAAGTGGACTGGTTTTCTTCAGATTTGAGAAAAGTCTGTGTGTGTCTTAGCTATTTGGAGGAAACTTTTACCATGTTCGTGTCCGAGTTCGTGTTCAACAGTGTGTGGCCACCCTTATTAAAAGATCTAAAAATTGCATATCACGAAAATCACCAATATTCTCTCTTTTCATTTTCTAGCGATACGAACAGTATTCATCAAAAATTATCATTGATGGATAGAAAATTACTGAATCGTGATATATTCTCACCCAATTAAGAGTTACTGGGTTGGTTATCCTTATCAGACAGAAATATGCTTCAAAATATTCTCACAGGTGAAATATACGTACTCGTATATGGGCTCGTACCTAGCTTACAACAGGCAGCACATATGCCAAGCCATATTATCGAATGATGATAATGGTTCGTGATTTTCTTTGATTAATTGTAATAAATCGCACCAAAGGTAATAACATGCTTAAAACGACTGTCATATAAATTAGATATTAAGAGCCATTTGTATCATTCACGATAAATCTTCCTTATCAATGTAGTGATGAACTCAATTATTAGTGAAGGTTTTTATTTTCAGTTGAAACAGTTTATTTTTGTCTTTTTGTTGTGGATCTTATGTCATCTTGATTTGTCAATAAATATGCACTCATTCTACAGATATTTGCGATTTAATAAGATAGCATTAAGTATTCGATTGCGTAGCATTCAAGAATGGAACTTACGAAACTTACTCAACGAACAATGAATTTTTGGAGTTATGCAATTTCTATATGAATATGAGTCTGTGTTCTTTAGTAGGTCATAGATAGGACTGTTAGAAAAAGGGTTGGAAATATGTACCTATAAATAAAGAACGGGTACTGACATGACACTGCAATTGCTTTAACCTTCCGTGTAATTGACTGTTTACAGATTGTTTATATCTCGATAAGTTTCTAGGTCATTGCCATTTGAGGGCAACATATTTATGGTCTATGGCGAATTTTCTTTAACTTAGCCGGCACCCTTTCAGCACCGTTTTTAATTTTGAAACAGGAAAATATCTCAGGGAGCACAGTCTGGGATTAGGAAAATCGGGGAAGGGCAATTATTTGATATTTGGTACACAACTCGCGGATTAACAAGCTGGGCGCATTGCCATGGTTGAGGAAGCATGAGTTGTCTCGCCACAACTGTGGTCTCATTTAAGCCTCGTTTTCCAAGTTGCGGAACAGACTGCCTCAAAATCTTTGTTTTCCTATTTTCGAAGCTGCAAGATAACGGTGCGCGTCGCGGAACAAACTGCTTTCGAGCAGTCTATCCCGCAAGGCGTAGCGGAACTCCGCAGCTTGGAACAGGGAGCTTTAGCGATTTTTTCGGGCAACCTTTCCAAAACACCTTCGAACTACGCACAGTTGACGGTTTGACCTTAGGGTAAAAATTCAAAATGCACAAATCTGTTGAAATCGAAAAAAAAAAACAAAAACTAGTGAATATCAATGATTGAAAGACGTAGCTTTTCCCAAACTACAAAATTTATTTAATGTGTATAAATGTACATGTATTTCGGGAGCAACTTATTGCGTTTTTCAGTATACATATAAGCTGAGATATTGTTTAACGTTAAGGTTTCTGAACGATTGTCAGTGTCCTGTCTGCAAAATTTATTGCGCCGGAAAAAGGTCCCACGCGCTGGAAATCTGTTATAATTTAAAACGAACCTTTGATTTCGGCGTATTTCCTTTTTTCTTTAATTGAAAATAAAAAAATAATTTAGTCGAACTTGACTTATTAGATAAAAAGGTAATGCCTACTATAAATAGATAAATTTAGGGACTAGCGATCCGATCCACATTGGGCGCTTCATTGTATTTTACTTGTATATTCATTTTTGTACATTATGGAAATTAAAACAGTTTAATCATTAATACAGAAAATATTTAGTAAGAGAAAAAATAATTAATTCGCCTTTCTTTTCCTTCTTTTCAGGTAAGTTTTCACACAAATAGTACAAAATTTTTTGTAGTAAGTAATTAGAGCATATAAGCAATTAGACTAACTCTAATAATCTGGAGGTGCATGCTGGCAACATGCACCTTCCGAAACCAGTGTTCATGCTAACGAAGCACATGTTAGTAGCTGACGCGCTATGCCCCACTAGGGTTTAGGGCAATTGCTAGTATAACTTTGAGCGCGACGTTAAAGATCAAGCGAAACGTATATGGTTATTTTTCGGCCAGCATATCGGGACATCCACTTCGCGTCTGTTAATGTTAATCTCGGTCTACATCCCGACTGCATACCGATAAGTACTCGCACTGCTTCAATTCAAATGGAAAGCAAAATAATCACGTGCAAGCGTATGCAGTGTCCCCTTGTGAATTAACGATTGCCTCTTAAATTTGTTTATTTTTGGTTTTACTAACAAAAACTCCTATGTTGAATATTTACTTTGCCCACCGCGCCGTGTCGAAAAAAAATCCTATATTGCCATCAATATTAATGGGCAGCCTGTAGAGGTGAACAATTTCGTCAACCTGGGTAGCATTGTTGCCGAAAATGGTGGCACGCTCGTCGTATCAGCCAGGCGAAATGCCCATTCGGCATGCTGTCCAAAACTGACAAAGCAGTCATCGCAGTATTAATACCAATTTGGGCCTGTTTCGCTCCCTGGTACTGTCTATGCTAGTTACCAGTTGCTAGAGTTGCCAGGAAGCTGCGCTTTTTGTAAATTTAAAGTTAGCTTAAGTTAGCACTTAGTCTTGCTATCCGCTACCTGAACAATTATCAGCGTTAAGCCAACACTACAACTGTCTCTCGTTTTGTCCGCACGATGGATTGTACTCTTCAGGAGCTGCCTTGATCATACCGGGGAAGCAGCTCGACAAGGCTATTTCGAGCTAAATATTAGGAATGTTGTCACGAATCAAAACAATATTGTTAAAATTAAGTGATTCTTCGGACTAAACTGTGACAATAATGTTATATAATGGTCATTAAACAGTTATATAAAAACAATATTGTTAATATAAGATAATACTCCAGTTGTAAATCTAACTATAATATTTTGTCGGAAACATGCCATAGAAATAACTGTCTGTAACAACATAGTCATCTAAATAGCTAAAATATAACTACGTTGTTTTTTTTGAAAGTCATGGTTATAAACAGGCAAAAACCGTACATTTACCATTTGACAAACGTTTAAACAACGCTATTTTGACTTTGAATATGACAATATCGTTATATGACCATGGCCGATAATATTGTAATAACTGTTGGATGATTCGATTGTGCTGCCTTAGTATTCTTCGAAATGCTTAACCATTCATGTTAAGACGAAATTGCAAATTGCAAGCTTGCATAGAAAAAAAATTGAAAAAAAAAGCGTGTGAATAATTATAGAAAGTACAGTCAGCGACCAGCCTACCTCCTCTCCCACCAATTTTTACCTTTTCAGAAATGGTTAAACTACAATTCGCTCTACAAAAAACAATACGCAAGTATTTATTACTCACACGTGTATTTGAGGTGGTGCCGGTAGGTGCAATTTTTGTATGGATAGTATCATAATGCTCAAATTTGAATGAATATATTATTATTAAAATAATAGACTTACTGATCTATTTGAAACATGCACTGGTTTAAGACAGGGCAATGGACTGGCACCGACACTCTTCAACCTAGCACTGGCAATGGGAAACGCTATTCGGACTATGAATATACGCCCAGTGCTATGCTATGGCTGCGAAGCATGGACCCTAACTCAAGCCTCCGGAAACATGCTACACACATTTGAACATAAGGTTCTACGGCGAATTTTCGGGGCTGTTTGCGATCGAGATGGATGGCGCATCCTATACAACCATGAGTTGTTCGAACTGTACGATGAGCTGGAAGTTTCGAAAATCGTCAAACTACAACGACTTCAATGGGCAGGGCATGTACAACGAATGAATAATGAACGCAGAACGAGTCGACGGAGCGAGACTGCGTAGACGACCGAGAGATCGTTGGGAAAGCTCAGTATATGCGGACGCCGAGCAGCTACTGGGCTTCCAAAATTGGAGGACACGGTCACGTGACCGAGATAATTGGAGCACAATGATCCAGGCGGCCAAGGCCCGACGCCGGGCTGTCGCGCCAAGATGATGGTGATGATTATTAAATATTAGGTGACTGTTACGAAACGCGCGAAGATTATTATCGCTGATTGTGATTATATTATGATTATATTATATTATATTTGGCCGTCAGTACTTTTGAAATATACTACTTCCGAAATATACTATTATTAACCTATTTTGAGAAAATATCCAAATTTATTATTTTCCATTTTCTATGCTATTCGGAAGCCAACTTCCTGTAAGTTTTCATATTTGTAAGTGCAACGGTCTCGAAATGCAAGCAGGGTGGGACAAATTACGATCTCATATTTTTTCCTCCTCCACTGTTCCCCTTTTTTCAAACTCTAATCACATTTTTTCTCCTTTCTCTCTCTATTCTCCTTTCTTCAAATTTGACGTGCAACGGTACCATTCTTACGATACCCTACTTGCCACTTCCCCCTCTATTGGGACCCCCCCCCCCCCCCCCCCCCCCCCCCAATTTAGCCTATTACGACACAGGTAGCCAAGGCCCGATCTGGGGCTGTCGCGCCACGATGATAATGATTACGACACATCGCTTTCTCCAGAGAATTATAATACTTCTACATATTTTCACCAAATTTCATGCATGTATTTCAATTGGAAAGTAGTTCACACCCGTGTCGTACAATGCGCACTATATACGAGTATAAGTGTCACTATACACTGTCGAACTCGAGCACGAACCTGGTACAAATGCCCTCTGAATAGCTCAAGACACACACACACACTTCACATAAACGTAAAGAAACCGGTCCACTTGTACCATGTTCGAGATCAAATTCGACGGTGTATGGTGACACTAATGATTGCAAAGATCACAGTTACTTCAACAATACAACTGTTCAAACTTTAAAGAAATTTCAAAATCGATTTTTCATCGAAAATTCAGAAGATAAAATTATATAAGTACTGTGAACTGACAAATCTGCACCATTGACAAAAGGTGCCCTATTATGTTGGCTTTCGAACATAGCAAGTAAAGATGAAGGACTTAGATTTGAAAATTTGCGAATTTTACATATTAAAGGGGATATTCAAAATCCATTGATTCAAAATCCATTAGTCCAACGTAGTGTATGTTGTCTCGCTGCGGTATGCAGGTATACCTCAATATCGACACGAGGTGCGTTTACGATTCGACAGTGTATGTGCGAAATCATCTTTTTTCATATGTTTGTTATTGGACTCATTGACTCATCAACGGCGGATGATTACCCGTCGGTACCCGTCATCAACTAACAAGTTATTATTTCGATTAGTGGAATTTAATTTGTAGATTTTGAACAGGTGGACTTTGTACCTAACCCAATTCATCATGTAATAATCCAATATATAGAGATCCAATAAGGGGGGTTAGCGTGCAAAAGGTGCGGTAGTTCTGAATTTTTGATATGTTGTATAAGTCGGTGGGGTAGTAAAAAATCCAAGTTTGCGTCACTCTCCCCCCTGTGCTCCCCCCGCTATCTTGAAAAAACTGGCACTTTTATCAATTTTTCGCCTATAACTCCGTTCCAGTCCATTTTAGCGCAAAATATGTTGCACCATTTTTGTAGAGCACAAAATTTACTACAAATTTCAACTGTCAAGTTTTTTTCTACAATCAATGGCGACGGAGCTAATCTAATTTGAAAAACACTTTTTGTCAAATACCCCTTTGTTCCCACAAAGTGAAAAAATAATCATTTTTTGGTGTGTGTCATCAAATAACGGGTTAAATATTAGTCCCACAAGGAAAATTATTAGGATCGATTTTTTCTTTAAACTAAATAAGCTTTAATTTGAGGTAAGTCAAATGCCCGTAGGTATGACAGTTATGCTTAAAAGGGGTAAAACCCCATTATTTTTAAGATTAGATAGTTTTTTCCCTTTTCTACGTAACTGTCATACCTACGGGCATTTGACTTATCTCAAATTAAAGCCTATTTAGTTTAAAGAAAAATCGATCCTAATAATTTTCCATGTGGGACTAATATTTAACCCGTTATTTGATGACACACACCAAAAAATGATTATTTTTCCACTTTGTGGGAACAAAGGGGTATTTGACAAAAAGTGTTTTTCAAATTATTTTAGATTAGCTCCGTCGCCATTGATTGTAGAAAAAAACTTGTCAGATGAAATTTGTAGTGAATTTTGTGCTCTACAAAAATAGTGCAACATATTTAGCGCTAAAATGGACTGGAACGGAGTTATAGGCGAAACACTAATAAAAGTGCCAGTTTTTTCAAGATAGCGGGCGGAGAACAGGGGGGAGAGTGACGCAAACTTGGATTTTTTACTACCCCACCGACCTATACAACATATCAAAAATTCAGAACTACCGCACCTTTTGCAAGGTAAAAACTCTCTATTCATTGGACTATAAGTCTACAATAGGGCAACTTTGGTCAACTTTCCAGTTTTGTCAATTTAAAGTACCGTTGTAAAATTATTATTTCAATTTCCGATAAAAAATCGATTTTGAAATTTGTTTCAAGTTTGAATAGTTGTATCTTTGAAGAAACAGTGATTTTCGCAGTAGAAAAAAAAATGGTTTTATATGAAATTTTATTTGTTTCTGAAAGCGATGTCAAATCTCGGGCTAAATGTTTGGGGTAGTGGAAAATTTTGATTTTGCTCGACAAGTCAAGCTTTTTGACGGGGCGACTTCCATATCTGAGGCGCAAATTTTAATGATGGGTTTCAATCGAATTTGGTCTAAAATATACGAATCTGAAGTCCTTTTCCGTGAATTCATAACCGTTTAGGAGATATTTACCTTTAAAGTTGGAACTTTTGTATGAGAAAATTCGGTGCTAAAATTGTACATATGTATATAGAATAAATTTCCGCTTTAACAACCTACTATGATACATCATCATTTAATTTTTCAAATTTTCAGCCCACTTGTATTTTACATTTAGCGTGAATAAGCCGCCTATAAAATTTGGCGCCTCATATTTGGAAGTCTTGCCCTTTTTGACACAATTTATAAAAAATGCTATAACTCTGTTACGGTTAAAGAGAGAGTGTCCATGGCATATGTTAATTTTCCTCAAATGAACAGTACCACCTACCATTAAAGAATATACCATCAGGAACGGTACACCCTGTATAGCTAGCCTCTTTTGTCAATAGTTTACGTTTGTTAATTTCTTTATCTCTTATTATTTTAGCATTGTCAAAGTCCATAATATGTTGGTCATTGATGTTATACTAGTCTAGTATGTAAGTTTGGCGACATTCGATTTTTGTGTTTGTTTTCTATGAGTCTAGTGGCCAGTTGTCCAATAGTTGATCCATTATACGCTATGTTCTTAATGTTTTCGTAGCAAGTTTTGCATGGTATTCTATAAACTATGTTGTTTTGCTTTTCTTCGTTTAATTGTTTGGTGATTGAATATAACACTTTTGTTAATTTATTATTAGGCTTATATGTTGTTGTAGTCCGGATGGCGCAACGGTTAGCACGTTCGCCTTCAACGCACTGGGCCCGGTTCGATTCCGGGGATTTACGTGTCGGACTATGAGCCCACTCAGCTGTTAAATGAGTACCCATTATGAGGTAAATAACTCGGTTGAGCGTATTGCTGATCACATACCTCTGCACAAAAACCGTCACGATCTAGAAAATGAGATGATGCTAACTCATCTCGAGGCCGTAGTTCAAATTGGACTGTTGCGCCAGTTATTTATTTATTTTATATATTGTTAATATTTTTGATACCGTGCCACTGTCATTTGTTATTTGTTTGGGTAATATTTTGTTTATTTATTCAATTAGTTGCGGTTTATAAGTCATCGACTAGTATTTAATGTTGTTGTTCTTTTGATATACATGTATTCAAATTCGTATTAATGTTGTTTATTAATATATGTAGGTGTTGTTCTTCATTAGCTTGCTTATAATGTTGATTGGGTAGCCATTAGTTAATAATGTTTTTCTTGTATTTCTTGTTTCTGGGTTTTCCATTCTTAGGGATTTGTTAATTTTAGTCTACGATAAATGTAAACATTACTTTGCGGTTTTTCTTGTAACTAGCTGGAAATTGATGAAAATAAATAACCATCGTATACCGTACCAGCCTTGTTGGTGACATTGACAGCGAACGAAACGGCTCTATGCGCGTTTCTTGATATCAAAGGTGCTTTTGACAACACATTCTTGGTTCCATGGACAGCGCTCTTATAGCAACAGGTACCGACACCACTCCACTACCTAATCTGGGTGAAGCGCATGCTTTTTTCCAGAAGGGTTATCACTGAAGTTGGAGATACCTCTCTCACAGCAAACGTCATGCGAGGATACCCCCAAGGAGGTGTTTTATCGCCTCTGTTGTGGTGCATCGTTATAGACATTCTCATGTGGAGATTATCCTCACTTGGATTCTCAGCACAAAGGATGCGCGGACGACCTGGTTATTAGTGTCAGGGTAAAGGGCAATGGGCAAAGCTGGTCCACATTTTCACCACTGATAAGACCTGTATATCTAAACTATGCACTAAATATGGAGTAAATTTTAGTGTGGCAGCAAGAAAAAATACGCTAACTAGAAAAAGTTATAGGTCAAAAAAAGAAACGACCTAGGCGAGTAATTCTGATTTGAACACAACAGAATATACCATTAGCCCAGTCGATGACCAAAATTGCGGTCCCCGATTTGTGCCCAGAGTCACAAAAGAAATCTTCATACCAATTTTGGTCAGTCGAACAGGCAGCATGTATCCGACTATATTCCCGTCCACTACATTTTTATATGGGACAAGGCCAAAAAATTGTCTTTTAAAAGTGAGAGATATTCTCCCTCAAACTATTCAAGATACGGAAAAACTGGCGCTTACCTTCTTTATTGAACTGCTCAACGTCTTTTATTTTGTCGCAGAAAATTTTCTGCTAGGATCAACCCTTTTCAAAATATTAAGGAAAAATAATTTTTTTTATCATATAAATTTTTCCAGTTATGTAGTATATTTTTTCTTAGTGTTATATTGAAAGTTACTGCATATTCAATGGACTATTCAATTACATATGACCCGTTAGTGGTGGAAATTCGGACAAAGCCCCATACATTTTTGCCCATTGTCCTTTGAAGTAGTTCTACCCGACATCATCCAGAAGGCTTTGCGTGTAGTCCAGGTATTGTGTGACACTAACAGACTTTGGGTCAGACAACCAAAACCCATTATTGTTCCATTTACGAAGAAAGGAAGCTTAGGGCAATGAAATGCCCCAATTTGTGTAACTCTCCAGTAGAAATGGAAAATTATGTAAAATATCTGGTAGTCACACTTGATAGCAAGCTTCTCTGGGCAGCACTCCTTAGGATAACATCAGGAAAGGCCACAAAAGCCTTGTGGATCTGCAGCCAGGATGCAGGCAGGACGTGGAGCACCAAGCCCCCTCGTTCTCTGGATTTACAAAGCTATTTTTCGGCCAATTATTTATTATGGAGCAGTCGTTTAGTGGAAAAGGGCGACTCAGGCCTCAGTTGGTAGGGACACCCTCACCAAAATACAAATGCATGCATGCCGCATAATAACGGGAATCATGCGCTCCTGTCCTACTGCAGCCCTTGAGGTTTTATTTCACCTTCCGCCACTGCACATTCACAGAGGCGAAAATTCCAAAAGCAAAATGCACAAATCAGACTGAATCCGGAACCAGCTAGCTGGCTGCTAAGTCGCAATACGCTCAGCATGCCATCTGATCACCTGACTAAGAACTGTGCTTCGGTCATTCATTCCAGTCAATTGTGTGAGATAGAGAGCAGTGCGCGGAATCCTTCAGCTCTCTTCATCCCAGCACAATAAAGTGGTTCACGGACGGGTTCAAACCGTATAAAGGATCAGGTGCCGAAATCGTCGGCCTGGGCTACAGAATTTTCATCCCTATTGAAAATTTCCCCACTGTCTTCCAAGCGGAAGTACATGCGATTGAGGCCTGTGCGCGACTGTACCAAGCCACAGGCTACGCTAACAAAAACTAGGAGTCTTTATCGATAGCCAGGCGGCCATCATGGCACTGAGTAGTACATCGGTTCACTCAAGGCTAGTGAAGTCTTTTCAAGATATTCTTAACATCGCTGGGCCTTCAACAACTTCACAATCTACTGGGCTCCAGCGCACTCCAATATTGTAGCTAATGAAAAAGCAGACTTGCCAGACGGGCATCTGAGGCTCCCTACATTGGCCCAAACCCTCTATGTGGTTATACCTATCTGCCTTGCCAGGCAACGGATTAGGGAATGGGAGCGAGAGAGAGCTGCCTCGCTGTGGAAGCTCTCACCGGTATGAGACAATCAAAATTGTTCATTGTGGACTACCCTCGTAACCGATCCCTTGATCTACTCAGCCTTAGCAGAAACAGGGTCAAAATTATATATGCGCTTCTCACAGGGTTCTCCCGTCTTCGAGGTCACCTCAAAACAATGTGCATCGTTTCGTGTGCAAGCTGTCGCTTCTGTGAGGCCGACGACGAAGCCCCAGAACACAGCCTCTGTGAATGTGAAGCTCTTGCTTGCCGTCGAACTGCTTGCTTCGGCATCGTCTACCCCATGGCCGAGGACGTAGCCTCGATCAAACTCGGCCATCTCAGTCGATTTATCGAGATGAGCACATTGGATCAACAGATGTGGCGGCTTTATGGGCCACGTCCCATCTACCATCTATCTATGTAGCTATACTGTACCAGTGTAAACAGTGTGGAGTTCGCGTACTTCATTTGGATTAAACTATTGTATTAACAGCTGAAGTGTTGAGAAATTAATGTGATCAAATTGAAGCTAACCTATCAAATTTACGTGGCGATCGTTGATTGGCCGCAGAATATGGCATAAGTGTGGAAATGGCTCGTCACTAGGTTCAGTCGTCCACTCGCGCCTGACCTAATTGTTAAGATAGCAGATAAAAATATACTTCTGTAAAGTCAAGATTATGGCAACAATTCCGCCAAAATTTAGTATAAAATTTAATAATTAGGCGGACCAGATAAAAACAGCCGCCCGAAAATAACTAAGACTTATTGTTAAGTTAGGATGTAAGCTCAGTTATCGTCGTTATGAAAGGTTTTGAATATGCAAATCAAAACCTTTAAAATGAATGGTTGATGTTGAGGTACTCTATGAGTACTTACAACAAAACAAAAAACTCTTCGAACCGGATGCACTATCATCATTTTCTGTAAAAAGTTTTGTATATTACATATGTATAAATGGTTTTTCAAAAACAGTTTTTTTTCGTGGTTTAGCCCGTTAGGTTAAACCGGAAGTGAAAAACTTGAAAAAAACATTTTTTTACAATAACCGGCATTCATAGTCCTAGAGTGAACAAAGTTTACGGAACTATATCAAGTCTCACGTTGGGCGCTTACTCGCATTCGTCCTAGCTGAAGCTCAAGCTCTTTACAGTAGAAATTGGACAGGATCGGTCAGATTTACGGACTTACCATGAAGTAATGAAAAGCCTAGTAAGCCTTTTACAAAAGTCTTCCTGACCATAGCAGTGTTCACGCTGGTCACTCCATAGTATCCCTTGAGTCTCCAATTTACCAGAATTCTGAGACACATCACATTTGCGATAGATCAGTTGTAAGTCGTTAGGTAAGAGTAGTGGTGTGAATCTCATGTCGAGTTTGAAGTGGTACTATTACAAGTGGGTATAAACTGTTTTTGTTTTTAAATTTTATATTAATGATATACAATGCTGAAATTATACAACAGAGCAATTGTTTTACGGAAATTTTATTCAATAATGTTATGGATATGACGTCCTACTACAAGCACTCGTATATCCGCCTGATACGTTAGTTTTTCGTCAGAATTGTCAGCCAGCTCACATAATGAATTTCATTGATTCGAGTCGAAATTCTAATTAAAACATCAGTTATTCATAAATTAGCACATCAATTGCATCCATGCATTGTCATGCATGGTTTGTTATTGTTGTTGTTTACTGAAAACACAATTTATTCTTTTTTTTATTACTAAATAAATTACGACTCTCATATTTGGAAGTTTATGTTGACGCCAACATACGATTTTAGCTAATTAAACTTTCATATGTTTTATTACATAAATCTAGAAGTACGTATATGTACTACAGTAGAGCGTTTATAATCTGGATTAACTTGAACCTCTTCCGCATTATCAAGTTGTCCGGATTTTCGAAATGCACTATAAAATGTGTGGTAGATGTCTTCATCGTACAAAATCTTGCTAAAATCGTTCATAATTTAATCTGTTGATTACAGAAGTGGAGAGGAGAGGAATCAAATCATTCATGACTTTAATCCGTGTTCTAATTAAAGAACGTAACGCTGTATGTACTCAGTTTAAGATAATTGAACCCGGATTATGGACGGTCCGGGTCAAAACCAAAAACAAACAAAAAATTTTATTTGGCTCAAAAAGAAAAGTCCTCCAGCAAATATTTTTGCTTGCGTCTGTTTGTGTTCAGCGTCTTCAAAAACATTGAGGTACACAAAAAACTAAACTCCTATAAAACTTTTTATCTGAAAATCCCAGGACCCTATGGGCATTTATACGGAAGAACGGTTTTCAGATATTATATAGTAAATTTTTTTTAACTGATTTTTATTCCACAAGCATCGCCTATATCCTAGAATACATTCGTGACTATCTGAACTACCTAGTATAGTGTTTCATTTTTGAACTATGAATTTCATAATTTTTATTTATTTTGGCTCAAACAAGAATTAATATCGATTTTGGCTTTAGCTCATGTATAAAACTTAAAATTAGAGTATAAGCTAGTTATGTAAATTTTCTTATTATTTTTGTGTACTAATGCATATTTGGCGTCTAGTAAGAAACAAAATTCAATCTGCATATGTATTGTACCTATATATGGAAAGAATATTTATACCCTAGACTTTTAGTATAGGGTATATTGTTTTTGTCACGACGGAAATATGTAACACCTTAAAGAGGCTCCGGAGGTATAGCAATGTGTATATATAAATGATCAGGGTCACCTCCTGATTCGATTAAGCCATGTCTGTCTGTCCGTTCGCACGATAACTTTCGATAGAATAAAGCTAGAGACTTGAAATTTTGGTCAAATTCCGGAAGTATAATCTACTTGGTTGGTATTGAAATTGAGCATGATCAGGCCAAGAGAACGCCTACCTCCCCTACATATGTATAATAAATAAATGTATCTATAACTACCGATTAAATAAACATGAAAAGCTCTAGCTTTGGTAGATTGCTTGTGGGGATAATCTTTTACTCTCCTGGAAAAATAAAATCGATCAGTTGAAAACTAACGGTAATTTTCTTATAAAGCGCCCCGTACTACCCTACTTTTCGGGTTTTTGTATATAACTCTTGAACCAATTGACGTAGACAATGTGAGAAGCTGCTTGAGTTCTAGTAAGTTGGGCATAATCGGATCAAAGGAACGCCTACCTCCCCTTCAAATTTCAAAAAATTAAATATTCTTTTAATTACGATAAGTTTCGATAGAATGACACTAGCGAGTTGAAAATTTGAAAAAAATGTTGTTAGTAAGATCTACATGGTTGTTATTGAAAATGGGTAAGATCCTACCCAAGAAATCACTACCTCCCCTTTAAATGCAACTTCAAATAAGCGATAACTTTTGACAGAATCAAACCAGCGACTTGAAGTTTTGGTCAAGTGTTTGAAGTGAGATCGGGTTAGTTGGTATTCAAGACGGGTTAGAACCCCTACCTCCAATAGAAATGAAACTTCAAATAAGCGATAACTTTCGATAGAGTGAAGCTAGAGACTTGAAATGTTGTTCAAATGTTTGTAGCGTGATCTTATTTGTTGATGGCAATGATAAGCAAGATCCGACCCAATGAACCCCTATCTCCCCTACAAGTGAAACTTCAAATAAGCGATAACTTTCGATAGAGTGAAGCCAGAGACGTGAAATTTTCTTTAAATTTTTGTAGCATGATCTTATTTGTTGGTGGCAATAATGAGCAAGATCCGACCGAAGGAACCCCTACCTCCTCTACAAGTGAAACTTCAAATAAGCAATAACTTTCGATAAAATGAAGCTAGCGACTTGAAAAACTCGACAAATATTTGTAGAATGGGTTAGTTGATTGATTTTGATAATGGTCAAAATCCTCCTGAATGATTGCCAACCTCGCCTATAAATTGGCCATATAGGAAACTCACTTTTAATGCATATGGTCGTTACCAATTGGTACTTTTGGTATCACCACTAGGTCTGTACAAGTCTAGGGTATAAACGCTTCGGACTCCTGGTCCTGGTTTTCTATCTGAACGAGATGCTAGAAACTTGATCTCAGTTGTTTGCTGCACTAATGCTTGATAATATTATGTTGATTTTCTATAATAGTTGACTAAGAACTAGCTTTTAATGGCTTCCCCATAAATAAAAAAAAACTTTTTATTATTAATAGATAGTTATAGTTTTTCTCGACCTTGAAGTAGGAATAAAAATATAGCTAATTATAGAATTTCGCTGGATATTGTTGTTGATAATAATACGAGTATGGATGTATGTATTATGTACTCAGTATTTTTTTTGCATTCCTATCAGTCGGTAAAGAAAACAAATGTTCATGAATTAAACATTCACTAATCCAATAATAATCAGTATCAGTGATAATAATCAATATGTAATGCGAAACTATTCAATGGTATTTAGCAAATGGGACACACAATAATTTGTGAATGTGTATTTTTTGCATTCTTTAACTAAATTTTTATGGTACTTACAGTCGAAGTGGAATTTTTTTTAATATGTTTTCAATCCATATTTACTCGCTTTTAAGAGGTAAACCTGTAATATTTGTTTACTTTTAAATTGCTAATATACGAGTATCTGTATTTTATTCCTAATGTGCATTCAATGTTCTTAGTGCCTTTAACTTGTTGGGAGTGGTACATATATCCATATTATCCATGAGATAAGCCAAGCCTACTAAAACCATATTTGACGAATATTTAAAAGTATTGCCATAAATCTCCCTACCTTTATATCAACAATGTTCGATTTATTGGTAAAATGCATAATAAAATGTATAAATTTCCAAAATATATTTATTTTTCATAAAAATTTTTTATGCGCAAATATTTTTGGTATTTGGGTAGAGCTTAAAATCTTTAACCAGTATAGGCTTTTAATTGTATAATACTTTTATGGATTGAAGAACATTTTTAAAATTATATGTGCTTTTATGTTATGTAAATAGTATGACCCAAAAACAACTCTGTTGTAAGAAGCTTCCCGCCAAAGAAAAACTGATCAGCCGCAAAAGGGATTAATATGAACATAATTCCGCAAAATACTCGTAGTTTTGCGCCTCGCTCTAGGGTATACATATTGATCCCTGTTCAATTGAGTTGTTCTTTGGCCCGAAGCTTTTTACAACAGGGTTGTTTTTGGGCCATACTATTTACATGCCGCTGCTCTCATGAAATAAGCAATCTAATTGCCGATGCTGCATTTCGTGCCCACCATCGAGGCTAGTTTCAGTCGAACTCTAAAATGTCATGATACATTCATATTCAGGACAACCCGAATGTAGAGGGTTTATCATCGTCTGTTTCCCCTGCAGTTACGACCTGTAGAAATTCAAACTAAACGTCCACTGACATCACAGACAATATTATTTAATCTGTGCTATGGGTTACCTTAGGCGAGAGAATCGAGGAAAATAACGAGTACATTCTCTATTATAAAGGCGAAACGCCAGGATTGTATGGAATCGGCTTTATGGTTAAGCAGTATCTAAAGGAAGGAATCGAAGAATTCATTGGAGTGTCCGAAAGAATTGCAGTCCTGAATATAGCATTGCCTGGATACGAAGACAAATGGTCAATCATACAAGTTTATGCACCAACCGAACAAGCAAGTGAAGACACAAAGGACGCATTCTACAAACAACTTACAGATACCATGCAGAACATTAATAAAAATGTAATAATAATGGGCGATTTCAACAGCAAAATTGGTAAAAAGCGATTAGGAGAATTTGTAGTGGGAGATCATAGCGTCGGAAGACGTAACGAAAACGGAAAAAGGCTGATTGACTTTGCAGCGGAAAACCAACTCTACATAACAAACAGCTTCTTTAAAAAAAAGGAAAGCAAACGATGGACTTGGATATCACCAGATGGCAAACACCGCAATGAAATCGACTTTATTCTGACAAACAAAGTAAGATACTTTCAAGACACCTCTGTTGTTCAAAATTTGAATTTCAACACAAACCACAGAATGGTAAGATGCTTCATCAGCACCAATAAGCCCAAGAAATCCAGAAAAAATATAAGATCAGTTAGCATGCGGCCAGAACTACCGGTAAGTGACTCCGTATTGGAAAATTTAAAAAGAACATTAAATGTGACTGAGGGGAGACATTCAACACAACAAAAATATGATAATCTCGAAAAGACCTTAAATAAAATCACGAAACAAATAGCGATAAGTCCCGCAAAGATGGACAAAATTGGTTGGAGGCGAGACGCTTAATAAGTGAACGTAAACAGCTCCTCAAGGATAAAAAGAAGAATCGTAGACTAATAGCAGAGATAAGTAAACAAATTAATGAAAAAATAAGAAAACACAGAAATGCTGTCAGGACAAAGGTCATCAACGAGCATGTGGAGAAAACAGGTGGAGTGAAAAAAGCTTACCGAATATTGAGAGACAAAAAGCAGTGGTTGACCAAAATAGCGAAAAATGGAGATCGAGCAACGAAAAGATGCGACATAATTCAAACAGCCACGAATTACTACCGAAAAATTTACAAGGATGACGATACGAGCCTCAGAACATTAGAACCAAAACCCGGAGAGAACCAAGAAGATGTACCACCAGTACTGAACACCGCAGTCGAGAAAGCAATCGATACACTAAAAGAAGATAAATCGCCAGGTGAAGATAAAATAACGAATGAAATCATTAAAGGACTGAAAGAAGCCATCACAGAGTATTTGGTAAACTTATTTAATGAAATTATAACAACAGAAAATATACCAGACCAATGGACACAGGCAACTATTATTTTACTGCACAAAAAAGGCGACCCTGCGCAAATTGAAAACTATCGACCCATCAGCTTGATTTCTACCTTATATAAAATATTTGCGAAAATCCTTCTGAACCGAATAACGATACTAATTGATGAAAATCAACCAAAAGAACAGGCTGGCTTTCGAAAGGACTTCTCAACTTTGGATCACATTATCGTAGTTCGACAGCTAATCGAGAAATGTTAAAATACATATGTCTTATCAGAAGAGTTTATGAGACAAGTACGGCAAAAATTAGATTGGAGAAAACGGGAGAGTCGTTCAAAATAGAGAAAGGAGTGCGACAAGGAGACCCACTGTCACCAAAGATATTCTGTGCTGTATTGGAACATGTATTCTGAAACCTCGATTGGGAGAAGTACGGAGTCAATATAAATGGAAGCCGACTACATCACTTAAGATTTGCGGATGATATAGTATTGTTCTCTGAAAATGCAAATGAATTACAACGAATGATCCAAGAGTTATCGTCACAAAGCAAAATCGTCGGACTTACGATGAATATGGAAAAAACAAAGATAATGACAAATAACATGAAGACTAAAATTGTGGTGGACAACAAAGAAATCGAATACGTGAACGAATATGTATACCTTGGCCAGGTAATATCCCCAACAAATCAAATGGAGAAAGAAATAGACCGACGAATTAGTTTGGGTTGGAAACGCTATTGGTCACTAAAAGAAATATTTAAAAGCGGAGATTTTTCACTGCAGCAGAAAAGCAAACTTTTCAACATTTGCATTTTGCCTACATTAACATACGGCTGCGAAACATGGGCGCTAACAAAGAAGAATTGCCAAAAGCTTCAAGTCTGCCAACGCCGAATGGAGAGAAGTATTCTTAACATAAAACTAAAGGATAAGCAGAAGAACTCAGCTATAAGAGGAAGAACGAAAGTTGTAGATGTGGCAAGGAGAGCGCGACAATCGAAATGGCGATGGACAGGACATATGACAAGAACTAAAAATGACAAATATACTAAAGACATAATGGACTGGTACCCAAGAGATGCGAGAAGAAGAAGAGGACGACAAAAACGAAGATGGATAGATGACATTCGAAAGGTAGCGGGATCAACATGGAAGAGGATAGCGCTTGATAGAAGAAAATGGAAGGATCTAGAGGAGGCCTATGTCGCTGCGACAAACTAATGTTACCAATAATAGAAAATAAAATAATAATATAAACAAAAAAAAAAAAAGAACATTTATATAATCAATGAAGTTTAATATATATATTTAAAATGGAAAATAGCATAAAAAAATAATAATGTAAAATAAGTACAATAATAATATAATATAAAGAAAAATTAAATTAATTAGTAAAGATCGAATGAAGCATAAGAACTGATATGAATTGTAGATAAATTGTCATATAATAGCATTAGTAATAAAGGCTGAATTGAATTGAATGGGTTACCTTCGAGGAAATTATGTATTTTGGTCCTTTATGTCCGTTAAGTTATTTATATTGTACATGTCCTTTAAGTCAAGACCGATAGATTTGATTTCTAGACCCCCCCCCCCCCCTCCCCGAATGGGGTAGCGAAAAATGTTTCAAATACACAAATTAGAAGAAACATTTATCGCAATCCCTATTATCTTGAATTCTCATACATTACATTAGGTGCGTTTTTTTTCAAGAGCCATACAAAGCAGAGCAGGTGAAGATCATACAATTACGCTAACAATTTGATCTGAGCTGCTCTGGATAAAACGTCAGTGCAAGAATGCTGCTCCGTTAAGTAGTCTGCGTTTTGAGATGCAGGCGGAGCATATGTCGAAGTTCTCGGATAGTTTACAGTTTGGGAAGTACATAAAGTTCATTTCCTGTCAATAAAATGTTCGTTTTGTGTAATTATTTGAAGTTAAGTAAATATAAAATAAATCTCAGCTTGAAAAATGCTGGGCGAGATTCCCATTGCGATCGAAATCCTGATGTTTGGTCCAAAGCCACCTGCACCAACACCCTGCTCTTGGCCTAAATGTGAATCATTCTGAACGAATTCTGAGAGCATTTAGAGTTGCTGATTTTTGAATGAATAAATGCAGCACAGTAAGTCTAATGATCGCAGCAAAAGACAAGCACATCCATCTGATTAAAACTCACTTTCTTTCGTGTTTTTTGCGTATGTATACCTATATACTTGAAACAAATCGTAAAACTTTTTTTGCCATATGGTGGTACATATATTGTTTTGTAAGGAAGAAATTATTTTTTTGTAAAAAATACAATACAATTTTTACTATATACATATTCAATATTTGGGGTCGCAAACAAATTTCGATGATGAAAATGAGTCATGCATGGAAAAAGTTTAGGAAGCCCTGCTCACACCACGACACCATTCGTATGATACCTATCATACCTAGTTATCGTTTCCTCGCCGAGAATATCCTTTTTCCTCTCCATAGGACTCAAAATGCCTTCAACAATAGTCTACTGCATTCGTCTCATCACCCCCACTTATGTGATGCCCGTCGTGGCTAGATATCGCTTCCTAGCTAAGAATATCGTTTTTCCAGTCCAAATGACTCAAAATGCCGTCAACAGTAGCCTATTCCATTCGCCTCACCATGCCTTGATATCACTTCTTTTTCAAAAATGTCCTTTTTTTCTCTCCAAAGGAAGCGAAATTCCAACAGTCCTGACCAAGGACTCAAAATGGCTTTAACAGAACTCCAGTGGATTGGTCTCATTACCACGAGTCAGAATATACATATCTACCAGCTGTGGTTTCTGTTTAACTTTATAATTAAGAGAGTCCTTTTGTCCTGACGCACACCTCTAGCAACAAAAAAAAAATATAACCGTGTGGTACTTATAATAACCAAAGGAAACCATGTACCAAATTTAGTTGAACCACGGGTAATGCCTGGAGAAATTTATTTTTTGAAATTATTGAAAAGGCTTAAGCTAGAAACTCTATAAAATCTCACATTTTTGGATGTATACCTTTTTTTCTACTGCACGGATCAGAGCAAATGATAGCTTATGCACACTCTTGGGACAGAGTCAATCCGTGAGACGAGAAAGCAGATCTCGATACCCTCCCTACGAGGCAGTAACTCTGTCAAAGGGCAACGAGAACAAGAAAACTATCATATTTCGAGTTTTTTCATCGTATAGACTTCAGATTTGCAACACTTCCTAAAACGACCCGAGGCAATGACCCTGCCAAATTTAAACCCCCACGATCACCCGGGGTCGGAGCTACAGAGGTCTGAAAACCCGGCATTTTATTCCTAATATGCATTCAAAGTTCTAAATCCATTTAACTTATTGAGAGTGGTATGTATTGTATATCCCTTAGACTAGGGAATATCAAGACTGGAACATAAGAAACATTTTGGGAGAAAATTTGCATTAAAAGTGTGTCAGCTAATAAATATCTTTTTTGGACACGGTTTCGCGTAATTTTCACGACAAATTGCATTTAAATGGCACTCTGTTACTCTTTTAGAAAAATTTCAATTTCAATTAGTCGAGATGAAAATCGAAAAATCTTTCAATTTTTGACATTTAACTACCTTTACAAGGCAATGACAATTAACGACCCACGGAATTCACCCACTTTTTGTTGTTGTTTTCACATGTGTCTATGAGCTGTGTACCAATCCTGTTCTTTATACCCTTCACGGATGTGATAGGGTATATTAACTTTGTCATGAAGTTTGCAACGTACAGAAGGAAGCATCTCCGACCATATAATATTCTTGATCAGCATGATGAGACGAGTCGATTAAACTTTGTCCGTATGTCTGTCTGTTTCTATGCAAACTAGTCCCTCGGTTTTAAAGCTATCGAAATTTTGTTTAGCAATTGAAAAGCTCGAAAATCGTCGTATGGATTGGTATTACCACGTTCTAAGGCGTCCGCCAGAGAACCCTGTCATGAAAGCACTACGAGTATCAATGAATGTTCCATTTGCTGGACACAAACGCCGAGGCAGACGGAAACACACGTGGATCGATCAGATGAAAAAGCAGCAACAACGCGTTAAACTTGGCGATGATACGATCCAAAACCGAGCTGCCTGCAGAAGGAAGCTGAGATTACCGCCAGAATAGGCGAAGTGCCAACACCACAGGCAGAGCAACGCGAAGCCGCAGAGTGGTATGAAAGAGCAAGGAAAGAGAAGAAGAGCTGAAATTTTGTACAAAGCCTTCTTTCTATTGCACGCTGCAAATATGTCGGAACCAACGCAATCGGACCACTACGTCATATACTTGCATTAGAACGACCGGTTCAAAAATTCGTCTTTGTGAGAAAAACTTTGTTATTTTTAAGGATTTCTTTTTCAAATTTCACACTTATCAATAGTTTCTCTTGTCAAATCACATTTCTGAATTGGGCTGCGAAACCACGTTTTTAAATTTACCTCTCATAGGAACAGTGAAATCGGAACAAGTTTTACTACTAATTATAAAGTAGCAAATGCACCATAAGCTAGCTTGTTTTTCTACATCTTTGGTATATCCATATCATCCATGAGTATTAAAGGTAAACCAAGCCTACTATTATAAAACCAAATTTGACGAAAAGTATTGGCATAAACCTTTCTACCTTTTTATCAGTAATGCTCGATTTATTGGTAAAATGCATAATAAAATACTTACACATATGTATGTATTTCCAAAATTTATTTATCTTCCATGAATTTTATTTATGCCCAAATATTTTTGGTATTTGGGTAGAACATAAAATCTTCAGCCAGTATAGGCTTTTAATTGCATAATAAAATTCTGTTTTCCGCGACAAATACATATTTCCTTTCTTCACTGCATTAGCTCAATAATATTGATAAGGCCACACTCATTGGATGTATGGTGATTAATCAATGGATTATGGATTAGAATAATTAATGCTAGATATTAGGTTTAAAATGACTTTTAATTTAACTTTCTGTGTTTGTTTTACTGGATAAATTATTTTTTTAAAGTTTCACGCATGGAAACACAGACTGACTTTTTCATTTATAAAAGAATACGATCGGTTGAGTGATTGTTCTCAATTGTTCACAACTTCTTATTAACATAGGCTGGTATCTATCATGACTGATTTATCGACGAAATGATGCATTAAGGTAGCAGGTTCGATGAGAAACATAAATACTATGATCTTTGAATAGATCAGGAGATATAAGTACAAAAAAACGCCATAGAGCAGATTAGAGTAGCAATGGCGAAAACGGGGCATATTTTCGCTGGAAGTGTGTCTTGTTTGAGTGTTTAGCATTCAAACGTCAACTCAAATTTCAAGAGGAAACTTAAATCCTTAGTACAGATACAATCCGACAGCAAAATTATTTTGAATGTTTACTATTCCATGTAATTACACAAAACGAACCTTTTATTGACAGAAAATTAATTTTATGTGTTGATTTTGATGCCTAAAGGAAATTTGTCAGATTGTATCTGTACTAAAGATTTAAGTTTTCTCTTCAAATTTGAGTTGACGTTTGAATGCTAACTTAAGACACACTCCAAGCAAAGACACACTCCATTTTTCGCTTCGCTAATCTAATATATTCTATATCGTGTTTCTTTTCGAACCAGTTGTTGTTCTGCTCTGATCTGGACTGTTGAATAGCGACAATAGCATAGCAGAACGACTCATGTTCAGCAAGGGCAATATCAGCTTTGTTCTATATCAAAAAGTTGTTAGTCCTAATAATCGCAACCTGTATTATGCCATGCTTATATACATCGACAGGCAATTCAACTTTGCAGCGAGTACGTTCGGCTTCTTCCGTGGTTCCTCTTCTAGCAAGTTCGTCATCACCCGGAATCCAGCATAAAACAACATCAAAGAAATTACCCATTTCCATGAGAGTCATACTCGGTATCAGTGACGTCACGGTCGCCACTCTACGATCCTGCATCTAGCGAAACAGAGGTTCAGTCCCCGGCGCGTCAATAAAAAACTACATGTGGGTACTACTTGGGGCGACCGGTAGCGCAGTGTGTTGAGGCATCAGTCTCATATCTGACTGCCGGCGTTTCGGGTTCGAATCCCGTCCACGACGATATTCGTGGCCATGGATGTGCAGGAGGTGCATGCTGGCAACTGCATTCTCTGAAACCAGTTTATGCCAACGAAACGTCAACTGGGCCACATGGAACAGTTGACGCGTTATGCCCCCACAGGGGGTTAGGGCAATTGAGTAGTACCAGAACTCCCACAGTGCTCCGAGCTTTTCAGTAAAAAAAAAACAAAAAACTCGCGTAGCAGCGACTGTACCATCCGAAAAATATACTATCGAAATGTCAACAACGGATAACTATGCAAGAGATGTTGACATGCCCACACAATTTTAGGGGTCAAGGCAATTAACAACAATGGTAGATTCGCGGCACTCCAACATCGGCTTTGAAGTGTTAAGTATACGGATTCCAGGGATCTAATCGCGTCTCGGCTGTTTGTTAAAATAATAATATTTCTTCCAGCCAGTAGAACGCTACAGCAGTCGGGTAGTTCGTCTTAGACTCATCCGTGTTATTCACTGATAGTAAATGGGCTCCTTAATGCAAACCTCATACTGGTATATTTTTGTTCAAATTTGTGAACAAAAATTTTAAGATCGAGTTGTTGAGGCACACTCATGAAGCGTGATTATCCAGGCCACGATCAACACACTGTCAACACTCGATCTTAAAATTTTTCTTCAAAATTTTTTACAGAAATTGGTTAATAGGAGGTTTGCTGAACATATGAGTCACTTCATACTATAATATATTAATGGAAGTTGAAGCAAATCTTAATTCAAGACCAATATCTCAAAATCCATGTACGCGAAAGAATAAATAAGGCTCAATTTACATTACCGTATGAACCGCTTGAACTGGATGAACCAGATGAGCCGCATGAACCGCATGCGGCGCATCCAGCAAACAACATTGGGCGGCCAACTCAGAAGTAGATGGTTGTTGCGCGAGAGCAATGCTAAGTAAAAAGAGCGCGAAACATATTCACAGTGCAAACTCGTAAATTTGAACTCAAAATTTTACTCCTGTTTGAGTTCTTATAAATTCCAAATTTCCTAGCATTGATCTTTCCTCTCAAAATTACAATAGCGAAACACAGAACATTCACAAAGAGAAAAAGAAATTCCTTTTTCGCTTGGAAATTTGAACTTTCCCATCAGATTTCAAAGCAATTCAAAACTCTAAGTGTCCATATTTGTGAGCTGGTACTGTGTGTACAGCAAATTCAGCAGCTGTTAGCACTAGACTCTTTGATATGTTATAGCTGAGCAGCAAGGAAACCGTTTCCACAGTTCCTCATGTAAACAAATAAATAAAAAATGATTTAAGTAATATCAACGATTAAAGAATGTCATTTACTTACTATATTTATACCCTTCACGGATGTGATAGGGTATATTAACTTTGTCATCGAGTTTGCAACGCACAGAAGGAAGCATCTCCGACTATATAAACTATATGTATATATTCTTGGTCAGTATGATAAAACGAGTCGATTAAGCTTTGTCCATCTGTCTGTCTGTCCGTCTGTCTGGTTCTATGTAAACTAGTCCCTCAGTTTTTAAGCTATCGAGCTGAAATTTTGTTGTTTTCTATTGCACGCTGTAAATATATCGGAACCAACGGAATCGGACCGCTACGTCATATAGCTGCCATAGGAACGAACGGTCCAAAAATTAGTCTTTGTGGGAAAACCTTTTTTATTTCTGAAGCTATCTTTTTCAAATTTCAGACTAATCAATAGAATTAGTCAAATTATATTTCCGAATTTGGTTGAAATTAGACTACTCTATCATATAGTTGTCATAAGAACGACCGTTCCAAAAGCAAGTTTTTTGTTAGAATAACTTTTTTATTTCTGAAGATATCTCTACCAAATTTCATATCATAATGTTGACTGCCAAATCACCTCCCCAAATTTGGTTGAAATTGGCCCACTATTTCATATACCTCTCATAGGAACAGTGCAAATCGGAACAAATTTTACTACTAATTTCAAAGTGGCAAATGCACCATAAGCCACAACAAAGGCAGGCAGGCTTACTTAAGTTATTGATTATTCATTTTGGTTTAAATTTACACAATTGTCTCCAGTATAACAGGAAATAAATGGCTGATAGGCAAAAAATCTTCTTAATAGTTCTTTGAAAAGAAATTCGCAATTAGAACAGCCGTTGAAATATTTTTAAAAATGCCGAAGAACAACTCTTCAAACAAATTCAAAACAAAAACAAACACAAAACACATTTAATTTGATAATTGAGTCAAAAGGTTCATCTCCGAGCAAAAATTAAATTTCAGAAAACTGTTTACAAAGTAACTTTATTAATACTGTTTTACTTTTGTGACGGTTTGTCGTAGTCCAAAGCGTGCATACCCTAGACCTGTGCAGACCTAATGGTGATACCAAAACTACAAACTAGCAACGGCCATATGCATTAAAAGTGTGTTTTGTCTATGGTGAGTTGAAACAGGAGTTAGCCGAAGGGGCTTCGATGATAGAACCTATGTAGGTGAGGTAGGCGTCATTTTGATCCGAGTGTCAAAATCAATTCACTAACCCACACAACAAACATTTGACGAAAATGTCAAATCGCAAGCTCGATTCTATGGAAAGTTATCGTATATTTAAGATAATATGTGAAGGGGAGTTAGGGTTCCTTCGGTCCGATCATAACCATTTTCAATACCAAATAACTACACTTGCGAGCAAAAATACTACATCAAACCGGAAGCATTTGAAAGTTTGAGATCTTAGCTTTACAATGATACCTTTTTTATCACCATTTAATGAGTGTTTTATGAATGAACGCTACCTGGAGCTAAAAAGTCGGGAAATTGATTTGCGGATGCATTTATAGGGTTAGTTTGCCTTGTAATAACCCATTCATAAATGTTCAATTTCCCGACTTTCTAGCTCCAGGTAGCGTTCATTCATAAAACACTCATTAAATGGTGATAAAAAAGGTATCATTGTAAAGCTAAGATCTCAAACTTTCAAATGACATACAATTTGTAGGAATACATACATAACGTACTTTTAAAAATATACATATAAATACACGTGCTTTCGGTTTGATGCAGTATTTTTGCTCGCAAGTGTAGATCCCACTACAAACATTTGACCAAATCAAGTCACTAGCTTCATTCTGTCGAAAGTTACCGTGCGAACGAACAGACGGACAGACAAACTGACATGGCTAAATCGATTCAGGAGGTGGATCATTTCCATATACAAGTATGTATTTTTATACTTACGGAGCCTCATTTAAGATGTTAAATATTTTTGTTGTGACAAAAACAATATATCCTATACCTTATAAGGTCTAGAGTATAAAGATAAGTCGTGCAAACTTTTATTAAAAGATAATCCAATGCATGATATTTCTAATATGTTTTACCATTAATTGACCACGAGATTATGCGTTATGTATTTTTAAATAGTTGTTCCTGGTGATGTCAATCAAAAAGTTTGTTTTACGCTATTCATTTGGAAATTAACGTCGGATCCTTCCACTCAATTCTATCGTATCAAACAATGATCGACAAGTAGCCCAATAAATAAGTCAATTATATAAACTCTGAAATTCATGAAATCTTATCACTCATATTTTTTAGTTTTCTATCAACTTTGCACTATGCGATTAGCTTGAATGAAATATATTTGTATTGTTTATTTTGCACTTGATTATTTCAAGTATGCAATTGGATCAGAGCACTTTGTTACAAATTCACTTATTATTACTATACAGGGTGTCCCGCTTCAGATGGTAAATTTTTGAACAGTTGCTTTGAAGAAAATTGACACATCTTTAACTGTTACAGAGTTATAGCATTTTATGTAAATTGCGTCAAAAAGCTTGACTTACCGAACAAAATCAAAATTTGTCAGTTCATGTGTCAGTCCATATGTCAGCCCATGTGTTTGTCCATGTGTCAGTTCATCTGTCTATGACTGACACAGGGACTAACACCTGGACTGGTCTGGATTCATAGGCTGACACATGGACTGACATACACATAGACCGACACATGGACTGACACATGGAGTGACTCCACATGGACTGACACATGTAGTGGCTCATAGGCTGACACACACATGGACCGACACAGACTGACACATGGACATCATTTAATCCGTGATTTAACCTCACTTTCTGAAACTGCATAAAATTTCATATAGATCAACTTTTTCCCGGTTGCGAAATTTACCGTTACTTCAAAGATACAAATCCAAATGTATTGAATAAATATACCGTTGGGAAACAACAACAACGTTGGGGCAAATTTTGCCAAATTTACAGATTTGTCAGTTCAAAGTACCGTTGTTAAATTATCATTTGAATTTTCGATGAAAAATTCATTTTGAAGTTTCTTTAAAGTTTGAACAATTGTATCTTTGAAGTAAATTTCGCAGCCGGGAAATGAAAATGAAATTTTATGCAGATGCAGTTTCAGAAAGTGAGGTCAAATCTCCGATCAAGTAATTGATAGAGTGGGAAATTTTGATTTTATTCGGCAATTCAGCCTTCCTCACGCAATTTACAAAAAAAAATGCTGTGACTCTATAACGGTTAAAGATACATAAAGATAACAGTTGACGCACTACGCCCCACAAGGGGATAGGGCAATTAAGTAGTACAGTTTTGTCAAAACCATATATATCACACTTGCGTTGAAGAATAAAAGTTTATCACAATGATCAAAATCAATCAAAATGACGTTTGTCCCATTTTTTTTCAAAAACCATTAGAGCAAACGAATTTAAATTCTGTGGGGCCATAACACAATACTAATACAACAAATAGACGAGAGGAATTGGCAACCTGACCGATTTACAAAAAATAATGTATAAAAACATAAAATTGAGATCTGATAACTTGTGTGTGTGTGACTTGAGCTATGCAGAGGACAAATGTACTAGGTTCGTGCTTGAGTTCGACAGTGTATGGTGACCCAATTAATCTCCACCGCAATACAAAAAAAAAAATCTCCTAATACCGCTCCAGAAACTAAAAAGTCTTAATTTTCCAAATTTAAATCAAGTACTTCCACTTATCATAATTACTCGTACAATCTTTTTACATGAAAATGTGCAGGAAGACTTATCTTATTTTTTTCTGATAAAAAAAAAAAAAAAAACAAAAAATGATGTTTTTAACAATTTGAAGTGGACTTACCCCCTTAAAGTATCTACTATCTGAAGTGGAACACTCTCTGTGTATTACAAAAAAAATATTATACAACACGAAAAAAGAAAATCCGTCTCAACGGTCAAAATTTCATTCCGATAAGACCGAAACGTGTTACTGAATTTAGGGTTATCAAATGAGCTACCGGACAAATATCATCATCTTATTTACACTTTGAGATAACACTGATCGACAAAATTGAACTTTTAGTCTGTAAAAATAAATAAATTTGAATGGCTGTTTCTTATGGAGTATTGTGCTCTGATTTCAAATCTGCATAGCATTTTTTTGTAACCGACAAGGTTTTTTTTGTAATAAACAATTTAAAAAAGCACACATGTGTAAATGACTTATTTATTGAATTATTTATTTATTAACCTTATTTTATTTAAAAAATCAAAATGTGATTTTTCGTATATTTTGCTTGAGGAGTATCTCTTTTTAGTGTCTAGCAATAGTCTGCAAGCATATTTGAATTCAATTTTCCCGAATAACATGTTTTGGTTGTTGAGATATTTTGGTGGAATCACTCACCGCGTTCGTTGCTCGCAGCACCGAGATTTTCTGGGAAAAAGTCCAAGTGTAAGCCCAGAAAATGTATTTTAAGGGACATGTTACATCCCAGAACTTTATAATTTTGAAGGAGTTCTGAAACTAGTTCTGCATAGCTCTCAGCTTTTCTATTGCCAAGAAATTCAGTTACGACCTTTTTGAAAGACTTCCATGCAGCTTTTTCGACCTCATTTAAAGCTTCCTCAAAGCATTGATCCTAGTTCAGGAACCGTGGCAACAAAAGGTATCATCCAAGGACTTAATGTAAGTAACTCTACTCTTACTTATGACAAGGGTGCCAGCCGACCCAGATCGTGCATCCTTCTCGCGAATAGAATAGAATGGGCAAGAGCCGGGTCAGAATAATTAGTGGAATTCTAACGGGATACTCGCGTCTGAGGGGGCACCTTAAAACCATGCATATTGTATCAGACGCTAGCTGCCGCTTTTGCGAGGCCGATGATGAAACCTTACAGCACATCCTTTGCGAGCGCGAAAGGCTTGCTCAAAGCCGTACCGAATGCTTCGGCATAACATTATCTTGGTCGAGGAAATCTCTAATATAAAGCCTTGCCAGATCAGTCAATTTACCGAGAAGAGTCGGCTGAATCTTTTATTTAGCCTGCTTCTCGATAGAAAGGGCAATAGTACAATATACCTCAAGGTCGCAGTGCTTGTGGTTCCAATACGACCCATGGCCTTAATCTACGAGTACCTATCTATTGATCCTTGATAAGCTCCCTTATTTGTGGGCGTATAAATATACCCTCTTTTATTTTAGCCTCACTGATCCTAGAGAATTTGTCCTTTAAGTACATGAAAACGAAACCTTTTTTATCCACCGCCTTAACGCAATTTTTAATTAATCCGAGTTTTATTAATTTTAATAAAATTATAAATTATAAATATAATCTAAATCATATGACATCATTTTTTATTGGCAAAGAAAAAATGCCTGCTTAGAGGTTAATAATTACATTGTTAATTGTTGTTGCTAAAAAAAATTATCCTTTATTACCTGTAAAAGGTTCGAAGCAAATCGAAAACCTAGACGTTGGTTTTTTTTAAATAAACAATGTAATTAGGAACTTTTTAGCAGATATTTTTTTTACTGTTAATGAAAAATTGTAATATAAGTAAGATTAAGTTAGGTATAAACATTTTTTAATAAATATAAAATTATTAAGAAACTGAGCCCGTTGGCCAACTTTGGTGGTCATATTCACCTTTAGGGTAGCAAAGTACATACGAAACAGCTACAGTTATCCATTTAACAAAATTACTGTTGACCAGTGTAATTATAATACAATGTATATACAATATAATGTATATATAAAAAGAAGTCATGTATTAAAAAAAATAACATTATTAATATGGAAATTGATTTTTGAGCAAAGGCAGTGCTATCAGTGAAATCCAGTTAAGACAAGTATGTAGAAGAAGAAGAGGACAAAATCAAGCATGATTGTAATAGTACATTTTTTTAGTTTTGGGGTTAGAACATTTTAGGAAATACAGTAGAACCTCCAAAAATTTATCTCTTCTGTATTTCGACCACCTCTCCAAGTTGAACACTCTTGATTAGCTCTCTCACCTTTAACGTAGTTTTCATTTTCATACAAATAAGCTCCTGTATGTTGACCACCTCCCTATTCTGTAAGTTGACCATCAATCTAAGCCCAAAGTCTATTTTCTAGTTTCTATAAGTTGACCAAAAAAATGTAATGTTTTATGGCGTATTATCATATTGGAGGGATTTCGAAAATGGAATTCATATTTCTTCCACCAAGTCTTGGATATTGTGTTTTTGTCACTCCTCCTGCTATGTCTACATTAAAATATTTCTTCTACTTTTTCCGTTTCAACGTTTCGCTTTATTTAGTATTATCAAGGCAAACTTATGTGAAGAAAGGGAACATTCCTGTTTCGTGAATATTCGGAGAATTCTCTCTATTGCATTTAGAGAGAATTTTTAAAATTCCTTAATTGCGGCATTTCCGCTTTAGGTAGTCCATTTCCGCTTTAGGTGGTAAGAACGTGGAACCTACGCGGGGGGATTTGTAGGTCTTAAAGCGGCAATTACTTGAATTTTGTGAGAATTCTCCTAATTTTTGCGAAACAGGAATGTTCCGAAGAAAGTAAAGTTTCATTGTTATGAATTCTTCTTCTTATTCTAAATTCAGAAATCAAAATTGAATTGTTTGTTTTTTAATGGAACAAGTTATGTATGGGCAGAATCTACTTTCACTAGCATAAATATGTCTAATAGGAGATTCATGAAGCGGTATGGATTGCTATTGCATTGATTTTCAGAAGACTGGATAAGACATTGAAACTTCAAACACATCTTTCAAATTGATTTCGTCACCTCAATGGAGAAGTCGTTTAATTGAAAATCCATTCAGAGGTTTCTATTAGAGATGGGTATCGACCAACAAGTAATCGATTAATGAAATCGATTATAATTTTTCACTCCGCCTCCCAAGCTACTGTAGTGTGTTTCAGGCGGAGCTCCATGCAATTAAAGAGACAGTGATGTGGCTTGGCCGCAAGGCTATAGCAGCAACAAATATCACAATTTATATTGATAGCCAAGCTGCAGTAAAATCCCTCGATTCTTGTCGAGTCTCATCAAAAACCGTGATGAACTGTCAATCTTGCCTTCCGGAGATGGGGAGACTCTATAATATTATAATATGCTGGATACGGGGCCACAGCGGCTTCGCTGGTAACTGCAGAGCTGACGAGCTTGCCAGGAACGGTATAACTGACGCAACTCTTCAGATATGTCGGGGTCTCGCCATGCCCATCTCCAGCTGTAAAAATAGTCTCACTGCAACAGCAATAGACAAGACTAACTTGAGATGGCTTAGTGGTAGTACCAGCCACAATGCAAAGCAATTATGGCCATCATTGAACGTAGACCGTACTTCTAAACTGCTGTCTATGAAAAAGCATCATATTAAACTCGTGGTAGGAATTATTACTGGTCATTGTGTCATCGGCGAACATGCGAGGAGGCTGCGGCTTCCACACCATGACTTTTGCAGAAGCTGCGGAGACGTGGATGAAGAGGAAAGTATCTTTCATCTGCTCTGCTCCTGCCCGGCATTGGCTTTTAGAAGAAGGCCAACTCTCGGGGAATATGCCTATGCTGATCTGAAAGAATTAGCTAATGCGGATGTGAGTCAGCTCCTGCGTCTTGCTATTAGCTCTGGATGGTTTAACTTTGATTGACGGAGGGAATTATTTAATTCCAGGGTAACACAAGGGACCTTCATCTGGTCTAAGTGTGCTGTATTATATACGGTAGCCCTCACTACCTACCTACCTACTGGAAGCAGTTGCCTGAAATGTTCCCAGTAGCTGCAGAAATAATAGTAATTATTGAGTTGTGAGAAGTATTGAGCTTATTTATTAATCCCAATACTTATTATGAACGTCCTTAAGGAATATAAGTGTATTGGCCATGTCGGCGGTCAGCCGGCTTCTCTGTTCCCTCAGAATTTGACCAGCTTCAGAGAAAAGCCTTTCTGAAGGAACTGAGGTCGCCACCGCACATACGTTAAGGCAACCTTAGAAACTGCTGGGAACGTCTCAGCCATCTGTTTCCAGAATAAGACCGGATTTTGTTGAATCCTCTCCTGTGGCGTCCTCAGATACAAACTGAATTCCTCATTGATGCCACCTGAAGCGTCCTGGGGTGCCGCACGACTTTTGGACCATATCTTCTCAGATAGGTAAAAGTAGAATGAGAAAAGTAGTAGGTAAATATAGGCCTGTTCCTAATACCGGGATCTCGGTTTGATACCGGTTTTTTTTTCAGTACCGCTACCAAAAACTAAGAGTACCGGTATCCCGGTTTTTTTTAGTACCGGTATTGAGTACCGGGATCCCGGGATTTGAGTACCGGTTTTTTCAACCATGCGCCGGTTTTATTCGGGATCCCGGGATCTACCGAGTCTTTTCAGTACCGAGTCTTTTCAGTACCGAGTCTTTTGAGTACCGAGTCTTTTCAGTACCGAGTCTTTTCAGTACCGGGATCCCGGTACTCAGTACCTGTTCTTTTCAGTACCGAGTCTTTTCAGTACCTGTTCTTTTCAGTACCGGGATCCCGGGATCTGAGTACCTGTTCTTTTCAGAACCTGATATTCAAATACCCGGGATTTCATAAAAGAAGACTCGTTCATTGCCAAACCGAGTCTTCAGGTTTTAACATTGAAAATGTTCATAGAGTCGTGCATTGTAAGATTTTTTAGATACACATCGTAGTAGTTAGTACGTACATTGTACATACATAATTGATTTATATGAATGAATAGGTTTTGTTAGGATTGACACTGAGCTCAGAGTATTTATTGTATTGGGAGTAGGATGATTGGGTATAATGTGAATATGATATGCATATGAATATTGTTAGGATTGAGACTGAGATGAGAGTATTTATTGTATTGGGAATAGGATATGTAATTGGGTATGATATAAATATGAAATACATATGAACGAATATGTATATGTACGTCTGTACATAATATAATAATATAATGCGTTGCATTGGTCAATGACATAATTGCTTGGAGTTGGAGGTTTTTCGGGTGTTTTGATTTTAGTTATTGGTCATTGATGTAAATGTAATTGCTGTGCATTATATTATTATATTATGTACATACGTACATATACATATTCGTTCATATGTATTTCATATTTATATCATACCCAATTACATATCCTATTCCCAATACAATAAATACTCTCATCTCAGTCTCAATCCTAACAAAACTCAAAATCAATTATGTATGAACAATGTACATACTCGTATATCAATGTGCGTACTAACTAACATACTATACTACGATGTGTATCTGAAAAATCTTTCAATGCACGACACGACTCTATGAACATTTCCAATAACAATTTCCAAAAACCTGAAGAATTGGTCCAGCAATGAACGAGTCTTTTTTATGGAAAAGAACAGGTACTCGAATCCCGGGATCCCGGTACTGAAAAGAACAGGTATTGAAAAGACTCGGAACTGAAAAGAACAGGTACTTGAATCCCGGGATCCCGGTACTGAAAAGAACAGGTACTGAAAAGACTCGGTACTGAGTACCGGGATCCCGGTACTGAAAAGACTCGATACTGAAAAGAACAGGTACTCAGTACCGGTACTGAAAAAAACCGGCTCATGGTTTAAAATACCGGTACTGAAAAAAACCGGTACTAGTACCGGTACTGAACGAATACCTGTGAGTACCGGGATACCGCTTGTGGTACCGGTACTTGAAAATATCAAGTACCGGTACTGAAATCTCAGTACCGAACAGGCCTAGGTAAATACTTTGCACGACTGTTGTAAGTGATTTTTCGCAATGAAAGAAAAATTTTTCGCCCTTGAAATCAGAAGTCTCAGCGAAGAAAAAAGTTCAATAATCGTTATAAAATAATCGATTAAATCGACCCTAATGTAATCGATTAAATAAAAATCGATTATTCAACAAAATAATCGATTATTTCGATTAATCGCTTAATCGATACCCATCCCTAGTTTCTATATACCAATTAACGCTCGGTAGTCCTGAGGTCTCAGTCGCCATTCTGCGATGCTTGAATCCAAAGTTAAGGAGCTCATTTTCCCTCGCGCATTAATCAAATAAAAAACTGTCTATAGCTACTATTAGAACTCCCAGAGCAGCGATCCAAACTTCTCAGTAAAACATGGCCTTATGGATAGGATGTGTGGTGTAGCAGCTGCACCATCCGAAATAACTTGTATTATTTTAAAACCATGCAACCAACGCATATTCAAGAATCATCAACATCGTAGCATAGTGCATTCTATGCCTATAACCTATAACAATAAATTGATACGTTGGTAATCGCGCTTATAAAACTATAACATCGAAATAGAATTTATAAGATAATGTAGTCAGTTGTTGGGAGTACTACTACTCAAAAAAGATAGTGTTAAGCTGTTGAAACAGAAATATTTATTACGTTTGAAGTGCTCTCTCATTACAATAAAAATATCAACACTAACAATAAGTAGTAAATATTTTCAGCTACGAGTATCAAACGCATTACGACTTGTTCCCTTAATGGCCTACTCGTGATTTAGTTGAGCTTTTCAACGACACCTATAGTGGCATTGCCTTACTAAGATAGTGTATCTATTTTTATTTTATATTTTATTGTTATGGTATAAGTATGTGAATAAGGCGGGTATTTTTTACTTGCTTTAGGAAGAGGTTGTCAACTTGGCATTTTTTTAAGAATAGATGGAGATGCTGCATATTAATTGCGAAGAAAGTGGTAATTCTGCGCCCACTCACAAATCTGTAGTAGCATCTGATAATTTACCTCTAACATGACAAAACTTAGGCCTAAGTGTCACCATACACTGTCCAACTCGAACTCGAACATGGTACAAGTGGACCGGTTTTCTTCACGTTGTCTTGAGCTATTAAGAGGACATTTGTACCAGGTTCGTGTTCAAGTTCGAGTAGGACAGTGTATGGTTACACTTAGAGATTGCAATCAGCATTTGCCCTCTGGAAGAGGTTCGGCCCAATCAAGATTATTCGATATGTTTAGATCTTCTCCTATGTTTTATCCATATAGTAAGTTAGGATGTAGTTCCTGATAGCCTGGATATATGGTTAGTAGAAGAAAAGGGTTAGATTCGAGTCTTTTTTTACTGTGAAATAAATTTTGTTAGGGTAGCGCTGAGCGAAATATACATGGAAATATAGATAGTAAGGGTAAAAATGCGAAGAAACCACAGCATGTTCCCAGGCCCCAGCGAAAAATGTTCATCAACTGAAATAATTATTTACGTTTCGTTTAATGTTTTGCCTCTTTGAGTTTCCAGTTAAAATTATGTCTCAGTCACCATCATATCGTATACTATTAAACTATGTAGTCATAAAAAGATACATTGAATTTATTTAGAATTATTTGCGTCACCAGAATTCGTTAAGAATATTTTAAGCTGGTATTGACATTGAATGACACTATATTGATACTACTTAATTTAAAGTTTGTAAAATCTCTCTGAGTTGTGTTGAAAGCATTTTGTTCTATTATTAGCTTTTCTTTAATAAATATACTTGTTAGTGTTCGCTATGCTTTCATTTTGACACTAATTTCGGTGGTCGTTTTGAACATTTTTTCACGGCTATTTCACGGACTAAAAAAAAACAAACGATATTCTGACTACAGCTCGTTTCGTATTCTTGAGGACTTTTGGTATAATATCCCCTGAACATCCTTTAAAAAAAAATATGTCTTCGGAAATTAAGCGTATTTTTCCAAAAAAGAAAACAACACAAAAAATCACTAATCATTACCACATTGGAATTAGTTTTTGTCTCCGGGAATAAAGAAGAAAAGATCTTCATCGACAAGAAAAACTTCTTCACATCATCTAATTTATTTAATGTCTCCAACGTACGTATATCTTGCCAATGACCCTAATTAAGACTTCATTAGAAGCTAATCATTTGTAAAACATTTAGCACTTTTTTTTCGCATGTTACATTCGAAAACATTTCAATTGAGTTCAATCAATTTGTATTCGAGACTATGATCACTAGTACCTACCATAAAAATTGAACACCGGAAGACTCTATATGAAGCTATTTATACCATTTTAATTTATTGATAGTATCTCGATAGATACCTTAGCTACATACAATATTGTCGATAATTTAGAATCCGATTTTTCCAGCAACGACTCCAGCACGACACCACAGCTATTTATGGGGCACCGAAAAAAGCTATAGCGAAATAAGGCATACGAAATAATCCCTATAGATACTTTCGTTTGGAAACAAAAGTATTCATCGCAAAATAAACGAAATAAGCTATGCATGGACAATATCGGTTTCAAATCGAAATAAGGCATGCGATATAAACGAAAATAGCCATGCAGTGTCCAGAGTGAGCGAAGCGAGCGTTCATGTTTGTGCGATACTGAGGGCTGTGATCCCTTAAGTGCGGAGCGAGCGTAGCGAGCGGAGCCCACACATGGGACTGTTGTACCCAGAGCGAGCGAAGCGAGTGTCCATGTATGTGCGATACTGAGGGTTATGATCCCTTAAGCGCGGAGCGAGCGGAGCCCACACAAGGGACTGTAGTACCCAGAGCGAGCGAAGCGAGTGTTCATGTTTGTGCGATACTGAGAGTTGTTGTGATCCCTTAAGCGCGGAGCGAGCGTAGCGACTGTTAATTCACAACCCGCAGGATCGTAAAAGTGTGCATGAATAATTTCGGTTTGGAACAAGCTGGGCTAGCTCCGCTCCTAGGGCGTTGCGAACCCCCGCATGTAGCCCTAGGTCGCCCGTTTCACTCTTTGTACATGTACCTGCAGCCGTTTCGTCCTAGCACAATTTCAAACCGAAATAAGGTAAAATAGCCATGTACATACTCACCTTCGTTTTAAACGAAATTAAGCATTGAGTGTGAAATCGAAAGAATCTATCCATGGCAAAAACTCCTCTTCCATAGTCCTCCGCGTGGGCGCCCCCTGGAACGGCAGTGGTCACTGACCATTGCCAACCAACGTCAAGCCGCCAGTGATGGCGGTGCGATGATATGGTTGAGATACCCCTGTGGTGTGGGGTGTGAAAAAAAATACCACGGCCTTTCCCTTTGAAGGCCTGTCGTTAAAACCGACAATCAAAGGACAGGATGTGTATGCTAGCAACTTGCACTATCCGAAATCTTTATATGCTAACGAAACGTCAACTATGCCTCGGATAAGGACTGACTCAACGGTTACGACTTTTAGCTATCGTACAATGACAAAGATTGGATTCTGGAATGTGCGTACTCTCCTGGACAATGGATCAGAAGGTCCCCAGAACGCACGATTTCTTCAATTAGAGAGTGAATTTCTGAGGTACAAATTAAATATCTTAGGAGTTAGTGAGATAAGATGGTGGAACAGCGGAGAATTCATCTCTCCAACGGGCAGCACTGTAATGTTGTACTCCGGTAAAGCTACCGGTAGTCGCCGTGAGTCAGGTGTGGGGCTCCTTTTAACCAGAGCCGCGCGAAACTGTCTCTTATCCTGGGAACCGGTCTCTGACAGGGTCTTGACCGCCAGGTTCCGGACCAAAATGAGGAACATCTCAATAATACAATGTTATGCCCCTACTGAACCCGACAATGTCTTGGCAAAAGACTCCTTCTACGAAGAACTAAACGCCGTTCAGAGCAGAACACCTAAAGGTGACATTATAATGGTTATGGGTGATTTGAATGCGAAAGTTAGCGCTGATAACTATGGGCTCAGACATGTGATGGGGAGACACGGTCTTGGTGATCGTAATGACAACGGTGAAAGATTTGTAGAGTTCTGCAACTTTCACAGTCTCTTCATCGGTGGTACTATGTTTGAGCATAAGGACCACCACAAAATCAGTTGGTCCTCTGTTGATCGGTGCAGAACACAAAATCAGATCGACCATTTTGCCATTAGTAAAAGATTCAAGAGTTGCCTCCTGGACGTGCGAAACAAAAAGGGTGCCGATATTGGGATGGGAAGAGACCATTATCTTATGATCGCTAATGTTCGATTGCGTATTGCAGCCGTGCGCCGCCCCAGCGACGAAAGATCCAGGCCCCGCAAATTCAACACCGCTCGACTAAAAAATCCAGCTGTCTTACAACAATATAATGACCATCTTGCGCAAAAAGCGGCTGAGATAACTAGTCACCCAGATAGTGACATAAACGAAAACGGGGATGCCATAAAAAATGCGTACATTGATAGCGCAAATACCATCCTTGGCCCAAACCCGGATTGCCGGAATAAGCCCTGGATGTCCGACGCTTCATGGCAGCGGATTGTTGAAAGAAAGGAGCTGAAAGTTCGTTTGGCTGCAGCATCAGACGACAATCGAAGCAGCATCGAACTCCTTTACCGTCAGAAAGCTCGAGAAGTTCAGCGTAGTGTGCGATGCGATAAAAGAGTTTATGCCAATTCTCTTTTAGCGTCAGCAGAAGAAGCCGCTAGAAGTAACAACTTAAACGCCGTATACGGTGTCATCAAGGAGTTTACAGGTGGTCGTAACTCCTGCCAACATCCGGTGAAAGATAGTGATGGAAAGCTACTTATCTTGGAAGAAGATCAAATGAGGCGGTGGAAAGAACACTTCGCCGCGGTCTTGAACCGTGTAACCTCTGGTGAAGTTCCCCCTCATATAGATAATTTAGCTAACCATCAAAATGTGCGTATACGGTCCACTGCCCCGACTAAAGAGGAAATAGTCACTGCAATTATTGCACTAAAACGAGGAAAGGCCGCCGGACTTGACGGCATCCCTGCCGAACTTTATCAAGCAGCGCCAAGCGTAACTGCCGATTTGCTGCACCCACTTGTTGATAAAGCGTGGAATACAGAGACCTTTCCCACTGAGTGGAAGGAAGGTTTGATCATCAAACTTCCAAAGAAGGGTAGCCTCACAGACTGTAATAATTGGAGAGGCATTTGTGTGCTTCCTGCCGTTGCCAAGATAATTGCCAAAATCGTCCTGGAAAGACTAAAGGCCCACTTAGAAAGCACAATTGATGAAGAGCAGGCTGGCTTTCGATCCGGATTCTCCTGTGTCGATCACATTAACACCTTGCGAATCATCATCGAGCAATGCGCTGAATACGATTCTCCGCTTCACTTGCTTTTCATCGATTTCGAAAAGGCTTTCGATAGTGTGAACCGGGATTCTATATGGGCGGCCTTGCGCAGGAGAGGCATCCCTGAGAAGCTTGTGGCTATTATTAAGGCAACCTATGACGGCGCGAAATGTCGCGTTCTGCATAAAGGTAAGGTGTCGGGGGACTTTGAGATTCGCAGTGGAGTTCGGCAGGGGTGCATCCTCTCACCGATCCTATTCCTCATTGTGATCGGCGATGTGTTACATGCAGCCCTATCCGGACTCGACAGAGGAATTCAATGGACTTTGACATCTTATCTACAACATCTTGACTACGCTGACGACATATGCCTACTCTCCCACAAAATCATGGATCTGTCCGCAATGGCGTTAGATCTCGAGAGGGAGGCAAGCAAGGTTGGGCTAAAGATTAATACCAACAAGACCAAGGTGCTTAGCCCGCCGTTGCGAAAAAGAAATCCGACACCTATTGCCATCAATATTAATGGGCAGCCTGTGGAGAAGGTGGACAACTTCGTCTACCTGGGTAGCATCGTTGCCGAAAATGGTGGTACGGAGCAGGACATCGCTCGTCGTATCAACCAGGCTAAACGCGCATACGGCATGCTGTCCAAAATCTGGCAGAGCAGTTATCTCAGCATCAAGACTAAGCTGGGCCTGTTTCGCTCCCTGGTACTATCAGTGCTTTTGTATGGGAGCAGTACATGGAAAGTTTCCGTAGGAGTTACCAGAAAGCTGCAAGTTTTCGTCAACTCATGTCTTCGTCGAATTTTAAGAATTTTCTGGCCCGAAACAATATCAAATGAAGAGCTAAGTCGGCGTACGGGTCAGATGCCAATCGACGAATTGATACGCAGGCGAAAATGGCAGTGGATAGGTCACACATTGCGGAAGAGTGATAACTGCATTGCTATGCATGCCATGAAATGGAACCCCATTTCCAACCAAGGCCGACCAAGAGGGGGTCCTCGAATCACATGGCGTCGATCTGTGGCAAAGGAGTGTCAGGTACTGGGTAAGTCTTTTGGGGAGTTGCGCCCCATTGCTCAGAATAGAGTACGATGGCGCGCAGGAGTAGTTGACGCGCTATGCCCCGCTAGGGGTTAAGGCAAAGTAGTACTTTCTGTTTCAACCGAAATTATCCAATAATGCCTTATTTCCAAATGACTTATTTCATGGTGCCGCTATTTATGTTGTGGTGCACACGTAATCGCGCTTCTGAGTATCCATAGGCCTTACTATAATGGTCATATGGATCTTTATGCTATCTTTGTCTATTAACACAAAATAATAATTAAAATATTAAAATAATTAAATTAAAATTTAAATATTTTAGTAATTAGATCATTGTATGTATCCTATTTCGCTTTAACCCTAGTGAGGGATAGCGAATTAACTATGCTCCTGCGCGTCGTACTCGGTTTTGGGCAACAGGACGCATCTGCCCCACAACCTACCCAGCGACGCAAACTGGTAGGTAGGGAGGGAGGACTGACGCCAAGAATTGTTCGAAATTTTAAAACTAGACGATTTTTTTCGTAATCATAATTTTGCGATTCGTTGCCTGTATTATTTATTATTTTGGAAATTATTTTGTGATTTTTCAAATTTATTGATAAACTTTGTTCGTTTTGTTAAACCAAGACAACATTTTGAGCCATGGTCTTAAAATTAATAAGTGTAATGCTAGTTTAAGAGGAATACAATTAAAATGATTCCACAGTAGCTCAAAGATTAAGTTGTATCTTATAAAGTATACATTGTAGATAACAACGTTGAAGTAGTGATTAGATTTTGTACAGGTGTCTCTTTCGATTTGAAGATGTACACGAAATGGTGAGAGATAAAAAAAGTACAGATTTGTGGTTCTTATCAAAATATTTGCCAGAAAAATCTGGCGGAATTTTTATACGTTCAGTGCTGTTTTCAGAACGGAAGGTAGTCTCACGGAATAATTGTTAAAAAATTAATAAGCTCATTTCATTTTTTATTGTTAAGTTTTACATTGTTTTGAACCAAATTGTAACTGGCCGAGAGTAATTTCCAGTATTTTTCAGGATCTCAGCTATATAAAAAATGTGTAAATACATACATATTACAAATTAATATTAAATACCCATAATTAAACTACACTGTTTCTTACCTTCCTTTCTTGTTCCTTTTCTTGCAGGCATGAAGATGCAAACGCTTGATAAAGTCTCAATATTTCTGGCGGAGCTTATTGGAACGGCTCTGCTGGTCTTCTTCGGATGCATGGGATGCGTCTCGTCAATGGGCGTTGTAGCCACTCACCTAAATATTTGCATGAACTTTGGCATGGTGGTCATGTTCGTAGTGCAAATCTTCGGATGCGTCTCAGGCTCACACATCAATCCGGCCGTTACAGCGGCTGCATTCATCTATAATTTGGTCTCATTGCCAATGGCTGGCGTCTACTTTGTCGCTCAAATGATTGGCGGATTTGTCGGCTATGGTGTTTTAAAAGCTGTCACGCCTGGAGATGCTTTCATGGCGAACAACTCAACAATTGGATTGTGTGTGACCATGCCAAATCCACAAATCAGCCCGTTCCAAGGAGTGCTTGTCGAAATGATCATTACCGCCACGCTTATTTGGGTTATTTGCGGCGTGTGGGATCCACGTAATGCCAAACATCACGATTCAGTTCCATTGAAATTCGGTTTCACTATTGCCGCTTTGGCCATCTCTGCCGTAAGTATCCTTTGTCAATTTTATTACAATCTAACCATTTGAATTATCAGTAAAGAACTCGCTCGTTAAATAAATATCCTTAAAAATTGCAGGGACCGTACACTGGTGCCAGTATGAATCCGGCCAGATCATTCGCTCCAGCCATCTGGAATGGTAACTTCGAACATCATTGGGTCTATTGGGTTGGACCAATGGCCGGCGGTATCATTGCAGCGTTGGCCTACAAAACCGTTTTCCGACGAGAGGTACCAGTCGAAAAGGAACTCAAAGCGGCCGAAGAGTTCCCATTGTCACGGGAACGAAACAACGCCTAAAACATCACAAATTGCACCCACACACTTAAATACCCCAATCGAAACATTTAAATTTAGTTTTTGACATAAACCAAAAATGAAATCACAAACACTGGTTAAAGCATTTGTTGCATTTCGATTACCATAAATTGCCATAAATACAACATAATTAAAACTGCATTTTTTGTGCAGTGAAACAAAATTAACATTGAGATTGCATTTGTCCTCCTTATATTCAGGAGAGAGTCAGAATTGTACAATCTTTATTTAAACTTCCCGAAAAAGAAAATGTTTTCATGAACTCAATAGGAAACGAGGCAAAATTATTTGTTATACGTAGTTCGTAAAGTACTTATACAATAACGCGGTTTGATAATGACGCAAACTTTACAAAAAATGAATCAAAAAAAGTACTTTAAACTTTATTTTATTTGTCGATAAGAAGAAGTTCTGTTTTTTGTAAAATCAGAATGTTATGAAGATTTCAAATCATCTTTTGTAAGCATGTATATGTTGTAAAATGCATTTCGAAATAACAATAAATTAGTTTATAAAATTACCAATGACGAGTGTTTTGAATGTGCTTATTTCGATGCGCTATGCAATGTCCTAAATAGGGTTTAGTCCAATAGTCATGGGTCAAATAGATTAAATTCACTCGATGCGATTATCCAGGATCGATTTATCCTCGAGAGAATCTGGCTGAAAAACGAGTACTAGTCCAGCCTAGGAACGAAAGATAGGAAAAATAAACGGTATAGTATTGAAATTTTGCCCAATTGTTCGGGACAGTCCCCTGAATGTGTGCTCCAAAATCCTCGATTATAAAGGATCCGGAAGTATAGGAAACGAGGGTTCAAAGATCTTTTTGACAGTTTTGCTTTATTAATTTGAAAACAAAGGATTCGTCTTGTATTGAAATTAACCTTGGGGTTTATAGAGAAGCGTAGTATGGCCCACCCGAATTTGACCTGCCTGCTTATATTCGGTGGGGCGCTATTGGCATGAAATTAAGAATTTCCGACAAACAGTTGTAGAGCAAATAAAATATGTTCATAAAATTCCGACTTGTCTGCATTCTTTTGGAGATAAATTAGTCTTTGTTTATCGAATTGAGCGCATTTTTAGATTGTAGGGAATCGAATGAACTCGAAATCACTCTTTCGACGTGTTATGCACCGTTATCGCTGTATTTCCGAAAACCTGATTCAAAAATTGATTTTCCATCTTTGGCGCGTTGTAAAATTTAATGTATTTGTTAAACTGAACAGTTTGTTTCCAAAAATTGAAGATAGTTTTCTAACGAATAATTGAATATTTTACTTGTAGTTATGCGACCAACGTGGGCTGAGATAAAAGCGAGGAAACTAAAGCAAAACACTCCGTAAACACCGCTAGAAAAGTTTTCATTTACTACAAATTTTGATTTAAGCTTCTTGGCGAAGCCTTTATCGATTTTTTATAAAAAAAACTCGGGTAGTGCTTGGAATGCACTCTGAAGGCGCTTTTTACGACCTACCGCCTGAAGTATTTAACACCTCGAAAAAGTGATGCCTTCAAAAAAAAAGCTGTCAAAAACTGCGGGAAAAAGGTTTCTTTTCTCGATTTTTTTGCTTATTACTTCCAAACTAAAATTTGTTAAGAGAAAACTCAGGAGAACAAAAAAACTATTTAGATTAGATTAGATTATGTGGAGGGCGGTTGGTCTGAAGGACCACCACGCACTGCAACCCGAAGGTCTATTGTGCTACACCCTGGTGTCTAGCCACATCATGGATTAATTGTCGAGACAAATCATTCCCACGAATCCGCTCAGCTGCTCGAGTTTTAGTGAGGCAATCGTTTCTGCTTCAGGGAATGCGTCGCCGAAGCATTTAAAGCGGCGGAGTTGAGGTGCATCTAAGTCACAAAGAATGTAGTGATATGTCTCATCCTCACCCTCACAGAAGCGAAAGTTTGGGTCATAGGCGATCCCCATTCTATCCAGATCTCTCTCAAGGTGAAATGACCCGTAAGGAGCCCGCAGATATAGTCTAATGAACAGAAAGTTTTTACCTTGCAAAACGTGCGGTAGTTCTGAATTTTTGATATGTTGTATAGGTCGGTGGGGTAGTCAAGTTTGCGTCACTCTCCCCCCTGTGCTCCCCCCGCTACCTTAAAAAACTGGCACATTTATCAGTTTTTCGCCCATAAGTCCGTTCCAGTCCATTTTAACGCAAAATATACGTATCCCATTTTTGTAGTGCACAAAATTTTCTACAAATTTCATCTGTCAAGTTTTTTTCTACAACCAATAGCGACGGAGCCAATCTAATTTGAAAAACACTTCTTGTCAATTGCTCCATTGTTCCCACGAAGTGGAAAAATAATCATTTTTTGGTACATTTCATCAAATAACGGGTTAAATATTAGTCCCACAAGCAAAAATTATTTGTATCGATTTTTCTTTAAACTAACTAAGCTTTAATTTGAGATAAGTCAAATGCCCATATGACAGTTACGTAGAAAAGGGGAAAACGCCATTATTCTTAAAAATATATGGTTTTCCCCCTTTTCTACATAACCGTCATACTTACGGGCATTTGACTAATCTCAAATTAAAGCTGATTTAGTTTCAAGAAAAATCGATCTTTATCATTTTCCTTGTGGGACTAATATTTAACCCGTTATTTGATGAAATACACAAAAAAATGGTTATTTTTCCACTTCGTGAGGACAATGGAGCAATTGACAAGAAGTGTTTTTCAAATTAGATTACCTCCGTTGCTATAAGTTGTAGAAAAAAACTTGTCAGAAGAAATTTGTAGTAAATTTTGTGCTCTACAAAAATGGGATAAATATATTTTGCGTTAAAATGAACTGGAACGGAGTTATGGGCGAAAACTGATAAATGTGCCAGTTTTTTTAAGGTAGCGGGGGGAGCACAGGGGGGAGAGTGACGCAAAACTTGGATTTTTTACTATCCCACTGACCTATACAATATATCAAAAATTCGGAACTACCGCACCTTTTGCACGCTAACCCCCCTTATTTGGTCTCTATTCATTGGATTAATAATTCTCACCCGGCATCTGCGTAATCTTAACAACTCAAAGGTACGATTGCGCGAGTGATCAGCTATAAACAGTTTGACCTGTTTGAGACCAGGTGTACTCGTACTGTCCTAGTGCGCAATTGTTACTAAGTGCCCACATTCTTTGGTGTACCGTCTTGCACTGCACAAGAGGATTCCACAGTATGGATCTGGGTCGATGAGAGGAGTTGCAGAAGCTTTCCTAGCCAACTTATCGTCTCGTTTCCAGGGATGCCTTGTTTGCAGAGCCTAATCTTTGCAAGGCTTCATGACCACTAAGCACCACTTTTGTATCCGACAGGAAATGTTGTTAGTCCCAAACATAATGTCAGGAACCTCCCGCCTGTTCTTAGTGACAAAAGTTGGGCTGTCTCCTCTGTTACTAGTGTGATGGGCATTAGCATCGCAACCGATCAGTGGAGCAGTCTGTAATGAACCACCTGTAATGAACCATATTATGGTCTGGTAGTGCTGCTCCCACCAGCAGATCGAGGCAGCACCTGATGAGTAGTGATCTGTTGGTGGTACGAAACCATCGGCCGAGGGTCCCATTACACCCGGACCCAGGTGCGACCGTGTGGCGTCTGATCCGTCCGTCAACCATTCCATTCTTATCGACTATTTTTTTTTAATTCCCCATTTTTACCTCCCCTGTTTGTGTTGTCTTCCCCAGGCCTATGAATTTTTGTTAATACGTAAGGGACAGGGGCAACGAGCGGCGAAAACCCCGCCCACATCTCCCGAACTGAGCTACAGCAAGCATAGGCCGCTGCTTAGCTCGTTGAGGAGCCTTTGTCTTCGCCAGATGGCACGGCCCGACCTTCACGGTCAATTATGCTACCTTAGGCTCCGTCCCCACGGGCATCTTCGGATGCCCACCAAACCGTCCATTACAAGTCTCCCCTGCAGTAGTCTGTGAGTCTACGTAGTTCCGCAGATCGAATGTCGTCGTCTCTGGGAAGGCAGGCGGAGGCTTTACTGCCACTGGTCCAACCAATAGCTACTGCCACTAAATCACAGCTAGCAAAGTCTAAAATGCAGACGTGTTTGACTGTATTCTTTAAGAGGGTACAGGCTCTTGGTCGAGTAGCTCCAGAGTCGTAAACTAAGGATTCTTCTTGTATGGAAAAAACATTGATTTTCATCCGATTGGGCCGCGATTCGATTCCTACTGAACCCGATAGTTTTCGATAAAAAAGCGAATTTACGTGTCGGACTATGAGCCCACTCAGCTATTAAATGAGTACCCATTTATGGGGTAAATAGCTCGGTTGAGCGTGTTGCTGATCGCACACCTCTGCACAAGGTATACCGTCACGATCTAGAAAATGAGATGATGCTAACTCATCTCGAGGCCATGATTCAAATTGGACTGTTGCGCCAGTTATTAATTTATTAACTAATTTTCACAGAAGAGTATAGTAAGGCCCTACGCAGTCAATGCACTCTATGGAGATAAATTCATCATCATCATCGTGGCGCGACAGACCGACGTCGGGCCTTGTCCGCTGAATAGCTGCCCTCCAATTATCTTGGTCACGTGACCACGTCGTCCAATTTTGGAAGCCCAGTAGTTACTCGGCTTTCGCGTATACTGAGGTCCCCCAACGAGCTCTCGGTCATCTTCGCAGTCTCACTCCATCGACTCGTTCTGCATGGATTACTCTCTTTTGCATCGTTCATTCGTTGTACATGCCCTGCCCATTGAAGTCGTTGTAGTTTGATGATTTTCGAAACTTCCAGGTCATCGTGCAGTTCATACAACTCATGGTTGTACCGGATGCGCCATCCATCTCGATCGAAAGCAGCACCGAAAATTCACCGCAGAGCCTTACGTTTAAATGTGTCTGGCATTTTTCCGGAGGCTTAAACTAGGATCCCCATGCGTCACAGCTATAGCATAGCACTGGTTGTATATACGTATGGTTTTGTACACGCGAAGCTTCGTGTTTCTGCGCACAGGCTTGGATTTTATTATGGGGAGAACCGAGAAAAAAGTCTTATAAGCTAACTGTATCCGTCGCTTGATTTCGTCACTTTCGTTGGAGTCCCTTGACAAGTTGCAACCCGGGTATATGAAGTTGTTCAAGAACTCGATGTTGAGGTCCCCCATATTGATGCTCGGTTGTGCAGGTGTCCTTGTCGTCGATTGCGTCAATATTTAAGTTTTACCCTCGTTAATACGTAGTCCAACTTCTTTTGCAGCGGTATCGAGCGTATGCTGAAGTTCTTCTGCGTCGGCCAATCTTTGGGACATGATGTTAATGTCGTCGGCGTACGCTGCTAATTGTGTCGACTTGACGAGTAGCGTCTTGCTGTTGTCCATATTCATAGCCCGAATAGCGTATTCCGGTGCTAGGTTGAAGAGCGTCGGTGGCAGTCCATCGCCTGTTTCAGATCAGTGCGTGTTTCAAATAGATCAGTAAGTCTAGTATGGATCCTGAGCTGTAAGATGGAGTTGGCCATCGTCAACTTTGTCAGTCGCACTAATTTTGCCGGTATACCATGATGTTGTACAGTACACCACAATCGATACTGTCCTAAGCCTGCTTGAAGTCGACAAAGATTTAGTATACTTCTACGTTGTATACCCTCTGCATTATCAGTTTGACTGTAAAGAGCGATCGGTTGTGGAGCGACCAGGTCTAAAACCGCTTTGATATTCGCCAATGATTCGTTCTGCGTACGGTTTTATTCTATTGTATTTTCCAGAATTTCGGTAAAAATTTTATAGAACGTACAAACTAGTGATATGCCCCTGTAGTTCTCACACCGCAGTTTATCTCCCTTTTTATGAATTGGACAGATGATGCTTCTGCGCCAATCGTCTGGGATCTCCTCGTTCTCCCATACTCGCAGGAGTAATTGATGTATGGGATTAACTAAACCCGTTCCACCGAATTTTCAGCTGGAATCTCGTCAGCGCCCGGTACTTTATTTCGTTTTAGTGACGGCAACGCGAGATCAACTTCCTCTACTGTCGGGGGTTGTATGGGTCGGCCTAGATCAACAATATCGTCAAGAGCTTCTTGTGTGGGGATGTCAGATGGTAGGTTCAGAAGCTCTTCAAAATAAGAGGTGTCGCTGTTGATGTTTCCATCCGTGTCCTTACAAAGGCCAGTCCTGGGTTGAAAGCCGTTCTTAATTGTATTCACTAGTTTGTACGCTTGTCTTGTCATCGGGCTTTAAATCCCACGACCTTCTCTGTGACTTCTTTGATAGCACCCTTGAGTTCTTCCCAGAACCCATGGACGCCTGTGTTGCTAATATTGTGTAGTATAGATGATAGTCTTTCCTCAAGGGCGATAGTATACGCCACCATACTCAGAAGCTTATCAACCGCAAAAATTTTGGGAGGGCTGATTCTCGATTGGTGCACTGGTGAAACTCTACATTTGTAGGTCGTCTTCATCAAGTGGTGATCTGAGTCGCAATTTTCTCCTCAATAGGAGCGGTCATCTATCACACTAGATGTACATCTCTTGCAAATGAGGACTTGATCAATTTGTTTGATGGTATGTGCATCTGGAGATTTCCATGTCTGCTTATGCATGCGTCGATGCGGGAAACACGTAGAGCTGACGACTAGATTCCTGCTGCAGGCGAAGTCGACAAGTCGCTGGCCATTGTCGTTAAATTTTTCGTGGCGACTGTGGCCTCCAGTGGTCCCCCGGTGCCAACTTTCATTTCCGACTTTCGCGTTAAAGTCTCCTAGCAGCAGTTTGAAGTCATTTATTCGAAGTGAGTCGAAGAGAGTCTCAATGCGGGCGTAGAACTCGTCTTTTACTGCGTCTTCTTTAACTTCAGTGAGGGCGTGCACATTGATGAGCTAGAGGTTGAAGAATCGAGTTTTAATGCGAATCGCACACAGCCGTTCATATCTGGGTATTGAAGTCAAAATTTCTTGTGTCCCGATGGTTTGCCACTTCTAAAAATTGGGTTTTACAAGGACGAGTTGTCAGGACATCGCTTAACCCCAATCAGGGGTTGGCCTCGAAGATAGCTACTTCAGATGGTTTAATAAATGTGCTGGAGTTCACACAACTATGTTGCAGGTCCAACTACACAAAACACTCCATCCTACTAAACCTGAGACGCTTAGGTGTTGGTAGCCATTCAGACTACAGCTATCTACCTTTTTCCAAACTGTCTTGTCGCTAAGACTTGTCCGTCAGCGGTTTGACACACTGCCATTACCAGGGGGCGCCCACGAAGAGGACTATGGAAAAGGTCTTTTGCCCCCCTCAAGATAAATTAGTCTAGGTTTATCGAATCGAGATCATTTTTTCAGCATTTGCAGATAATCATCTAATGGCAAAGAAGAACGTGACGGCACAATTTCTTTTTGCGTTAGGGAAAACGAGGTTTACATTTGAAATGAACGTAAATAAATACAAAAATTGCAGATATTTTTTAGACTTGGTTAAAATAAATAACAGCTGCAACAGTACAATTTTGGACCAAAGCCTCGAGATGGATTAGCATCATCTCATTTACTAGATCGTGACGGTGTGTACTGTCCAGAAGTTTGTGATCAGCAACACGCCCAACCGGGTTATTTACTCGACACGTAAATCTCCTTTTTTATCGAAGATAAATGCATTCACTAGAAATTGAACCGGGGCTCAGGGCATAGAAGGCGAAGGTGCCAACTGTTGCGACATCCGCTCCATGTGGACTAAAAGGTGGTTAGCTCTGAAAACAAACTAAGTATTCTTTTATAGTTTAGCAGTTTTTACATGCATGGGCGTGTCAACATCTCTAGCATTTCTATGCCTTGTTGACGTTTCGATAGCATATCTACTTTTCGGAAGTGCAGTTGGTAGCATGCATCTCCTATCCGCGCTGTCTTTATACTGACAAGCTCGGAGCACTGTGAGAGTTCTATTAGTACCCACAGGCAGTTTTTGGTCGCACCGAGATTTGAACTTCGAGCTCTAGATTAGTATCGTAGAGCGGTGACCGAACGACCACGGCCACCGAGCGCGACAACTGAACATCGCCTCATCCGCTTTCAGTTGATTATCATTTCCATTGGGATAAGTTAGTTTTTCAGGTTGCGTGTCCTCTTCATGTTTTAGCTTCTGATAGCCGAGATACTGATAAATGTTTATACCACTTTATTTTCAGTGAATGTATTTTTCAGTGCTGTTATTGAGTATGTATATAGGTATAAGGCGAGGTGAGATCTAGCCAATCGTCACTGATCTGGTCGCGCCTCTCCTATGGTGCGAGACACGAGGTGTGGAGGCGCATGATGAGTTCGTGTCTTGCACCATGGTACAAAACCAGACTCAGACCGATTTTTAGGGACTTTCATTATATTTTGAGAAGATATCAAAACTTCATTTTTTCCATTTTCTATGCTAGTGCTAGTGGAATGCCACCTTTCTGTAAGGTTTCATAGTTCTAGGTTCAACGGTCTCGAAATGCAAGGGGATGGGACAAATTATGATCTCATCTTTACTCCTTTCTTCAAATTTGAAGAAAATGCCAAAAATGGAATGCACTCGGTGCTACCTTTATGCTGGAAAAATAAACAGACCGAATACCGAATAATAGTCGGAATACTGTGCCTCCTGATGTCGTTGCAGGATCATCTTCATCCAATCAGACCAAAATATGTCATCATCATCGTGGCGCGACAGCCCGACCGAAATATGTAATACCCTTAAAAAGCCACAACACTCTTCTCCCCAAACAGTATTTGGCTGTTATCGGAGTGACCATCCTAACTCCAGCCTTATGGACAAAACCCACAGAAGAGAGAGATTAAAAGGAAATGAAATGGAGCAAGAGAAATGAAGCAATTCGGCACAATGGAATGCCGCTTTAATCGGAGAACACATATACGCGATCGCGATCGAATCGACAAGATACTATTTTACACATCCCATAGATTTGCCAAGAATTGCTTGGTAAAGGCCCTGTCCGGTGGTTTTGGGACACCCTTTATAAAATTCAGTAAGCTTGCTTATATTCCGACTGGTTATTACTGCCTCAAAATATGCTGATTTGGTTAAATTCTGCATATATTCGGGTGTAGCGGGATTGCATACTTCAAGGCAAAGATATTTTAAGTTTGTTTTGTTGCCTATAATGCGGCAATTTGAAAAGTACAGCTAGCATAGATAATAGGCGCATTTTTTTTAAACAATGCAGAGCAGAGTTGGCCAACACCGCACAATTACACTAACAATTTGATATGAGCTGTTCTGAATAAAAGGTTGTTCCAAATATGCTGCTCCGTTAGTTAGTATTTCCACATCTTAAAATGCCGGCGGCGCAGGTGTCGAAGTTTTCGCTACTCTAATCTGCTCTCGATCGATTTTTTGTTGCTTATCCTGCTGTACTCTGCTGTGTACAAAAATACGCAGCTGCATAAATAGTTATGTCATACATGACTGCCCAGCCAAGACAGAAATTCCGAGATCGCCAAAACCTCCGCCGGTAGGACACTGCAATAGTCGGGAAGACGGAGTGAGAGGTTAATCCCCAGTCCTTCCGAGTAAATGCCCACCTCGACCCCCTCGTCGGTTCTAGAGCCATCTGTATAGATAGCCATGGTGTCGGTAGTTAAGGGCACATCCCCCGTCCAAAGACTCCTCGACGGAATCAGGCTGAAGAAGTTTCTGCCAAAATGATATTTTGGAGAAATGTAGTCCGTCTCCCTGGGATGATCCAGGTTGTTCAGTACAGTAGAGTGTTCCGCACTCAGCGCACGCCACTGGCCCACCTCGCGAAGGCGCAAGGCCGTGTTTGCTGCCACTTGTTCGACAAGAATATCCAGTGGGAACAAGCCTAGAATCACGTCCAATCCGGCAAACGGAGTAGTTCTAAAAGACCCCGTCGTGGCCAACGCAGCCAGCCTTTGTACTGTTGCGTGTACGGGGTGGGTATCTTTTACGACCCACACTGTACTAATCTCGAATGATCGATGACAGTACAAATTGAATAGACACTAGGCTATTCTCGAGCCATCTATAGTCTAGAACCTTCTCCAAACAGAAACATTGAAGCGGATTCTCGAACCTTCGTTGAGTAGTGGAACCCGAGACTCAAACATCTCGAAAAATCTAGTCTTCGCTAATCGACGAAAGCATGGATCTCCACCTATAAAAGGCAGATGTCACCGAACGAGTCGTAGAGCAGTCGTAAAGTAGTAGTGAAGAAGTAGTCGTCGGACTCGACACTCAGGGCGGTTGGATCGCTAAGGAAATATTCGTTATCTGCCGTCGTGGTTGTTATTGCTAGTTTTAACGTTCGTTGTTAGTACGCGTGTGTAGTTAGTTCGTTTTGTAAATAAAGTGTGTGTTTTTCAATCGAAGTGTTTCATTATTCAGCACAAGAATATCTAACGAACCTGCTTTGGTTTCGTGGTTTCGCTCAACAGAGGAAACATTACAGTACCTTCCCCAACAAACCACAGTAGGCTGCTACTCTGAGTGCTGTCCACCACACACTAATACCGTACAATAAAATAGAACGTACAACGGCTATGTATAACCAATATACCACTTTCGGCTGTAGTTTTTACCTATTACCCTCCTACATGAGTATAGAGTGCAAAGGTAGCCTTTCTTACTCGTTCTTGAATATTAAGCTTTCACCTTAGCTTCCTGCTCCACCAGCTGACCATCGGGTCCCGGTCAGCCTGTTAAGAAGCCTCTCTGGGGTCATTTTCGACAAAGAAAAGGTCAAATGGGCCGTGGAGTCCTTTGAACCCTATAAAGCACCTGGCGCCGATGGCATATTTCCTGCTCTTCTGCAACGCAGCATTAGTTTCATTATCAATCCATTGATTGCCCTGTTCAGAGCTAGCTACACCTTCAGCTACATACCGCGTTTATGGAGAGCGATCCACGTGGTGTTCATTCCAAAAAACCGAAACAAGCCGGAAGAGCTACCTAAATCTTACAGACCGATAAGCCTTTCATCGTTTCTTTTAAAAACTATGGAGAGGTTATTGGATCTGCATATTCGACAGAAAATGGAATGCACGTCACCCCTGCATCGTACCCAGTTCGCCTACGTAAAAGGTAAGTCGACAGTGGTTGCCTTACACAATCTGGTAGGAACGATTGAAAAAACCCTCAATGACAAGGAAATTGCCTTGTGCGCCTTCATTGACATCGAGGGAGCTTTTGACAATACTGGCTACAGCTGCATATCTAGAGCACTTGAGCTCAGAGATATACCCACAGCCACTATTATGTGGATCGATGCCATGCTTCGCGGGCGCGAGATCAACTCAACCTTGAGTGGCGCCTTCTCCTGTGTTAATGCTGTTAAAGGTTGTCCTCAGGGAGGAGTTCTTTCCCCACTTCTCTGGTCACTAGTCGTAGACGAGTTACTAGCTAGGCTATGTGATTATGGTTATCATGCTATTGGATATGCCGATGATATAACTATTATAATCAGAGGAAAGTTTGAAACGACCGTCACTGAGGTGATGGGTGCTGCACTTGACTTAGTCCTTCGTTGGTGCACTGAAGTTGGCCTGAGTGTTAACCCTCAAAAAACCGTCTTGGTCCCATTCACACGGAGGAGAATTCTTAACTTAAGCTCGGTCAGTCTAGGCAGGACGGTATTTCAGTTCTCCACTGAAGTCAAGTGTCTGGGCATTACGTTGGACTGGAGGCTCAACTGGAGCAATCACGCCGAGACTGTCATTAATAAGGCCACTCGAATCATGTGGGCTTGCAGATCGCTCTTTGGTAAAACCTGGGGCCTCACCCCTAAAATGACTAAGTGGCTATATTTGATGCTGGTACGACCAGTCGTGACATATGCTGCGCTAGTATGGTGGCCCAAAACGCAGCAACGTTGCACCATACAGTTGTGTACCAAACTACAACGTCTTGCATGCCTTGGTATGGCAGGATCCATCCGTACATGTCCGACATCGGCCATTGAGGCGATTGTTGGTCTTACTCCGCTGCATATTTTTATACAGGAATCTGCGGCTCTTAGCGCTCTTCGAGTGCGTTTAGCTTATGATGCTCATGTGTACAATCAGGGCCACATGAGCATCCTGGAGCGGATTCCGAGTTTGCAGATCTGTTCGAGATCAGATTACATGACTACGGAATTTTGCTTCGATAGAAAATTCTCGGTCTCAATTCCATGCCGCTCGGAATGGGATAGTGCCAACCTCTGTCCTGACCCTAGCTGTACCATGTGGTTTACGGATGGGTCAAAGACTGATCAGGGAGTTGGTGCTGGGGTCTTTGGACCGAGCACCAGGATTTCAATCGCCATGGGCGTCTGGCCCAGCATATTTCAAGCAGAGATCCATGCCATTGAGACCTGCGCCAGAGAAATTCTGCACAAGAAACTTAATGGCGCAAACATTGCTATCTGCACGGACAGCCAGGCAGCTATTAAGGCTCTTTCTTCATACAAATTTTCTTCAAAATTAGTGAAAGAGTGTTTTGATACCCTTCAATGTCTCACAAACACCAATCGGGTAACTCTATGTTGGGTACCAGGCCATCAGGGCATTCAAGGTAACGAAGCTGCGGATGAACTCGCTAGGCAGAGCTCATCTGTGAAATTTATCGGGCCTGATCCGTACTGTGGTCTGAGCTGGGCTACAACCAGACAGCTGGTTAAGCAATGGTCCGCAAATGAAAGGTTGCGTCACTGGAATGATCTCGCTGGTCTTCGTCAGTCGAAAGATCTTATAAACCCATACGGTATCAAAGAAACTAGCCGCCTGGGCAGAGCGGACCTGAGGTTAATCGTTGGTTACCTCACAGGACACCACTGGGTAAGATATCACCTCAACAAAATGGGTCTGGCTACTGAAACGGAATGCAGACTTTGCCAAACACCTTCTCTGCGAATGCCCGGCGGTTGCTCGTTCGAGGTTCTTGTTTCTTGGAGATTCCATCGTGAGCTCCGCGGTCGTTAAGAGCGCTCCTACAAAGGACCTACTGGCCTTCATCAGGCTGATTGAGAGTCTTTTGGATTAGTTTAAGGCTATAAGGCACAATAGATCTCATGGTCGCAGTGCCCACCTTTGGGTACCTTAGCCTGTCCTTATTTATTATTATTATTATTAGCTTCCTGTCAAAGATAAGACCAAGAAATTTAGCCTTATTAGTGAAAACCAGTTGAGTGCCCTCAGTAGAAAGGATCGAGTGAAAAGCACAAGTTCCATCTTATCCAGGTTGACCCTAAGGCCGCACCGGTTAGCCGACTCTGTTAGAGTGGATAGGGCATTCTGTAGCACACCGCTGAGGGTATCAGGAAACCTGCCCGTGACGGCGATGGCAATATCGTCTGCGTAAGCAATGGCTTTACACCCAATATTCTCCAGATCCAAAAGCAGCCTGTTAACCGCCAGATTCCAGAGAAGGGGAGACAATATGCCCCCTGAGGGGTTCCCCTACAAACACGCCTGCACACAGACGATGTACGCATTGTTGTATGAACCAGTCTTGATCTTAATAGCGTGTTAATACTATAAGTATGCACAGTGACTCATCAACCTGCAGGTTCAAGAGTGCTTCGATGATCGCACTAGGTTCGATGTTATTGAAAGCGCCCTCGATATCCAGGAAAACAACCACCGTGTAATCCTTTTGCTCGAGAGATTTTTCAATAAAACCGACCAAAGAGTGCAGTGCTGTGTCCACTGATTTACCTTTCCAATACGCACGTTGCGATGCAAATAAAAGGCGAGGTGGTATGGTATTCCGCAAATGGACATCAACTAGTCTCTCTAGCAATTTCAGCAGTGTTGAAGATGGACTAATCGGTCTGAGGTCATTCGGGCGGGCATGCGAACTTCTACCCGCTTTGGAGATAAAAACAACCCTAGCCTCCAGCCAAATACGAGGGACATAGACCAACTCCAGGCCGGCCTTTTAGATACCCTCTATCCAAGGGTACAGAACATCCGAAAATTGTTGCAGATCCGCCGGAATAATACCGTCGGGTCCGGCAGATTTAAAAGGTTCGAAGCTAGATATCGCCCACATAATCTTCTCTCGAGAAAGGATTGATGCACAGTCATCACAAAGCGTTAAGCAACAGGTGTGGGGCTCTTCAGATGAGGCAGCAGTGGAAATGCCGGGAAAATGCGTATCTAGCAAACACTCGATAGTTTCTTTACTTGTAGACGTCCGGGACCCGTCTTCCTTTTGTAGGAAGCTTGGTGGGATTAGACGCCAGGACTTTGCGAAAGCGAAAGCTCTCGCAGGAACCTTCAATCTGTTCGCAGAAATTTCTCCATGAGTTCCGTTTGGCTTCTCGTAACTCTTCCTTGAAGCATCTCAGATGCACTTTATAAGAGTGCCAATCAGACTCTAGCATAGAAGCCTGAGCCTTATTGAAACTCTTCCTACACGCAGCTCTGAGTTCGGAGATTCTAGTGCTCCACCAGGCTGGTTTTTTCTTACCTTGATACCCGCTAGTGGGACATGATGCAGACACCGCCGCATTCATAGCACCTGTCAGAGAATTGGCCATATCATCCAGCTCATGTCTGCTGCAAAGTTGACTTGGCAGTGAAGGTAGCCTCGCGACAAGAGCATTCCGATACGCAGAACAGTTAGTCGTTCTGCGATTAATAGTGATTTCACTTAATACCGCGCACTCAGCAAGGCTGAACTGAAGGTATCGGTGATCAGAGAATGAGTGTTCCGATGACACTCTCCAGTCTTTGATCAAGCGTATGATATCCTCCGATGCAAGGGAGATATCCAACACCTCCTGTCTGTTTTTTGTTATGAAAGTGGGCTCGCGTCCCACATTGCAGATTAACATATTTGTTCCTATAATACATATATTCGAGAAGCGATCACCTCGTTCATTTGTGTCCGAGCTACCCCAGATGTCGTGATGCGCGTTACGCTACAGATAATGGCCCATCCTCGGCCATCGGAAGCCATTGTCATCGTATATCTATGCGTATAGCGGTTAGTCGCGATGGTGAATGGCAGAAAATGGTTTTGAAAGCCATTTTGAGCAAGTTGCTGGCAACCATCATCGCCACAAACCGCTATCTGCCCAGATTCATGATAGCGACTGACAGCGATGGGCCATTGTCTGTAGCAGGCATTACAGTCGCAGGAAAGAATCATGATAACATTGCTTCTCTTGCCGCTACAATGGCCTCCGTCAAATAGATGGATGGGAAAGCGCCTTCAGTGTCGTGCGGCAAGGCAAACAAATAGCCGCCTAACACATAGGCTATAATTTATAAATATATTGAGTAAATTTTATAATATTAGTAGGATAGGATTCCGGTGTGCGTGTGTTCGTAATTCTTCCCGACCTAAACTTACTTACATTCTAGACGAAGTAGTGTTCTAAAAAGTAGGGGCCCCTCAAGTGAAAGTCGATAACACCAGCGACTTCAATGCAAAAAAAAGTAAAAGCATAATTTATCATATGTATAAAGACTCTGAAAAGTTCTTAAAAATCCGGGCCCCCTTTGAGAAACTGGGCCCGGTGGGTATCACCCCCCCTGACGTCAGGCCTGAGCAGAAGATAACAAAGGATTCTCTTACACAGGAAATTGAAAAAAAAAGACACCAGGCGCAGTGAAGCCAGAGAAATGGATTTTTGATGTGCGTTAATTCGGGATAATTTCTGAGTTTATGTGAAATTAATACATCGCATGGAATACTTAACATCATTTGTTAGTACCAGGTGCAAAAAGCTACAGAATTATGTACTCGTATATCGATATTTTAAAAGGCTAAAAGTTTTTAACTGTTCGATAGATTTTACTTCTCCACCTTCGTCTTAAGTTCCATCAACTAGACTAATTTCGTGCAGCTAGATCTTTGCTTCCAGTGGATATATTGTTTACTACTTTATACTGTTATATAACTGTGATTTTTTAGCATTCCCGTGGGTGTTGCTGAAACTCCAACGGAATCTATTCCCCACTAACATCCGCCAATTGTGCACGTTTCGCCCAACTCGCGTTTCCATTATAGAGTTACATATCTTGCTTACAAAACATTGCCGTTACACGGAGGTGAACTTTTGAACCGTTAAACGGATTTTGCTCAATTTTAATGCAAGCCTAGATCTCACTAACACTCTCCAACTGGAAAAGTTTTGCCTAGCTACATTCTTCCGTTCTAGAGTTATATTGCTTAAAATAACTTTCGTGTTTATAGCTCTAACGCAATATGGGGCTAGTCCTTAGTAGCGACTACCAATTTCAATTTGACTCTGATAGCTTGTTCCGTTATAAAGGTATTCTGCTTACAAAATGTTGCCGTTATATAGCTGTAATTTTTTAACCGTTAGATGGATATTGTTGGATTTTAATAGCAGCTGGCTCCTCATTGAAATCCGTCAACTGGACAAGTTTCGCTCCGTTTGATACTTCCGTTCGACAGTTATCATGTTTACAACATTTTGGCGATATGACACGGAAAAAACAAATGATGCCAATCGATTCCTGGGGTCATGAAACGTAAAGAAAACCAACTCCGGGGTAGAAACTCGTTATCGAGGGAGGGTCGTGTAACTGATTTTCTTTCAAAAATCTGTTAAAAACTGCGGCTAAACATATCAATCGCTTCACGCACGTTACCCTCAATCTGGGTAAAGGTAAGCGTCTTAAGGTGGATAATGTACCACCCGCGGAGCGACAGAAAGCGAGTTCAAGCATTGCACCTTCTTGTGTGAAGCCTGTCCCGATCCCAATAGCAACTCCACAGTCACCATCCATGCAAACACACCGTCGACTAGCAGCGCTTCTTGCACTCACACACTTTGTCTAGTGCAGCAAACCCGGCGCGTTCTGAAGTCAACGCTCGCCAAGGCTCATCATCGAGACGGGGCAACAACCTGTTTGGTCCTCGTGCTGCAACTGAATCGAAGAACATCAGGGTCTCTTACCTTTGGGAGCGTCATCATAAGGGGGACGGAGACAACGGATCCCAACAAGGCAAGCAACAATGCCTTGTCCAACGCTCGCTGTCTTCATGAGCACAATTAAGGTGCTTCAGGCGAACCTGCACCACGCTAAAGGTGCGTCGGCCACCGTGTGCAGGTTGTTCGCCGAAAAGCAGGCTACCATCGCAATAATCCAAGAGCCATGGGTGGCCCGTGGCCGCATATGTGGTCTAAACACAACAAAAGGTAACTTGATCTATCATACGACAGGTCAGTAGGTTGTCCGCGTGCGGCGCTTATGATCGACAAATGCGTCAATCATGTACCTCTAACTAATTTCATTTCTAGAGATCTAGCTGCTGTATTAGTGGAAATTTCCACGCTCAACGGTCATCAGAAAGTGGTGGTAGCGTCCGCTTACTTTCCATCTGACAATGACGAGATTCCACCGCTCGGGTTCCAGCAGCTCGTAGACTTCTGCCGACGTACCAACCGACAATATGTGATCGGTTGCGACGCGAACACACACCACACGGTGTGGGGTAGCGTAGCAGCGACAAGGATAGAGGTAAGCGCCTTCTTGATTTTCTCATGTGTAACCATGTTGATGTCCTAAACAAGGGGTGTAAGCCAACCTTTGTGACGGCGGCAAGAGAAGAGGTACTTGACATTGTCCTTGCTAGCGGTGTCTTTTCCATGTTCACTACGAACTGGCTCGTGTCGAACGTGGAGTCTCTATCGGACCATAGACACTTCAGGTTCGATATCCTTGGACAATCCGAGATTCGTTCGGACACTTATTGTCAACAAAGCCAAGCGCTGCAATAGGTGGGATGAGTATAGAACTGCCCTCACCGAGTACATTAGGCACTCCAAACGTGTTTGCTGGAGAAGTCACTTCTAGAAGCGGCGGGCCTACACAAAGCGCTATCCAAGGACTCAGCTAACGGAGTCGGCCTTTTATTAGACCAGACGGTTCGCACACTGAAGGTCAAAAGAAACTCTGGAATTGTTGCTTCAGACCCACTTTCCAGGTCCCGTCCTGTCAGAAGTTGACCCCTCTCCAACTGCGAGAGCCCACCACGTCCCTGAAAGCCGGACGCGCAGTTTATCGCGCAGTTAAGTCAGCCCTGGAGGCTGTCATTGAACTTACGCCGCTGCATATATTCATTCAAGAATCAGCAGCTAAAAATACTCTCAGAATTCGTCTAACTTCTAACAAACGTAGCGGAGAAGACGGTCACATGAGTATTCTGAATCAAATCCCTGACTTGCAGATCTGGTTGAGATCAGACTACTTGACCACGGAAGTTTGTTTCGGCAGAAAATGTTCAGCCCTCATCCCTGATCGCACTGAATGGGAAAATGGCACACCCTGTCCAGACCCTAGATGTGTTAAGTGGTTCACCGATGGGTCTAGAACAGAACAGGTTGTTGGTGCAGGTGTCTTTGGACCCAACACCATCAGGATTTCGATTGCAATGGAAATCTCGCCCAGCGTGTTTCAAGCTAAGATCCACGCCAATGAGGTCTGCGCCAGGGTAATCTTGGAAACTGGACTTCGCGGTGGTCACATTACTATCTACTCAGACAGCCAGGCAGCCACAAGGGCGCTCTTCTATTATAGGGTTTCCTCGAAACTAGTGAAGGAGTGTTATGAACTCCTCCAACTGTTGGCAACCGAAAATAAAGTTTTCTTGTGTTGGGTGCCAGGCCGCCAGGGCATTGAGGGGAACGAGGCTGTGGATGAACTTGCTAGACAAGGATCATCCAATCGTCTGGGACTGTCTTCGGCCAAATTGGGGATCAGCGACTGGTCTGCACTATTACGTCAGCAGTACTGGAATAGCCTTCCAGGGCAGCCTCAATGGAAGGAGTTGATAATGCCTCTCAAATATAAGGGTATTAGTCTAATGAGTAGGACTCGTCTAACACTTCTAGTGGGGTACTTATCGGGCCATCACCTGGTCAAATATCACCTAAACAAGATGGGTCTGTCTAGCGAGACTGGATGTCGTCTATGCCTGGAGGACGTAGAAACAACTAAACACATCTTGTGCGAATGTGCTGATATCACGCGTTACAGGATGTCATTCCTCGGACAGGATACTATCAGTTCTGCAGATCTCAGGTTAATTCTTGCTAAAGATATACTGCCCTTCATTAGGAGGGTGGATGATCTTTTAAGAGGTGGACTACGGCACAATAGACCTCTTATAGTCGCAGTGCCTACCCACTGGGTCAGTAGTCCGCTGTATTATTAGCTATCTATCAATCGAAGTACAATACATGTACTTGTAGACTGGAAGATAATTAAAAGTAAAAAGTCAAATAATTTTATTAATCTTTTTATTATTTTTTTTTGCTAATTTTGTGGTTCTCTTAAAATTTTTGTCATTTTATGTTGTATCTTTTTTTAAACTTTACATATAATAAAAATTAACATTTTTCCGTAATAATGGAATGCTCTACATTTTGTGTGTTTGTGTTTCAGATTTTTTCTTTGATTCTTGTTTGCATCGTCGGATCAAAACGCGTAACGTGTAATGCGTTTTTTGGTGTAGAGATACAAATTCTACGCCTCATCGACAGCAGTTTTTAACGTTTCTTTAAAAACAACAATACATTTTTCTCGGTTGTAACACAACTATTTACACAATTGGTTCATTTTTTTTTTTATTTCTTCAATTTAAACAAAAATTGGTACTTTTCAAGGATAATATTATTTCAAATATTGCGTAATTCTACTTTACAATGGGAAATGTGATGGAAAATTGCTTGTAGTTCAAACAGAGCAAAGCTTTTGTTTGCCGGAAAAATGTCTGCACACACATTTCCGATTTAATTACAAAGTATGGATTAGATATTATTCTAAATTGTTTCAGGTATTTTGTACGTTTCAATTTGTTCAGTTGTGAGTTACTTTGTATTTTTTTTTTGCTTTTTCTTTTTTTTTCAATTTTGCTTTACAAATACAATTGGTTTTTCTTTACTATTGGGTGTATACATATAATCGGCCTTAACTTAGAACTTTATATTACAGCTAATTGTCTCTTGTTTACAACTACTTAGATCTAGCGTCAACTTTAAACATATTGACTTAAATGTTAATAACTAATATTTAAAAAAATGGTAAAAATTTTTACAAAATAAAATTAAAAATGTCAAACTTAGGCGTAGGCGTCTATTTAATACAATTTTTATATTTATGTGTATTGGTATGCTTATAGAGAAAATTGCGCAATAAAAAAATTAACGCGTTCTGAACACGATTTGTAACGGTAAGTAAATGGTATGAATGAGTGTGTGGATGTGTGTTTTAATGACTTCCTCAGAACTCCGGTTTGCCGGTTTTTTCGGTTTATTTTTATTTTTACTTATAGTTTTTCTTTTCTTGGTTGGCTATTTTTTTTTATAAATTAAGGAGAATATTTTAAAATAAATTTATTCATCAGATTTATCCACTATTAAAAAACTATATTATTTACATGGATGATGCTGGTTTGGAGAATTTGTTAAATACTATGAGACCCGCTCTTTTTGCATTACTATTTTAACAGATAAACAAAAAACTGATACTGTTTCTCTGGGTGTGTTCGTGTGTTGAAAAAATAAAATAAAGAAAATGTGATAATTTAAACGGTCATGTCTTCTATTAGTACATACTAAATATAAAGTTATTAAAACAATTCTATTCTACTTTCCTCTTTTCTTTTTTACAAAATTACATATAAAAATATTTAACAAAAATTATTCGTGTGGGAAAAAAGTATTTGCATTATTCCAGCAAGCATTAATATACGTACATATAAGTATGTACAATGTCTTAATTTTTTTTATTTATAGATTTTTAAATCTAGCTATTCGGTCGAATGTGTCTCATTGAGACGAATATTTACAGAATGCGTTCTATATTGCTGACTTAACTTAATGGTAAATTACTGGTTTGGACAGAGTTATTTCGGTTTTTTTTTGTTACTTTTACGAAACCTTCAATTTACGACAATTGAACAAGCTTTAGCGGCCCTGCCAATGATTCAATCATTGTGATCTGATGAATAGCGTCGATTCGTAGACCGCGCGACTATGTTTGCTGTTTGATACCGCCATCCACTATGCGATTTTTGTGATGGTAATCACCGATTTGATGGAGTTTCTGCTAATCTCCTGAGCCATATTTCGAAACTACACAGTTTCAATCTTCCGTGGAGCTCTTTCAATGAGGTAGATGTTACCTTTTGCTACAGCCGACAGTGCTGTCGTCGATATCGTAATTCTGTCTTGAAACAGTATCGGGGATCGGGCTTCAGTGATCCCGTTTTGTCACAAATTGAATTTCGTAAAAGCAACCATGAACATATTTAATAAAATGTCTGATATCGATTGCTAGCTAATTAGGATGCGTCAGTCCCGCAAATTCTTACTTAACAACAAATTGTTATGATGTCCTGACAAGTGTCGCACCAATTCCTGCATCGATTCAAAGTACATTGAACAAAAGCAACAACTATATCGACTGGCCACATCGCCACCTCCCGTGCTTATCACATTCCGATGCACTGAACACAAATGTTTCAGGAGGTGAGCCTTCTGTTTGAACATCGCGACGCATAAGCGACAGGCAAACGGTTTTTCGCCCGTATGCACGCGTAAGTGTGTCTTCAGATTCCACGACATTCCAAATTGCTTCCCGCAATATTCGCATCGGTATTCTCGAACCGGTGTACTACCACTTCCTCCCGACGAGGAGGAATTCGCTCCACCGCCACCGCTACTTGTACTATTACGCGAATTGGGTGCTGGTTGTACTGGCTGCATTTCGAGGGGTTTTGAATCGGCACTATTGCTAAGGGACGACGTTAGGCTACTTAGAACGCCGGCAGGATTCGGGAGTGATGTCAGCGCCACGGTTGCTGTATGGGCCGGTCCCCAAGGATAGGCGAACGAGGGCGGTATATGCAAACGCTCGTCTGCACTGGGCGGCCGGCGACGAACACTATTGTTATTATTGTGGCTATTGTGATTAAAGATATCGGTGGGATGCACTATGCCACCAGGACATCCGGCCGGTGGCGATCGCGGCGAACGATCCGAGAAATATGTGGGCGGGGCGGATGATGACGGATGCTTAGCGCGCATATCCTCTATGTAAGTGGGATTGTACGGTACGAACGGTTGATTTTGTGTCGGTGAATTGTGGAAGCCGGGTCGTCGTTTTCTATGTGGCGTCACCACATAGTTGTCGGGCGAGTTTTGAAGCAATTCATGATCTAATGGCGGCTTTAAGATTTCCGGATCGGGTGGGTGGTAGAGGATTTTTCGTTTCGTTCGTAAATGATCGAGTAGCGGATCGAGAATTTTATGTCGAGACGGTGGTATTGATTCGACATCTATATGACCGTCATTCGAGTCCTCCTCGCCCCGATCACGAAATCCCAGAGACAAATTCACTGGGTCCGACGACGACGATCTTCGCCGTTCCAATATCCGATGTTCGGGCGATTCATCATTATACCTCTTTACGTCCGCTTCGTCATCACTTCCATTCTCCATAAGCTTCTTCCCCCGTTCCCGTTCCTTTATCCTATTTATATTATTATGCAATATGGAATTTTTCTCGTCGTCATCATTCAAATCGTCCTCACAATCGCGTTCGTCCTTTATCCGATTGTCATCCTCCGCCCCACTACTATTATCATTCAGCCGCTCGCGCTTCACCGAAACCCGGGATGGTGACGATTCCGAACTTTTCGATCGTCTTCGACGTCTCACATCATCCTCACTAATTCCTCCATCCGATGTTGAATTGGTATCGGTTCGACACGATCCACCATCGTCATGATGCATCGACAAATGATGCAAATTCTCCGGTTCGCATTTGTCATGATCAGTTGATCGCCAATCGCCCGGTTTTATTTGTAACAAGGACAACAGATCGTGTAGCTGAGCCACATCGTTGGCGGGCACACAGGTTTGACCTGAATAGAGAAAGTCGAGTAACGATCGAAAGTATGCGGCCTCAACGTCGGGAAAATGTATTGTGGTAATATCTTCATTTACTGGCGATTCTTCCAAGAGCATTCTGCCAAAGAGAGAAATAGAAAAGGTTAACATTTTTTGAGGTGGGGATGAATGAATGTGCAATAGGTTTCACCTTATTAGAGGACTTGCCGCGGCCAGCACTAATCGATGGGCTTTCAGGATCTCTTTGCCCTCGCAGACCAATTGCAGATCGGTTGGATGTTCGCCGCGAAATGCTGCGCCTATTTCTTGGAGTATACACTCGCCGTGCTTACTATAGTGCAGCATCAGCATCCTAGCTTCCTAAAATGAGAACGAAAAAAAAAACAGAAAAAGCATTAGTGGGATCAAATATTAACAGTCACACTTTAAATTTGAATTTTGTAATTGCCACCACGCAAAAACTGTCAAGACGGATATGACGGGGATATTCTTTGGAAGGGAGGTGAACGAACAACACGTCATTTTCAGGAAAACTGAATAAATTTTATTAAATTGATTAAATAAAGTTTTTCTTTTCAACAAAAACGTTATCCTTTAAAACAAAATAATTTCAAAGATACTCGTTTTCTATTATTTAAGGATTTAAGAGTTGGGTGTTAAGAGGCCAGGCTATGTTAGGTTAGGTTGCTGCTGTCCTTACCACAGCGCACATGGGCCGCAGCAGGGCCCGTTGTGTTGCCACCGGGGCTTTATCACCCGACCATCCTAATCATTAAACCAGCGAGAACTGTAAAAGAAGCGATGGAGCTTGCCAATATCAACATAAGCCATGTCGTCCAATTCAGTGAAGAAGTGGACTCCCAGAAAAGCCCTCCTCTATCTTGACAAAGCAGGACAGGTGCATAAGAGATGAAAAACACACTCCTCCTCGTCACCGGAACTTCTACAGCAGTTATTGTAGGGGAGGCGAGGCCTCGTGGCGTGCTCTCCAATCACGCAATCCCCGGTGATGACTCCCAAAGCCGCTCTGATGTGCTGCCTTTTGAGCGACAGCATTTTAGCTGATCGCCTAGAATCCAATCTGGGCCACAGCGGCTTTGTTGAAAGACATGCGTAGTCATTTAACCATCTACAGTTGGTCTTGATAATCGCTTCGGATTTAATAGCTAGTTTCCAAGCAGTGATAGGCATGTAATTGTTCCGACGAATGTCTCCAGCCAAGTTTGTTGTGCGCTGTCTGGCAAGTTCGTCTGCATTGCAGTTACCAGCGAAACCATTGTGGCCCATTGACTGTGTGATGGTATTAGGCTGACAAATTTCTTGTCAAGCGCATATTTTGGAGCCGTATAGTCAGTCCTTGCCGGAATATTTGTGTTATTGATAATAGCAGCGCGTCCAGAGTTTGAAGTAAGCCACTGACAACTATCACGTAGCCGAATGTCCGTACTTCTTTTACCGATAGTCCTCTTAAAGGAGCAGAGTGCGGTAGAAGCCTTGTCTACCCTTTCCTGTACATTCGGCCTCCATGATAATTTTTTATCCAGAATGAGTTCTAGAAACTTGGCTTATCAGCAATAACTAGGCTCGTCCCCTGCAACACAGGAGGCTCAGACCGAGGTGTACTATACTTACATCCTTGTGAAAAGGACAAGTTCAGTTTTGTTCGGATTAATATTTACCCCGCAGTTGTCAGACGACGTTAGAAGTGAGAGGGCATTCTGCAGTACCTCACTTAGAGCACCAGGAAATTTGCCTGATATGGTTATGGCAATGCCATCGGTACAGCACACCCCATGCAGCCCAACCATTCCAGGTCTAAAAGCACTCTATTGTCAGCTAAGTTCCAGAGAAGGGAAGAGAGCACTCTACCTTACGTACTAGTCTACGTTCGGGCTACGCTCCTAAGAACATATCTATAAACCCAGATGTTAACATCAGGTAAATGAGCCTGCAGAGGGAATCGCCAACTCCCAGACTGGAAAGTGCATCCGTGATAGCTCTGTGTTTAACATCCATATCAACGAAAATAACCATTGTGTATTCTTTATTGCCCAAAGACTTTTCAATATAAGTAGCTCACAGTAGAGTGTAGAGGTGAATCTACTGATTTGCCCTTGTGGTAGGCACGTTGGGGGATAGACAGAAGGTTCAATTGAATACTACCACGCAAGTGAATGTTTATGCGCCTCTCCGTTAACTTTAGGAAAACTGACGAAAGGCTGATTGGTCCCAGATCATTTGGACGTACGTGTTAGGTTCTACCCGCTTTTGAGATGAATAGTATGAATATCACTTTCACTTCAGTTCATAATTTGGGAATATACACCAGCTCTAAGCAGGCCCTGAAAATACAATAGTCTCAGCCCATGGAGCGACAATATCCGATGAATGTCGCAGATCAGTCGGGACTATCCCATCCGGGCCAGCGGACTTATAAGGTTCAAAGCTGGTAGGGATCAGTTAATTCTTTCCCTAATGTTACTAGCGTCGCATGAAGTTATGTTAAGACGTCATCTTAATTATTCAAAGAGATAATTCACAGATTCCTTGAATTGAGTAAGCTTGCCAGAATTTTTTACAGAACCAGGAAAGTTTCTTTAATGTGAAAACAGAGCTGGGAAAAAACTATGTGGATATGTCGTCGGCTTTTGGCGAAATACGTCATTTCGGGAAATTGCCCAGCGAAGCCGTACAAAAGGAACTTCCGCCAGAGAAACTATTATGATTAATTTTCTACAGTATTTGACGGGCCATTTCACGAAATGACGTATTTCGCCAAAAACTTACTACACTGCGTCCAATAGCATCAAAAAGGATACACAGTGGGAATCCGATTAACCGTGCTCGCGACTAACGGGGCTCGTTCTTCTTATTTTTTTACCAGGGATAACTTATTTGTGCGAGTTTGAGAATAACTCTGCTTACAATGGCGATATTTATACGGGGCGTCAATGGACGCCCCTAATTTAGTCACCGTACAATTAAAATTGGAATGGATGGGCTACAAAAGGATGATAACGAAGGGGGAGTGGAACGTCTAAGCGAAAGAGCGCACAGACGACGACAAGCGACAATGATGTTTTGGGGCCAAAGAAAATGCGTGCGAAAATGTTGCAATTTTTTCCCTCACGAAAAGGTGACAGTGTAGACTTGTGCACACAGCACATATCCGCGGCGCACTACACTATACTTGAATTTCCCCTTCTCACTCAAAAGAGAGCGATCACCACGGCAATGACCGGTTTCCACACGAAATAAAATGCAAAGTAATTGTTTTCGCGTGGAAATTGCCCACAACAGTGTGGAGACTTTTGTCTTTGTACGAGATTTTCGTGCGAACCGGATTTTGAACAGTTTTTGTACGAGATTTCGCACGAAAAACGGAGGTTAGTACCTTCCTTAACTCGAAAATCAATTTATCGATTTCAATAATTTGACTGGGATACGAAATTGTTTATTCGAAGCGAATATTGGATGATTTTTGAAATTTGGGAAATTCGTTTTCGAGTTATATGTACTATATGGTGTCATTTTGATCCTTTCGAAAGGGATTCGAATCGAATTACATGATAGGGCCCTTGATAGTCATTTCGTCTGTCCATTTCAATCCGACAGTTCCACAATTCTGAATCTTTCACATTGAGTCGGAGACAAGCTTCAGATAAATAGATTCGAAACAAAATGCTGAATTAACATAATTCAAGTGTTGACGATGAAACTGCATCTGCATCCACCCGCATGTCCCACTCAATTTCCATAATGAAAAGGCTGTATGCCTCACACACAATAGTATAGTATCTCAAAGCTGGGAAAGAATAGAAAAAAGATTAAGTTGCTCTCAACGCGCATTTTTGTGTTGGAGGCGGTGCATTTTAATATTAATTTATAACGAGTAAACATTGCGTTACTATTAATGAAATGTTAGAGCCAACCGAACAAGTGGTCGATCCCGTGGACTGAAACAATACTTGAAAGCAGGAACGGGTTCTACTTATAAATATTTTGTTACAGTTTAATTGTTAACACATACCGATCTGAATATTGCAAATTTGCATACGCCACATACATGTCAAGTGCAATATTTATTTGATTTCATCTTTCGTAGGATCGAATGGCATTGAAAAAGACGTACTTTTAGTATTTTTTTTTTAATTTCTGGTTTTCCCGGTTATTTTATATATTAATTATTTTTATTTATTTAATTTTTTTTATTTGTAATCCTCGGCGGATAAGCGGTTTTGAAGTGCTGACATTGAAAATATTGTTTCTAGATATTTCAGTGACATTCACCACTTTGCAAAGTGGATTTATGCGGGCGGAATCGTGAATTGGAAGATTAACAAGCACCCCCACACAATTGGGTGAAACAAACAGCAGCGGAGGCTGAGGTTATGGTTACTGGGTTGGTTCTAAACTAACCTATTTGGTGTTTCATTATAAACTGCATAGGATGAGTTGCAAGCAATTCAGGTTTGTTTTGTTTGCTTTTTAAGGTGCAAGATAATTTCAAAGTTGTGGGTTGTCAATTCAATTTATAATCAACTGATGCATTCCAAAGTTCTTTCATTAAATGTGTCGTCAAGAATCAATTCCAATAATCTGGATACGAAAGCGTGACAGATTTATATAACATTCGAGATGCACTGGGCGTTTCCCGTTGAGATGAAACGTATTACGTATGGCTTCCATCAGTATTTGGTGCCTCGCAGCCAGGGTCGCCAGGTATCGATCAAAGACATTCCCCATATTGGTCCGGAAAATTTCCCGTAATGGCATTTTCTATTTTAATAAAAATTTCGCATTTTTGACTATTCATCTATTTAAAAAAAAAAGATATAATTTGCTTTAAAACGTTTCTTTTATTTTAAGAGTCATTCAAATATAATTCAAATCATTCATTTAATAATTCAAATGCATATTTTATATACGAGTGTACATATTCGATGCTCAATATTATAATATATGTATGTATGTACACACATTTACCCAATTCTTATACAGTGTACGCTCTTATGACCGGACACCACCTTCGGGACCAATAATTTTGCCGGTTATGGCGGGAGTGTCCTCTAAAGAGAACGACAACATTTCTTTTAAGGCAACCTTCATTTTTTTTCTTAAATCAAATAACCAAAACTGGACCGGTAGCGAAATTGTCATACGCTGATCCAATGGTTGGCACTCACTGGTTGTATTATGAGACGCTACTAAAACCCAACAAACCGCCGGACGAATCAAATTCATATCGTTCAATTTGCCTGACACTGGGGGAACGTACTGAAAGCCGGAACGAATAATTTTCAACAGACTAGCTGCCGGTGTAGGGCTACTTTTACACGCTAGACCGTACATTAGACCGTCTATTAGTCCGTCCATTAGACCGCCCGTTAGACCACGTCTCAGAGCAGCTACTTGAATGAATAAATGAATGGAAAGGTTCGAGCTACTAACCCTGTTGGTTGGGCACTGCAACCATGACAGTTCTATGTGCCGTAGCTTTTATTTATTTAATGAACAATAGCAAAAGACCTTCCACCACTCGTACGAAGGTCAGTATGTCTCCCACAACCGCGAGACTTTTGCACAAAATGTGAACTGTAGTCTCAACGTCTTCCAAACACAGACGATATTCTGTCTCGTTAGACAAACCCATCTTGTTTAGATGGTATCTCACCCAATGATGACCCGGGAGGTAGCCTACCAGTAACCTCAGGTCGGCCCTACTCATGTGGGTAATATCAAAATACTTGCAGTGTCTCATAGGCTCCTTAGATTGTCGCAGTCCTGGCAAATTTTCCCGATGGAGTTGTCGTAACCTATCGGACCAATCCTTGATGATTGACCTTGCTGGAGCCAAGCTTAGACTACAATAGGGTTCTGGTCTGAGAAAGTTTGATGATAAACCCTGCCTGGTAAGTTCATCCGCTACTTCGTTACCCTTACGTGACCTAGCACCCAATACAGAACGATTTGGTTGTCGATCGCCAGACACTGGAGGAGTTCACGACACTCTTTCACTAATCTAATGCGAAGAGAGAGCCTTAATGGCCGTCTGACTGTCTGAGCATATAGCAATAAGTGCACCGCGAGGTTTCTTCTCTAAGATTGAAAAACGCTGGGCCAAGTGCCCATAGCGATTGAAATCCTGGTGTTGGGTCCAAAGATGCCAGCACCTACTCCTTTTGTAGTTTTAGATCCATCAGTGTACCACATGATACACTTAGGGTCCAGGCAGGGACTGCCATTTTCCCATTCCGTTCGGTCTGGGATGAGAGCTAAGAATTTATTGCCGAAGAACAACTCCTTGGTCAAATAATCTGATCTCAGGCAGATCAGCAAGCCACGAATTTGTTTAAGAATGCTCATGTGTCTAAAGTCACTGCCGCATACACCAGAAACTAGATGTACCCGAAGAGCATCGAGCGCTGCTATTTCCATAATGAAGATGTTCAGCGGGGTTAAACCAATGAGCGCCTCTAGAGCAAGCGTAGGGCAAGTATGCATGGTCCTAGTTATCAGGCGTTGTAATTTGTTGAGTTTTAGAATGGCTGAGCTTTGTTGCGCCTTCCGCCACCATACCAACGCAGCATATGTGATCGTGGGCGGCACCAACGAGCAATACAGCCACTCGACCATCTTTGGAGTCAGAATCCAAGTTCGACCAAAGAAGCTTTTGCAAGCACACATTTTCGAGATGTAACTATTCCAGTTCAGCCGCCAATCTAAAGTGACGCCAAGGCATTTAACTTCCTTGGAATACTCTAAAACCGTCCTTCCCAGTGAAATAGACCTGAAGGTAAGGTTTCGTTTGCAAGTGAAAGGTACAATGACGGTTTTATGTGGGTTAAGCTACTTGATTATAATGATTTATCATTATAAAAATTAAATAGCTGCTCTGATATCTGGTCTAATGCGCGGTCTAAAGGACGGTCTAATGCCCGGTCTAATGGACGGTCTAATGCGCGGTCTAATGGACGGTCTAATGCGTGGTCTAATAGACGGTATAATACGCGGTCTAATGGGCGGTCTAATGCATGGTCTAACGCGAGTAGTTGGTCTAGCGTCTAAACACAGCCTAAAGGAAGAAGATCTGTCGAACCGACAGTTTAGTTTTCGAAGTGCGCGCTCCATTACCGATGCGATCATAACAGTGACCAGTGGCGTATCTAGAAATCGAGTTCGAATGGGGGCCCAACTTTGTTACTTTTGAGAGTTAAGGGTATATCCACATTTTATTCATCTTACTGTCCTCAAGAGGCATAAGTCTATTGAAAGCTTCAACACATTTCTTATTGGAGAGAAACATGTAACGATGAACACAGAAAACCATGAACAAAGGAAAGATACACGGGCTGCTGCGCATAACATAGTACACTTGGACTGAAATATGGTTTCTTCTGTTACCAATAGAGACTCATCGCCATCAATCGTCAATCTTATCATTGACCTAGAAAGAACTTAAAAAAAAACCAGGAATTTTGCCACCATCAACTTTACCTAAGTCATCCAATACAGGGAGAAATGGGATCCAAGAAATGTTTTCCTCTTGGCAGAGCAGGACAGGGATAGGCAAAATAAAAAATATACTCCTCCTTGTCCTCGCCACCGTAGCTTTTACATGACGCAACGGCTTTGTTGAAAGTTATTTTTGACTATTTGCCTACCTGGAGTTGGTCCTGCTAATCGTTTTAAACTCTAGAGATAGTTTGGAAGCAGTGATAGTTGTATACGAGTAAATGATCCGACGAATTAGTGCTGCATGGCTTGTTGTACCCTCTCTGGCGAGCTGGTCTACTCTATAGTTACCAGCGAAACCACAGTGACCTAAAATCCAACATAACAAGCTAGCTTTCCGAAGGTATGATACCCTTCACGGTTCATATCTTCATCTTGATTTATGGTTAATTCCTCTCTCTGGTTCCTGTTAGCGCCTTGTAGGGCATGCAGGGCCGTCGAGAGAGGGGGGGGGGGGGGGGGGGGGGTGGCGGAAGGGGTGAAACGCCCCAGGCCCGTGTTTTTCTCGGGCCCCCGAAAATTTGAAAAATTGAAAAAAAGAAAAAAAAACCTATCTCCGCACTGAGCTTTTTTTTTGCTCCTTGCCCTTTCATCCCACTTGGACGCACTGAGCATATATAGGCCCCCACAAAAAAAAAACGAACGTACGCTTTGACTTTTTTTTTGTTCACTGAGCTACCGGTCGCCATATATGAGCCCCAACACAAGTTGAGTACCGGGCCCGGGTTTTCTCTCGACGGCCCTGGGCATAGGGCATTAACCACGCCTACTTTCCACCTCGTCCTGTTCATCGCCATCACCTTCAGCTCACTCCACGACTTGCATATTGACGCACCCTCTCTCTTAACTGACCTTCTCCAGGTGTTATTAGGTCGTCCAACACGGCGACTTGCGTTGTTTCCCTGCGGGTTCCAATCGAGAGCCTGTTGAGCAATGTTGTTCGGCCTTTTTCGGAGAGTGTTGAGGGGGGGGGGGGGGGGTGTTTGGCAGCTCTTGGCCGTTGAAAAACGGGTCGTTCCGGTACGAAGAACCGGCTGCCGCAGGAATGATAGTAAGGAGGTCGTCGTTAGAAATGACCTCCGACCACCGTATGTGTAGGATACGCCGTAGACTCTGGTATTAGTAGTAAGACTTGTTCCGATTTCACTGTTCCTATGAGAGGTATATAAATAATGGACTGATTTTAACGAAATTTCGGAATTTAGTCGATAATGTCGTCACTCTTAAGCCTCGTTTTCCAAGTTGCAGAACTCCGCTGCGTGCTGCGGAATAGAGTGCCTCAAAATCTTTGTTTTCCTATTTTCGAAGCTGCAAGATACTGCTGTATATGGCGGAACAGACTGCTTTCGAGGCAATCTATCCCGCAAGACGCAGCGGTATCCAGCAGCCTGGGAAACAAGGCTAAAAGTAGTCTATTCCGCAAGACGAACCGGAGGTCCGCAGCCTGGGAAACGAGGCTTAAGTCAAACTAACTTCGGTGATATGCCAAAGTTCAATTAAAATTTGTCATCTGTCGGATTTCGATGCATGCACCTACACGTATCTATCATTTCGAACGTTATCAATCCCATTTTACTTTCATTGAAAATTTTCAAAAACCTTCACATCTCCATGAATGCAGTTACGAAATCGTGTGTGGTAGAATAATGAAAGGAACGCACATGTACGAAACTAAAGTAAAAAAAAAAATCGTGATCATACTTTCAAATTCCCATCCATTTCGATTGATCGTTAGTGTTGCGCGCTTCATTGAAAAGATTAAAGAAGTAGATATTATACTAATAAAAAAAAGAGTCTTTATATCAAAAAAAAAAGAAAAAGCTGAAAAAAGAAACGGAGAAGAAATGAAATGATGCTACTCGCTCACAACCACATACTAGTGACTTTATGGAAACTGCGCTTCCAATTGTTAACTTTTGAAAATTGGTGGAGCACACTCACCAACTTTGTTACACTTAAAAGATACATTTCCCGTCACTTTTACTTTCAAAAAAGTATAGTGGTTTTTCGTTGTGGTTGTTGTTGTTTTTATTTTTCAATACTTTTATACTTAGATGGATACATATTTTATTGCATCAAAAATCTATGTACAACAACAACAGTCGTTAGTTTAGTCATTTGAGTATGTATATACTTTTTTCTTTGTTTTGTTAAGAAATTTACGAAAAAAAAACCGTCTGCGCTACTGCTGAAAGAAGCGCACACTTTTCATCGAAATTCGAGTATAAACCCATACATGCACATCATGCACTTTTGCGCCATGCAACATAGGCTTTTAGTATTAAGACTACGAATTTATCTTTTCTTTGTATACATTTCAAAATATGTAGTTTTAAAGATATCCATAGTAGTCGTATATAGTTTGTTTGGGCTTGGAAAAAGGTGGTAATCCATTCCATTCAGTACTAGACTCTCGTATGTACACTTTTCATTTCGGCGCACGAAATGGCGCATTATGTAAGAACCTCGATTGTGTGGAGAGTGAAATGTAAACGATGTTAGAAAAATCGTTGCTTAATGTAATTTTTGTTTATAGAGATAAAAGACAATAGTTTCTTTTTTTTAGGTTTTCGGTTTTGTGTTTGCTTACGAAAAAACGTCATTATCGTACTTATCGCTCGAATTACTTTTAATAGGTGTGCAACGAGGTGTCGCGATTATACTTTCATTCGATGGTGTATACGACTATTTAGAATGTCTTTTTTTGACTCCGGTAGTAGCGAACATGTAATGTGCAGAAAATGAAAGGGAATAAAAAACGAACCTGGGATAATTCGACTTCGGTGTTTCCTTAATTGGTGACAGTCAAAGTGTAGTCATCTTTTGTGGGTATTTGGGGTATAATTACCTGTAAAGAAAGTAAATAACATTAATATATTTATAGGAAATAAAAGTTACTAAGCTATTTTATTGATTTAAAAAAAATACTAAGCAAGTCAACTCAATTTGCCCATTTTTGTTTTAGTGCCGCTTTCCATGGGCGGTTTTTGACAGACGCGGTTTTCTTGTGTATTTTGTCACAGCGCAAGAGCAAAATACGTAGGAAAACCGCCAACCGCGGCTATCAAAAACCGCCCATGGAAAGCGGCACTTACGGCTAAGTTGAAAGGCACCTCCTATTTATTTTTATTTGTAACATAAGAATTCATAAAAGACTAATAACATGAAGAAATTAGAAATTTTGCGAACAGTTGTTATCTGAACGCGTCTATATGTATGTAATGTAACTGTATTCAGAATTCATTACCATCCACAATTTTTCGAATACTTTCCATAGACTGCAAATGAGGATATCCCACTTCTGGTGTTTGGATATTTTCCATTTATGTAACTTAAGTCATAGTTGCACACAAGTGACAACTGTATCATCAAGCCTACTTTGTAGATCCGTTGTCAGTATATTGTCCTGGGCCGTCAAAGAAGGGGGACGCCCCAGGCCCGTGATTTTAAAGAGGCCCGTGACTTTAAATAGGCCCTTGATTTTAAAGGGGCCCGTGCTTATACGGGGCCCGTGAGTTTAAAGGGCCTCGAGATTTGAAGGGGCCTGTGATTTTAAAGAGCCCGTGATTTTAAAGGGGCCCGTGACTTTAAAGTGGCCTGTGATTTTAAAGGGGCCCGTGATTTTAAAGGGGAACGTAATTTTAAAGGGGCTTGTAATTTTAAAGAGCCCCGTGATTTTAAAGGAAAAACGTAATTTTAAAGGGGCCCAGAATTTTAAAGGGGCCCAGAATTTTAAAGGAGCCCAGAATTTTAAAGAGGCCCGTGATTTTAGAGGGGCCCATGATTTTAAAGGGGCCCGTGATTTAAAGGGGTTCGTGATTTAAAGGGGCCCGTGATTTAAAGGGGGCTGGTGATTTTTAAGGACCTGTGATTTTAAATGGGCCCGGAAATTTTTAGGACTAAAGAAAAAAATCGGCCAGCTTTGTTAACAAAAAAATTACACAGTAAAAAGTTATCTGGCAAAAGTTTTATCGATTCGGTGTGTCATTATGACGGGTTTTCGGTGTAAATAAAATAGTTTCTATGCGGATATTATTTTTACACTAGATAAATTTCAGAATATCCCGAATGGATGAAAAATTATCCATTACGACGGTTAAAATAAATTATCCATACGGTGAATAACTGGATATTTTAATTCAATCAGCAGAAAGCTCGGACACCAACCATTGTCACGGCGGGATTTGAACCCATAATTGGAAGGAAGAATACACTAACGCACTAAACTACCGACTCGCTTATATGATGATACGTGTTTCGGAAGAAGAATAGAGTTAATATGATATAAATATTTACACTACCTATTGGAGTGATAAATAATTTCTGCTTTTGATTATGATGTATAGTATTTTTTATAACTACATTGTCTTTTACACCAGGAAAAAATACGATTTCTTAAACACTTATCGTGCGGTATTTTCGAGGAGTATTAATTCACCGACTGGATAGAAAAAGTGTATTCATCCAACAACTGGAAATATAAAATATTTGTTACTGTGTACGAATCAAATTCTTCTAAATCCACTTGCGTGCAGAAAAATCGACCCACCCCAAAACGCTTTGGTTTAAAACATGACAACTCAAAAAATAAGATCAGTAAATAAAAACTTTGAATTCAGTGTGAAGGTACGTTTCATAAAATTAATTTGCACATACCGTACACTTCCATAAAAAAACGTTGTTGACTAGATCGACTCAAATCATCAGAAACCTTCATTTCTCATTTTTTTAAACATTAGCTCTGTGACCTTGCTGTGTCTTTAAAGTTAATCAAATCTTTATTTTCGCATAAAATGGTAATCCTTGCTGGTTTATTGACCATTTCACTTGAGTTTAAGTGTGATTACTCACTGTGAAAATGGACTACTGCAACTGTGGCCGCTCAAGTAGTGGCATTGATCTAGGCAGGCTTGAGTCAGCCCATCGTGGCTAGACGTCTTAATATAAGTCGATTAGCAGTAAGACGATTGTACGGAGGGTTTTTAGAGACTGAAAGCTTCAATAGGCGATCGGGTTCGGGAAGAAATCGAGCGACATCAGAGCGAGATGACCGCTTTATGGTGTTGACGGCTTTACGAAATCGACATTTCATAATGTTTAGATGCAACAGCGACTCCCTAATGTCCGTGATGTCACAGTCAGTGAGTGGACCGTACGACGAAGACTTGCAGAAAGAGATTAGCATCCACACAAGCCTATCAGTGGTCCAAAATTAACTCCTGCTCATCGCCAAGCGCGGCTTCTTTTTGCTCGCGCTCACGTTGATTGGTCGCTCGAACAATGAAAGCTCGTAATGTTCTCGGATGAGTGTAAAATGAATCTTCATTGAAACGATGGACGCGGAAAAGTTTACCGAAGAAAGGGAGAGCAATATGTACATGCTTATATTGAGGAACGAGTGGCATTTGGTGAAGACTCATGCACTGTTCGGGGTGACATTTCTTTGGAAGGAAAAACTGATCTTTGGTTCATTTCCAGACCTCGTCTAGGCACTCTGCCCAACGAAAGTGCTTCAACAGCATGTCATGCCATACGCTGGTTTAGTAGGCGGAGGTTTTTTACTCATACAGGACAACGCCCGACCACATACTGCTGAAGTAGGTTTCCAGTATCTGCACGAAGTTGGAATCCCAGTTATGGCTTGGCCAACAAGAAGCCCTGTCCTTAATCCAATTGAACATCTATTGGATGAGCTTAAGAGAAGGGTCAGGGCCAAGACTCAACCCCCAGAAAGCCTCCAGGAACTAATCCAAGAGGAGTGGGAGGCTGTACCTCAAGAACTTATCGTAACTTTAATAATGTTGATGAAAAACAGGATGGAAGCTGCAATAGGAGCAAGGGGTGGCAATACAAAGTATTTAAACTAGTTTTGTTTTAGCAATTTTCCGTGTTTTGCTTCCCATACCTTCAAAATGAACCAAAAAAAAATTATTCAAACCGGTCTGTTTTCCGTTGACATCGAAAAAAAAGCAGTGAGCATCACCTTGACAGAGGGTCAAAGCTGTTTTGGGCGTAGAGATCCTTTGCCGATCCACGATAACTGGACTTTTGTCTCAACGTGGTATCCATTACCCAACTTTCGTCCCCTGTAGTAAACCGTAAACATTTTTCCCGATTTCACGCAAAGTTTCACGTTGCTCCGTTACTCTCGTCATCGCAACGAGAATCAAAACGCGTCGCACTCAAACGGCAATAGCTCGAAAACTAAATGAGATGTAGGCAATCTGTAATCAATCAATTACATGCAGGGCTATGACAATTGCAGTGCTGTCAACCCATCGTCACAACGATCTATCGACATGTAATTAAAAAAGTACCGTTGTTTATTGATCAAACTAAGTAACAACACTTTAAAATCACTTGGCGAGATCCTAAAATAGTAAAATTTCGAAAACCTACTCCGTCTTCAAATTGTAAGCATTCAAATTCAAAGCGTTCAAATTTCTACTTTCAGGAACTACGGAATGATTCTTAGGTTAAGTTTTAAAAAATTTTACTTTCTGCTTACACGTTTGTGTGTTTTCCGCTGAAACCCCTGCACTATGGATGAAGAGCTATAGAATGTAGATTGTATTGTGTTAACCTAAACTAGACCTATAGCACCCTTACCAAAATCTCTGGTATCCATTGTTTGGACCTCCTCTAAGACAAAATCCTAGCTACGTAACTAAGTGGCAAAGAGAAGGCAAAGGAATCTTCCACAGAACACAATAACTAATATTCAACCAATGACCTAAAATTAATAGAGGCTGTCAAGGCGACAAAACTTCTTGTGGTAGATCGGATGTGGTTCAAAAAGACTGCATATACTGCAAGGATCACGTGACCAAATTGAAATTGACTTATTTATTTGGGATTATTTGAGAGGCCAAATGTTTATAAAAATAAGCCGCAAGCAGTTCGGCAGGATTGTTTAAGGGGGGAAACCACATTAGATGGCCTCATTTTCACTGACTTTTTAGGATTTTTTTTTGGGTGGAAAGAATTAATTAGAACTCAGTCAAATTTTGACATCATTTTATTCATATTTCGAACAACTTTTGTGCATTTTTTTAAGCCAAAAATAACCAAGTTACGCACTGAGGTCGGCTGAACGCCGTAACTGATGCCTGCTGAAGGCCGTAACTAAATTTTGCAGGTGTTAGAAAAAATTATTTCAACTTTCAACTTTTTTTTTCACTTATTATGCAAAAAAAAAAACACCCTTAATAATATAATATCATCCCAAATGTTGGTTCATGTTTTTCGTGATTTAATAAAGAATCATACTTTCAATTTTTATAATGATCGGTTCATTACTTTTTGAGTTAGACTTTCCGCAAATGTGAAAAAAGTCATTTTGAGTAAAACGTGTTTGAAAAACAGAGTATAACCGAAATAATCCCTTGTGTTGATGCTTCTAGTACCTTCAATACCGTTATTTGAAAACAAAGATGCAAATCTACATAAAGCGACTACCTGAGATAGTGCTCCGCCCTACCTGCTGTGCGCTCGAGCGTGTAGACTATACTAGATGAGCACTCGGTTATATGCTTATAAAATCTCAACAAATGCGAATTTCGTTTTGAAATTGACAGCATACTCTGGGATTGTTAAGCTAATAATTTATGCAATAAAAAAATTTGATTTTTTGAAGCTCCTAATGTGGTTCCCCCCTTAAAGGGAGCAGTATCAGAGCAATGCAGCCAGTGAAAGAAAATATGCTCCTTTTGGCAAAGCTGACACTGTAACCATTCAAGCAAGGGATATTATTTTTAATTATGCAATCAAAATTAAATATGAAAAACGTACTCTTAAAAAAACGTTTGAAATCCTTGAAAAGTATGAGATATTCTGTATAGTTGTTGAGCCCCGGGCCAGGATTATCTCTCGACGGCCCTGATAGTGCCACTTTAGCAATTCTAAGATAACTGGACGAGATCCTATTATGCTTGGCGATCTATGACAACCAACACGAATCACATTGCGCGAAAACACACACAGAAAGCAACGATTAACAGAAGGTTTATTCTGAACGAGGAAATATGACACGGTACAAAGATAGATATAGTGCGCTCCCCGTTCACAAACTACGAAATGGAAATAGCAAACAAGGTGTCCAATTAAGCGCAAAAATATCAGTATACTCGTACTTAGATACTCAGTAAATTCTTCCATTATTCACGATCATTCAGCTGGAAAACTACCAAGCTCCCAAAGTGTTACAAAATCACAAATGAAAACAGCATCGGTGCAATGGGAGAGAACTTCGTGGCCAGAAGGGGGGTTTCTCCCTCTGCAGGCAACCCCATCTGGATTGAAATGTGCGAGATGATTCTGCCTCTAAGTCCATCTTACTGTAGAGTCAATGCAAATTCTTCTTACGTAAGCGCAAAACTAGAAAGTTTTCTTATACACATCGTCACATTTGAAAATGTGAAACTTATTCGATTTCAAAGTGCAGAAAGATCTATAGTCAAGATGCAAACGGAAATGTCTGAGATAGATGCAATTCATCACAATAATAATAATGCAGATAAAATTTTGATGGATCAGTTCCCAGGCGGCTTAGCGAGAGATCTGTGTCTAGCATTTCGACGATAGAGCTTTAATCGAATATTTTAAATCGGGTCGATAGACCAATTTAGTGAATTGGCCACTCCTTGGTGGCTTTGATGCTATGATTCTGCAATAGAATTTGGTCAATAACGAACTATGTAACTAGATTTTCACCATAGAGCAATGATGGGTGTGTTTCTGTGTCATCCATTTAACCCCGTTCTTATGACAAAGCTCATTGTCATTTAGTCGTCGGTATCGGTCTTTTGTCAGCGTCATCTTTCAATTTTTTCCGAAATCCGATATTTAGAGAGGAAATTACAAACTATTCCAACTAGAACGTGACTAATAATCTCGTTGGAAGCTTTATTTGGCATGGAATGAGGCAAATTTGGATCATTGGATGGTGAGGCTGATCTTCTGAGAATCCAATTCGTTTGGCACTTTCTAGTACAATACTTCAGAAAAATATGGTTAAAAAAGGATCTGAAAGTTACGATTTAGGAGTTTATGGGAAACCAAAAACAAAACGAAGAGGCGGTCCCAGAATGGTAATTGTGTTTTCTAAACATATGTACGTTAAATATTGTTGAAATTGGAGAAATTAAAATATTTTGTGTACAAATACCCCAAATAGAAACTACCTGACTAAAAACAATTAATTAAGCTAATCGCATAACCTATCAGTACTTTATGACTTCAGACCCTTGCACAGCCATAAACATAATTACAATACACTAAAAATTACATTTAAAAAAAAACATCTTTTCTATTTTTGATGGAGAATGGTGACGTTGTTAACCGCCCTTCTGTTTTTTTGTTACAATTTTTACTTCCGATTCGCTATCGGCGACTACAAAAGCCAACGAATAGTAACTTCCAACACGATTGAACGTATTTGTAGGAAAAAGAGTTGCCATTCTGGACCCCCATTTAATTTTTTTTACAATCTCCACTTCAGATTCGCAATCAGCTACCTCGAAAACCGCCGAGTAACGAGTTTCAATCTAATATAATAAAAGGAAAGTTTAGCCAGTTTTTTTTTGTAATTTAGTCCCACTGTGCGCGTCCGAATGATCCCACTAGGTGAATTCAAGGGTTGCCGTGAGTTAACCACAGCACACATAAACCACTTATAGTCCGTTGTGGTGCCACCAAAATTCTATTACTAAAAACTCTTAACCCGAGATATCCAGCCAGCCCATTCTGGCAATAAAGCGATGGATTTGAATCGCATTAACATCCACGAGACTCCCTAGGTCCTGGAAAAAAGAGATTCCCAAAAACTACCTCCTCCTCCTCCTATTTGCCACGGCTTGGCAGTAACAAAGAAGGTGAGTAACACTCTCCTCCTCATCCTCATCATGACAACTTCAGCAGTAGTCATGATAAGGAAGGCGAGGCCTTCTCGCATGCTCGCCGATACAGTACCCTGTAATGACCCCCGCCACCCTGCCAATATGGTTCCTGTTTAATGAGAGCAATGAGGCAGAGCGATTAGGATCTATCCTGGGTCATATCATCCTTGTTCTTTGGCAAGTACTACCGTCGAACCATTTAGCACTGGACGTTTTAGATGTAGAAATGACCAATTCAAGTAACGACATGCCTCCCCAGCCAGGACAGAGCTTCCGCGATTGCTAAAATCTGCGCCTGGAAGACGCTACTACTTGGAGCCATCTGTGTAGATGGCCAAGGTGTAATAGGATAGCTGCCCGCCCATTGATCTCTTGAGGGAACGAGGCTGATATGGTTGCTGCCAAAAGCAACTTCTGTAAAAATATAATCGGTTACTGCTGGGAGATCCCGACTACCCAGAATAGTGGAGTGTCCACTCTTCGGTGTTCACCTGTCCAGTATCGCGAAGACGCAGGGCTATGTTGGCCGTCAATTGTTCGCCAAAAATATCAACCCAAAGCAAGTTGAGTAGCATGTAAAAACCAGCCGATGGAGTAGTTCTCAAAACCCCCGTAGCGGCAATCGCAGCAAGTCTTTTTACTTTCGCCAGTAGGTTGCAATAGGACGCCACTCTGAGTGCCGTCTACATTACGCATAATATGCATATTATACGTATATTATGCTTTATAATAGGAAAGGCCGTACCACTGCTGTGTGCAACCAGTACTTTCGGCTGGAGCCCCCAGTTCTTACCGATGGCCCTTCTACACGAGTAAAGTGCAACAGCTGCCTGCATCACCCATTCTAGAATATTCGGCTTCCATGTCAACTTCTGATCGAGGATGAGTCCGAGGAACTTTGCTTTCTCCCCAAAAGGGGAGGTTAAACAGGGGAGATTTTACACTTTCTGGTGAAAAGCACAAGTTCGATTTCGTTTACCATCGCCGCAGTTAGAGTACATAAGGCATTCCGGACTCCCGAAAACTTACCGCAACTAGCAATGGTAACATCGTCTGCATAGGCAGTTACATGGCACATAATTTCTTCCAGTTTCATAAGCAGCCTATTAACCGCCAAGTTCCAAAGAAGAGGAGATAGTATCCCGCCTTGAGGAGTGCCATTACAGGCACCTCTATAGACAGACGACGTTCCCAAAGTATTGCGAATGATCCTGGATGTGAGCAGCAGGCCAATGAATTTACAGAACGATTCAACGACTTGCAGGTTCATTAGTATCCCTATCATCGCACTAGGCATAATATTGTTAAAACCGCCCTCAACAGCCCAGTGAGTGATTCCACTAAAGTCCTTCTAAAATTCTTAGGGATAGCTGCGAGCGGCTAGATTTTGAATATGTCAAAAGAAAAAATAAGTCCCTAGTGGGCCTTTTGTTTTGAAAGCCTTTTTAAAAATTGAATTCAAGTAAAAAAAAAGTTTTGTTTTTCTTTAAGAATGCATATACGCTCCCTGCACGGACACTTCCCATAACTCGATACTTTTTATAAGCGGAATGCCGAACATTCTTTGCATATTTTTAAACAAATTAGGTTCCTGTAAATGGACGCGGACAAGCATTTTCAGTTATTTTGCAGACTAAACCCTTAATAGACGGACAACTCAATGATTTGTAACTTGCTTTTCTCTGCATTTTCATAACTTTTATAGTACCCTTCAATAACCATATGAGAAGACGTTATAAAAAAGTGCTACCAATCCTTGATAACGCTGGTTCGCATCCAAAAATTTTGAAACTTTCCAAAGTCAATATTACCTTTCTGCTCTCAAATATAACCAGTTAGTGTCAATCCTTGGATCAGGGTGTAATTAAAAAATAATTAACGGTCTAATTTTTATAACTTGATTCTTTAAAAAAAAATTAGAAGATTGCCTTAAACAAAATTTGCGTTCTTTCAAGCGGACACTCCCCATAACCGGATGAAATTGCTCGTTCCGATGGTGTCCGGTTACGAGAGCGTGCACTGTATATCATTTTCATCACATAAACGTGAACTCGAACACGAACATGGTACCAGTGGACCGGTTTTCTTCACATTTATGTGAAGTGTATGTGTCTTGAGCTATTCAGAGGACCAGGTTTCGTGTTGGAGTTGAATTTTGTGTTCGACGGCACATCATACAATCATCATAATACACATCACGAGGAAAATTTAACATTTTGGGGAATGTAAATCAAACAATTTTCTCAAATAATACACCACTTTGCAGTTACCCGTAATTTTCCGACTCTTCTCAAGGCTTTTTCCGGTAACAACGAAGGTCAACTTTAAACTAGTGTACAAGTGACATGGAAATATATAATAACAAGATTCTTGGACAAAAACTGAACTCAAAAGCACAATTCAGGAAAAAAAAAACTTGATTTTTTTAATTTTGGTCAGCTTTTTAGAATTTTTGGTCACTGTGAATCTAGTGAATGAGATGACTGCTAACTCATCTCGCGGCTTTTTTTTTTTTTTTAAAATTGGACTGTTTGCGCCTGTTTACTTTTTTTTAACATTTTGCTAACAGGAAATAAACTGAAGATCGACATAAACTGTATGACTTAACTACATTGCTCCAAGCGAATTCAGAATATTTCAACCTACAAAGCCTTAAGATCTAATTTCTTCAGCTGTTCATCCAGCAAAATACAGAACGCCTACAGTTGTTCCAGAGCAATGTGCAAAAAACACGGCTAATATATTTGCAAAATATCTATCGCTGAAATTGAAAATTGTTGTTTTTCAAAGAATTTCCCAACGTTTGAAGAGCTTCCCTCTTGTCTAGGTAACCATAATTTCAGCGGTCATCGGACTCATTTTGAATTGAAGCTAATTTTGCTTTTAACTTACGTATATTATCATTTTCCTCGTGGGATGACCATTTTCTCCCACATAAAGCCAAATACATCAAAAACGTATAATTGCCTCCAGTTTGTAGAACAAAAGAAAACGACAAAACAGTATATTGCATATTTTACATGTTGGGCGCGCATTTACCTCCTTCATATTTTTATACCCTAGACTTATAGCATAGGGTATATTGTTTTTGTCACGACGGAAATATGTAACACCTTAAAGGAGGCTCCGGAGGTATAGCAATGTGTATATATAAATGATCGGGGTCACCTCCTGATTCGATTTAGCCATGTCTGTCTGTCTGTCCGTCTGTCTGTCCGTTCGCACGATAACTTTCGATAAAATGAAGCTAGAGCCTTGAAATTTTGGTCAAATGTTGGAAGTGTGATCTAGTTGGATGGTATTGAAAATGGGCATGATCAGGCCAAGAGAACGCCTACCTCCCCTACATATGTAAAATACATAAATGTATCTATAACTCCCGATTAAAGAAACATGAAAAGCTCTAGCTTTGGTAGATTACTCATGAGGGTAATCTCATACTCTCCTGGGAAAATAAAACTGATAAGTTGAAAACTAACGGTAATTTTCTTACAAAGAACCCCGTACTACCCTACTTTTCAGGTTTTTTGTCTATAACTCCTGAACCAATTGACGTAGACACCTGATTTTTGGCGTGTAACCTTGAAGTGAGAAGCTGCTTAAGTTCTCGTAAGTTGGGCATAATCGGATAAAAGGAACGCCTATCTCCCCTACAAATTTCCGAAAATTAAATATTCCTTTAATTACGATAACTTTCGAAAAAATAATACTAGTAAGTTGAAAATTTGAAAGGATGTTGCTAATAAGACCTACTTCGTTGGTATTGAAAATGGGCAAGATCCGACACAAGGAACCCCCACCTCCCCTACAAATGAAACTTCAAATAAGCGATAACTTTTGATAGAATGAAGCCAGCAACTTGAAATTTTGGTCAAATGTTGAAAGTGAGATTGAGTTAATTGGCATTAAAGATGGGTAGGATCCGACCTAAGGAACCCCTACCTCCCCTAGAAATGAAACTTAAAATAAGTTTACGACAAAATAAAGCTAGCGACTTGAAATTTTGGTCAAATATTTGTAATAGGATCCAGTTGGCTAATATTGAAAATACGTAAAATCTGACCAACAAAACCCCTACTTCCCCTACAAAAGAAACTTCAAATAAGCGATAACTTTCGATAGAATGAAGCTAGAGACTTGAAATTTTGTTTAAATGTTTGTAGGGGGATCTAATTGGTTGATGGAAATGCTGGGCAAGATCCGACTCAAGGAACCCCTACCTCCCCTACAAGTGAAACTTCAAATAAGCATTAATTTTCGATAGAATGAAGCTAGCGACTTGAAAAACTGGACAAATATTTGTAGAATGGGTTAGTTAATTGATTTTGAGAATGGTCAAGATCCCACTGAATGAGTGCCAACCTCCCCTATGAACTGGCCATATAAGAGACCCACTTTTTATGCATATGGTCGTTGCCAATTGGGACTTTTGGTATCACCACTAGGTCTGTACAAGTCTAGGGTATACACGCTTCGGACTCCGAGCCGAAGCGAAAATGTTATTATTTTCTATTGTGAATCAACAGTCTCTTGTGTGGACTACGCTCGCTCTGCGCTTAAGGGATCACAACCGTCAGTATCGCCACAAACATGAATGCTCGCATCGCTTGCTCTGGGTTCAACGGCGATGACCCAGTTTGGCATTTGTTGCTATACACAAACCCATAAGGCCACAAGTTAAGGAAAATATGAAATTTTTAAAATAAAAAAAAAATATTAAGGAGACAAATATGCACCCAGTATGTATAATATGCCATTTTTAAAATAAGAGAAAAATATAAAGGCAAATCCGCGCTCAGCGTGTGTACACATTGCCGATCAGAATGATCTCAAAAATGACATATGTCAAGGTAAAGACTATCGGAGCGGTGAAGGTTCAAAAATTTTGCTTGGGTAACTACTACCTAAATCCCTCCAGTGGGGCATGGGCGTTGGTTGGATATCTAAAATATCTTGTTAATGTTTCGTTAGCATCTAAATATCGGACAATGCAGTGTCCTTGGGCTTGGGTAAGCCGTTTCCAAAATAGGTTTCAAAAATAATGTTCTCAGAACACTGTTTAAAAAATTGGGGGCAATTTATAGGAGGTGTTAGTACTTAAGAGCTGTTATGATATTAAAAAGGAAGAAACAAAAACATTATCAATTAGTTCGAGCAGACATTTTGACTGAACTATATAGCGGAGAACACACATACGCGTTCGATAAGCAGCACATACTTGTCGCGATCTGTTAGCGATAGAGTCGACATCTGCAGCGTTCGATCGCAGGGTAGTCGGCGAACACAACTGGCTGAATTTATCGCAGATCGCAAGTATTAAAAATGGCAGATCTCACCGAAAAATTAATTGAATATGTAACAAAACATAATGTGTTGTATGACATGTCACACGCTGACTACAACACATTGTTGTACAATTTTTAAAAACTTTAAAAATTTCCTTACGATGGTGTGTTCGCTTCCTCCTGTGATCGCGAACGCAATCGTGATCGTCATCGCGATCGCGTATGTGTTCTCCGCTTATCGAAATACAAACTTGCGCTGAGAACTACTGAACAGTGAAGCAATATTTTCATTACACACTTTTTATAGGAAAAAAAATGCACCCAATGTGTGGTGATCACAACAAATATGCTCACTCTAATTTAACCTTTTTATTTTTGAAAGATAGTTAGTGTTTTACTATGTTGCAATTGTGGTTTAACAATATTAAGAGTACGGCCAAGTTTTCCCAATTTCCACCTTTAAATCACATCGCGGTATTTAAAATTAGGCATCCAAACTTCAATTTAGGTCTTTGGTCCACTGAATAAACCAACGTGATTTCGTCCAATCCGAAACAGATGATAATTTCATTCATCAACAATGTATTCAGCTATTCCGAACTATTCGGTATGACGAACATTTGTGTGGAAATTGCAAACACAAATCGATGTCGAATTTAATTTGCCAATTCACTTGGACACCGTACTGACCTTGAATTAGGGGGAGACGCTCCAAAGGGGCCTAAATTGACTGCAGAACTACCAACCTGAGTGAATTGCTCGTCATAAGGAAGGTAGTTTGTTGGCATAGGCCAATATATTTGATTCGCGGCATGCTAGACTCCAAGCAAGAAATGATTGAACGCCAATTATCACTACACTGTGTAGTTAGTACGGAAATAGCTCTAGTCTTTTGGTGGGAGATTGTGTCCAGTAGTAATGTGGAAACCCCGCACTCAATGACACTGCGATCATTTTGCTTTGCAGTCTCCTCAGACGTTTAACAAGTGACAGGTTGTTGTTGAAGTGGCTCACAATTTTTTTTTCATACCTATTTTTTTTTTATTACAATCAATTTAAAAATTCAAATCTCATGATCTAGCACTTTATTTCAGCACATGTATATTTATTTGCGGAACAATGTTAAATATGTGAGTGTATGACTAACAAAAATGTGTGTATCTTACATTGCAGATTCGAAACCTTGAACTCGTATTTAAGGTAAATTGGATTGTGACACCCCACTGTTTACTTTGTCATTCACAAAAGAGAAATCAAATGAAAGCACAACACAACAACTCTGGCTAACTACATATAACAAAAACAAATTGTAGCGATTTCTTGTGGTCAATGTTATATAATTTTTTGTGTTTCATTGTTGTTATGTCACCTTGAAAAAGTTGAAATAATTGAATTAAACTTTTTTTCGTTTGGTCTGTGCAGGGAGACTTTATGGAAAACCTATAGTGAAAATTCATAGTAAACAGGTGGTTTGTCACGGATTGACCAATTACTGGTCTGATAATTTGACGCTGGTGTTGACAAGAATGGAAAAAGACGCACGAGTAACGATAGAAAATTCAGTCGATAAGTCCACTTCAAATTGAAGTGAGTCCATGACAGGATGCTTAATTCTAGTTAGATCATCTTCATGCGCCCAATGTGTAAAAATTTCAATTCTGGCGCCCAACGTGGGACAGCTAACGTGCACGATTCACTAACATGGCTTATATATGTATGCATAATAGCGACAGATTCTGCGATACACTATATGAGGCTCCATCAGAGCCAAAAATACTAAATTTCGACTCATCATCGAACATAACGGTATCCCAAAATCCAGAATCCTTATTCAAATGTTCCTAGGCAAATTTTAACCGGCTCTTCTGATTTTTTCCGCTTATAAACAGGTTCTTGCGCGCTATTCTGCCATTGAATTCATGCTCTCGCAGCACACGGCGAATAGTGTCCGGGTGGTATAACTCAGACAACTCAGCTTCCACTTCACTGGCAATTTTTGGAGCGGATAGTTTTGGGTTTTCTAGGATTTTCCGGACAATATATCGCTGGTCCGTTGGGGTGAAAATTTTGTTGGGCATTTCTCCCTTTATCGTGTTGTATTTTCGCGGAAAAATCAGTATATGATGCTCTGCACTGTAGAATCACTTAGTCCAACCATCTCACCAATTTTCCTGCGCGAATGGTAATTTTTAAAATGACTGAGAACAAGCTCTCGCTGATCAATTGTCGTACGTGGTCCCATTTCGCAAAACTAATTTTTCTGCACGATATTCTCAAAAAAATTAGCAAAACTGAACTTGAACACATTACGAATAATAATGACTAAAACAGAAAAAGAAATAACCGCTGCATTGCAAGATAACGGATCATTGCACAGCTGCAAAGTTTTGGTTGAAATAAGCTGTGGCATTGTTTTTGGTTGCATTTTTCGTTTATAATTGTTTTAAAATATTAAAAAAAAATATAAAAAAATAGATGAAACCATATTTGATTAGTTTAAACATTAGACTAATAACCTGCCTTTAAATAACGTTGATATCTTCTTTACTTTAGTTTTTATAGGCAGTTAAAAATTTTTTTACGTACTGATCGAAATAAGCTGTGAGCCACTGTACGTTGGGTAAGGGTGATAACTGCATTGCTGAACGTTCTATGAGATGGACCCCCTTCTCCCATAGAGACCGAAAAAGGGGACGTCCTATAATCTCGTGGCGAAGATCGGTGGATGAGGAGTGTCCTTCTCTTGCTAAGTCCTGGGGTGTAGCTGATGCGCTATGCCTCACAAGGGCTTAAGGGGCTATACCAGTGTTACACTTTAAAAAAATCGATTTTTTTTGTCTTTTTTTGTCTTCTTCGACAGTTTATACTTTCAAGAATATCCTGTAAAAATTTCAAGGGCGTATCTCTAATACTCCCCGAATGATAGCCTTCTAAAGAGCAACCGTTGGCAGGTATAAAATGCTCCATCTGCCTGGAGGCGGAGCTCTGACGTGTTGTTACCTGAATCTTTCGGCATAATTAACGGTACATAATTAAGAGAGGAACTTAGTATGCGTCTGTAGCTTAGCTCGGTAACGCACCGGGCATTTTTTGCTACTCGAAACACGGTCTCTGCGGTTCGCGCCCCGCAACGGGACCAACTATTTTTTATTCTCAAATTCCCTCTGAATTAATTTCTCCGAGCTTAGTGGTTTCGTATGGATAGTAGCACTCATCAGGTCTAGGTGCTACTATCCATACGAAACCACTAAGCTCGGAGAAATTAATTCAGAGGGAATTTGAGAATAAAAAATAGTTGGTCCCGTTGCGGGGCGCGAACCGCAGAGACCGTGTTTCGAGTAGCAAAAAATGCCCGGTGCGTTACCGAGCTAAGCTACAGACGCATACTAAGTTGGTGTGCAGAATGAAACCAAGTGTCACAAACAATTCCAATTTAAATTGAAAATGATTCGCACTTGTACATTTGCAAGAACATTAATACATAAAGTAAGAGAGGAAGCTATTTAAGCTAGAAATATATCTATACCATTATACATACCATTTGAAAACAGCGTTGCCATATAAAAGGTATTCTGGAGTCGTTCAACGCAGTTCGTTAGTTAAATCTTTAACGCGTTTTTCTCGAAATGAGATTTTTCAAATTTGCTGCCATTGTAACTCAAAGAGCATTTTTCCGATTGACTTGAAACTTGTACTGAGTACTATTAAATATATTTACTCTGCAATGACGTAGGATAGTTTTGATTCGTTGAAAATTGACGATTTAGCATTGAAAAAACCACAATTTTATAGGCAAGTAAACATATTTTTTTTTTCATAACTACGCCATTTTGTTAGATTTTGATATTTTTCGAAAATCTTACGTAATTGTACAGAAAATACGTTCCTATGTTCCAGTTTAACGACATTTTTTCCTTTTTCGGTTTCAGCTACTCAATCGGCCGGAGTCATGTCAGCAGTGGAAGAACTTTTTTTTGGGCTTCCGAAGGCAGCGCATAAGTCGCTTGAATCCCAATACTTTTCTATGAAAAAATTATGTAATATAGGTCAAATATAGCCAAATATGTTCTTACTTTTCCGAAACATTTAATTGAGTACTTCTGTTCCAAAAAATTACCGAAAATCACCCAAATTTTTAGCGTTCACACTGGTATATCCCCTTAAGGCAACATGACATAGTAGTAGTTTATTTTACTTTTTCTGCAAAAGTAGTATTTTTGAAGTTATAAGCAAAAAATAAAAAATAAAAAAGATAGTTTTTCGTACGGTTTTCTGCGAACGCGACACTTCTTTAAGACGACAAAGTTCGAATTCGAATTCAGCAACCAAAATACACAAACCAAAATTGAGGAAAAAAAAAGGAAATCTATATTTTTTCCCCTTCTAACCACTATATGATTAGGCTAATTAACACGGAAGTGAAAAGAAGTCATTGAAGGGCAGCTGAGTTGCTTATACTGGTGACAGATATACAACAAAAATCCGCTTAATTATAATGAAATGATTGTTAACTCATTCACTACCTTATTCTAGAATTTCGAGTTAAAAAATATTTGGTTGCTGATTGTGTTGTGACTAATTTAGGGTCTACGAACACGGAAATGGCAATAAAAAAAATTCCACTACCCCATTTCCGGTTTACAGGGTGTCCCATATATAGGACAAAGGTAGTGAAGCGTTGTTAGTCTCAGTGTTGTGTTGAACAATACAAAGCATGTATCCAGGTTTATATTTCGATTTTCTTTATTAGGAACGTTATTTGTCAAACAATATCTTGTCTGGGCAGGCGAAGATGCATTTTTTTCATACATTAGGGTTCTGTGTGGAATGGTAATGACGAATACTTCTTTGACTAAACTCTCGTAATTAATAGGATAAGTAGACTTTGAAGCCACTTAGTCTTAATTTTTCGTTAATGAAAACATTAAATACAAACTTATTAGTTGTTTCGCAGTTTCAATATGTGCTGAATCTCTCGGATGAAATTTGGAAAAGTGGGTTCCACTACCGCCCTAATTTAGTAAAAATCTTCCAAATTTTCCCAAACATCGCCCGCCGAACCATCTAAAAACATTAAAAATAATCTGTTACAGAACCCTCCAAAGAGCGAATGACACATCGCTTCACTACCGCTGTCCCATATATGGGACACAGCAATGGCGTAGATTCCACGGGAAGAAGAAATTATTATTTTTTAAAGTAATTTTTCCTATTTTCTACTACAAAGTCTCCGCTTTACTAATTTCGTAAAAAAATTGTACAGGGTGGCGCAAAACTACCGTTATGGTTCAAATGCTTAATAACTTTTTAATTTAATTTTTATTTTTTATTTTTATTTCAGAATTTTGTGAAGAAAACTTCGGGAATTTGAAATGGAACAGTACACAACACAGCAGCGATAAAAAAATGTTGAATTTTATTTTGAAAATCAACGGTCAATTGTTTTGACGCAGCGTGCTTATCGTCGTTTTTTTAATGTGCGTACTGGACCTTCAGCACCAACAATAAACCGCCTGGTTGCAAATTTTCAACAATATGGTACAGTACGACACATTCCATGTACCGGAAGACCTCGTACGGCCCACACGGAAGAAAATATCCAACGTGTTGTGGATAGTGTGCAGGACAGTGGAGAAACATCGACAAGAAGACGTTCGGCACAACTGGGGCTATCGCGGAGGTCCCTTCAGAGGATTTTGGCTACATTGCACATGTTCCCGTATAAGGTTCAGCTTGTGCAAGAATTGAAGCCGATAGACTACCAACAACGGCTTGATTATGCCATTTCGTTCCGACAAAAAGCAGAAGAAAATCGCTATTTCATTCACAATTTGATAATGAGCGATGAAGCCCATTTCCAATTGAATGGTTTCGTAAACAAGCAAAATTGCAGGATATGGGCTACGGAAAATCCAAGAACAGTTCATCAGCAACAATTACACCCACTTAAGTGTACTGTTTGGTGCGGCGTATCGTCTGAAAGGATCATTGGTCTATATTTCTTTGAAAATGCACATGGCGCCGCAGTTACGGTTAATGGTGCTGAATATCGAACGATGCTGGACAATTTTTTGAGGCCAGCTGTAGAAAACCATCCACAGTTGTGGTTCCAACAAGATGGAGCCACAGCCCACACTGCAAGGGATACAATGGCTCTGTTACGGGACCTCTTTGGCGAACGCATTATTTCGCGCAGAAGCGATTTCAATTGGCCCCCACGTTCACAGGATTTAACAGCGCCAGAGTGTTTTCTTTGGGGTTATTTGAAAGAAAGGGTATACGTAAATAAGCCAGCGACCATACCAGAGCTAAAACAAAACATTCGCAATGAAATTCGAGCCATAACACCCGAAATTTTACAAAAAGTTATGGAAAATGTACTGGAAAGAGCACGAATGTGCGAAGCCGAAAATGGCCACCACTTGCGGGATATAATTTTTCATACTTAAGCCAAAATTATTCCCCATTAATATACTGTATAACAAAAAAAAATTATAATAATTAACCATTAAATAAAAAAGTTATTAAACATTCAAACCATAACGGTAGTTTTGCCCCACCCTGTATTTGGCTATAATTTACAATTTTAAATCGATAGGAATTTTGCTCAATTATAGCAATTTTAGTATCACAGTACGACTTCTTCCCAAACTTATCGATTTTATGGCAGACCCGACAAAGCGAAAAAGTGAATATTGACGTTTTTATAAAACACAAAAAAAAAAAATTTAGAAATATTGTCAAATTGGGTTAGTAAAAAATGTCAAAAGTATGTGTCCCATATATGTATGTATAGGACACAGGAAGTGAATGAGTTAATAGATGGAAAATATGTTACATATGTATTTATACATATACATATACGAGTTTTTTTTTTCGGGCGTTCAATGTGAGACTAGTTTTTATTTTGTTTTTTTTTTCTCATTGTTTCTAAACTAAAAACATGATCATAATTTAGCCACTTTCGACAAGATACCGAAAAATCATCCAATGCCAAGATAGTCATCAAATAGTAATTACTTCAATATCAACTTCTTTCCCCTAACAATAATGCCGCTATCAACCTTCAATTTAAAATATAATTATTCCCCTCGTTCTTAGAAGGTTTTATTATTCACCAAGAGTCTCAACTGATCAACGACTAGCTCTCTTTTTTTCCACCAAGAAAAGCTTTGGACAAAGAAGAAAGGAATGCAAAAAAAAGTCGCACCAGTAATCATCAAAATTCAAATTAAAATGCTTTGCATTCACAAAACATAAAGCGGACCGGTCTGCTGCTGTCGTTCTAGTCTTCGTATCCGTTGGCTAATGTCCGTTTTTCCATGTTTCTGCTGGTTGCTTTCTTATTCCAGCACCAGTTCGTCCATCCTCGCCGGTTCTGCCGACAGAAGTCTAGCCGGTCGCATATCCAAAGGGAAATTTCTCACACGCAGACACCCTTGCGAGCGAAATATATTGTTAACCAAATAAATAAGAAAAAAAAACAAGGAGAAAAATTCAAAGAAGTAGAAAGGCCAGCTTGGTCTTGATCATCCGCTTCTCACCCCAGCCCGGGCCAAATATCAGAACAACTTTCCCAAAGTCGATAAAAATAGATCCAAGCTTGGGGGCAAATCCAAGTTTTAGCGCGCTACGAACCCCGAAAGCCATATTTGAACCGAGTACTCGTAGCCTTAAAGACTGGCTTATTTAGAAGGGGGCGAGAAATGAGAGGTGAAGCCGAAAGTGGATAAGTGCGTTTCAATCGCCGCCTTCAGGGAAAGACTCACTCTAGAGAACAGCAGCAGCCATCATAATAACACAAATATAGCCGCGCTGAATCACACATACTACATACAGCAAAACATATAAATAAGAAATTGCGGGAGGGGTGGACAGGAAGAGGAAAAAAGCGTTAACCTTGAAAAAAACAAGTTCGTCGCATGACAGTTGATCGTGCAGAAAAATAACAGCAACAACAACAACAAGCACTATTAACAATAGTAGCAGCAACAACACCACAGCCAGTCGCAACCACTTCATATATCCAACAACAGAAAGCTGTTGCCAGCAACAAGATTGCGGTGCCGTGACAAGAAACAACGAGTGTACAACGACCAGAGTATTAAGAAAGCCACGAAAAAAATGGCAGGAGAAAAAAAAGCGGTGCGAATGTTAAAAAAAAAGGCAAGAAGTTCTACAATGAATAAACCGACGAGACGTCCGCGAAAAAAGGAAATACAATAGAAGAGGGAAAGTGAGGATAAAGATCCCTAAGAAGGGTCGCCATCTGATCTGTGTAGGGTGGATGGAATCATGTGATTGTTGTTCGGATCGACTAAAAGGATCAAGGAAGGAAGCGATAGTGGTTCATTGGATCCAGCACTTAAACTAGTCTACTAGAACTAAGATGCTAAGCTAACAACGCTGAGAAAGCAAATCCGATTAAAGATACACCCGGTCCCGGGATGAAAGCTTCTGTGATACAAAAGACAAAACCAAAATTGTTCATTTATTCATTCATAATCTGACGTCTTCATGCGTCACACTCATTCCAAGAAATTCGATACTTAGATCACCTTGTCATCTCCTTTATTCGGAATAGGGAGTCAAGAAGCTTCCAAAAACATATAATACAACTTTTTCTCCAAATCTTCGTATCTTTTTTTTTTATTTTCTTTGACTTGATCATTATTGTTGTTTGAAATTCCCCCTCTTCAATTTTGTTTTCTTTGCTGCTTCAACATTCCAATCTTCATTGAAATATTTCGTTGAAAGACGACGCGACGATTCACTATTACTAAACAAACTTAAGGCCTAGAGAGTCTCGAAAACCATGGACAGCGCTACACATGGTCTTGGCTACTATATAGACATATGAATTATGCAAGCCTCGCACAGCCTCGCAAGTGCCACAAACATTACTGAGTAGAGGTACAGGGGCAACACAAGGCAGATGGCGATCATCGCGGCGCTCCTGGGGTTGTGGTTAGTTAGCACGGGCGACGAGGAGATCGGAAAGTATGTGCGACGCAATCAAAAACCCATTCAAAAATCCAAGGTCATACTTTCCAAGCACGTTCCATTTTTCTTGTCTTTATTTCTTCTTTTTTTTTCTGCTTGCTTGAGCTGTGCACGGAAACCACCTCATCACATTGCCTTGATCGCGCGTCTTTGATAAAACATCAATTCAAAGCAGTGTTGATTGCAGTAGCGGCACATGCGTCTCTTGGCGTTTATATACATAGTTCGGTGGATTTACAAACCAGCTCTCTCTCTGCACAAATAATGTGTGTGTTGTAACAGCATCGGACAACGTGTGATCACACCGTAAATTACATACATGATGATGCGTAATGTTGATGATGCTATATGATTGCAGCAATAAGGTGCTTCTCCATATGTGATGATCGCGTGAGGATTAATATGATGGAAAGTAACGACACGGTTCCGGTCGAAGAAAGAAAGAAGATGATCTGTGCGATCAGATAAAAGTGGACTATAGGAGAAAATTCGGAAGGGGTACAGATCACAGTCTTCCTTGAACAGACAATTTGAAGTGATTGTGGATTGTCGTTGTTTACCACAGCTTCTTTAATACACTGTAGGTTTTCTTAAAAGACAATCTGAAATTGCTTCTGTAAGCCTTCACATCCACGCAACTCGAACGTTCTGACTTTCAGTTCACAAGTCGCCATCATTTCTTCTGGCTATGACTAAGAGCTCTCCCTCTCATATGTATGTAGCTACTAGCTAAGCCACTAAGATTTAAGACAAGCAAATGAAAACTAAAACCGCTTATTAGGACAGATCCTTTTTCCTTTCAGGCTACAGGCCAATCATGCTATTAAGCTTCTCTGATATGGCGCGAAATGTTATAATGATATCCGATCACCAATGACTATTGAAAACGTCTTTATTATCTGTGGCGCCCAATGTGGGGCCAATGTCATCCATCATAGAGGTGAGGTGCTAACACCCATCTGGACTAGAGGTGAAAATTCGGAAAAGGTGCAGATCACAGTCTTCCACGAACAGATAAGTTGATGTAATTGTGGACATAGCACAAAGGGCCGGAGGAAGTGAACTTGGAGGTCGTCGTTTGCCACACCTCTAATAGACTAGGTTTTCTTAATTTGATATGGCTTCTGTAAGCCTTCACATCCATGCAACTCGATCGTTCGGTGGCCGTGGTCGTTCAGTCACCGCTTTACGATACTAATCTAGAGCTCGGAGTTCAAATCTCGGCGCGGTCAAAAACTGCCTGTGAGTACTAACAGAACTCGCGCTTGTCAGTATAAAGACGGCGCGGCAGCGCAACTGCACTTCCGAAAAGTAGATATGCTATCGAAACGTCAACAAGGCATAGAAATGCCAGAGATGTTGACGCGCCCATGCCCCTGGAAAGTTTAAAGCAATTAACAATAACAACTCGATCGTTTTGACTTTCAGTTCACTAAGTTCTCAACATTTCATCTGACTATGACTAAGGCCTTCCGCAGACGACGAAATTGCTTTACAACTCGAGTTGCAAATCCGTTTGCAATGCAACTGATTTGTGACATTGCCTGCATACAGCAATGGGGATTCGCACACGAGTCGACTAGTTGTAAACCGGTTTGCAACGAGTTTGGAACGCGTTGCGTGCGACTGGATTCCCGAGTCGCAAAGAAGTTGCAGTTGGAAGTTGCATATGTATTTTGTTGTTGCCCACAGACCACAAGAAATCTGGTCAGCTGTTCAGTCTGTCAAAATGTGTTAAGTGGTGTTCGCGATGGTTGAAATGCGTTGTGTTTCAAATATTTGTGTTTATTAACATAGTAAAAGGTGGCGGCTGGTGGCCGCAGTTAATTTGACAGGTAGGTAGAGTATAAAAAGTGAAAAGTACCAGTGTGATAAGTGTGATTCCAAATATAGTGTGCAACTTGTTTGAAGATCGGGTTGCATATCAATCGCACCATGTGCGGCCGGAGGTCGCAAACTGGTTGCAGCTGCGTTCGAAACTGGTTGCATTGCAAACTGGTTTCCAACTCGAGTTTCAAACGAGTTGCGTCATGTGCGGAAGGCCTAAGTGTTCCACCCCTCTACATAACTATACTAACTATGCCACGAAGATTTATAGTAAAACAAACGAACAGATCCATTTTCCTTTCAGGCTATAGATTCAGAAACAAGGAAATTGGGTTCCGTACGAGTTAAAGCCGAGAGATATTGAACGACGATTATTTGCATGCGAACAACTGCTTCAAAGGCAGAATCGGAAGGGATTTCTACATCGAATCGCAACCGGCGACTAAAATATTCATGGCGCCAAAGTTATGCTTTGCATTTGGTGGGACCAGCTCGGTGTGATATATGTACTACGAGCTACTGAAACCGAATGAAACTATCACAGGAGATCGGTACCGAACGCAATTGATGCGTTTAAGTCGAGCGTTAAAGGAAAAACGACCACAGTACCAAGAGATACACGACAAAGTAGCTGCCAGAATACATTACAGAATTGGCTCCTCAAACATGGTAACGTTATACTGAGTTCCTGACCAAGTCGGCATTTCTGGGAATAAACAAGGACATGCCCTTTTGTGAACATGAGTCCTTTTGCGGGATTCCACTAAGTTCCGTCAGTAAATGCATCAGAGACTGGGAACGTACCGAGGTCACCGTTCAATGGAACTATCTCCCAGGCCTGAGACAAGCCAAGATGTTCATATGTGGTTACTTGCGCAGCAGGACATATGTATTTTTAGAAATGAAACATAACAGGGTAAAGAGCATTTGTGGCCTTCTAACTGGACATTCATGCCTAAGAGGTCACTGAAAAGTCATGGGTATAGTATCGGACGCTAGCTGTCGTTTCTGCGAGGGCGATGATGAAACGTCTCTGCACGTTCTTTGCGAATGTGAGGCATTGGCCCAACGAGGTCACACCTTGGAATTGCCTTCCCTGACGCAGATGACATTGCTTCGATCCCGCTCACCATTTTAAGCGAGTTCATTACCGCGATCACACTTGATCGATAGATTTTAGCCCTGTTGCCAGACCTGATAAAAAAAAATAAATAACTGGCGCAACAGTCCAATTTGAACCACGGCCTCGAGATGAGTTAGCATCATCTCATTTTCTAGATCGTGACGGTTTTTGTGCAGAGGTATGTGATCAGCAACACGCTCAACCGAGTTATTTACCCCATAATGGGTACTCATTTAACAGCTGAGTGGGCTCATAGCCCGACACGTAAATCCCCGGAATCGAACCGGGGCCCAGTGCGTTGAAGGCGAACGTGCTAACCGTTGCGCCATCCGGACTGATGCTACATCATAATAGACCGTTTAACCTCGGTGCTAGTGGGCCTTTTGGCGCCCCTCTCTCCATCTAATCTAATCCAACTTTGATCCGCGTAAAAAAAAAACGAAAACAAAAAAATCGGTAGTCCGCCACTACCGTACTTTTAAAAATAAAACGTGATGATAATTTCTTTCGGCTGTACAAAATTAACACTAAATAGGCCCGAATTTATTACACTTCTTTCAGTTAAGTCCGCTACTTTTGCCCAACCAGCTTAAATTACCATGAATTCACTCGTGTCTCTACGTCTAGGCTGTAAAACCAGGGCCGATTTTTATACACCCCAGGAAAGGGGTGCCTCTATGGTGCATTAACCAACCGCTTCCATGTAGTGAGGGTATTGATATATTGATCGTTTTCCGAGCCAGATTGTAACTCCTAGATCCCTACAAGTCACTTAGAAAAGCCAACTAAAAAATAACCTTGTCTATGTACTACGCCCATATCAGTATCATGAACTATGCTGACAGCATCATTGACGAACTATGTAGTTCAATAAATAAATAATACGGAACTAGTTCATCTAGTTCCCATCTGTGTTAGTTCTAACAAGCTAAAATAATTCAGATGAGCTTGTGCTTGACCAGCAACAGCCCAATGATGCTATCCTGGGAGATGAGTAACCCTCTCGTTTTATCTAATTTTGAATGGACTTTTCAGGCTCAGCCTTTTCCGGGAGCATTAGAAATCCATATCCGATGTCATGAAACGTCCACTTAACCATCCCAATCCCATTAATTGCGCTAAAGTGAGCATGACTAAGTGGATCACTTCAAGTAGAGGAGTAGGAATAGGAAGAAGCTCATGCAGATAACGCTGACCAACAACGCTGTACTAAATAGACGCGACACACTTAACCACATCTAATACACTGCGAAAAATGTGCGGGGGCAGCAAATCATACTGCAGTTACAGTGACACACATCAGGCCCAACATATATGTTATATACTGCATATGTGAGAACTGTGTCAAGACGATGTTTCTTCCTTCAGCGCCGGCCGCAGCATGCAGAAAAAGCAAAAGATAAAATGCGGACACCATCATTTGATGGCTCTCGTAAAGTTCAACTCATTCAGATGTCCATATTTCTAATATAATTACAAAACACCCGGAGTGTCATGAATGATGTCGATGTGATACTATCAGCTTGTTGCATAGATACCGAGCACGTACATCGAGAAGACAAGCCCGCGCTAGATCGTCCGACCATCATCTTCATCGCAACTTGGGCCAATTAAAGTGGGCTGGGGACATAATTTGTCGATGCCTTGAAACAGACAAATGTGAAGGCATCGCTTTTTTGTCATTAACGGCGATTTTGCTGGTTAATTGGCCATTGTTAGGAACTTGTTTTCAATGGGCATATTAGGCAAGCTATCATTAGTGGTTGCCATACTAGGAGCTTTGTAAGAACTTAGATCGATGGGAGGAAATTCTGAATCGGTTCAGCCTTCGGGTAGCTTGTGATGGTGTGACGACTGACACATGTTGACGATATTTCACTTGGAGATTTCCGATGGAAAGACATTGTGTATCTTCCGGTTCATATAAATGCAAAGAGCGATACTTCCTTTTCTAGATTTGGGTGGTGGTGTTTGATCATTGCAGAGACTAGTACGTTATTCGTGGACCCTGCAGAAATTATTTTGAGCTGAGTGAGAAGGATTAGGGTTTATCCTATCCTGTAAAAAGGTTGATTACATACGAAGGTGGCATGTTAACCGGTCGTCCCAGTGGCATGTTAAGAGCCATATAAGTTCTCCAGCATCGCAGCCAAAATTCCAAACCTTTCAATGAGGACCGCAGGCCCTTTAAACGCTACAAGGCGGCGCTAAGACAGAATGATAGATTTGGCAACTGGCAACTTCTGACCCCTAAAGAGGCGAAGGATCTGTCATGGGCCAATGAAGCCATAGTTATAGTTCCACAACAAGGTCGAGCAACGAGAGCTGCAAAGCCTGACCGTAAGAAGGCAGCGCTCAGAAGAGTCCTCCTCTTGAGAGCATCCTCGAGCATGAGGGAAACTATAATGTGGCACTCATTCAGGAACCGTGGATTTCTGGGGAGGGCCACATTGAGGGACACTCAACGAACAACTACAACGTTATAAGTTATCGGAAGGAGGGCAAAGAAAAGCCTCAACGCCCTTCTAGACTCTTATAGAAGCACGAGTGACCTGACAGTTCACATGTGGAGGGCGCTCAGGGACGATCCGTTATGATCGCATCAGCATACATGGCTGACGACAAGCCGGCGCCACCGCAAGAGCTGCATATACATATATTGCTTGAATTCGCGACCGGAAGAAAAGCGAACATTGTGAAAGGCAGCCACGCTAATGCACACCACACGATATGGGGACGTAAGGACGACAGCAAGAGAGGTGAGTCACTACTCCTTTTTCTACTCAACTATAATTTGAAAATAGCAAACCGTGGAGGGGAACCTACTTATATGGGACTTACTAGCGAGAACGTACTATATGTAACGCTACACTCAAACGGTGATATATGTACTTATGTGATGTCCATAACAGGAGGGTCCTGGATAGATCAGCTAACTGGGTGGCGTACAGCGTAAACATACTACATATTTAACTTTCCAGTAGGCGCCCGGAGTATATACGTAACGTTACAAGTCTGGAGCGCACGACCCAGACTCTAACCAACACATTTATTAAAGCATACAATGCCATTTGTCACCTCAGAAAACCCCCTAAGAAGATCCAACCACTACAGTGGAACAAGGAGATTAGGGAAGCGCGCTGCAAGGTACGGAAGATGTTGAGCAACGCCAAACGTACGGGTCGGGATGACGCATGGGGCGAGTACAGGGACTCACTAAAAGCATTTAAGAAACAATTAAGAGCGGCTAAGAGGAATAGCTGGAGAGACTTTTGCAGCCAAATTGAAAGCACGACGGAAGCTTCAAGGCCAAGAAAAGTTATCTCCAAAAATCTAACACCACCCTCAACAAGGAGAGTGGGGGTTGGACACAAGATAGTGCAGAAACACTAGGTGACTTCTAAACGCACACTTTCCTGGCTGTCAGGACCATAACACTCTCGTAACGAGGTCGGAAACAGGAAATGGTGGCGCGAGAAGAAGCAACATCAAAGGACTATTCACGTGCAGATGCGTAAAATGGGCGATAAGCTCGTTTGACGCGTAAAAATTGGAAGGTCCTGACGGAATCATACCGGCAATGTTAATGCTAAACTAATGGGCACAATAATTTCTTGGGTTGTTGCCATATTAAAGGGATATCTCCGAGTAGACTACATACTTCTGGCGTGGAGGGAGTCTTCATCTCCAAAACAGGCAAGAGTAGCCATGTCAATCGTAAGGACTTTAAACCTATCAGTCTAGGGTCGGTTTTGCTAAAAAGAATGGAAAAATGTATAGATGAGTACATTAAGGAGACCATTCACCCTTCATACATCTCGCTAACATGAAAGGGAAATCGGTAGAAACTGCTCTATACGAAGTGGTCTCTACGATTGAAACATCCCTTCAATACAAAGAATTCACTCTCGGTAAATTCCTAGACATAGCAGGGGCTTTCAAAAATGTCACCATGGATGCTATTATGGAGGCCCTGGAACTTGCTGAGGTGAATAAAACTCTAATGAAATGGATCGAGGCACTACTCTCTAACAAGCAAATAACGTCAGAATGAGGAGGTGATAAAGCCGACAAGAGTACGATGAGAGGCACTCCGCAATTATGAGTACTATCGCCGCACCTATGGGTACTCGTCCGCAATACGTGCGGTAGCCTATGCAACACGAAAAAAAAAACACACAGAAAATGAAGGGGCTACAGAGGCTATGTTGCTTGGGGATCACTGATGCCTTAAGAACAGTATCTTCGCTCTCTCTGAACACCCTTCTAAACCTGCCTCCGATTTACCTATATAACAAGTAGGTTTCAATATAAACTTCGGAGTCAACAAACCCGATGGGGAACAGATCCCGGTAGTTGATCATGGACGCAGGCGCTGAACCTCTACACGGATGGCTTTCAGATGGAAGCCGGATTTGATGCAGCAGTCTATTTGTCGGAACCATGCAACCTATCCTTCAGACTGCCGAATGAGGAACATATTTCAGGCGGAGGTGCCAAAAGGCAGCCGAGGGGATGATATTATCCCGAAAGAAGGATTGAATCGTCATTCGGACAGTTAAGCAGGACTAAAGGTGCTACAGTCCGTTATTATCAAGTCGAAAAAAGTGCATAACTGCCTAAGCTCTACAGGCACTGGGATCAGCTAGGACCGTGGAACTCCGGTGGGTTCCCGGCGATAGCCGAGTTCTAGATAACGAAATGGTGGACGGACTAGCCAAACGAGGGACAGCTCAAGAGCTGCCGACGCTAATACAAACATGCAAGAAGATACTGGACGACAGAATGTACGAAAAAGACAACGCTAACTGGCTTAACACAAACGACTCCAGAATAACGAAAATATTTTGGAGCTCTTATGACCAAAGGTAAACCAAAAGCCTCTTAGGACCCAGAAGTCAGTGTGTACTATTTTATTAGTGGACATACTAACGGGCCACTGCTTGATAGGGGAACACGCGGACAGACTAAAACTAATAACTAACGATGACTGCAGGAATTGCCAGATACCAAACACGAAAGAAACTCTAAAGCACCTTCTACGTGAATGCGCTTCACTCGCTAGAAGAAGATTAAAATGCCTAGTGCCTTACTTCTTCAACGACCTTGAAGAAGCTGCAGGACTCAGTTGGAGAAACCTCTTGAGCTTTGCCAACGAGTCAGGATCCTTCCAGCTCAACAACGATCTTCTGGTAAGGGCTACCAACGACACGGGATAAGTACCTGAAATACATTTGTATGTGGTATCGGTATAGACCCCAGCGGTTTATGCGGAGCCGTCAAGCTGCCACTCTTTCTAACTTAACATAAGCTAATATCTCCTCTTTAGTTGCACGTCTACGAAATAGAGTTTCGAGGGTTCGATGCCCAGGCATAACAGAAAATGTCAGACGATGACGGCCGGCGTAGAGAAACTGGCGGCTTCGAAAATGCAAAGTCAATCCAATCGAGTTCGATCCGCTCACTTGAAATCACAGCTTTTACAATTGAAATATGAAAATTTATCATAAATCTTAATACAAATCTCAAATGTCATCTCGATTCTGTGTTTCTAGATCAAAACTTCCATGAAAATCATCTGACTAGCACGCACCGTTCCAAATCTGGTAAAGTAAGTGCCTACGCGTTCACAAACAACGATATGCGCCAAATGGAGGTTTATGCATTATTTTTGTTTTTATTCCTTTTCAAATCCGGAACGAATTCTCGATTGCCCAAGATGCAGTCCAAGGCGAACAAGAAGTAAGGAGAACACTTTCAGATAGAAAACTTACAGTTGAACGGGTAGCCATAGCTAGCAAGATAGATAGATACTCGGATACAATGAATAACGTTAGTTAGTAGTGTGCTCGTACAAAAAGTGGGTCCCCATACGATGGAGTGCATTGCACCAGGCTTTGGTTGAATTATGTATGCAACAATCTTACGCTGCATCAACGATACGTTACTCTTGCAAACTTGCACTCGACACGGCACAACGGCGTCTGTTTGTATTACACTCGTTGTTGCATTCACTATAGATCGTTTTGCGATCGTTTGCTTATGGGGCCCTTCTAATATGTGCAATATGATTCCCATGCATGCGTGCATAGTCCGTAGTAGTTGTGGCCTCATTGCAATCGAAATGAAAAGTGAATTTCTAATGGTTTGGCCCCCCGCCTGGCCCCAACTGCACCCCTGCACCACACACTTCCACGCGTCCGTACTGACATGTTTTTCGCTCGAAACATTGCATAAGATGCGCGAAAACCAGCTTTATTGCACCCCCGCGTCCAGCTAGCTAAATACACAATATTGCAATCTTTGAAGAAGAGGAAGATCTTGGAGCGATAAGTGAAGCCTCCGCTTCGTTAGCTTCTATAACAGCTAGATTCGATTGCGAAGGTGGAGAGATCGGTCTATGTGCGTGTTGTATGATGATGATGATGAAGAAGTTCGTAATCGCGGCAGCAGCGGCACAGATGCGTGTAATGGTGACCCACTTTCGGCGGAACTACTTTTCATTTCATTGAAAGAGCTCTTATGTTTGGTTATGGCCTTTCAGAAGATCTTTAGTATAGCGCTTTTCCTTCTCGCCGCCCTGTCATGTGTGCAATAGCATCTTGCTCAATTCTTACGCTTCGTTTAATTAGACATGTGTTATTGAGCTTCGTACTATAGTGGTTCGATTATTCTCGATTAAAGAACTAGGTAATGAGGAGTTACATTTATTGAATACATTGAAAATGGGGTTTTTAAAAAGCAGATTAAGCACCGACTTCTGAAAAATCAATTACATATTTACGACTTTTTTTTCAGATTTTTTAGCGCCCAACGTGGGTCATTATCTAAATGGCTTCTTACACGTTAGCAAACCAGCCGCGTTAGATCACCCATTAGACCATCTATTAGACCATCCGTTAGAGATTAGACAGTCATCTATTTAGCTGCTCTGATACGTGGTCGTTTGGTTGGTCTAATGTATGGCCCAATATGTGGTATAATGGGTGATAGGTTGTCCAATGCGTGGTAAATGGTGGTCTAATGCGTGATCTGATGGGTGGTCTAATGACTGGTTGGTCTAAAAGACAACTAATTAGAATAAGTAACGAAGTTGATGGAATATCGAGCTTTCGGTTAAATCGAATAAGCAAATTGTCAGGGGCATGGGCGCGCCAACATCGCTTGCATAGGTATGCCCCGTTGACGTTTCGATAGCATATAGAGTTCGAATAGTGCAGTTGCTAGCATGCACCTCCTATCCGAGCGGTCTTTTACTAACGAGCTTGGAGCGCAGTGGGAGTTCTAATGATATGCACAGGCAGTTTTTATTAACGTACCGGGAATCGAACCCACATTCTCTAGATGCAGCATCGTAGAGTGGTGGTGATCGAGGCTACACGGCTACCAAGTGCGTTTCATGCGACATTGGACGTTCATAAAATTATAATTCTGACGTTAGCAAAACGATTTCCTTTTGGCTTGCCCAAAATGGTCCGCGTGCTCATTTCGCCTGATTGGCCAAAGTTGTACCCTCCCGATTTTCGCAACTACAAACTGCAGCTAAGTATATCGTTGCAATTCTAATGTTATTGTTATCGTCACGACCACCACACTAATTATAGACAGCTCTCGACTTTTCAATTGAAGTGTCGTGAACGCCACCCATAGAGTAAAGTATGTCGATGCCATTATTGTATGTACGATTTTCTAACTATGGGCTGCATTGCACAAGCAAGTGCGTGTAATAGTTTCGCTTTCAAACTGATTGACAAATTAAAAGTATTTAGGACTTTCGTTGACCCTTGCCACACATTCGTCGTTCAATTATCTGAAATAGCTTAGAGAGTTTGTTGCAGGCGCAGTATTGTACTAGACAATCTCATCCGTATCTCTATGAGCTCGCTCTATACTGCGCTCTGTGCGAGTTTTAGACCTTCTTTTGTTTGTGCTGTGCTGCCGCTTGACACAATTAACAATTTCTTGTTTTCTATTAAAATTCTTGAGTGCAAATGCAATAGATCCCACTCACTACTAATAGATCCACGTACTCATACAACGAGAGTGAAGAATTGGGGACAGGTTGAAGTTAAATTTCATTGCCTTCGCGAAATTAAAAGTAGGTAAGTGGTGAATTGCGACGATATATAGTTGACAAAATTAATTGGGTTGGGCGCGACGTTAAGCAACAGAGAGGTCAAGAAGAAGAATAACAAGAAATTTCGGTCAAATTCCTTGGGTTACTTTTAAATTAACCCAATCGAAATTTTCGGTGATAGTGTGGTCTGGTATTTTTTTTATGTAAACACGAAAACAGATTGCGCTCAATTAATTTGGTTCCTTATAATTAGGCTAGCGTCCAAGATAAATTCATTTGCGACAAGAGTAATATAAATAGTAAAGGTTCGGAAAGACTCGAGTTGCAAACCTCAACTCAAATGTGGAGGCAAAGCTTAAATTAATATCCTCAGTTACAATTTTAAATATTTTATTGGGGCTAGAATACTGTTTTCTTTTTTATTGCATGTACTCGTGATTAGACTTTTTATTCACAGGAAATAAACTACGCATGCAAGTCAACTGTTTATTCACAAGAAGTAAACTACGCCATCGCAACTAGCCCGGAATGCTAATAAGCAAAAACAAAAATTATTTTTCTCAATTTGACCGCCCACTGTAGTTCGAGTGAATTCCAAATAATTTAAACTGCAAAAAAGCTTGCAGAACCAGTTTCCTGCACCAGTTTTCTCTGTTGTAAAAAAAAATACGACTCATGTTTGTGCATCCAGATCCAGATAGAGCAGAGTGATGTACCAATTGTTTTTTTTTTTATTTGTCAGAACAAAGCTCTATTTCACTTTCATCCTTCTTCGTTATTAGGGTTATACCATGATTGTGTCATTCATTTTGAACGATTTAACATAGTCTGGACAGTACTTGTTGCTATACAATTGTTCAAGAAACGAGTATTGCACATTTCGTGCTTTTATATGATGAGCGGCTCAACACTCTCAGGCGCGGATCATGCGAAAGGCTTCTTTGAGTCCATGTTTAGAGCTATTGGTCGATAGTGACAACTCATTGACTATTCTTTGAAATCCATGAATTGGTCATTTGCGATATTTTTTTCTATCAAACAAACATAATGAGGCGATGCGTCGGTAAATCACCTATCGTGTGAAAGAGTCCCTTTGGTCGAAGAGTCTAATTTTCGGACCATATTCATAAAATACAAACGGTGTAGCTATCTTCTAACACTTATTTTTTGCACATCACTAGTACTAAAAAAAAATAATTGGCCAACAGTCCAATTTGAACCATGCCCTCGAGATGAGTTAGCATCATCTCATTTTCTAGATCGTGACGGTCTTGGACAGAGGTGTGTGTGATCAGCAACACGCTCAACCGAGTTATTTACCCCATAAATGCGTACTCATTTAACAGCTGAGTGGGCTCATAGTCCGACACGTAAATCCAACTTTTTTTTTATCGAAAACTACCGCATTTAGTAGGAATCGAACCGGGGCCCAGTGCGTAGAAGGCGAACGTGCCAACCATTGCGCCATCCGGACTACTACTAACGTCTTCTAAAATTGACGTGAATGGCAATTCATAAATTTTACATACTTGAACGAACGACTCTTTGAACGACAACTCGTTCAATGTTCATCGATATACACATTCGCTGTGGTTCAGCACATGTAGTGCACTAAATGTTTGCAGTTTGAGTAGAGTACAAGCGCATGCTACTTAAACACTCAATGGAAGTAGTCGGATCTCCTACGTAGTTGTCATTGCTTCCACTCCAACTAACAATTTTCTTCTTAAAAGACTCTTCCAGTGTCTTATAAGAGCCAGAATGAAGAGTTCTACTCTTGTAATTTAACTCTGGTAGAATATATTACTTTTACGCCACCTTGTCTAAATGGAACGGATCAACTTCTGATGCGATTAAGCTATGTCTGCCTGTTTGTCCGTTCGCACGATCATTTTTGATAGAATGAAGCTAGCGACATGAAATTTTGGTCAAATGTCTGTAGTCGGATCTAGTTGGTTGGTACTGAAAATTGGCAAAATCCGACCCAAGGAACCCCTAGCTTCAAATAAGCGATAATTTTCAACAGAATGCAGCTAGCGACTACAAGTCAAATGTTTGAAGTTGGATCTACTTAGTTACTACTGAAAATGCGCAAGATTCGACTAAATGAGCCCGTACCTCCCCTACAAATGAAACTTAAAATAAGCGATAACTCTCGATAAAATGGATCTAGTGACTTGAAATTCTAGTAAAACGTTTGTAGTAGGATCTAGTTGATTGATTTTGAGAATGGGGAAAATCCTACTAAGTGACACTCTCAAATAGTGCTATGAGAGCTAATTTAAATCTTGTCACAGCACACTTAGACTAGAGATAGGTTCATTGTGTTACCCAAGTTGTGTCCAGTCTCTATGTAAGTGTCACCACAAACTGTAGAACTCGAGCCTGGTACAAATGTCCTCTGACACACACACACACACTTCACATAAATGTGAAGAAAACCGGTCCACTTGTACCAGGTTCGTGTTTGAGTTCGACAGTCTGTGGTGACACTTATGTCGAACCATCCGGAGCTAACCCCAAACGGGAGAAGTCGACCGACGATGGTCGTAGAAAGGTTTCCCAATGGTTGACCTCCTTCTATATGCTAGTGCCGGACAGCTACAGAGTAGATGATGGGCGATCCCCTCCTCATAGGTACATCAACGCAACTTTTGCAGAAGTCGTTGCATGGAAGTCCACGCCTTCTAGCGTGCTCACCGATGACGAAATGACCTGTAACAACACCAGCCACAACCCAGATCTGAAGTTTTGTCTGCGATAGAAAATCAGCAGAACGACTGAAATTCTGCTCAGGCCAAATCAGCTTTGCTTTGGACATGTAATGCCATTCATCCATGTCGACTTGGCTTTCTTGACAGCAGCCAACTTCAATTCAGATTTACGGATAGAGAGGGGCTTAGCAATGTAGCCACTGATCTGCCGAGCTTCGCCGGCTGCACCCCTGCGAGTTAGCTCGTCAGCTCTGCAATTCCCCGCAAAGCAACTGTGACCGCAGGTATCCAGCACAATGTAATATTGAAATAGCTGCTAAATTCCATAAGGCAAGCTCGATATTCAGCAACAACCTTAGACACCATCAGCGTAGACTCAAGTGTTCTAACTGCAGCTTGGCTGTCCGTGAAAATAGTGATGACCCTTTTGATTGTTGTGGCGAAAATTAACGACCTCTTTTATCGCATAAACATCCGCCTGGAAAAGGCCGCAATAGCTTGGAGGTTAAAGAAATGAGTAGTTGAGATTGAGCTCCTCGGAGTATACTCCGGCGTCCACACCTGCATCGGTCATGGAACCGTCTGTGAAAATCCACAGAGAGGTCAGTAGTACTGGCAGAATCCCTAAATAAATCCCATTGACCACGGAATGGGATTAAGCTTGCATAGTTATTCCCGAAACAGTACCTTGGTAGAGTGTAGTCTACCTATGCTGGGATATCTGTATTATTGAGAATTGTGGAGTGCCCCATACTCAAGGTGAACCAGGTACTGGTCACCGGAATAGGTATGGCTGAGTTTTCTGCCATGCTCCGCAGATTGCCAAGCAAGCCACTCCTTGTATCTTGCCCAATAATTTACGATTGGCTTCGGTGCAAAAGGCCTTCCACCATAAAACAGCGCCATATAAGAGTATAGGCCACAGAATCGACACACAGAGCCAGTGCAGCACTCTAGGCTGCAAACCATGTCTTACCTATAGCCTTTCTGAAGCAGTAGAGTGCTATAGTGGCTTTTTTGGTACGTGTCTGGATGTTTAGTCTCCAGTTAAGCTTCCTACCCAATACCAGGGTGAGCCTACATCGCCTTGCGGAGTACCTCTACAGATACTCCTGCGTACGGTCCAGTCCCCCCAGTCTCGACGATATAACCCTGGATGTTAAAATGAGGTTAATAATTTGAGTTAGAGAGCAATCTACATCGAGACCCTTTAGTTTAGAGCATTAGAGCATCAATAATTGCTTCAGGTTTGACTTACTATAGTTGAAGGCACCCCCAATGTCCAGGAAGGTGACCAAAGTAAACTCCCCGCAATGCAGAGATTTTTCTATGGGACTCACAAGTGAGTGCAAAGCTGTATCCACCGATCTGCCCTTGATGTAGGCATGCTGCGAAGCAGAGAGTAGGTGTGTTGGAATGGTACTGCGTATATGTCTGTCTAGCATCTTCGGAAGTTTAGAGGACAGGATTATTGGTCTTAGGTCCTTTGGGTTCGAATGTGAGCTCTTCCCGCGCTTTGAAAATGCACACCACATTGACCTCCATCCACACACTGGGAATGTGGACTAGGTTCAGACAGCATGAGAAAAAAAAATCTGACAAGAGTTACATACGCTATGAGAGTGGCGGAGAGTCTTACTAGAGTCTTACGAGAGGTTTTTTTTCCAGTCCACAAGAGCTTAACTCTCAAGAGTTAGTTGTTACAACAGATACATTATGAGACTGGCGGAGAGTCTTCCTAGAGTTTTATGAGAGGTGTTTTTTTCAGTCCACAAAAGCTTAACGCTCACTATGGGAAGTAATTGGCCTTCACTTGGCCTGTGAATCATTTTTCATTTCTTTTTCTAAAAGACTTGAACATCAAATAGATCAATAACTCGAAAAATATCAAACAAAAATTTTTCAGATAGTTCATCGTGATATATGTACATATCCCCAAAAAATGAAAAACATCCCAAAAATTATTTTTTTTTCTGTCTCAAAAAAATGACATTTCCATTCCAACTTTGGAGGATAGATATGTCATCATTTCAAATGAATTATCCCCAAAAGAATTTGTAAAATCAAATAAAAAAAAAATTATCAAAAAATCATATTTTGATTTAGAATGAAGTATGAAAAATGCTATATTCACAAGTCCCCTTGCGTGCGTGATCACAACCCTGCACGAACATATACGTTTGATTTTCAGAGTTTTGATAAGCTTTCACAGCTCATACACACATACATCATTGAAAACATTTTTCATTTTTTTTACATTTCTTTTCTTTTTATCAGCCAAATTTGCGCATTTCGCAGTCGAATTTTCGGAGGAATCTTACGAATTATCCCCCAAATTTGTGGGATATGTCATATGAAATATTTTTTTTTTTTTTTTGGAGATATGGAATTTTGGGGGATATGTTTCGGGCATAACTCACTAGGGGGTAATTCATAGAGCCCCTGAAGACTCCATTTATCATACTTGTCACTTTGAACATTATAATGACAGATGCAACAAGCAGCAAAACTTCCACCTATAACTTCCGAATTGAGCTATCGCAAGTACGTGTCGCTGCTCAGCCTGTTGACGAATCTTTGACTTTTTGGATGAACCTTCATCGTCAATATGACAAGCTTCGGCTCCGCCCCCATAGACATATCGTCGAGTGTCCTCAACGCCGTTTTTGACAGCATTTTAGCCCATTTTCTTATAGATGATGATCTGCGTTTTGATATTAAATATAGTACATACTTGATTATATGCCAGAGAATATTAGAAAAATGCGAACAAAGTGCCGGATGCTTCACTAGTCAAATGCCATGCACAAATAAAAAACCACTACCTAAGTATGTATACCTAATATTTCTGCATGTCCAAAATACACTACACTAATCAGGGAAGTGTACCAAACACTGACTAGCCTTTCTCCTATCAATATTCGTAGTTTTTTCGTTATCATTTATCTGCAGGCTTGTTTATCTCTCGCACATGCATCTAAAATCATGTTTCCATACCTCCATACATATATGCTCGAGCGCTGCGCCGCGCCGCACCCATTCACATCTAAGACTTTATTTGAAAGTAGTCAAGAAAAAAAAACAAGAAAAAAATTAAAAAGTCATAATCCAAAAACTACTTTTACTTTCTTCCTCAAATCTCGACATGGTCACTACGAGCGGAAAATGCACACAGAAAAAAAAACCAAACAGCGCAACTACGTGATATTAAAAACAGACATCGGTCGTCGTTTTACTCACGTTTTACGTAACATTTTCTTAAATCTCTTTTGCGAAACTTTTAACATTTTCCATTGAAAACTGGGTCAAATTTCCAGTCAAAGTAGCAGTCAGAGCCACAAGCGCAATAGCGTACATAGATTAGCTGAAAACATCATAATGTCGAGGCACGGCAACAACTACAACCGATTTCGAATTTTCAGTAAGTACCCTAAGTAAATGTGCTGTAACATATGAGATGTAGAGAACAGTACCACTAACTAACTATAGCAGAGCCTCGTTTGATGGAGTCTACATCGGAAGGGGCTCGGCATACGCTCTTTATGGCGACACGATGGCTGTAACATTACAACATCTCTTGCACATACATATTTAACCCACACTCTATTTGCCCGAGTCGGTCGGTCTTGCAGTCGACGGTGGAGCAGCTCTTGAAATCTCAGTCAGCAAGAAAGGAAAAAGCACAAAACCTCCAAGACAAGAAGTCGTCCATCACCCAAGACGAAGACATTGTGAACGACTGTGACTCTCAAAACGCAATCTCCATCCGTGGTCGCGATTCAATTCACTTTCATTCACGGCAACTTGGCACAGATTGCGTCATCACTTTCATTGGTTATCAAATTATTCGCTTCGCGCGACGATGATGATGTCTGCCTAAAGACAACATTACAGCAACAGTATCCACTCTTTTGCGTCCAAATGTTGTGGACCCGATTCGATCATGATCCGCAATGGCCATATTGCCATAGTGTATCCAAACAACTATTCCATATTTCTCCTCCGGTGGATTACTCAATTGCCCTAACCCCTTGTGGGGCATAGCGCGTCAACTGTTCCATGTGGCCCAGTTGACGTTTCGTTGGCATAAATTGGTTTCAGAGATGCAGTTGCCAGCATACACCTCCTGCACATCCATGGCCACGAACGTTGTCGTGGACGGGATTCGAACCCGAAACGCCGGTAGTCAAACATGAGACTGATGCCTCAACACACTGCGCTACCGGTCGTGGTGGTGGATTAGACTAGATTAGATATTTGAATGTACGAGTATGTCGACCGTTTGAGCAACTTCTCATGGCTTCGAAAGAAAAGTAAAAGTTTTTTTTTCCGAAAGAAAATCTCACAACAGACAGTGTCGACTAAATGCAGAGTAATCGTGAGCCACCACCTCTCTTCATAGGCCACCACGATCAATGGATCGTCTAATGCTGGTAGTGCTGGATTTGAATTTCAGGCGCCTGCAAATGTTTCCATATTAAGTCCAATACCATACTCGCTCTGCTTCTGTTTCGAAATAAAAAGCAAAAAAAAAAAAGTTTTTCCTTTCACAAAGTCGAAAAGCGGAAACCCATCTCACCTGGTGGAGAAGAGGCGATCGATATACGAGTAGCCTGTGAACCAGAGCTTCCACACTGTTGTATCATGTGCTGTGAAGCTAAAAAGATTGGCAAAGTGTTTCTATTAAAAGTGTATATACTGCTAACGAAAAAAAAAGGAAGTACTGCTACGACGCGGCACTCGATCTAGTACTTTGCTGGTGCACTGAAGTTGGCCTGAGTTCCCTTCACTCGAAGAAGAAATTTAAGCTAAACCCTGTCAGCCGTGGCGGAACGGTACTTCAGTTCTCCACTGAAGTCAAATGCTTAGGCATTTTGTTGGACTGACGCCTTAATTGGAGCAATCACGTCGAGGCTGTTATCAGTAAGGCCACTCGCATCATGTGGGGTTGCAGGTCTCTGTTTGGCAAAACTTGGAGACTCACCCCGAAAATGGTCGAGTGGCTATATTTGATGGTCGTACGTCCAGTTGTGACTTACGCGGCGCTAGTTTGGTGGCCCAAAACGAATCAGCGTTGCACCATACAGCTTTGTAGTAAGTTACAGCGCCTTGCATGCCTTGGTATGGCAGGATCCATCCGTACTTGTCCGACATCAGCTATTGAGGCGATTATTGGACTTACTCCACTGCATATTTTCATACAAGAATCTGCGGCTCTGAGCGCTCCTAGAATGCGTCTAACATACGATGGCTATGTGTCCAATCATGGAGACATGAGCATTCTGGAGCGGATCCCTGGCATACAGATCTGCTCGAGTTCTGATTATACGACTCCGGAAATATGTTTTGGTAGAAAATTCTCGGTCTCCATCCCCACTCGCGGGGAATGGGACATTGGTATTCTTGGCTCTGTCTCCCGGTGTACCATGTGGTTTACCGATGGATCTAAAACGGAGCTGGGAATAGGTGCTGGAGTTTATGGACTGGACACCAGGATCTCAATTGCTATGGGCGTTTCATCATCATCATCGTGGCGCGACAGCCCGACGTCGGGCCTTGGCCGCCTGGATCATTGTCAACCAATTATCTCGGTCACGTGACCGCGTCCTCCAATTTTGGGAGCCCAGCAGCTGCGCGGCGTCCACACCTACTGAGCTCTCCCAACGAGATCTCGGTCGTCCTCGCAGTCTCGCTCCGTCGACTCGTTCTGCATTCATTACTCTCTTAGGCATGCGATCATCGTCCATTCTTTGTACATGCCCTGCCCATTGAAGTCGTTGTAGTTTGACGATTTTCGAGACTTGCAGCTCATCGTACATTTCATACAACTCATGGTTGTACCGGATGCGCCATCCATATCGATCGCAAACAGCCCCGAAAATTCGCCGTAGAACCTTACGTTCGAAAGTATCTAGCATGTTTTCGGAGGCTTGAGTTAGGGTCCATGCTTCGCAGCCATAGCATAGCACTGGTCGTATAATGGTTTTGTACACGCGGAGCTTCGTGTTTCTGTGCACATGTTTCGATTTCATTATGGGGAGAACCGAGAAAAAAGTCTTATTAGCTAACTGTATCCGTCGTTTGATTTCGTCAGTTTCGTTGGCGTCCCTTGACAGGTTGCAACCCAGGTAAATGAAGTTGTTCACGAACTCGATGTTGAGGTCCCCCACATTGATGCTCGGTTGTGCAGGTGTCCTTGTCACCGATTGCATCATTATTTTAGTTTTACCCTCGTTAATACGTAATCCAACTTCCTTTGCAGCGGTATCGAGCGTATGCAGAAGTTCTTCTGCGTCAGCCAATCTTCGGGACATGATGTTGATGTCGTCGGCGTACGCTGCTAATTGTGTCGACTTGATGAGTAGCGTAGCTATGGGCGTTTGGCCTAGTGTTTTCAGCCTGAGCCAGAGACATTCTGGACAAAAAACTTAAAGGCGCTAGCATCGGTATGTGCACTGATAGTCAGGCAGCCATTAAGGCTCTTTCTTGACATAGTTTCCCATCAAAATTAGTGAAAGGGTGTTTTTATACCCTTCAGTGACTCACAAACACCAATCGGGTTACTTTATGCTGGGTACCTGGCCATTAGATGCCGATGAACTTGCTTGACAAGGTTCTTCGGATAAACTTTTTGATCCTTACTGTGGTCTGAGTTGGGCGAAAACAAGGTCACTAGTGAGGGAGTGGTCTGCCAAGGAAAGACTACGTCACTGGCATTATCTTCCAGGACTGCGGCAGTCCAAAGATCTTATAAAACCCTACGGTCTCGAAGAAACCAGCCGCCTGGGTAGAGCGGACCTGAGACTAATCGTGAGTTACCTCACGGGGCACCACTGGGTGAGATATCACCTCAAAAAAAAATGGGTCCACTGATACGGAGTGCAGACTTTGCCTGGAGGACACAGAGTCCACTAAACATCTTCTCTGCGAATGTCCGGCGGTAGCCCGTTCCAGGTTCTTGTTTCTTGGAGACTCCATCGTGAGCTCAGCGGTCGTAAGGAGCACCCCTACAAAGGATCTACTAGCCTTCATTAGGCTGATTGAGGGTCTTTTGGATTAATTAAGGCTATGGCACAATAGATCTCATGGTCGCAGTGCCCACCCTTGGTTATCTTAGCCTGTCCTTTGTTATTATTATTATCACACCTAGGTGTCAAAGACCTATTTTTTTCGCAACTATCGATTTTCTAGCTTTTGCTTCTGCCCATTCACTAAAAAGGTTTCGAAGCACCGCGTGTACATATGGACAGACACATTTAACTAAGGTAAAAAGATAAAGACAAAATAATGCAGAAGATTTTGAAAGCACATTGTCGTAGAGCTAGGTAATGCAGAGGAAGTCTAATTGCCACAGGTCTATCGTATCACTGGAGCACACATAATTGTATCAATATGAACACTTACTAGTTGCACTGCAATTCTTTGAAACCAGTGCGAGAGAGCATAAACCATGCACCAAACCATCATAGATATTGGTATAATATATGTATGAAGTATGATATTGCATAATTTTTGACAAACGGCAAATGATTTTTCGCGCAATTTTAATCCGTTCGTGTATCTTGCGGCCTGATTTTTCCACTTGCCGGGCATGTGCTGCGTTGTATAGTATTTGTGTACATAGTTGTCAAGTATGTATTTTTGACGTTTTGCATCTACCAGACCGATCAGATCACACTTACAAATCATTCACTTTGCAACCAAGACGATGCACATAGCAGATTCATACGCGAAGTGGTTGATGAATATGTTGTGAGATCGTGCGTAGCTTTCAATTAGATCAACAGCATGTTTGCGATATATCTCGAGAGAAGAAAATGTTGTCCGTCGGACAAATCGTAGATATGTCCACAGAATAATGGGTAATGAGGCCAAAATTTATGTTACTGTAGCGATCTTGCGTCAACTTAAGTGTTGATTGACTTCCTTCGTATATCACTGGATTGACAAACACTATAATGACTTTCCACTTGGAGTTAAGGTTGTCCGATAGGACAAAGTTGGTTATTTTTACATGCGGGTATACATTTTGTACTTACGATTCAGTTTTAAAGAAAGTTATTCCTTTACCTGAAAATAGAAAAAATAAAAACGTTAAATATGAGTCTTTGTATAGGGATAGAGCGAAATAACTATAACTACCTATATACTATATTAATACTACAGAAGGCAAAAAAAAACCAGACCGAAGCTCCGCTCATTCAGAAGAATCATGATCATTCTCAAAATCAACTAACTAACCCACACTACAAATATTTGTAGAATTTTTCAAGTCGCTAGCTTCATTCTATCAAAAGTTATCGCTTACTTGAAGTCTCACTTGTAGGGGAGGTAGAGGTTTCTTTTGTCGGATCTTGCGCATTTTCAATATAAATCAAAGATCCTTCGAACCGACAGACAGACATAGCTAAATCGAATCAGGAGGTGACCCTGATAATTTATAGCCTTTTGCCTTCCAAATAACGATATTCCGAACCAAATTAAAAAAATAATAAAAATAATGAAAAGTAAAATATTAATATTATTATTTACTGGAAGACGGGTTAATGTAGCTCTTGTCCAGCCTTTGCGGATGGAAGGACCATCATCATATCCACATATTTTGTGCAATCATTGGATCAGGCTGAATTGACTCCTTGGAGAATTAAATCGGCCAGGCTATGGTTACGAGCTACATCACTTAGAACTTGACGAACATATCCCTTTACTTTAGAGAATACCTTCTGAATTGGATTATTATTATATTAGGTTGGTGCAGATGAAATGTCGGATTCAGTAGTAAATTTTTGAACAGCTGTAAGTTTTTATAAATATAATTTTATTAATCGAAATAGGTACCAGCGGATGCGAAACACTTTTCCCAACGAGATACAAGCGCATTTATTCCTGTTTCGTAGAAGTCCGAGTTTCTGGTTCGAAGAAACTCCTCAAAGGCATTTTTGACAGCTGCTTCATTGTTAAACTATTTCCTGTCAAAAAGTGATCCAAACGTTTAAAGAAATGGTAATCTGTTGGCGAGAGGTCTGGTGAATATGGCGGGTGAGGAAGAGTCTCATAGCGCAACTCGTTCAATTTTTGGATCGTTGTTCTCGATACAAGAGGTCGTGCGTTGTCATGAAGCATCATAACTCCATCCCTGTTGACTAGCCTAGGTCGTTGAATTGTCAATTTCTGATGCATTTCGTCCAGTTAAGCGCAGTATTTCTCAGCATTGATGGTTTCGCCAGGTTGCAGGAACAAATAGTGGATAAATCCAGCTACAGACCACCAAACAGTCACCATTATTTTCTTTGGATGAAGGCTTGGTTTCGGCATGTGTCTTGGAGCCTCATCGGCATCTAGCCATTGTATAGTATCCACTTTTCATCGCAGGTCACAATTCGGTTCAAGAACGGTTCGTTTCTGTTGCGGGAGAGAAGAGAATTAAAAATCTTCATTCGACACGCCATGTTTTGCTCGGTAAGAGCATGCGGAACCCTCTTGCCAAGGTTTTTCAATTTTCCAAGTTGTTGCAAGTGGCGGCAACTTGTCGAATGATGCACGCCCAATCGCAAAATCCCTTATGGTTTGGCGGGGGTCAGACTACACTAATGCACGCAGCTCGTCGTTATCGATCGATGGTCCTGGGTTTCCATGTGGCTCATTTCGAAGGTTCAAATCCCCGGATCGAAATTTTTCGAACCACCGCTGAGTGGTTCGTTCGTTAACCGTATCAGGTCCAAATGCCCTGTTGATATTCCTCGTTGCTTCCGTTGCGTTGTGCTCTAGATTAAATTCATAAAGGAAAAGTAGCCGTTTTTGACTCGTTTCCATGTTATTTTTCTCAAACTCTCCAAACTCGTAGTATGTTGATCTCTATCAAAAAAAAATTCCCACAGTTCGTAAAGAGCTTTAAGCTTTCTAGTACATTGCACGAATGTGACCGAAATTGAAGTATAAAAGTGTTGATAGAGCTTCTCGTGAGAATGTTATCATGGAACTGATTTTATTCTCGAGAATCGTTTAAATTGCAATGAGAATTAATTATGAACATTTTCGGTTCTCATGCATTCTCATAGGAATTATTCTCATCATTGTGTAAATGGATAGCGTTGGAGTATTCTCATGATCGTAGCTATTTTTACGATCAAAATTTATTCATACGGATACCAACTTGTTCGCGAAAACAACTATGCTCACAAATGCCACACAGTGTAGCGAATGTGTGAAAAAGTGGACAAAAACCAATATCTCGAGAACGGGTGAAGCGACTTTAATGAAATTTGGTAGACATATTAAATGGTTAGTATCTATAGTTATGTGAAAATTGAAAATAGTTTCGATAACATATTTCACAGATTAGTGTGGCAAATGTTAGAAGAAGAGAGGAGTTAAATTAATATCTTAAGAGCATCTTAAGAGCGGGTGAACCGAATTTAATGAAACTTAGTACACATAATAAACAGTTGTTTGTCTTAAGGACTGTATCGCTAGACGCGGCAATGCGTCGATGGCAGGCTACGAAAAGCGTAAAAGCAATTACAGTTTTATAGTGATCGTGTGGATACGTTTTGCTAGGCACAATGATGATTGAGCACGGCAGCGTCTACGATATGTGGCTCTGCAATGTAGTTTTTTTTGTATGTACATAAGGTGAATATATGCATGAGGCCAATGCACTATACTACTATGGATGGCATTTTAACTCCTTTGATGAAAAAAACAACATTCTTGGCTGTGAAATGACGAACAGAATCAGACAAGTATTTCCCTATGAAAACAGCACTGCCATTCTGGGGTGGGCAGCCCCAATATTTTTGAGTTCAGATTCGGAGTCGGCAACCCCCAAATGCCCTTTAGTGCGAGCCAGCCAGTTGGAACGAGTATTTCCCCATGAAAACAATGTTGCCATTCTGGCTTGGGCAACCCCATTTTTTCTACTTCAGATTCGGAATCAGCTCTAAAGTTTGAAGCGATTAACAGGGCCAATTTCAGAAGGATAAATGGTAAAACATACGTTTCCACAAGGCCGTTGCTAAAAAAGGTAACACATCATGCATATCCTGTAACGATTGCCGTAGAAGCAGCGATAAGGAGGAAAAGGAGATGTGTTTTAATCTTCTCTGCTCACGTCCTACTCCAGTAAGAAGGTGAAAGACATTTTTTGAATCCTACTTCTTCACTGAAGTGGATAACCATGCTGGGAAACTCGTTTTATAGGAAGTTCTGTCTAGTTCAATGGTTAGGATTGTTGGATGATGCGTCCCTGGTGGTAATAGAACGAACCCTATTGCAGTCCATGCCCTTCGTGGTTTTGTAGGTTCATCATTACACTTCACTCCAATGAGGAATACGTCCGCGGTTTCAATAGACGCATGCCTCTTTAAGACCGAAAGTTTATTAAATGTGTTATCTTCAGATAACCAACAAAGTCGGACCCCCTCATCCGAAATACTCGTAATCCATATATACACTTATGTCTTCAACTAAAAGTGTCCATCGAAAAATAGACGAAATAAGCCATGCATGGACAATATCGGTTTCAAACCGAAATAAGGTGAAAAAAATGAAAATAGCCATGCAGTGTCCATGGTAGAAATGTCAAATCGACAATAGTGTGGGTTGCCGCCCTTGCACCCAGAGCGAGCAAAGCGAACGTTCTTATTTGTGCGATACTGAGGGTTGTGATCCCTTAAGCGCGGAGCAAGCGTAGCAAGCGGGGCCAACAAAAGAGACTTTGCACCCAGAGCGTTCATGTTTGACCGATACTGAGGTTTGAGATCCGTTAAGCGCGGAGCCCACACAAGAGATTTTTGCACCCAGAGCGAGCGCAACGAGTGTTCATGTTCGTGTGATACTGAGGGTTGGGATCCCTTAAGCTTGGAGCAAGCGGAGCCAACATAAGAGACTGTTGCACCCAGAGCGAGCGAAGCGAGAGTTCATGTTTGTGTGATTCTGAGGGCTGTGATCCCTTAAACGCGAAGCCAGCGTTGCGAGCGGAACCCATATAAGTTACTATTGATTCACATCCCTCAGTATCGCACAAAATGTGCATAGACAATTTCAGTTTGAAATGAGCTGCGATCACTCCGCTCCTAAAGGGTTGAGACCGCCAGCACATAGCTCGCTTGACTCGCTCCATGCAGAACAGCATCTTTTTCCTCTTAGCATATTTGTGTACAACATTTTTTTCTTGTCAATGCACAATTTCGATTTCCAATCGAAATTACGTTTGCGAAGTAAAGCCTCGATGGGCCTCTTATTTTGAAGAGCTTCTAAACCGACCATCTAACATCCCCACACGGGAGGCTCTCGACGATATTGTTGATCTAGGCCCACCCATTCAACCCCCGACAGTAGAGGAAGTTGATCTCGCGTTGCGGTCACTAAAACGAAATAAAGCGCCGGGCGCTGACGAGATCCCAGCTGAATTGCTAAGATTCGGTGGAACGAGTCTAGTTGATGCCATACATCAATTACTCCTGCGAGTATGGGAGAACGAGGAGATCCGAGACGATTGGCGCAGAAGCATCATCTGTCCAATTCATAAAAAGGGAGATAAACTGCGGTGTGAAAATTACAGGGGCATCTCACTATTTTGTACGTCCTATAAAATTTTGACGAAAATTCTGGAAAATAGAATAAAACCGTACGCAGAACGAGTCATTGGCGAATATCAAAGCGGTTTCAGACCTGGTCGCTCCACAACCGATCAGCTCTTCTCAGTCAAACTGATACTCCAGAGGTGCTGGGAATACAACGTAAACGTATACCAAATCTTTGTCGACTTCAAGCAGGCATACGACAGTATCGATCGTGGAGTACTGTACAACATCATGCTGCAATTTGGTATACCAGCAAAATTAGTGCGACTGACAAAGATGACGATGACCAACTCCGTCTCACAAGTCAGGATCCAGAATAGACTTACTGATCTATTTGAAACACGCACTGGTTTGAAACAGGGCGATGGACTGGCACCGACGCTCTTCAACCTAGCACTGGAATACGTTATTCGGGCCATGAATATGGACAACAGCAAGACGCTACTCATCAAGTCGACACAATTAGCAGCGTACGCCGACGACATCAACATCATGTCCTGAAGATTGGCTGACGCAGAAGAACTTCTGCATACGCTCGATACCGCTGCAAAGGAAGTTGGATTAAGTATTAACGAGGGTAAAACTAAAATAATGATGCAATCGGTGACAAGGACACCTGCACAACCGAGCATCAATGTGGGGGACCTCAACATCGAGTTCGTGAACAACTTCATTTACCTGGGTTGCAAGCTGTCAAGAGACGCCAACGAAACTGACGAAATCAAGCGACGGATACAGTTAGCTAATAAGACTTTTTTCTCGGTTCTCCCCATAATGAAATCGAAATATGTGCACAGAAACACGAAGCTCCGCGTGTACAAAACCATTATGCGACCAGTGCTATGCTATGGCTGCGAAGCATGGACCCTAACTCAAGCCTCCGAAAAAATGCTAGACACTTTCGAACGTAAGGTTCTACGGCGAATTTTCGGGGCTGTTTGTGATCGAGATGGATGGCGCATCCGGTACAACCATGAGTTGTATGAAATGTACGATGAGCTGCAAGTCTTGAAAATCGTCAAACTACAACGACTTCAATGGGCAGGGCATGTACAAAGAATGGACGATGATCGCATGCCTAAGAGAGTAATGAATGCAGAACGGGTCGACGGAGCGAGACTACGAGGACGACCGAGATCTCGTTGGGAGAGCTCAGTAGGTGTGGACGCCGCGCAGCTGCTGGGCTCCCAAAATTGGAGGACGCGGTCACGTGACCGAGATAATTGGAGGACAATGATCCAGGCGGCCAAGGCCCGACGTCGGGCTGTCGCGCCACGATGATGATGATGAAGTAAAGCGAAAAAAGCCACTAAATTAACTTCCGTTTTTAAACGAAATTGAATATTGAGTCTGAAGCGAAAGTGACCATGTATGGCCACTTCATAGTTCATTAATGGCTAATTTCCAAATGGCTAATTTCATGGTGCCGGTTTATATGACGCTTCATCCTATTACCTCATGTCCACTGAAACACCGATAACTGGGTCGACCCGTAGCTCAGCGCGTAGAGGCGTCGGTCTCATGTCTGACTACGATCGTTACGGGTTCAAGTCCCGTCCACGGCGTTCGTCGCCATCGATGTTTGTGTTGTCTTCCCCCTGTGGCGCAGGGCGTAATAATAAGCCACAATATCTCCCGACTTGTCGAAGGTAGGCGGCCTAATGGGAGCAGGAGGTGTATGCTGGCAACGTGCATCGTCCAAAACTGGCTCATACCACCGAAACATCAGCTAGCCGCATGGAATAGTCAACGCGCTATGCTCAACTAGGGGTTCGGGCAAATGAATAGTATCAAAGAGAGAGAATTAAAAACTAGGGTATAAAAACGTGGCGTCCCGGATTGCTTTTGACGTCCATGTGCACCGGCTCTAAGACCTTTTCAATCTGGACAGCTTAACTTTAATGATCGCCACAGACGATCGAACCAAACGATTCGACCAGCGACCAACACGCAACCCCGTCAACTTGATGGAACGTGCCAGTAAAAATTCACCTCATTTCCACCGATCTATTGAAGTTGACGCGGTTCGGCGGTGGTGGCGAACCATTTGTTTCGAAGTCTGTGCCTTTTAACACTCATTTTATCTTCAACAATCTATCAAAATTCCATTAATATACATATCTGAGATGCTTCAATTGACGTTTTCGAAATTCAATCGTAATACAAAACGAAAACCCATGAGCGCCGTAGGGAATGTATAAGTTGTAGCCAACAACAACAATTTTGATAAACAAGCAATATAAAAGGTATACGAGTATGTATGTAGTTTCACCTTGAGACAGTATCTTAAAAAAACACGTTGATCGAATATGATATAGATAATGTAGGTATTATGTGGAGCACCATAAAAATTTTATAACGATGTTTTTTCGAGCATAGTTTTTTGGCTGCACCTTATACGTTCACCCACTACTGAAAACACAAAAAAAAGGAATTATTGTCGTTCGTTCAAGTTGTAATGTGTAGTAGTTTTCTACTGCATATTTTCTGCCAAAGTCGATTTTTAATTGTGTCAATAATCTGCGCACTTTATACTTTGTGTCATTAATAATAGTCAGTTCGATAAATACTGTCTAAAAAGCATTTCAGTTAGCACCTGTAATGGAACTTTCTCAGGACGACAAAAACTGCGCACTCAAAACACAATGGACTGGCGAGGCAAGAGGGTTACTGCCAAGATTCTTTGTGCGACAAGTGGATGACGTCTTGACCATTGTCAGCAAAAAGGAGGGGAACGAAATGTTCTCCAACTTGAATACGGTACACTGGAATATAAAGTTTACAATGGAGACGTAGGAACTTGTAGATCATCAGTAGCAGAGGCCTACCATAATCCAATTCGACATCTTTAGGAAACCAACTCACACACAAAGAACGATCCCATCGAATTCCAACCATTTGTACTCCCAGAAGATAGTTCCGTTCCACTCGATGATCCACCGATTTTCACCGCCCCACCAAGCACGGACGGACGTATCGAAAGGGAGACGCTCAATTCCCATTTTTCACGCATATGCGCATGTTTCTAATTTTTGAAGAATAAAAGTGGAGTGTACCATTGCCAGTCTAGTCGCGCTCGGTAGCCGTGATCGTTTGGTCACCACTCTACGATACTAGTCTAGAGATCAAATCTCGGCGCGATCAAAAACTGCCTGTGAGTACTAATAGAACTCTCACAGTGCTCCGAGCTTGTCAGTATAAAAGACGACGCGGATAGGAGGTGCATGCGATGGGGGGGAGCACATGAGGAACGCAAAAACACAACACCTAAACGCAAGGTACCACTTTGGACTGGCATATCGTGAGAGTCGATTTTTGAAAAACCACTTCATTTTTTATTCAGTTCAAAATGAGTTATGGTATCGAGCTGGGGACAAACTGCGGTTTAGGTTTACTTAAAAATTTTAAAATGCGGTCGCCTTCTATCTCCTTTTAAACTGCAATGGAATTTCACTAGAAAAACATTGAAGCGATATCCCTAGCCTCCGGACAGGCGACTCGGAAGAAGTCTTTGCGTCACCGGACCAAGCCACCAAGTCCGACAACATTGCCATGATCTTTAACTGATCTCTCAGATATGAGTGTCCAGTCAGGAGACCACAGATGATTCTAACCTTGTACCAGTTTAACTTTAGCAATTCTGTCGATCTGCTGTGCGAGTAGTCTGAGATGAACTTAGCCTGCCTCAGCCCTGAGAGATTGTCCCAATGGACAGCGGCCTCACTGCGTTCGAAATTTCTGATGAGGTTCTTAATAATGCAGGTTGATATCCCGCTAAAGGGTTCTGGTTCGTTGAAGCTGTTCTGACCAAATCGTCCGCGCCGCCTATTCGTTGCCATTGATGCCGGCATAACCAGCGACGGGTTGGTGGACATCCGAAGATGCCCGCAGGGACGGAGCCTAAGGTAGCATAGTGACCGTGAAGATGCCATGCCATTTGGCGAAGAAAAAGGCCCCTCAACGAGCTTGCTTGCTGTAGCCCAGTTTGAGAGACGTGGATGGGCGATAAGGATTTAATGGTTGACAAACGGATCAGATGCCTTCGAGTTCGCATCGGGGTCCGGGTATAATGGGACCCTCGGCCTCTGGTTTCGTACCACCGACAGATCTCTACTCATCAGGTGATGCCTTCGATCTGCCGGTGGAAGCAGCGCGACCATGCCAGAATATGATTCATTACAACCCAGAGTGGGTTTAAAAACCTGATGATTGGGGCCCACAACGCCCGCCCCGGGAGCCATCCGTGAACCACTTCATGGTGTGAAGGGGAAGATTGGCATATTTCGCCTACCAGTGCTCTTGGCTCCACATTGTGGCATTGAAAAGTTGGTCGCATGATATTTATTTCACAAAACGATCAGATGGTATTCCTATATTGTCAATAAGCCAACTGAGTTGTACTGGATTTAGCTCTACATTAGCGCCATATGCTACCAGTCTCGCGATTGCCATTTTGGCTTCAGCCTTTATATGAATGTAATGTAGGTCGAGCAGTACATCAAGAGCGCTAGATGGACAAGAGCGAATAGCCCCTGTCACCATTAGGTATGAACTTTGCATAAGATGGTCTTACCAGCAACAGTAACTGCTCTTTTCCACCCGACTACTGCACCGTATTCTAATATAGGTCTGACAATAGCTTTGTAAATCCAGAAGGCTATAGAGGGTTTGATTTCCCACGTTTAACTTATATATTTTTTACATATCCACAAGGCCTTAGTGGCTCTGTCGACCACCACCCTGAGATCTTCCTACCAGAGAAGTTTATTGTCGAGGGTGATACCCAGATATTTGATGTGATTTCCCATGAATAAGGGAGAGTTGAACATTTTGGGGCGTCTGATGTGCCTGAGGTTTTTTCTTCTAAAGAATGGAATTGACAATGGATCATTACACCATTCTTGTACAATTTAGAGACCTGCTTCAAGGATGTTTCGTAAAACCGCCTCAAACTTTCCTTTAGTCAATGTCATCACTCATCAACAAGTCATAGCCCTGCGTCGAGAGATTCCTCAGCCATCAACCACTATGCACTATAGAAGAGGAGCCAGGACTCCTCCCTGTGGGCAACCTCGGGTGACATTAGTAAGGAGGAAGACGCTTCAATATTAGTGATGAGCCTTCTGGAGTAAAGCCAGTTTGTTGGAGTGCACTCTTTTCCTTCTGTGATTTGTCGGCTATGAATGATGTGTTGTCGAAAGCCCCTTCTAGAACAAGGAAAGCTGAAAGAGCCGTTTCTTTAGCCTCTTTTGTCGCCTCGATCTCCCTCACCAGGAAGTGGAGAGAGGACTATGAAGATTTTCCTGCTTGGTAGGCAAATTGTCTTTCGTATAGGAGGAGATTTTATCGAATATGCTCAACCAAGATTTCCTCCATCGATTTCAACATGAAGGAGGTAAGACTGATGAGTCTGTATGATTTAGGGTCATCATCCTCTACCTTTTGCTACCTTCAGATCGCAGTTTTCTTCGTAGTAGGCTGTGATGGCGTTGGTAACATTAGTAGTAAGGCTATCCGAGCTTTGCCAGTTCTAGACCGGCCTATCAATCATTGCTAACCTCTCATGAAAAAATATCGCTTCTGGCGCCGACATGAAAATTTCGTCATATTCACATGAAAATTGCAGTGGCGTTAACCACAAGTCTCCACCGGCTCTAAAGGTCGCCACATACCACGTCCAACTCAATAGAAAGAAAATCTTATTTCCACCGCTCTATAATATTTGATGGTTCGATGGAAGTTCGGTCGTGGTTCTGCATGAGCACGTGTGGCGACCTTAAGAAGCCCCACTTTTTGTTTCAAAAGTCACTGCATCAGAGGACTTAATAGCCTCTACCGGTATTCTGCGGGGAACTCATTCAGGTCACTTATTGCTGATACCTCGGATTATGAGTGAAGTTACTTTGTCTCTGCTCTCCTCCTCTTCCTTTACATTATCCTTGCACTATATATTCATTTTTACTATAAAATACATCGACAACTATTGGTTATACCAATAGTTGTCGAGATGATACTAGATACATATAACGATTTCGAAGTAGTATACTCAATTGCCCTAACCCCTTATGGGCATAGCGCGTCAACTGTTCCATGTGGCCCAGTTGACGTTTCGTTGGCATAAACTGGTTTCGGAGAATGCAGTTGCCAGCATGCACCCCCTGCACATCCATGGCCACGAACGTCGTCGTGGACGAGATTCGAACCCGAAACGCCGGTAGTCAAACAAGAGACTGATGCCTCAACACACTGCGCTACCGGTCGCCCCCAATCCCTTGCCCGAATCGTGAAGTATTGAATTATGCATAAAATGTGGTTTAACAAAAATTAAGTAATACAGAAGCCTATGCAATAGTTTCCTCATTTGGCTGCGTATCATTTAAAATTACTGTGCTATCTTATACTACCTTCCGCTGTATACTAACGTGTTTACAAGTTCAGTCCAAATTGTTGCCGGCGTTCCACATTTCGCTAATATGCACCCAACTATTTATGTACGTGCGATCTTGGCTGCAATGACAAAGTTGCATAATTGCAAAAATATTGAAACCTTCGATGAAGCAACATGGCAAGTAACAAGCATCGTTTTCAAAGATACGACCGTAGCATAGCTACAGCTAAACATGTTGAGGGCAAGCAAGATGGCTCTTACACAAGGCGAATTTATGCTCACGATTGAGCTCCATCGTTTTAATTGTAGCGCACGATTGCGCATATGTTGTACTGCTCAACGCTCGTATTTCCCGCGCACTAAACTTTTGGAAGAAGCGTATGGTGCGGTGGTACATTCTACCGATTACTCACTGAACGTTTTTTAAGTGAATGGCAACGGACGACTGCAGCATTCACACAACGAATTGGGGACTGGGGGCAACATAAACTTCAGCCACTCTAGTGTTGGCGCTCTCATTTTCAAGAAGTTGCAGTAGTGGCACAGCTATATCTGAATGCGCCACTTAATTACTGTATAAGTTGCCGCGGGCTATCGGAAGTGTGCTGCAGTGTTGAGGTTTCGAGTAAGTGTGGCGTATGTGTTACTATTGCTAGTATGTATTAGCATTGCGCTTATGAGCTGTATTTGGATGCTGGACTCGGCAAGTCGATAAGGCGTACGATGCAAGAAAACCCGAAAAGCTTAGTGCGCTTCATGCTATTCCGCTAGATTAGGAAACAGTGTCGTAACCACAGAATGCAATCCGACTCTAGAAAATGAGTCCTCCTCTCACATACCCTTTGAGTAATCTGGTTAAATTCTGACATCAAAAATATCAGGGGATAATCCATGCAGTACATCATCTTTAAGGCCTGTTTTCCGCTGCAAGCGGCTAACGTACTCCGACTGCGGGATCATAGAAGTGGCTTGAGAGCAGTCTGTCCCGTCACACCCTGCTTATTGTTGTAGAAGTGTCGCTTTCCATGGGCGGTTTTTCTAGGCCGCAGTTGGCGATATTCCTATGTATTTTGTATAGTTGCGTAAATCGCCAACTGCGGCCTAGAAAAACGGCCCATGGAAAGCGGCACTAAGAAAAATCGAGTGAGAGCTTAACTACGAGTAAAACGTTGACAGAAATCTTAAAGGTTAGGTAAGATGTGCTGCTTTGAGAGCAAGGCGCACAAAAACCACCACTGGGTTCGTTGTGATACCCTCTAGATACAGCATACCTAAGCCTATTTCAATTGTTAAACCAGCCGGAGCTGGCAAAGCGATGAAGACGACCGACACTAACTACAATAAAATATCTGTAGGTCGTCCAGATCGACAAAAAAAGTAGGACCCAAGGATGTCCCTCCTACGTTCCGCCAAAGCCGGGCAAGTGCACTGAAGTTGATGCCCCACCACATTTCTCAAATGCTCAGCATCAACATCTCGTAGTATTGGATGGGATCCAGCTTAGGCCATAATTGCCTAGTTGCATGACATGTGGATCCACTACTCCATCTGGCGCTGGCTCTATCATACGCCAAATTCTGGGTAACCATTTTGTAAGCTGCTACAGGCATCCCTGTTCTACGCCAGCACTCCCTAATCTCGTTAGTCGTTCCGCGCCAGAGCCAGTTCGTGATGAAGTAAGGTTCGTAGCCAACATTACAGATAAGGAGGTTTGTACTCAGCACTGTAGCTGAAAAACTCATCACCTCTTTTAATCGTGTCGAAGCTACCCTATACTACATGGTGTGCGTTACAATCAGACCCGAGAATGACTCCAATTTTCTGTGAAGTGCCTGCATTAAACGCGTTTTTCAAGGTGGTCGTTAAGATGTCGCCATCATGTGGTAAGTACGATGATATTAGCCAGTATCGCCGCTTTGCAAACTCTAGGCTTCCAACCACACAGTCCCCGTCGCTGAAGGGCCTTACCATGCATGCATTTAGGGTCTTTTTTTAACAAGAATACAAGATCAGGGTTTACCCTGATCCTTAACGTAAAAAGTATTATTGCTAGGAGACCTTAGTCCCATAGATTGTCCATTATGTAGTATCATGATTCATGAACAATCCATAAAGCAATGTCTTCTCCCTCCTGGGCTAGACAAAGAAGAAGGGCACCGAGGTGTCCTCCAAGTTTGTGCAGTGGGACTCGAGCGATAAGCAGTCGTCCTCAAAAACACAAAGCGTTGGGATTTCGTCAGGGTTTTCTAAGCACTTATCCTCCTCCATTGGAGTCGATGCAGGAGCTGTTTTAAGAGCATTTTTAGTATCACCCTTATAAACATTTAGTTTTAATTTAAAAAAGCCGTAGGCTATAACTCCGCTCCATTCAGTAAGATGCTCTACGGATTCAGCATTTATAACAAATACCACAGATCGAGAGTTATCAATCGGCTCATCCAGCTTAACAATCTTCCAGTCATAAGCTGGAAGCTGAGTTGCTGGTGCGGATGCGAAACAAAATTTTCTCTTTATTATCTGCGACGGTAGCCAGGCGCGAGGGTATCTCACTCCTCGATATGACCTCTAGTTTTCTGCCTGGACAGAGTTCGCCTGCCTTGCTGATGGCAATACGGAAGAGAGTTGCCGAGCACTTATTAGTTTAATCCTTCCCTAGTGCCAGACAGCCTCGATCTTCACACGCCGGAGGTGGCCCTGGATTTTCCTCCATCACGCTACGGACGGTGAGGGTTAGACTGGCCACGACCTTCCAGCGTGATGCTCCCATCCGTTACGGCTTTACGTTAGCCGGCTCAGTCCGCGGGTCCCGTTCGCCGCAGCGAATATAAACCGTCAATTGGAAAGCCAGCCTTTAGCATCCCCCCAAAGCAATAACAGCTAAATTGCATGCATTCCTATGGCCCACCTTAGTTCTAGTGCCGCCATACACTTTGTGTAATTTACATAGTTCTGTTTACGTGTGGCTTTGTTGGACTTGGACGAAGTTGGGTTGCTCCATCGAAACTCACTAAAGATACAAAGATACACGGGAGACGATTGGAGGGCCAGCGGCTCAGCTTATCGCAACTACACTTGGTCGCTTGCCAGCCCGATTGTTTTGTGAACTGAAACTGAAATTACTTTCACTAACCCAATTTCAGGGCACCACTTTGTTTTCATATGCGAGCACGAACGACGAGCACCGCCAGCCACACCGTACTACATAGTGCGGCGAGGCAGGCCCATTCGCATTACGATATTTAATTCATTGGCGCAGTTTATTTTTAAACTCCTTTCGATTTTACAAGTTGTAATTTTTGCTCTGCTTTTTTCTCGCGGCTTTGCATTCATAGTGCTGCGAGGAAGCTAATTTAAGGTATTGGTCGTATTTATAGAAATGTTTTTAATGGAACGCAGTAATTTGGCGTTGTTTGAAGGGCGAAGGCCGATTGATGAAATTGTTTTGGCATGTTCTAGTTTATAGGTTTGAGCAAAAATTAGAAGAAAGTTTACATGTAAGAGTGATTCGGTTTTGATGGACTCTCCCGTTTTTTAAAAATACTAAAGTGTGAAGTGCGTATAACTCCTTTCTAATATTACTGAATTGAAAATTGCTCAATCTTACCAAAAATTCCAATAAAATGCAATGCGATTTTCTATACGCCATTATTTTCCATTTAATTTGAAACTACAATGTAATCGCGTTGCCCCATCAAACTGAAATTCTGAAATAAAAACGAAAGTAACCAGTAAACGAACCGAAACTTTCCCAAAACCCTCAAATTGTATGTACGAGTAGTTTGTACCCCGGTTTGCATATATATACACATACCTTGACTTTTGACACACAGGCCTTGCAAACGATTGAGCAAACCGAGAATTTGTTAATTACACGCTTCAGTTTAATTACGCGGTCAGCTATGCTGACACAAGTACTACATCTACAAGTAAAACCAACCCACGGTTAGTTAATTTACGATTTCACGGCGGTTTTTGTGTTTTCAAACAATTGATACCATGCCATACCGCACCGCCTCATCAACAACTAAATGGCCCAAAATGCACTCAATTCATGTGAATTTAAGTTTTTGATCCAAACTCACATCCTTTAGCGTAGATCGGGGATTGTTGGCAAAGGGCATAATTCTTCAAATTGGGTCAGGCAAACAGAATACAAAGTACATGAACTCTCTACGTAAAATGTTACCATTCTTTCATGAGGAAATGGCAAACTATCAATTAAACGCAACGCGACGCTCTAACAATTCGCCTGGCCTGAGGCCTTTAACTTATTGTTGCGTCGAAATTGTTGCGTCGAAATTGTTGCTGTTTTTTTTTTGTATTTCGGCAATGATGATGATGATGGCGGTGGATCACTTTCACTAAGTCGTCATGCCATTGTTACACGGTTGAATTTGAACTCTCCGTACATATTCTTCTTAGTCGAGTACATCGAGGAAAAAGTATTTTTGGTAACTATCTGACGCGATTACGTGGATTATTTAGAAACTTCCGACCTCAGTGTCGGGGGACAGAGAGCAGAGATGAAACGGGTCTATCTATGGATGAGTCTTATGAAAATAATTAACAATTATACACGTTGCGGAATCAGATTTAGTGGTGATTGTTAAGAGTTTAGTTGAGATAGTTCGGGGGGAAATAGAAAGTTTTTTTTTTAGGATTATAGTATAACTAGATATTAAATAGTATTTAGCATGTACCTTGTAAGGAATTCTGAGTCGCTTTCTTACTGCTTGATACTTTCCAAATGTGGCGCTCTAGAAGTGTCCAGTGTGGTACTAGACTTCTTACAAATTAACGTCTTCAAACATAGGTGTACAACTTTGCTTCCGCCATTTTCCGACAGAAGGCTGCATCGGTGAGGGCTGGTCAAAATACGTAGTTCAAAAGTGTCACAAAGTGAGTTTGGACGTCTGTGAACGTATCGACATCCCCGCATTAGTAAAAGTTGTTCGCATTTTTAATAAGATTCGCGTTTAAAAATGTCTGTTTTCGAGCCAAGTTCTCGTCATTTGTGGGAAGTTTTGATCTTCTGCTTCCATTTGAAAATGAAACCGGAAAATAGAGGGCTACGCCCGCAATCCGAGGGTTTTGTAGTGTCCCAATCCAATAGGAGATGAACTGTCCGACTCTTGGAGATGCTTAACCATTCATGTTAGGACGATATTGCAAATTGCAGGCTTGCGTAAAAAATATTGAAAATAAATTGTTTGAATAATTATAGAAAGTAGAGTCAGCGACCAGTATACCTCCCCCTCCCCCCCCCTTTTCCTCCTCTCCCAACAATCTTTATCCTTTCAGAAATATTTAAATCCAATTCACTTTGTAGTCCGGATGGCGCAACGGTTAGCACGTTTGCCTTCAACGCACTGGGCCCCGGTTCGATTCCGGGGATTTACGTGTCGGATTATGAGCCCACTCAGCTGTTAAATGAGTACCCATTATGGGGTAAATAACTCGGTTGAGCGTGTTGCTGATCACACACCTCTGCACAAAAACCGTCACGATCTAGAAAATGAGATGATGCTAACTCATCTCGAGGCCGTGGTTCAAATTGGACTGTTGCGCCAGTTATTTATTTAATTCACTTTATGAAAAGCAATAAACAATATTCAAGTATGCAGTACTCGTAGTATTAGTACGTAGCAGAGGCCGGTTATGTGCATTTTCTGTATGGATGGTGTCAAAATGTCAAAATTTAAATGAATGTATCATACTATTATTAAATATTATGTGATTGTAATGAAACTTAGAGATATTATTGCCTATGATGTCGGTTATCATTGGCCATCAATATTTCTGACCTCGGGTGTGCTTAAGGGGTGCAGGAATGTGCTAACTGCAACTATAGAAATGTAATATTATTAACCTTTCCAGATGATTCTTCAAAATTCTATTATTTTTAGTTTTCCACGCTAGTAAAATGCCGCTTTTCTGTAAATTTTCATATTTCTAAGTATAACGATGCAAGGGGGGGCGGGGGGGACAAACTCGGATCACATATTTTCCCTTCTCTCTCTTTTCTCCTTTCTTCAAATTTGAAGAAAATTCTAAAAATGGAATGTACTTGACGGTACCTTTCTTACGATACCCCACTTGCCTATGCCAAAGGAAAAAAAAAAATTGACCTTCATTTCCCCTCTATGGGGACCACACTCCTTAAAGTTGACGCATCGCTTTCTCCGGCGAATTATAGTCATTCTACACATTCCTACGAAATTTCATGTATGTAGCTTCAGCCGTTCTTGAGATATTCTATGCAAAGACGGACAGACAGACATTTGACCGATTTCATAAGGGTCTTGTTTTTACTACAAAACCCTAAAAACTGCAACTGAGGCTCATCGAATGCTCTCAGATACTTACGGTAAGGTTGCTCTGAGTGAGAGAACATATCGTGAGTGGTTTCAACGTTTTAAAAGTGGCGATTTCAATGTCGAGGAAAAGCATGGTGGTGGGACAGAAAAAAATTTTCAAAGACGACGAATTGGAAGCACTGCTCGATAAAGATTCATGCCAAACGCAAGAAGAATTAGCTGAATCACTGGAAGTGACTCAGCAAGCCGTCTCGAAACGCCTCAAGGCCATGGGCATGATTCAGAAACAAAGAAATTGGTTTCCGTACGAGTTAAAACCGAGAGATATTGAACGGCGATTATTTGCATGCAAACAACTGCTTCGAAGGCAGAATCGGAAGCGATCTCTACATCGCATTGTAACCGGCGACGAAAAATGGATCGTCTGTTACGAAAATCCCAATGGCAGAAAATCATGGGGAATGCCCGGACATGCCTTAACGTCGACGGCAAAACCGAATATTCACGGCGCCAAGGTTATGCCTTGCATTTGGTGGGACCAGCTCGGTGTGATATACTACGAGCTATTTAAACCAAATGAATTTCATTCGGTTTCATTCAATGAAACTATCACAGAAGATCGGTACCGAAAGCAATTGATGCGTTTAAGTCGAGCATTAAAGGAAAAACGACCACAGTACCAAGAGAGACACGACAAAGTCATCCTCCAGCATGACAATGCTCGGCCACACGTCGCAAAAGTGCTCAAGACATACTTGGAAACCCTGAAATGGAAAATCTTGCCCCACCCGCCGTACTCCCCAGACATCGCTCCTTCCGACTACCATCTGTTTCGTTCCATGGCGCACGGCCTGGCTGATCTGAATTTTCGTTCGTACGAGGAAGTCGAAAAATGGATCCAATCATGAATCGGTCCTTTTTCCGAGATGGAATCCGAAAATTGCCGGAGAGATGGGCGAAAGTTGTCGCTAGCGATGGACAGTACTTTGAATAATACGTCTGTAAGTACTTTTTGACAATTAAGCTTTTAATTCCAGGAAAAACGGCGGAAGCAAAGTTGCAATTTTTAATGGAAGGAAGCTAACTCGGTTTACTAAGCCCACAATCGGCGTGATCTTTTTAGCAAGGGGGTCTATATGCTGATCCCATTTTAATTTATCATCATCCATTATAACTCCTAGATATTTCATTTGATTAACGCGGACTTTTTCATCATTTCTGATAAGGAGTTCTAAATCTATTGGCATTTTATTTCTTTGATAAAAAATCATGTAGTTTGTCTTTGATGCATTTAACTTGCAGCCTGTTATGTAGTAGCCAATCTATTTTTTTCAGGGGGGATTTGTAGATCGTGTTTTGTGGAGAGGTGTGTGGTCAGCATCAGCAACAAGCTCAACCGAGTTATTTCCCCCAAAATAACTGGGCTTAAAGTCCAACATGTAAATCCCCTGTTTTGTATCGTTCGATTCCTACTGAATGCAGTAGTTCAGGATCGCCGAATGCAGGCTGTACTTGTACGACTATACTTCCACATAAAATACATACGAATAGTGCTCCGTTATGATAGTTCTTTGCTCACAATCGCAAAACTCACAGCTTTAGGCATTCGTTTCCAAGTGTGAAACTATTTTTGCCATGCATTCACGGTACGTTCGTACTGCCAAAATCGAAAATATATTGTACTTCGAATAAATCATCTTGTAGATTTTCGCCTTAGGCAATAGAAGCATAACGTGTTGTATCATGAAGTACAATTTTTGTGGAGTTTTTCACAAATGATTTTTCCGGTGATAATTCATGTGAAATATCCCCCAAAGTTTAAAGTGGGGAGATTTGTCATTATTTTGGGGAAAATTAATTTTTATGAAGTGATTTGCCATTTTTTTGTGAAGCGATGTGTCACGTTGAACAATTCCCCCAAAAATGGGTGCTCCTGTCATTTTTCACTCGGCGGGTATTATTCATTGGGGGATAGTTCGCGAAGCCAGTGTACATAAATAGGATAGTTAGTCATCCATACGATTTATTCTGAAAGCATATTACTCACGAACGTTGCTATTAAGTGGACATTACCTGAAAGGAAAAAAAAATGTCTTACATGAAATATTCGATTATACATACATATGTTAATAAAAAAGGACATTGAAATTAAAACTACCAGGGGTATTTATATCATTATTATTATTATTATTATTATATTCTGGGGGATAGCCGAAGCAGACCACTAACGTTTGGGTCCCTTTTCGCTCCCTCCCTGTCATCAGTGGCTTCCAGATGTCGACTGATAATTGTCGACCTCTTTCTTCATCACTGAGTCCCGTGTTATTACTAGCATTTGTTTAAGGCTGAGTTCACTCATGGCTTCCACACTTATCGTGTGCTTGCCTGTGATCCTCAACCTCGTGCTAGCCAGTGCTGGACATTAGCACACAATGTGTGCTGCCGTCTCGGCCTCCTCCAGGCATAGCCTGCAAACGTCATCTTCCCCCATTTTCATCTTGGCCAGATGATGAGCCTTAAAATGACCATGCCCTGTGAGCAAGGCAGTTATCCAGCTTAGGGTACTCCGTTTATAACTGACTACCTTTCTCGCTTTCCTGCCTAAAGGGCTGGTCATTGCATTCCGAGCTTGTTTGCAAGTGATTATCTCCTGCCATCTTTGTTGATGCATGGAGTCCATCCACTCCCCAACCTTCGCTCCAATCATGCCGTTCCCCAGAGCAACTCTGGGTTCTGGGCCAATGAAAGTTGCCGCAGATCCCTGTTTTGCTAGGGCATTCGCCGCCTCATTTCCTGTTGTACCTATGTGTCCTTTTACCCACATCAGCGTAACGTATTTATATCAAGTTAGCATCATCTCATTTACAGCATCTTGACGGTGCGTTTTGTGCAGAGGTGTGTGTGCATCAGCAACACGCTCAACCGAATTATTTACCCCAAATGGGTTTTTATTTAACAGCTGAGTGGGATCATAGTCCGACACGTAAATCCCCTTTTTATCGAAAACTACTGCATTCAGTGAAAGTCGAAGCGAGGCCCAGTGCATAGAAGGCGAACGTGCTAACCGTTGCGCCATCCGGACTACAGAGCAGCATACAAAACTCTAAGAATCCCAATATTGATTTAGTTGTTTTCGTTTCTGAAACTACCAAAAAAGAGAAGATATGACCTCATTTCTATGCAATTCTCTTCACCTAAACAGACGTAATCCACCACCTATTGCAGTTTTTCACCCATTAATTGATCATTAAAGTCGCAACGAAACCAAACTTAAAAGTTAAATCATTCAAGAACTTACTATTTCTATAAGTATGTACCTTTTATAAATCAATCACTTCTTCCACAGAGATTTTGATGCACAATCACGACAAAAGATATTCTATAAAGCCATCAATTCATCTGAACCGCAAGCAAATATCAACTCAATGACTTCATTGCAAAACATTTTAAATATTGCGCAAATTACCTATGCAACACACAAGTCCACTCTACCAATAGACTCCTCAAATAGGCCTGAACAAAAAGAATCTTCTCCCATAAAGCCCCCTCAAAAGAGAGATCCAAGATCTAACACCCCAAGCTCGGCTTAAAACTCGTCGTGAATATCTCTCTCAAGAAAGCGGCAGTGCACCTGAGGAATATAGTAGTATATCTACCGGGCTAGATCGTCTTTAAGGAAGCGCCTGAGCACGGAAAAAGGGGTTCGGAAAAAAAGAACGAGTATATCTAAAGGAAAGATCAGAGAAAAAAACAGCTAGTGAATAAACAATTATATTGAAACTATTAAAAATGTGCATGAAGAAAAAAAAAGTTAAAAACATAAAGCAGAGAAGATAAATGAATGCATAAAAAACGAACTTAACAAGAGACGAAAAAGACTAAACAAATCGCGACGACTGACTTAAGCTTGTGGATTCTTGTAATCCAACTACAAATTTCAAGGCTGCGGTTGTAAAAAATCGCCAGCTAAGCGCTCTCACAACAACATTACTAACTACTCGTACTCGTATATCGTAAGAAAACAAAAAAGATAGTCGTCAAGTGACGACGATAAATGTGAATAAAATGCGGCGGTCTGAGATTTTAGTAATGTAGCGAGTGAATGGATAGTATGTACATATATTGCGATTTAAAGCGCTAGATTTGAGAGCTCAAGTATGCGCCTGTGAAGTTGAAGTTTATATTTGAAAGTTCGCTCTTTACTAACTGGGCAGTACCAGATAATCAACTATCTCAAGTGGTACTTATCATTTCGTGTTACTTAGACAACTATGTTGCAAAATGCATTAATTATGTTTAGGCGTGCTAGTTTTCATACAACTGGATTTCTACAGCAATAGCTTGACAGAATTTGACCGTATTTTTGACGTTATTGATGATTTTTTGACAAATTCACTTGCAGGTTGCAGCCCGTCTGCCACTTCGATCCACTTGAATTCTTTTCTGACAATACCGATTGACTTGAGCGCTTGAGCAAGTCCCGCCTAAGAATCTACATGCACGTCATGTGATTGTACTAAAAAATAACAATGTTATATTGTTTTATAAATTGGCGCCCAACGTGAGACTCCCTATATATTGCCAGCATTCAGATGCAACTACCGCCATAAATTTTGACATGACATGACTGTTGTTTCCCTCTGAGGTAGTGATGGGCATTATCGATAGTTTTTACTATCGATAGTTATTCGATAGTTTAAATAACTAGTAGAAACTATCGATAGTTTCGAACACTAGTAACTAGTAAAAATTGCCCATGGTTTGAAAAACTAGTAACTTGCAAAAACTATCGACAGTTTAAGAAACTATTAACTAGTAGAAAACTATCGAATAACTACTATCGGACAAAAGTTCCGATAGTCCCTATATGTAGTTTTGATAGCCCGAACGAATTCAAGCAAAATTCGGCTGACGATGCATACATTTCTTGCGTGAATGAATGAATATGATTGCATATAAGTACATGTGTAGGAAGATGCGATGTTAAGAAAAAAAGGACATGTTTGGCAATGACGTGAGGCCAGATGGCCAGATATCATAAGGACTGGTAGGGGTGATGTGGCGGATGTACTGAACTACTGTTGATGGCATTGTGAGTCATCTGATTAGAGAAAAACAACATTTTTTCATGGATATCTAGGCATGAAAGGTAACATATGACTGGGAGTCGTGAAGCAAATGCACTAGACTATCGTTGATCTCATTTTGAGTCCTTTGGTCAGGAAAAAGGGAATTCTTGGCATAGACTTGATATCTAGGCAAAATGGGTATCATATGATGACAAGGGGTCGTGAGGCGAATACACTAGACAATTGTTGATGGCATTTTGAGTTCTTTGATCAGGAAGAAAGGGCATTTTAGGCATTGAAGTTATATCCAGACAACATGGGTATCATATGATTGGGGTTATTGAGGAGAATGCACTGAACTACTGCTAATGACAGTCCTTTCGTCAGAAAAAGGGCATTCTTGGCATTGAAGTGATATCTAGGCGGAACGGGTATCATATGACTGAGGTTGTTGAGGCGAATCCACTACTAGACTACTGCTGAGGGCATTTTGATTTCTTTGAACAGAAAAAAAACCATACATCCCAGCTAGCATGTACCAAAATGCTACGACCTCTTAAACGAATATGAACGATGTATTTCTAAAACGATTTAGCGTCTATGCATTTTCCATTGGAGTAGGAAGCCGTTTCCGTTATAGGCAAAGCCTGGATGAATAGTTAGCATTAGACCCTTTCAATGGCTAAGATCAGAAAAACGATTAATTTTCTATATTCGAATACTCAGGGGTTGAAATCCTGAACGCAGGCAATACCAACGTCTCCTCAACATAAATGTTTCACTGACGTAGAGGTATGTTCCGCATACTGCAGTGCACAAGATTACATCTTTGTTTCTCACTGGATCGGGATCAGTCTCGCATCAGTTCGTCTTGGCAGGAAATCGCCCAATGCCATAATCTGTCTATTATAGTGTGTACTTGTCAACCTTCTGACTTCTGCATGAACATCAACAACCATTCAACTTTGCATACAGGATGGCCTTCACCACGAACCACATGACACAAATATAAAAATTTCAACAGCCATTCATCTGAACATTCTGTTCAAAATAATGAAATGAATTGCTGGAACGCAGGGGAAATAACGAAAATAGCAGCCACCGATGTAATATTTTCACAAAATTTACTATTTAACTAAATTAAGCACTTGAAACTGAACCAAAATCCAAAATTTCAACTTTCAAATCTGAACACAAAAGTTATAATGATACTCATTCCCATTTCGGCTATCTTTCATTTTTTATTAGTTCACCATAAATACTTTGACTTGGTCCCACTAACAAACGTTGGGACAGAATGCAATCATCTTGACTCCACAAGAAAGGCATATTCTTTTAGTGTTTTTAATTATAGCGCTAGGAAAGTTTTTCATGAAAAGAAGCCCCATATTTGTCAGAGCTATCAGTTTGAAACCAGCTTTCATATACCTATAATATTATACCCATCTTGCCTAGAAGTCACTTTAATGATTTCCCTGACCAAAAGACTCAAAATGGCATTAACAGTAGTCTAGTGTATTCGCCTCATGACTCCAAGTCAAATGATGCACATACATCTCGCCTAGATATCACTTCAATGCCAAAAATATCCTTTTTTCCTAATCAAAGGACTCAAAATGCCATCAACAGTAGTCTACCTACCTTCGTCTCAACAACGCCAGTCATATGATACCCATCTTGCGTAGACATCACTTCATTACTATTACCCTGACGTTTCATTCATTCGACTAAACTTTTCCTCCAGAACAAACTATCTGGCTATCAAATAAACTTTTAATTCAAAGCGCACTATCGGGTTATCGAAACTATCTACCGATATACCCGGTTATTATTCGAATAGCTATCGACCGATAGTCCCGATAGTTTCGATAGTTATTCGAATACACAAGACACGCCCGACTCCGCGCTCACTCGACACACACGGCACCCCGACACGCTGGCTCTACCGTGGAAATCATCGTCACGCCTGCCGAGCTGTCACGCGCCTCACCGTGGCCCTCATTGCCACGCCATCACATTGTCGCGTGCCACCGCAACTCAACTCTCATCGCTGCGTCATCGAATTGTCACGTGCCGCCGTGGCCCTCATTCCCATACCACTGAGCAGTCTCATACGTCACACCTGCCACCTTCGGAGCTGTCATCGCTCCTCAACGAAGTGACACCCAGCGCCAAGCAACGCCCTCGCACCAACCAACACCTAGCCTTCCTCACGCAACAGACCCTAACCGGCAACCATTCAGCGCATAGCTCGCCTCTCAGCAATTTTGACGTAGATCATCGACAGCCTCGATTGGACGATGTGTCGACCGCCATTGTGCCTCGTCAGTCCATGCAACCAAGTAGCCCCCTAACCCTTGCAGCACACTCACGGCCTCCCAACCACATCGAGCCGCCGTACCCCGCAGCCCACTCAAGGCAGCATGAACCACTGGACCGAACCGCCCAATCATCTGCAAATGTAAACTCTAGAATTGGCATGCCAGATGATATGCACTCCAGGCTACAGACTGTGTCATCCAGCTCAGCAAGCCGCAGGCACAGCCTGCTAACGGCACACTCAGCCGCAGCGTACTAACGGCACATGCAGCCGCAGCAAATCACACACTCAACTGCAGTCCCCTCCACGACGCGCTGCCATGGTTGTTTCGCCGCTCTCATCAGCTCGGATTCGGAACATTGCCTCGTTCGGCAATTTTCGATTTTCAGCGTGTAGCTTATAAATTCAATCTGAAATAAACTAGTCGCGTTTATTTCTATGATTTCAACGAAAACCATGTTTACAATCAGAAAAATGTGGAATCCAATTGTGTGGAATGAGGCGAAAACAAGTGAAGTGCATGTTGATAACGTGCATCGAGACTGCGAGACTGGCTTATCCTTATGCCAAGGAAACGTCAGCTAAGTTACATGGAATAGTTTACGCACCATGTCCCACTAGGGGCTAAGGCAAACGAATAATGAGTAGGCGAAAACAGAGTGGAACGAACGCACTGCTAGGGCCATCCGCTAGATGTAGCCTAAATCGAACGGGACGAAAAGAAAGCTTTATATTCCATCTAGATCAGGATCTAACCAGGGCAGAACGCTAACCCATATAGGTGCAGGCTGTTGTTGTAGAGCGTGTTATGTCTGTATAAAATAAGTTTCGCAAAAGAACGCGCCTTATATAAATATTTATGAGTTGTCTTATATTACTGACAATTATTATCCTGATCTCAATATTTATAAAGAAGGAATAACAATATCAAATATATATATATAACAATATTAATGACCAAACATATTTTGCAAGGCTGGCAACAATGTGAAAACCTATCTAATCAGCCCAAAACCCAAAACGACTAATAGTTCCCTTTCGATTTCAATCGCAATTTTATATCCACATAATACCATCGCAAATTGCCCGCGCACTGAACAAATAAACAAAATTACGATTTTTATATAACCCAATCTTATCAGACCCAATATGGATAGATAACCATAAGAAAGTTGAACTGATTTTCCCCCCGAACTTTCAAGAAAGAATTTACAAAAAGAACGCCCAAAGTGTACAGATATAAAATACAATTTGATTCCTTCAATAACCTTTGAAAATATTATTGAACTGTTTTTCAAGGAAATTAACAAAATCGACCCGGGCAAGAGAAAAAAGACTACTTGGGAATTTAATAATAAAAATTAGAAACAACAAACAAATATCGTATTTATAAGAGTAGAATCGGATAAGCCTATCATTTATAATGGTGGCAATTTGCAATCGAAATTATCTCTTCATTTATTTTTAATCAGGGTCCCCGAAATAGCCGTAGTGTGAAAATTATCTTTTCAATTGTCGGGGAGAAATTGTTGGGTTGATTGGAAATTTTTCATCGAAAGTACATACGGTTACAATCATTTTATACAACTTGGCGCCAATTGAAATTTTTGATTTAAAGATATGGACGAATACGAGTTAGGGTTGCCGTATCGATTTTGCGTAGGCGATGTTTTTAAACATCAGATGCGTTTTCTTTACGTATCTATCGAGGGTAGGATAGGATAAAGAAGAAGCATTACAGAAACAATAAGTCGCTTGTTGTTTGTGTAAAGCGTGTTTGTTACCCTACACCACACTCGATAGATACGCAAAAGATCGCGCCTATCGTTGCTTTTTCGCCTATTTCTAATATTAGGTGTGTTTCTTGAACATCTATCCGATACAGGTTAGGGTATCTTCATGCGTTATAACAACAACTAAGCCCTGTACGGGCCAGTGGGGTGGCTAACCTGCACTTGATAGATTGTACACTTGTACCAGTAAAACCGCGCCTATAAGTATGCTTGCCGTTAATATGACAATTGGTGCAAAGTTCCGTTGACAGTTCATTCAATTTCCACATTTTATATTTCCTCGACACTACTATCTAATATTTAGGCGGTCATAATTGCTTGTTGCTACGGTCAATTTTGAAAGCCAATCGGACAACTCTGATTGGCATGACATGACATTTAAGAGGTTAACCTGGATGGCTGCCCTCGATAGTTTTTTTGCTCCACGAGTTAACTTACCCTAACCAGTTGTTAAAAAAAACGCACCTACTGATTTTTATTGGCTCCCCGTATTGAAAACTCACTATAAAATAAATGCGTTCCATAAACTACTCTAAAGAGCTTTGAGCTTAAAGCTTTTTAGTGAAGGTGCATATTACAGTAAAAGAATTTAGGAACGTCATATCTGTGAGACTTCCACCGACGTAACTTTTGATTAGCAGAAAACTGACCAAACTGTGATATTACTAAATGAAAATTAGTTCCTATCGATGAAGGTAATTTTGTTTTATTTTTAAGTCTTCTAATTAATGAAAGACTTATAAAAATAAAACAAAATTGCTTTTTATTCTTTTAAATATGTAAGTTAACAGTAGTTTACCCGAAATATTGTATATTCCCGGCACTTTATTCTGAGAGTTATCTGGAAAGGTTTTCAATCGTAAGCTCGTTCAAATTGGAGTTTACTAAAGCTTGTTGTTAATTGCCTTGACCCCTCCAGGGGAATGGGCGCATCAACATCTCTTGCATTCCTATGCCTTGTTGACGTTTTGATAGCATATCTAATTTTCGGACGTGCCGTTCCTGGCATGCACCTCCTGTCCGCGCCTTTATACTGACAAGCTCGGAGCGCCGTGGGAGTTCTATTAGTACCCAAAAGCAGTTTTTTTTGTTCATTCATTCTCTTCATTCTCTGAATGCGTGACCAATGAACACGGCCACCGACCACGTCACTGAAACCTTGATTCAAACACATAACCTTCTCATATTGCGTCTTAATTATTGGTCTTAGCCAAATTTTGAGCGAACATCTCTACGTCGGAATCTTCGATGCGTTTTTGTTGATATATTACGGATAATGGCATCGATTTCTGCTATTTAAAAAAAAAACACCGATGTTTTCAGGTCGATGTTGCAACTTTGGTATGAATATATATTTTCGTTTTGAGAATTCTCATGGCAAGAACCATATTGCGATATGAGTTTTAACAAAATGCTTCATATACTCGTATACATACATACCTGACCTATACCTAGAACCGGGTTACTACAAAATCATATATGTATTTATCAGCAAAGAAATTTCATTTAATTATATTGCACGACTTTGGTCAACGGCTGCCTTTCGTTAATCAGTAATGAATCTTTAATGTCTGATAACAGCGAAAAGGAGACATGTTCGGTAATGATTTGGAACTTTATCTTGGTTACAATATCGGAGGAAAAAAACGTTGGTTATAGATTTCAGAACGGTGTTTCTTATTTATTGTAGGGTATATATCTAACGACAACGGTTTTTGGTGGGCTATAATAACCTTGGATAGCTTAGGGAAGATCGATGAAGATCGTGACACATTACCACGCAGTCGTAGTGCTTATCGTTATATAAACGAATTGCTAGGTAGTAGATAAGTTTAAGCTTACTTCATTGTGAGTGCAATTCACTTAAGGCCCAAATAGACCATACGGTCTGCGCAAAAGGGTTGTTCGACAAGTCGTTGTAGCAGCTACACACGACACAGGCAAAATATCCGCATACCTAATTTTTCAGTTTGTTCTGAGATCACCACAATGTGTCTAGACGGCGATTGCATTGCTGCTGTATCGCTCGTTGCTGCAATAAAACGTGAAAGGAAGAAACGAAAGCTAAAACAAGTGAAAAATTCAACCAAGGGAACCTCTACCTCTCCTACAAATGATACTTCAAATGTGCGATAATTTGCGAAAGAGCTGGCGAATTGAATTGAAATGTCTGCATTATAATCTAGTTGGTGGTAAAAAGGCAGGATCGGACCTAAGAAACGCATGTCTTCCCTACAAATCTTATCTCAAATAAACAGTCTGTGTGGTCTATTTGAGCCTTCAGACTTAAGGCTCAAATCGACCACAAAGACAACTGCGCAAAACAATGCTTGCGCAGACCATTGTGGAGTATATGGTAGACATGGAAGTTAAAAAATTCCAAGGAGATACCGCTTGACGGGGATGAGCAGGGCTTGTTTTTGTCAATCGCACTCTAAAGTAAATTCTAATTCTTTTAATAATTCCGTCTATCCAAGAAGCGCTCTTTTCTTAATATGTACACTCTTTGTAAAAAAAATTGCCTTTTTTGGTTTTGCTTTCGCTTCTCCCTTTTACGTTTTATTGCGGCAGCAAAGGGCCAAATTGATCACACAGACGGTCTGCCTGCACAAAGCAGTGTTTGCCCAGACTATCTGTGCAGTGTGTGATGCTGTTTTTGTGTCTGTGCAGACCGTCTGTGCGCCCAGATCCACAAAGGCAACGAAGTCAAGGCCAAGAGGATATTAGAACGTGCTGGTCTTATTTTAACCTTTCAACCGCCATATTCCATAATGCTTAATCCAATTGAGAAGATATTCTCTAGAGTAAGGGAATATGTACGTCAAGCTCTATAAGATCTAGATGATGTAGCTCGTGAGCACAGCCTTAACCGATTTAGTTCTGCAAGGAGTCAATCCAGCCTCATCCACGGATTGCACAACTATACGTATGTGCTGGATATGATGATGGTCCTTCCATCCGCAGCGGCTGGAGAAGAGCTATATTAACCATTGATTTCTCACCTCTCATTAATATTTTTTATACCCCAAACTTTTAGTATAGGGTATAATATACCCTATACTAAAAGTCTAATATTATTGTTTTTGTCACGACGGAAATATGTAACACCTTAAAGAAGGCTCCGGAGGTATAGCAATGTATGTATATATATAAATGATCAGGGACTAGAGCTAGAGCCTTGAAATTTCGACCAAATGTTGCAAGTATGATTTAGTTGGTTGGTATTGAAAATGGGTATGATTAGGCCAAGAGAACGCCTACCTCCCCTACATATGTAAAATACTTAAATGTAACTATAACTCCCGATTAAATTAACATGAAAAGCTCTAGCTTTGGCAGATTGCTCGTGAGGATAACCTTAAAAAATGAAATCGATCAGTTGGAAACTAACGGTAATTTTCTTACAAAGAGCCCCGTACGACCCTACTTTTCAGGTTTTTTGTCTATAACACTTGAACCAATTGACCTAGACACCTGATTTTTGGCATGTAACCATGAGGTGAGAAGCTGCTTGAGTTTCAGTAAGTTGGGCATAATCAGATCAAAGGAACGCCTACCTCCCCTACAAATTAAAAAAAAAAATTCATTTAATTAACTTTCAATAGAATAACACTAGCGAGTTGAAAATTTGACGGAATGTTGGTAGTAAGATCTAGTTAGTCGGCATAGAAAATGGGCAAGATCCAACCTAAGGGAACCCTACCTCCCCTACAAATGAAACTTCAAATAAGCAATAACTTCTGATAGAATGAAGCCAGCAATTTGAAATTTTGGTCAAATGTTTGAAGTGAGATTTAGTTAGTCGGTTTAAAAGATGAGCCAGATCCGACCCAAGGAACCCCTACCTCCCCTACAAATGAAACTTAAAATAAGAGATAACTTTCGATAAAATGGAGCTAGTGACCTGGGATTTGGGTCAAATGTTTGTATTGAATCCTGGCTAATATTGAAAATACGTAAAATTCTACGAACGAAACCCCTACTTCCCCTACAAATTAAGCTTCAAATAAGCGATAACTTTCGACAAAATGAAGTTGGTGACTTGAAATTTTGGTCAAATGTTTGTACTAGGATGTAGTTGGTTTTTTGTTGAAAATGTATAAGATCCGACAAAGAAAACCTCTACCTCCCCTACATGTGAGACTTCAAATAAGCGATAACTTCCGATAAAATGAACCTAGCGACTTGAAAAATTCGACAAATATTTGTAGTGTGGTTTAGTTAGTTGATTTTGAGAATGGTCAAGATCCTTCTCAATGATCGCCAACCTAAACTGGGCATATAGGAAACTCATTTCTAATGCATGTGGTCGTTGCCAATTGGTATTTCTGGTATCACCACATGTACAAGTCTAGGGAATTGTTCTGTATGTTATTCAATGTTTTAATTTAAACACGGCGTTTAATGCAAAGAATAACAATTTATGATTTATATTAAATTATGTGGTTTTATACACTTAATTACTATACAACTAGATTAAATTATTCTTGGCGAGTTGTACAATATATGACTGCCTCTAAGGAACGGAACAATGAGAATGATTCTGCTAGTTTCCTAATCCAAATGTATCGGTGCAGATTTACAAGTACGGAAGTAGTACATTGAACTAAAATCAAACTTGGTGATGTAAATTAATTGTGTAAACGTACGTTACTTTGTAATTTATAATTCCAAATACAGTGAAAATCGTTTATAGCGGCATCGGATACAACGTCATATCGGTTATTACGTCCGATTTTATGCAGTTATTTGCGCCGCCTAATCATACAATGTTAATAAGTATCGCTTACAACGTTATCGGTTAGTACGACATATCGCTTAGCGTCCATATATTGTAGTCCCTGGAACAAATTATATCGGATACAAAGGCGACTGCCTTTCTAATTTTTGTCATTTTTTTTTTATGGATTGTCGAAATATTCCCATTGCTTGCGGTATTGTTCCTTTCATGGGAAATACCAGACCTTTTCAGATCTGTAATGGACGTGGGGACGGAGCCTAGGGTTGCCATAATTACCGTGGAGTTCGGGCAGTGCCATCTCGGAGAAAAGGCCTATCAACGAGCTAAGCTGCGGCCTAATCTTGCTGTAGCTCAATTCGAGAGACGTGGGTGGGATTTACGCTGCTCGTTACCCCTATCCTTTACGTATTAATAAAAAATGCATAGTCCTGGGGAAGACAACACAAACATGGAAAGCAAAATTGGGGAATAAAAAAATGTAGCGGTAAGGATGGAATGGTTGGCGGACGCTCAATTGCCCTTGCCTTCGGGGCAACCGGTAGCTCAGTGCGTTGAGGAACCAGTCTCATGTCTGGCTACCGGCGTGTCAGGTTTCGAATATCGTCCACAACATCCTTCGATTTGTCGCAGGTAGGCGGCTAAATGATGGAGCAGGAGGTGCATGCTAGCAACTGCATTCTCCGAAACTAGTGTTTGCCCATGAAATGTTAACTAGGGCACATGAAACAGTTGACGCGCTATACCCTATATGGGGTTAGGGCAATTTAGTCGATCAGCAGCAGCACTTCCAGACCAGAATATGGTTCATTACAGATCATTCGCACGTTGAAATAAATCTGGTCTGTTCCAAAGCGAATTTCCACTTGTGTTGTGCTATTGTATGCTGGTAAACCAACTTCAATTTTTGTTCTTGTGTGTGGCCGAATTTTTGAATAATAATGTCACGGAGACAGTTATCAATCGAGAAAAAAGCACACATAATGTAGTGCTTAGCAGCGGGAAAAAAAATCAGGAAATAGAAAAAAAAATCTCGGGGTAAGTCACTCCAAAATTACCTCGATTAACAAGAAACGTTAGACAATTTAGAAGTTGTTCAATGAGGGATGCTCGAGTCAAAAAAGGGCTAGACCCAGCAATCATTCAAGTATCGAGAATGCCCTTAGAGAATACTCCCATAAGCAGGCCGCTGTTGCAAAGTAAAGCTAATGCCTTTGCTCAGATGATGGGGAAGGATGTTGTGATATTCAGCGTAGGGTACAACCCTTTAAAAATCTTCACAACATTGTGTTTCGGAAAGTTTGCGGCGAATCCCAAAGCGCGAACGAAGTGATAGATTCGGAGCTTAAAACCGTTTTTCCCGAAATCATAAAAAGAAATGAAGACGACGCAATCTTCAATACAGACGAGACGGGTATATTTTACAAATTAACTTCTGATCGAACCATGCATTTTATAGGTGAAACTTGCAGCACCAATCCAAAGAGAGGATCACAGTTATGGTTGCTGCAAACATGAGTGGAACAGTTAAACGATGACTTTTGGTGATCGGCAAATATGCAAGACATCATTGTTTTAAGAATGTTAGTAGCTCACTCGTGCTTTACAAAAATAATAAAAATTCATGGATGACGAGAGAATTATTTACTGCCTGGATAACGGACTGGGACAAAGAACTAAAAATCAAAAACAAAAAAATTCTATTGTTCGTTGTACCGCACACGATAACATTTCTTTAAAAGCAATCAAGTTAGTTTTCCTTCCTCAACAACAAACTTTTACATTTTTGAATAGGAAAAAAAATTGCAGCTTATGAAGCATGCACGCCAAACTCAAAAATCAATTAAAGACTATTTCCAAAAAATATAATTTATTTCAGTTTTGTGTATATTTTTTTTAAGTTTTGTGTTATTTTCTTTCAGTTAAATTTGTGATATTTAAATTACATGTGTACCGAATGTGTTAATTTTAATTTGTGATATTTTTACTCATGTGCTGATTAGCTGTCGTTATTTTTGTTTAATATATTTTTATACACATATGAAGTTGTTTCACTTCGTTTCAAGTTAATATCGGGTATAACGTCTATCGGTTAGAACGGCGATTTTTTGATGGTCCCCTCAAGGACGCTATAACCGATTTCCACTGTAATATTATAAAATAGAAATACATTATCTCTTAGATATAGCCGCCACAGGTATATACACTTCGGACTCCAGGCCGACGCAAAGCCTTTTATTGAAGCACCATGTATTTAGAGATTGGCGCCTTCAAAAATGTCAATTTAGGGACCGTTGTATTGAATTAGAATTAAAGCATATTTTTCGCGGCATTGGTTTTCCAATGCTAATGTTCGTGGTCATGGAAGTTTGTGTTGTCTTCCGCCTGTGGTGCAGGGCGTAATAATATGTCGCTGCATCTCCCGGCTTGTCGCAGATAGGCGGCTAAATGGGGGAGAAGGAGGTGCACGCTGGCAACCGCATTCTCATAAACTAGTTTACGCCAACGAAACGTCAACTGGACCACCTGAATCAGTTGACGCGCTACGCCCCACAAGGTGTTAGGGCAACTGAGTAAGGGAATAACAATACTACAATTTTTATAAAATTGGCGGCCAATACTTATTACCGGCATTCACTGATACACGTTTAATTCGTGTATATAACATCATTTTACGTCTCTTTCCATTTGAACTCTCCTCCACGGTTACACGTCAAAAAAAGTCCCCAAAGAAAACATAGTTCAACATTTTTTTGTGAACTTGAGTATTTTTTTTAATAGAAAAAAAATATTTCCATTCGTGTTTTCGCTATCACCAATCTAGATTCAACTCGCTTGTTTATAACTATAAACAAAGATTAATATAGAAACACCCACTCAATCAACATGTTGGATGAACTGGAAAATAGATCATCAGCGCACTTGTAAATACTCGTATAGTTAACATTTCTTTTTTTCTTTTGTGATTTCTTATTTTAGCTTTGTTTACTACACTACGAATTCTTCATTTACAATATCAAATAGTGTCTAGTATTTCTAGCCCAGCAACCAATTTCGTACCATTTGGAAGATAAATTGCCCAGATGACACGATGGCGATTCTTCCATACGGTAAATTCATCGCTTATTTGCCGTTTTGTCAATAATTAGGAATAAATAAGGAATATCCCTTAGGCGAAAGGATCGCAATATGATTTCAATTCGCAAATATATCGCCAAGATGAAATTTCGTCAATTGATCCTCCTACTTTATCTTCTAGGCGATGAATTCACAATAAATACAAAACGACGATTGTGTCATTCTCATTGTTTGTAGTCTAGATAGCGCAACGGTTAGCACTACTGACTTTCAAACATAGGAGCCTGGTTCGAATCCTACAAACATCAGTTGTAAAAAAAGGATGAAATATTAATTATGAGCATCAAAGAATATGTAAGATAAAAAAGAATTATGTTGTAGTTGACTCTCATCGCCAAATTTTTTTTCTACGCGACATTGTGTCAATTCGTCAATTTATCCCCGTCGCGATTCGCTTTCTTGTTGCCGACTCGCTTCGCCAAAGTTGAAAGTTTCGCTTTTGGTAGCTATTTTTTTCTGAAGGGGGTGGTTTGCTGGGACGTAACTATTAATCGAAAAAATCTTGCACATATAAAGCCGGATTCTATGCATATTGTCACCAAGCGGTTCAATGTGTATAAAAAGCTCAAAGTTATTTGAGAACATTTGAGAATTATCGTGACGCAAGCTTTGTGAAGACAGGAGCCAAAGTTGATCACATTAAAACATCCAAATTACTTTCAGACACACGAGGTTTGTGCTTTGAGGAAGGTAAAATCAGCCAATTTCCACGTCTAGTTCCAGAAATGATGAAATCAAGATTTCATGACAATAGGCGCGTTATTTCCATTCTAACAACGATCAAGACCAAAAGTGAAAAGAAAGGCACGGATCATACGACGAGCCAACTCAAACAGCCATCATACAGATGATTCGCTGCGTGGGGATGAATTGCGGACTCAGTAACCAATTCACTTTGAACTCTGATCCAAATATGATCCAATACGAGACCTGGATTATGAACGATCAGTCGTTTTGTATGCGAATGAGCTTTTGATCCAGCGAATAGAACGCAGCTATTAATATGCTTGATGAGCCTCCGTTTTTGTTAACGCAAATCTCAGTTTGACGTCGAGCGTCATTACAACACAGCCTCTTCTCATATGCAATGTCCTTGAATTGCTTTCAAGTTTCACTTAATTTTAATAGCTTTCAGACTCTGTTTCTGTTTCTAGTTCTCCCACATTGACAATACGTTTCTCAAGTTATTTTTGATTGTTTGTTTCATTGCTTTTTTATTCAATGATTTTCCGAAATTTGAATTGCATATATCAAGTATATAATCGTCAACTGCACTTCATCCAACACAATAGGTTTTTTTTCTGTTGAGAGCCCAAGCACGATCTGACCTTGTGAAAATTCTATGCGTGACTTTCATTTGATGAGACATTCTTACCCATCCACTACAAACAACACAGCCATCAGTCATTTTCATTTCCTGGACTCTCAAAGCAAAAACTTTTTTCTTTTTCGTTTTTGGTTTTGTTGCTTTTTCGTATTGTTGTTTCTTGTACATACGAGTACATGATGTTGTGCATATTATATCTTTGCCAGTTTTTTTGTTGTTGCCGCACTAACTATTAGAGCTAAAGCAATGTTACTTTTTTTGTTGTTCCATGCGCGGTGTTTGCTTATACTATTATTAAGTTTTTTTTCCATGCCAATCTCATTCGTTCCAATACTTCCATTCTGGAAGAAGAAGCTTACTGAGTTAGCTACGACAATAAATTGAGTTGGAAGAAATTTACATATCTCAGACGACGATAATAGTAGCGGCGGCGCGGCGCTACTTGTGACAATAACAAACTCCAACCCCAAAGAGAAAAGACAACCAATGACTAATCCCCTAAAAAACCAGCCAGCTTCATGGATGACTTAGTACTTGACTCGTAAAGATACATTATAGAATGCGGTTCAGTTAAGATGGACGAGTAATGTATCTGAGGGGAAAATAATATCTCGTGTAATTAATTCTATCCGTGGAAAAATAGATTAACTGACTCATTGTTTGTGTAATAAATTTTTTTCTTCTTTAATTTATCCATTGGTATACAAACTCGGAAGCAAAGACATGACGATAGGATTTGAATTTGTACATTTTTAAATCGATTCTGGAGGTTCAAATTTTGATTTAATAATAGCCGCGTTTTTTTTTTAATACATATCCATGCAGAGCAGAGCAGGTTAACACCACACATGTACACTAACAATTTGATCTGAGCTGCTCTGGATAGAAGGTTAGTGCAAGACTTCCGCTCCATTAGTATTAAGCTGGTGCAGATGAAATGTCGGATTTTGCAATGACATGAAGATGGCTGCGATTTTTATGTATCAAACTGCCACCAGGCGGCGCTAGTGATATAACATATTGAAGTATAAATACTACTACCTTGGCTTATGAAGTCATTTCGGTTTTGCACTTCATGGTCGACGGTGAAAAAAAAGAAAAGAAAAAGAACATGGAAGCGAGTCAAAAACGCTACTTTTCCTTTACGATTTTAATCTGGAGCACAATGCAACGGAAGCAACAAGGAATATCAACAGGGCAATTGGTGGAAACCTGTTTATAGCTGACTGAAAGTTCTGTGAAGTTGGCACCGTCACATTCGATTTTTTAAATTTAAATTGTGCAGTTCGTTTGCCCATCGTAGGCCCACGTTTGCCCAGAAAAATTATTCGTTAGCCCACCCTTACCAAAAAAGTTTGTAGCAAAATAATTATTTTCAAAATAAAAAAAAAACACGAAATTTTATTTTTCAAAATTGAAAATTTTTCACGCTATTTCGTTTGCCCAACTTTAGCCCAGGATTGTCCACCCAAAATTTTCGTTATCACTTTTTTTATTCAAAAAATAAAAATGTTCATCCCACATTGGGCGCCACGTTATACAACCTCACGGCGATAATATTTAATTTAAATTGCCTAGCCCGTTAGCCCATTATAAGCCCTCGTTTGCCCAGAAAAAAATTTTGTTTCCCCACCTGCAAGAAAAGTCATTCGCAAAATAAATTTTTTAGGTTGGGAATCATAAAGGCTCAATTTACATTGCCGCATGACCCGGATGAGTTACATGCGCAAACTACATCGACGACCAACTCAAAAGTTGATGGTTGTGGCGTAAGAGCATGCGGTTAATCCAGTTCAACCAAAAAAAATTATTTTACGAGTAACTTTTCTTGCAGGTGGACAAACGAAACTTTTTCCCGTGCAAACGAAGTCCTACGATAAGCAAACGAGAAAACCCCAGTTTGCATAAAAAAGTGTCTTTAAAGAGCCAAATTCAGAATTATCATCGTAAAAAAACCTGTTTTGCTAATAACTTTTCTGTAAGGGTAGGCAAACGAAACATTTTCAAGGACAAACGAAAATCCACGATGCGCAAACGTACTGCCCAATTCGCACTACCAAATTATATTTTAAGGAGCCAAATCAAGGAAATAAGTATTCCCAGCCTAAAAAATTTAGTCTGCTAATAACTTTTTTGCAAGGGTGAGCAAACGAAACTTTTTGCTGGGCAAACGATAATCCACGATGGGCAAATGAACTGCCCAGCTTGCACAACCAAATTATCAATTGTGGGATCAAAATTTTTTATTTTTTGAATAAAAAAAATGAAAACGAAAATTTTAGGTGGGCAATCCTGGGCAACGTTGGGCAAACGAAATAGCGAAAAAAATCCCAATTTCAAAGTTTTTTTTTTTCGTTTTGAAAAAAAAAGTATTTTCTTAATAACTTTATTTTGTAAGGGTGGGCAAACGAAAATTTTTCCTGGGCAGACGTGGGCCTACGATGGGCAAACGATCTGCACAATATAAATTAAAAAAATCAAATGTGACGATGCCAACTTCACAGAGGTCTGATTGAAACCTTTTTGTAGCTGACTAAAACCTGCATTTAAAACCTGTTTATAGCTAACTGAAACCAGTTTATAGCTGATTGAAACCTGTTTATAGCTGATTTAAATCTGCTTACAGATGATTTAAACCTGTATAGCTGATTGAAACCTGTATTTAAAACAGTGGTCACAAGTTTGTCCACAACAGACCCTAACGCGCTTTTCCATGTTTATAATAAGGTGTTAATTCATAAACGACAGGTTTCAAACAGGTTTCAATCAGCTATAAATACACTCCATATTTGGAAGACGACAGTTGACACTTTATAATCGAATTCAAGATCGTGACGTTGCGATACAGTGAGGAGCTATGCTTTTGACATGGCACCCCAGTGCACTCCAATTTTTGTACGGAAGCTCTGGTCTAGAATCGGCATATGAAACTACTAATTTAAGTTTCCCCTTAAAATTTGAGTGGCTCTAAACTAAGCCAAAACACACTCCCAGCAAAGACATGCCGCGTTTTCGTCTTTGCTACTCTGATCTGCTCTATAGCTGCTTATCCGGTTCTACTCTGCTCTGTACAAAAAAACGCACCTAATGTAATAACTAATAAAACGTACTTAAATCTCTCAGATATTTACCAAAACATTGAAAATATCTAAACTCCATGAGACAAACCTGCTGATGATCCAAATAGTATCGCTGAAGGTCATCGTCTGGAGCACAAAAACGGAAAAACAAGTTCAGACATCAATTTCGTCTGAACTTTTGCCGAAATTCCTAGACAAAAGATAAAAATCAAGCTGCCGCAAATATTTTAGATGCGTGTAGCTACTACTATGTTCTGTGTACAGTTTGTCTTCCTTCCTTTGCCAAAGTCGAGAAGCTTTTCTTTTGGTCGGCTTATGTGTGCAAACGATGCGAAACGTGCACCTACGTTTCGTATCTTCGTTATCAACAACTCTTTGAACTTTTCCGACTACACAGACTTTCACTTTTCGCTCGTTTTCAGGCTTTATCAGTTGAAAGAAGAACAGTCTATCCCGCCGTATGTTCAGACGCGAGCCTGGAAAATACCATTTTTTCTAATCTTTTCTTTTGATTTGGACTCTTAGAGGATTCTGTTTTGTGAGAACAAAGCCCGGGTACAAAAATGAAGATGGTTCAATGCTGGCCATTACTCTACAGAATGAGAAAACTTTGCTAACAGAAAAAATAAACACAAGATTTTCTTTCTCCAGAAAAGACATGAATATACATATATGAACAAATTAATTAAACATTAAAATAGCCGTGCACATATTTGAACAATTGCGAAATGTGTCAACGAATATGAATATTTTATTTTACAATCAATGATTGTCTTAGCGTCTAGTCTGGTGTACTACTTTCGAATCATTCTCCACTGTATTTTGCGATTCATTTTATTTGGAGAAATTAGAATGTTGTCACAGATGGCACTGTCTTCATTAATACCAGAGTTTAATTAAAATGTATTGTTTACTTTTATTACTTTTTTTTTAATTTACTACATATAGGAATACCCAAAAAGTTATTCTATTAACCCACTCTTTGCTACTGTGTCAAAACCGAAACATAGCTTCGAACTAATAGTAAATCGCCCCCTATAGCAGGTATCGAATGGAAAAGTAATGTCTAGATTCTACATAAAGAGGTTCTTAAAAGTCCAAGTCCGAAGCGTATGTACCCTAGATTTGTCCAGACCTAGTGGTGACACCAAAGCTTCAAATATGCAATAGCTTGATGCAATGAAATTGTGTTTACTATATGGTTAGAGCAGAAGTTAGCCGATGAAGCTACGATGACAGAACATTTGTAGGGAAGGTGGGTACCATTTGAAACGAGTGAGTCCTTTTGACCACAACTATATAGGGGAGAAAGGATCTTGCCCATTCCCAAAATCAACTAACTAACCCACACTACAAACATTTGAATAACATTTCAAGTCGCTAGTTTCCTTCTATGGAAAGTTACCATATATTAGGTATCATTTGTAGGGGAGGTAGGTATTTTTTGGCCGATCAGGCCCATTTTCAAAACCAACCAACTGATTTTTAAAGTGTAACTTTTATAGCGACGACGCATCGATGGGTAGTGAATCGAAAAAATATACTTATTTATTCTGCCACCCAAATCAAAGAAGTGCTCGCGTCGCTGTGATACAAGCTCATATATTTGTATTGTACATAATTTTTAAATTCGCGGGGTAGGAACCACCAGCGGCAACCCGGATACCTAGCAGATAGGCCAAGGGACTCGGGTTGCTATAGGATAGCTATCGTCGTCCCTTGTGCATTGCTCCATTACTCAAAATATATTTCTTCCTATATGATTGAAAGTGACTCAGCGCGTCCCTATTACTTTTGACGTCCATGTGCATCGGCACTTATGATACGGAAGCTTTCGCTGACCATAGTAGTTGTGCCCTCACGAGCCAGCTAGCGAGGTAGGTATTTTTTGGCCGATCAGGCCCATTTTCAAAACCAACCAACTGATTTTTAAAGTGTAACTTTTATAGCGACGACGCATCGATGGGTAGTGAATCGAAAAAATATACTTATTTATTCTGCCACCCAAATCAAAGAAGCGCTCGCGTCGCTGTGATACAAGCTCATATATTTGTATTGTACATAATTTTTAAATTCGGTTTTTTTGGCCATAACTTCTAAACTATAAGAAATTTCGGATTTTTGACGAAATCCCCCCCCCACACACACTGTACACCCCCATGCCCGTGGGCCTCGAAGCATCGATCCCCACTATTTTTATACTCCTCAGTCTACTTTTTTTTGTTCTTATACTCTAGTTTCTTTTGAAATTCGGTTTTTTGGCCATAACTTCTAAACTATAAGGAATTTCGGATTTTTGACGAAATGAGTGAGAGGGAGGGGATAAAAAGCTAAATCTTTAATTACAAAATCCAGTATGCAGCTTTAACAAGATTTTTAAAAGTTACACTTGTGACGCGCGGTAATCTTAGCACGCATTTAATTTTTTTTCTGAACATTTGGCCGAAATTACATCTTCCTAGCTTCATTTTATCGAAAGTAATCGCCTATTTGAAGTAGCATTTTTAGGAGGGAGGAATGGAGGTAGGGACTCTATTCTTCGGATCTGGCTTATTTTCAATACCAACTAACCAGAACTTACTACCAACATCCTACCAAATTTTCAACTCGCTAGTGTCATTCTGTCGAAAGTTATCGTAATTCAATGAATATTTCATTTTTTAGACATTTATAGAGGAGGTAGGTGTTCCTTTGGCCAGATTATGCCCGTCTTACTAAAACTGAAGCAGCTTCTTATCCGAAGTTTACATGCCAAAAATCAGGTCTGCACATCAATTGGTTCAATAGTTATAGACAAAAAACATGAAAAGTAGGGCAATACGGGGCTCTTTGTAAGAAAAGTATCGTTAGTTTGCAACTAATCTTATTTTTCCAAGAGAGTATAAAATGAGCGCCAGCAGCTCCGCAAAGCGTTTCGGATCGAATCTAGGCCAAAGTTGCCTAGCATTACAAGTAGTCCCATTACTCCATTTGGCGTTTGCAGTAGCCAACGTGACAGCATTTACCAGCGTTTTAGCCCCCCCTCCCACCTTCTCTAATGATAACAGATTCAAGGGATTGGCTATCAGTAAAAATAGTTATATCCCTAGCAGCAATGACAAGCCTCCCAAATAGCGACGATCTCCGCCTGAAGATCGCTACAAAAAGTCAGGGAGACGCACCGCTATGCTTAAGTTCAGTCAGTCCAAGTACACACCCACTCCCACACTTTGATCCGTCTTAGTGTCACCATACACTGTCGAACTCGATCTCGAACATGGTACAAGTGGACCGGGTTTCTTCACGTTTATGTGAAGTGTGTGTGTGTGTGTCTTGAGCTATCCAGAGGATATTTGTACCAGGTTCGTGCTCGAGTTCGACAGTGTATGGTGACACTTAGAGCCATGGGTGTATATATATTATACTTATAGTATAGTAAATTAACTCTTGGAGAGAGCTTACCGCCCACCCTTCCCGTGAAGGAATCAGGCTTACAAAATTTCTACCGAACAGGTATTTAGGTTGAGTGTAATCCGTCCCTGCAGGAAGATTCAAGTTGCTAAGAACAGACGAGTGGTATTTTAATCTTCTCCTAGCTAGCACTGAACACTCACACAGAAGGTGCCTTAGAGTTCCCTCTGTATTTTTTAGCATGCAATTCCTGCATCCACTACCAGTGATCAACTTTAATCTGTAGGCGTGTTTCCCTAACAAAGGGTGCCCCGTTAGTACGCTCGTTTATAGTGCGCACTATCGTCTACGTAGTTCCAAGAGGCTTTTAGTTTTCTTCCTGTCATAGAAGTTCCAGAATATTTTCATTATTCTATAGTAGTTGGTATTGTGCCAGTACGTGTCGGCCAGCCCATACATCCTATCATCCAGTTTCTTCGTGCATGAGTGTGTTGGCATCGGCAACTCTTCAGCTGTCCCTCGGTCGACACTAGCTCCTTGTTTAGCTAGTTCATCCGCGATATCGTTACCTAGAACCCCGCTGTGATCCGGAACCCACCGGAACTCCAGTGTTCTAGCGGTCCCCAACATTTAGAGAACAATTATGTACTGTCTTCGACTTGATGGTGGCGGACTCTAGCGCCTTTAGCGCAGCCTGACTGTCCGAATGTAATGTATGACGATTTTACCCATCTTCCGAGATGCTTCGGCCGCCTTCTGAATTCCAAGCACCTCCGCCTGGAATATGCTGCACACATCTGGCCGCCTGAAGGATATATTGCACGGAAGTTCTGGCGAACAGACTGCTGCAACAACTCCAGCTTCCATGATGGAGCCGTGGTCTACAAGTCAAATTTCACAACAAAAATGTTGGGGCAAAAAACTCCGCTTAATGTTACGCAGTTTCTCTGCGCATATTCTGAACTTAGGTAACCACACCATAGAACTGTACCTTTGCGACTTTGATTCACCCACCATCACGCGTAGCTCTAAACTTTCTTTTCATTAGGGCGAAAGTTGAGACAAAGGTTATTGATGTGATTCAGAATGAGTTGTGTGAAAGACAGACGTATGAAAGTTCGAACGCAGTTTCCGCCCGCAGGGTTTTGAACTTGTACCGCAGAATCTACTTCACGCTACGTCGCCTTACCAACCCACATCTTAATTTTCAATTCGCCTCAACTTTCGGCTTCCTTATACACACATTCCAAACTTGAATAAATCTTTTCGTTCCGAATTGGAACATGGGATACGAATTGTAGGAGAGAACTATATTTCCCATACCATTTTTCCAGGAAGATTGTAACTGGAAGGTGGCATGGTATCACGCACATCCCGCCTTTACTCCATTAGTTTTCATCAAATCAACGATTGAGGTTGCGTTTATGCCCAAGCGAATCCCATCGCGCGACGCAACTGCCAGTCGCTATAAGCGACTGAGAGCGACAAGTGAAAAATTTTGTTTTTTTTTTGTTATCAAGACACCAGCTGTTCTTGTTTTATCAAATCAAGGTGCTATTACATTAGCATATATATATATAACCAATGGTGTCACATAAAATGTGAAACAAAATGTTTTGAAACAACATTTGTCGCGAGAAAACTCATGGTTGCTTCACAATGACAATGCGATTGGCTCAGCCTTGTTAATTCGAGAGTTTCGTAACAAACGACAGATGACTGTCCTTCCTCGACCTTCCTACTCCACAGATCTTGCTCCCTGCGATATTTTCCTATTTTCAAAATTAAAATCTGTACTGAAAGGGCGCCGTTAAAGCCATTAAAGAAAATTCGCCATAGACCTTGAATACGTCATATTTAAATGGCAATAACTCGGAAACTAAGCGAGGTATTAGCAATCTGTAAACAGTCACTTACACGGAAGGTTATGACAGTTGCAGTGCTACACAATCACACGTCGCCGCAGCAATCCATCGACGTGTGGTTGAATTGGGATTCCGCTATTTTTTGGTCAGACCTCGTATGTCGTTTTCGAAGCATGCCCTGATTGCTGATTCCCCCGGGGACATACCTTAAAATTAGGTCCATTGTTTTATTAATTAAAAACTCAGAGTTTATGAAATTCATAAGCCTCGAATTAAACAGATATTTCAGAGTTTCTTAAATATCCCACTCATCGGACTAATCGACTGAAGAATGAACATATTAGGTGCCTTTCTTTGGCAGTCCAGATCCAGCGCAGAACAACAATCGCATTACACTATCAACCAGCTCTATCCAGAACAATTTTAGTTAGTGTAACGCGTGTCATTGTTGTTCTGCTCTGATCTGGACTATTGAAAAAAAAACGCAGCTATTATCTAATTCTTGTCCGATAATCCGTAAATTCTCGCTAGACTGGTTCTAGCAACGGGAAACTTTCCGAAGAAGATATATTAAAGCAAACATGAAAGAATGCCAAACCGGGAATACTTGTGGAATTCAAATATGTATAAAAAAAAGATATGAAGCATTCATACGTAACGCTCGTGTCTTTTTTTTCGCCAAAAGCGGGATAAATGTTCAAAAATTAGTCATTTCGCGAGATAGCGCTATTAAAAATGGACAAAAAGAAGAACAAAAACTGAATGATTTTTCAATTTGATTTTTGAATTTATACTTATTTATATAATATTCACAGTTATATCCGTACACTCATATTTAAATACATATGAACACAAGTAGCGTTTTAGTGAATGAAATTGTGTTTATGAAGTATCCAATATCCATTGATTTCGCTATTTACAGTTTTCAGTTGATATTTGCCTCTCTGTCTCTTTCGATTTAGTTCAATTAGTAAGGGACGGCGATAACGAGAATCGGTCGGTTGTTATTGTACTCTGGGGATATCTATGAGGTGCTTGGGCATGGTTCAAATAATGCGTTTCTCTTTCACTTACAGATACACAAAGCTTTACTTACATCTTTGTTACTTACTGTCATTTACTAGATCAGTGAATCCAGATTTAGTCTTTGCGAAAATGCGCCCAATGTTTCCATTTGCAATCGAGTTTTGTCTTCGGCCTAGGATTTATTAATTGCAGAAAAAATTCATTCAACTGATGCCGTTGTACATAGAACTCAGCTTATTGAAAGAGTACAAAATAACAGCAGGTTAGGTTAGGTTGAAGGAGTTGCTCTGACATATAGAGCACACTTAGACCACCATAGGGTCCGTTGTTCGGGTACCACAACGAGCAAAACTAAGTCCGCAAACCAGCCGATGTATCTGACCCACACTCATCTCCTTCGGGTCATCCAAATCGGTGAAATAGTAAGTGGTCTTCCTACCACCACCCAAGACAGGACTGGCACAGAGCAAATCAAAAGAGCGCTTTCCTTCATGCTGGTAACGTGCATTGTCCGAAACTGGTTTATGCCAACGAAACGTCAGCTAAGCCACATGGAATAGTTGACGCGCTATGCCCCACTTAACCCCTTTAAGGCAAATGAATATGCTCATTCCTAATGTGTTTTCTATCCAAGAGAACTAACCCTGAAGAGCGTTAAGGGTTCAGTGTAGGCCACATTTGCCTGATTACATGGCATGTGCTGCCAATACACCATCTGGTGTAGACGCTGTCAGTCGCAGCAGCCTTTAATTTACATGCTGACAAAGTCATCCTGAGAGCCGATGCACATGGACGTCAAAAGTAATCCGGGACGCCGCGTCACTTTCAATCCTCTCTCTTTGATACCTATCGGCGCCGGCGTTTCACATCAGGTCACATCACATCATATTTGCGAATTTTTGTACGAAAATTTTAAGATCGAGTTTTTGATGCACACTAATGAGGTGTGAGTACCCATGCCACGGTGATTATTTTCGCACCAACACTCGATCTTAAAATTTTTGTTAAAAAATGTGTACAAAAATTTGCTAGTATGAAGTTTTGCTTCAGTCTTTATTATGTTAGCCGGGTCACACACTGTCGAACTTTGTGTAAAGTGTCTTAAGTCATTGCGAGGATATCTTAAAGTATCGCATGAGGAAAAGTAATCCTCAAGCGAATAGCTTAAGAAACTTCGCACAAATCTGAATTTCGAGTGTATGTGAATGTGGCCGGGCTTTATTAAAACTTGTGTGCGGACGCAGCGTCACATGTGCACTGTCGTATTCTCAACTGTGTACTAGTGAAACGCTGGAGACAGAAAAATAACGCAGATAGGGGCAGGAACCACCAGCGGCAACCCGGATACCTAGCAGATAGGCCAAGGGACTCGGGTTGATATAGGATAGCTATCGTCGTCCCTTGTGCATTGCTCCATTACTCAAAATATATTTCTTCCTATATGATTGAAAGTGACTCAGCGCGTCCCTATTACTTTTGACGTCCATGTGCATCGGCACTTATGATACGGAAGCTTTCGCTGACCATAGTAGTTGTGCCCTCACGAGCCAGCTCATCCATATCGCTTAGATCTCACTTCATTGCCAAAAATGTCCTTTTTTCCACACCAAAAGAATCAAAATGTAATCATACATTTATGACCACCATTCATATGATACCCTTCTTGCCTAGTCATCGCTTCATTGCCAAGGATGTCCTTTTTTGCCAAGAATGTCCTTTTTCCACACCAAAGGACTAAAAATGTCTTCAACAGTAGTCTAGTGCATTCGTCTCAACACCCTCAGATACTCATTTTGCCTACGTATCACTTCATTGCCAATAATGTCCTTTTTTCTTCCCCAAAGGACTCGAAATTTCTTTAACAGTACTCGGGTGCATTGGTCTCATATTTACAAAGTTTGATTTCCGTTTAATTTCATTATCAAGAGAGTCCTTTTGTCATCATGTACACCTGCAGTAGGATCAAATTATGACCGTATGGTACTTACAATAACTCAAAGAAGCTGAGTACAAAATTTGGTTGAAATGTAACCACAGGAAATGACTGGAGAAGCAATCTGTAAAAAGACTTAAGACGAGTAGAGTAACTGGTTTGGTTTAAACAAAACAGAATATACCGTTAGTCCATTCGATGATCAAAATTACGGACCCCGATTTGTACTGAGGAAGGAGTCTATATACCAAGTTTGGTAAAGATCAGAAGACGGGAAGTTCCTTAACAGACTTACAAACGGATAAACGAACAACCGTACAGCATGCATCGGACTATATGCCCGTTCATTATACTTTTATATGGGACGAGCAAAAAAAAAGAAATTCTAATGAACGACTCCCGAATGCTCATGAATTCATATTGGCTATGTAACGGCAGAAAAGGTAGCTTCTTGTTGTTAGACTTTTCAATGCAATTTTTCAATATTCGATGCTTGGCTCAGCGTTCACATGTAAAAGAAGCATTAGGAAAAAGCGAGATCTGAGAAATTTTCGCGGGACCGCTTTTTTAGGTAGAAAAAGGACTGTTCCGCGAATAACAGGATAGATCTGAGCGCCATTTTCCATATCTGAAAATCTAAAATGCTGTTAAAAACAGTAAGTAAGCTCTTTTTTCAATTACATATATCAAGAAATGCTTCGGAGCAATTTTTATAGTACGAGTATATACGTAACAGTATGTAATTTTAAATTTAAATTTTATCGATCAATTGAGTTAAATTTAATTTGTATTTGAGCTCCTACAATAAAAAGAAACTATGCCGTACTGTGATCAAACCTCATTGGATCGATCGAAACGAGTAACAGTTTTATGGAACGAGGTCGAGAATGAGCTTTTCAACGGTTTCGGTTGGAAGAAAACCATTTTTGGATACAAAATGTCTTCTTTCGACGGTTTCGTTAAAAAAAAATTTAAATAAAGAGTTTTTTTCATATTGGTAGAGAGAAAAGATTTATAGGAATCCTTTTAATCGATTGCGAGAAAACATTTGATTTTGATGAAGGGATTATTCGTCATAGGAAGATTTTTCACGAAAAAGTTTTTTGACTGTTTGGACAGTTCTTTCCTGCGATTAATATTCCCGAGAATATCGCGAAAACAAACTGTTTTTTTATAACATCTCTAATGTTACAATAAATTAAGTATTGGTGTTTCGGTCGCCAATTTGATGTTGTTAACTTCAGTCAAAAAAACGTTAAGCCTAGGAACTCTATACCGTTGTAGTTATCCTAATTCGAAGAATAAAAGGATTAGATACCGTTGTACCACTTCGTCTATACACATGGAAGAACCGCCAAGATTGTATGCTCCTTAGTAAAAAAAACTCTCGTTCATTAAAGAAAGGATCGCTTCATGCTTGTACGTTTTCATTAGTGCTACTACACACTAGATCTTTTCGCATCCTAAATCCAATTTCACCAATATCCGGCGGTAATTTATATTTTTCTGTGCTGATAAGATAAAAATTTCATGGTATACAAAACAAAACAAAGATATGAAAAACAAAATTTGTAATGCAAAAAACGATAGACGCAATACCCTAAAAAATTATCGAACTGGCGTAGTCAATGAAATGTTCATCAATGAAAAGAAGTTGTTTTTTAAAAGTGTGGAATCGTAAAACTAAAGAGCGATTCTGGAAGCCTTTTATCGATACTACATATTATTTTAGAAAAATACTATTGTTATTTAAAAGTGGGTGTAGTGTTGCTAACATTAGTTTTTCTGGCGATTATTATTTGATTGATTCAATTCCAAATTGAGCACTTGATAAATTAATTGGGGAAATGGAATGAAAGGGAAAAACCATTTTTAAAAGAAATGAGGTTTTTACCCCTTTTCTAAGTAACTTTCATATCTACTAGCAACAAAGTGTATTTTTCAAACAAGATTATCTCGAAAACTACTTAAGTTACGGAAAAAAGTGGTCAGAATATTTTCTATGCACTTTTTTGTGTTCCCCAACTTTGCCCTAACATTTTTCGCGAGTTCACATCCCACAGGCGGGGCTTTTTGTATAATATACTTCTAGTATCAACCAACAAATCGCACAAAGTTTACAAAAAACATCTTGATTTTTTTCTCGATATTTTTACTCGTCACCACGTGTAAAAGGGAACCCCGCTTGTAAAGATAAGTAGGAAATATTTCAAATCAGATACTAAAATGTTATTGGCTAGTAGGCATGATTGGTATTAGTATTAGCATCATAAGAAGTGAATTGCGTCTGGGTCCGTTTTCGGGGCCTTTATCCTACAAAGCACCTTTCCAATTGGAATTTCAGAAAAGAAAACTTGGTTGGGAAGAGGAGGTTTAACGACTACTTAAGTTTAAAGGCCCTACACTGCGACGATAGAGAAAGTACAATATAATGATGCTGGCTGAAGAAAGACGTATGTGTATTTAAAGTACTAGCCCACAAGCGGGATATGTACGAAATTAAAATATCAAAATCAGCAATTTCAAAATCTATTAAATTTAATAAATTCAAAATCCATAAGTTCAAAATCCAAAATTAGGCCAGGTAATCTGAATTCTCAAAGGAGTTGCCTCGGTTGAACGGAAGTCCTTGAAGAAGGGGGTTAAAGGGAAGTTTTTTCAGTTTTTAGGGTTTTGTAGTAAAAACAAAACCCTTATGAAATCGGTCAAATGTCTGTCTGTCTGTCCGTCTGTACATGGAATATCTCACGAACGGCTGAAGCTACATACATGAAATTTTGTAGGCATGTGTAGAATTACTACAATTCACCGGAGAAAGCGAATCGTTTTAATAGGTCAACTTTAAGGGGAGGTCCCCATAGAGGGGAAATGAAGGTCTAATTTTTTTTTCGTTTGGTACAGGCAAGTGGGGTATCGTAAGAAAGGTACCGTCGAGTACATTCCATTTTTGGAATTTTTTTCAAATTTGAAGAAACGGGAAAAGAGGGAGAGGGGAAAATATGTCTTCCGAGTTTGTCCCCCCCCCCCTTGCATTTCGAGACCGTTATACTTAGAAATATGAAAATTTACAGAAAAGCGCCATTTTACTAGCGTAGAAAACCTAGATTTATAAAATTTTGAAATTTCATCAGAAAAGGTTAATAATAGTACATTTCTATAGATGCAGTTAGCACACCCCTGCACCCTTTAAGCGCACCCGGGGTCAAAAATATTGATGGCTAATGATAACCAACATCATAGGCAATAATACCTCCAAGTTTCATAACAATCACGTAATATTTAATAATAGTACATTCATTTAAATTTTGAGATTTTGATGCCATTCATACAAAAAATGCACATAACCGGCTACATACTAGTACTGCATACTTGAATATTGTTTTTCGTAAAGTGAATTGGAGTTAACCTTTTCTGAAAAGGCGGAGATTGGTGGTATAGGAGTGGTAGGGGAGAGAAGTTTAAGGAGGGAGGTAGGTGGGTTGCTGCTTTAAGGGGAGGTTCCCATAGAGGGGAAATTAAGGTCAAAATTTTTTTTCATCTGATATGGGCAAGTGGGGCATCATGAGAAAGGTACTACAGAGTACATTCCATTTTTGGCGACTTCATCAAATTCGAAGAAAGGGGAAAAGAGGCAGAGGGGAAAATATGAGATCATATTGTAATTTGTCCCACCCCCTTACCATTTCGAGACCGTTACACTTAGAAATATGAAAACATACAGGAAGATGGCTTTCAACTAGCACAGAAAACAAAAAAATTGTGGAATTTTAATATCTTCTCAAAATAGGTTAATAATAGTATATTTATGTGCTATAGTTACAGTTAGCACTCTAACTCATTCGAGGTCGAAAACATTGATGGCCGACGATAATCAACACCATGTGCAATAATATCTCCAAATTGCGTAATAATCACATAAAATTTAATAGTAGTACATTCATTTAGATTATGCTGACTCTATTCTCTATAATTATTCAAACAATTTATTATCAATATTTTTTTATACAAACTTACAATTCGCAATATTGTCTTAACATGAATGGTTAAGCGTCTCCTAGAGTAGGACAATTCATCTCCTATGGCATGGGACACTACAAAACCCTCGGATTGCGGGCGTAGCCCTCTATTTTCCGGTTTCATTTATGTTTTACCATTTATCCTTCTGACATTGGTTCTGCTAATTCGCTAAATTTTAGAGCTAGTTTGGAAACAGTGATTGGTGTATAAATGCTCCGATGAATTTGAGCAGCATTGCTTGTTGTAGCCTGTTGACGAACTACAGTTACAAGCGAAACTAATGTGATCCAGAATCCAGAATAAACAACATGGTCTTCGGCTAGCTTGCCGAAGGTATAATATAACACCTTCATTCGTCTGCGTAACAAATTTGATCCATTCTGCATTTACCACTTTCAAATTAGCAGTAAAACTTGTTTCGATTCCACTGTTCTTATGAGAGGTTCTTGAAACAGTGGGCCGATTTCACCCGAATTGGTTTGGCGGACTTGTCTACTTTGTGGTAATTCATTTTAAATTCACAAACGCACTTTTTATTTTGTCTTTCTATTCCTGACGCGTTTCGTTCTTTCAAGCATTCATTCCGATGAAGTGACTCGAAAGAGCGAAACGCGTCAGGAATGAAAATAGTCGTAAAGACAAAATAAGAAAGTGCGTTTGTGAAAATAAAAAAGCTTTTCCAACAAAAATTTACATTTGGACCTATGGCAGCTATAAGATATAATAGTCTAATTTCAATCAATTTTGGGGATATAATTTGACAATAGAGACAACTGAAAAATATGAAATTTGTCAAAATATCTTTAGAAACAAACAAAAAATTCTGACTACCACTGACTTTTGAACCGGTCGTTCATATGACATATACATGATGCAGTGGTCCGATTCCGTTGATTCCGATATATAGAAAGCAAAATTTCAGCTCTATAGCTTCGAAACTGAAGAACTAGTTTGTATAGAACCAGATGGAGAGACATACATACAGACAAACAAACAGACAGACAAACAAAGCTTAATCGATTCATCTCGTCATACTGTCCAAGAATAGGTATACTTTGTATGGTCAGAGTTTAGAGGCTAGATCTAAGATGTTTCAAGACAGAGCTAAGAGGAGCTGCTATAAACGCAACTCATGGACAAACATCTGCAAACGGATCGAAGGATCCTGCGAGACCTCGCGATTCCGTAAAATGCTGGCGGCAAGTCCATCTAGCCATGCCTCCTTCAAAAGCAAGACGGGTTGTAATGAACCACCTGTAATGAACCATATTATGGTCTGGTAGTGCTGCTCCCACCGCCAGATCGAAGCAGCACTTGATGAGTAGTGATCTGTTGGTGGTACGAAACCAGAGGCCGAGAGTCCCATTACACACGGACCCAGGTGTGACCGTGTGGGCGTCTGATCCGTCCGTCAACCATTCCATCCTTATCGACTATTTTTTTATGCCCCATTTTTACCTCCCCTGTTTGTGTTGTCTTCCCCAGGCCTATGAATTTTTGTTAATACGTAAAGGACAGGGGCAACGAGCGGCGAAAACCCCGCCCACATCTTCCGAACTGAGCTACAGCAAGCATAGGCCGCTGCTTAGCTCGTTGAGGGGCCTTTTCTTCGCCAGATGGCATAGCCCGACCTACACGGTCATATGCTACCTTAGGCTCCGTCCCCAAGGGCATCTTCGGATGCCCACCAAACCGTCCGTTACAGGGTCCTGGACGTCTTCGAGTAAGGAAACTATTGAGTGCCTGATTGAAACGCATTTTCATGGCATCTTCACTGCTGTCTCCTTTGAGGAATCCTACACTTGTTATGCCTTGCGACAGTGTATCTATCCATTCTCGAGAGAAGATTATGTGAGCGATCTCTATCTTCAAACCTTTTAAATCTGCTGGACACGACGGCATTATTCCGGCAGACTTGCAGCAATGTTCGGATATTTTATATCCTTGGATAGACGCTATCCTAAAGACCTGCCTGGAGCTGGTCTATGTTCCTCGCATTTTGATGAAAGTGCGGGTGGTTCTAAAGTCGTTGCTTACGCGGACGACATCGCCATCGAAATGACAGGTAAGTTTCCTGAAACCCTCAGCGTGATGCTGCAGAATGCTCTATCCATTATTACGGAGTGGGCAAATCGGTGCGGCGTTGGAGTTAATCCGGGCAAAACGGAACTTGTGCTCTTCACTAGAAGGCATACGATCCCACCAATCCGACTCCCAACCCTGAAGGGCACTAGACTAGCCTTTTCGGAGAAAACTAAGTTTCTTGGTCTCATCTTTGTCAGCAAGCTTAGCAGGAGGCTTAATATTCAAGAACGGATGAGGAAGACTACTACTGCACTCTATACTCATGTAGGAAGGCCATAGGCAAAAACTGGAACCTGCAGCCGAAAGGGGTATATTGGTTATATACAGCTGTGGTACGAACTATATTATTACATGGAATTAGTGTATGTTGGACAGCACTCAGAGTAGCGGCCTACTGTAAAGTGCTGGGAAAGGTACAATGGCTAGCAGCGTTAACCACGACGGGGGGCAGTCACAACCACTCCGTCAGCTGGATTAGATATAGTACTCGGCTTGCTCCCGCTGGATATTTGTGGTCAACAACTGGCGGCAAACACGGCTCTACGCCTTCGCGAAACGGGCCACTGGTCGACTTTAAATGCCCCAAATGAAGTGAAGTGAAGCAAGTGAAGACGATTTATCCGAGGACGAAAACCGTGAAAATCCTCAATTGCTAAACCCTGCATCGCAAGCACTAGATTCTGTATTGGTGCTTAAGAAGTTCGTCCGGAAGCAGTTAGATGTGCCTGATGAAATTTTCTCCGCACTTGTGCATTAGAAAATTTCGCGGATGCAACCACTATTACTCGTAATACAAATATAAACAAACCAAATTAACCGATTTGTTTCAACTAACTACATAACATATACATACTTAGTGTCACCATACACTGTCGATCTCGAACTCGAACACGAACCTAGTACAAGTGGATCGGTTTTCTTCACACCTATGTGAAGTGTATGTGTATGTCAAAGGACATTTGTACCAGGTTCGTGCTCGAGTTCGACAGTGTATGGTGACACTTACATATTATATGTGCTTTCGAATTGCAAAAATGAGCCTTTCTTTCTTTTTGTTTTGGTTTCACAAAAACAAGTATACAAACATATATTTTTCAAATCCAGGTGTTTTACTTTCCCATCAGCCTGTGTATGCAATGCATATAGTACAACACATACATATGTATATTAAACTCATGGCGGGCATTTTTTTTAAATTTTTTGATAAGTCGAATTTTCGATAACTCGAGTTAGTTTTTCGGTCCCTTGGCACTTCGAGATATCGAGGTTCGACTGTATTATGATTGATGAATGAATAAAATGTACAATATAATTTGATCAAAAACATGGAATAAAAGTGTTACTGATTTAACGAACATTTCAATATTCCGTACGACCCTAGACATTATATCTTTCGTCATACTGGAGCACCACTGTATAAAGAATCGGGAGTTCCGAAAGTTAACGTTTTGATTAATATGACGACCATTGGTGCTTTTACCGTACAATAATTTGTAGTTCTATGCTATGTATGACAAGTTTTCATTCGATTTTCCAAACAAGATTTTTTTTAGATACATATTCTCATTAGATATGTACATATACTGCGTAGCATAACTATAGCTGCATCACATATTCCGGTAATTTTAGTAGTTGATGAGATATTTTGATGAAACTAATTACAGCATATTAAAGCGATATAATTTAACTTCTATTTTGCCAAATCGGAGCTATCTATTCTTTAAATTGGTTTAATTACGCCATGTTCCTGATTTTGTTAGTGTGTCATACATAACTATAGCCGTACTAAATTTGCACAATGCAGTATAGCCATATTTTTTGTTTTCTTTGAAGAAAATGCGAACGCATTGAACTTCATTCAGAGTACCGTTATAGTGTTTTTTTTTTTTTTTTGTCATTCATTCTTGATCAAAATGCCACGAGGCGTGTATCTGAGCGAAGTCGAAAAGGCAAAATTTTAGCCTTTTTGGATCAAAAATGAGTTACCGGGAAGTTGGACGAAAAATGGGGCGTTCGGACAGAGTCATCCGAAATTTCGTCAATAACCCCAACACGAATACGGGAAGAAGAAAAACTAGAGGCCCAAAATTCAAGCTATCTGAAAGAGACAAGCGCCGCATTTTGAACCCCGCAAGTAACCATCCCAGAACAACTACTCTCAGCTTCGCAACATGCCTACTCTAAGGGGAGATCAGTGGACACAGCTCTACACTCACTCATTAGTCAAAGTGAAAAATCCTTGATCTATAATATAATATACTTTTCTAGATATTGAGGGGGCCTTCAATAACGTCAACCCTGAGGCGATTACGAATGCACTCTCAGGACTTAACGTGGATCCGAGCCTGGTCGAACTAATTAACCTGATGCTAACATAATTCGTCCAATTTCGTCCAAATTAGGTATATCCTCTGAACGCAGGAGTGTCTGCAGGGGTACTCCGCAAGGTGGTGTGCTCTCTCCCCTGCTTCGGAACATAGCGGTCAACAGATTGCTATTAGTTTTGGAGGAGATGGGATGCAAAGTAACTGCTTACGCGGATGATATCTCTATCGGCATCTCAGGTAAATTCCCCAGTACCCTTAGCGAGCTAACGCAGAATACTCTCGCTGTCTTAGTTGACTGGGCTAACGACTGCGGTGTTGGCGTTAATCCGACCAAAACCGAGCTCGTTCTTTTTACGAGGAAGCATCGAATTCCTCTCGTGGATCCTCCTATTTTGGGAGGAGTAAAACTGACCTTTGCCGACAAAGCGAACTTTTTAGGTCTTGTACTAGATAGGAAGCTTAATTGGAAGCTGAACATTCAGGCGCGTGTCAATAAGGCAACCGTAGCGCTGTACTGTTGCAGGAAGGCTATAGGTAAAAAACGGGGTCTGCAGCCGAAAGTACTTCATTGGTTGTATATATCGGTCTTTTGGCCCGATACTGCTGCATGGGGTGATCGTTTTGTGGAATGCCCTACGTATAGGGTCGAATCTCACTTTATTGACGAAGGTACAAAGAGCGGCTTGTTTGGCTATTAGTGGGGCCCTCCGTTCGACGCCGTCCGCAGTACTAGAGATTTTGCTCAATCTTCTTCCCTTGGACATCATAGGTGAACAAGTTGCCGCAAACTCGGCGATCCGCATACTGGAGACAGGTTGCTGGGCAGACTCATACACGCATCAATCCTGAGCAACATGGACATCCCAACATCCCATTATCAACGGACTATTGTATACCAAAAATCACGTTCGACAGAAAGTTTACATGCTCAATTCCCTCCCGTAGCCATTGGGAAGTGATGAACCCGACATGCACTGAATCCTTGTGCATCTATGCTGATGGTTCCAAGACCGATAAGGGGATGGAGGCTGGTATCTTCTCCGATGGGCCTAGCCTCCACCTGTCAATTCGTCTCCCAGACAACTGTAGTGTCCTCCAGGCGGAGATCCACGCTATTAAAGAGGCAGTGAGGTGGATTGGCCGTAACACTATAGCAGCAACAGATATCATAATTTATACTGACTGCCAAGCTGCAATAAAGTCCCTTGAATCTTGTGTAGTCTCGTCAAAAACCGTTGCGGACTGTCGCTCTTGCCTTGCGGAGATGAGAGCAGGTATCTATAACATTACACTATGCTGGATACCAGGTCACAGTGCTTTCGCTGGTAATTGTAGGGCTGACGAGCTCGCTCGGAACGGTGCAAACGATATTACTCTTCAGATGGGTCGGGGTTTAGCCATGTCCCCCTCCAGATGGAAACATAAGCTAATTATGACAACACTAGACAGGGCTAACTCGAGATGGATAAGTGCCAAAATGCGAAGTTATTATGGCCCTTATTGAACAAAAACCGTACTTCTAAACTGCTCGATGGGTAAGCAACACATCAGGATAGTGGTGGGAATTATTACTGGTCATTGTGTTATCGGTGAATACGCGAGGAGGCTCCGACTTCCATACCATGACTTCTGCAGAAGTTGCGGAGACATAGATGAAGAGGAGAGCATCTTTCATCTAATTCTGCACCTGCCCGGCATTAGCCTACAGGAGAATGTCAACTCTAGGTGAATATGCGTATGCGGAGCAAGAAGACCTAGCTAATGCAGTTGTGGGTCGACTCCTGCGACTCGCTATTAGCTCCGGATGATTCAACAATGGATGACGGATGGAATTACACAATTCCAGGGCAACACAAGGGACCTTCTTTTGGTCTAAGTGTGCTGTAGAGAGTAGAGAGACTACGGCAGGCCCTCTTACCATACCATACCAAGTAACTCTATGAAAAGTCTATCGCCGATAGCTAACAAGGTAGGGTGGAAGTATCTAAATCTACAATAAGTAGAGTTTTAAGACAGTCGTAACGCAATAAACGGCAAAAACTCTTTACGATGCCGAAATTACATCTTCGGCATAAACATGCCAGTATGGCGTTTGCAAGGAAAAATTTGCAAACTGGAAAAAGGTGATTCACTACTGCGATACTTCTGTTTTGTTCTACTTTCTTAATTTTCCATTTTCAGGTGATTTTTTTAGATGAAAAAAAAATTCAATCTTGACAGTCCAGACGGATTTAATAATTATTGAAGGGCTCTGCGGAAGGAGCCTCGATATTTCTCTAAGAGAAATTTCGGAGAAGGTTCCTTGATGATGTAGGGAGCATTTTGCTCTGACAGAACAATTAATTTCGCGTCTCCCCGTACACGAATGACTTCGCAGGATTATGTTGACGTTCTGAAAGATAAATTGCTTCCTTTTTTGGAAAGGACAGACGACACAGAACTGATCTTCCAACAGGATAACGCACTTGTTCAATCAAATGGGATCAATGTTATGGAATGTCCCGCTTGTTCCCCTGATCAAAACCCTATAGAAAAACTTTGGGGAAGTGTGTCAAGTTTCCTGGGAAAATCGACAATATCAAAGTGTGTTTCATCTGAAGGTAGCGGTTATTGATGCGTGGAGGTCGGTAATCGAAGAATTGAGGATGAATTTGGTGGATAGCATGCCAGATAGGCTCTTCGAGCTTACTCAAAACAGGGGAGGTCCTACCCATTATTGATTTTATTCATTTGATTTGATTTATTTCCCTTTTTTATGAAAATTTTGCCATATTTTTCTCAAGTGCGGTTATAGTTATGCAACTTGGGGAACACTTTTCTGCTTTATAAAAAAATAACGGTTTGAAATAAAATAAATGAATTATGTTTGTTAAATTATTTGTTTTCTTGACTTTTCTAAAGTATGGCATATTTGTAATAGCTTTGGGTTTTTTAAGCTCCACATATCAGCTGTTTCATAGTTGCGGTTATAGTTATGAAGGGCAGTGTATAACAATTAAATTCATATTAAAAAAAAAATACATAACATAAGCAACACACCCACCTGTCTCATTCAAACGAATGTATCTTTGGTACGAAAAAAATCCAAAAATATATAATAAATCCAATTTGTGGGTTTTAACAGTTTTTTTTTTCTGGTCTTGAGCCGTTCAAAACGGCATTTAATCCATTGGGCGGGAACAATTGCACGAAAATTTTTCACTTTACACTATTCTCGTTAATCCATCGTTCCGGGAATAATCTCCAAAAATCGTAATTTTCGGCTGTTTTATCCATTTCGACAATAGTCATGCATTTTCGCCTCATCGTACACTTCATCTATCACAAAAATTCATATGAATGTGAAAAATTGGCAAATCACACATCTAGACACTATAGTTTCATGTTATTGTATTTGATTTTCATTCATTTATGTAATTTCTCAAATTACGGAATTTTCTAGTCGTCATACACTTGAATTGAAAGGAAAACTAACCCGGAATTGAGTGATCGAACAAAAAATTGGCGAAATACTTTTACTTTTTCCTAAGAAAGTTGCGATTGGTTAACGGTCTAGTACATTTATTCACATATTCGTACACTCACAATTTGGGTGGTCGCAGTATCCAAGGAAAGTTACTTTTTCCCCATTCAGAAAGTACACACGGACAATTAATAATGATCACTTTTTTTTGCACAATTCAATTGGGCAGCACGGGTGCTTTTTATTTAATCCTGGTTTTGAGTCCTTTAGTCCTTCGAACGCAATCACTAAGTACACATCAATAGGTCAACTGAACATTGTACAAGTAGTTTAATCCTTTTCTTTGAGTTCATATTTCGACGTTTTTTAACGGCCATTTTGTCGGATAAAATACAGCAAATAAAATTGTCTGTAGATTTTCAAATAGTAGAGGGCATTCAGGGCGGGAAAATGGGGTAGAACTTTCACAACACGATTTGCGCAGCACTGATCGATCACTTTTTGTTGGTGTTTTATGTTGTTAACAAATTCTTATGGAATAAAATCCTCATAGATTGTGTAGATAAACAAAAACGGACAAAAAACACAACTTTGTATGTACATATATTGACACGATCGATCACTGGGTCGTAATATGTTTAATATATTTTTTTAGTTTTTATTGAAAGGGTAATTTGTTGATAAAACGCGAGCTTTTGATTAAAATATACATATAAATTTGCTGGTAATGATTGAGGGTAACTATTTAATTTTCGAGATCAACATCACATTTCACATATACTCGTATTTTTAATTTTAAGAAATTTTTTAACACAGCGTATTTTTTTTTCTAATATCCAAACGTATAGATAAAATCACAGAATTTCAACAACAATTACGAACAATTTTTCTGAGCACTCAAATGGGCATCCGCAACAAGCGTCCCAGGCGGCACTTGCAAAAATTCCTCCTCGTACAGGGCCCGTCGTCGCAGTACTCAATGGAACAATTATTATGCATTCACGAAGTGGGCCACGCGCACGATACGTACACTCTCTTCCGTTCGATCGTGTCAGCAAAGCGACCACTGAATAACTGAAATGCGTGTTTTCTTCATCTCCGTGTCCGTCCTCTACGATCGCGGCTGCTGTGCCACCGCCTTCACCGCGCTCTCTGTCTCTGTCTTTGTCGATTTCCCAATTTCCATTTTCCATTCATATCCAACAGTGATCCATCCACTCACTTCACTATAGCCTAGCCTAGCCACGGACTAGCCATGCAATCCGTTTACTTTTCTGCTTTGCTTTGTCCCGTCCGCTCGGGCTCCTTTCTCTCGCGGGATCTTTTCGTTTTCGTTTGCATCGCGTGTGTGCAATATTCACCTCCTCTCGGGCACCCTGCTCCAACAACCCGTTCGGTACAGTTTGCAGACTGCAGCCTATCAACATTTCTCTGAGTACGTTTCTGCTAATCGCTATCACGCTTCCCACCATCTTTTCCCAATCGGACGTGTATTGTGTTTGTGTATCTATTGCAAAATCGCTCCCACACTATCCGCCTCGTCCCGCCCCTTTAGTTAACAGTCCGGGTCCGGCACACACAATCCGTTTCTCAACGTGCGACTCCATGCGATTGTGTCCGGCAAACGGAAAGGGAAACTAACAAAAGTAAACAAAACATTTCAACACACGCACAAAGAGAATGCACAAGAAAAAGTGAGAGTGAATTCCCAGCCGCAGCCGCGACGCGCAATAGATGAGGAAAACGAAATACAACACACACATGCGCAGACGGATCGTGTGCAGATTTACCCACGTGAATGATGGATCGGCGCGATGGTACGATCGCGCGATCGGAATACGTTCGGTTTCTCTCATTCCATGAGCCACTTCCGAGTGAGGTGAGTCCGGCGTCGGTTGGCGTCGCATACTCATTCCACATTCTCCAGCCCGTCTGCAAAGGCGAACAATACAAGAAAAGGAAACGGCGTGGAAAAAGGAAAAGAAAATGTAGGAGTAGGGCAGTAATGCGATCACCACTACACTGTCAAAGTGTGTTTATGTGCCACACGGAGCGCGCGTTGTGCACGACGCTGTGCGATGGCTGCTTCGAAGTGAGCGAGCGGATCTTTCGTATACGCTCGCAAACACAATGCGGTCCCGGCTAAGCGCGTCGGCTTGCGCGCATTGGATTGGAAATTGCACAATAGCGCCTTTCCGATAATTGCGATAGTCGCGTCTATCACATTACTCTTTACATAGCGCTGCGTAGAGAACGTTCGTATGTATGTTCATATTTATATTCATATGCACATGTACACTTGAATTTCTTTGGAGTTTTTAAGGTAGGTACGCAAAATTAGGTATCTGAATTTAAAATTTGTGTTTTTTTTATTTTGGTAATTTTTTTTTGTCGAAAAAAGTACCTACATTGAAATTTCAGTGGCACCCTCCTAAAGCTCATCATACAAAAAATCAAATCGAAAGTAATTTGAACTAGTAACGATTTCACATTTCTTTATTATTCATGTTTTAGAATTAAATAATTCGAATAAATTAAATTATTGCATTTGCGGCAGATATCGAACAAATGTACCCGCAGATTCAGATATATTCGGAAGATCGCCAATATCTTTTACTCTGGTGGCGAGAGGACCCAGCTGATCCCCTGATGTGCTTTCAGCTAACGACGGTCACCTTTGGCACGACTTCAGCTCCATATCTGGCCACTCGCTGCCTCCTTAAACTGGCTGAAGAAGAAGAGAATACATCTCCTCTGGGTGCCCAATGCTTGAAGCGTAATTTTTACGTCGATGACGTCCTCGCAGGAGCCGACAAAATCAACGTTGCGCTCAAAACTCAATCGCAGCTGCGCGAAATACTTCAGAAGGGCAGATTCCATTTAAGGAAATGGTGCGCAAACGACCCACGGCTACTAAAAAACATCCCTATTGCTGATCAAGAAATTGAGCTGAATTTCAATAGCCCACAGCCCGGAGAAGTGAAGACGATGGGGCTAACGTGGAATCCAAAAACAGACGTTTTCACAACAAAAGTCGCGAACATTGGAGGCCACGAAGCAGTTACGAAACGGATAGCGTGTTCCGATATAGCGCGTTTATTTGATCCGCTTGGATTTTTTGCACCTGTGGTATCTTCCGCCAAAATATTCCTGCGAACTTTGTGGAAGCTCAACCTCGACTGGGACGCAGCACTTCCGCAGGAACTGCATACGGTTTGGTGTAACTTCAGGGAAGAGCTCCGACTACTCCAAAATATAAACATTCCACGACATGTTTTTGGCAATCGGTCGTCAAAGAATCCACAGATCCACATCTTTACTGATGCATCAGAGGAGGCTTATGGAGCTGTTGCATATTTCCGCACAGTCGACGAGAACAATACAGTCATAGTCCGTTTTCTATGTGCAAAATCTCGGGTTGCACCGCCAAAGCAGGAACCAATACCCCGACTTGAGTTGTGTGCAGCCAAATTAGGAGCTGACATGAAGCGTCGCATACAGAAAGACTTGGACTTCAAGGATGATCAATTCCACATGTGGTCAGACTCTACATCAGTCCTTGGATGGATCAGTGCACAATGTTCCAATTATTATACATTTGTGGCTAATCGAGTTTCAGCCATCCAGCAAATAACCAACCCGCAGCAGTGGCATTTTGTTAACACCTTCGAAAATCCGGCCGATCCAATTTCAAGAGGTCTAACACCAGGAAGATTAGTCAACAACAACTTTTGGTTTTACGGGCCGTTATTTCTGCACGGCTCAGACCTCAGATGGACAACTGAGCGAGAGCCTCATGAGGAATGTCTCTTGGAATTGAGGCAGAAGAAGCGTACAGTTTTGGCAACAAACATCCTAATAAGCGGCAACATCTTGGACAATATAAACCATAAGAATTTCTTCAGACGACTTCAAAGGATCATGTCTTACGTTCTCCGTTTCATTAATCTTGCACGGCGAATCAAGCAAAAGGGAGTACTATCGGTATCTCCAACAGCAGAGGAAATGGAGGAATCCTTGATCAGCATCGTCAAAATGGTACAGAAACATGAATTTGTGGACGAACTCAAGCAGATAGAAAAGTATACGATCGTCGACAATCATAATACTCTTAGCAGTTTAGCACCAATAACAGACAAGAAGCACGGAATCCTGAGAGTGGGCGGTCGCTTGGATTCGTCACTCTTAAGCTATGACGCCAAACACCCCATGCTCCTACCTTACAACCACCCATTCACCAAGCTACTTATCAGTGAGCTTCACAAGGAGCACCTTCATGCTGGTCCCCAGGCATTACTATCAATTGTGAGACAGCGTTTTTGGCCTGTTAAGGGGAAAACAATGGTTCGCTCCGTCGTCAAAAATTGTATCAAGTGTACCAGGGCCAATCCGAAACTACTACAACAACTGATGGGAAATCTACCGGCCGAACGAGTGCAACCAGGTCGGCCATTTGTGAACGCAGGCGTGGACTTCCTTGGCCCGGTCTGGACCCATTTTAAAATACGAGGAAAACGTCCGCAAAAATCCTACGTCGCGGTTTTTTGTTGCTTCGCTACAAAGGCTGTACACATGGAATTGGTCAGTGATCTTTCCACCGACGCATTTTTGGGAGCACTGAAAAGATTTATGGCTAGACGAGGACGGTGCCGAAAGATATTTTGCGACAATGCGACCAACTTTGTGGGAGCGAATAATCAGATGCATGAGCTCCAACAAGCAATTCATGACGACAAGGCTCAACACAAAATCATCGGAGAATGCAGCCAGAGGAACATCGATTTCTCATTCATTCCACCTCGAGCTCCACATTTTGGAGGATTGTGGGAGGCTGCAGTCAAGTCGGCCAAACACCTTCTTAGAACGACGATATCATCAGCATCGCTGACATATGAAGAGATGCAAACGTTACTCGCGGAAGCAGAGGCTATCATGAATTCGCGACCATTGACACCGATGTCGAACGACCCGAACGACATGACGCCGCTCACTCCCGGTCATCTGCTCATTGGGGAGCCTTTGGTATCAGCGGTTGACCCGCACGCAGCACCAAATAATTCAGGGCTTTTATCTAGGTGGAAGCTAGTTGCGCACCTAAAGGCTGAGTTCTGGAGGCGATGGACGCACGAATACCTCAATCACCTCCAACATAGGTATAAGTGGAAAACCGCCTGCCAAAATGTCGAACCAGGTACGATGGTCATAATAAAGGAAGACAATCGTCCCCCGTTACAGTGGCCATTGGGTAGGATCGAACGTGTCTTTCGAGGAGAAGACGGAGTGGTGCGAGTAGCTGATATACGCACAGCTTCGAATGTGGTACGCAGGCCAATACACAGGCTAGCCCCTCTACCGATGGAGGACGACGTCGCAGCCCTGGAAGATGAAGCTCGCGCTAGTGTTAATGATAGAGGAAGCCGTCCATCTACATCGGATCATCCACAAACGCCTTCGAAAAGATGTCGCCGATAAGCATAAGGGCTCCGACAGCGCAACTTCAACCGTATCATACCGTAAATTGTCGATCGACCTCGCTCAACGGCGGGGAGAATGTTGAAGCTTGATGATTTGATTTTTGATTTGATTGATTTTGCTGTAATTTCCTTTAAATTAATTCGCATTCTATTATTATAGTTTTACTTAAAATGAATTGAATCTGGCAATGCCTGTTTAAATGAGTTCCACATAATTTAGTACTATGTAATCCTTACTGTTTTAAAATCAACCGTTTTGAATTTGTTGGCAAAGAACTATTAGTTGTAATAAAGCAGTTCAGTTCGACTTTGAACCTGGAGGTGATCACTCGTTTTTCATTGCGAGACCCAGCATCAATTTAACACATTTACTTAACACAAAATAGTTGCAGCGGTACAAGAACCGTTCGCAACGAATTAACAAAATAAATATCCAAGTACAAGAACTTGGATAGTTAAACAAAGTGATTCAATTAACAAAGTAAAAGAACTTTGTACATGCGTTGCTGACTGTAATTGATAAAACCTTTCCCACAAGTTTTGGAAGTTCATTGCATTCCTTTGACGATGAAAAAATTTGTACCCATTTTTTGTCCAGAGATACATCGGTGTTTTTGACGGCAGACTGTATTTTGGAGACCAATTGAATTTCATCGAATAAATCATCTTTATTTAGTTTGACATTAGTCATTTTAACTGCCTCTAACACATCCGTGTATGCAATTGGTTTTTCTAAGTCCAGCAACGAGAGGTACTTGAAAGGACTGTTTTCAAAATCGTAATACTTTTGGAGGTATGTTTCAGCTCTTTCATAAACATTCGTTGCCTCAGTTATAAATTTGTTTCGTTTGTAATTGCCAAGGTGAGGTAAACTTTCGTTGACTTTGTTGCGAAAAAGTTACCTCGTTGTCTTGACTCCAGTTGAAATTTCAGCGATGATAGCACTTCGTGCATTTGAGGACTCGTCATGTCCTTGGCTTCTAATGATTTTATACTCTGGTTCAAAATATTCATAAAATTATGCACACAATGTAAATAACACTCTGGCAGACTTAAGGGAGCAGTGAGATCGTCTTTGAGTCCATCTTTTTCATCTTTAACGAAACTCCAGATTACTTTGGCCGTTTTTTCTCCACCGCGTTCAATAAAGTATTTTTTTACTACTGGCCAACATTTCAGAATCCGCTCAATTGCAGGAAAAAGGGACAGCCATCTAGTCACAACATGTCGCATCATCTCTTCAAATTTCATATCAAAAAATTCAAAACATTGTTCCAATTCTTTTCTATTTTTTGCGCTATCCGAAAATTCGGCGTAAATTTTAAGTACTAAATTTTCAATATCATATCTTTAGATCAACTCATAACCTATGGGGCGAAATGCGGTGAAGTGAACCATGTTGATTCATGTACAAATACAATAGATACCGTTGAAGGCGATTTATGGCGATAAATATTGATTCATATAGGTACATATAGATAATTGAGGAGAAACAAGTTGACGTCCGACCAATTAATTTACGATATTGATCCGACGAGAAAACGAGCATGAAAACAAATAATAACAATAAACCATACGTAACAAAAGGAGCAAAAAAACATTTCTTTGGTAAAACCGGAGATTTATTCCCAAAACCGGAGATTTTATTCTCCGAAGTCGAGTCCGGAGATTGCTATTGAAAACCGGAGAATCCGGGCGAAAACCGGACAGGTGGCAACTCTAATTGTGGTCCTCGTTTGTTTTCGAAGATCTAGTGGGTAAAGTTTGAAAATATGCCCGATACCAAGAAATTGGGTATTGAACAAAATCGAGAATTGTGGCGTTAAAAGAATTGAGTAAAATGTCAAATCGAGAAATTGCGCGAGTAATGGCCTGTAACGAGTCAACAGTGCGAAGATTCTTAAAAAGTTTTTCCAACAGTGGAAGTTTAGCGCGAAAAAGTGGTAGTGGTAGAAGAAAATCTACAATTCAAAGGGACGACCGTTATTTGACTCGGCTAGCGTTACGGGACCGATTCAAACCAGCGTCAACGATTAGAGAGGAACTAGCTGAAGCCACTGGAGTACAATTAAGTGTACGGATTGTTCAGCGAAGGCTCACCGAACTGGGCCCTTTTTCACGCAGGCCGGCCAAAAAAAACTCTTTTTTACAAAAAGAATGGGAACGCAGCGCCTAGAATGGGGACTGCAACATCAAAATTGGACTGCTGACGATTGGAAAAGAGTAGCCTTTTCAGATGAGCCCAAATTTAACCTTATGGGACCTGACGGAACAGCTAGAGTTCGACGGAGAAAAGGCGAAAGATATTCAGATGAGTGTATTCTCCCTACAGTGAAGCATTCACCTAGCATTATGATATGGGGAATAATTATATCGAAGGGAGTTGAAGCACAGCTTGTTCTCCAAGGGTCTGTGAACGCTGCAAAGTACAGACAAATCATCGACAGTGGTGTCATTCCAACGTTGGAGCACCTGTACAGCGATATCCCAGATGCTATTTTTCAGGATGGTTCAGCTCCGTGTCATCGTGCTCGCTCTGTAAGTATTGAAAACTTTCCGCTGCGATTTGATATTTTCTAAGTTCGCTAATGAGTTTTCTTTTTGTAGGTACCCGAATTTAGGGAAAGTTTAGGGGTAACATCGCTGTCTTGGCCGAGTAACAGTCCAGACCTTATCCCAATTTGTTCGGGCTCATATGGGAAGGAGAATCAAGGACAATAAGCCGTCTACAATTAGTTCCTTGAAGAATTTGATAGAACGGATATGGTTCGAAGAAATTTCAACAGAATATTTGAAAAAATTGCACGAATCCATGCCTAGGAGAGTTACCGCGGTTATTTCAGCTAAAGGAGGGACAACATCATACCGAACAGAATGATTTTATTAATTTTATTAACTTTTAGTAATTTCGAACTTGCCTAGATGTAAATAAACTATTCTCAAAATTCTGCAAAAGAAGAAATTGAAATTTTTTTTTTTAAATGTGTAATACCTATCGCTTTCTATCCCGCAAATAGTCCTTAAATCGTTATAATGGTAAGAAAAAAATCAGCTGAAGATATTCGGAAGAAATTATTATTTAAATGAAATGACAAGACTCTAAAGAATGCAAATACAAGAATTATTCTATCTAATCTTCCACTCAAACATATCTAGGAACAAAGGAATTGAAAAATGTGAGTGCAGCGATTTTTTTGTCACTGGGAGTATATTATGTGGATTAAGGTCACTCCCAAGTTCGACTTCCAGTGCTTCACGCTTACCTCTAAATCTTGGACAGTGAAAGAATACATGTTCCGGGTTTTCCGCTATTCCTGGGCACCTCGGACAATCGGGCGAATCGTCCAGCTTGAATCTGTGTAGGTACTTCCCATATCCGTCATGACCAGTAAGAAACTGGGTTAGGTAATGGTTCACCTCTCCATGTTTGCGGTTCAGCCACAATTCGATTTGCGGGATAAGTACATATGTGTGCCCAGCTTGCCTTCGGAGTTTCATCCCACCGCTGTTGCCATTTCCTCAGAGGCTCGCACCTTTCTCGTTTTTTGCGCGCATTAGATACGTCCGGTGGCTCCAAACATCGGCCTTTGTTCAATCGGTCCATTTCGTCTGCTAGAATATCTACGGGGATCATACCTGATAAAACGTAGGCAGCCTCATCTGATGTTGTTCGGTATGCACAGCACACTCTCAATGCGTTCCTTCGATAAATGGAGTTGATTCTTCGACTATTACCGGCGTGACGAAGCGCGTCGATCCAAACTGGTGACGCATACAGAAGTATAGAGATGATCACTCTAGATAATAAGAGTCTCCTACTCAGTCGTGGTCCTCCCACATTTAGCATCATCCTCTCCAAAGTCAGCATTAGCCGCCTTCTTGCATATGTGTCTTGAGGTGCTCTCCAAATGTTAGCTTCGCGTCAATCATCACCCCCAGATACGTAATTGCTGGCTTAGAAATAATTATGGTGTTTCCGACTCTGATCCTCAGAGTATTATTTTTTCTTCGGTTACTGATGAGAACGGCTGCCGTCTTTTGTTCAGCTAGCTCCAGTCCTACTTTATCCACCCACAACTTAATAGTTGTGATTGCTTCGGTGGCATAAACTTCGGCGAATGCTGGATCCTTGGCCACCACGACCACAGCTATGTCATCTGCGAACCCGACTATCGTTACTTCTTTGGGTACTGGTAAATTCAATATGTCGTTGTACATGATGTTCCACAGCAAAGTGCCGAGTATAGATCCTTCCCTTCTGTCTACGTATAGTAGTGATACGGACTTCGTATTAGTCTGTCTTGAACTCAATGGCAAAGTTTATTGGGTTGCTTCGGCATACCTACCATATGATCAGGTAGGCACCTTTCCATCGGTAAATATTAGGGAGGCTATCGTAACGGCTAGAGCTGCTAAAACTAGTCTGATTCTTGGTTGCGACTCAAATGTCAACCATGACATCTGGGGCATTTCCAACACTAATGAGCGGGGCGAATCGCTGCTCAAGTACTTAAAGGGGACTAACCTTCTGCTTTGTAATGTGGGCAATGTGCCCACTTTCATCACTAGTAATAGGCAAGACGTCCTCGATATTACCCTTGCTTCGGAGAACATTGTGCACCTGATAAAGGATTGGAGAGTGTCATCTGAGTACTCTTTCTCCGAGCATCGGTATCTCGAATTCAGCCTCACCGAACGTCCTGCAGCCAACCCACATTATTTAAATCGTAGAAGAACCAACTGGCCTAGGTATCGCAACACTCTCTTGGTGGTGCTACCTGCTTCACCAGGTAAACCCGGAAACACTTTCAAGTTAGACTTTATGGTTAACACTCTCACTGATGCAATTAAGACGGCGGCATCTGCATCGTGTCCTGTTTCCACTCACACAGGCAAAAAGAAACTGGCTTGGTGGAATGACAGGCTTTCCGTTCTCACATCTGTTTGCAGGAAAGGCGTCTGAACAAGCATCGGATTGGAGCTCCTACAAAAGACAGTTGAGTTCCTAAAAAAGGAGCTGAGGACAGCTAAACGGAACTCATGGAGCTCATGGAGGAGCTTCTGCGAAGGCGACGCCTCCAGGCTTCGCAAAGTTTTGTCTTCAGATCCATCCATGCCTAGCTTTGTGCGAAGACATGTCGGATCGTTGACGTCATCCAGCAGGGAGACCATGGAGCTTCTGCTGGACACGTATTTTCCTGGCGGCGACGGGGACAATTCTTTCAGGGACTCATCCAACCCCAGTACAGCACCCTGCGATTAATAGCTTCGAGCCCTTTAAATCTTCTGCACCCGATGGAATCATCCCTGCGGACCTTCAGAATTCCATTGATATTGTGTACCCGTGGATAGAAGCCATCCTAATTGCATGCCTAGCACTAGGTTACGTTCCGAGAAGCTGGATGGAGGTGCTAGTCGTTTTTATTCCTAAGGCGGGCAGAAGCTCGCATGCCCGTCCAAACGACCTCAGACCAATCAGCCTTTCTTCGACCTTTCTTAAACTCCTGGAGTGACTGATTGACCTCCATCTTCGTAACACCACCTCGCCACACCTTCTAGCTACCTCGCAACATGCCTATTGGAAGGGAAGATCAGTTGATACGGCTCTGCACTCTCTGGTTGGCTGTATTGAAAAGCCCCTGAAATGCAGGGTATATACGTTGGCTGTGTTCTTGGATATCGAGGGCGCCTTCAACAATATTAAGCGTAGTGCGATAATAGGAGCACTAAGGAACCTGCAAGTCGATGAATCGCTCTGTAAATTCATTGGCCTGCTGCTCACATCTAGGATCATTCACACTACTTTAAGAACGTCGTCTGTTAGTAGAGGCGTCTGTAATGGCACCCTCAAGGCAGAATACTGTCTCCTCTCCTTTGGAACTTAGCGGTCAATGGGCTGCTTCTGAAACTAGAAGAAATTGGGTGCCATGTGACTGCCTACGCAGTCACTGCTAGTTCCGGTAAGTTTCCGGGAGTCCTAAGTGAGGTAATCCAGAATGCCTTATGTATTCTAACTGAATGGGCAGGCACCTGTGGCGTAGGGGTAAACGCCGAAATCTTCGACTATATGTACTGCTGAATCGAAATTTGACTTTGAGCAGTGCATTGTACGCAGAATTCAACACTCTTTAAATTACATCCTGTACATTTTTCGAAGCGAGGTATCGTTTAGAATTTATAAGAAAAATCATAAAAAAGAAAGGTTCAAATTTCTCGCATTTTCACTTGCTAAAAGTTAAGATCAGCTTATGCGACTGTGCAAGCAGTTTCCATGTATCAGAATCTATAGAAGAGATTACAATTATTTCCAGAAATTTCCCAATTAGTTCCTATAAGACCCCCAAATTGATTGAATTTTACTGGATTATCTTTGCAACGGATAGTGGAAAAAAAACGGATAAGTACAATCAATTTCACTGCCAGAGGCGATTGCACTTATCCGCTCTCGAGTGTAGTATTGCCTCTATAAGTGCAAAACACGCTTGAGTGAAATGGAAATGTGTGGCAGGCCATCATAAACACAAGTAAATCGCAACGATGAGCGCAATGGATGCGCAAATGTATGTACATATATGTCAGTAAAATTAAGTCAATTCTTGTGCCTTAAAGGAAATAATTATGAAAGATCTGGGAATAATTGTAATCCCTTTTATAGATCATACATAGTAAGTTTAACTTTTTGTAGGTGAAAATTCGATAAATTTGAACCCTTTTTTTAATATTTTCAAACCGTTGCCTGAAATCGAAAAATGTAGTAGGACGTAAATAAAAGAACGTTGAAGTCTGTGTCGAACAGGGGCGTGCTGGGTTCTAAATTTTGGCCGGGATTTGAATACTAAGTGCCCACCCCTACTAAAAAAAAAAATTTTTGTTCGTCAAAACCTTTTGAACCAAATACTCGTATCTATGCAGATATTGAAAACAGGGTAATGCTATTGATTAATTAAGTTTTATTACATTTATTCAAACAAAGTGTACATACATATTTACATACAAAATGATCCGTATTATTATGTCAACGTAAAAGTCTATCGTATTCCGAACTGCTCTCACAAAGTTTTTCTATGATAGTAAATTCATCAATACATACTTTGTAACATGTCATTTTCATATAGAAAAACGTTCATACGAGTACTGTCTTTTTACGTCGCACGCCAAGTTCCTCTCGTCGCAGATGAATTTCGAGAACTGAAGACACTGGAGTCAAAAGAAACACTAAAGCCGGCCATACACCATCCGGAATTCCTGTTCGGAAAACTGATGAAGCCTGGCCTTCTGGATTGCCTGAATATAGCATACACCATGCAGATTTTCTGTTTCCTGCCCCGTAATGAACCATATTCTGGTGTGGTTGTGCTATTTCCACCGCCAGATCGAAGGAAGCATCTAATGAGTAGTGATCTGTCGATGGTACGAAACCAGAGGCCAAGGGATTCATTACACCCAGACCTCGATGCGAGCGCGTGGCATCTGCACTCCTTATCGCTCCATTTTTATTTAATTCCAACGAGCGGCGAAAATCCCGCGCACGTCTCCCGAACTGAGCTACAGCGAGCGTAGGCCACTGCTTAGGTCGTTGAGGATTCTTTTTCTTCGCCAGACGGCGCAACCCGACCTTCACGGTCATTATGCTACCTTAGGCGCCATTCCCACGGGCATCTTCCGATGCTCACCAAACCGTCCATTACATACCTTAATATTTTCTTAAACTGTTTATGTAAACGGCATTGCCTGCAGCCAGCTCCGAATATTCCAACCTGACAGGTAACTGACAGAACAGATTTCCTACATCAGCTGTTCATCTTGAATTATCGAGTACAATGTTGTTAGTGTACTGTTGGGACCATTGTACTGTTCTAGTAACAAAGAAACACGACTACGAGTATTATTAAATTGACATGATTAACAACTTAATGCGGATTAATTTGGTTTATGTATTGTACGTACTTCAAAATTAATGGCACGCATTCCAAAATTTAAAATTGGATGCAGATCCTCCTATTCAATTTGTATCTCATTCTCGTTGACACTCATATTTTAATATAAATCGAGTTTTATATTATAGAATGCAGCAATTCGAAGGCTATAAAATTAAAACTGAACACTTTAATCATTAAATATTTCAAAAACCGATTCTTAAATAAGCATACTCGTAAATGGATACGAAGAGCTGAAACCATGCCCCGGGAAAATTAAGACCTCATAACATTACATACAGGGCACAGATCCACAATAATCGAATGAGAACACATTCATAAAATAAAAAAAAATAGTAATAACTTCCAGACAATTCAAGTGCACACCACGCGTCTTTTCCAAATTCTCATAAATGTCAAGAAAAGGAAATGAGTTTTCCTGGCGGCCATATTCCTACTTTAGACCATATAAAATGTAATGTACCCTCACTTTTATGTTTATCTAATTTATGACTCGAAAAAAAATAGACGAAAATTTATCTGTTAACAAATTCCTTCCAGTTTCGGTTTTCTATTTAAAAAAAATATCAAAAGATAATGAAACATGTCCGGCTTGACTAGGAACCCTTCATAGAAAAAGAATGGAAAACTTGTTATGGGAAAGGAAAAAGGGAGGAACATTTTCTTCTTTTTTATGGACTTTGGGTCGTAACGACTACCTGACTATGGTGACGAAGAAAATCACGGACATCCCAATATGACGCAACAGCAGTGGTGGTCGCAAGATTACGTCTCAAAACAGGATTTTAAAATTTGGCGTAATGGTTTCAAAAAAAAATGTCCACTGAAGTGAATGTTCGGGGTGTGGTTCATGAAGGGATGTGGGATTAGTGATGTAGTTTCGTAATTTGAAGAAGGAAAGTGGGAAATGATACTGGATTGGTTTTGTGATTAGCTCCTCCTACTTACGAGGTCCTTTATAGTAAAATAAAATAAAGAATGCATGCCATAATAATTACACTATGAAGTAATAATAATCGGAAGACTTTCTAATAGTTGAGACGGTAAGCGACATATATGAAAGCCACGTTACAAAATATAATAGAGAGATGCCGTTTAGTACGAATGTTGGTGAGGCCCGTACTTTCAATTTAAGAGATGGAGCCACCTAGGACCCCTCGCCAGAGCGGCTGTGCAGGCGAAAAACCAGAAAATTTTAGGTCTTTTTTCAATATTCTCCTCATAATTTCTAAACGGTGCCTCGGACCGAAAAACTTAATAAAATAGAATTTAAATTAAAGAGCGTCAAATTCTACATCCAATGCATTGCTCATAGTTGAAATTCGGTTTAGTAGTATTTTCAAAACCGATGGTCGAAAAACGTCACCTTTTGAGGCTTTGGAGGAAAATCACGCTACAGTCGAGTGGATAAGTGCAACCTCCTCGGGCGATGAAATTGGTTGCACTTACCCGTTTTTACACTTATCCGTTGGAAAGGTGAGAACGGAAGTTGCACTTATCCGTTTTCAAATTACAAAATTTTGCTGCATAGTCATCATCATCATCGTGGCGCGACAGCCCGACGTCGGGCCTTGGCCGCCTGGATCATTGTCCTCCAATTATCTCGGTCACGTGACCGCGTCCTCCAATTTTGGGAGCCCAGCAGCTGCGCGGCGTCCACACCTACTGAGCTCTCCCAACGAGATCTCGGTCGTCCTCGCAGTCTCGCTCCGTCGACTCGTTCTGCATTCATTACTCTCTTAGGCATGCGATCATCGTCCATTCTTTGTACATGCCCTGCCCATTGAAGTCGTTGTAGTTTGACGATTTTCGAGACGTGCAGCTCATCGTACATTTCATACAACTCATGGTTGTACCGGATGCGCCATCCATCTCGATCGCAAACAGCCCCGAAAATTCGCCGTAGAACCTTACGTTCGAAAGTGTCTAGCATGTTTTCGGAGGCTTGAGCTAGGGTCCATGCTTCGCAGCCATAGCATAGCACTGGTCGTATAATGGTTTTGTACACGCGGAGCTTCGTGTTTCTGTGCACATGTTTCGATTTCATTATGGGGAGAACCGAGAAAAAAGTCTTATTAGCTAACTGTATCCGTCGCTTGATTTCGTCAGTTTCGTTGGCGTCCCTTGACAGGTTGCAACCCAGGTAAATGAAGTTGTTCACGAACTCGATGTTGAGGTCCCCCACATTGATGCTTGGTTGTGCAGGTGTCCTTGTCACCGATTGCATCATTATTTTAGTTTTACCCTCGTTAATACGTAATCCAACTTCCTTTGCAGCGGTATCAAGCGTATGCCGAAGTTCTTCTGCGTCAGCCAATCTTCGGGACATGATGTTGATGTCGTCGGCGTACGCTGCTAATTGTGTCGACTTGATGAGTAGCGTCTTGCTGTTGTCCAAATTCATGGCCCGAATAACGTATTCCAGTGCTAGGTTGAAGAGCGTCGGAGCCAGTCCATCGCCCTGTTTCAAACCAGTGCGTGTTTCAAATAGATCAGTAAGTCTATTCTGGATCCTGACTTGTGAGACGGAGTTGGTCATCGTCATCTTTGTCAGTCGCACTAATTTTGCTGGTATACCAAATTGCAGCATGATGTTGTACAGTACTCCACGATCGATACTGTCGTATGCCTGCTTGAAGTCGACAAAGATTTGCTATACGTTTACGTTGTATTCCCAGCACCTCTGGAGTATCAGTTTGACTGAGAAGAGCTGATCGGTTGTGGAGCGACCAGGTCTGAAACCGCTTTGATATTCGCCAATGACTCGTTCTGCGTACGGTTTTATTCTATTTTCCAGAATTTTCGTCAAAATTTTATAGGACGTACAAACTAGTGAGATGCCCCTGTAATTCTCACACCGCAGTTTATCTCCCTTTTTATGAATTGGACAGATGATGCTTCTGCGCCAATCGTCTGGGATCTCCTCGTTCTCCCATACTCGCAGGAGTAATTGATGTATGGCATCAACTAGACTCGTTCCACCGAATCTTAGCAGTTCAGCTGGAATCTCGTCAGCGCCCGGCGCTTTATTTCGTGCTGCATAGTAAAAGCACTTTTTCGACGTCATCCACAGAGTCGACTGGTTGGTGATTTTGTTACAAATGCTGGTATAAACGTACGGTGTCCAATGTATTTAAAGCGGTTAACCTACTGACAGTGTCTTGATTCGGCAAAAAATCATCATCTTCACTTATTTCAGTACAGTTTTGAAAGGAAACTAATTCTATGATTTCGTTGTCGCCCATATCCCGAAAACATGCTTCATTTTCATCGATATCCACCACCAGCTGCGAACTCCTCCCGTCTGATATTGGTTGTTATCTCAATGTCACCACCTTCTACCGAAACCTCAATGTCATCACCTTCTATCGAAACGTCCACTTGTTGAACTTGCGCCTCATTCCCTTGTTTTGAAAATTTGACCTTTCGAAAACAGTTCGAAATAGTTTCCGGAGAAACTAACCACCATGCTAGTATAACCATTTGCAAGGCACCCAAAAGGGACAGTGATTTATAAAAATCTTTTAAGTCTACTTGCTTTTTCGCCGCTAATATTTGCTTTCGAATTATCTGCTGTCAATAGTTAATCTGCGTACGAAAATAGAAAACACAAAAAGTAGGTATAATCTTCATGGCAAAACATATAATACGGATATACTCGTACTATGCAGTAAGTTACTAACCTTAAATGTTCTGATAATCCCTTGATCTAAGGGCTGAAGGATTGCTTTTGAGTGAGGTGGAAGATAAATTAGTTATTATGACATGCTGCGTTATCGGCAAAAAGAAGAATTTTTGGATCTATTCATTCGAGTGCTAATATATGCATCCACACATCTTGGGTCATCCACGCTTTTTAATTAGAGTAATACTTTGTGGGGATTTTCTTTCCCCGAAACCATCGAGGGTTTCTGAATTTGCCTATTGAGTAAATTTCTTTCTCTGTTCCCGTCATATTGCAGAGGAAAAGCAGAGTTACTCTGGCTTTATCTGACTTGTATCCTGAGGGGTTTTCTCCTGAAAATCCCATTGTACCCGTGAGGGCGGCTTTGAAAAATAAAGATGATTCATCTAATACATTAAAAATATCTCCTTCCCGATATTTTTCAAGCAGACATGTTAGAACATGTTCCAACCAATATGCGACCGAAGAGTCGTCAGCAGTAAGTTTTTCTCCCTGTATTTGTTTGAACTTTTCTATTGGTGAGTTTTTTTGCGAATCTATCTGGTGTAGGGCAGGCTAATAACATGCGTTCCAACAACACACACTAAAGCCGGCCGCATCTTGGACATAGGCAGGGCAGCGCAGCGCGTACATGGCATTGTTGTTGTAAAATCAGATTTTGACAATTGCTACAACAATACCATGTGCGCGCTGCGCTGCGCTGTGCTGCCCCGCCTACGTCCAAGGTGCGGCCGGCTTTATACGGGTTACTGTCGCTGCCCAAGTGACTAATCTCGTATAAATTTACCCGGGATGGAACCTAAGCTCAACTTTAAATCCACACGATCAACGAATTTCCCTTTATAAGACTGTGAATTTCATGGAGTTGTGAAATTGGAAATGGCGATTTTGATTTTCTTTTGTCTGATAACATATTCTTTTTCGGTTTTAGCTAATTTATGCTGTCGCAGTAAGCAACGACAAACTCAATGTTTACTTGGTATGTTAAATTAAGTTTAGCCTCTGTCCCCAATGAATATGTCTCCCACATCAGAATGCGGCGACGCACGATGCGTCGCACACGCAATACGCGATACGAAACTCAAACAAACGAAGCGATAATTATCGCTTATATATCGAGTTGTTGTTGCGTGTATTGCATCGCGTAGCGCATCACTCTTGTGTGGGGGCTGCCTAACAAACAATACCAAACATTCTCCAATCCTTCCCGCAGCCAGACAAAAAGACTGGGGTCATGGATTCTCGTCGATGGGGGTTTTTACTGTAAATGCTTTAGTATTTACATGTAAGGGAGATTCACACTCCCTGTCGTAAATATCGTACAGTTCGTATTTGTCGTAAACTTCTGTCATCTCCACAGTAAAATGACAGAAATTTACAACATTACGATACAAATACGAGGTTTACGACGTAGGCATGAATCCCCCTATAATATAATATAGCATTTAAGTACTTACATTCTCGCTATCTATGCGCGGTTTTTTGCACAAAAACCTTTGAATATCCATTATCGTTTAAAAAAATTCAAATTCCCAAACTGATGCTGCTAGCCACGGCACTGTTAATGGAATATGTAAAAATGCATTCGCACCGTAACTGTTAGGTCACAGTGGCACTCGAAAGAAATTGAAAAAGGGCAGAAATCTAAATTAAAAGTACATTTGGATCGTTTGGTATTGGCAAAATGCGAGAGATATTTACCAGGTATACAAGTATGAAACCGGAATTCACTCATACATGGCTCTAGCTGTCAAAGTAGTAACTATCAAACCGAACCATGGACGCCATTTTGTTGTTTGGATATCTGATAAAGATATAAAATAGCCAGCAATACCGGTTTCATACACAGTGTAGTTTTGACGAGCGTTGAACATGTCAACTTTTGTGCCTGGGAACGACGATATGCGGACAGCATTGATTTTCTGTTACCATTTAAAAAAAAAACGGCTGTAGAATCGCATCGAATGCTTGTTGCTTACGGGGATCATGCACTTGGGAAATCACAGAGCTTTGAGTGGTTCAAAAAATTTAAAAGTGGTGATTTCGACATCGGAAACAAGAAACGTGGAAAACCACCGAACAAGTTTGAAGACAGCGAATTGCAGGCATTGTTGGATGCGGATGACACCCGAACGCAACAACAACTCGCAGATGAGTTAAATGTGACCCAACAAGCCGTGTCCATACGTTTGAGAGCTATGGGAAAGGTCCAGAAGATGGGGAAAACCGAAAAACCACTTGCGAAATTTTGCTCGCCAGATACGAAAGAAAGTCATTTCTCCATCAAATTGTTACTGGCGATGAAAAGTGGATTTATTTTGAGAATCCGAAGCGGAAAAAATCGTGGGTATCTCCAGGCGAACCATCGACATCGACTGCAAAACCAAATCGCTATGGACGGAAGACAATGCTCTGTGTTTGGTGAGATCAGAAGGGCGTGATCTATTATGAGCTGCTGAAACCTGGCGAAACCGTTAATACAGAACGCTACCAACAACAAATGATCGATCTGCAGCAAGCTTTGCTTGAGAAACGGCCATAATATGGAAAGAGGCAACACAAAGTGATTTTGCTGCATGATAATGCACCATCACACACGGCAAGACCGGTGAAGGAAACGATTAAGGCCAGACTTGGCTCCTTCTGATTTTCACTTGTTTGCATCGATGGGACACGCACTTAGTGAGCAGCGCTTCACGTCGTACGAAAATGCAGGAATATGGCTCGATGACTGGTTTGCCTCAAAAGAACAACTGTTTTTTTGGCGAGGCATACATAACTTGCCAGAGAGATGGGCAAAATGTATAGCTAGCGATGGGCAATACTTCGAATGAAATATGTTGTAACACTTTTGTAGAATAAACGTCAATTTTTCATAAAAAAAATTCCGGTTTCATACTTGTATACCATACCCTAAACTTTTAGTATAGGGTATATTGATTTTGTCACGATGAAAATGTGTAACACCTTATGACAAATTGACAAATTCATAGAACATTTTTTGTCTTCCCCGTGTTCAAATGATCAAAATTTCGTTAAGAATTGTTCATTGCCAATGAAAAATTTTAGCGAGAAGTATTAACTTCCAGTGGATGAAAATTATATTCTTTTTAAAAATCCTTTGGTAGAGAAGCCCAATGGGGGGGGGGGGGGGGGGTACGCACGGGCCTGGTATTGAATAACAGTCCGCAAAAAATGCCTTAATTGGTATGTTCACATTTTTTCAACTTCGTCTTTCATCGGTTGAAAGCTTTCAAAGCTCGGACGCATTCCATGGAATAGGTTTCTTTTCGATTTTCGTTCATGGTTTTCCAGTTAATCCGTATCCCAAATGAAAAAATCCCCATCCCAAATGAAAAAACTCCTTCCCAAATGAATTATACTTTTTCCCAATATAATTAAATTATTTCCCGATTGAATTCAAACAGAGTGAATTTAAATGTAGCTTCCGATATGATATGATGACACCCCACACGCCTATCCACGAACAAAAAAATACCCTTTTTTTACCTTTTTTGCATCCTTTCAGTGAATATTTTTTACTACGCAAATTCGAATTTGGACTCTTTAAAGAGGTGTCTGTGACGATTCCATTTGTAAATTTTACCTCCTGATTCCGCAGTACTTACAAATAGGAATTCAGAAAGTAGACAGCGAGATATCCAGAGGAAAGAGCGTTGAAATCTATGTCAAAATTAGCAATCCAAAATGAATTTCGCGGAATTAGTATTGATTGTAGATCCAGTAAAACAGAGCAAGCGTACATCAAATGATGGAAATTCTGCCCGCAGATTTTCTTTTTTTTTCAAGTTTCAAAATATCATCCGAAATCACTGGAACCCACGAATGTTTGATTTATACATTTTCAATGATCCTTCAAGATATTTCATCGGTAAATTAGTTTTAAATAAATATATCGGAAGCTACAAACAAATTCTCTCTGTTTGAATTCAATCGGGAAATAGTTTAATTATATTGGGAAAAAGTTTAATTCATTTGGGAAGGAGTTTTTTCATTTGGGATAGGGATTTTTTCATTTGGGATACGGATTAACTCAACTGGGAAATACTATATCAAAAACTCAGAACTACCAAACCTTTTGCAAGCTTAAAACCCTGTCTCTTCGGTAATTAGAGAATATACAAAATCGAATTTAAAATGAAACCGGAATATAGAAGGCTACGCCCGCAATTCGAGGGTTTTGTAGCACGCGCTTATTTTGGTATCTAAATATTGGCTCCCTGCTCTTCTTGGTACCACTCAGCTGAATAAAAACCCCATAATTAAATGTTTTACCCATAATATAGTATCTTACATGCCAATTCACAAAAAGACTGCATCTGTCACTTCTCAAAGTAATAGGTTTAATACGAGAAGCTGTAGATAGATATGTATGTATACGAGATAAACTGTCCTACTCTTCGAGATGCTTAACTATTCATATTAAGACGACATTGCAAATTGCAAACTTGTGTAACGGCTTCGAAATTCAGGGCGGCTGGGACAAATTACGGTCTAATATTTTTTCCTCCTCCACTGTTCCCCTTTCTACAAATCTCAAGAAAATGCCAAAAATGGAATGTACTCAACATTACCTTTCTCACGACACCCCACTTGGCTATACCAGTGGATAAAAAAAAATTACCTTAATTTCGCCTCTATGTGGACCCCCCCCCCCCCCTCTTAAAGTTGGCCAATTACACCCCAACGCTATCCCCAGCAAATTATAGCATTTCTACACATTCTCGCCGAATTATGTGTGCAGCTTCAGCCGTTCGTAAGATATTCTATGAACAGACGAACAGACAGGTATTTGGCCGATTTTGTAAGATTTAAGACACAAAACCCTAAAAAAATTTGTGTGAATAGTTATTGTTAGGATCACCAATCACCAATCTTCACCCTTCCAAAGTTGGTTCATTAAATAACTGCAATTCGCACTACGAAAAACAACATGCAAGTAGTACACGCATATATCACGCATGCGTGAGGTCGGTAGGTGTATTTTTTGAATGGATAGTGTCAAAATGCATAACTTTAAGTCAATGTACTATTATTAAATATCATGTCATTGTAATGAAACTTAGAGATATTATTGCCTATGATGTTGGTTATCATTAGCCATCAATATTTTTGACCTCAGGTGTGCTTGAGGGGTGCAGGGGTGTGCTAACTGCAACTATAGAAATGTACTATTATTAACCTTTTTGGATGAGATTTAAAAATTATATTATTTTCGGTTTTCTATGCTAGTGAAATGCCGCTTTTCTGTAAATTTTCATATGTCTAGCTATAACGGTCTCGAAATGCAAGGGGGGGGGGGACAAACTCGGACCACATATTTTCCCCTCTCCCTCTTTTTTTTCCTTTCTTCAAATTTGAAAAAAAAATCCAAAAATGGAATGTACTCGACGGTACCTTTCTTACGATACCCCACTTGCCTAATCCAAACGAAAAAAAAAATTGGACCTTCATTTCCCCTCTATGGGGAGCCCCCCTTAAAATTGACCTATTACAACGCATCGGTTTCTCCAAAAAATTATAGTATTTCTACATATTTCCACCAAATTTCATGCATGTAGCTTCAGCGGTTCGTGAGATATTTCATGGACAGACAGACAGACGGACAGACGGACGCATGACCGATTTCATAAGGGTTTTGTTTTTATACAAAACCCTAAAAATCGCAATATTGCCCATATACTCGTGAGTAAAATATGGATGCAATAGATTGCATGAATTTATTTTCTTCCAAATAATCTTAAAATGTGTATTTACCAAGTTATCAATTTCGTATTTTGTCTGCCGATAAGAAGTTACTTTCAAATGCATAGTAAGTTTTTTTTTTAATAAATTCAAATTAGAATGTGTTATGCTGGAATTTGGAAATAAACATTCGGAATGGATGGCTATCGTTTTTTGTTGACTCAAGAAAACGCTACATGCACAACATGCGAAACTACACATAACATAATGGGCGAGTTTTTGTCAAGAGCCATATAGCACAGAGCAGGTTAAGACCACATAATTACACAAAGAGTTTGATCGCAGCTGCTCTGGATAAAACGTCAGTGTAAGAATGCTGCGTTTTGAAATGCAGGCGGCGCAGGTGTCGGAGTTTTCGAACAGTTTACAGTTTGAGAAGCACATAAATTTCATTTCCAGTCAATAGATTGTTCATTTTGTGTAATTATTTGGAATAGTAAACATACAAAATAATTTTGCTGCCTAAAGGAAATTTTTCCGATTGTGTATGTACTAAGGATTTAAGTTTTCTATTGACATTTGAGTTGACACTTGAATTCTAACTAAACCAAGCCACACTCCCAGCAATGCCGCGTTTTCGTGTTCGCAGCCTTTTGCGTATGTATCGAGTGTAGAGTAGGTAACAACAAGCAACTTGTTGTTTGTGTAATGCGCGTTTGTTGTTCTACACCACGCTGGATAAATACGCAAAAGAACGCGCCTGAAGACGATTCTCTTGTTTACATTTCTCACTGAAGGCTCTGGTGGTTTAGCAGATTGCATTGGGTGCGTTCTCAAAAATATCGTGATGCCGGTACTTATCCATTGCCCCTTCTCCGATTCGTGATTTGTCTGCAGAACGTCATGATTCCGATGCCGCCATGAATGTATTTCACGCAAATATACACCAATTAGTAAGGGATATTTACACTTTTAAATACAATTTCCAAACAAAGTGACAGGACAGACTTTCCGATCACTACACGCACTTTGACGCCAACAAAGAGTTGTTTACGTATGGAGCGACACAACTTGCCAAAAGCGAACTGTCAAAACTCCTAGGAATCATTAAAGAGGAAATTTGATCGGAAAAAATCGTGATACTTTTCCCCTTCTCAAAGATTCAGGTATCGATATCTGAAACGTAGCGTTCTCGCAGAGTATCTATGAAACAGTGTCGCCTCAGTGTCGACACGGTCCAAAACGGAAACGCACCCATTTATGAACTTTCGATTCAAGCAAGAAGATCGCGAAATGCTGAAATTTAGAAAATCAATTCTCCTATGTACATTGCCAAGGGTGCCGTCAGAGAGGTTTCAAAGAGGGAGCCGTGCACTGAATTGAAAAGAAGAGTTACCCTCTTCTCTGACTTATTGTACAATAGATAGATTTACTACTCTACCTACATGTGTAGCCCAAATGGTGGTTCATGCAAGCGGCCGAGGTGGAAAGTTTAGCAATACTTTTGTTTTTAGTGTAGCTTTATGCTTTTTGGGGTGCTGAACACGAGCCCGGGATTTGCCAACAAAAATTCGGCTGGAAATTTTTTTTAGTGTTAAAAATAAGGTTTTTTTTGGTATACCTTTGCGCGGTTATGTTAAAGAAACTATTTTAATTTTTTTTTCTGCGAAAAAGATTTTTATTTATGTTAATGATATTTTAGGCGCTAAATGCGGATGTGAGGCTTGTCAATAAAAATTTTAGTCAAGTTTGAAATACCGAAATCACATTTTTCCTGGTTTTGTTCCGTCCAATTTTTCTTTTGCATTTTTTTCGTTTTTTGTTTTTTGCTTAATATCTCCCAATGTATATATCCTAGAGAAAAAGTCGCTCTTCCCTTTTTTAAACCACATTAAATTTGCTAAAGTCTTGTACAAAAATCAGCTTTAAAAGTGCAGAAGTTTCCAAAACAAAGCTCATCAAACGGGAAATGTTTTCTCCCAATTTCTAAAGAATATTGGTTTTAGTGTGTTTTTTTTTCTGTTAATATCGGGGGAAGTGGTTATCCTACTAGGAAAGTATAAGAAACAAAATTTGTTGATCATTCAATTATCTATAATCCGAGATATGATGCCCGTCAGTTTATTAGCAACTTGGCAGCGCAAAATTTACAAAAATTTCGTTGGCGTAAACGAGTTTCGGACGATGCACGTTGCCATCATGCACCTCCTGCTCCTATTTAGCTGCCTAGCTGCAACAATTCGGGAGATGTTATGGTATATTATTGCGCACCACAGGGGGGGACAGCACAAACATCCATGGCCTCGAACGCCGTGGACAGGACTTGAACCCGTTACGACTGTAATCAGACATGGGACTGACGCCTCAACGCATTCAGCTATCGGTCGCCCCAAGACAAGGCGGAGTAGCTTGGCATTAAATTCGGAATAAATCCATCCGCCATTTTATCTGGAAACTTGACCTCTCCAAACAGCAAATCGAGATAGTCAACAATTTAAAAAGAAGTCTCACGTTGGGCGCTAAACCCGCAATAATTTATTCTTGTCTGGAATACGTGTATGACATAGTGACGCATATAACATAATGATATTTTCGTCCATGTATTGTCACGATCCATATAAAGTTGCATGTTACCTACTGAATTTGGATATTGCAGCAACTCGTGATAATGCAACAGGTATATGCGGTCTTGAGCTTTATCGTTCAAATGACCCGTATCTCCGTATGGCATATAACATTGAGTTTAATGGTAATTCAATGCTTCCTATATACGAGTATCAAAAGAAATATTTCATATCGATAGAAATAAAGTGCAAGCTCACCGTGTCCCAATTTATCTCTTTTCCTAATATGTATGGCGGCAAGCAACGCGCTGTTTCAATACCAAAATGATTTTCTGAAAACGTTCAATTGGATGCTAATTCATGATCCATTCACAGCACCAAACAATCAATCCCACGGATTTAATCTACTTGAAATTTACATTTGATGTATTTCAAATTGGATTAAAGAAAGTCATTTCGAAAAACGAGCTGTGTGCGTAGATGGTGTCGAAACAAAGATTTAACGCATAACATTCAACACCTTGACGCGATTCACCTTGAAATTCCAAAAAACACGCGTAGAAAACTCTAAACATTATCACCACCGCCGCAATAGTACCTACTACAATACTTCCACCTTCATTGTTGTCTTGGATCACAATCAAACCGCAGGCCGACCTCAAGGTGCTCGTTTGGAACCCGTACTTTATTTCAAATTAGAAATGCTGTCCGTATACGGAAGAGATTTAATCGAAACGCACACCAAAATGATGATGGTCAAAGACTAGTGACTGATGGATTGACTATCACTACATTTTTTTTTGACGAAGAAATTGAAAGCTCAATCCGACAAAAAAGAAGATGTGAAGATTGAATGAGCCCTTCGCTTTTGTTTTTTTTTCTTGGTACAATACGAGCACGTATTTAAAGCACAAACTTGAAATTGGGCCTTCTCAAGAGACTCACCGAACAAAAAAATAATTCAGTATGTACGTACGGTTAAATATAAGGTTTCGCTACCATTTCAACGACCGAAAACCCCCAAAATAAGACGGAAGGGTTTAAGATGTTGCCTGCCAATGTCCGAAAAACCAGAAAAGCTACCAAACGATCGACACACTACTGGCACTTCAATGTATTATTATGTATATGAACATATTCGCATATTCATACGGACACAGCACACGAGGTCTAGGGATAGTTGGCGAAATTCACGAAAATTCGCAAATATACCCTACCTAGTCCTTTGCACACAAAATTTACCCTCTAGGCTGACTGGAATTGAACGACTTTGTTCTTTTTCAGAGGAACATTTTCGCGGGTTGAAAAAATAATGCAAGAAAAAACAACAACTTGCGTTTATTTTATATCCCGAAAGGAAAAGGAGTTGTGTCTGGAAAGCAGTTGCCGGAATGTATTTATTTTTTGCGAAAGAAAGAAACCTGAAAATCCTCAATTGTGAATTTAACCCTGAAATAGGCGAGTGACGGAAAGGATATAATAGCAAAAGTAATATACCCTGGCGGCCAAGGCCCGACGTCGGGCTGTCGCGCCACGATGATGATGAATATACCCTGGCGGACGAAGAAATCCGGACAGTAAAAAAATAAAACATTTTACTCAATTGCCCTACCCCCTTGTGGGACATAGCGCGTCAACTGTTCCATGTGGCCCAGTTGACGTTTCGTTGGCATAATCTGGTTTCGGAGAATGCAGTTGCCAGCATACACCTCGTGCACATCCATGGCCACGAACGTCGTCGTGGACGGGATTCGAACCCGAAACGACGGTAGTCAAACATGAGACTGATGCCTCAACACACTGCGCTACCGGTCGCCCCATTTTTGTGCAAAGGATCTACTACAAATATAACTTATTAAACTAAATATACCTATATGTGCACCAGCTATCTTGAAAAAATTTTATAATTGAGAAGTATGTACATTGTTTACCCTTCATTAGAGGTCAAAATCAAATATTTTATCTTTTCAGCATTTCATACAAGGTTAGGTTAGGTTAAAAGGGTTGCTTAAACACACTTAGACCACCACTGGGTCCGTTGTGATACCCCTGGACTCAGCAACTGAGACCAACTCACTCGTTAAACCAGCCAGAGCTTGTGAAGCGATGTAGCCGATCAACATTTACCTTTTTCAGGTCATCCAGATCGGTGAGAAGTAGGAACCAAGGAGGTCTTTCCTAAAACTCGCCAGGGCCGGACAGGTACACAGAAGATGAAACGTACTTTCCTCTTCCTTGTCCCCACAGCTCCTGTAAAAATCATTATATGGAAGACGAAGTCTCTTGGCATGCTCCCCAATTAGGCAATGTCCAGTTAACACTCCCACGAAAGTTCTTACATTATTTCTGTTTAGCATAAGCAACCCGCGATCGGTGGCCGTGGTCGTTCGGTCACAGCGCTATGATACTAATCTAGAGCTCGGAGTTCAAATCTTGGCGCGATCAAAAACTGGCTGTGGGTACTAATAGAACTCTCACAGTACTCCAAGCTTGTCAGTATAAAGACGGCGCGGATAGGAGGTGCATGCTAGCAACTGGACTTCCGAAAAGTAGATATTCTATCGAAACGTCAACAAGGCATAGAAATGCTAGAGATGTTGACGCGTCCATGCCCCTGGAGGGGTCAAGGCAATTAACAATTAGCAGCCCAGAAGAATGTTTGGGATACAGTTTCGGCCACATCTGTCTACCCACATGACATGTACTGCCATTGTTCCATCTGATGCAGACCCTATCAAACGCCGCATCTTTGATAGCCAATTTACAAACAGCTAGCGGCATCCTGGTGCTACGTAACGGCCCGCTAATCTCATTGATCGTACCCGCTCGAGCTAGTTCGTCGGCCTTGAAGTTACCAACATAGCCACTATGCTCTGGCACTTATCACAGGGAAATTTTGAAGAGCCTTCCCATCTCTATTAGGGAATTGCGATAATCCAGAACTGTCTCTGAATTTACCAAGACAGAGCTAAGCGATTTAATCGCTGGTTGTATATCCGCGTAGATTATAATGTCCCTTCCAGATATAATATTTTGCGACAACCAGGCTAGAGCTTCAGATACTGCTGTAACTTTTGCCTGAAAAACACTGCTAAAGTTCGGGAGACGGAACGACAAGCTAATTTTCAACTCTTCCGAGTATACGCCAGCCCCTATTCCTTCGTCAGTCTTAGAACCAACATCACCAATCATTCTTAGAGGGAATCGGGCCTGTAAAACCCATTTCGAACAAGTATTTCGGGGAGGTATAGTCCGTCTCCTCGGGAATATCAATATAGCTGAGTGACCTGTGGTTGACGCCGCCCAATGACCAGTTTCACGGAGGCGAACAGCCGTAATCGACGCCATCTGCTCCGCGAAAATGTCCAAGGGAAGCAGAGCGCCCAAGGCAGCGGTTGGTGTAGTCGTTAGAGCCCCCGTGATGACAATGCATGCCAATCTTTGTACCTTCTCCAGCTGTTCCAGGGTTCTGTAGGATACAATCCTAAGTGCCGTCCACCAGACGACAATCCCATGTAACTGAATCGTGTGCAAAACCGATAAATAAAGCCAGTATACTACCCTCGGTCAGCCCCATTTCTTACCTATGACCTTCTTGCACTAGTATAGTGCAACAGTAGCCTTTTTAACACGTTCCTGAATGTTCAACTCCTAGCAAAGTTCCCTACCGAGTACGAGACCAAGGAACTTGGCTTTATCAGTGAGCACAAGACTTGTGCCCTCCATCAATAGTGGGTCGAATGAAGGTAGGCTGTATCTCCTAGTAAAGAGAACAAGTTCCTTTTTAAGCGGACTTACTTTAACCCCAACCTTACTAGCCCAGTTCGTCAGGATAGAGAGGGCGTTCTGCATTACACCACTTAGGACACAAGGAAACTTTCCCGAGATGGCAATAGCAATGTCGTCTGCATAAGCAGCGACCTTGCATCCCATCCCTTCCAGATCTAAAAGCAGTCCGTTGACCGCCAAATTCCAAGAAGGGGAGAAAGAACACCAACCTGGAAAAGAGGATTGATAATTCTACAAGAGCGATCACTCCATAGAACTTTCCGCTCTGCCAAGAGATTTGTATGTATTGACAAATTGTATAGACTTCACAAGAAAGCTTCCTCCATACAACTTTAGCCTCCGGCGGTAGATTTGTATGTATTGATTCTCTTGTGTATATATACTGTGTAGTTTATACTAGGTTTATACAATTTGTCAATACATACAAATCTCCTGGCAGAGGCGAAAGTTCTATGGAGTGATAACTTTTGTGGAATCTATACTACTTGACCCTGGGGAGTACCCCTGTTCACATATCTGCATACAGATGATACGCCGAGACTAGTGGAGATAATGCGAGATGTAAGCTTCATGTGTATTAGTCTGCACAGCGAGTCATCTCCACGAAGACTTGAGAGGGCATCCATGATAGCTACAGGTTTCACATTGTTGAAGGCACCCTCGATATCAAGGAAGGCCACCATCGTGTACTCCTGGCAGGCAAGAGACTTTTCGATCTGACCCACTAGAGAGTGCAAGGCAGTATCCACAGATCTACCCTTCCAGTAGGCGTGCTGGGAGGCAGAGAGAAGATCAGCTGGGATAGTGCTCCGCAGGTGTATGTCGATCAAACGTTCTAAAACCTTCAGCAGAGTCGACGATAAGCTGATGGATCTAAGGTCTTTCGGACTCGTGTGAGAGCTTTTACCCGATTTCGATATGAAGATCAATTTAACCTCCCTCCATAATCGAAAAATGTAAATTAATTCAAGGCAGGCTTTGAAAATCGATTCAATCCAGGGGTACATTACGTCTATCATATGTTGTACATACGCTGGAATTATATTATCCGGGCCAGCAGACTTGAAGGAGCCAAAGCTAGCTATGGCCCATTCGACTTTTTATTTCGAAAAAAGTGACGCAGAAACGCATGGCGCCACATTGATTGTAGAATTTGTTTTCAGTGAGATAACAGAAGAGCTATCCGAAAAATGAGTGTCGCGCTCGGTGGCCGTGATCGTTCGGTCACCGCTCTACGATACTTATCTAGAGCTTGGAGATCAAATCTCGGCGCGAGCAAAAACTGCCTGTGAGTACTAATAGAACTCTCACAGTGCTCCGAGCTTCTCAGTATAAAGACGGCGCGGATAGGAGGTGCATGCTAGCAACTGCATTTCCGAAAAGTATGCTATTGAAACGTCAACAAGGCATAGAAATGCTAGAGATGTTGACGCGCCCATGCCCCTGGAGGGGTCAAGGCAATTAGAAAGAGAGAAGGACTTCGATCGTCTCTTGACTCGAGGTTGTCCACGTACTCGTACTGTCATCCTTTACCAGATAACTTTGCATAGTTGGATTTGTTGGAATGATAGAGGTATAAATAGTATGCCGTCTGGCCTGGGTAATTTGTAGGGAGAGAAGCTGTAATGGAAAGCACAAATTCACTTTGTGTGCACTCCGCGTTACGCGGTTCCGGGCCTTCCATGCAGGTTTCCTTGCATCCAGGAAAGTGTGTGTTCAAAAGAAGTGTATTCTGTCCAAGTGCCATCCCTTCTCTTTACGAAGGACGGATTGGAATGCTCTTTAGATAGGATCTTGCTAATCCTTGCTGTGTCCTTAATGTTATCTAAAGATTGACAGAAGCCCTACCACGCTTGGAATTTCGCCGCCCTAATGACCGTTTTGTATAGTTTTAGGCAGTCCTTATAAGGCTGCCTGAATCTATGCTTGTTGCAGATGTTAAAGATCTCCCTAGTCAGTTTTCTTAGCATAGAGAGATCCTCGTTCCACCATGGGGGAAGAGTTTTCTTATTTCTTTTCATCGGTCACGAAGCTTTGAAAGCGACTTCCATGGCTTCCTCGAAAGATTCAGTCTCCTTGTCCAGCTCCTCCACGGAGTTTATTAAGGGGTTAAGTATACCCGAGAGTTTCGCTTTAAAGATCTGTCTGAACTTCTTCCAGTCGATTATTTTAGGGTTTCTGTAAAGCTTCGAAGTCTCACTGGAGACATCTAAATTGAAGAGTATCCAGTTGTGATCCGAAAAAGATTTCAGATCGGATACCCTCCAATGTTCAACCTTAAATATATTGTTGTCTGTCAGTAGTATGACGTGTAGGACTTCTTCCCACCCTACATTGTTTTTCGAGCTTGGAGAAACAATGGTTGGGGCGTTCCCCTTATTACACACCACGAGGTTAGTATTCAGGATAAAGTCGAACAGAAACTCTCCTCTATCGTTGATTTCGGTGCTCCCCAACAATGTGTGTCGTGCGTTGGCATCGCACGCCACCAAAAGTTTGGCCTTCCTGGATGTGGTAGATGTTACAAGCTGCTCGATCTCCTGCGGCGGTGCCGGCCTTCCATGGGCCATGTAGGCGGAGGAGATGTATAGCTCACACTTCTCTGGGACCTCATTCTAACCACAGTTAGATCAGAGAAGCTGAAATTAGGGCAAAGGAAGGCATTAATGCATTTTTTGGCTAAGATGACAGATGCGAAAAGTACCACAATTGTTTCGGGTACGTTTCTCCTCTTTTAGGTTCATATGTACCTGAATTGCTGAATTGATTGCTGAATGAAACAAGTTGGATTTTAGAAACGCAACAGCATTAATGTGGATATTTCAATAATGGGAACCTCAAAAAATTTGCGCTCTGTCTACGGGTTAACAAGGATCAATTCGCTGAACCCTTTTTGCATATACATACCTTCATATGCCGTAGAATAATGCGCCATTTCTTATTTTCGGACCGTATTGTTACGTCGGTCTCTTGACATGCAAAGAAAAAAACAGAAAAAAATCACACGGCATAAGAGGAAGAGCTTAAATCACCTTTTGTATTGGGTACCTTCTCGTGAAATGCGAAATTGGGCAAAAACTAGACGACCACGACGAAATCGACGAGTAAAGATTTGCAAAGAAATCGCACGCAAGGTCGCAGAACAATAGACGACGAAAACCATTTTTTGTTCGTTTTTGTTTTTGTATTTGCAGGTTTCGACTGTAATTTGGAAACGTGTAACTCAGCGACCGTGGAAAAAAGCTGGGCCATGCTCTCATACACCGATCAGCAGCATCATGATCATCATCATCAACAATATGAGGAAATTTTCGTCAAATCATTTGGTTGTCGTCTTTTTTTGGTTCATTTTTGGCCTATCCACCGTCGTACTTTTTTCAAAGACTGCACATTGTTGCCGTGCTACGTTAGGTCGTGGGCGTTTTATTCGAGGTCCATTGTTAAGGAGACGACTTTTTTTGTGTAGATTTTCTCGCGAAATAAATCTCCTTCAGCAAATAGAAGAAACAAGTACATACTCCGTTATATAATTTACCTAAACAACAGCAGAAACCCGAGAAGAAGCAAAGCAATGGATGAGAGCCTAGGAAAAGAGACTATTGCCGCACTCGGATTAAGCGATTAGCATGCAAGTAGCTGGCAAAAAGTGGTTTACGTGAAATTCATATCGAGATTTTGTGTGATGTTTCAGGGACAAGTAGCGTGAGAAAGTCCATGAATGTCTTTAGATAAATCAATAGGTGAATTGGCTTTTGTCTTTTTTGTTTTTCTTTAAATGAGTGAATTTAAACGGACAGTAGTGCGAAAAAACGATTGGTTTATATTGTATTTAAATCTGTTTGGATCAACCACAAAATTACGAAAAAAATACTAGAGTACGTTCATTTATTTTTATAAGAATAAAGTGGAGTGGGTCATTGCGAGTCTAAGTCAATAATGACTCAAACTCGCTCTCCACTACCACGCAAAAATTATCAGCTTTAAGGCAATTGATCCTCCTGTCACTTAGTTTCGTCCATACCATGGATTCACTCTTCAGGAGGAAATGGCTCGACCAAGCTAGGTGTTTGTATTCCGATCTAAATCGGCATACGTTCCTGAGTGGAATGCTAACACCTTATATAGTGTGCATTACACGACACAAGTGCGAATTTTCATCCAATGAAAAGTCACTGTGTTTATTCGCGCATAAGCGCATTTGAATGTTTTTAAGAATAAAGTGGAGTGGGTCATCACACTATATAAGGTGTTAGCATTCCACTCAGGGACGTATTCCGGTTTAGGTCAGAATACAAATCCCTGGCTTGGTCGAGCTGCTTCCCCCATGGATTAAGGCAGCTCCTGAAGAGTGAATCCATGGTGTGGACGAAACCAAGTGACACGAGGATGAATTGGCTTAAAGCTGATAATTATTGTGTGGTAGTGGAGAGCGAGTTTTTTTTTTACTCAAACTCGCAATGACCCACTCCAGTTTATTCTTAAAAACATTAAAATGCGCTTATGCGTGAATAAACACAGTGTTTTTTTTTATTTATTTTTATAGCCTAGTGGCAGAATGCTGCCATCGCTTTAATTGCAGCCAATTTTGGAAATACAGCGACGGAAGCAGATGAGTCATAATCCGACACATATCCATGTATCTTACATGGAAAAACAACCAACTAGATTTTACTACAAACATTTTATCAAAATTTCAAATCGCTAGCTTCATTTAATCGAAAATTATTGCTTATTTGCAGTTTCACTAGTAGGGGAACTAGGGGTTCCTTTGGCCGGATTTTGCGTCTTTTCAGTATCGACCAACTAGATCCTACTACGAAATTTCAAGTTGCTAGCTTTATTTTATCGACAGTTATCGCTCATTTGAAGTTTAATTTGAAAGGGAGGTATGGGTTGCTTAGGTCGTATGTTACTCATTTTCAAAACTGACAAAGTAGATCCTACTACAAACATTTGACCAAAAGTCTTTCTATCGAAAGAAATAAGCGATTTATTTGAAGTTTCGTTTGTAGGGAAGGTAGGGGTTCCTTGGTTCGGATCTTGCCCATTACAGTAATCCCTCGTTAATACGAACCCGGATAACACGAACATTTGAGTTACGCGAACCATATCTTTTCCCCCGATTAAATTCAATGGTTTCAATTGAGCCATCGCTGGCTTACACGAGTTATTCGGCTAACACGAATTGCGAACTCAATTTTGTAACGCAAATACCAAAATAATGGTGAACACGAATTTTATTGTTGACGATGTAATCCAGTCATTAGGAGCTCAGAAGAGCTTCGGGGAAACAAATTGTGGTGGAGAATTTTTTGCTTTCATTTTTTATGTTTTTTTTTGGGGTGCTGAACACGAATCGGAGCTTCCCACCAAAATTTTTTTTGCGAAACATGGTCAAAATCTCTAAAAAAACTCGAAATTTGGGTACTTTTTTTATGTTTTTTTTTTTTTTCGATTATAACTTGAAAACAGTGGATCCTAGCTAGAAAAAGTCTATGGATAAATTAAAGAATATAAAATGTTGCGTCGAATGAGCTACGTAAACATCCAATTCATTCCATTGGTGTAGCCACAATCGACAGTCGAAAAACGTAGATTTTTCTCAATTTTGCGAAAAATCCTGTTTTGGTCACATTTGAACGCCTGTATTTTGAAAACGGCTACTAATACGTAAAAACGCAAGAAATAAAAGTTGTAGAGCAGGAAATGTTGTTTAAAAAGTATCCAATTTTTTTAATTCGGTCAAAAGAAAATAGCTAAAATCACTTTTTGAGCGAGTGCTCCCATATAACATATATTCGGGCATTTTTCTAATAGGTCACCGTACTAATCACCAGAAACACTGCGTTTCCAGTTAGTGCAGTCACAGTTCCATTCAGAAGTTCCCTGGAATGTTCTCGGTAACAGTTCTACGAGTAACAACACGGAAAAAGTTTTGTAAGTGCAATTTGTGGTCAGGTAAATAGCTTCTACAGTTTCCCCAGATTTTTACCCACTTATTGTTTCGTTCGGTCCGCCTGCCCCCCATCTCCATCCTTCCAACACAGAACCCAGCCATCTAATACCGGCTGAAGATCAAATCACCGACAGTTCGGTTCTAAATTCTGGCATGTGAACAACTTTTATTTCTGAGACTCAAGCGAGACAATCAAGGAAAGCTTATGGATTAGTCCCCCTTAACCAGAAACATCGGACCTCACATTTATAAGTACTGGCATTTTCGGAGATGAAAGGACAGACTGCCACTGGGCTAAAGAGGTGTGCTTACAAGGAATAAACCGCATAGTTGGAGACGATTTTCGGGCAGTTAAATTCAAAAGACCTTATAGAGCCTTATAGCCTCTTGCATTGGCCACTTTTATGCCGTGGAACTATGTTTCAGTATTAACCCATCCCGGCAAACTCACCACGATGTAAACATATCGGATTAGTTGATTGGACTAGCTCTTAGCTCCACTTACGATGCGGTGCTGAACTAAAATCTGTGATAGTTGTAAGTCTTGACACGCTATTCCATCGAATCCCCATTGCAAAACAATCAGATATTGAGTTGACAGAGTTCCTGACATAGGAACTGTCTCCCTATCCTCAATCTGTGAAACTTACTTGTGAGATTATCAACCAAGAAGGAATCTGTAGAAGTTCACTGAACTGATGGTGCCCACAGTTACCTAACACACTTTCCTGATCAGCTCTTCTAAAAAAAGGAGCCTAATCCCAATGCTCATGGAGAAATACACGGAGTTCTAGATGAAGTGCGAGCAAGCCAGGGAAGACGCAGATATCCTCATAATAGTCATAATCACGACAACTCTCTTCTTGGCCCCAACAAATGAATCCGTCACAGTGGTGGCAAAAGACGTTGATCTTTTAGTCATTCTGATTGGTCTTTGTGCGTTTTATTCCTCAAACCATCAAGAAACAAAAGCTATGTGACGTCCTCCTTCAAGGCGCGATTCAACATCGCGTCACTTCCATCAACTGAGGATGCAGCTCAGTAGCATTCAATGAGGGTATACCACCAAGTGCAGAGGTGGCTTTGCTTTGGCAGAAGGCTCGAAGAATGGGGGTGGAAAATCACCAAAAGTGGACTCCTGCCTGTAAAAATCACGAGAAATGCCGCATCAAATGCCCTACTGAGCATCATTTCGTGAAAACGCAGGAAAGCATGTGTAGGACACTGTGGCTACAAAAAGGCAGGTATACATTGCTCCCGCTTTGTGTAAACTGTGAGGGCAAATGTGAGAATGTGGACCTCTCTGCAGCCATGGACGACGATGAGGATCTTGAATAGATGTTGGAAGAGTTAGTCGACGAATCCCATCCACCGGAAATCAGACCACCATTCCCACAAACCGGTCCTTCCAAAAAACTAAGGCTGTAAACCTGTAATGTATTTTTTATTCAACTTATTGTAATATATACATGTCTTATTATTTATTATTATTATTAGTAAGGTACCGGCTACTCACCCTAAAGGTAGGCACTGCGACCAAAGGAGGTCTATTGTGCCATAGCCTATTTTATTATTCAATCAAAAGACCTTCCACCACTCGTACGAAGGCTAGTATGTCTTTTGCAGGAGTCTTCCTGATAACGGCAGGACACGCAGTGAACTGTCCGAGGAAAGTATACCTCACCCGCGCAATCGCCGGGCATACACATAAAATGTGGCATGTGGACTCAACGTCCTCCAAGCAAAGACGACACTCCGTCTCGTTAGACAAACCCATCTTGTTCAGATGAAATCTCACCCAGTGGTGGCCCGACAGGTAGCCTACAAGTAGCCTAAGGTCGGCTCTACTCATGTGGGTGGCATCTTTATAGGTAAAGGGTCTCATTAACTCCTTCGATTGTCGCAGTCCTGGAAGATTGTTCCAATAGTGCTGGCGTGTCCTTTTAGACCAATCCGTTATGATTGTTCTAGCTGAAGCCAACCCCAGACCACAATAGGGTTCTGACCCGAGGAAATTGGATGATGAGCCTTGCCTAGCAAGTTCATACGCCGCTTCGTTTCCTTCAATGCCTTGGTGACCTGGCACCCAATACAAAAAGACTTGGTTGTCGGTTGCCAGACATTGGAGAAGTTCACGACACTCTTTCACCAGCTTTGAAGAAAGCCTGTGTGAAGAGAGAGCCTTAATGGCTGCCTGGCTATCAGTACAAATAGCAATGTGTGCGCCGCGCAGTTTGTTTTCTAGGATTACCCTGGCGCAGACCTCAATGACGTGGATTTCAGCTTGGAAAACGCTGGGCCATGTACCCATAGCGACTGAGATCCTGGTGTTGGGTCCAAAGACGCCCGCACCAACTGCCTGGTCAGTTTTAGACCCATCGGTGTACTACATTATACACCTTGAGTCCGGGCAGGGATAGCCATTCTCCCATTCCGAGCGGTCTGGGATTAGAGCTATGAATTTATTGCCGAAGCATAACTCAGTGGTCATATAATCTGATCTTAGGCAGATCTGCATGCCAGGAATTTGTTTCAATATGCTCATGTGACCACTGTCACTGCCGCATACCCAGAGGTTAGATGTATTCTCAGAGCATTGAGAGCTGCTGTTTTTTTGATGAAAATATGCAGCGGGGTCAATCCAACGATCGCCTCCAGAGCAGGCGTTGGGCATGTACGCATAGCCCCAGTTATACCGAGACATGCAAGGCGTTGTAACTTGTTACACTTTAAAATCGTTGAGCTCTGTTGTACCTTGGGCCACCATACCAATGCAGCGTATGTGACCATAGGCCGCACCAACGTGCAATACAGCCATTCAACCATCTTTGGTGTCAGAACCCATGTCCGTCCAAAGAAATTTTTACAAGCCCACATTACACGTGTGGCTTTGTTAATTACATTACGAATGTGAATATTCCAATTTAGTCGCCAGTCCAGTGTAACGCCGAGGCATTTAACCTCAGTGGAATACTCCAGGACCGTTTCGCCTAGCGAAACTCCCCCGGAGGATAGGTTTCTTTTAAGTGTGAAAGGCACTATGACGGTTTTTTGTGGGTTTACTTATATACTTATACTTACTTATATACTTATACTTATATATATACATGTAAATACAACCTTCAATATTCAAATTGTTGAAGAATTATCAGCACCTACTAAAAAAAAGAACAAACATATTTTATATTATAAGGGAACATTCGTTCAAAAACGTGATTTGAGTTATTTCGAATTTTTGAATTTTCTTTTGATCAAATTACGAGTAAAAAGATTAGGTACTTTTGGACGGAGAATTTCATGATTTCCAACTCTCACTTGTAGCAATTTTACGTATTAGTAGCCGTTTTCAAGTTACACACGTTCAAATGTAACCATAGCAGGGTTTTTCGCGAAGTACGGGCAAAGGTTGCTGTTAGGGAGACCTTTGTAGCTTGGAGCTTTTTTGAATGGGTTCGCCCTTGACGGGGTGGTCCCATCTCCTTCCGATTGTGCTGTTTCCAGCCCCGATTTGACACATGTTGTATTAGATACTAAAGCAGCCAGTTGTGCCACTGCCTTAAACACTGCAGTTGAGGGATAACGACAGCCGGGAGCTCGCTTTTCATTCCTACTGCCGCCGGTACTGGGTTGTCGTTTTTACCAATCTAGATAAAAGTGTTTGTCTCACCTAATTTGTACATAGTATGTACTATAATTGTAATTTTGTTCAGTCCAGATTTTTTTCTATCGCTTTCTGCATAAAAGAAGTCAGCCCGAAGCTACCTCCGAGGATTTTTAAAAAGTAGTAGTGTAAATATAAAATATAAGGAAGGTGAATTTGATTTTTAATGGGAAATATGTCAATTTATTATTGTGTAGCGAAATTAGCCCGGAAAATATGGTCACATACCGAAATTTGCTCTGAAAAAGATGGTCGTGTGCCCAAATTCGCTCGGTAAAAGGTGGTTACACTATAGTACTATATAGTATGTATCATATTTCCCCAATATTTACTTGAACTTCTTTCTCTCGTAAATTATTGATGCAAGTATGCATTCATTTCGTTGAATTTTTAATCAATTTTGCGGATGCATTCGTTGAAACCAGTTTTTCTAGCATTAATCCAAATCCAATATCGAATTCCGCGGTATGCATACCACACCAGTATGTATGTATCTATAAAATTAAAATGTGTGGATATACGAGTAAAAAGAATCGTTTCCCTCTCTCTCTCTGGAATATTGACTGTACATTCATTCTTCAAACGAATGTCGCCGATTTAGATTGATCGTATATATTTTTTGATCGATTCGCACCGATATGCGATCGACACATCGATCTAAGCCGATGCCGATCGATCGTTCCGAAAACGGAAAACACTTAAGCAACGGCGAAAAAGGAAAGATAAGAAAAGAAATTGAGATTGGCAAGAAACGGTGCAAATGCGACTTGCCCCGTTCACTAAAGCGAACGGCAATCTACACAGTGTGATCGTGCGGTGTCTTCTTTCTCCCAGCGCGTAGTTTACTTCTGAATGACCTTGAAAACCGCGTTTCTCATAATTCTTACCTATCAAGGTGTATCCGAGTATTTTATACAGCGCGTCTTGCGATATGTACACACGTCCAATGAAGAGACTTTGCTAAGCTCTGTCTACACATTGCATACGAATGAGTTCGTAATGTGTATTGGACGGGATGTATGGGCGAGTATGTATGGGGTTAGTCATACATGTATGGAGTCTACCTGGATTTCTTGCTTATCCGCACCTTTCATTGCGCGGTAATTGAAAGCGAAATCACGATCGCCACACATAAACTTACTGAGGAAATACGCAGTAGTATGCGATCTAATGCTTCGTCCACACCTGAAGATACTAGCCCAGCATACCACGTAGCGAAGGTTCACCAAAAAGTGAATTGTATTATGTATGTATGTACTCATAGTAAAGAAAAGCGAACCAACATAGGGTCTTTATTTTATCGAGGGTATGTGACTCGCTAAAGATGTGAAGGTACGCGAGGATGTCTAGAGAATTATTTAAGCAAATGCTGTTATGTTGCAAATATTCGCTAAAAACGAATGTTTTGCTCGTTTCAAGCGAATATAATTATTTATTTCAGAAAACTTCCCCGTTCCGTTTCCGTATAAATGACCATTTATTGAGCAGTCAGCGGCTTGGATACGGGAGACAAAAACTTCTGGAGGATTAATAAGTACTTCAGACATAAATCCCAGAAAATTTTTCCTCCAATTCACGGCCCTAACGGCATGAAGTGCGATGACTAGGGGAAGGCGGAAGCCTTCGCGGATAGCCTGGAACTCCAGTTCCAGGAGTACGAACCCCCTGACGGCGATCTTGATGAGGAGGACTTGATCATTGACAGAGCCGAAGAGATATGCTCTAGAATCGACACACGCGACGAAACAATTAGGCAGACTGACCTAAGCGAAGTGAGAAGCCTCGTCAGCTCCCTCAACATACGAAAGTCGCCAGGACCGGACACTGTAGCCAACATATGGTTGCAAAACGTCCCTGACAATATACTCGAGACAATCACCACCATAATAAACGCGATCTTCCATCTCAGGAGATATCCAGAAGTATGGAAAAAAGCGGTTGTCGTTACGATCCCGAAACCTGGAAAGGATCTAAAATTTCCTCAAAATTGGAGGCCCATAAGCCTCCTTTCGTCGATCGCAAAGATGGCAGAGCGACTCCTCCTTTGTCGGCTGCTCGATCAAGTTAATGAGAAGAACATTATACCAGATGAACAGTTTGGTTTCAGGGCCGAACACTCTTGCGAGCTCCAGCTTGCAAGAGTGGTCCAACACATCCGAACAGGATTCAATCAGCGCAAGTCAACAGGCCTCGTTATGTTCGACGTAGCGAAAGCCTTCGACAAAGTCTGGCATGCAGGACTTATCGTCAAATTGCATGACTTCGAGATACCGCTACCTATTATTCAATTAATAGGTTCGTTCCTAGAAGGCAGATCTTTTCGAGTTAGAATTAACTCCACACTTTCTCAGGAAAGACCCATTGAAGCTGGAGTCCCACAGGGATCACCACTTTCCCCAATGTTGTACTCACTATACACTGCAGACTTCCCCGAAATGCCACCCAACGCGCGTATTTCACTGTTCGCAGATGATACTTGTATCTTCTACACTGCAAGAAATGCAGACAGAGTTACTTCAATACTCCAGGAATCCATAGACATACTTTTGGAATACTTGCAGAAATGGAAGATCCAGGTGAACCCGGACAAGACGCAGGCGATTTTCATTACGAGACGACCAAGACAAAACCCCGACAATCTGACAGTAGACGAACAAGAAATAGACTGGCAGGAAACTGCCATCTACAATATTTAGGACTGACATTCGACAAATCACTGACGTGGACAGAACATATAAAACGCTGTAGACAGAAGTGCAACGGAACACTCCAAGCCCTGTACCCCATTACCAACTCCAGATGACTAAGCAACAAGAACCGGTCACTCATCTACAAACAGACAATACTACCGACTTTACTCTACGGAAGCTTGGCTTTCAGACTACAAATTTGCCAAAATCTAGCACTACGGAGAATTTTTAAAGTCCCATGGTACGTTAGAAATACGGACATTCACAGAGACCTTTGGGTAGACACTATTAAGACATACATAAGGGACAAAGCCCTTAAACTTTACGACAAAATAGACGACCATACTAACAGTACTCTGGGACCTTTGAAATTCTCTATGGCGGGAAGACAGGTCTACCCGCACTTAAGAACAATAACACACTAGTGCACACCGAGGTCTAAGCAAACTTGTAAAGACTGACGATGGGCTCACCGAGCCCACAGAGAAAATTGGAGTAAAAGTGTGAACCACTAGCTCCACCAACGTACAGTTCCTAGCAGTCAGCGGCAAGTGCCAACATTTCCTTCAAAGTGAAAATACAATTAGTGAAAATTTTGTAAATTGAAAACACTAAACACTTGGAGAAAATATAAAGGTAAATCAATTTAGGTGCTTTGGTTAGTCCGGTTATTGAAAATCTTCCTAAAGATGGGAGAAGTTTAGTAAAAAGAACGCCACGAGACAATTCAAAAATTTCTGTTGCGAATGGTGAGTACACTATGGTATGAAGGGCTCCCCTACTGACTTTTTTCTTAAAAATATTATTGAAAATGTAGCAATTGAGTTGGTCAATATACATAGATGGCCGCATCGATCAGTATGATTTTAACAATTATTGGGTGTACAATTTTGCTTCCGCCGTTTTTTCCTAGAATTAAAAGCTAAATTGTCAAAAAGTACTTACAGATGTATTATTCAAAGTACTGTCCACCGCTAGCGACAACTTTCGCCCATCTCTCCGGCAATTTTCGGATTCCATCTCGGATTTACGTGTCGGACTATGAGCCCACTCAGCTGTTAAATGAGTACCCATTTACGGGGTAAATATGATAACTCGGTTGAGCGTGTTGCTGATCACACACTTCTGCACATACCGTCACGATCTAGAAAATGAGATGATGCTAACTCATCTCAAGGCCATGGTTCAAATTGGACTGTTGCGCCAGTTATTTATTTATTTTATCTCGGAAAAATGAGGCGTCTTTCGAAGTGAGCCTTGATTGGATCCATTTTTCGACTTCCTCGTACGAACGAAAATTCTGATCCGCCAGGCCGTGCGCCATGGAACGAAATAGATGGCAGTCGGAAGGAGCGATGTCTGGCGGGTACGGCGGGTGGGGCAAGATTTCCCATTTCAGGGTTTCCAAGTATGTCTTGACCACTTTTGCAACGTGTGGCCGAGCATTGTCATGCTGGAGGATGACTTTGTCGTGTCTCTCTTGCTACTATGGCCGTTTTTCCTTTAATGCTCGACTTAAATGCATCAATTGCGTTCGGTACCAATCTCCTGTCATAGTTTCATTCGGTTCCAGTAGCTCGTAGTATATCACACCGAGCTGGTCCCACCAAGTGCAAAGCATAACCTTGGCGCCGTGAATATTCGGTTTTGCCGTCAACGTTGAGGCATGTCCGGGCATTCCCCATGAGTTTCTGCGCTTGGGATTATTGTAACGGACCCATTTTTCGTTGCCGATTACGCTGCGATGTGGAAATCCCTTCCGATTCTGCCTTTGAAGCTGTTGTTCGCATGCAAATAATAGCCGTTCAATATCTCTCGGTTTTATTCATACGAAACCCAATTTTCTTGTTTCTGAATCATGCCCATGACCTTGAGACGTTTCGAGATGGCCTGCTGAGTCACTCCCAGTGATTTAGCTAATTCTTTTTGCGTTTGGCACGAATCTTCATCGAGCAGTGCTTCCAATTCGTCGTCTTTGAAAATTTTTTCTCTCCCACCACCATGCTTATCCTCGATATTGAAATCGCCACTTTTAAAACGTTGAATCCACTCACGACATGTTCGATCACTCAAAGCAACCTCATCGTAAGTATCTGAGAGCGACTCAATTTGTGGTATTATTAATAACACTGTCACTCTCTTTTTACAGTCGTTAGTGAATTCGCTTAGATACATCACAATGATTTCAGTGCTACGCCCCGACTGAACTAGCGGATCAATCAGCTAAGAACGTCTTTTATCAACGGCTTGGCGACACCTTCGACAATGCTCCCAAATGTGATATAAAAATTGTCACGGGGGATCTCAACGCCAAAGTTGGGCTGTAGGCTTAGAACACCTAATGGGCAATCATGGACTAGGCAACAGAAACAAAAATTGCAAGATGTTCGTGGAGTTTTGCAACTTTCGTCAACTCGTCATTGGCGGTACCCTGTTCAAGCACAAACGCTGCCACTTAACAACCTGGACCTCTCCGGATAGCAGAACAGAAAACCAGATTGACCATATAGCCGTTTCCAAGACATGGAGGAATTGTCTCTTGGACGTCAGGTCGAAGCGAGTTGCTGATGTTGGCAGCGACCACTAGCTTGTTATCGCAAAAATACGCTTACGAACGGCAGCGATCCAGCGCTCTCAAAATGCACGAATGTTGCCATGTTTTAATGTGCAAAAGCTTAAAGACCCATCTATAAGACATGCATATTCCACCGCTTTGTACGAGAGAGCTATTGCACCACCACCTTGTGAGAATCCTACAATTGATGATAGATGGAAAGTCGCTAGGGACTCATTTATTTCGTGTGGCATAACATTTGCGGGCCAATTGGAGCGCGGTAGGAGACCATTCATTAACGACTCTACATGGTCTCTAATCTCAGCACGCAAGAGAGTTAAGGAACAGATTAACTCAGCTGCTAACGGCTCAGCAAAAGACCAACTAGTAGCTACGTTCACTACAGAAAGGCGTGCCAAGAAGTGTAAGACAGGACAAGCGAAATTACATCAACGCTTTAGCGGAGAAGGCAGAGGAAGCGAAGAACACCAACTGCGGGGATGGAGATAACACTTCATTGAGGTCCTTAACAACACCTTTGGACTCCCAATGCATCTTCATTAGTAGCAGAAGATATTCCGCAAATAGCCAGAGTTGATACCAACCCACCATCTAAGCTGGAAGTACCTGTGGCTATTAAATCAATGGGAGCCGGTAAAGCCCCGGGGATAGATGAAATTCCGGTGGAACTCTTTAAGGCGAATATTAACGCTACTGCGGATATTCTTCTCCCCCTTATCCAAGAGTGTTGGGAAACCGAAACCCTCGCTAAAAAAAATGGAAGAGGGACGTCATTATTAAAATCCCGAAAAAAGGCGACCTGAAGGATTGCAAAAATTGGCGTGGGATCTGTCTTCTCCCAGCAGCCTCCAAACTGATGCCAAAAATAATCTTGAACCGGATCAAACAAACAGTTGACTGCACATTGAATGATGAACAAGGCTTCTCGTGTAGCGACAACATCAACACCCTCCGAATTATTATTGAACAATCCGCTGAGTGGAGATCCCCATTATATCTCATGTTTATCGATTGAGAGATTGAGAAGGCGTTTAATAGCGTTAATTGGGAATTCATCTGGAGGGCTTTGTATAGGAGAGGCATACCAGATAAAATAATTTCCATTATAAAGGAATCCTACCAGGGGGGAGCCCAATGTCACGCTTTACACAATGGTAAACTATCAGATCCTTTCGAGGTGCATAGCGGAGTGAGACAAGGCTGAATTTTGCCACCTATACTGTTTTTAATTGCCATTAATGATGTACTAAGCGGCGCGCTTCAAGAACACCAGAACAAAGGTACGAGATGGTAGTTGTTCAAATACCTTTATAGTATAAAATAGTGTATACCTTCAACACCTGGACTATGCTGACGATATTTGTCTTCTATCAAATAGATCGGATCAAGTATTGTAACTCAAATGTCTGATACTCTGCATTGCGAAAGCCGTAATGCGGGGCTTAAAACGCTGCCAAGACTAAGTACACGAGCTTAGCTCCAGGAAGGCAAAGCGGAATTTGTGTTTCGGGTCAGGCAGTCGAAAAAGTTAGCAATTTTTGCTACCTCGGAAGCGTAGTTACAGCAGATGGTGGAGGGGATGCTGATGTACAGTTTCGCATCAACAAGGCTCGATCAGCTTTTTTCAGTTTGACTCCTTTCTGGCAAAACAACAACATTCCCAGACGCACCAAACTCCGGATCTTCGAAACCAACGTAAAATCAGTGCTTCTATATGGCTTTTCAATTTGATAGGTGACCAATAAGATAACAACTAGATGGAAAACTTTTGTGAACCAGTGTCTAGGGCGCATCCTACACATACGGTGGCCGGAGGTCATTTCTAGGATAGACACTTCCATTAAAAGGCGAAAGTGGCAATGGATATGTGGCGTCGTCTCTTGAAACACTTTACAAAAATACTTTGTAATATTAAAATTTAAAAAAACAATTCTACCATCGATTTGAAATGTCAAAAAAATAAAATAAAATTTTGTTTAATTATAATTAATTTGTCGTTGATACATATTACTATTTAATCTAATAGAGATATAAAAATAAAAATAATTATGTAGAGATATTTAAATAAAATAATTATGTTAAATAACTATAACAAATAATATAGTTTTCATAATTTACATTAAAAAAAGGATTAACATCCTCCAACAAATGGTGACCCCGATAGAAGAATAGGCCCCACAGAAGAATTGGCCCGACAAAAGAATAGGCCCGTCAAATGAATAGGCCTGACAAAGGAAATAGGCCCGAAAAAGAAATAGGCAACTGGTTTTCATCTTTGCCAATCTATTCTTGTCATTTCTCTCAACATCGTTTATCGCTTTATATCCGGGACTGGCGCATCATGGTTTCATTGGAACGATTATGGTTGGAGCATTGATTGCAACAAAAATCCCAGCATTTAGTTCCCGACAAACTCGACGGCCCCCGACGACCCATAACTCAGTAATACAGCTTTAGCATCTCAAGGAGAAAGAAGACATTCGTCATCATCAAATGAAAATTGAGTAACGTAGTTCTGTAATTCAGATAAGTATTAAGTAATTTGGAATTATTGTAAAGGTGGTCGAATTGTAGCTTTAGAGGTATTTCATCTAGTTCTGACAAACATTTTTTTTAACAAGTAGTTTTTATGTTTGTTTCATTATGTCAACTCAGGAGGATACCGCTTGCTCCTCAACCCCTCTAACTATAGGTCCGGTGTCGATTAAACTTCCACCTTTTTGGAAAGATTTGCCGGAGCTGTGGTTTAAACGAGCGGAAGCTCAATTTGATGTTGCACGGATAGTTTCGGAGACAACAAGATTTAATTATTTATTATCTATACTCGATTCCGAGGCAATTAAAGTTGTTGGTGACTTAGTGTGCAAGCCTTCATTAGAACAGCCCTACACAGTATTGAGGGATGCATTGATTTCTCGTCTTTCTTTGAGTGAGGCAACAAAATTAAAGCAGCTTCTCACAAATATTTCTTTAGGTGATAAATCGCCTTCACAATTATTTAGAGAGATGCGGCAATTGGCTGGAGAACAAGTCAGCGAAGACCTTCTGAAGACTCTATGGCTTCAACGTCTTCCTGACAATATTCAAGCTATTCTTGCTTGTAATTCTTCCGGTTCAATTAAAGACTTATTAGCCAGTGCGGACAAAGTTAGTGAAATTTTTGTACGACCTTCTATTTGCAATGTTGATAATGAAAATTATTTAATGAAAAAAGAACTAAATGAGCTTAAATCTCAAATTACAGTTCTTACTCGTACAATTCAAGACACGAAATTGCATCAACAAAACAAATCTCGTTCCCGCAGTAATTCCCGGAACCGTAAAACGAAAAAAGAATATTGCTGGTACCATTTCAAATTTGGTGTCAAAGCCCACAAATGTGTTGAACCTTGTTCTTTTAAGTCTTTCGATTCTTCTAACACCAAAATTGATGCCTCGTCAAAAAAACTAGATTGCGTGAAGTCTTCGGCGACTGACTTTGCTAGATCTGGTTCATGTCGCCTTACAATTTTTGATAATTCTACCAAATGTAGATTTCTAATTGACACGGGTGCCGATATCTCGGTGATTCCTGCTTCAGCTGCCTGCAGACTTTTTCCCGACTCTCTCAAACTTGCAGCTGTTAATACATCTACCATTAACACATATGGTAGAAGACGTCTCACTCTTGATCTTAATCTGCGAAGAATTTTTACATGGGAATTTGTCATTGCTGATATCGACAAGCCCATCATTGGAGCTGATTTTTTATGTCACTTTGGCTTATTGGTTGATGTTTCTAAGAAAATGCTCATTGATCCAACTACTAATCTTCATTCTGTTGGGTTAATCTCGAAAGGTCCCTTATCTACTCTTTCTGTCCAAGTAGACGAGACCTTGGATCCTCGTGTAAGAGAACTCCTCTCTACACATCGAGCAGTTACTTTCCCTAGTAATTTCATCCAACCTGTTAAGCACAATGTCACACATACCATATCCACGTTTGGTTCTCCTGTGGCTTCCAAAGTTCGTCGTTTAGCCCCTGACAGACTTGCTGCAGCTAAGAAAGAGTTTGACTTTCTCCTTCAGCAAGGAATTTGTCGACCTTCAAACAGTCCTTGGTCCTCCCCGCTGCATATGGTTAAGAAAAATAATGGCGAATGGCGTCCGTGTGGCGATTATCGTCGTCTAAATTCTCAAACAACACCTGATCGGTATCCTATACCAAATATCCAAGATATTACCCACAATTTAACTGGTTGTTCATTTTCAACTTTGGATTTGGTAAAGGCCTATCATCAAGTTCCAATAGATCCTGCAGATATTCCTAAAACTGCCATCTGTACACCTTTTGGACTATTTGAATTTACGAGGATGACCTTCGGACTTTGCAACGCTGCTCAGACCTTTCAACGTTTTATTCATGAAGTACTTAGAGACTTAAACTTCTGTTTTTCATACCTCGATGATATTCTCATCGCCTCAAAATCGGAAACAGAGCACATTAAACATTTGTCTATAGTTTTCGACAGATTGGTTAAATTCGGCATTATAATTAACGTTGACAAGTGTTCGTTTTACAAGCAGCAAATTAAGTTTCTTGGTCATTTGATCTCTTCTGATGGCATTAAGCCTTCAACAGACAAATGCCAAGTGATTAAGGAAATGAAATTGCCTAACACTATTCAGGAACTCAGACGATTTCTCGGCGTAATAAATTTTTATCGTCGTTTCTTACCTCGAGCAGCACATCACCAAGCACTACTGAACGAGCATCTTATTGGCTCGCGCAAATCTGACAAACGTAAAGTTGTATGGACTCCTCAAGCAATAAAAGCATTTGAATTCACTAAACAACAGTTGTTCGAAGCTTCATTTCTCGCCTTCCCTATTTCTGAGGCTCCTTTAGCTGTTTTTGTTGATGCCTCTAACATAGCTGCCGGCGCAGCTCTGCAACAATTTGTCGACGGTGCTTGGCAACCATTGGGTTTCTTTTCAAAGAAATTCAATACCACTCAACGAAATTACAGTACTTATGACAGAGAACTTCTTGCTATGTATTTATCTATAAAATTCTTTAGGTTTTTTGTCGAAGGAAGATTATTTACCATTTTTACAGATCATAAACCGCTAACTTTCGCTTTAAAGCAAAATCCGGATAAGGCTAATCCTCGACAACTTAGACACCTTTCCTATATAAGCGAATTTACTTCGGATATTCGTCATATTGCTGGTCGTGATAATGTTACTGCTGATCCCTTATCTCGTCTTGAGGAAATTACGGTTCACAGTAACATAGATTTCAGAGCTATGGCTTATTCCCAGTTGTCAGATTCCGATTTACAGGAACTTTTAAATAATCCTAATTATTATTATTCCTTCAAAAATATATCTTTTCCGGGTACTGATTATCAAATTTATTGTGAGGTTTCAGACAAAAACGTCAGACCGTTTGTGCCTGAAGCTTTCCGCAAAACAGTTTTTTTGTCGATACACAATTTGGCGCATCTTGGTATACGTTCCGCAAGGCGTCTTGTTACTAGCAAGTATTTCTGGCCATCCATGAATGTAGATGTAAACATGTGGTCTCGCCAATGTATACCTTGTCAGAAATCTAAAATTTCTCGGCATATCAAAGCGCCTCTTGGTAAATTTGCTCAAGCTTCGGAACGTTTTCAAATCATTCATGTTGACATCATTGGTCCTTTGCCATCTTCCCAAGGTTTCTCATACTGTCTTACCATCATTGATCGTTTCACTCGATGGCCTGAGGCAATACCACTTTCTGGTATTACGGCTCAATCCTGTGCTGAAGCTTTAGTCAGAGAATGGATTTCCCGTTTTGGTGTGCCTCAGACTATCGTGACCGATCAAGGTAGACAGTTTGAATCCGAGTTATTTGCAGAATTAGGACGTTTGTTGGGGTTCAGCAGAAATCGGACTACCGCCTATCATCCACAATCCAATGGCATGGTTGAACGCTGGCATAGAACTCTAAAAGCTGCTATCATGGCATATAACAATCCATCATGGACTAAAGTGTTACCTCTTGTTCTATTAGGCCTTAGGTCTATGTTCAAGGAAGACCTTTCAGCTTCTGCAGCACAATTAGCTTTTGGCCTAAATCCTCGTCTCCCATGTGATTTTTTTTGATAATGCTTCTAAATTTAAGCCTCAAAGTGATTTCGTCGATTTTTGCTTTTAAGGATTTGAATTCTTGTTCTCATGCATTCGTTAGAACAGATGCAATACGTTCTCCGTTACAGACACCTTATGAAGGTCCATTTCCTATTATTAAACGTGATAAACACTTTTTCACTTTAAAAATTAAAGATCGGGAAATCAATGTATCTCTTAATAGGCTTAAACCTTGTTACTTGTCTTGTACAGAGGATTCTTGCAACAATGGTCAACAACAATCTTGTAAAAATGTTGTCAATAAATCTCCTCGTATTTCTCCAAAAAGCGTATCATTTAATTTAAAACGAAATTCCGTTCATACGAGTATTATACCTTCTCGTTCTGTTACAACTCGTTCTGGTAGAGTTACGACCGTTCCATTTTCATATCGCGAAATTTAGCCTTCGCTGAGGGGGGAGTATTGTGGCGTCGTCTCTTGAAACACTTTACAAAAATACTTTGTAATATTAAAATTTAAAAAAACAATTCTACCATCGATTTGAAATGTCAAAAAAATAAAATAAAATTTTGTTTAATTATAATTCATTTGTCGTTGATACATATTAAAATACTATTTAATCTAATAGAGATATAAAAATAAAAATAATTATGTAGAGATATTTAAATAAAATAATTATGTTAAATAACTATAACAAATAATATAGTTTTCATAATTTACATTAAAAAAAGGATTAACATCCTCCAACAGATAGGCCGAGCAATATAGCTCAACAGGCCCTCGATTGAAACCCGCAGGGAACCAACGCAAGTCACCGTTTTGGACGACCTAGTAACACCTGGAGAAGATCAGCTAAGAGAGAGGGTGCTTCAATAGGCAAGTCGTGGAGTGAGCTGAAAGCGATGGCGATGAACAGGACGAGGTGGAAAGTAGGCGTGGTTAATGCTCTTTACCCCACATGGTGTTAACAGGGACCATAGAGATATCGTATCAAATGTGTAGAACGGTCAAATAAAATTTAAGCTAGAAAAAATTAACCTGAGGCTAGTTTTGCTATAAAAAGAAAATATTGATCGGAAGGCTCCGAAGAAGACGAAAAAAGCGGGCCAATTTTTTAAAGTGTAACTTTTATAGCGACGACGCATCGATGGTGAATCGAAAAAATATACTTATTTGTTCTGCTACCCAGAGAAGCGCTCGCGTCGCTGTGATACAAGCTCATATATTTGTATTGTACATAATTTTTAAATTCGGTTTTTTGGCCATAACTTCTAAACTTTAAGGAATTTCGGATTTTTGACGAAATGTTTGTCCCCCCCCCCAACAGTAGACACCCCCATGCCCTTGGGCCTAGGAGCATCGATCCCCACTATTTTTATACTCCTCAGTCTACTTTTTTTTGTTTGTATACCCTAGTTTTTTTTTAAATTCGTTTTTTTTGGCCATAACTTCTAAACTATAAGGAATTTCGGATTTTTGACGAAATTCCCCCCCCCCCCCTCCCCTCACTGTACACCCCCATGCCCGTGGGCCTCGGAGCAACGATCCCCACTATTTTTATACTCCTTAGTCTACTTTTTTTTTGTTCTTATACCCTAGTTTCTTTTAAAATTCGGTTTTTTGGCCATAACTTCTATAAGGAATTTCTTTTTTCGTCCTTTTCGGTCCTTTCCGATCAATATTCAATGTAGCAAAATACGTTTTGGCCTCTGCAACCACTACATATACCAAAAATTGACCATATGTTAATTTTTTCTAGCTAGCTTTTCTAGCGTTTTATTGGGAATCTTTATCGTACTAGTAGTAGATTTTAAGAATAAAATTGCTAAACAGTCGACAAGACCATTTAGCACGATCCAAACCCAAAAATTTCTCAGCCTAAGCCAAAAGCACTAAGTGTTTGAGCTGGTTTAGTTGTAAATCTGTATACTGATGTGCTTCTCATGTTCTCAACTTATTTTTCACATATAGAAACAAATTAGCAAATATATCCCCATCCTCATCCGCATCCTCGAACCCAAACTATTTTGTATCCACATCCTCATCCTCATCCGCTAAACAATATCCCTTACATTCCCATTTAAAAGGATCAGGAAAGTATCGTCTTCTTCCAGTGGAATGAGCCACAGCCTTTCCAGGCTTGTCATAGAAAGTGACTGAATGGATGGGATTTGTATGCAAGAAACGATATACTTTCGAAACCTTTTATATGCTAACGTGACGTCAGCTAGACCTGTTAGAAGTACATAGTTAACGGCGTTATGCTACATAAAGGATTAAGGCAAACTTGTAGAAAAGTAGTCTTCTTAGCACGCAGCACTGGCACGTAATAATTCAAAGTACGTCTCTCCAAATGCGTCAATCGCTTTAAATCATATTTTGATGAAATACGAGTCATTTTTCGAAAACAGTTGCCTGAGTCTCTATTTTTACTTCCTGGTCGCATATCGCAATTATACATCTCTTGAACCGCCGAGCGCACACCGCATGCCCACAGTCTGGCCGAAAAGCATGCATTTCAAAAAAGGAGGAAGCATTTCGCGAGTACTCTTGTCAGCCAGCGAAGGTCAAATTGTTTAAACATTCTTTCAAGACCATTGAAATTAACCGCGACAAGACCAAAAAAGACGCCAGTGGCTACTCAATTTTTCCATTGCGTGGCGTCGCTTTTTGAACTTTTCAATGCCACAAAATCTAGAGTCAAAGACTCGCAATTCGCGACTATATAACAATATAGTGGTCGAGCAAACAATCTTTTCTTGTCGGCACAATCATCACACATCTCTTCCATTCTCCCTCAAACCACGAGAAGTGCATGCAACAAGCGGGAGGTAGTGGTAGTTCAGGTGAATTTCGCAAGCTTGCTTGCAAAAAGAATGTTGCATGCGCCTAGCTTCCAGCCGAAGGCCTCATTTCGGCAGTAAAAAAGTTAACTTTCGTTCTGTGTGTGCAGGCCTCAACGAGTGGAAACACCAGCTAGGCATCACAGACTTGTTCTTAAATTGCAGAATCGCGGCAGTAAAAAACATGAAGAAATCGCGAATGCCAGTCACCAGCATCGATCACTGTTTACCCGCCTGCGCTGCACCGTATCTGCATCATCCATCGCAATATGCATTTAATGGTTGCATCCATCGTGCCATAACTATTCTGGTTCTCATAGTGCAAAATTCAGGTAGGTTACTTTTGCCATCATTGGCAAACGGACATGGCACCGCCGAACCGATGCAACCACCGCACCGCTTGCTGCATATAAATTATCGAGCTCCGTAAGGGGTAGTCGTCAGGGGGGTGCAAGTGGAGTGTCGCGGAGCGGCTTGAAACAGCGAATCCAACGAACCCATCAAAGAAACTGAGAAAACAGCTTTTACTAGTCCTTGAAAATTTTTATTTTCCGATTAGTCCACCATTCTACCATCCACTTAACTTTTACTCTTTTGCCTCGGCACTGAGCTGGTGCCGGTGTTGGGCTGCTGCGGCTAGTGCTAGCTGGGCTCAAGTAAAAGACGCTAAAGTTAAGCCACTTGATCCGATCCGCGGCTTGGTGAATGGATTTTTAAGCGTTCTGCTTGGTTAGAACATGAGAATGGTGTGATTTGGATGGGGAACGAAGGTTTCGTAATTGCGAAACTCAAGTCGAAGTCACTTTTACAGTTCTTGCCAATGGAAATTACGTAAACTGTGTGGAAAAATCATGGTTGGTAAAAGATACTTTTTCGTTGAGTGCGAAGAATGCCATTCAATTGTAAAGGCGGTTGTGGGATGGAAAGTTTTTTTTTTGTTCCAAAAATCATTAGAAATAAGCTGATTGGCATTTATGTCTTATGACGGAAAAGCAAATCCTGATACATAGCTACTCCCATACTGAAATAACAATAGCTTGGAAGAATTACCATCATTACCGCATAGCACTCCTAGAACTACCTCTGGGTCCGTTGTGATAGCATCAGACCTAAAAAAAACAGTTGAATCATTGAAATAAGTGAACTGACTACGAAACGTTGAAACTGACTACCATCCTTGTTTTATTAGGTCATTCAAGTCCCTGAAATTGAATGAACCAAGAATAGCTATCCCTCTTCCCTCATTCCAGGGCAGCATCTTCATCCTCTTCTTCGGAACTCCTACAAAGTCCCTGCAAGTAAGCTGGTTATCTTCGCCCTGTGGTGCGGGGCATAATGATGGAACATGCCTGTTTCGCAAAAATCAGGAGAATTCTCTCTATTCAATTAGACAGGACTTCGTCAGAAGTTTCACGGCTCAAAACCGTGGCGAAATGTTCTTCCCACCGCCTCATATGTTCTTAATCTGACGTAAGTCGCTCTCCACCACTGTCCTTCAACGGATGTTGATAGGAGTAACGACACACTTCAAACCCTTGATGGCGGTTTGAAATACATTGGATCAAATGGTGTGATGCACACACAAATTGTGTGTGTCTCTGGGACATGTGCTACCCAGCATTTGCTGACAAAATTTTACCTGCTAGGCGAAAGGACTTTGTCGGAGTCGGAGCTAACTGTATCTGCACAGCTCCATATGACGCTGTATATTTCAAGTCGGAATTACTTTGTCCTTGCCACGATTTGACGCTAATTTGCATCGTATCTAGTTTGTACAAAACCAACCATGACTGCGATCAGTGGCGGATCTAGAGCGGGGCCCGGGCCCCCTCCAAAATGCTTGGTATACAGAGCTTGGTCTTGAATATTCGAGGAAATACTTCAAAATGATTTATAAACATAACAGCGAATGCAGAAGATACCCGACAAGGATTCAGTAGGATTCAGTACCAGTTCCTTTTCAAGTTTGCTTAGTGAAGCTCATTGTGCTTGTGTTTGCACACTTTTCCGGGAGCACTGAACGAAGACTTGTGAGCATAGGGATACCCAGCAAGGTGAAGTGCTTTTTCCCTTTCTCTAAAACTCAGTTGATGGTTTAAAATTAGAAGTATCGGGCTGCTGTGCTCATGTCGATCATATTGCTATATCTGGTAAATTTCCGGGTGTGCTTAGTGACGTAATGAATGAATGTATTGAATGCTCTATTGCTCTCTCAGGACAAACCATCTGATAACTGTAGGGTAAAAGTTAATCCGAACAGAACAGTGCTTGTTCCCTTCACAAGTATATAGGACACTTTCAGTAGATTCTTCTCTACTGCTTGGGATGAGCCTTATTTTAACTGATAAAGTGAAATTTGTACCTAGTTGTTTTACTAGTGCTTGGGGAAGTTATCGGGTGGACTGCTCTGAGTACAGAGGCTGGCCGTAGCCTGCACAGCAACGTGCAAATATTGGCCTGCGCTGCTTTATGGTGCTCTTAAGACTATTCGTTCTGCTGCCTTGATCATCCTGTTTTATGTGATACGTATTGACATTTTGGGTGAATCAATGGTCGAAAATACGGTCCTTCGACCGCATGACACTGTCCAGTACTTTACTTCAGTCTCCGGACACTCTGCGACTCTGAGCAACCGAAATATTCTGTCGACTAGACAGACTAGACTACTCCTCTATCAAATATGCAATTAAAAAAGCAATTTACCAACCTGATAAAACCACTCAATGGGAAGAGAACGCGCATCTGGTACCTAATTCAACAAAAGTCTATGAAGGGAGCTTCAAGATGGATGAAGGGTTACAGTTCGGAGTTTTCTCTGATTGGCTTAATCCTAATGTCTCTTTCAGTTTCGTCGAATTCTGCAATACTTTTCAGTCCAAGGTTACGGTGATTACGGAAACTCTAACCTGACTGGGGTGCCACGTGATGTGAACCAGAGATATTGTAATTTTCACAGACCACCAAACTGTAATTACAATAAATCCCCCGAAACGAGTGTGACTACGTCACTGTAACCTGGCGTCAATTGTTACTGAGATTAGTGTTTTATTTAAGTATTTTTTCTATATTGGATTCTGGGTTACTGCAGTTTCGCTGGCAATTGTAGAGCAGAAAAGCTCGTCAGGCAGGAGACAACAAGTGATGCTGCACAAAATCAACGGAACATTAATATAACTGTCGCTGCTTTCAAACTAGCTCTAAAGTTTAAATCAATTAGCAGGACCACTCCTAATGGATAAATGCTAAAAGGTACCTTTCAATAAAGCCGATGCGATCCAGATTGGATTTTGCACCGCTGAACTGTTATCGTTGAAAGGCAACACATCAAAGGGGAGTTATGTATAACTGGGCGTTGCACAGCATCCCTCGTAGCTACGATGACAAGGAGAAGTTTTTTATACCCTAGACTTTTAGTATAGGGTATATTGTTTTTGTCACGATGGAAATATGTAACACCTTAAAGGAGGCTCCGGAGGTATAGCAATGTATATATAAATGATCAGGGTCACCTCCTGATTCGATTTAGCCATGTCTGTCTGTCTGTCTGTCTGTCCGTCTGTCTGTCCGTTCGCACGATAACTTTCGATATAATGAAGCTAGAGTCTTGAAATTTTGATCAGATGCTGGAAGTATGATTTAGTTGGTTGGTATTGAAAATGGGCATGATCAGGCCAAGAGAACGCCTACCTCCCCTACATATGTAAAATAATTAAATGTATTTATAACTCCCGATTAAATAAATATGAAAAGCTCTAGCTTTGGTAGATTGCTCGTGGGGGTAATCTTATACTCTCCTGAAAAAATCAAATCGATCAGTTGAAAACTAACGGTAATTTTCTTACAAAGAACCCCGTACTACCCTACTTTTCAGGTTTTTTGTCTATAACTCTTGAACCAATTGACGTAGACATCTGATTTTTGGCATGTAACCCTAAAGTGAGAAGCTGCTTGGGTTTTAGTAAGTTGGGCATAATCAGATCAAAGGAACACCTACCTCCCCTACAAAATTAAAAAAATTAAATATTGCTTTAATTACGATAACTTTCGATAGAATAACACTAGCGAGTTGAAAATTTGGCAGAACGTGATAATAGTGAAATGTAGTTAGTTGGCATTGAAAATGGGCAAGATCCTACCCAAGGAACCCCTACCTCCCCTACAAATGAAACTTCAAATAAGCGATAACTTCTGATAGAATGAAGCCAGCGACTTGAAATTTTGGACAAATATTTGAACTGAAATTAAGTTAGTTGGCATTTAAGATGGGTTAGATCCGACCTAAGGAACCCCTACCTCCCCTACAAATGAAATTTAAAATAAGCGATAACTTACGACAAAATAGAGCTAGCGACTTGAAATTTTGGCCAAATGTTCATAGTAGGATATAGTTGGCTAATATTGAGAATACGTAAAATCCGACCAATGAAACCCCTGCTTCCCCTACAAGTGAAACTTCAAATAAGCGATACCTTTCGATAAAATTAAGCTAGTGACTTGACATTTTGGTAAAATATTTGTACTGGGATCTAGTTAGTTGTTATTAGAAATGCGCAAGATTCACCAAAACAAACCTCTACCTCCCCTACAAGTGAGACTTCAGATAAGCAATAACTTTTGATAGAATGAAGCTAGCGACTTGAAAAATTCGACAAATATTTGTAGAATGGGTTAGTTAATTGATTTTTAGAATGGCCAAGATCCTCCTAAATGTGAGCCAACCTCCCCTATAAACTAGCCATACAGGAAATTCACTTTTAAAGCATATGGTCGTTGCCAACTACTTTCTTATTACTTTACTGTACTTTTGGTATCACCACTAGGTCTGTACAAGTCTAGGGTATATACGCTTCGGACTCCGGTTTTATTTACTCTACATGCCTTTTAAGGACCGAGAGTTGAGTAAGTGTAGACATACCCTTAGCTCTGCAGGTAGCAAAAAAAAGTAAATCCCTCTCTGAACTCAATCTCTAGATCCGCCAATGACTGCGATGTTTTTCTCGACTTTACCTCTGCTGTGCTGTCGTGTGTTGAATGTGTTGGAAAAATTTCTCGTGTGTTGAATTCAACAAAAGCCAAGGGGTTTCGTCCGCATTGTCATGTCTAATCAAATTAAAATTAATAGCTATAAAGCGCAGTGACGTGCAGTGGAAATTTTTCATAGTCAAGCAGTTGGACGCCCTAAAGCCAATTTAGCATAAACAAAAATGGACTGTATAATAGAATATGGACAGTCACAAAAACATTTATACCAAGCGGCTTTAAGCCTTAAAGAAGAAATCAGGAAAGATATAAATAAAATATTGGCACATATATTCGGAATACAAAAAAAAAAAAATAAATAAATAAAATTATACTAATAAAAAAAATGATAAATAAATATTATGTTAATTAAGACTAAGAAAATTTCAGGGGTATTTGAAATAAATAAATATTCTTTCGCCATTGCCATTTATTTGTATTCCAAATCTATGCGCCGTTCTTTAAGTAAAAACTCTTTAATCACATTATCAAAAAAATCGTTTTCTCTTCGCAGTTGTATAAGAAGATCCTTTTCAACCGCAATTAAAGCAAGATCCGAAAGTCGTTCTTGGGATTGGCGATTTCTCAAAAATGTGTGAACGCGCTTTAGTGTTGAAAATGACCTTTCCGCAGTTGCCACTGTGACTGGAATTGACGTTAATAATTTTGCTAAAATATGAACTTGCTTAAAACCGTTTGCGACATTAGGCCGTTTTTGAAAATAATCGAGAATTTTACTAGGATTCGCGTTTTTAAACTCATCTGAAGAATAAATAACTTTTAGCTCATTTTTCAACTTTATTCTGTCGAAAAATTGACCGTGATATTCAATAAGTGAGTCAAAATTTTTATCGGGAAAATTTGACTTGAATTTAGAAAAATAATTCGGTTCAAGCAACTCTAAAAATGAAAGATCTTTAAACGAATGGAATCGATCTCGAATTTGCCCGAGAATAACATCTATAATCTCCCGAAATATCCGCCGTAAATTTTGTAAAGGATCTATCGCATTTCTACATTTCTTACGTGGTGGCTGATATTCTGCTGTAACTGTCGAATAGAAATTATCAAACTTTTTAGAAAAGTCATTTTCAAGCAATTTTCAAATTCAATAATTTTTTGGCTTGCATATGAAATGTTTACCACTCTGCTCTGAATAATATTAAATAATATATCAGTTTTCGAAAAAATTTCAGAAAAAATTAACAGATATAATTGAAAATCTGACTCTGCGAATTTTTGTAAGTATATATCGGAAAAAGTCAAGGAATCGCCATCCCAGTGTTGAGAACCATTCGAAATTGTCTCAAAAACTGTACAAATTTCATGCTTATGTTCAAATATACGTATAACGTTAATAATACGCGAATGATAATGCCAACGCGTTTTGGAAACCGATGGTAAACGACGATTTACTATATTTGCAAAAAGGTCCGACCTTTTAGTGGATGTATTAAAAAATGATGCGATTTTATTGATGTGCGCGAAAAATAATTTAATTTCCGGAATAAACTCAACTGCTTTAGACAATACTAGATTTAGTGAATGAGCGTAACATGGAACGAAAATTGCCGATTTATGTTTTTCCCGAATTAAAGTCTTAAAGTTCTCCACGAATTTGAGAACTCATTACTGCTGCGCCATCGTAACATTGTGCAATTAATTTCTTATCGATATTAAAATTTTGCAATTGTTTTAAAATGTGAGAGCTTATTGCTGTAGCTGTACGATTAGCGCTTACATCCAAAAATCCGATAAATCTTTCTTCGATCTCATTTGATATTGTATATCTAAAAATCATCGTTAATTGTTCCCGACCGCTAACATCTGGCGTTTCGTCGACCATTACAGCTACAAATGGAGCCTCCTTTATTTCCAAATTGATTTTATTTCGAACCACATTAGCTATAGCGGAAACAAGATCGTTTTGGATTCTATTAGACAAACCCGAAAACGCTGCATTTGCTTTTATAGAATCTATGTGGGACTCAATTATCGGATCGTACAAACTCAAGAAATTTACGGTTTCGATAAAATTACCACGATTATTTGAAGAAGAGTCTTCATTATTTCCGCGAAAAGGAAGCTCCTGTTTTGCCAAAAAAATTACAGTATCGATTAAACGTTTCAAAATATTACGATTACGCTCAACTTTTTCATTATGCAAACTAACAGATATTGCCACCTGGTTACTAAGCATAAACTCTATACGCTGAGAACCAAAATTATCTAATTTAATTAACGACTGAAGATGTTTTTCGGAACTTGAATGCTTTGCTGCTGAGCCCGTAAAATTATTCAAATCACTAAATCCAGCTTTATTCCAAACAGATTTTTCATTCGTGAACAAAAGACACGGCCAGCAAAATAACTTATTTAATTTACAGCTTCCCGTTAACCAAATGTACTTTTCATACGTTTCGATATGGAATTTTCGCGTAATATTTTTTAATTTAAACTCTAAACTAAGATCTGGCTTCGGTCTATCCGATTCTATAATTTCTCTTTTCTTGGCAAAGGAAAGAGTTGAAAATCCCGCTTTTAGTACGAAATCCGTCGCGCAGCAATACTCCGACATAATGCGAAAAGAAAACTTACCACTTTTATCACAAATCAAATCAATTAAATCACTACAAACGGTCAAAAAAACTTCAAATCACAATTTAATCAAAATCACCCGATTGCACTGATTTCCTCTTTTAAATTGCAACGGAAAATCCATAACATAACAAAAACAAAAGCTCTACTGGAAAAATCAAATTCCCATAAACATTCCCTGCATTGGCAACATTTCATTAACAAGCATCATTGGGCTTTATCCCACACACAAAAGCAGTCGCGCCAGTGCTTGACTTGTCTCATATAAATTTGCGAACAAAACAAAAAAAAAATCGTTGCCCAATGTACTACCGAAATCCAATATTCCCATTTTCTGGAATCAACATGTCTCTAGTATTTGGATGCACACATGGTACATGCATCTAAAGATCTAGGCACATTTTCCTATTCTAAGTTTGGTGTCTATGGTGTGCAAAATGTGGGAGGTTTGAATATTATCTAAAGTAATTGAACGAATGTTTTTTAACCAAAAGAAGGCGCGTAAAGAAATATTTGAATGATAATATGTATTCTTCAGCTTAAAGAAAAACATTGACTGAAATGATGATATGTGTATTGGTGTAAGCAAAGTTTATTATTGAATTGCTTATTTCGGTAAGTCAAGCAGTTTGGAATTGCTTACTACGAGTGCACGTCACTGATAAAGCGTGTACTTCGGATTTTGTTTTAATATTTATGTTAAATTTTTATCAATATTTGGGAGTTAATCCCTTTTTGCACTAACCGATTCGTTTGTTCTAGAAGATGTTGTGGGTGAATTTGAGTAGAATTACGATAACAATGACATTATCCGGATTTTTGAAAAAAAAAAAAATAATAAATAACAAACCTTGGGCCTTGGCACTTGGATACCAGCTCTTTTTAAAGTCCATTACTGGTTACGGTAAATTTTGGAACGATGGAGGTGTCATTCTGTAGGAAATTTTGCGGCAACTCTGTAACGTTAAAAGATAGAGGGACTATTTGGGCGGCGTTGTTCCTTTAACAGAGTATAGAATATATCCTAGCCCTATGGCAATTTCATCGCGGGCCATCTTGTATACATACGGAAAATGTTGTGGACACGATAACAGTCGAACGGAATTCGTAAGCGAAATGAAACTTTTCCAGTTGGTAGATATCAGTGGGGAGCAGCCTGCTATTGAAATCCAGCAGTATCGATAAAGCGGTTAAAAAGTTACAGTTATATAACGGCAAAAGTGTCTAAGCCTAATAACTCCATAACGGGAAAAGCTAGCTGGAACAAACTTGTCCGGCAGGTGGATATCAATAAGGACTAGCCTACACCCAGAAAATCTAAACCATTATATTAATATAAACTTAATAGTTTTCTAATAGTTTTTACTATTAAAATTGGTCAGTGTTAAACCATAAATCTTATCGTACTCTTGTCATATCACGTTAGCAGGCATATCCTATTAGATTAATCAGAAGACAATTGAATATATTTATTATAAAAAATAATCACGGCCATCTCGCCTTTATTCCATTCATTTTTATTTTTAATTAATGCACTTGGTTGTAGCTGTCAATTTGGGGCTGGCAAGAAAAGCCACTTTTCGAATATGTTCGTGGCAGGAGTCGAACTCGCGACATCTCGGCTGGTAACTCGACTGACTTTCCATCGAACTGTCAGTCAGTCACGCGAAATGTAAACTCTAAAGCAATCGTCAATCATATTTAAGAAATAATATGAGATACTATAAAAACAAATATAACGAATTATTAAACCAATGGGAGACACTATTCTATTGATGCGCATTCCCCTATTTAATATGACATACGATAAAATTAATGACGAACAATTTAAACAATAAGATTTCCTGTGCACTATCGGCTAATATACTCGATTACATTATTTCAATGGGCCAAGTCCTATTTATACTATAAAACTTATCCCAATTTTGTATGGAAACTTTGTCCTATTATATGTTAGGTGTCGTCCGACGTTTGTAGTTGTCAACTAAATCAAAGAAGACGCAGCTTTCCCAAACTACAAATTTTATTTATGTTGTATATATATATTTCGGGAGCCAACTAACTCCCTTCTTCAGTACAAAAGCTACTCGACTAGCTTTTGTACTGAAGAAAGGAGTTAGTTTGCTCCCGAAATATATATATAAAATAATAAATAACTGGCGCAGCAGTCCAATTTGAACCACGGCCTCGAGATGAGTTAGCATCATCTCATTTTCTAGATCGTGACGGTTTTTGTGCAGAGGTATGTGATCAGCAACACGCTCAACCGACTTATTTACCCCATAATGGGTACTCATTTAACAGCTGAGTGGACTCATAGTCCGACACGTAAATCCCCGGAATCGAACCGGGGCCCAGTGCGTTGAAGGCGAACGTGCTAACCGTTGCGCCATCCGGACTACATATATATACAACATAAATAAAATTTGTAGTTTGGGAAAGCTGCGTCTTCTTTGATTTGTCCTATTAAATTAATGGGACATATACCATGCTTATTTACGGGGCCACACAGCAACTTTTCATATGTTGCTGTTTTCATAGGTGCTGTTTTCCTAACTAATGAAAAAAATATCATTTTTTCTCTCCAAAGGACTCAAAATGTCTAGTGAATTCGCCTCAACACCCGCACCTGAAAGTGATACCTAGGCAAGATGGGTGTCATACCCATCTTGCCTAGGTATCACTTTCAGGCCAAGAATGTCCCTTTTCCTCCCCAAGGGTCTAAAATGTCATCAGTCTTGGCCAGTGACGTAGCTAGGATTTTGTTTCATAGGGGGTACACACATTTGGTACCATATGTTTTGGAAGGACGGCCTTACATATTATTCCAAATTAGGAACATAGAATATATGTACATTGATACCAAAGACCCTGGGTAAATAAAAGGTCTTTTTGCACATTAATATTTTCACAATTCTTAAATTTGCCCACAACAATGTCATTGGGATTCTTTTTTTACTAACACAACGGTATTTCTTATGCCTCTCCAGTTTTTGTATACCAAATCTGTTTTTCTGCAGAACTTACAAAAATAGGAAAAAAAACGAGAAAATCGTCTACAATATTAATGTAATGAGTTTAAGCGAGAAAAGTCATACTCATCGCTGAGGTCTTGAGGCTCGTTTTGCTGATACTTGACACTCTCCATTGCCCGTACCGCTCCCTGAGTCCTTTTATTTTCAATTCCACAATTTTCTGGCGAAATACACTTTACCAAAACGAACATTTTGAATTGTAGGAGAAATTCAGCGATTTTTCGGAAGTCCATTATTTTTAGAAATTTTGTTTTGCGTTTTTGAGGCTATCAGTGTTCCTTTTATCTGAGCTTAAGCTTCGAAAACCTACCATACCTGCAGTAGGATCAAAATGTCACTGTGAGGTACTTATAATAATCGGAAGTTACGTACAAAATTTGGTCGAAATGAGACCACGGTAAATTCTTGAAGAATTTCTTTCTTTGAAATCTTTGGAAAGACTTAAGTGAGGAACTCGATGAAACTTGAAATTTTGGATCTTTTTTCTTTCTGTACGGATCAGAGCAAGTGATAGCCCATGTACACCCTTAGGTCAGAGCCAATCCGTGAGAAAAGAAAGCAGATCTCAATACGCTCCATACGACACTGAAACCCTGTCAAAGGACAATGAGAACAAGAAAAAATCATAAAATAAAGATTTCCAAACTGTTATATTTCGGGTGTTTTTCATTGTATCGACTTCAAATTAGGTACACTTCCTAAGACGGCTCGGGATAATGACCCTACCAAATTTGAACCTCCACCACCACCAGGGGCCCGAGCTCCAGAGGTCCGAGCACACGTACTTGTCGTGTCGCGTAAACATAGTTTTGGTCGCATTTTCGCGGGCGGGACGCTCCCACATCCCTAGATTATCTATAGAATTGATGCCTACAACTGGCCTTCATTTTCATTTCTCAACAAAAAGTTCTGGTTCCTTTTGAATGTTTGGCAAACCTTCTTTTGAAAGTCTCGCCATAAGTGATCCTGTCTCCATGTAATGCACATACATTACATACTAGTATGCGTCAATTTATTGTCCTTTGTACAAATTAACAATATGAAAACTCTTCAATATATAAACGTTATGTAAAGGGAAATGATGTCGCAGAAACCTTTATAACCATTGCTAACTGTTTAAATAAAACATTCAGCTTTGGACAAATCCCGGACGTGTCACAATTATGAAAAATTATCCAAAATATTTTGTCATAAACGATGATTTTTATAAAATCCCATTAATACCCACAACTATTGCCCGATTATCCGAGGAGTTATACAAAATTATACTACCATTGAATAATATAATAATATTAATGGCCACCAATAAATTTTCGGTTTACGAAATGAAAGATTTGATGATTTTGACATTTTTCCTTGTCCCACGGGAGAGGCTTTTTCCAAATTTTCTTTCTTCTTTGACTGACTAAAATCCGGTCCGTATAAATAATAGCATTTTTCATTTTGCTTTTCACCTGAGGATTAGAATATTTTTCTTTTTTTCCACGTAGAAGGTAATAAGCGTTTGACGATTGATTGCATTTGTGATATGCATCCGTGCCCAATGATAGACAGGTCGTCCACGAACAATGAACGACTGTTGGGAATGAATTTTTTAGGATCACCCCCGGAGAATTAGAGAGAACGATCCCTTTCTCCTTTTTTTGTGTCGATTTATGTGTGGGTTTTTTTTGATATTGACAAATTGCAAGTCATTAATTTCTGATGGTTCACATGAACCATGAAAATATCGCACCTCGAACAGAAGGCGATTGCACCTGAATTTCGATGAGGTGTGAAGTAAAGACGATCAATCCAATTGCCGGTAGAAACGTTCCGTTGGTGTACTTAACAAAAATCTAAATTCACTTCGAGGGCAGCCCGTTTCCTTGAAACTCTCCTCATCCCGATATCTGTGTAAACAGAACTAATTTCGAAGAGCAAACAACAATTATGGCCCAATTTATACAGAGTCATAAAAGTCGCACGTCAAAAGGTCACTTTGAGAAAGGCACACAGCATGAATGTCCGCCGTTGAATCCTTTTCCTGTCTAAATACCAAACTCCGATACAACCCTTGCCTCTCTTCCCAATCGACCCACACATTGCAAGGATAATTCTTACAAAGTATTCGTATCTATGTGCACCATTTATCACCTCACGAAAAGATTTCACGGACCAATTAGAGCCATAAACCGATCACAAGGTTCACTCCGAGATAATTTGCATTTCATGAGAATCCTTTCCTCTGCGCTAGTGAAAAAAAAAAGAGTTGTGCCGTCCGCTGCATTTCTGGTTCGCTTTGTTTTGACCGATCGGCTCAATGTCCTGATTTATTGCACATGCAAGTTTCGAAGAGAATGAAGTTTATGAGTTTATGGCGGTCATTTTTGCAAATCCGGAGTTAATTGCAAACAGGCGGAAAATGTTTATGAGAAGGCGAAGCCTCTTTTTCTTAACCGTTCGTGTTTGAGTGCGGGGCAGAATGTTTTCCTTTTGAATAAACGTTGCTTGCTGAATGAACTACGTACGATCTAAAATATGATAATCGCAAATTGGCCGGTATTTTTGCGCTCATTTTTTGTGTATGTAGTTCTAGTCGCTGCTGAGTATGCAAACAGCTGTGTACAGTGGCTTAGCTGTCTTTAGTAGTAATACAAATTATAACAAAAATAATAAAATTTTTCAATTTAAATAAAAAATAGTAATAGAAAAGATAAATATAAATCTGCACCTTGGTGGAAGAAGGGCCAGTGTTCAAATTCTGCATTTTTGGGAAACTCGACTTTTATGAGGCAAGAATTTTCAAAGGCCCGTAACTTTTCGATTTCGGACCGTGATTTTTTGTAACATGTTTTAATTTTCCTCATTATGACACTAATAAATTGCCAAATTCTTATTTGTTTTACGTAATTACATTTTTTTTTTGCATTGGCCTAACTAAAAAATGGAAGTGAAAAATTTCCATGCGAATTGGCCCTTTGAAAAAAATTTGTTTGAATGAAATACACCAGAAGACAGCTTAACACTTGTTTATTATCATTTTTTTAGTTTCAAACTAAAAATAAATTCATAAAATTCGTTTTTTTAATGCTTACAAAAAGGAAGTAAGGAACATTCGTCTTGTCTTAACTTTGGCAGAACGAAAATTGGAAAATTCGGTTTTTAGCGCTTACAAAATAAAAATTAGGAACTCTCATCTTATTTTAATAGTGACGGAAACAAAATTAGGAAAATTTGTTTTTTTTTTTTTTAAGCTTATAAAATGAAAATTAAGAATATTCGTTTTATTTTAATGCTGGCAATAAAAAATTACTTGTTAAGAATAAAAGTGGAGTGGGTCATTGTGAGTCTAAGTCAAAAATGACTCAAACTCACTCTCCACTCCCAACTAACAATTTTCTTATGTTTTCTTATAGAATTCTTGAAGAGTTTTACAAGCGAGAAAGTGGCGTATGAAATTGGGAGGATAAGACACTCTAAGAACTCTTGAAGGCTTCTTCAAAACTCTAACAAGAGCACTTGTTTTACCTTCAGGTCGATTCGCGAAAATGAAAGTTGAACGATTTTTTGTTTAACCCATATATTTCGGGCATATGCCCATCTTCAGGTTTCTTAGTTCTTTGAAAGTTTTACAAACTTTTTGTTTGTAATCGACCTGGAGGTAAAACAAATTCTTTTAAAGTGCTCTTGTTAGAGTTTTGAAGAAGCCTTCAAGAGTTCTTAGAGTGTCTTATCCTCCCAATTTCATACGCCACTTTCTCGCTAATAAAACTCTTCAAGAATTCTATAAGAAAACATAAGAAAATTGTTAGTTGGGACTACCACACAAAAATAATCGGCTTAAAGCCAATTCTTCCCCGGTCACTTGGTTTCGTCCACACTATGAATCACTCTTCAGAAGCTGCCTTAAATCCATGGGGGAAGCAGCTTGACCAAGTCAGGGGGTTTGTATTCCGACCTAAATCGGAATACGTTCCTGAGTGAAATGCTTACACCTTATATAGTGTGCATTACACGACACGAGCGCGAATCTTCATCCAATGAATTGTCACTGTGTTTATTCGCGCATAAGCGCATATCATACTTGTTAAGAATAAAAGTGCGCGAATAAACACAGTGACAAAAAATTACTGTTGATCATCTGCATAATCGTATTCATATGGAATTGTATCCTGCCGAAACAACGAAGATTTTAAATTTTCATAAAATGGGCGATTATATTTGCTTATGTACGGCATCAATGAAATTAAATCGCGAACTTTGAACTCCAAATTGATTGCTCCTAATGCTGGCGCTGGCTCTGATGTTAACCTCCTCCTCGCTGGACCACATCTTAAGTTTACCCGTTTGTAATTTTCTTCTTTTGTGTTATTTTTATTAAAAAAAATCTGAAAACGATTTTCTTGTGTGAATTTCATTTCCTTCATATTTTCCCAATGCACCGGATCTTTATTTTAGTTTTTTTATAACCTTTATGGATGTGATAGGGTATATTAACTCTGTAATTTTTTTGCGGTTCACAAGGCCGAGTTAAAATTCAGAAAATCGATCTGTACCATTTCGACTACTTTTAACTTAGGTTTCCTTTCAATACTCTTAATAAAGTTGCACCAGTCATTAGGCATTTCGATGTCGCAGTCAGTTTTTTCTTTGCCACTTCTATCGCCGCATGCATTGTATCTGCCTCCATGTGTGTCCTGAAACCGGTGTACTATAGTCTTAATGCCCTTTCCTTCACTTTTGAAGGCAGCAAGTAGTTGGCAAAACATAATTGCCATGTAAATATTTTTATTTTGCCCATAGCACGAATCGCTATATAAATACAGCTCTTCAATCCTTTCGCTGCTATTTTCCTTTTCATTGATAAATGACAAAATCAACTTTCGAATGCAAGATGCAATTTCTTGGCCAACTCGTCCTGCCACTGTCTCATTCCATAAATAGCATATCCCCTTGCTTCCCAAGTGTGTTTACAGTTCGACTATAAGTCCATAATGGCGTTTTATAAAAACACACACAATTTCGCAAGAAAGGAGTAAGAAGGCACTTCTCAAGGTCAAAGGATGCTGTCACAAAATAGGCGTCATTCTTGCTCCTTTCTTTGACCTCCTTTTATAGCCTGTATGCATACTCCGCTATTTTTATGTGCTCTTCTCTTTTGGTTTTCAACTCCTCTTCTTCTTCATCAGCGCACGTTTCTACTGATTTTCTCAAACCATCGCATTTAGCGCAAGTGTCATTTTTAGGCGAACGAGAAATTGAATTCTTCGTTAAAAATTTATAAAATATAAATACATAATAGTATTTTTTACGCAGGAGTTTCGCCGTTTTTCGTACATTGTTCTTCATACAAACGAAACATTTTTGCAATCGACAAATCCGGACTTAAAAAGTAGTTTTTTGCAGTTTTTTCTCGGCAGTAGTGACTTGTATATGCTGTTAAATTCTTTATGTGGGCTCTTATTCCTTCTGTAATAGATTCGGTTGTTCACCATGGCGGCCTCTACCATCTATGGGACAAATGCTTCTAGCAGAATTTTCCTTCTTTTGTGTAATGACGCTTATTTTTTTTAGTGATACAGAGAGCGTTGACAGAAACATGACTTGGCAAACCTATATTTTTAATGTATCTTTTAAATTTAGGTAAAATTTTTTTGTGAAGGATCTGCGACTCACATTCGAACTTTCCAAGCGCGGTCTTGGCCATTGTTTTTCCATTTCGTCACATACCCGATGTCAAAAATATTGATGGCCAATGATAACCAACATCACTGGCAATAACATCCCTAAGTTTCATTGCAATCACATAATATTTAATAATAGTACATTGATTTAAAATTAGGCATTTTGACACTATCCACACAAAAAATACACCTACCGGTTTCATAGGTGTGAGTACAATTTCCATGTTATTTTTCGTAGTGTTAGTGCGAATTGCAGTTATTTATTTAATTATTTTTGAAAGGGTAAAGATTAGTTGGGGACGCTGTGTCGTAATTGGCCAACTTTACCGGGTGCAAAGAGGGGGGGGGGGGGGGAGTGTCCACATAGATGGAATAATAATAAAGAATGGAATTTGTATATCTTCTCAAAATAGGTCAATAATAGTTTTTTCTATAGTTACAGTTAGTACACCCCTGCAAGCCTTAAACACGTTCGAGGTCAAAAGTACTGATGGCCAACACCTTAGGCAATAATATGCTCTAAGTTTCGTTACAATCACGTAATATAAATTGGCTTGTAAAATGTAAGTGAGTAAGACATTTTAATTATGTTTTTTTTATCCATCTGAGTGGTATCAAGAAGAGCAAGGAGCCGATATTTATATTCCAAAATAAGCGCTTGCTACAAAACCCTCGAATTGCGAGCGTAGCCCTCTATATTCTGGTTTCATTTCTCCTTCCTCTCATTATACCCTAGACTTTTAGTATAGGGTATATTGTTTTTGTCACGACGGAAATATGTAACACCTTAAAGGAGGCTCCGGAGGTATAGCAATGTATATATATAAATGATCAGGGTCACCTCCTGATTCGATTTAGCCATGTCTGTCTGTCTGTCTGTCTGTCTGTCTGTCTGTCTGTCTGTCCGTCTGTCCGTCTGTCCGTCTGACTGTCCGTTCGCACGATAACTTTCGATAGAATGAAGCTAGAGTCTTGAAATTTTGGTCAGATGTTGGAAGTATGATCTAGTTGGTTGGCATTGAAAATGGGCATGATCGGGCCAAGAGAACGCCTACCTCCCCTACATATGTAAAATAATTAAATGTATTTATAGCTCCCGATTAAATAAACATGAAAAGATCTAGCTTTGGTAGATTGCTCGTGAGGCTAATCTTATACTCTCCTGCAAAAATAAAATCGATGAGTTGAAAACTAACGGTAATTTTCTTACAAAGAGCCCCGTATTACCCTACTTTTCAGGTTTTTTGTCTATAACTCTTGAACCAATTGACGTAGACATCTGATTTTTGGCATGTAACCCTAGAGTGAGAAGCTGTTTGGGTTTTAGTAAGTTGGGCATAATCAGATCAAAGGAACGCCTACCTCCCCTACAAAATTAAACAAATTATATATTACTTTAATTACCTTAACTTTCGATAGAATGACACTAGCGAGTTGAAAATTTGGCAGAACGTTGATAGTAAAATCCGGTTAGTTGGCATTGAAAATAGGAAAGATCCTACCTAAGGAACCCCCACCTCCCCTACAAATGAAACTTCAAATAAGCAATAACTTTTGATAGAATGAAGCCAGCGACTTGAAATTTTAGTAAAATGTTTGTAGTAGGATCCAGTTGGCTAATATTGAAAATACGTAAAATCCGACCAATGAAACCCCTACTTCCCCTACAAATGAAACTTCAAATAAGCGATAACTTTCGATAGAATGAAGCTAGAGACCTGAAATTTTTTTAATGTTTGTAAAGTGATCTTATTGGTTGGTGGCAATGATGGATAAGATCCGATCCAAGGAACGCCTACCTCCCCTACAAGTGAAACTTCAAATAAGCGATACCTTTCGATAAAATTAAGCTAGTGACTTGACATTTTGGTAAAAAATTGTACTGGGATCTAGTTGGTTGTTATTAAAAATGCGCAAGATTCACCAAACCAAACCTCTACCTCCCCTACAAGTGAGACTTCAAATAAGCAATAACTTTCGATAGAATGAAGCTAGCGACTTGAAAAATTCGACAAATATTTGTAGAATGGGTTAGTTAATTGATTTTCAGAATGGCCAAGATCCCCCTGAATGTGTGCCAACCTCCCCTATATACTGGCCATGTAGGGAATTCACTTTTAAAGCATATGGTCGTTGCCAATTGGTACTTTTGGTATCACCACTAGGTCTGTACAAGTCTAGGGTACATACGCTTCGGACTCCGGGCCGAAGCGAAGCTTCGGCCTGGTTTTCTTTTCAGTTTTTCACCATTCTCATCCTTTTTCTTGTCAGTTTCCTTCCGTTCGTTTTATCGGAGAATGAATTTCCCTCATCAAAAATTGGTGCAGGATCAACAACTTGTTCTGTCATTGTTGATGTCGACGTACCATCAGTATGTCGTTTTCGCTGATTAGCGGGATTTTTTGTCGCTCAGGCACATGTACAATTGCATTGCGCAGGCGACAGAGCTTCTTACGTTGCTTAAGCCCTAATAGAACGAAGAAATTAATAGATGTTGTCAATCGCAAAAAAAAACAGGCCGAAGCGTATATACCCTAGACTTGTACAGACCTAGTGGTGATACCAAAAGTACCAATTGGCAACGACCACATGCATTAAGAATGGATCTCCTATATGGCCTGTTCATAGGGGAGGTGACCATTCTCAAAATCAATTAACTAACTAACCCATTCTACAAATATTTGTCGAATTTTTCAAGTCGCTAGATTCATTCTATCGAAAGTTATTGCTTATTTAAAGTTTCACTTGTAGGGGAGGTAGGGGTTCCTCGGGTCGGATCTTGACCATCATTGCCACCAACTAATTAGATCACCCTACAAACATTTAAACCAAATTTCAAGTCTCTAGCTTCACTCTATCGAAAGTTATCGCTTATTTGAAGTTTCATTTGTAGGGGAAGTGAGGGCTTCGTTAGTCAGATTTTACGTATTTTCAATATTAGCCAACTGGATCCTACTTCAAATATTTGATCAAAATTGCAAGTCGCTAGGTTTATTTTGTCGTATGTTATCGCTTATTTTAAGTTGCATTTTTAGGGGAGGTAGGGGTTTCTTAGGTCGGATCTTACCCATCTTTAATGCCAACTAACTCAATCTCACTTCAAACATTGGACCAAAATTTCAAGTCACTGGCTTCATTCTATCAGAAGTTATCGCTTATTTGAAGTTTCATTTGTCGGGGAGGGGGGGGGTTCCTTGGGTCTGATCTTGCTCATATTCAATACCAGCTAAGTAGGTCTTACTGGCAATATTCTACCAAATTTTTAACTCGGTAGTATCATTCTATCGAAGGTTATCGTAATGAAAGTAATATTTAATTTTTTGAAATTTGTAGGGGAGGTAGGTGTTCCTTTGATCTGATTATGCCCAACTTACAGAACCTCAAGCAGCTTCTTCCCTTAGGGTTACATGCCAAAAATCAGGTGCCTACGTCAATTGGTTCAAGAGTTATAGACAAAAAACCTGAAAAGTAGGGTAGTACGGGGCTCTTTGTAAGAAAATTACCGTTAGTTTTCAACTGATCGATTTTATTTTCCCAGGAGAGTATAAGATTACCCTCACTAGCAATATACTAAAGCTAGAGCTTTTCATGATTTTTTAATCGGGAGTTATAGATACATTTAATTATTTTACATATGTAGGGGAGGTAGGCGTTCCTTTGGCCTGATCATGCCCAGTTTCAATGCCATCCAACTAGATCATATTAGTAACATTTGACCAAAATTTCAAGGCTCTAGCTTCATTCTATCGAAAGTTATCGTGCGAACGGACAGACAGACAGACGAACAGACGGACAGACAGACAGACATGGCTAAATCGAATCAGGAGGTGACCCTGATCATTTATATATACATTGCTATACCTCCGGAGCCTCCTTTAAGGTGTTACATATTTTCGTCGTGACAAAAATAATATACCCTATACTATAAGTCTAGGGTATAAAAACCAAAACACACCTTCTTCATCAGTATCATAACAAGACTCATACTCGTAATCACTAGAATTAACGAGTCATACACATCGTCTAAAGAGTAATCGTCCGGCAGACTTTGAACAGGAATCGATTCTGGAAATCAATGAATCTGTATGTACATGTTCACATTTTAATACAGTTGGACATGGATAATCTGGACTCCGGGATTTTTGCGATTGCAAGATTCCGAACGAAACTAGCACTCTTTCCCCTATTAAACTTGGTAATATTGCTGATCCTAACTCCGAATTTGTCCGGATTATCGAGAAAGAACTCGATTTGGCTCAATTAAAAATTACGTTATTATTTCAACGAAAAGCGAACAGTGCCTATATACATAGGTAGTTAATTACCCTGAAAGAATTCAAAAACTTTCTCACCTTCGCCAGTGTTTTCTCTTAGATCTTGATTTGCAACAACTGCCTGTCGCCAAACCATTTCCACCATCCTTTGTCCTCTCGATTGCATTTTTTCACAATTGCTAAAATAAACCACTTTGTCTCGAAACTCAATCTCTCTGACTGGTGTTATCCTTTTGAAATTTTCATAGGCATTGAATGATGCCCGAGATGCCGCGGGGATACTACCCACATGAGTAGAGCTGACCTGAGGTTATTTGTTGGCTACCTATCAGGCCATCACTGGGTTAGATCTCATTTAAATAAGATGGGCTTATCCAGAGAGACGGAATGTTGTCGTCTTTGTTTGGACGACTTTCATCTTTTATGTGAATGCCCAGCGATTGCGCGGGCTAGGTTAGCGCTACTCGGGCGGATCGTCACAAACCCTGCTGATATCAGGAAATCTCCTGTAAAAGACATACTTGCCTTCGTAAGAGTGGTGAAAGGTCACTTGCGACACTGCTCGTCACCAGAATAGGTTCAACGTTTTTACAAAAGTATAATAGCTCTACCTCTGTTACTAACTGGACGATTTCAATGAAATAAATTTTTATCGATAGCCCAAGATGTTGTTAATGAAGTAAAATAGTTTGGGATTTAAAGCACACATTATAATTTATTTACAATTTTTTTTTCCAAAAAACATAACAAAAAGTTCTTTTTTTTTGGTCACCAGAATAGGTTCAAACATAAAATAGTATGAAAATTCATATCTAAAGGACGAATACAAGCTTACATTGGTTGTAACAGAAAAGTGATTAGTTTTAAAATATTTTAATAGTGCGTACTACCTCCTTGGTTCAAAATGACTTCGTAAATCCGGTCTAGCAATGAAGCATAACAATTTCCAATATCTCGAAGGGATATTTGAGCCCACGCCCTTTTAATGGCTTCATTTAGGGTCTCAGTATCTTCGTACTTTCTCCTCCCTTAATAGACCCTCCGTGATAAAAGTCTCCGCATATTTTCTATAACATTAAGATCAGGAGAGTATGGCGGCCATTCAAGCAATTTGACATTTTGACTCTTGATCCACGATTTTACCTCTCTCGCAGTATGAATGGGGGCATTATCCTGTTAGAACGTCCATGTTATTGGCCCAAAAATATTCGAGAAGTGTGGAAATGCCTTTTCCAATACCGATTTGTAAGCGTTCGCGTTCATTTTGGGAGTTAAAAATTGTAATTCACAAGTCGCATAATATGAAATGGCTCCCCATACCATTACACCGCCTGCAAAGCTGTGATGACGACTTAAATAGCTTTCAGGCGTTCTTATATCGTGGAAATAAAAGTTATATCCATCAGGTCCCATCGAGGTTGAACTTTTTTCCGTCGGAAAAGACGATGGTGTGCCACTCCTTATTCCAGGTCATATGCTCTCGAGCAAAACGAAGACGTGTAGCCTTACGAGCACCATTATGCGGTGGTTTTTTTTTAGTTTTAGTCTTTTTAAGTTGGAAGTGTTGCGAATTACACGTGTTACAGTTGATAGGCTCGCTTTAACACCGCTTTTTTCCCTGATCTTCGATGCAGAATGGCGAGAATTTTGACGCAGCTCGGAAAATATGTCTTCTGTCTGTTGCTGTTGTTGCTGAATAAAGATATCACCTTTTCGGATAAAATTGCTCACAACATTTTGACTTCGACCAATTTTGCTGGCAATTTCTCGCTGATTTAGGCCACATTCGAAATAACCTTTTATTTCACCCTTTTCTAAGTCATCCAGTTGTTTACCGCGACCCGTTTTGTACTAAAATCACTCTACACTACCGGAATTGTTAAAAATAAAAGATTTCACACTGTTTGATAGCAACTGCACATCGCAAATTAAATGAATTACCGTTAAACATATTCTGATAACCCAAAAAATGTAGTGTTTTGAGTGAACAAAACAATCGCAGCAAGATTTAACATAGGTCTCTCTCTCAATTGCCCTAACCCCTTGTGGGGCATAGCGCGTCAACTGTTCCATCTGGCCCAGTTGACGTTTCTACTGCATAAATTGGTTTCGGAGAATGCAGTTGCCAGCATGCATCTCCTCCGCATCCATGGCCACGAACGTCGTCGTGGACGGGACTCGAACCCGAAACGCCGGTAGGCAAACATGAGACTGATGCCTCAACACACTGCGCTACCGGTCGCCCCGATTTCTAATTCTTGAACCTATTCTGGTGACGAGCAGTGTATAATATTAAGGGCTATGGCACATAACCTTCTATCCTTGAATCATGACTGCCCCCAACCACTTCCGCAATTTCAATCTAATTAACCACTTCTATCGTCTTGGCCATAAAATCGTAAACAATAGTCGTACATAATTTTTTCCGAAAAGTGAAAGGCTTTGGCAGCTGGCACCAATTTTATAGTCACTAGACAATTTAAGATCATAGAAAGGCGACATTTTGAATTTAGAACAGTCTTTAGCATCCCACACGCCTCAACTTTGTCGCTGTTGCTAATCCTAATACTAAACAAGAAGTGCTTTGGTTTGGAAGCAATGGATCTGCAATGGTGTAGTTGGCTTTCATATGGTTAGAACAAGCCTGAGCAGCAACAACAGCTTTTGCATGTCCACTCACTATCGTGAACGAAAAACATGCTCAAGGACGCGCAAAATTACGCTGCGTCGCATTTGCCTGGTACATAAGACTAACTATATGAAAAATATAGTCAGCTAGCAAGTTACTGGGGTATTGTTGGGTACCCAACTTCTTTTCTCAATAAAGCAAGTCTTTCTTTTTTGCCCAACAAGATCGCGGTAGTCACCACCACTACTATACCGGTGGGGTCTTTTGTATGATTTAACTTGTCGCGCCGTCACCGCCGCCGCTGTTTTGTTGTGTATTTCGTGCTGAAATATTTCCTGCTTTTTTTATTTTCGCCCCACAAGATTGGTTGGATGGAGCGACGCTTTTATGCACAACAGCGTCAGCCAGCCGCATCAGTCGCGACCTCGAAAATCTCAGACACTTGGCAGGAAGCGTTGATAATATCGCGGCGTACCTGTGTACCTAATCTTATGCCTTCGGGTGGCAAAAAGTTAGCAGATAACGCGAAATACCTGACTGACCTCACTTGCGATGGCATATTGCTTCTTTATTTTCATGGCACAGCTGGGAGCAGTACGAAATTTTTAGTTCTATTTTCGAAGGTGGCGGTTGCCCGGTTTTGTTGTTCTTACGACTAGACCTCGAATTCGAAAGACAAATAACTGGGAACCGTTGTTACCATTTAAATCCATACAACCCATTTGGAATTAGGCAACGGTTTGTCGTGTGCGATTCAATCTATTACTACCCAAAAATATCTGCATATGCAAATTATCTGAAAGCCAAACGCAAAAGATATGTGGGTGAAGTGGATGGCAATGAAGCTGAACATTTTTCAGGTCGTTAAGACTAGGAAATTCGTTGGCAGTTGGACTAGAGGACAAAGTCGAAAATTCTTGAAATAAGTCAAGCTTCAATGCATGCTATTAAGACCCACATACATAATTTCGAATTGATTTTTCCGTTGCCATTATAGCTGTTAAAATGCTGTTTAGCAGGGGTCCTTTTATAAGTCCGATTCTAGAAGTGGATTTGTGGGCTTGTTGGCTCGCTTCTATAACGCAATTGTGTGGCATACCCGTTCTGGATATCAATTTCAAACATTTCTCATGTTATTAACAATAAATTGACAAGTGTGTGAATGCAATTTCTAAATCACATTTAACTGGTTTGACCTATTCCCTAGCGCTACATTCTTCAAGCTTCATTGCGTCGCATAATGCACTTAATCGTGTATACGTGTGTACTCGTACATAGTATTAGTATCTTGTCGCTTTTATTTCTCTACTAAAAAGCAATAGAAAAGATAGCTGTACTCGTATTTCGTACACGATGGATTGTGTTTCCATCCAGCATAGATGCAGTCTCTCTAGAAGTTGCAACATCGAAACGCTTGAGACTTAGAGGCAAAGAAAATTACGCTCAAGTAAATGCGCTAAGTTAACAGTATGGATACGTACGTCACTTCATTATATGCATTTTGTTGCATTCAATTGAACATAGAATTGTGGAGTTATGGGCAGTGAGCATCAACAAAGTGGAGATAGGGAACGTTATGACTCAGAAGAAAACGAGTCCCGAGTCCGAAGCGTATATGCCCTAGACCTAGACGTGACACCAAAATTTCAAACAGGCAACAGTCATAACATAAGCTTTGAAGCTGTTTCTTGTAAAATATATGGCCAGTTTGGACAGCAGTTACCCGATGAAGTTACGCTGAAGGAACCTTTTACAGGAAAGTAGGTGCCATTTTGTTTTTGAGACGAGTGGGCTCTTTTTATCACAACTATATAGGCAAGATAGGCTGTTGCCAATTCCCGAAATCAACAAACCCACACTACAAACATTAGACCAAGTCGCTAGCTTAATTCTTTGGGGCGACCGGTAGCGCAGTGTGTTGAGGCATCAGCCTCATGTTTGACTACCGGTGTTTCGGGTTCGAATCCCGTCCACGACGACGTTCGTGGCCATGGATGTGCAGGAGGTGCATGCTGGCAACTGCATTCTCTGAAACCAGTTTATGCCGTCGAAACATGGAACAGTTGACGCCTCACAAGGGGTTAGGGTAATTGAGTAGATATGTACTATATTTAAGATAACATTTGCAGGAGAGGTTGGCGTTCCTTTGGTCTGATCATGCCGATTTTCACTACCTACCAACTGGATACATTCAGAAACATTTGACCAATATCGCTAGCTTAATTCTATCGAAAGATATCGCATATTTCACGTAACATTTGTAGGAGGGGTAGGGGTTGCTTTGACCGGCTCTTGTCCATATCCAATACCAACAAACTTGATCTTACTACCAACACTCGGCCCATTTTCAGCTCGCTAGCTTTATTGAATCGAAAGTTATCGTAGTTAAAGGAATACTTCATTTTTTGACATTTGTCTGATTACTAAAACTTACAGAAACTGAAGCAGCTTCTCATCTGAAGTTCACACGCCAAAAAGCTCTCTAAGTCAATTGACTCAAGAGTTATAGACAACGAACGTGAAAAGTAGGGTAATGAGGGGCTCTTTATAAGAAAGTACCGTTAGTTTCCAACTGATCGATCTCATTTTTACAGGAGAGTATAAAATGACCCTTTCGAGTTATCTAATAAAGTTAGAGCTTTTCACGTTTATTCAATCAAGAGTTATAATTATATTTAATATATATACATATACACATACACATATACATTCCCTTGGCCTCATCAGATATACATTGCCATATCTACGGAGCCTCCCTTACTGTACTTTGCCTAAACCCCTAGCGGGGAATAGCGCGTCAATCACTCCTGCGCGCCATCATACTCTGTTCTGGGCAATGGGGCGCAACTCCCTAAAAATACTTACACAGCGCCCTACACTCTTTTGCCAAAGATCGACGCCATGTGATTTTAGGACCCCCTCTTGGTCGATCTTGGTTGGAAATGGAGTTCCATTTCATGGTATATAAAACAACGCAGCTATCACCCTTCCGTAATGTATGAGCTATCAACTGCCACTTTCCTCTGTGTAGCAATTCGTCGATTGGCATTTGAACTGTGCGCCGACTTAGCTCTTCATTTGATATTGTTTCGGGCCACAAAATTCTTAGAATTCGACAAAAACATGAGTTTACCAAAACTTGCAGCTTTCTGACAACTCTTACGGAAACTTTCCATGTACTGCTCCCATACAAAAGCACAGACAGGACACGGCAGCAAAACTGGCCCAGCTTGGTCTTGATGCTGAGATAACTGCTCTGCCAGATTTTGGACAGCATGCCGTATGCGCATTTAGTCTGGTTGATGCGACGAGCGATGTCGTGCTCCGCACCACCATTTTCGGCAACAATGCTACCCAATTGTCTTCCTTCTCCACAAGCTGACCATTGATATTGATGGCAATAGGTGTAGGATTGCTTTTTCGCAGTAGCGGGCTAAGAACCTTGATCTTGTTGGTATTCATTTTTAGCCCAACCTTACTTACCTACCTCGCACGTTCTAACGCCATTGCGGAAAGACCCATGACTTTATGAGAGAGTAGGCATATGTCGTCAGCGTAGTCACGTTGTTGTAGATAAAATGTTAAAGTCCATTGAATTCCTCTGTCGAGTCCGGATAGGGCTGTATGCAGCTGTATGTACATATGTATCGCCAATCACTACGAGGAATAGGATCGGTGAAAGGATGCATCCCTCCCGAACTCGACTGTGAATCTCAAAGTCCCCCAATACCTTACCTTTATGCAGGACGCAACATTTGGCGCCGTCATAGGTTGCCTTAATAATAGCCACAAGCTTCTCAGGGATGCCTCTCCTGCGCAAGACCGCCCATACAGAATCTCGGTTCGCACTATCGAAAGCCTTCTCGAAATCGATGAAAAACAAGTGAAGCGGAGAAATGTACTCAGCGCCTTGCTCGGTGATGATCCATACAGGAGAATCCGGACCAAAAGCTTGCCTGCTCTTTATCAATTGTGCTTTCTAAGATCCGCCCTAGACTGTGCGATCCGTCGTCAGATCGATGTGACTATGGGTCGGTATTAAAAATAGTGTTACCATTCTGTATCCGATATTTTATTTTTTCAAAATTTTGATTTCAAATTCGCAATCAGCGACCCCAATAACTCTCAAATAGTAACTTTCAGGGAGATCGAATGTATTTTTTGAAAACAGTGTTGCCATTCTGGATTCGTTATTTTGTTTTTTACAATTTTGATTCTAGATTCGTTATCAGTGACCACACAAACCCCCAGACAGTAACTTTCAATAATATTGAATGTATTTATAGAAAACAGTGTTGCCATTTTATACCCCCAGTTTCGTTTCATATAATTTTGACTTCAGATTCGGAATCAGCGATCCCAAAAACCTCCGAGTACAGATTTTCAACTTAATATCTTAATGCTTTCTACTTTTGACCAACTTATTCGAATTTTCGGCTACTGTGCAACGGTGTGGAGATGGAACGAACGTATCTGTTTTCACTTTCAATCTGTAAGTATAGTAAATGTTTTGTTCATTAGTTAGCTGGCAATTTTAAATTTCCCAGATACATTGACGCAGCGCTAAAAACTTTAAGAGAAATTTTGTCCACTGACGACGTTCTTCCGATCGAGTAGCGAAATACGGACGTTTTTCAATGGTGACCTAAAAAGGATATTTTTCGCGGTATTTGAATGAAGTCGCTCAAGAAGTATTGGGTCACCTGATTACCCAAGTATCTGTAGAGAGATTATTTAGCTGCGTAAAATTTATTGTAAACGATAAAAGATTAAGCCTAGGCAAAAAAAAAATATTAATAAAATTACGAGTATGCTTGTAAGGATGAACCGAGTTTTGGTTAACTTTTTAAAAATATCAAAAAATATCAATAGGCGTGTTTTTTTGTACTGCGGTGCAGGTTAATTGGGGGCTATCCGGGTTAACTTACACACATTACACAAACAACAAGGATATGTTGTGTAATGGGTGTAAGTTAACCCGGATAGCCCCCCATTAACCTCCACCGCAGTACAAAAAAACACACCTAATATTAATATTTTTGTTTGTACGAATATTTTATCATATTCAAATGCAGCTGAACATATTTTTAAAAATAAATATCGTATTCAAACACTTGTTCTCTTTTTATATTTGTATCGGTATCAGATTTTTATTATAAAGATATCACAGTTCTGGCTAGCATAATAATTTTTTTTCAACAATATGAATGAAATCTATCCCTGATACGACTGGTGGGGGCACATCAGTGGCACTATTAAAAATGTCCGAATTACTCACTTTACTGCTTTTTTGGAGGTTATCTGACTTATCAGATAAACTCCAGAATTGCAGTAGGAGACTCTCAAAATTTGCACAAATTTAACACGACAGCCGCTTATCACCACGTGTTAAAACGAAAAATATAGAAGTCTAGTAGCTTTTTTAGCTAAAGAACCGAACTACCCCGCACCACTGAAGGGAACTAGAACGTCGCGAAACGTCTACTCACAACAAAGATTGGGATGGAAGTGTGGCTCCAGAGCAAAAGATAGGAGATTAGAGGACCAACGAATAGAAACGATACAGAACATATCAGAGTAGCGAAATGGAAATTGGTGTATTTCTTTGGTTCGGGGTGTGTCTTGGTTTAGCTAGCCTTCAGACCCCAACTTAAATTTCAAGATATTTTTTGTTTGGCAGCAGAAGCATTTTGTTTCTTTGTTATTGCCATATAATTAGAAGCTAGTTCAATTATTACTCACAGGCGGTTTTTGTTCGCGCCGAGGATCGAACCTCCATTTTTTAGATCGTAGAGTGGTGACCGAACATGGCCACCGAACGCGTCATTATATTTATTGTCGAAGCTCTTTCATCAATAGTTCAGCGCTCAACGATTGGTAAGCTCTGCTTTCTGTCTGTAGGTCACAAACGTCACAAAGAAATGCCAGAGAGCTCGTACAGATTGCACTATATGCTCCATCCATAGCTGGTCAAATAAATAGAAAGGAAAAATGGGCTGCATGAGGATCAGAAACACCATGGCAGAGTATGCAGTGATGAGAATTTGGTAGCAGTTTCAAGACGAATTGACCGATCTCGTGGAGTCTCTAAAAATAGCATTAGAATGGGTCGGCACAAGTAGCGACGACAAGTGAAGTGGGTTGCTTTGATTGCGAAAGATGTAGGGCACTGGTGCAGTAAGTACTCGCTAGCATATGCAATACAACTCGTTCGCACACATTTTTCTAATCTTGGACGTTGCACTGTTGCACCGCTGATTGAGTGCATTGTGAAAAACAGCTGTCCGCGACACCCGGTCGATCGTTAGCAATAGAACACTATGATACATTGGTCCGGATAAAACCTAAAGTATGTTGTCTTGTATGCGAGTAAATACATACGTATCTTTTCAGCTGGATTGGATAATGCGAGCATTATCTGGTGCAAGCAACTTATGAACTTGTAACTTGTGCCAGTACGCCTAGTAGCACTTTCAGTGTCCGTTACGAATATCTCAGTACCGCCTCGAGATAATAATGGTTGCATTCAAATTCCGATTTCGATAACCGTCCGCAAGAACGCATAGGATGTGGGTACCTATCTATCTACGTACGTTACACGCTCATACTCGTGGTCTTTATTAAGATTTCCACATTATTTTATTTAAAATGTTTTGAGACATTCCGAGCGAGGCCTGTAAAAGTTTGGTTTCTATGTGTAGGCACAAGTGATACCTTCTAGAATCCGACACCTTTCAAATTCCTAGGAACCAGACGACTAAAATTCAAATTAACACCAGGAATGTTTCGTTAGTTGGACAATTAATATAGAATGAATTATACAATTGCTCGGTTTCTGCTTTATTGGCTTCCAATGCCGAATTTATCTTTAATCTGATACGACAGGCATCGTCGGTTGGTTCGATATGGTGTAATTGTGATGTTTAATCGTTGAATTACAAAGAGAAAATGATGTAGGGAAATCAATATACATGACAATTGAATATTTAGAGTAGAATGTCTAGAATGACTGCATTCGAATTGGTTAATTGTTCGAATTAAAATTCCAACTGAATTATGAATGTTAAATGTGACTTGAACTGCGATTTCTGCATTCTTTTCCCTAGATGGTGTTACAATTACGAGTATTTGAAAAGATTGGAAATTTGAGTGCAGCTGCAGCAGAATCAAATGGGTGTGTGCTTGGATGGATACCTACTTCTCGTTGCGAATTTAGTAACATTCCTGTTTCACGACTACTTGTACAGGCGTCCCCTGCATATTCGCCAGGTTAGGGACCGGAGCAATGGCGAAAACCGGAATTCGGTGAAAAGCGGAACGTTGGTTTTTTCAGCTTGTAAATGGATTTTGACTGCCTTGAGACGCAGAATAGACCTTTATACCATTTTTTTTTTCAAAAGTATGGAAGAATAATTGCACTGGACAACCTATCGGTGATCAGACGCATGCAGCAGACGAACATAAACTCTAAACTGGTACTAGAGTGTGTCCGGAAGCTCAACACGTGTGCCTCAGAAAACGAGGTTATGCTAATGTGGGTAAAAGGACACATAGGTACAACAGGAAATGAGGCGGCGGATGCCCTAGCAAAACAGGGATCTGCGGCAACTTTCATTGGCCCAAAACCCAGAGTTGCTCTGGGGAACGGCATGATTGGAGCGAAGGTTGGGGAGTGGATGGACTCCATGCATCAACAAAGATGGCAGGAGCTAGTCACTTGCAAACAAGCTCGGAATGCAATGACCAGCCCTTTAGGCAGGGAAGCGAGAAAGGTACTCAGTTATAAACGGAGCACCCTAAGCTGGATAACTGCCTTGGTCACAGGGCATGGTAATTTTAAGGCTCATCTGGCCAAGATGAAAATCGGGGAAGATGACGTTTGCAGGCTATGCCTGGAGGAGGCCGAGACGGCAGCACATATTGCTGGCTCGAACTTAATGGCAGTGGGGCCACCGACTTCGAGCACACTCTGTGCTGTGAGGCATACTGGGCTGTGGTGATGAATAACACAAACATTGATTATTTGTGTAATTCAACATAGACCCAAATTCAGATGTTTTACTCACGAAGCGCATACTCCAATTACTCAAATTCTCTGCCAAATGAGGAATTCATGGCATAGAGCTTTTAAAACAGAATGAAATGATTTGACTGACTAATATAGGGTCGAAAAAAAATTGGGGTCGTCCATCTCAGAGTGGCAACTCCGTTTTCATGGGAAATAGTGGTCCGATCTGGCTGGCTCGAACTAAGGGGGTTGCTGACTCAGAATCTGGGGTCAAAAAAGAGAGAAAAAAAAATTGGGGCTACCCATCCCAGATTGGCAGCCCGTTTTCATGGGAAATAATGTTCTAATCTGGCTGGCTTGAATAAAAGAGCATTGGAGGGTCGCTGACTTCGAATCTGGGGTAAAAAAAAAAACAAAAAAATAAATGGGGGCCTTCCATATCAGATTGGCAGCTCCGTTTTCATGGGAAATACTGGTGCAATCTGGCTGGCTCCAACTAAAGGGCATTGGGGGGTCGCTGACTCCAAATCTGAGGTCAGAAAAGGCAAAAAAAAAATTGGGGTTGTTCATCCCAGATTGGCAACCTCGTTTTCATGGGAAATACTGGTCTGATCTGGCTGGCTCGAACTGGAGGGCATTGGGGGGTCGCTGACTCCGAATTTGGGGTAAAAAAGGCAAAACAAGATTGGGGTCGTTCATCCCAGATTGGCCACCCCGTTTTCATGGGAAATAGTGGTCCGATCTGGCTGGCTCGAACAAAATGGCAGTGGGGGTCACCGCCTTCGAATCGGGGGTAAAAAATATAGGAAAAAACTGAATTTTTAAAAACTAGGACTCTTATTGAATATTTTATTAACCAAGTTTCAGACTTTTCGCATGACTCTTTTTGAATGACTCATTGGAGTCAGTTCTTATGTGCTGGCACACTAATATATTGTACAATACGTATTAATTAAGAATAATTTTGTTTCATCAATGGCATAAGTTAATATGTGATGTGTGCTATGTGTTATGATAAAAAATTTTTTTTTTATTTTCAATTTTTCTAATTTGCGGGCACCCCAAAATACACGGGCTCGGAGGGGTTCCACCTGCCTCCCTCTTGACGGCCCTGCAGAAATAAATATCCTATCAAATAACGGAAGCAATGCTGCAATTATCAAAGCGGAAAATCGCGCAATTATACGAGTACACAAATTTTATTCAATTCAACTAAAGAAACTATGACAATGAAATTCGCCTGCATAAACGCACATGCTGTTACTATCAGTTCCTTGTTTAATAATGCAACATGTAACTATCTAATTTAACCCTTCCTTCGCATTTCTCCATCAGTCATTAATAAACGCGTCAACACGGCGTGTTGTCTACGTGTGTACGGTGAACGAGCTTTTCAATGAAAATTTGAAAAAAAAAATCGTATTTGAAGGCCACTTTTGTATTCACACACTATCGCTTCATTTCTAAAACAACTCACTAAAATTTCAATTCTTCGCTTAATCACCTTTCATAACCTTCCACACACATAAGCCTTCAACACACAGTTTCAAGTACTTCCTCATGGGCTGCTTCTCTAGCGTCTTCAACACTTGAAATTGTTGTACGATTGTTGCGCCATACAATCATTCGACGAATGATAGTACGCCTGTAGATCATTGAAGCCTCCATTACTATCATCAATTATTCCTAGAACCTCCCGCTGTTAACACCTCCATACTCAGTTCCAACTGTTGTATTGTACATTGGCAGAAAACTGTCTTCCGCTCTCCAAATTCAAAACATTTGGCGTTTTGGTTTGCTGATGTTCGATGGCCAACAAATAAAAAAAGAATTTCAACTTGAGAATGTAACTATACGAGTAGATACGCGTACCAGTACGTACTTGTCGATATATGTATTAACTTTGGCTACAATAGTTAGTAACAGTCATTGCTGAATACCTTTTGGCCTTCACATTAAACAGTTAATTGTAAATAAAAAAAGTTTGAAAGATTTACTAACATCTGAGGTTTGTTTGGATTTCGTAGGCCTCACCAGCATGTCTACGCATTATGTTACGAATTTGAACTTCAGACAAGTTGGAGGTCAACATTTCTTATTGTGAGGTCTTTTTGTGGTTGGAACCATTGCCACTGTACATATTTAGTGGGTTTTCGGAAGGTTGAACCATTTCTCAATTCAATTTCACATTTTATTTAAAATAGATTTTTTGACTTTAATAATGACGGATATGAATGAATCAGCCGGAAAACTTGAACCAGTAATGTATTTATCTGGGTATGGAAGTGGATCGTCATCCTACTTTAATTTATTTGAAATTAAGGTCGATGTTGTACAGTCATACAATAATGGCGCTTTCTAGGCAATTTGTTGAATTTCGTACTTGTGGATGTGATTTACGTCTATTTTTGCACGAAATCTGCCCAGAGGTTCTTCATTTGAGAGCCCCTTGGTAGGCTCAAATTGCCATAATTCCCCTACTCAACCTTGTGCGTGTTGCTGCTGGTTCTGAGTTCAAATTGCCATAATTCCCTTACTCGACCTTGTGCATGTTGATGCCGGTTCTGAGTTAATATTACCTAAATATGGTAACAGTCAATCTGGATTTACCCTTAAGCAATATCCGTATAAGCACATGCTTATCATCAAAATTATCGAGACTTATCATTCCAAAATTGTAATTTCTAAAATTTAGATCGTTGCAAAATAGAATTTGACAGGACTACTTGAGCTGGCATATTACTTTCCCTAACCCTGAATGGAGCATAGCACGTTAAATATTCCCATGTGGCCTAGTTGACGTTTCGTTAGCATAAACCGGTTTCGGACGATGCATGTTACTAACATGTACCATGTACCTCCTGCCCATTCAGCCGCATAATTGGGACAAGTTGGGAAAGTTTTTGGCTTATTGTTACGCTTCACACCACAGGGGGAACACAGCTCAAACATAAATGGCCACTACGTGGACGGGACTCTAGCCCGTAACTGACCAGTAGTACGAGACATCTCAGACTGACGCCTCAACGCACTGATCTAACGGTCGCCCCGCCCCTACTTGAGCTATTAAGTGGGTTTGATTCATTTTAAACCACTCACATAGTGGAAGGTTCTCCTACCTATGGAAGACAGTTTGAAAAGAATTTATTCAAATTTCGGCTCAAAATATAAATGAAAGCCTTTGGATATTTCAGCATATCACGGTTGGTAATCCAGGACTTCGTCAAGGTAGGGGGGAGGCGGAGTGGTGTCCTAGTTCAAATTTCGTTTTCCATTAAAGGGGAAATGGAGGTCAATTTTTTTCTTTATTTTGTCCAACGGTGAGTGAGACGTGGGGTGCCAAATGCAATGGAAGTTCCCTAATTTTAAGTAATTACAACGGAGTGAGGTAGCATGTGAATATTTTTGAGCTACAGTTGGAGCTTCATCATCATCGTGGCGCGACAGCCCGACGTCGAGCCTTGGCCGCCTGGATCATTGTCCTCCAATTATCTCAGTCACGTGGCCGCGTCCTCCAATTTTGGAATCCCAGTAGCTGCTCGGCGTCCGCGTATACTCAGCTCTACCAACGAGATCTCGGTCGTCCTCGCAGTCAACTCGTTCTGCGCTCATTACTCTCTTTGGCATGCGATCATCGTCCATTCATTGTACTTGCCCTGCCCATTAAAGTCGTTTTAGTTTGACGATTTTGGAAACTTTCAAGTCATCGTACAATTCATACAACTCATGGTTGCACCGGATGCGCCATTCATCTCGATCACAAACAGCCCCGCAAATTCGCCGCAGCACCTTACGTTAAAATGTGTGTAGCATGTTTCGGAGGCTTGAGCTAGGGTCCATGCTTCATAGCCATAGCATAGCACTGGTCGTATGATGGTTTTGTATACGCGGAGCTTCGTGTTTCTGTGCACGTGCTTCGATTTCATAATGCGGAGAACCGAGAAAAAAGTCTCATTAGCTAACTGTATCCGTCGCTTATTTATTTTATTCTCGATTGGTGCACTGAGGAAATTCTACATCTGTAGGACGTCTTCACCAAGTGATGATCTGAGTCGCGGTTTGCTCCTCGAAAGGAGCGGACATCTATCACATTAGACGCCCATCTCCTGCAAATGAGGACGTGGTCAATTTGGTTGACGGTATGTGCGTCTGGAGATTTCCAGGTCTTGTGAATGCGTCGATGCGGGAAACACGTAGAACTTACGACTAGATTCCTACTGCAGGCGAAGTCGATAAGTCGCTGGTAGTTGTCGTTATATTTTTCAGGGAGACTGTGACCTCCAGTAGTCTCCCCGTAACAACTTACATTTCCGACTTTCGCGTTAAAGTCTCTCAGCAGCAGTTTGACGTCGTTTGTGCAAGTGAGTCGAAGAGAGTCTCAAGGCGGGCGTTGTACTCGTCTTTTAGTGGGTCTTCGTTAACTTCAGTGGTGGCGTGCACATTGATGAGCCAGGGATTGAAGAATCGAGTAATCGTGTGTGAATCGCACAGAGCCGTTCATTTATGGGTTAAAAAAATTGTATGCGATTTTTTGTCATTGATATCGCTGCCAAACCAATTTGTTTCCTGGACTGCAGTAATGCTCAGTTTGTACTTTTCGAGCTGTTGAAGAAGGGCCTTCTCGGCCCCCGGTTCGTTCAGGGAACGAACATTCCAGGATCCGAAAAATAATCCGTTAGTCGTTTGCATGGTCGTCGTTGTTGATCCATCCAATCCCAGGCTTTTGTTCAAGGTTTCTTGACGTAGAGTGGTTTTACAAGGACGAGTTGTCTGCACATCGTTTCACCCTATTCGGGGGATGGCCTCGAAGATAGCTGCTTCAGATGGTTTAATAAACGTGCTGGAGTTCACACAAATATGTTGCAGGTTCAACTACACAAACCATTCCATTCCACATACTAAACTTAAGACGCTTGGGTGTTGGTCAGCCATTCAGGCTACAGCTACATAGCTACAGAAAACAGAAAAAAAATAGTTGAAATAAAACATACCACAACATAAAATAATATTAATCGGCAACGTGCGATGATCGGTTTCTACTTCAAGGCTCGTTTATTGTGTACTTTGTCAACAAATCTAGCCTTTGATTTCGGGGGAAATTGGTGAAATTGCATACACTTCATAGCTTAACAGTGACGAGATTCCTTTTGCTTTTGCACTATATCCCCAAAAAACATTACCCTTGCATTTATTTTTTCTTTATATTTCCTATTCTTTTCCCCACTATTATCAATTTTCAAGTTTCATCGAGCAAATAATTAAAATTTGAGTTCGTCAAGTGGAGGAGAGTCCCAAAACCTTCTCCCCGCCTTGGATCCGCACAGGCATATTATTTGATTCAATGCCAGATACATCTCACATTTACCAGTTGAGTGTTAGAGATGCATGATGGAGAGCCAATTGAACGTTTGCTAGCGTTTTTGGAACGTTGTTGGTTGACAGCTGTCAGAAGGCAGTTAAGTGCTTCTTTACAGTACAGTTGCTGTATACTTTTCTTCTGCTTCAACCAGAAGGTGAAAAATAGTACCTGATACGCTGGATTGGAAATGAAATTTTAAGATCGGTGTTTGCGCGAAAATATTAACAGTAGACACCTCTATTCGGGTGTACAAATATGAAATCTCAGAATTTTTATTTAAAAATGGAGCTAAATTTTGCTAGTCTGAGGTGCCCATTAATCCATTTAATTCATTTTTGTTTTACAAAGTCAATACTATTTTATTTAGGCGCAGTCTTTTAGCGCACGCGTAGACTTTTGAAAACACACAACATACTGAACTATACTCGAGTCGTACCATAGCGAATCGTGTGTAAACCGTTTAAAAATCTTTAGGTGTAAAACCGGCGAAAATCCGTTTATAACGGGCCCGAAAACCCCTAAGTGCTTAGAGCCTCTATGGGTCCAAATCCGCACCTGGTTAGAGTTTGCTAGCAACAAGAGAACAAATATCAGGAGCTCGAATGCTAATTTTGGTTTCATTGACTAGATAAAATCACACTAACATCCCCCCCCCCCCCTGGGCGCCGAATATATACAGACTTTTTCGACCATTTTCGACTGTTTTCTAATGGAAATTTCCACCTACATCAGAACAAGAAAAAGACTTAAAGCATTCTTAAGCTAGCTTAAGAAAGATTTACGAATAAGATAACCTTTAGGTGGTGTAGAAAAAGGTTTCGGTTTTTCTGTTTCGTAACTAACGCCTAGTCGATTGCACATTTTGTGTCCATTGACTAGATAAAATTAAACTAACCCCACTTTGGGCGCCGGAGATTTTCGGCTACTTCACTGACGTAGGATCAAAAACAAAAATATGGTTGATGTCATCATGAATTTAGCTATTCAGTTGAACAAAAAAAAAACACGCAACAAAGTGATAAAGTAGTTTCGATGACGATTAGTCACGGATGACTAGGATTTTATATATTTAAGTAGTAATGATTCTAAATACTTTAATTTTATCTGAATTCAACACATTTTTTTCCTCAAACTCAAGACAATATGTGCGCGATGGTAAAAGAATTTGTGAGGAGGTGATTTATCCCCTGAATTTCATCTCCTTACCTACACCACTGTGGTAAATGCGGACGCTGAACAATTGCTGGGATTCCAAAATGGGAGGATACGATCACTGACCCGAGATTATTGGAGGATAATGATCCCGAGGACCAAAGCCCGACTTCGGCCCTTTTGTGCCACAAGGCCACAATGACTATGATGATATAATGTTGAAGACTTCAAGGTACAGTTCCGTATCAATCTGGGGGTGGAGTTCAAAGTGCGACAGTGGATAGAAGGTGGGTACTCGTAGACAGTGGGCGTAAAACAGTAGAAAAGCAAATAGCCCAATTTAGCCCAAGAGACAGGGAGTTTTTAACTTCCGAAAGGTGCGGTAGTTCTGAATTTTTGATACGTTGTATAGGTCTCCCCCCTGAGCTTCCCCCACAATCTTGCAAAAACTGGTACTTTTATCAGTTTTTCGCCTATAACTCCTTTCAAGTAAATTTCACGCAAAAAGTCCATTTTTGTAGAGCGCAAAATTTCCTACAAATTTAATCTCTCTCACAATTTTTTTCCTACAACCAAAGGCAACGGAGCTAATCTAATTTGAACCCGGAGTCCGAAACGTATATACCCTAGACTTGTACAGACCTAGTGGTGATACCAAAAGTACCAATTGGCAACGACCACATGCATTAAGAATGGATCTCCTATATGGCCAGTTCATAGGGGAGGTTGGCACTCATTCAGTAGGATCTTGACCATTCTCAAAATCAATTAACTAACTAACCCATTCTACAAATATTTGTCGAATTTTTCAAGTCGCTAGCTTCATTCTATCGAAAGTTATTGCTTATTTGAAGTTTCACTTGTAGGGGAAGTAGGGGTTCCTCGGGTCGGATCTTGCCCATCATTGCCACCAACTAATTAGATCACCCTACAAACATTTAAACAAAATTTCAAGTAGGGGAAGTGAGGGTTTCGTTAGTCAGATTTTACGTATTTTCAGTATTAGCCAACTGGATCCTACTACAAATATTTGATCAAAATTTCAAGTCGCTAGCTTTATTTTGTCGTAAATTATCGCTTATTTTAAGTTTCATTTCTAGGGGAGGTAGGGGTTCCTTAGGTCGAATCTTACCCATCTTTAATGCCAACTAACTCAATCTCACTTCAAACATTTGACCAAAATTTCAAGTCACTGGCTTTATTCTATCAAAAGTTATCGCTTATTTGAAGTTTCATTTGTAGTTGAGGTGGGGGTTCCTTGGGTCTGACCTTGCTCATCTTCAATACCAACTAAGTAGGTCTTACTAGCAATAAATAAATAAATAAATAACTGGCGCAACAGTCCAATTTGAACCACGGCCTCGAGATGAGTTAGCATCATTTCATTTTCTAGATCGTGACGGTTTTTGTGCAGAGGTATGTGATCAGCAACACGCTCAACCGAGTTATTTACCCCATAATGGGTACTCATTTAACAGCTGAGTGGGCTCATAGTCCGACACGTAAATCCCCGGAATCGAACCGGGGCCCAGTGCGTTGAAGGCGAACGTGCTAACCGTTGCGCCATCCGGACTACAAGCTTAACAGCAATATTCTACCAAATTTTTAACTCGGTAGTATCATTCTATCGAAAGTTATCGTAATGAAAGTAATATTTAATTTTTTGAAATTTGTAGGGGAGGTAGGTGTTCCTTTGATCTGATTATGCCCAACTTACAGAACCTCAAGCAGCTTCTTCCCTTAGGGTTACATGCCAAAAATCAGGTGCCTACGTCAATTGGTTCAAGAGTTATAGACAAAAAACCTGAAAAGTAGGGTAGTACGGGGCTCTTTGTAAGAAAATTACCGTTAGTTTTCAACTGATCGATTTTATTTTCCCAGGAGAGTTTAAGATTACCCTCACTAGCAATATACTAAAGCTAGAGCTTTTCATGATTTTTTTAATCGGGAGTTATAGATACATTTAATTATTTTACTTATGTAGGGGAGGTAGGCGTTCTCTTGGCCTGATCATGCCCAATTTCAATACCATCCAACTAGATCATATTAGTAACATTTGACCAAAATTTCAAGGCTCTAGTTTCATTCTATCGAAAGTTATCGTGCGAACGGACAGACAGACGGACAGACAGACAGACGGACAGACAGACAGACAGACAGACATGGCTAAATCTAATCAGGAGGTGACCCTGATCATTTATATATATACATTGCTATACCTCCGGAGCCTCCTTTAAGGTGTTACATATTTTCGTCGTGACAAAAACAATATACCCTATACTATAAGTCTAGGGTATAAAAACACTTTTTGTCAATGGCTCCTTTGTTCCTGCGAAATGGAAAAATCACCATTTTTTAATGTATTTCATCAAACAACGGGTTGAAAATTAGTCCCACGAGGAAAATAATTAGGAATTTCCTATTTTTTTTTAACTAAATAATTTGAGATAAATCAGATGCCTATAGATATGATATTTACGTAGAAAACGGGAAAACTACAATTAAAAAAAAAACAGATGGTTTTGTTTGCTCCCCTTGCAAGAAAACTTATTTGCAAAATAATTTTTGTTGTTAAAACCGAAGTCCTTAATTTCGCTCCTTAGAAGATAATTTTGTAAAAAAAAAACAAAACTTTTCCCTGGGCAAACGATAATCCACGATGTGCAAACGAACTGACTAGCTCGCACTTGAAAATATCCTTAAAGGAGCCAAATTAAGGATTTAAGGTTTCCCAACCTAAAAAAATTATTTTGTTTATAACTTTTTTCGCAAGGGTGGGCAAACGAAACGTTTTCCTGGGCAAACGATAGTCTACGGTGGGCAAACAAACAGCCCAGCTTGCGTTCACAAATTTGTCCCGTAAGAAGCCAAATGGTGCACATGTAAAATGTGGCGGTCATTTGGGATAAAATTTTTTATTTTTTGAATAGAAAAAAGTTGGAGTGAGTATTCCTGGGCTAACTTTGACCAAGGAAATAGTGTGAAAGTTCCCAATTTTTAAAAAAAAAACCTTGTTTTAGTCAGCTTGAAAAAAAATTTTTTTCCGTTAATAATTTTTTTTGCAATGGTGGGCTTACCATGGACAAACGGACTACGGAATTTAGGTATTATGAAAAATATCGTTGTAAGGGTGTGTAATGTGGCGCCCAATGTGGGTTCAACATTTTTATTTTTTGAATAAAAAAAATGGAAAGGCTAGCAAAAGAAAATGTTGGGTGGGAAATCCGGGACTAACGTTAGGCAATCGAAATAGCGTAATGCCCGGTTCACATTATTCCAGTAACCAATCCAGTCCAGTAATCCAGTCCAGCGCTGGACTGCTACTGGAATAATGTGAACCGGCACTGGAGAGCAATTCAATCCAGCAATCTAGTCCAGCAATCCAGTCCAGCGACTGGATTGTCGGTCTACTTTTTGATTCCAGCTCGCCCAGAAATCATTGTTACTATAGTTACCGAATCAACAACACACTCGCCAGACTACTGGACTGGAATCATGTAGACGATATGATCCAGTCCAGCACTGGACTGGATAGCTGGACTGGATTACTGGACTGGAATAATGTGAACCGGGCATTTGAGTACGTTTACGCTGGACTTGAAATCGCGGATTTCGAATAGCTGGCTCCGAAATCCCGAAAGTGTTTACGCTGATACTTTTCAGATTTCATTTGACAATTAATAAATTAAATTGGGTTTTTACGTCAATTAATAGTCAAATTTTAACTTTGCTTGACAGTTGACAATTAAATATTTATTTTTAACTGTCACTCGAATATTCACCACGATAGAATTTTAAGCATTACCATGTCAAATCAGGATTTCAATCGCGATTTCAGGAGGATTTCATGGTGTCCTTGCTAAGTATCAAGATTTCGTTTGGCAATAAAATGTATGCGAAATCCATTTTACGAGATTTCGAGTCCAGCGTAAACGAACTATAAAAAACAAATCGCGTTTTTTTTAGAGCGGAGCTCTGTACATTCTGTCTTGTTTTCTGTTTTTATTTACATGCGTAGAAACGACAACGAGAAGATTGCTATTGCAATTTTTTCTTCCACTGAGCAAAGTTATTCCATATATAAATATTTAGTACACAATACAAAACAAATAATGTGAATGCAAAATCTTCAAAACCATAGAAAATATTCCAAATGTCCATGTACGAGTACAAGTAGGCAGATCTAAAATTTATCGACAAATACTTGAATAACTAATTTTCAATCAATTCGTCGTCATATTAAACGCTCGTATCATGATATTCGTCAGTGACAAGGTCGTTGTTGTTTCTGAAGAAATTCAAAATGACAAATAAAAACAACTTCAAAACTCACGCAAAGGTGAAAATTAGGATGAAAAAAATTAACAAGAATGTTTGGATTGGCTGACAATGAACTAAAAATAACATCTAACGTCAAATAAATAAAAAAAAAGCTAAAAGTATAGTATAATACTCATTCATATATGGATAATGAAAGCATAAGGAAAAAATCATAGATAGATTATAGAAAAAGTTTTGGAAATTCCGTGTGTGTGTGCTGGTGATTTATGTTACCTTGAAAAAGCGTAATATTGATTTGTTGGACTAATGATGTGATTTATTTCAATGTCAGATGGACAAGTAGTGTGTAAGTGTATACTTCCGCGAATGTTCAAGTTTTAACGAAATTGAGGAATTTTGAATCATAAAAGAAAGTAACAATAAGGCCCTTCGACCGTAGGCGCAACGCGACTGCGATCCGACTTAAAAAATAAACCGTTGGTCGGGAGTCGCATTATAGTCGGACATGTGTTAGTGCGCCCACAGACTGTCGAACTCCAACTCGAACATGGTACATGTGGACCGGATTAAAATTCATGTGAAGTGTGTATGTGTCTTCAGCCTGAGTAATGGAGGTGGAGTTCGTGATCGACAGTCTGTGGCCGGGTGTACAGTGCTGAACCTCGTCCACTCGTGCGACTGCAACACAACTCGAGAACGACCGACTTCAAAACGACTTGTCTGGGAAGCTGCATGTCGACTCTGATCCGACTTTTCGTTGGTTTCTGGTTTTTGAGTACCTGCTTCAGCTTTCATTTTTATACCCTTCACGGATGTGATAGGGTATATTAACTTTGTCATGAAGTTTGCAACGCACAGACGGAAGCATCTCCGACCATACAAACAATATATATTCTTGGTCAGTATGATCAGACGAGTCGATTTAGCTTTGTCCGTCTGCCCGTCTGGTTCTATGCAAACTAGTCCCTCAGTTTTAAAGCTATCAAGCTGAAATTTTGTACAAGGCCTTCTTTCTATTGCACGCTGTAAATATGTCGGAATCAACAGAATCGAACCACTACGTCATATAGCTGCCATAGGAACGACCGGTCAAAAAATTAGTCTTTGTGAGAAAAACTTTTCGATTTCTGAAGATATCTTTTTTAAATTTCACAATAATCAATAATATTTTTAGTCAAATCATATTTTTGAATTTGGTTGAAATCGGACTACTCTATCATATAGCTGTCATAGTAACGACCGTTGAAAAATCAAGGTCTTGTTAGAATAACTTTTTTATTTCTGAAGATATCTATACAAAATTTCATATTATTCAATCATGTTGACCTCCAAACCACGTTCTTAAATTTGGTTGAAATAGGCCTACTATTTCATACACCTCTCATAGGAACAGTGAAATCGGAACAAGTTTTACTACTAATTTCAAAGTAGCAAATGTACCATAAGTCACAACGAAGGCTAGCTTGTTTTTTCTGATGCAGACTGGCGAAAGGAAAAACTTGTGAGTTGATTACAAGTCGCAGAAGAGGTCCGTCAATGGACGAAGAACGACCAGCGCGCCTTCGTACAATTGATGCAAACAAGTTGGGTTGCAGTTTTATTGTAATTGTATTGCACCGGTGGACGAAGACCCTAATATGAACTTGTAAAATGATCCTGACTTGCTCCGTTTCAAAACTACTACTTTGCCTTAACCCCTAGTGGGGCATAGCGCGTCATTTACTCCTGTGCGCCATCGTACTCTGTTCTGGGTAATGGGACGCAACTCCCCAAAAAGACTTACCCGGCGCCCAACATTCCTTTGCCACAGATCGTCGCCATGTGGTTGAAGGACCCCCTCTTGGTCGACCTTGGTTGAAAATGGGGTTCCATTTCATGGCATGCCAAGCAATGCATTTATCACTCTTCCGCAATGTGTGACCAATCCACTGCCATTTTCGCCTGCGTATCAATTCGTCGATGGGCATCTTCCCCGTACGCCAAATTAGCTTTTCATTTGATATTGTTTCAGGACAGAAAACTCTTATAATTCGACTGAGACATGGGTTGACGCAAACTTGCTGCTTTCTGGTAACTCCTACGGAAACTTTCCATGTACTGCTCCCATGCAAAAGCACAGACAGTACCAGGGAGCGAAACAGGCCCAGCTTGGTCTTGATGCTGAGATAACTGCTTTGCCAGATTTTGGACAGCATGCCGAATGCGTATTTAGGCTGGTTGATACGACGAGCGATGTCCTGCTCCGTACCACCATTTTCGGCAACAATGCTACCCAGGTAGACGAAGTCGTTCACCTTCTCCACAGGCTGCCCATTAATATTGATGACAATAGGTGTAGGATTTCTTTTTCGCAATGGCGGGCTAAGAACCTTGGTCTTGTTGGTATTAATCTTTAGCCCAACCTTGCTTGCCTCTCTCTCGAGATCTAACGCCATTGCGGACAGATCCATGATTTTGTGGGAGAGTAGGCATATGTCGTCAGCATAGTGAAGATGTTGTACATAGATAAGATGTCAAAGGCCATTGAATTTCTCTGACGAGTCCTGATAGGGCTGCATGCAACATATCGCCGATCACTATGAGGAATAGGATCGGTGAGAGGATGCACCCCTGCCGAACTCCACTGCGAATCTCAAAGCCCCTGACACCTTATCTTTATGCAGAACGCGACATTTCGCGCCGTCATAGGTTGCCTTAATAATAGCCACAAGCTTCTCAGGGATGCCTCTTGTGCGCAAGGCTGCCCATATAGAATCTCCGTTCACACTATCGAAAGCCTTCTCGAAATCGATGAAAACCAAGTGAAGCGGAGAATCGTACTCAGTGCATTGCTCGATGATGATTCGCAAGGTGTTTATGTAATCGACACAGGAGAATCCGGATCGAAAACCAGCCTGCTCTTCATCAATTGTGCTTTATAAGTGGGCCTTTACTCTTTCCAGGACGATTTTAGCTATTAAGTTTGCAACGGCAAGAAGCACACAATTATCACAGTCACGGAAGTTTGATGATCAAACCTTCCTTCTACTCAGTGGGAAAGGTCTCTGTATTCTACGCTTTATCAACAAGTGGGTGCAGCAAATCGGCAGTTAGGTTTGTCGCTGCTTGATAAGTTCGGCAGGGATACCGTGCAGTCCGGCGGCCTTTCCTCGTTTAAATGCAATAATTGTAGCAACTAATTCCTCTTTAGTCGGTGCAGCGGACCGTATACGCATATTTTAATGGTTAGCTAAATTATCTATATGAGGGGAACTTTAACAGAGGTTACACGGTTCAAGACCGCGGCGAAATGTTCTCTTCACAGCCTCATTTGATCTTCCTGCAAGATTGGTAGCTTTCCATCATTATTCTCCACCGGATGTTGGCAGGAATTACAGGCACCTGTAAACTCCTTGATGGCAAAGTATATGGCGTGGTTGCTTCTTGCGGCTACTTCGGCTGAGGCTACAAGGGAATTCGCATAAACTCTTTTATCGCGTCGCACACTACGCTAGACTTCTCGAGCTTTCTAATGGTAAAGGAGTTCGATGCTGTTTCGATTGTCATCTGATGCTGCACCCAAACGAACCTTCAGTTCTTTTCTTTGAAAAATCCGCTGCCATGACGCGTCGTATATCCAGGGTTTATTCCGGCAAACCGGGTTTTGTGCCAAGGATGGTATCTGCGCTATCAATGGGTGCGTTCCTAAAAGTATCGGAAATGCGCTACTTATCCATTGTCCCTTCACCGATACGTGATTTTTCCGGTGAACGACACGATTCCCTTGCCGCCATGAATATATTTCACACAAACATATGCCACTTAATAAGGGATATTTCCACTTTCAAACACAATTTTCAAGTAAAATTACGAGCAGAACTTGTCAAAAGTGAACTGTCAAAGCCCTTAGTAATCATGAAAGGGAAAATTTGATCGGAAAAAAATCGCGATACATTTCCCCTGCTCAAAAATTATAGTATCGGTGTCTGAAATCGTACCGTTCTCGCAAAGGATCTATGAAACCGTGTCGACGCGCTTCCAACACGGTCCAAAATAGGAACGCAGCAATGTACGCAATTTTTATGGCATCCCAGGTTTCACTGGGTGACTAATTATCTCAGCTGCTTTTTGCGCAAGATAGTCGTTATATTGTTGTAGAACAGCTGGATTTTTCAGTCGAGTGGTGTTAAATTTGAGGCGCCTGGATCTTTCGTCGCTAGGATGTTGCGCTGCTGCAATACGCAATAGAACATTAGCGATCTTAAGATAACGGTCTCTTCCCACTCCAATATTGGCGCCATTCTTATTTCGCACGTCCAGGAGGCACCTCTTGAATCTTTTATCATAATAATGACAAAGTGATCGATCTGATTTTGTGTTCAGCACCGATCAACAGATTACCAACTGATTTTGTGGTGGTCCTTACGCTCAAACATAGTATCGCCGATAAAGAGACTGTGAAAGTTGCAGAACTCTACAAATCTTTCACCGTTGTCGTTACGATCACCAAGACCGTGTTTCCCAATCACATGCCTGAGCCTATAGTTGTCAGTGCCAAATTTTGCATTTAAATCCCCCGTAACCATTAGTGTCACCTTTAGATGTTCTGCTCTGGATGGCGTTTAGTTCTTCGTAGAAGGAGTCTTTCACCAAGACATTGTCGGGTTCCGTTGGAGAATAATATTGTATTCATGAGATGTTCCTCATCTTGGTCCGGAACCTGGCGGTCATGATTCTGTCGGCCACTACCGGTAGCTCTACTGAAGTACAACATCACAGTGCTACCTATTTCGGAGATCAATTCTCCGCTGTTCCACCACCTTATCTCGTTATGTAACTCCTAAGATGTTAACTTTATACTGCAGAAATCCACTCTCTAATAGAAGAAATCGTGCGTTCTGGGGGTGGGAACCTTCTGATCCATTGTCCAGGAGAGTACGCACATTCCAGAATCCAATCTTTGTCATCGTACGATAGGAGCGACCGGTAGCGCAGTGTGTCGTGGCATCAGTCTCATGTTTGACTACCGGCGTTTCGGGTTCGAATTCCGTTCACGATGACGTTCGTGGCCATGGACGTGCAGAGGTGCATGCTGGCAACTGCATTCTCCGAAACCAGTTTATGCCGTCGAAACGTCAACTGGGCCACATGGAACAGTTAACGCGCTATGCCCCACAAGGGGTTAGAGCAATTGAGAAAGAGAGAGAGAGAGATCGTACGATAACCAAAATTCGTAACGGTTGAGTCAGTCCTTATCCGAGGCATAGTTGACGTTTCGTTAGCATTCATAAGATTTCGGACAGTGTAAGTTGCTAACATACACATCCTGTCCTTTGTTTGTCGGCTTCTACGACAGGCCGTCAAAGGGAAAGGCCGTGGTATTATTCTTACACCCCACACCACAGGAGGAATGTTAACCTGAACCAAATCGTCGCACCGCCATTACTGGCCGCTTGACTTGGTTAGCGATGACTTGCGACCACTGTCGTTCCAGGGAGCGCCCACGAGGAGGACTATGGAATGGACTGTGCCGTTGACTGCAGTCGAGTTCTTTTTCATTGCTACATTCTGCAATTCGCCAAATCTCACGCGAATCACCATCAGCGTGTGGCACCTTTCGAGTAAACTGGTCTGCTTTGTCTTCCTTAGTGAGTTTGTTGCAAAGATTAAGCATCTAGTTCAGATCGGTTATGATCCAAATTTGATTTCTCTCAGTTACCATCATCTACACACAAGTACGTCATGTAGATTGACTTCATAATACCAGCTGCATTATGCAAATTACAAAATTACTTTTTATTGAATCATAATGAGAAGTGGAAGTGCTGCAACACGAACTAGATCAACACAAGCAATTTAGTCCGACAGCTCTCATGCAACTTGATACGACTAGCAAGCACATCGAAGTGCTACTGCTTATGGCACGGAGTCCATCAGATGCCAAGGTCAAGTTGCTACTTTCGTTTCGATTGAGCAACTTTCATTTCATTTGCACGCCAGCTAGCAGCTAGCCCATCTAGCTATTGGAGCAAGAGCTGCGTCAATTGACATTGCATCGTCCAGTTGGGTTCCAGCTGAAATGATATACGAGAACGTGGAAATGTCCACGAGTCCACTATTAATAGGAAGTGATATCATGCATTTGTTGTTCAGGTGATAGTTGTCGTCTGCCATTCCAATTAACATGCAGCAAGCTTGTGTCCTTCAATTGCGACAGTGGCTGTAGAATATTTAATAGAAAGTGAGCTATTACTCTGACTAGAGGAAGCGTTCAAGGGCAGTGAAGCGTGAAGGAATAGAGAATCAATGAGTCAATGTGGATAGTCTAAAGAGTCATAATTCATAAACAATCAACTTCTTCCGGCCATTTTGTATAGATAAGAAAGGTACGACATGTTGCTTATGATGGTAAATACATACTTATCTAATGTTGGAATGTCGATTGCCAAATATTATTGACAAAATACTTTCTGAATGAATTATCCATTGGATCTAGTCTGCACCACACCACTGCACCAATTTTAGGCCCGTATGAATAAGTATGGCCATTAATTCAAGGACTATAGGTATCTCAGATGATACCAAGTAGTCGTTCCATATGTTTTCTACCGATTTCCTAGACTGAGTTTTAAGACTATTTTTTTGCCAATTATTGTCAACAGTTACAGTACAGCTACCGAATTGATTGACGCCAAACGCCCACACCACTATCTGAAAGATAATAGACAGGCATTGCGTGAAATTGACAAAAATCAGATAAATTCTCGTAGATTTCTGGTACTCTTATATTCCAGCATTGAGCAGCAGCTGTTGAGTCGTAGGTGTATCATTGCAAAACTGCAAATACACGACAATAAGTTGCCAGTCAACTAAAGATACCGAACCGGTAGCGATTTGCATCTTGAATACGCGAAATGTTGTGAGATAAATTGCAGTGCCAGAGGCCGGACAGTGGCGGCGGCGCGGCATCTCGCAAGACATAACAATCCAAAGTCCGAGATGTTTACAGCACAATGGGCAAATATTTATTTATGTGTAATTTTTAATATGCAAGAAAGATAAATTTATAATAGTCAGCATTAACAAAAGATGGAGAATGAAATTAATATGTGAGTAAAATGGAATGTGGACAGTTGGAAATATTTGCATAATTTAATATTTTATGATGGATCGGTTTTCCGTAGAGTATTTTAATTGAAAGTTGATTTAGATTTTAGGTGATCGTCTCAGATTTTAGCACATTTCTTCGAGTTTTCACCTACATGTCATATGAATTTTATTACAAGGAAAAAGTTCCTATTTTATTATGAAAAATGTACGTATGTTAACTTAATTTTTTGTTTATCCTAATTTCTTCAATTTCGGAAGACGACAGACGTTTAATTGAAAAAAAAAGTGAAATCCGAGCTACATACAGTTGTGTTCATGAAAATAGTAGTGCAGCACCTCACAACATTAAATAATCATGTTTCGACATACTGGACATTGCAAATTGATCACGTGTTCATATTTTTCTAAGAATAGCATGCAAAGAAGAGAATAGCGATAAGATCCCGTTAGTTTTGCATTGGTTTGGGTAAGTTTTTGATGACTTTTGAGTGATGCACCGAAATTTGACTGTTCATTAAAATAGTAGTGCTCGTTGTGAGTGGTTGAAAAACAATTATAATAATTGATTAATACAACTATAAACGTCAATAGTAAGTGTAATTTAGCAATGAATATTTTGATGATTGATATTCATTGGGTTTGTAACTATTTTTTATTCTAGTGGACAGAGGAAAGCATTGCACGGCTGAGAAAAGAGATTTAATAGTTAGCGTTAAAGCAAAGGGCAAAACGTACAAGGAAATTGAAAATATTCTTAGCTGCACACCTACAATGATATTTAACGCGATTAGTTATAAAACATAAAAGAACTACGATTGGGGTAAACCCCAATCATGCAATACTCTAGATGAATTTGAACCTGGTTAAAGCCAATAAATAATTTTGGTTGCAATCTCGGATGCATCGTTAAGACTTTGTTGATCCCATCACCTCTCAGATTTCATCTAGAGTATAAATACAAGAGATGAAATCTGACAGCATTATAGGTTTCTCACAAAGTTTGCAACGCTAAGAAATAATGCACCGGCATCAGCACTATTCCGATGGGCGGTAATAAATTCGATAATTTATTGCCCGCGTAAGTGAATATCGACCGAATTTGGTCATCCTAATTTTCCCGCCATTGAGGAAGGTCAGCACTGCTGTAGTGAGTTTTGTAGTTATTTAATTCAAAATAAATTTAACTGACAGATTTCGGTATCGGCCTTAAAGGTGATAAAATTATGAAACTTTTTACTCTAACGAAAATGCTTTGTTGCTTATTCTATCTCAATGAAATTGAGAATTGTTTCTTATATTTCGTGAATTTGTGCAGTTTGTATTGTAGTGGGGTGATTCCGATAATTTTTGGGTGAATCAAATAGTCATCAAAACGTTTTGAGTTAAATTCCAGATCAATAGGTTTTATATTTTTGGAAAAATCAGTTTATTGTTTAATTAGCATTTTGTATGAAAGGGGATTGGAGGAGTCAATTAATTCTTTTACTTATTTTTGTTCATACTAATATTTCTACTAAAGTGCTCTGAATCTAATTTTAGCTCCATAAATTTAATCCGTACTGAGAAAATAGTCTTAATTTGTTTTCTGATATTGTGTACTTTGTATGAGAGGTGGTAGAAGAAGTTAAAGGATTCTGATAAATTCTTTTTCCGGAGACTGATATTTTCATCAAAGCTTTATATTCCAAATTTCCGACTAATAGCTGTAACACTTTTCGAGAAAATCAGCTTATTGTCAAAAGACAACATTTTGTATTAGCTCAAAGCGATATCAAGCTAGAGAGCAACGTTGGTAAAATGTGTCATATTGTATAGGAGGGGGTAGACGGAGCAAGGGTAATCGAATATTTTTTTTGAATCTAACTGATATTGTTAATTAAGTGTTAAATACAAAATTTCTGCCCGATAAATTGTATACGTACTGAGTAAATAGGCTTAACGTATTTCATGAAATAGTGCAGTTTGTATGGGAGGGGGTAGAAGGAGGGTGAGGATTACAATAAATTTTATAATGTAGGTTACGATTATCATAAAAGTGATATATTCAAAATTTCAAAGCAATATGTTTTATAGTTTCTGAGAAAATCTGATTATTGTAAATTATCAAAAATGTGTCATTTTGTATGGGAGGGGGTAGACGGAGTAAGGGTAATCGATTACTTTTTTTGAATCTAACTGATATTGTTAATTAAGTGTTAAGTACAAAATTTCAGCCCGATAAATTGTATAGGTAATGAGTAAATTGGCTTAACGTATTTCATGAAATAGTGCAGTTTGTATGGGAGGGGTTAGAAGGAGGGTGAGGATTACAATAAATTTTATAATGTAGGTTACAATTATCATAAAAGTGATATATTCAAAATTTCAAAGCAAGATGTTTTATAGTTTCTGAGAAAATCTGATTATTGCAAATTATCAAAAATGTGTCATTTTGTATGGGAGGGGGTAGACGGAGTAAGGGTAATCGATTAATTTTTTTGAATCTAACTGATATTGTTAATTAAGTGTTAAGTACAAAATTTCAGCCCGATAAATTGTATACGTACTGAGTAAATTGAGTAATTGGTAACGTATTTCATGAAATAGTGCAGTTTGTATGGGAGGGGGTAGAAGGAGGATGAGGATTACAATAAGTTTTATAACATAGGTTACAATTATCATAAAAGTGATATATTAAAAATTTCAAAGCAATATGTTTTATAGTTTCTGAGAAAATCTGATTATTGTAAATTTTCAAAAATGTGTCATTTTGTATGGGAGGGGGTAGAAGGGGTGGAGCGATTTAGCCCGTTCACGAACTTAGCCTTCATTTTTTGTCAAAAATAACGTGTGCAAAATTTGAACTTCATAGCTCAACGCGTTCTCGAGCTAGAGAGGTCACGGACGGACGGACGGACGGACGGACAGACGGACATCCGGTTTTGAGATATTCGAGTGATAATATGAACTTCTGTATCATTCATTTTTTTCTGCGAGCCTTATTTCTTAGCGTTACAAACTTTGTGGCAAACTTATAATACTCTCAGATTTCATCTAGAGTATAAAAAGTAGTAATCCGGCGCGATGGAAACTTGAACCCGGCGCGCTACCGGCTCAGCCACGCAGCTTCCAAAACTGTTCATTGTGCATGCTACGTAGTATACATCAAAAGCACTGAATACAAATTGAGAATTCATACACACAAATGGTTTGAATGGAATGTTTACCTTGTAGAGAGAATCGTTGTTCGACTTTCTAATAGGTTCGAATCTCCTAATTTGTAATGTTGGCTCCGAACCTACTTTTGTTACCAAGAGTAGGCAAGAAGTCTTGGATATATCACTTGTTTCCGAAGACATCCAGCATATGATACGGGATTGGAGAGTTTCGTCGGATCAATCTTTCTCCGATCACCGTTACCTTCAATTTTGTCTGGACGAACGAGCTTTACCGAGCTCAATCATTTTGAATCGGAAAAGAACGGACTGGCACGAATACCGAGAAACAGTTTCAGTAGTGCTGCCGCCTTTACCGTGTCACCCATGTAGTACGAAAGAATTGGATGACATGGTTTACACTCTAACTGGTGCTCTCATCTCAATGAAACAGTGTTGAGGTCTTGCCCCGTCAGCAGACAATCAGGTAATAAGAAACCACCCTGGTGGAATGCCCAGATTTCTAATCTACGAGTGACGTGCAGGAGAAGTTTCAACAAGGCGAAATTTTCGAAGTTAAATTCAGACTGGATAACACAAAAAGGATCTAAGTGCTTACAAAAAAGAACTGAGGTTGGCCAAAAGAAGTTCCTGGCGGCTGTTTTGTGAGCGTATACATAGAGAAATCAAGCTTCGCAAAATTCTATCTATAAATCCACATGTGCCAAGTTTTCTACTTAAGCACGACGGATCTTGGACTGCAACGAGTGAGGAAACCATTAGGCTTCTGCTTGATACGCATTTCCCTGACAGCTCGACTGACACCACGCTGGCGAATCCTCCGTTTTCTTCAGCAACTTCCGGTGTCTCTGCATCTATTCTCACTAAGGAGAAGATTTTATGGACGATTTCCAGCTTTGAAGCTTTTAAGTCCGCTGGACCGGATGGCATTATCCCGGCAGACTTACAACACACGCTGGATTTAGTGTACCCTTGGATTGCGTCTATTTTTAGGGCATGCTTGGAATTTGTACATATTCCACGACTGTGGAAAGAGGTTAAAGTTGTATTTATTCCGAAATCAGGAAAATGCTCGCATGCACGACCAACTGATCTCCGACCCATTAGCCTTTCATCGACTTTACTAAAGGTCCTAGTAAGAGGTTGATTGATATCCACCTACGGGCCAGCATTCCACCCCACCTCTTATCCACTTCACAACACGCCTACTGGAAGGAAAGGTCTGTGGACACTGCCCTACATTCTCTGGTAGGTCACATCGAAAAATCTCTTGCCTGTAAAGAATACACCTTGGTGGCCTTTTTGGATATTCAGGGGGCTTTTAACAATGTTCAACCGGTTGCAATCACTGATGCACTCGCAAGTCTGAGTAGTGACGATTCACTCTGCAAACTCATTAACCTGATGCTAACATCTAGGGTTATACATACGAGTCTGGGTGTGTCGTCTGAACGAAGGCTTGTAAGTAGGGGAACCCCCCAAGGCGGGGTTCTCTCTCCTCTTCTCTGGAATCTGGCGGTGAATAAACTGCTTTTGGACCTGGAAGGGGTAGGGTGTAAGGTGATTGCTTATGCGGACGACATTGCCATTGCCATTTCGGGCAAGTTTCCAAACGTTCTCTGTGAAATAATAGAGAATGCACTTTCTATTCTATCAATTTGGGTTAGGGTAAACCCGGACAAAACAGACCTTGTTCTCTTTACAAAGCGATACAGAGTTCCTGATCTCACAACTCCACTATTGGAAGGGACGAGATTGGTATTAACTGATAAAGCAAAGTTTCTGGGTGTAATCCTAGATAAGAAACTTTCGTGGAAGCTGAACATACAAAAACGTGTGAATAAGGCTAATATGGCTCTTTACTCTTGTAAGAGAGCCACTGGTAAAAAATGGGGCCTGCAGCCAAAGGTTGTCTACTGGCTATTTGTGTCAGTCTTGCGTCCCATACTTTTACATGGTGTTATTGTTTGGTGGACGGCACTACGTATAGCGGCCTATCGCAATCTGTTGGGTAAGGTCCAACGTTTAGCTTGCATAGCAATAACCGGGGCTCTTAGAACTACACCATCCGCTGCTCTCGATGTGCTGTTAAACATACTGCCACCAGATATTTTTGCTGAACAAGTAGCTGCAAATACGGCCATTCGCCTTCGCGAGACTGGTCACTGGGCAACATTAAGTATCGGCCACTCAACTATTCTGAACAACCTGGGTATTCCCGTAACGACCGACTACACGTCTCCTAAGCTTGCTTTCGGAAAGAACTTTACAGTCTGATTCCTTTGCGGAGCCGCTGGGTAGATAGTGTTCCCGCAGGACACCATTCTATTGACTTCTATACGGATGGTTCTAAAAGTGACGAAGGAGTAGGTGCCGGTGTATACTCCGAAAGCCTTAAAGTCTTTATTTCACTTCGTTTACCGGATCACTGCAGCGTTTTCCAGGCGGAGGTCTCGGCGATATTAGAAGTTCTGACATGGTTGGAACGTAACATCGTAACCTCTACAGACATCGTTATATACACAGATAGCCAGGCAGCAATAAGGTCTATCGATTCCGTTTCCATCTCATCCAAGTTGGTGGAAGAATGCCGCTTGTCTCTCGTTGAGCTGGGGAATTTCTTCAACATTGTGTTGTGCTGGATTCTTGGTCACAGCGGTTTCGCTGGCAACTCCAGGGCCGATGAGCTTGCTCGAGCAGGGACAGGGGAGATGATGTCGGAGCATCACAAAATTGGAATGCCCACGGCTGCCTGTAAAATGTTAATAATGGCTAATGCGGTTAGCAGGGCTAACACCAGATGGAGTGCCAGCAGCACATGCCAAATAACAAAACTGATGTGGCCTTACATCGATCCCGGTCGCTCTTCCAAACTTCGGTCAATGGGAAGGAAACACATCAGCGTGTTGGTGGGAGTTATAACTGGACACTGCCTGATAGGCGAACACGCCCGAAGACTCCAACTTCCTTACAGGGATTTTTGTAGGAGTTGCGATGACGAAGATGAGGAGGAGAGTACTTTCCATCTTCTTTGTCCCTGCCCTGCCTTGGCCGTAAGAAGGCATGAGATTCTTGGGTCTTTCTTTTTCGGAGATTTGGATGACCTTAAAGACATGGATATCAATAAGCTCCTTAATTTCATTATCAGCTACGGCTGGTTCAATGATTAAACTTTAGTATACAGGTTGGTAAATGCCTGGGGTATCACAACGGACCCATATATGTGGTCTAAGTGTGCTGTGTCATTCATGGCAACCCTTCTAACCTAACCTAACCTTACCTCGTACCTCGCCATACGATTTTAAGACATAAAAAAAACAGACTTCAAAACAGCGCCAAATCCGCCTACCAACTAAAACTGAACAGTGATAATAAGGGAAGCGGAAAGACAACTCTACGTCCGAGCTAAACCATCTAGTCACGTGTACCCTGGGCAATGTTATACATATAGAACGGCTAACAAGGCTCTGGTAACCCCGTATGGGAATATGGGCGAATGAAAACCCATGGAAACTCAAAATATGGCAAGAAGAAGACAGACAGGGATATCTGCCCAAGTGTCGGAGGGAACCGCGACCTCCGGTAGGTGCTTCCCCTCTGTAAAGAGGCAGTCGCCAACGTAAACCACCAGCACGAAGGAGTTCGACTGTCGTGAGTGCATCTGCACGAACTGGCGGGACGCGTACTGCTCCAACAACATTAAGGAGCCCTCCTTCACCAGTGGCTGAGGTTTCGCCTGGCATTCAGGCGACCGCAGCTGCATCCGTACTTACTATGAGATCGAACTGTCACAAGGAACAACATCATATCACTCCTTGTTACACCAGAGGTGCGATTTCCGCCATTTACACATGTCAATGCAGCGGGTATCAGATCGATACGGCTTCATTATGCGAACGAGTGCAATGCCGGAGACGACTAGGGAAAAAATACGGCTTGATGTTTTGAAGGCAATTCGAAACCAAGAACTGGCGGTGCGGGATGTGGCATCCCCACCACCATCCCGTCACTCTGCCCCGCACAGGAGTATCTACAACACCCGTCGAAGTACACTACTTTACCGCCACGTGGAAGTCACTGCTGAAGTTCATTAAGAATTTGAAAGGGCTTACTTGGAATATCTAGAAATAAATCCCTTGCCTAGACCTGCCATCCCTAGGTTACACACATCCGCTGCAACAACTGATATTCTTCTCAAATGAACAGCGAAATCGCAATCATTCAGACTTAGCTCAGATACGACGTTACCTGAACTGCAATCCTTTGTGTATTGTGGTGCACTGTCGGCAATCAGATTACATGGTGATAGCGATCGGTGATATGTAGCGTTGTTGGCGTGAGTCAAAAACAAAACCCAGCCTGGAAGATTCATCTTCAGCGGAAGACATATTCCTTACGACAGGATATTGACCAACTGACTCAATCTGTCGAAAGTGGGAAACATCCTCCGTGAATATTTCACTCCTTCCGGAACTCCATTGGTGGAAGTACTGGACACACTAAAACAGAACTTCGCGGTCATCACAAATCGTCTCCGCCGATACAGGCTGAGTCTCTCCAGACGTGTTCAGAACGCTGCTTTCACCAAAAGCCAGCTGAACGAGGAACAACAGGCCAGCCCCACTATTAACTTCTCGATGACTGACGTGGAACAGTACTGTGGTGGACTTTGGCAAAACTCCCGCTTAACATTCCCAACATACTGAGTGAATCATGCAGTAGAAACCTTGTCGTAAGCTCAACATGCTTCTCGCATCGACGCATTCTTCAAGAAACCTGGAAATCTCCGGATAAGATAAGATTACTCGAGATACTGACTCAGCAGGAAGGCACTGCGACCATAATAGGTCTATTGTGCCGTAGTCCATTAAGTCAAAAGACCGTCCGCCTTTCTAATAAAGGACAATATGTCTTTAGCGCGATGGAGGGGCATTCGCACAAGATGTATTTGGTCGTTTCCATGTCCTCCAGACAGAGACGGCATTCAGTCTCGCTGGACAGACCCATCTTGTTCAGGGGATATCTGGCCAGGTTATACTTAATTACCCTAAACACTTGTGGGGCATAGCGCATCAACTGTTCCATGTGGCCCAGTTAACTTTTCGTTGGCATAAACTCCATTCGGATCACAACATGCCCCTTCAGATAAGTACCCCACTAGAAGTCTTAGATGGGTTCCACTCATTTAAGTTTTGAAAAGACCTTGTATGAGGAGAGCGCCCTTATAGCAAGAGAAATCTTCGGATACACGCATCGTCAACCAGATTAACCACGCCCTCGTATGCAAGACATGGGATGGTTTCGTCGAAGTTTCAGCGGGTTTCCCCTTAAAGTCCGATTTCACCGCTTCCTTAGCCCCACTCTTCGCCTTTCTCTATATAGCTTTGTTCGCTTCGTTCCTGGCCTTTAGTGGGCCTAGCCGCTACTTCCCTTCCGGCAGTTTGCGGTTCACAGCACTTCTAGATGGAACCGCTACGTTCAATGGACTCACAGTGACCATCAGAGTGGAGCTCTCGTTCACCTCCAGGGTTAGCGAACTTTCATTCATCTGGCCCTGTACTGGTGACATTCTTTTTGTGTGACTTCTTGCCAGGGGTACCGATTGGAAGTTTGGGTTATATTTTGTTTGTCTTGAATTAGATCCATAACTATAGTATTTTTTTGGATTCAGGATTGGATTTTCCGTTTTCGGACCATAGCTGAGGTAATTGCCAGCATTACGCCTCCCGCTATTCCCCGCACCTATAGGAACATCGTAACTCTCCGACCGTCCTTTCCTCTCTTTGGACCGCGAAGCTAACTCCCTCGCGACCTTCCGAAAGTTCCGTAGACCTTCACACTACACTGCACCTGCTCCCCATACGACTGGTGATTGTACAGGTGTGTGGCAGTAACCAGCTCCGTTAGTGATGAATATTTGAGTCCCTGGGAATTCAGAACCTATCTGACACTACGTACGAGCCATACGAACTGTTTGACGATCTATGCGCCTCAAAATTTGTAAAGTTCCGGAAACTGGAATGGGCTGGCCATGTCGAATGAATGCGCGATGACAGAATCCCGAAACGTGTGCTAAAGTGTAAACCCGAAGGAAACTGGCCGCAGGAAAGACGTGTACGATGGGAGGACTCAATTGACACAGATTGTATGAAGCTTTACGATTTTCGATCTGGAGGACGCGATCGGTTGATCGAGGTAATTCTAGAAATTTTATCCAGGAGGCCAAGGCCAGACGCGGGCTAGAGCGCCGATGGTGATGATCATGAATAATGGAAGGATATAGTTGTGATCTAACTTTTGACAATTATTATTTTCGCAGGACAAGTAGCAGATTAGGTCAGTTTTATATTGGAAACAACAAATAGAACTGCAAATGTATGTGACTGCATACTTACATAAGACAGCTAGGTTTAATTAACTAAATAATAGGTCAGTTTCTTTCATCACACTTATTATATGTTCCAACGGTATTATGCTCGTATTTTCACGACCGTAGGTATAATTTATTTCTTAGTTCAAAATGTCCACACAATTGAACTGGACCCTCATTTAGTAGATGCAATTGTCATTTAACTCAACAATGTTTTGGATAAATAGCATCTAATTAAGTCGAACAAAAATCAGCTTTTCTTTGAAGAAAATCACGGCTTTTAAACGTGCATTTTGAAAACGAGCGTGACAAACTACAAATAAAAAAAAACACATCCACTAACTACAGTCTCTCATTGCACTGTTGGTGTCCCCAGCACGCTCTAATTGATACGCACGTTATGTTCATTGTGACATTCAAATGTTCGAACCAAATAAAAAGCAGAAAAGCATACTAAAGTGACGGTTACATAACCGACAAATATTCAAATTGCATCAAAAATGAAATGGTGAATACTCGTGTGCTTGTACAGCATTACAACGAAACGACATTGTGCTGTAATTTCATTTCACCTTCGTGCCATCCGAATAAATGAAATTTGGTTTTGAGTTTTCCGCGAGGGCAGACTGTCGCCGCCGTCTAGTGGACAAGCTAAGCTCGGGTCGCTTGAAATTTTCTGTACTTTGAAGCTTAAATCGGTTAGTAGGCATACTGCTGTACTGTGCCGGACGAAGTCGCTAATAAAAAGACAAACTATAAAGTTTGTCTGTTAGTTCAGACGGTGGACTAACCGTCAACCGACTCTTCTTGTTGTGATGAAAATTGAAAATGAAAACGAAACAGCGCGGTTAAATGCTAAACGAAAGGGAAATTACGAGTACGAGTACTCATTTAAATTGCAATGAACGTTTGGACTGCAACGTACAATTGTGCAAGAAAAAGGTCAATGTTGATGGCCGTTGTGAAAGAAGTTATGCTGGCATTATGATTGGCTCTTGTTTGGAATTGCAAACAAATGGATGGGATAGTAGAGTCCACTGTTCATATTCATAACAAGTAGATGGATCAATCCATTTTCCAACTTTATCTGGAGAATAAGTCTTGGTTGGAGAACAAATAAATTCCATAAATGGACTGGAGTATTTCAGTAGTCTTTCTAGCCGTATCTTATTTATTTAATTCGAATTAAGACTTAAATTAAATTAAAAACAAAAATTAAAAAAAAGAACTTAATGGAATCACTCGAAACTAATATGTCAAGCATCTTTGCGCTGAGGCACGGAGGACGGAGCCTCTCAATTCTTTGAATGTCACAGAATAGTGGTCCCTGAAATCCCGAGAAGTGGTCAGTGGAATTTTCCATACGTTTTCCATTCCCTCAATCAGTAATTCTAAATTGTACAATAATGTTTTTTTGTACGATTTTCAAACCTAAATACGATAAAACGGTTAAATTTCACTATTTTGAATTCGCCTTCATCCCACCACCAAAGAAAAACGAAAAATCGTTCTGTAAAAATCGGATGTCAGTATTTTTTCCCTTAGGTGAAAGTGACGTGGTTCGGTGCCACTCAAAAATGGCTCACTGTCGACTATCGACCTTAAGGCAAGTGAAACAAATCATCAGGACTCAATGGGAAAATAGGGATTTTTAAGAACAAACATTCGATGCTTAAATTTATCCCTGTCGATAGGTGTATCATATCATTTTCTGAGACAAAAAATTTAAAGACAAGCTAGCCGCCTAACAGCTTGTCTTTAAATTTTTTGTCTCAGAAAATTTTTAGATAGGGTTAACCGTTTTAAAAATATGTTCAAAAAAACAAATAAAGGCGGTTTTTGTAGTTTTTTTTTTGCTATAACTTAAATTCCACAAAAATATTTTGCGGACAAACCTCAGATTCGTAATCAGCACCCCAAAAAACCACAAATGGAAACAAAATCAAAACTATACCACAATTCGTTTTAAAACAGTTTGTAATAGACGGTTTGGTGGGCATCCGAAGATGCCCGTGGGGACGGAGCCTTAGGTAGCATAGTGACCGTGAAGGTCGGGCCGTGCCATCTGGCGAAGAAAAAGTCAACGAGCTAAGCAGCGGCCTATGCTTGCTTTAGCTCAGTTCGGGAGATGTGGGCAGGGTTTTCGCCGCTCGTTGTCCCTGTCCTTTACGTATTAAAAAAAATGCATAGCCCTGGGGAACACAACACAAACAGGGGAGGTAAAAATGAGGAATAAAAAAAATAGTCGATAAGGATGGAATGTTTGGCAGACGGATCAGACGCCCACGCGGTCGCACCTGGGTCCGGGTGTAATGGGACCCTCGGCCTCTGGTTTCGTACCACCAACAGATCGCTACTCATCAGGTGCTGCTTCGACCTGCCGGTGGGAGCAGCACTACCAGACCATAATATGGTTCATTACAAGCTCCTATAAAGCACTTAATGACTAGGCTACTAACGGATGTTTTCAACTTGGAAAAGTTTCGTCGTCAAAAGCAATGTCTTTTCGAGGTACTGTAACTCATGCACTACTTTATTCTAGAATTTCGAGTCAACAATAGTTCGTTACTGATTGTGACTAATTTGGGGTCTATGAACACGGATATGGCCACAAAAAAGTTTCCACTTCCCAATTTCTGGTTTACAGGGTGTCTCATATATAGAATAAAAGTAGTGAAGCGATGTAAGTCTTATTATTTTGTTGAACAAAACAACGCATGTATCCAGGTTTATTTTTCGATTTTCTTCATTGGGAATGTAACTTTTCGAAACAATATTTTGTCTGGGCAAGCGAAGATGCATTTTTGGTATACAATAGGGTTCTGTCTGGGATGATAATGACGAATACTCCTCCGACTCTCTCTCTGGATCCTGTTAACCCTTTGTGATGCATAAGGCATTAACCACGCCGACTTTCCACCTCGTCCTATTCGCCATCGCCTTCAACTGACTCCATGATTTGCCTATTGGCTTACCCTCAACTGATCTTCTCCAGGTTGTCCAACGCGGCGACTTGCATCGGTTCCCTGTGGGTTCCAATCGAGGGCCTGTTTACGAATGCTTTCCGGCGCCTTTCGAAGTGTGTGACCGATCTATTGCCACTTTCGCCTTTTTATGGAAGTGTCTATCCTGTCCTTATCAGTAATGAACAGAAGGTCGTCGTTAGAAATGACCTCCGTCGAGCGTATGTGTAGGATGCGCCGTAGACACTGGTTTACGAAAGTTTGCAATCTAGTTGTTATCGCCCTGGTCACCTTCCAAGTTGAACAGCCATAAAGAAGCACTGATGTTACGTTGGTTTCGAAGATCCTGAGTTTGGTACTCCTGGAGATGTTGTTGTTTTGCCACAAAGGAGTCAAACTAAAAAAGCTAGCTGAGCCTTATTGATGCGAGACAGTACATCAGCAGCCGCTCCACCATCTGCTGTAACTACGCTTCCGAGGTAGCAAAATTGTCCACTTTTTCCACAGTCTGCCCGGAAACACAAATTTCGCTCTGTCTTAATGGAGTACTTAGTTTTGGTAGCATTGATTTTAAGCACCGCATTGCTCAGTGCAGAGCATCAGATATTTGAGCTACTTGATCCGATCTATTTGAAAGAAGACAAATATCGTCAGCGTAATCCAGGTGTTGAAGGTATTCAAACAGCTCTGATGTTCATGAAGCGCGCTGCAGAGTACATCGTTAATGGCAATCAAAAATAATATAGGTGACAAAATGCAGCCTTGTCTCACTCCGCTATATATCTTGAAGGGAGAAAGCTTACCCTAGTGTAAGACGTGACATTGGGCTCCGCTATAGAACTCCTTGATGATAGATATGATTTTGTCTGGTATATCTCTCCTACGTAAAGCCCTTCAGATGTATTCCCAGTCAACGCTGTCAAACGCCTTCTCGAAATCGATGAACGTGAGATGTAATGGGCATCTCCACTCTGCGGATTGTTCAATAATAATTCGGAGGGTGTTGATGTGGAAGCTACATGAAAAACCCTGGCGAAAACCAGCTTGTTCATCGTTCAGTGTGCGGTCAACTGTATGATTGATCCGGTTTAAGACTATTTTTGCCATCACACTGGACACTGCTGGGAGGAGGCAAATTCTAGTTATTACAATCCTTCAGGTTACCTTTCTTCGGGATCTTCATAATGACGCCCTTCTTCCATTCTTTAGGGAGAGTTTCGGTTTCCCAACACTCTTGGATAAGGGAGATATTCGCCTTAAAGAGTTCCACTGGAATTCCATCTATCCCCGGGTCTTTACCCGCTTCCATAGATTTAATAGCCACAGTTACTTCCAATTTAGATAGTGGGCTCTTATCAACTCTGGCTATTTGCGGAATATTTTCTGCTTCTAGTGAAGATGAGTTCGAATGTCCAAAGGTGCTGTTGAGGGCTTAAATGAAGTGCTCTCTCCACCGTCACAGTTGGTCTTCATCAGTGACCAGTAGGGACCCGTTTTTATCTTTCGCGGGATGTTCAGTTGCAAAAGATTTGCCAGTTAATGGCTTGATAAGTTTTTAAAGGGTTCCACTGTCACCGCAGTAAGCCGCTCATTCTGCCTTCTCCGCTAATGCATTGATGTTGTTGGGTTTGTCCCGTCTTACGCTTCTTTGCACGCCTTCCTGAAGAGAACGGTATTCAGCTCCAAGTTGATCTTCGACTGCGTCGTCAGGAGCTGAGTTGATTTGTTCTTTAATTCTCTTGCGTGCCGAGATTAGAGACCATGTAGAGTCAATAGTGAATGGTCTTCTACCGCGCTCGAATGTGCCCGCAAAAGTTTCACCTAACGAAATAAATAACTTCCAGCTTATCTGCAGTACCACCTGCTTGTCGCACTTTGGCAGAACAATGGTGAGTTTGGCAACTGTCCCAATACATAGGCATAACACTGGGAAATCAGCGGATATCTCCGCTAACTATTTCGGCAGTAGTGCCTAGCTATGAGCGGAAACGGCTGCTCACGCAAATCTCCGTTCAATGTAGTTACACTATCTTTTCTTCTCTTAACACTACACGAACTTTACAAGGCAATTCTGCCAACATTACAATATGTTATGGTAAAAAAAAAGATCAAATCAAAGATAAGGTTTTATTTAAAATAACAGCCTTTTTATGGGAGCGGTAGGAAACGTCGAATTTTTTTTTTAATATTTAAAAATATCGATTTAAGAAAATCTCGACTATAAAATATCCCGACTGATGAAAATGTCGACAGGAAATTATTTCGAAAATCTCAACTAATTTAAAATGAATTCAATTGTAAGGTGCAATAATCCATCTCAAAGCGACAATATCAATTGACTTTATTTACCTTTTGGAAAACAAAAGGGGCGACCGGTAGCGCAGTGTGATGAGGCATCAGTCTCATGTTTTACTACCGGCGTTTCGGGTTCGAATCCCCTCCACGACAAAGTTCGTGCCATGGATGTGTAGGAGGTGCATGCTGGCAACTGCATTCTCTGAAACCAATTTATGCCAACGAAACGGCAACTGGGCCACATGGAACAGTTGACGCGCTATGCCCCACAAAAGGTTATGGCAATTGAGTAGCCTGCACAAGAAATCGTTAGCTCATATTCGCCGACTTTGAAAATACATTTTGATGATTCATTGTTTATATTTAAAAAATTGAGATTTTTATCAGTCGAAATTATGATAGAGTCGATATATTTTCAGCCGACATTTTGAAACCGATATTTGTTCATCGATATTTTAAAAGTACGTTTCGTACCCAAGCTTTTTTTTGAGTTAGGTACGAAACGTCGACTTTTAAAATTTCTCTCTCGAGTAACAAAATCTCGATTTCGAAATATCTACCGCATATATCTCGCCTGTATCATAATGTCAACAGGTGAAAATCTCTACTTATCAAAATCTCGATTTTTTAAATATCGCCATGAATCTAAAAATTGTATTTTCAAAGTCGGCCGCCGACTTTAAAAATACAATTTTTAGATTCATTGTACAAATTTGATTTGGCATTGTTCATACTTTTCTCTTAAATCCTCCAAGCACACGCACACACAAAGAACTATTGTGAATCAACCGTCTCTCATGTGGGCTCCGTACGTTACGCTCACTCCGCGCTTAAGGAATCGAAGCCCTCAGTATCGCACAAACATGAATGTTCGCTCTGGATGCAACAGTCCTAAGCCTCAGGAAATAGACCGAGCACGATCGTTCTCCAGTAACAGTTTTGAATCAGCCCGTATAGTAATACGGGAAATAGTGCGGAAATTGACCCACTATGGGACCGCACTACTAAAGCGGGAACGATATAATGTCAATTGACCTGATTTCATTTTCAAAAGGGGGAACATTATGGATTTGGCAATTATTGGAGAATTCTTTCTAGTTCATTAGAGAGAATTTTCACAAAACTCAAGAAATTTTCGTTTTATGACCTACACATTTTTCCTTCCTACCTAAAGCGGAAATGGACTATCTAAAGCGGAAATGCCGGAATTCTCTTTAAATACAATAGAGAGACTTCTCCTATTTGACCTTAAATTAATCCATAATGTTCCCAATAGGGAAATAAAGTCAATTGACATTGTTGCTTATGAAATGGATTATTACACCTCATCATTGAATTCATTTCAAATCAGTCGAGATTACCCGTGATTATCGAAATCTTTTTGTGTTGATATTTTCATCAGTCGAGATGTTTTGTAATCAAGATTTTCTCAAGTCGAGATTTTGAAATATTTTTCCACAAAAAAAGATCTCGATTTTGGTAATCAACATTTTAAAAGTCGACGTTTCGTACCACTTCCCGTTTTTTGTGTTGGGTACGAAACGTCGACTTTTAAAATCTCGATTATAAAAACTCGATTTTGAAATACTCGACTGATGAAAATCTCAATTCAAAAAAAATTTTGATTTTTAAAATATCGACAATCAATCAAAAAATTATATTTTCAAAGCCAGCCGCCGACAATATAATTTTTGAATTGATTTTCGATACATAACATTATTATTATATCGTACATTACATTATACATTACCGCTCCAGGCCGGCACAAAATTGTGATAAGTTCTAGCACTCCCAACGGCCCTGGTCATGTGACTCCGTATTGAGGTTATATTCTCGACTGACGGAATTCCTGCGCTTCTATTAATAATAATAAATCAATAAACCTGCATGTGTCGTGCGGCGTGATTAGGCGTGTAGGGATTGGCGTTGCTCATATTTGCCTTTATTCGCACTTTTGAGCTTTCATAACAGTTACTGACAAAACCCTAAGGCCGGTTTCACATGGAAAGCACGATACACGAGATTCTAGCAAAAAACACCAGTGGCGAGCGAGCTTTGTATGTGCGACGATTCATTTTAAATTGCATTCGAATGAAAGCTCGCTCGCCACTGGTACTTTCTATCCCGTGTATCGTGCGTTCCATGTGAAACCAGCCTAACAGTGTCCTGTTATTGTAATTACTATGCACCGTAACGGTAATCTGCTATTGTAATTACTCTGCAATAAACATTAGACTGTTGCATTCATTTAGTAGTAGTTATTGGAGTGAATTTAAATTTTAAAAAAATTGGAAATATGGAAATCGTTACGTCGTTTACAAATCAAAGATGTCAAAAACCTATCATTAACGGATTCCAGTATATAAAAAAAAACACTTTTAGGTGGTGTTGTCAGTACAAAAATAATTAAACAACTTTTTATAAGGGTCTCGTTAGCACTACCTATATTCTGGAAGGAGAACCGCGTATTCTCATAGGACATTCAAATGAGCATAATCACGACCCACGAGCACATCAACAGAATATCTATAGCAAACAAAGACTTAAAGAAAGGAGCGGAACATTCTACATCCAGTCCTGCAGAATTTATTCGCCAAGCAGTAACAATAGGCCAATTAGCACAATAGACTTCCGGGTCGCAGTGCTTGTTGGTCCTCTGGGCCAACTGCCCTCCATCTAACAATGGGCCAGAAGAACTGTCGGGTATATTTGCCCAATAACGACAATTTAAAACAAAAAGTAAAACGGGTAAGGAAATCCAAATATACCGAGCTAACTTCATTGAACGATATTATAATTCCTGAGCTTTTTGCATTTACTGAAGGCGAAAAGTTTCTTCTTACAGAAAAGAGTTTTGGCAATGAAAAAATTATTATATTGAAAACACTTCGAAATATCAAATTTTAATCAAAAGCAGACATTTTGTTTATTGATGGAACATTTACAATTGTTCCGGTCATTTTACGCCGTTATTTTCCGTTCGTGCTAAAATTAATAATGAAGTCGTACCACTTATTTCTTATGAGCTCTAAACGCAAAACCTTTTCTGGTCGGTTTCAGTTCTAAATAATCAAACCAGGGATTGGTCGGAAGCCAGCTTCGACTACCGTTTCGCTTTTAGTAGAACTGAAGGGACTCACTAGCTAATAAAAAATATAAGAACTTTAATAGTATTATAATTAATATTTTTTTTGAATACAAACTGAAAGGTCCATGAGAAATCAAAAATTTATTCAAGATAAGATAAACTGGTCCATGTACTATTGAAAAAAAACCCATCAATCTTGTTAGCAACTCTACGCAACTGCTCATCTCTGTACTCCAATCAAGGACACGTTAAAACAGCAGCTCGCGTAATTTGATACTTTACACACGATTGAGCCTTCTGTCGTGCTTGGTGAAAGTGAATCTTTTCCTTCCTTCAAGCATTCATGACCTTTGTATTCTAATCATATAGCCAACGATACGTTAGCGAAATTTCCATAACGTAATTTTAATTCAATTCGCAAGGACGCATTGTTCCATCGAAAATGAAACTTTTACTAGCCACAATGTCATCGTGCTTAGTGAAAGATTATGATGTGGGCTGTTTTTTTTTGCTTACAACGCTTAATGAATTCATCATTCGGCGAATTAATTTTTTGTTTACAAGATAACCATCACAACTTCCTTTTTAAGATAAAAGACGCAAAAGGCACAATAATAACAACATAAAACATTCTCAGAAAAAGTCATGATAGAAAGTCTCATTTTCATTTTCAGTACTCCAGTCCATCCGACTTTTATTGTCTCGAGTCCTTGATATTTACGTAAAAAGTAAGTGGAATAAGTTTTGTCATAGATGGAATGGAACTTTTTTCTCTTTGATTACTCAGAAGTATGAAATGGAACGAGAAACGATCAATCTTGCGTCTGACACAGTTGAACTTTTTTGTTCTTGTTAATGGGAATAGCTACAAAAATTCTATTTTACACAGGGTGACACTATGAAATTGTATTGTTGTTGTTGCCTTAACCCCTCCAGGGGCATGGGCGCGTCAACACATTTAGCATTTCTATGCCTTGTTGACGTTTCGATAGCATATCTACTTTTCGGACGTCCAGTTGCTAGCATGTATGTAATTCCCATCCGCGCCGTCTTTATACTGACAAGCTCGGAGCGCAGTGGGAGCTCTATTAGCACCCACAGGCAGTTTTTTAATCGCGCCGAGAATCGAACCTCCATTCTCTAGATCAATAGTCGGCAAACCCCGGCCCGCGGCACAAATCCGGCCAGGTTCGGTTTTTCATCAATCACGGGAAGTAATATTGTTTTTGATATGGAAAAATTTATACAAATAGTTTTAAAGCGATTTTTTTTATCACTGCGTTATGTGTTTGAGTGAAATTTAGATCAATTTATTTGCTACACTGGAAACTTAATTCGAATAATCAATCAATAAAATGGCAATCTTTGTCCAGATCCTAGGTGAGAGAGTTCGTTGTGGGGTCGTTGGACTAAAAACCAAAATCTCAAATGCTATGGACGTTTGGTCCAGCGTATATTAAGTCTGTATCCATGCCATTGAGGTCTGCACCAGGAAGATTTAAATTCAGAGACTTATTATGGCTAACATTGCTATCTGTGAAGTTAATAAATGTAGGCGTTAGCATCATCCTCGATCACAACAATGCAAAAAATAAGTAAATTACTTGAATTCTTTCTAATTGCGACATAAAATAGTAACTGTTTTAATTCTCCTAACAGTTATACAATACATTGCTCATAAATTCGATTCCATTTTGTCTGCATCTGTATCGTCTAGTGGTGGTACTGAAGACTCTTTATACTCTTCACGGATGTGGTAGGGTATATTAACTTTGTCATGAAGTTTGCAACGCACAGAGGGAAGCGTCACCGACCATGTAAACCATATATATTCTCGGTCAGTATGATAAGACGAGTCGATTAAGCTTTGTCCATCTGTCCGTCTGATTCTATGCAAACTAGTCTCTCAGTTTTGAAGCCATCGAGCTGAAATGTAAAATACAAAGCCTTCTTTCTATTGCACACGCTTTGTATGGAGGGTATTATACCTTCGGCAAGCTAGCTAGTTAACAAGTTATGTTTATAGTAATTTTACGAGTATGTCATAAATAGTATATACATATAGTATATAGTAGTATATAGTATAGTATATACATCTCTGTTTCGATGCTTCTAATTGACGAAATCGATAGGTTTGGGATAATTTCCTCAACAGCAACACATTTCAATTTCGTCATTAGCTTGGAGCGAAATAAATCTGCCCAACAAATTAGGCGTGGTATGTACTGACGAAATAAGGCTGTGAATTTATTTGATCCACGGGCTCATCCTCAAAATTTCACGGACCAGAACCCTTTTCTTAGGTTAGTTAGTTATCCTTTGCAACACTGGATTGTGACCTCAATTTGTCATGTATATCAATCTAGTTGTGTCAACAGTTGACTTATTCCTTATTGCAGATTTAATCGTATTTAATTTTGTCAATTTTCACTAGAGATCAGAGCTCAGTACCCTCATTTGCCTTAGCATACAATCAATAGCTGCGTTTTTTTTCGCACAGAGCAGAGTAGACCAGGTTAAGCGGCGAAAAAAACGATCGAGAGCAAATTAAGATAGCGAACACGTAAACGGGGCATGTTTTTGCTGCGAGTGTTTAGTAAGAGTTCAAATGTCAACTCAAATTTCAAGAGAAAATTTAAATCCTTAGTACATATACAATCGGACAAATTTCGTATTTTCGTATGTTTACTATTCCAAATAATTACCCAAAACGAACATTTTATTGACAGAAAATGAGCTTGATGTGCTTCCCAAACTGTAAACTGTTCGAAAACTTCGACATTTGCGCCGCCTGCATTTCAAAACGCAGACTACTTAACGGAGCAGCATTCTTGCACTGACGTTTTATCCAGAGAAGGTCAGATAAAATTGTTAGTGTAATTGTGTGGCATTAACTTGCCCTGCTCTGTATGACTGTTGAAAAAAACGCGCCTAATATGTCAATGGCTCCGGAACGAAAATATTTATTTATATCTGTTGAACTCATAAAAGTTATAGACATATGCAAAAATGAGTGGCTGTGAAAATGAACATAAGCGAAGTTGTTGAAAACGCCAGGAGAAATTTCGTCACACATGTGCACATCATATTATTTGCTTTTAACCGTGAAACATATTGCCGAAAACTTGACTCACACAAATAAGATAATATTTAATTATATGGTTCGAATTTGGTCGACCATTTTCTGTGCTTAAAAAGTGACAATTACTTACTAACAAAAATGTAATTCCTAAATATACGTATACCTGCGGATACAGCGCTGCGAAAACAGTTCCATATTTCAAAATCCATTTGATTGCAAAATTGAGAAGCTTCGTTCTGACATTTAATTGGCAATAGATTGACCACACCAGTAACTATTTGCATTTTGAAATTTCTATCCGGCCCGCTAAAATTTAAAGAAAAAGTCTGGCCCTTTTCAGAAAAAGTTTTCCGACCCCTGACACCGACCCCGGGTGAAATTGTATTGCTACTACAATACCTTTATCAAAAAGTTTCCACAACGTCGCGTCGGCTCTGAAGCCTCGAACGAGTGAACAAAGTCACTATTGCTCTCAACTTATGAAGAGAGTATTAGTATGTTTTTATTATACTATAGGTCATGCAAAATTTTCTGTACGGTGGGAACTGCGATAGTCTTTTTTTCTGGATAGAAGAACCTGCACTTACCTAATACACGCCAGTTAGTCCCCCACAAAGACTTCCTGGCCTCTGTAGACTCCAATAAACAATCTCCTGGACCGAGCAATCGCCGATAATTCACAGTGGACTCATTGTCTTCTAGGCATATGCGACACTCCGTCTTATTGGATATGGTGAGGTGATATCTCACTCAGTGACGCCCCGAGAGATAACATACATATGATCAATCTCAAGTTTGACCTACTCAAACGGATGGCGTCGTTAAGATTGAAGGGATTTGTCAATTTTTTAGAAGACTGCCGCAGACCAGGAAGGTTGTTCCAGTGTTGAAATCTTTTATTTTCAAACCATTTCCTAACCAGTGTCCTGGCTGAGCCTCAATCTAGACTAAAGTAGGAATCCGGACCACAGAATTTGCTTTACTTACGGGTTCATTGCCATTAATACCCTTATATCCCGGAAACCAATAAATAAACTCGGTTGGTTGTCGTGAGACACTAGATTTCAAAACACTCTTTTATCAACCTCAAAGAGAGGTAAGCGGCTTAATTGCCGCCTGACTAGCTGTGGGCGCCACGAACATTCTGAGCTGTTCCTGGCGCTGGCCTCATTAATATTGATATCGGCTTGAAAGATGGTGGGTTAAACGCCCATAGCGGTTGAGATCTTGGTAAACACCAGGTTCAAAGAACACTGGCCGTACATCGCTGACGGTTGCCTAAAATTTACCCCTGATTGTAATACGAGTAGTTAAGTCAGCGGCATAATCGGTTGCATGATAACCACGTGCAAATGGCCGAGAAAGCAACTCGTTTACCTTGAGGACGGCCCTTCACAGCGCAAACCCATATTGAGGTGTTCCACAGTGTTGAGCTCTGTGAAGTTAGCACCGTTTGTCTACCCTTAAAAAAAAATGTAATTAACAAAATATTTTTTTCTCAAAATGAAAAAAAATACGCAATTTTTTTTCCAAAGTTGCAAATTGTTTACGCTATTTCGTTTGCCCAACGTTACCCAGGCTTGCCCACCTAAACTTTTCGTTGCCCACCCCTACATTTTTTTTATTCAAAAAATAAAAATGTTGATCCCACCTTGTGCGCCACATTACACACCCTCACAACGATAATATTTAATTTAAATTGCCTATCGGGATTAGTGGCTGCAGCCAAATCGAACATTTAAAAACGCTAGAAACCATCCTGGCTCATAAGGGATATATTTATTATATAAAAGTTTCACGGCAATCGATCGAGCCGTTTGGCCGCAAAAAAGGACAAACATTCAGTCTATTGTTAGGTTGTTAAATTTTTTTCAAATGTGCTTCTGGCTCTTTAAGAAGTCTTCCCACCACTTAGATGCATTTCGCCGGCCCTGTCTGCGCTCGCTGATCAGGACGGCCTGTTTTCTGCTCAGCCAGCTTAAGGCCCATTTTTTCCAGCCACAACCTAATAGTTGCTATTGCCTCGCTGGCGTGCATTTCGGCATACTCCGGATCTTTAGCGACCACAACCACAGCTCTGTGAAGTTGGCACCGTCACATTCGATTTTTCAAATTTAAATTGTGCGGTTCATTTGCCTATCGTAGGCCCACGTTTGCCCAGGAAAAATTTTCGTTTGCCCACCCTTAAAAAAAAATTATTAACAAAATACTTTTTTCAAAATGCAAAAACCCACGAAATTTTTTTTCCAAAATTAGGATTTTTTTCGCTATTTCGTTTGCCCAACGTTAGCCCAGGATTACCCACCCAAAATTTTCGTTTGCCCACCCTTCAACATTTTTTCATTCAAAAAACAAATAAATAATCCACATTGGGCGCCATATTATACACCCTCAAAACGATAATATTTAATTTAAATTGCCCACCCCATTAGCCCATTATAAGCCCTCGTTTGCCCAGTAAAAATTTTCGGATGTCCGCCCTTGCAGAAAAAGTTATTAGAGAATAAAATTTTTTGGGTTGCGAATACTTATATCCTTAATTTAGCCTTAAAGGATAATTTTGTAGTGTAAACCCGTCAGTTCGATTGCCCATCGTGCATTATCGTTTGCCCTCCCTCCAACTCTTTTTATAAAAAAGTAAGTATTTGGATCCCACTTGGGCGCCACTTTCCACACTTTGGCTCCTTAAAGGACAATTTTTGGTCGCAAGCTGGGCAGTTCTTTTGCCCATTGTGGAACATGGATTGCCCAGGAAAAAGTTTCGTTTGCCCACCCTTGCAAAAAGAAAGTTATTAGAGAATTAAATTTTTTGGGTTGCGAATACTTATATCCTTAATTTGGCTCCTTAAAGGATAATTTATAAGTGCAAACTCATCGGTTCGATTACCCATTGTGCGCTATCGTTTGCCTAAGAAAAAGTTTCGTTTGCCCATCCCTCCAACTCTTTTTATAAAAAAGTAAGTATTTTGATCCCATTTGGGCGCCACTTTCGACACTTTGGCTCCTTAAAGGACAATTCGAGGTCGTAAGCTGGGCAGTTCTTTTGCCCATGGTGAAACATGGTTTGCCCAGGAAAAAGTTTCGTTTGCCCACCCTTGCAAAAGTTTGAACCACAAAATTATCCTTTAAGTAGCCAAATTAAGGATATAAATATTCGCAACCCAAAAAATTTAATTCTCTAATAATTTTTTATGCAAGGGTGGGCAAACGAAACTTTTTCCTGGGCAAACGAACTGCCCAGCTTGCACTACAAAATGATCCTTTAAGGAGCCAAAATAACAGTTTAAGTATAACCAACCTAAAAAAAATTATCTGCTTATAACTTTTTTTTTACAAGGGTGGGCAAACGAAACTTTTTCCTGGGCAAACCATGTTCCACCATGGGTAAAAGAACTGCCTAGCTTACGACCTCAAATTGTCCTTTAAGGAGCCAAAGTGTCGAAAGTGGCGCCCAAGTGGGATCAAAATACTTACTTTTTTATAAAAAGAGTTGTAGGGATGGGCAAACGAAACTTTTTCCTGGGCAAACTATAGCGCACAATGGGTAATCGAGCCGATGAGTTTGCACTTGCAAATTATCCTTTAAGGAACCAAATTAAGGATATAAGTATTCGCAACCCAAAAAATTTAATTCGCTAATAACTTTTTTTGCAAGGGTGGGCAAACGAAACTTTTTCCTGGGCAAATGATAATCCGCGATGGGCAAACGAACTGCCCAGCTTGCACTACAAAATGGTCCTTTAAGGAGCCAAAATAACAGTATAAGTATAACCAACCTGAAAAAATTGTCTGCTTATAACTTTTTGTGCAAGGGTGGGCAAACGAAACTTTTTCCTGGGCAAACGATAATGCACGATGGGCAATCGAACTGATGAGTTTGAACCACAAAATTATCCTTTAAGTAGCTAAATTAAGGATATAAGTATTCGCAACCCAAAAACTTTTATTCTCCAATAACTTTTTCTGCAAGGGTCGACATCCGAAAATTTTTACTGGGAAAACGAGGGCTTATAATAGGCTGGTGGGGTGGCCAATTTAAATTAAATATTATCGTTTTGAGGGTGTATAATGTGGGGCCCAATGTGAGATAAAATTTTTATTTTTTTAATAAAAAAAATCTGAGGGGTGGGCAAACGAAAATTTTGAGTGGGTAATCCTGGGCTAACTTTGGGCAAAGGAAATAGCGAAAAAAAAATTCCCAAATTTCGGAGAAAAAAATTTCGTGGGTTTTTACATTTTGAAAAAAAGTATTTTGTTAATCACTTTTTTTGTAAGGGTGGGCAAGCGAAAATTTTTCCTAGGCAAACGTGGGACTACGATGGGCAAACGAACTACCCAATTTAAATTTGAAAACTCGAATGTGACGGTGCCAACTTCACAGAGCTGCCAACCACTACTATATCGTCTGCGAACCCGACTATTGTCACCTCCTTGGGTACGGGTAAATCCAAAATGTCATTATATTGTACATTATGTTCCAGTTCCACAGCAAAGGACCAAGAACGGATCCCTGTGGAAGACCTGCTGACGCTGTATTCTTTAGGCCCTTCGCCAGTTTCATATTGCAAATTGCATATTGCATATTGCTCTTAATAATTCCAGCCAAATATTCAGGCACGCCAATCTTCTGCAGAGATGCATGGATATCTTCAGCTCGCGGAATTAAAAGCGTTCTTTTACATCAAGTATGATCACAGCACAGCACTTGTCCTCACACACTGCATGTTTTGCTAGGCCAGTCACTGACATGATTGCGTCAATAGTGGAATGCGCCCTTCGAAAACCGTATTGTCGATCCGCCACACCTTTTTCCTCCACGATTTGGGAAAGCCGGTCGAAAATAATCCGCTCGAATATTTTTCCCACGGTGTCCAATAAGCAAATTGGGCGGTAAGAGATTGGTTCGCCTGGCGCCTTATTCGGTTTTGGCAACAAAACCAAATTCTGTCGTTTCCAAGCTTTTGGAAAGGTTCCTTCCGCCAAGCAGTACCTTCTCCCTGGCAGCAGTGATAGTAGGCATACACCCTTTCTTAATGACAAAAATCTACATGCCATTTTTCAAAAATAGAAATTATCATTCATATTCTTCTTGAAAATAAGGTACTTTACTACTTTTCATACATAACTATCCCCTAAAAAAGGTAAATATGTACATATGTACGTATATTGTTTTGTCCATGAAACGCACTTCTTTTCTTTCTTTCAGAGCCATAAAGTACGCCAAGACCCAACTAATCATAAACTGCTTCAAACTTTCACAATTGGTATAGCGTTGCGTACTCTGTTTGCCCAGATTGCGCAACGTTTCAGTCGACTAATGTTTCGATAGTTGACTTGAAGGTCTCACGGCTGACATACATACATTACATACATATCTGATAAAGGGTGTCAACGAAAAGCTCTCTTACTTGGAGCCCTAGTTTTCAGACTATCATGGTCTATGCTTGGAATTCCAAGTGAAAATTAACAAATAGAGACAAAATCTTGAAATGTGGATTGCCTAACACCAGTCACATGTTAAAGATAGTTGAGAAGTACTATACACTACGCACATGGTTGTACTCGTACGAGCTACGAGAATGTACAGCTTGTAGGGCTTTCGATTAGGTACGGAAGGCAGGGCTGGCGCGGAAGTGTGCCGAAAGATAAGACGATGAAGGGCTTTGTGACGTAATGGAATGGTTTATTTTTTCCATTTGTTTGGTCTAGTGAAGAAAGCTGGAACAATGTAGTGGAAATCTTACGCAAACCCTTGTGCTGTGCGGTAGGTACAAGAAATTGCCGCGTGCCCCCATGTAAAACAAAATCAAGCAAAACACACATCAGTACCTCAAACTCCTTACCTAATAACCTTGACCAAATAGATATCAACATGTCTGGCACGTACTAATGTTTCTTTGATTGTTTCACTACTTACCTGCCCGAATGGCCTGGCCTTTTAAAAAAATATAAGAAATAATCAGTAAAAATGCTGGCCGAAAGAAAGAATCTTAAATTCACAAGAAAATGTATCGTTCGCAAATAAATCGTTCAGTCGAGCAAGAGACTCACCCGTATCAATTTGAAGGTTACCATGCCCGTCATTAGTGGTAAAATTCAAAGAATTCCGTCGGAGCTTTTTGGCCATAGGCCATTGTACCAGCAGCGCTTGTTGTTTATATGCCGATCGAAAAAAAACGATGCATAAAAGTAGGAAGTCTGCACAAGATGCAACACTTCGCCACCTTTCTTGTCTGCTGCAACCGCGTGGACGAGCAGACGTGAATCATTGCATTGGCGTTTAACTTCCAAGTCACCTCTTGATTCCATCGCGCAGACACAATTCGTATCACTGTCGATCAGCCCCAATCCATATGATCCTCTATAATTATTTTATTGGTGCTGTCTGCAGCACTCTCTTCCAGCACCGAAACCCACCGAGAGGGGGCGGGTTGATGAGTTATGGAGTCTGAACGCGTCGACCCGCTGAATGGGTGAAAAGATAGGTAGAAATACAGGTAGCCCCCGCGATTCGTCCAATGCAGTTTTTATGGTGAGACGCAACAGTGTCCGACCATTGATCATGGTTACCGGTGAATTTCTTTTTGAATTTTTGTAGCAGACCGCCAACGAGTTCGTCATGTTGATTTTAATGGTTTGGGGTAGTTTGGTTTGGACTGTCGGTACGAGGTTGCCAGAATTGCGAAAGCGATGTTCATTGTAAGCGAGCTATTTTCTTCTTTCCCTTTGATCAATAGGACTTATTTTAATTGTGTGTAATTTATTATTCTTTTCAATTTTGCCCATGGGTTGAAAACGGTTTACTTGATTCCTAGTCAAAACTAGGTGCGGCAAGTCCAACCCGACTCTGAACATGGGTTTCGAAGTGCACACTTCATTGCCGACATCCTTTTTTACGAAATGATATCGTACTTGAAAGGTAAGTCACGCACGTCCTGCCAATTGTTATCAGGAAGTATGAATCCAACCTGTGACTTGCTTGATAGATCGACGCTTTACGCATCGAGCTACCGCGGCCTTCCGGTAAAGAGAGTAGCTTTGTCAGTGCCGTGCGAAGGATATTTAGCGCCCGGGGAGAAAATTTAAAATGACACCCCAAGTGGTGGGGAAAGAAAGGTGCCCCAACCGTTTTATTGACAAAAAGAAAGACTGGGTATTCTTCAGCGTATTGTGGCATGGTGCTTAAAAGAGTTTAGGAAAATGGGCACCGCCGACCTGGACAAAGTATCTGTTCGGTTAGAAAAAACTACTCCAGTGGTAGATAGATTTTTACTTTCAGAAAGCCACCGGAACAATTTCAAAACTTCTCGACATTAGGAACGATCTATGTAGTTCGGACAACGGGTAAGCAAATTTCATCAAGTTAGATGAGACAAGCTAGCCGAAGGTATGATACCCTTCACGCGAAGCCCTTCATTTTGATTTACGGTGCATTTGCCACTTCGAAGTTAGTAGTAAAACTTGTTCCGATTTCACTGTTCCTATCAGAGATGTATGAAATAGTGGGCCGATTTCAACCAAATTTTGAATTTGATTTGGCGGTAGTAATGACTGAATAATATAAATTTGGTAGATAGATATGTAGATATGTTTAGAAAGAAAAAAGGTTTTCTAACAAAACCTTGTTTTCAGAACGGTCGTTCCTACGACAGCTGGATGATATAGTAGTCTAATTTCAACCAAACTCGGCAATGTGATTTGGCGGCAGATACTATTGAAAATTAAATTTGAAAAAGACAGCCTTATAAACAAACAAATTGTCTCACAAAGACCGACTTTTGGATCGGTCGTTCCTATGGCAGCTATATGACGTAGTGGTCCGATTCCGTTGGTCCCGACATACATATATACAGCGTGCAATAAAAAGAAGGCTTTGTACAAAATTTCAGCTCGATGGCTTCAAAACTGAGAGACTAGTTTGCATAGAACCAGACAGACCGACAAAGCTTAATCGACTCACCTCATCATTCTGACTGGAGATGATTCCTACTATGCGTTGCAAAGTTCATGACAAAGTTAATATACCATATCACATTCGTGAAGGGTATAAAAAAGGCTTATGAAAACTGGCTTACTTGCGTTGCAACCGGTCCATGAGCCAGAGTTTCCGTTACGAGTCAGGCATAAACGAATGCAATGGACTCAAAAGTATGCAGTCTGGGTTCGAAAGATAATAAACTCTGTCATCTTTTGGGAAAAGTCGACCACTTTCATGGCCGGAAAACATTCTCATAGCATAACGTCTTAAGATTTTGGAGGGAGTCTTCGAAGGCATTCGTCCATGCGCCTTTCTCGAGGTTCCCGTCGCACAAGGATTCTTCCTTCGCCAATCTGTAGTTTAAATTTTGACTCTTCCGAAAATATGGCCGTGTTCCCCACCTTCTCTGTCCAAGTAACATGCTTCTGAGCCCATTACAAATGTTTTTCACGGCTGCTAACGGAAAGTCGAGCGTATGGACTGCTTTCATTATGTAATCCAGCTTTTACAAGCCTTTTTCTTACCAAATTTGATTACATTTGCTTACCCGTTGCTTCATTTAGATTGTTCCTAATGTCAAATGAAATTTTGGAGCGATTTCGGAATTTGTAGGGGGTCCGTCTCTATCGAATACAATAGCGCCTTCCAAGAGAACATTATTGCTATTAAAGAAGCGGTGACCTGGCTGAGTCTTCACGGAATCTCCATGACAATAGTCACTATCTTTACGGATTGCCAAAATGCAGTAAATCCTTCGAATCAGGATTTCACACTTCGAAAATTTGATCGGAATGCAGGGCGTGGCCAGCGGAGATGGGGGATTTTTTTGATATTATGCTGTGTTGGATACCTTTTCAAACATTTTCAAATGTTGAAGACTTTTTTTTTAATGATCAGTGAGTATAAGGGGAGAGAGAGATATTGTAACGGACGGTTTGGTGGGCATCCGAAGATGCCCGTGGGGACGGAGCCTAAGGTAGCATATTACCGTGAAGGTCGGGCCGTGCCATCTGGCGAAGAAAAAGGCTCCTCAACGAGCTAAGCAACGGCCTATGCTTGCTGTAGCTCAGTTTGGGAGATGTGGGCGGGGTTTTCGCCGCTCGTTGCCCCTGTCCTTTACGTATTAACAAAAATTCATAGGCCTGGGGAAGACAACACAAACAGGGGAGGTAAAAATGGGAAATAAAAAAAATGTCGACAAGGATGGAATGGTTGGCTGACGGATCAGACGCCCACGTGGTCGCACCTGGGTCCGGGTGTAATGGGACCCTCGGCCTCTGGTTTCTTACCACCAACAGATCACTACTCATCAGGTGCTGCTTCGATCTGCCGATGGGAGAAGCACTACCAGACCATAATATGATTCGTTACAGGTGGTTCATTACTGCTAAAACCCATATAAGTTGTACGGTACATACTTTACAATGCAATACAACCCTGTCTATAATGGTGATATTCAAATGCACTAATAATTTCTGGGTACAGCAGAATACATTTGACATTAGTCGTTTTTTGGCAAGGATTGGAAAAAAGGCTAAAGAGCTAAGCAGTTCGGTAGAATTGGGCGGGGTTTTCGTTGCTCGTAGACCCTGTCCTTAATGTATTAACAGAAATCCATAGGCCTGGGATAGACAACACCAGCAGGGAAGGTAAAAATGGGGAATAAAAGAAATGAGAAATAGTAAAAATTTGACAATATGGATGGAATGGTTGGCGAACGGATCAGATGCACTTGCGCTCGCATTGGGGTCCGAATGTAATGGGACTCTCGGCCTCTGATATCATGCCACCAACAGATCGCTACTCAGCAGATGCGGCCTTCGTTATTTCGGTGGAAGCAGCACTACGAGAATATGGTTCATTACAGATGCTGGTCTCTCTCAATACTCTTTCTCATCTTATGTAGAGATGTATTTGTTTAGAAATTATGGTCTAGGGAAACGAATTAGTAATTTGGTCCGGCCAATTTCGCCTCTAAAGATCCGGTCAGATATACAAACACTCTCTCTCCCACTGTTACTCACTGTCATTCACTAGATCAGTCAGAGTCTGTGCTCGCCAAAATGCGGCCATTGAATACGATTTGAAATTTGCTAAATGCGGATATTGACGAATTGTCTTGATCCTCCGGGAAAAATTGCATTAAAGATCTTGACATTTCGAGTCCAATATTGGACACATGTGTAAAGTCATTAAGTATTCACATAGAATTCTTTATTATAACTCTGGTAAGACTAGTGACAAAAACAGTGACACAATAAGCAGTTAAATAATGGTCTCATTCAAAAAGAGAACAATTATATTGATATATAAATACATATATATTAATGACATTGACAAAGAAGGAACAGCCCCAAAACATGTAAGACTAATGGAATATAACCGGAAAAAAATGTGAAATAATATTTTTCAAAAAATCAACATCCACTACTGCCATCGCGCTACTACCTGCGCCATACTCACTTAACCTTGAAACAACGTAGTGAGAGTTTTTCATCGCGCCCGCATTATGGTCAGATGCTGTATACACAACACACATGCACTAGATTGCAGGTAGCTGACAGTGACACTACCTTCGTTACTAACTATTTGAGTAAGATACGCCATTGTGATGTTGCCGATTGGTAGCGGATGCAATGCAAGAAATTGAAACTGCTCAAATGGTTTGAATTTAATACGGAATAAATGTAAGAGTATCGTCACTATATAAGTATATGAAAATGTGCAACTCAGAACTTCAACATAAAAAATAAATTTCTACTCCTAGTATCTCGTGTATTTTCAAAATCAATGCCAAGTAAAAAAAACCGAAAAATATGGAATCATAAATAACTCACAATTTCAAATTAGTGGGTACTTCTGATTTAAGTATTTCCGGATCCATGAAAAGGCTGCATAAGGGAAATTCTAGCGCAGAACCAACTTGTTGCGTTCATTACCATCTACACAGACAATCTGGAGTTTTCGTCTCTCGTGGCTAGATATAGGATGATTTGAGACCCTTCGCCGTTGACGAATACTAACCGAGGCGGGGCATTGATGGTAGCGAGGATAGGGATGAAGTTCATTTTCATTTTGAAGGTTTTATTTTACATATTCAAAGCCTATTTTATACAACGTTAACTGAGCTTACATCCTAACTTAAAGCCTAACTTAACTTACGAGGAGACCATCAAGTCGGTCCGCCTCGGATTTTTATGAATTTGGTATATAATGTTCTTCGTGAGTACCTTATTAATTTGGTTTGGTTTGGAAGTTGCTCCCACTTTCTTATATACATTATAAGCCAGGAATTACTTCTGAAGAATTTCGTTATCCGAAAAAACGCTGCCTTATTGTGCGGTTAATCGAGGTTTTACTAAATATGGTATCATTTTGCAGTCGCCAACTACCTAACTTTTATTTTTTTGTTTTTGTTCGGTAATCTGTAATGGTCGAAGAGTCTAATGCCCGAACCAGAATGAACGCAGAATACAGTAGCAGCGTCAGCGAAATGTCAAATTAGAAAGCACGCATTTCCCATACGCGACCTAGGCTGAACGCAGCGGCAGCGACAGCGGCGAAATCAGATCTGCATGTTAATGTTGTTACTGCTGCCGTTGCTGCTTTCTGCGTTCATTCTGGTTCCGGTATAACACTCTGTTTGCTACAAAGAATATTGATCGAAAGGGTCCAAAAAGGACGAAAAAGGGTGCCAAATGTTGTTGCAAGGACTATAGGCATGTCGAGTGTCATATCAAAGGGGATAATGAGTACTTTCCTTTCGTATGATTTTGATTTACTGACGGATTGACTTGTTGTGTACTTTTTGTGAATTAAGGCGGCCAGTAGCTCAGTGCGTTATGGCGTCAGTCTGATATCTCATGCTACCGGTCAGTTACGGGTTCGAGTCCCGTCTATGTCGTGGACATTGATGTTTGTATTTTCTTCCTCCTGTGAGGTGGGGCGTAACAATAACCCACGACTAAATAGGCAGGAGGTACATGCTAGCAACGTGCAACGCCCGAAACAAGTTTATGCTAACGAAACGTTAACTAAGCCACATGGGAAATGTTGACGCACTATGACCCACTTGGGGTTGGGGCAAATAGTAGTGTGCTCACAATAAACAGATCCATTCTTGCAGGGAATAACAATTAACGTAAATCTTGCACTTAAAAAAATTGACTGATAATGGGTCCACGAACAGAACGGCCCAATAGCCCTAGCTAAGAAAGTCCACGTCTTAAGTTGGACACACGCCAAATTAATCCCCGTTGGAACCAAAATCCGTAGTGTGTGGGGTTAAAGTTTATGGCTTTGCGATCCACTGCGATCCAATTCGAATATTCGACTCGCCCAAAATCCACAAGCCAGGACCAGACTGCCACGACGCTTGTGCGCGAATCCGAACTGAACAGAGTACAACTTTGTCTATGTTTCATGTTGTCGCTGTTAAATAGCAACAATGATATCGTTTTTGCATGTTGGTAGCCGTCAAGGTATTTATGCAAAACTTTTTCAATCCAACTGACGGTGCGTGAAATTACCATAAATCGGACAAGTGAAAAATTGAGTTCGTCATCGAACTTTACTTTTAAAATGACGTCTGGCTTGCGATGGACCTGCTCCGCAGTATGTAACCTCAAGAACGAAGTCGTGGCAGCGGGGCGCCCCGATCACGAAGATTACGGGCAGCGGAGCGCTTGGTCGCGAAAATTGCTGCCTGCGGATGGTCCAGGTACGAAGCAGCTCCGGATACCCTAGAGAACGTTCGTGTAAAAGTGTCAAGTTAAGGTGACAGACAGGTGGGCGAAGTAAACCTAGGATCCGTGGTAGCATTTGCTTGGATGGAGGTAACGTATTGGAGATTGTGGGTATCCTGCTTTTGGACAGCTGTGTTTAGCAATATAGATTCTGTCAACTGGTATGCCCGCAGTTGGCTTTGGTTTAGCGATGAATAAAATTCTGCCATCAGACGTCAAATGCTAACAAAATATCAGTTGATGTTACCAACAGCCAAAGTGACTTATTACATGTAGTTTCCCCAAGCGGCGCATGCAGTGTCCTGTTCGCTATGCGGCTGGAACCGCATTTCCTTTCCGGTTTCAGCCGCAAATATAAATAATGACATTGGCTCGTGTCTATCATAAAAATAAATGGCCAGCCATTCGCCTGCAGAAGTATCGGGTAAAATCCCGCTAATATTATTTACAGTACGGCAATTCATCCATAATTAATTTATAAATATGCGAAATTACTCAAATAAAATAAAACTCACATGGTACATTGATTTTGCAATTTTTCTGACCTCTTTCCATTTTCTTTCTCCAATTATGCAACACATTTTCAACGCTATTGTTGAGATACATATTAATGATACTAAACAATGTTACACTTTTGATTTGTATCATACAAACATTTCTTCATTTCATTTGTATATTCGAGTATGTACATATATTTTTCTTTCTTTTGAACGAGTACATGAATCCATATGTATATTATGATGTGTCTTTCGCGGTAATTCTATTACTTAATTTTCTTTTTTTCTGTTTGTTTTATGACTCTTGTATCTTTTTTCGCTTTTTGTGTATTATTTTCTCTTTATTTTTGAATTAATTACACTCCACTTTGTGGCGTTTTGCCTCCTAGTTTTGATGTAACCATTTCAGGTGAGCCGAGTGGATGATGCTTTTGTAGATTTACATTGAATTGTGAATAAAAAAGAAGCAAAAACAATAGCTTCACTTGAATATGTATGATAAAAATCACGTTTTTTTTTCTTTTGTGGAATTTAGAGCTTGCCTGAGACAGTTTTAGAGATCATTTCGTGCACCTCGATTTAACTTAGAAAAAAAAATAGTATAAACCGCGTGAAAGTGAAATATAATACTATAAAACAAGTATTACGTATGCAAGCATGTTTCTGCGGATGCATAAAAAAGTCCGAAAATCTTGGAATCAGTTTCCTGTTTAAGTGCGTTCAAGGTGATCGGTTAGTTTTCAAATTTAGATTTCGAATTCCATATATGGGTTGGATGAATCGGATTTGATTTAAGGGGCTATACCAGTGTGACACTTTCAAAAAATCGATTTTTTGTTTTTGTCAACAGTTTATACTTTCAAGAATATCTTATAAAAATTTCAAGGCCGTATCTCTAATACTGCTCGAATGGCAGCCTTCTAAAGAGCAACCGCTCGCAGGTATAAAATGCTCCATCTGCCTAAAGGCGGAACTCTGACGTGTTGTTACCTGAATCTTTCGGCATCATAAATGGTACGTAACTAAGAGGGGGCACTATTTAAGCTAAAAATATATCTATAGGGCCATTTGAAAATAGCGTTGCCATTTAAAAGGTATTCTGGAGTCGTTCAACGCAGTTCGTTAGTTAAATATTTAACGCGTTTTTCTCGAAATGAGATTTTTCAAATTTGCTGCCATTGTAACTCAAAGAGCAATTATCCGATTCACTTGAAACTTGTACTGAGTACTACTGAATATATTTACTCTACAATGACGTAGGATAGTTTTGATTGGATGAAAATTGACGATTTGGCATTGAAAAAAGGACCATTTTATAGGCAAAAAAACAGACTTTTTTTTCATACCTACGCCATTTTGTTAGATTTTGATACTTTTCGAAAATCCTACGTCATTGTACAGGAAATACCTTTCAGTTTAACGGCATTTTTTCCTTTTTCGGTTTTAGCTACTCAATCGGCCGGAGTCATGGCAGCAGTGGAGGAACATTTTTTGGGGGCTTCCAAATCCAGCGCATAAGTCGCGCCAATACTTTTCTATGAAAAAGTTATGTAATATAGGCAAAAAATAGCCAAATATGTTCTTAATTTTCCGAAACATTTAATTGAGTATTTTTCTTCTGAAAAATTCCCGAAAATCACCCAAATTTTCAGCGTTCACACTGGTACAGCCCCTTAAGACCATCTTTACTCTAGGACGGCTCTTTGCAGTTGATTTGAAAATTTACAAATATAATAAATATTAGGGAAAAAATCATTACTAAAGCCCACTTCAGACGATCCGGAATTCTTCTATGGAGAAACTGACCAGGCCTGGCCTTGAGGAGTTCCGAATCGTCGTATGTAGAAATTGTCCGCTTCTGTCAGTTGTGTTCAGTCGGCCGGATACAAAATCAAAAATCGGTCCGAAAAAACTGAAGAGGCCAAGCCTTCACCACAGACGTTCTCGAATTCCTCTCCGAAAAAAAAACTGATCAGGATCAATCCCAGCTATCCAGATAAAACTGTCGCTAAAATTCTCTAAACGCTTTTTGACTTGGAATACATTGCTAATTCATTGGCTAAGTTCTTAACACACAGCGGAATCGCAACATGCTGTGGCAACAGTATCGAAGCAGCATTGCAACAGGTTGTTGTGTTCTGAACTGCACTCGCATCTAGTCATTCATCAATTGTCAACTTTCCAGTTCAGAACTGACTACTGTCGAAAAATCGTATGAATATGACAGCGCGAGTGTCATTTCAGGATTGTCATAATATGCTGGTCCTAGCCAGCGGAGAAATTTTTGTGATGGAGAAAATGACATTTTTCACAGCATGTTGCGTCCATCAGAAACTCAGTGGAGAGAGTTCATGAAACAAATTGGCAACAGTATGCCTACTGTTGTGTGATATGAACTTAGCCATTAATTTGTCGGGTTCAATTTATCCAGTGCTATAATATGGCATCTCAGTTAATCTTAGTTAGCGATGTATTTAAAGCCAAAAACCATTTAGCGAATTTTAGCGATAGAGTCTTAGTGTTAGCGATAGCTGAAATTGGACCCCAGGCGTGGTCTTCAGGCGGCCAAATGCACAATTAACCAGGCCGAAGCTTCGCTTCGGTCCGGAGTCCGAAGCGTATATACCCTAGACTTGTACAGACCTAGCGGTGACACCAAAAGTAATAATTGGCAACGACCATGCATTAAAAGTGAGTTTCCTATATAGCCAGTTTATAGGGGAGGTTGGCACTCATTCAGGGAGATCTTGACCATTCTCAAAATGAATTAACTAACCCATTCTACAAATATTTGTTGAATTTTTCAAGTCGCTAGCTTCATTCCATCGAAAGTTATTGCTTATTTGAAGTCTCACTTGTAGGGGAGGTAAGGGTTCCTTGGGTCGGATCTTGCCCATCATTGCCACCAACCAATTAGATCACCCTACAAACATACAAACAAAATTTTAAGTCTCTAGCTTCACTCTATCGACAGATATCGCTTATTTGAAGTTTCGTTTGTAGGGGAAGTAGGGGTTTCGTTGGTCGGATTTTACGCATTTTCAATATTAGCCGACTGGATCCTACTACAAACATTTGGGCAAAATTTCAAGTCGCTAGCTTTATTTTGTCGTAAGCTATTGCTTGTTTTAAGTGTCATCTCTAGGGGAGGTAGGGATTCCTTAGGTCGGATCTAACCCGTCTTTAATGCCAACTAACTCAATCTCACTTCAAACATTTGACAAAATTTCAAGCTGCTGGCTTCATTGTATCAAAAGTAATCGCTTATTCGAAGTTTCATTTGAAGGGGAGGTAGGGGTTCCTTGAGTCGGATCTTGCCCATTTTCAGTGCTAACTAATAAGACCTTACTACCAACATTCTACCAAATTTTCAACTTGCTGGTGTCATTCTATCGAAAGTTATCGTAATTAAAATAATATTTAATTTTTTGAATTTTGTGGGGAGGTAGGCGTTCCTTTGATCTGATTATGCCCAACTTCCCAAAACCTAAGCAGCTTCTCACCCCAGGGTTACATGCCAAAAATCAGATATCTACGTCAATTGGTTCAAGAGTTATGGACAAAAACCTGAAAAGTAGGGTAGTACGGGGCTCTTTGTAAGAAAATTACCGTTAGTTTTCAACTGATCGATTTTATTTTTCCAGGGGAATATAAGATTACCATCACGAGCAATCTACCAAAGCTAGAGGTTTTCATGTTTATTTAATCGGGAGTTATAAATACATTTAATTATTTTACATATGTAGGGGAGGTAGGCGTTCTCTTGGCCTGATCATGCCCATTTTCAATACCAACCAACTAGATCATACTTCCAACATTTAGTCAAAATTTCAAGGCTCTAGCTTCATTCTATCGAAAGTTATCGTGCGAACGGACAGACAGACGGACAGACGGACAGCCGGACAGACAGACAGACAGACATGGCTTAATCAAATCAGGAGGTGACCCTGATCATTTATATATATACATTGCTATACCTCCGGAGCCTCCTTTAAGGTGTTACATATTTCCGTCGTGACAAAAACAAAATACCCTATACTAAAAGTCTAGGGTATAAAAAAAAATCAATTCTTTCGCCAGGGATTTAGAATGCTGAAAGGTAAGGTTTATTTGAAAATGGGAGATACAGACGAAGTTTTGGCTCTAGTCGGTTCCATAGTGGCACGTAGCGTAGCGAGTGGTTAGACATAGATCTATTTGAAACACGCACTGGTCTGAAGCAGGGCGATGGACTGGCACCGACGCTCTTCAACGTAGCATTCGGGCTATGAATATGGACAACAACGAGACGCTACTTATCAAGTCGACACAATTAGCAGGTTACGCCGACGACATCAACACCAACAGCAGAAGAACGATACAATCGAGGACAAGGACACCTGCACAATCGAGCATCAATATGGGGGAGCTCAACATCGAGTTCGTGAACAACTTCATATATATGGGCTGCAACTTGTCAAAGGACGGCAACGAAAATGATGAAATCAAGCGACGGATACAGTTAGCTAATAAGACTTTTTTCTCGGTTCTCCCAATAATGAAATCGAAGCATGTACACAGAAACACGAAGCTCCGCGTGTACAAAACCATCATTCGACCAATGCTACAATATGCTATGGCTGTGAAACATGGACCCTAACTCAAGCCTCCGGAAAAATGCTGAACACATTCGAACGCAAGGTTCTGCGGCGAATTTTCGGGGCTGTTTGCGATCGAGATGGATAGCGCATCCGGTACAACCATGACTTGTATGAACTGTACGATGAGCTGGAAGTTTCGACAATTGTCAAACTACATCGACTTCAATGGGCAGGGCATGTACAACGAATGGACGATGATCGCATGCCACGGAAAGTAATGAACACACAACGAGTCGACGGAGCGAGACTGCGAAGACGACCGAGATCTCGTTGAGAGAGCTCAGTAGGTGTGGACGCCGCGCAACTACTGGGCTTCCAAAATTAGAGGGTGCGGTCACGTGACAGAAATTATTGCAGTGCAACAATCCAGACAGCCAAGGCTCGACGTCGGGCTGTCGCCCCACAATGATGATGAAAGAGTGGTACAAAACAAGGACACAGTTTTCTCACATAGTACAGATTGCTGTCAGAGTTTAAATTTGTGGCTAAAGGTTGGCAAAATCGCTGGGTACATTGAAATAAACTTCTCCAAAAATTCAATCCAGTCAGTTATTCCGGATCGATTTTTCATCCGGACAACTGAAAGCCGTCTGAATCGGCCAGTTTCTGCATACACAATCTAGAATTTCTCAAGGCCAGACCTGGTAAGTTTTTCGGGAGAAGAGTTCCGGAACGTCTATGGTGAAGGCCAGTTTTTTCGGATCGATTTCTAATTTTATATCTGGCCGCCTCAACCGGCCAATTTCTGCATACACGATCCAGAATTCTTCATGGCCACGCGTGATTATTTTTTCCGGAGAGGAATTCCGGATCGTCTATGGCATCCTTAAGAATCTGGAAATGCGGATTAATTAATATGTACAATTAGATTAGGTTAGGTAGCAGGTTTGCTGAAACAGCACACTTAAACCAGAAACATAGGTCCATTGTGATACCCTAGGAGAACCAAAACAACTAATTAGGGCCGGTGAAAGCCAAACTTAAGGTGCAGGGAAGGACATTTTGGCATCTTTTTAAAAATCGCTCCTCCAGGCATTTCACGTGGTCCGATTTTAACCAAATTTGGTACGTAGCTTCCTCGGGTTATTATAAGCATCACACAGTGATATTTTGACCTTCTGCAGGTGTACATCAGGACAATAGGACTCTTTTGATGTAGAAATGAAATAAAATGCAAACCTGGTTGACATGGGTATATTCTGATTCGGATTTTTCTGATGGCGGTTTGAGTCCTTTGGTGAGGAAAAAAGAACATTCTTGGCAGCGAAGTGATATCTAGGCAAAATACGGGGTCATGAGACGAAGGCACTGGACTCCTGTTGATGGGATTTTGAGTCCTTTGGTGAAGAGAAAAGGACATTCTTGGCAGTGATGTGATAACTAGGCAAGATTCTTATCATATAATTGGGGGTGATTAGGCGAATGAAGCAAACTACTAATGATGGCATTTTGTAAGCTCTTTGGCCAGAATAAAAGCAACTTTTTGGTCATGAATTGAAACAGAAACCAAACTTAACAAACATCGAAAATTGTTGGATCAGGGTGGTGATACTAATCATATCGACGTAAGGGACATACAGGATACAAAGGACATAACAGACATGAAGAACCGAAAGACATAATGTCCTCAATGACAACGGAAAGTTATATCAAAGGCACCTTTACTCAAGGATGTGCTTCTAAATATTTAGTTTTTTGAGGATAACATTTTTCAAAGCAAATCATAGACAACTTAAAAGCAAAGGATCAGAATGGAAATGCTTTTACTTTGAACGGGCCAAAAGTGCCGTTTGAAACTGTTTTTCATATTTAATGACATCGTTCCAAATATTGTTTAAAAATATTTTTCATGTATTTGGAATCAAAATCCCCTCAATTTAAAAAAGTTTAGAAAAAATTCAACCACATTCGACCAAAATATGCTCGTACATTTATTTTTACATTTTTTTCCAAAACAATTAGCTTGTTATGCTTGTGCTGATTAGGATGAGGTCAGAATCATGAACCTGTGTAGAGTATACAAATATTTGAAGCGTCCAATCGTACATTAACGAATACGGACAATAATGTACGAGAATGCGAATGTTTATTTATTATATGAAATTTCATAGAAGAAATAAAAATTAACGTTTTCTTGCTTTCTTTGCAGCAAAATCTTTTAAAAATTTTCGATTGCAAGTGCTGGGGAGGGTGAGTTTTCAAGCGCCACTTTTGCCAGGCCGGTTGTCCTTGGTAAATACTAATTATCGTGGATAAGTCATTCACATTAGAAAATGAAGCCGAATTTGAATCGAATAAATCGCGAAATATCTATAATATAATATTTGTATTTATAATATTTATTTAAAAAATATTTTACATTCAGCTCTTAATTGACAAAATTTACTCTCAAACTTGGTTCTCCTCTTGGCGCCCTCTTTGACGACCCCTTTAACGCTCTCTTTGGCGCCCTTTCAAAGTCGGCGCCCCAGGCGCCCGCTTGTTTCGCGTTAGCCTTTGACTGGCCCTGCAAAGCCTCCTAGCATGTTCGCCGATAAGGCAGTGTCCAGTAACGCTTGAAGACTCAGCTAAGTCACCGCTTCCCTAATCGCAAATCAGTATTTCAGTAGCCGGAAGGAAATATGAAGGTTCAGCTCCTCAGAGAATACTCTAGCACCCACGCCTTCGGCAGTCTTTGACCCGTCCGTGTATATTTTCAGCGAGTGCGGTAGAGACTGACCCCCTCTCTCGCACAGACTCCGTGCTGGGTTTGTGTGATTCTTATTGAACCATCATTTTGGTGGGATGTAATCAATTGACTGCGGAATCTCACCGTCGTTTAAGATTGTTGAGTGGTCGGTGCTCAGCGTTTTCCACTAGTAGGTCTCTCTTATTGTAATCGCTGAGTTTACCACCATGAGCTTCCACTGAATATCCAACGGCAAAACGTTGAGCATCATATCTAAACCAGCGAACGGGGTTGACTGTAGAGCTCCGCAGATCGCCAGGCAAACTGTTTTCTGTACCTTGGCTAACAATTTCAGATTAGCTGTCATCTGTAGGGCATTCCAAAAGACTACGACTCCATGCAGCAGTATGAGGCGAAACACCGCCACATAGAGCCAATGCAGTATTTTGGGTTTCAAACTCCTTCAGTAATAAAGGGCAGTGGTAGCTTGGTTGGTTAGAGTGGCTGTTACTTCCCAGCAGGGAAAGAAAACACAAGTAGCGTTAAGTGCGCGCCGTCTTGATGCCACATGCCTCATAAGAGGAATAAACCGTTTTCTTAACTCCACAGGCTGGATCTGAGGACGAATACCTCAGAACGTTTTTGATAGTTTTCTCTGTGCACTTTTGGATGTTCATTCTCCAATTTAGCTTGCTCTCCACTGTGAGACCTAGGAAGTTAGCGCACTCCGTGAACGCACGTCTAACCTCCTCCAAGATAGAAGTCATCATTGGTAGAATGCTGCGTTTCATAGTGAATAGGACTAAATTGGCTTTACTGGGGTTAACACCTAGCCCACATCTATTAGTCTAGTTGATCAACAGAGATAGCGCATACCGCATTACTTCACTGAGAGTTCCTGGGAACTTACCAGAGACAGCAATGGAGACATCATCGACATATGCGGTCACCTTCCGACCCAATTCCTCCAGATCTAAAAGCAGTCTGTCGACCGTAATGGTCCAAGGAAGCGGTGAGAGCACACCACATCTCTGCAAATACAACGGCAGATTGACGAAGTCCCTATTTTAAATGAAATCATTCTAGACGTTAACATCAGCTAATGAGTTGACCAAGGAACTCTCAAAATCTAGTCCTATGAGAGCGCCGACAAAAGCCTCCGGTTTGACATAGTTGAAGGTACCTTCTATGTCAAAGAAAGTAACTAGAGTAAATTCGTCGTAGCTGAGTGATTTCTGCATATAACTCACAAGCGAATGTACAGCTGTATCTACAGATCTACTCTTGGCATAGGCATGTTGCAATGCCGCGAATAAACTTTCCGCTATCGCGCTACGTAGGTAGTCTTACGAGCATTTTCAAAAGTGTGGATGAAAGAATAATGGGTCTTATGTCTTTGGGTCCTACTTGCGAGCTCTTTGGGAATAAATATCACATTAACATTCAACCATGTTCGGTTTAGGTTGATTCTACCTATAGACAGCAAGCTTACTTGGAAGCTCAACATCGAAGAACGCACCAAGAAAGCAACAATCGCTCTATACACCTGCAAAGGTTTGCTTGGTAAGGTATGGGGGCTGAAAACTCGCATTATGCACTGGATGTACACGGCCGTTGTCAGTCCAATTTCACTATACGGAATTGTGGTCTAGTGGACTGCACTTAAAATTAAAGCCCATAAACGGAAAGTGGAAGGATCCAAAGACTGGTTTGCCTGGTAATCACAGGCGCAATGAGAACCACGTCAACGAATTTGTTAAACACTCTCCTGAACCTCCCCCTCAATCGATATGTTCCTAATTAACATAATGTGCCCTAAGGCTCAGGGAAACAGGGCAATTCAGAATAAAGCCGTATGGTTATCAAAACATCAAACTGCCAGTCGCAACTACCGACTTCACTAAAGCAGTGATGGACTACAACAAAAACTTCTCAGTATTTATACCAGATAGAGTTTATTATACTACCGACAAGAATGTGCCAAAGAGATCAATAAATCTCTACACTGACGGCTCAAAGATGGAAGATGGTGTTTTGAGCAGCAGTTCACTCTCCAGAACTCCTGTACAATCTATCCATCCGACTGCCGAACGAATACAGTATCTTCCAGGCCGAAGTGCTAGCGATTCAAAAGGCAGCGCAGCAGAGCTAGTTTCAACAGCTCGCAGGAAGGAAAAATTGTAGTCACTCGAACAGTCAAGCTGCTTTAAAAGTGCTACAATCCGATACAATAAGATCAAAGACTGTGCTCAGATGGCTTTTTACAATCCTAGAAAAACTAACATATTCTTAGGACTATCCAGAAGTAAATCTGCGATGCTAGTCGGATTAGTTACTGGCCATTGCTTGATAGGGGAGCATGCCTATAAGCTAGGATTGATCACTTCCAATGATTCCAATGACTGCAGAAACTGTCAGCTGCCTAACATCAGAGAAACTCTGGAACACTTCTTGTGTGAATGCCCAGCACTCATAAGAACAAGACAAAAATGTCTTGGTGCCGACTTCTTCCGCAACTTGAAGGCGGTCGCGGACCTCAGTATAAAGAGTCTTTTGGAATTCGCAAACGCGACGAAAACCTTCAAACTCAAAATGACCCAACGATATTAACTAATCCCAATACATAGTTCCTTTGCCCCGTTGTCAATTCGTGGCATCGCTATGGACCCAAGCGGTCAATGCGCGGCTGTAAGGCCGCCACCTAACCTAACCTAACCTAACCATGTTCGAGGAATGCATACAAGGTCCATGCACGCCTTGAAACTAGTTTCAACCCACGGGACTGCAATGCCTACCGTTTGTTGAATGTCCGCAGGTTCTAATGCAATCCGGTCCAGCGCACTTATAGGTTTCAAAGCTTGAAATAGCCCACAGAACTTTCTGCGGAGACGCCAGGGGTCCCCTTCCACTCCTGTATGTGCTCGCTATGACTCGCCATCGAAGAGCTATCGGGGAAATAAGTGTCTAAAAGAATTTCAAAGGTCTCTTCACTGGAGGACCTGTCCTGCTTCCGTAAATAATTGGGCATGGAAGGGTCAGTCGACAGTGTTTTTGTACAAGTAAATTACTTGATTCGCTGATTTTTTTCCCAAATTTCAATAGAATACACGAAATAATTTTTTTTTTATCTTTTTTTTTGTCTAGAGAAACGAACAAGCAATATCACAGAACCTATCCATATTGCAATACCCTAAGACCTAAATTGCCCTAATCAATTGTCATGACCCACTTACCGAAATTTTCCACTTTTTGTTAGTTTCTTTATATTCGTGACTATTTTTCTTCACTTCTCAAATAGTTGTCCGAAGGTTTTTCAAGATTAATTTCTTCAAACATACAATTTCCAAACGTAGTATGTGTGCATGATAACGAAAATGAAAAGCAGCTTTTTATACTCTAGATGAAATCTGAGAGTATTATAAGTTTGCCACAAAGTTTGTAACGCTAAGAAATAAGGCTCGCAGAAAAAAATGAATGATACAGAAGTTCATATTATCACTCGAATATCTCAAAACCGGATGTCCGTCTGTCCGTCTGTCCGTCTGTCCGTCTGTCCGTCTGTCCGTCTGTCCGTCTGTCCGTCCGTGACCTCTCTAGCTCGAGAACGCGTTGAGCTATGAAGTTCAAATTTTGCACTCGTTATTTTTGACAAAAAATGAAGGCTAAGTTCGTGAACGGGCTAAATCGCTTCACCCCTTCTACCCCCTCCCATACAAAATGTCACATTTTTGAAAATTTACAATAATCAGATTTTCTCAGAAACTATAAAACATATTGCTTTGAAATTTTTAACATATCACTTTTATAATAATTGTAACCTATGTTATAAAACTTATTGTAATCCTCACCCTCCTTCTACCCCCTCCCATACAAACTGCACTATTTCATGAAATACGTTAAGCCAATTTACTCAGTACGTATACAATTTATCGGGCTGAAATTTTGTACTTAACACTTAATTGACAATATCAGTTAGATTCAAAAAAATTAATCGATTACCCTTACTGCGTCTACCCCCTCCCATACAAAATGACACATTTTTGATAATTTACAATAATCAGATTTTCTCAGAAACTATAAAACATATTGCTTTGAAATTTTGAATATATCACTTTTATAATAATTGTAACCTATGTTATAAAACTTATTGTAATCCTCACCCTCCTTCAACCCCCTCCCATACAAACTGCACTATTTCATGAAATACGTTCAGCCAATTTACTCAGTACGTATACAATTTATCGGGCTGAAATTTTGTACTTAACACTTAATTAACAATGTCAGTTAGATTCAAAAAAATTAATCGATTACCCTTACTCCGTCTACCCCCTCCCATACAAAATGACACATTTTTGATAATTTACAATAATCAGATTTTCTCAGAAACTATAAAACATCTTGCTTTGAAATTTTGAATATATCACTTTTATGATAATTGTAACCTACATTATAAAATTTATTGTAATCCTCACCCTCCTTCTACCCCCTCCCATACAAACTGCACTATTTCATGAAATACGTCTTAACGTCTTAACGACTTACGTCTTACGTCTTACGTCTTAACGATGCATCCGAGATTGCAACCAAAATTATTTATTGGCTTTAACCAGGTTCAAATTCATCTAGAGTATTGCATGATTGGGGTTTACCCCAATCGTAGTTCTTTTATGTTTTATTTTACAGATAGCCTTGGTTGTCGTCGATTTCGTCAGATTGAAAAATCTCGAAGCCAGAAAGAACATTTCCACATAAAGCACGAATCTCTCTGCACATAATACGAGGACAAAACTTTCGTTGTTCAACGACCAACACTAAAGAAACTTGGTTAGTAATAGAAGGTATACATACAGCTTAAATTTTTCCTTATCGCGACATACTCCCAAGTTCCAGCATAGTTTTATGGTTGGGCTATGTTGCGGGTTTGGTATATAGAGATCGAAACTATTTATCTGCGCTATTGCTACTATCTGTATATTTTTTACTATTTGTTACGATAAAATAAATTAATTTCCTGTCACCCCGAAACTACTCGTATAATCGGTGCGGCGGCAGCACATATTGAGTAATGAATTCAATTTGTACCTGAACCCCAAGGCAGATACGCGTACAACGACACGAAAAACTGGGTTTATATATTGTACTATTATTTATTGTTTTCCATCGCTTTCGATAGAACCTTTATTTTATGATTTTCATCAATTGGATTGCGTTTTGTTACACTTGATCGATGATTGGAGTGCTTTAGGCTCTCCATGACTAGGCCACCCAGTCACAATATAAATATCATTCATCTGTTTTGGTAGTCATGGGTTAAATGATCCATTGCAAAGCTGGTTGCGACTCCATTTTTCATTATTCTCGTATGTATAGGGCCAGCTTCTACCCTTTGAAAATGTGAAATGGAGGCCAATTGATTGGTGCTATTATCAAATCTGCTTAAAAACGTTATTTGAGAAATAATGATTTAATCAAATATTGCGCTAATACAGAGATAATTTTAAATAACATAGTAGAACGAATTTGGACGATCTACGTTTATATTCGATCAAATATAGTGCCATGTGTGGACCGAACCAAATTATGTAATTTGGAACGTTATATACTATCGGGTTCCACATTAAGATAATTTACTCAGGGCCGAACATAGCATTAGCTAAAAAGTATTCTATATACAAGGAAGTCAGACTTCATGAAATTACTATGGTAAAATTTCACAGTAGCACTAATAAAAATTAAATTAAGAAATGAACTTCCAATGCATCCTCGCATTTATTTGAGTTTTACTAATTGCATAGTAGGCCAGGGTAGGATGTCCGAAAAGGCTTGATTAGGAAAAAAAGACTGTGTAGTTTTGGAATTTGCCACAATTGTTGGGGAAAATATCCTGAAAGACTTTTTCCATAGTCCTCCACGTGGGCGCCCCCTGGTAACAGCAGTGTTTCAAACCGCTGACGGCCAAGTCTTGGCAATAAAACAGTTTGGAAAAAGGCAGATAGCTGTAGCCTGAATGGCTGACCAACACCTAAGCGTCTCAGGTTTAGTAGGATGGAATGACTTGCGTAGTTGAACCTGCAACATAGTTGTGTGAACTCCATCACGTTTATTAAACCATCTGAAGCAGATATCTTCCGAGGCCATCCCCTGAATGGGGTTAAGCGACGTGCTGACAACTCGTCCTGGCAAAAACCACTCCATGTGAAGAAACCTGGAACAAAAACCTCGGATTGGACGGATCAACAACGACGACCACGCAAACGACTAAGGGATTATTCTTTCGGATCCTGGAATGTACGCTCCCCAAACAAACCGGGGGCCGAGAAAGCCCTCCTTCAACAGGTCGAAAAGTACAAACTGAGCATTACTGCAGTCCAGAAAACAAATTGGCATGGCAGCGAAATGAATGACAAGAAATCGCACACAATTTTTACAAGTGGCAAACCATTGGGCCGCAAGGAGTTTGGAGTAGCATTTATAGTGAACAATCACCTCAAACCGCATATTATTGACTTCAAATCCATAAATGAACGGCTGTGTGTGATTCGCATTAAGACTCGATTCTTCAATCTCTGGCTCATCAATGTGCACGCCCCACTGAAGTTAAAGAAGACACAGTAAAAGACGAGTTCTACGCCCGCCTTGAGACTCTTCGACTCACTTCCAACAAACGACGTCAAATTGCTGCTGGGAGACTTTAACGCGAAAGTCGGAAATGAAAGTTGACACCGGGGGACCACTGGAGGCCACAGTCTCCATGAAAAATGTAACGGCAACGGCCAGCGACTTATCGACTTCGCCTGCAGTAGGAATCTAGTCGTAAGCTCTACGTGTTTCCCGCATCGACGCATTCACAAGCAGACCTGGAAGTCTCCAGACGCACATACCATCAACCAAATGGACTACGTCCTCATTTGCAGGAGATGGGCGTCTAGTGTGATGGATGTCCGCTCCTATCGAGGAGCAAACTGCGACTCAGATCATCACTTGGTGAAGACGACCTACAGATGTAGAATTTCCTCAGTGCACCAATTGAGAACAAGCCCTCCCAAAATCTTTGCGGTTGATAAGCTTTTGAGTGATGCTACAGCGGTGGCGTATACTACCGCCCTTGAGGAAAAACTATCGCTTATGCGACACAACATCAGCAACACAGGCGTCCATGGGTTCTGGGAAGAACTCAAGGGTACCATCAGAGATGTCGCAGAGAAGGTCGTGGGATATGAAGCCCGGCTAGCGCGAAATGACTGGTTCGTCGAAGAATGCGAAAATTCACCTGGCGCTAAAAACGAGGCCCACAGATAATGGATTTAACAAGGAACCAGAGCCAGAAGAGAAAACTACGACGAGCTGCAGCGAATATCGAATAGAATAATTAGATGTAAGAAACGTAAATACTTTGACGAGCAGTTTCTGAATTTAAACGAAAACTTAGCTAATAGGAACACCAGACAAGCGTACAAACTAGTAAATACAATTAAGAACGGCTACCAACCCAGGACTAGCCTTTGTAAGGACAAGGATGGAAACATCATCAGCGACACCGATGGCATTAAGAAACGATGGGCCTCTTATTTTGAAGAGCTTCTGAACCTACCATCTAATACCCCCACACAAAAACCTCTCGACGATATTGCTGATCTAGGCCCACCCATAAAACCCCCGACAGTAGAGGAAGCTGATCTCGCGTTGCGGTCACTAAAACGAAATAAAGCGCCGGGCGCTGACGAGATTCTAGCTGAACTGCTAAAATTTGGTGGAGCGGGTCTAGCTAATGCCATACATCAATTACTCCTGTGAGTACGGGAGGACGAATAGATCAACAGACGATTGGCGCAGAAGCATCATCGGTCCAATTCACAAAAAGGAAGATAAACTGCGGTGTGAGAATTACAGGGGCATATCACTAATTTGTACGTCCTATAACATTTTGACGAAAATTCTGGAAAATAGAATAAAACCGTAAGCGGTTTCAGACCTGGACGCTCCACAACCGATCAGCTCTTTACGGTCGAACTGATACTCCAGAAGTGCTGGGAGTACAACGTAAATGTGTATAAATGTATCTTTGTCGACTTCAAGCAGGCATACGACAGTAGTGATGGGTAACACAGTAACGAGTCGCTCTTTTTGATCGCCTCAACAGCATGAGCGAAAGATTCGGCACAACGACATAGCCTCTGAGCCGTTCAATTTAAGATTGACACACTGTAAAATGAATACTCAAATTAATTTAAATATTACGTAACGCAAGGAAACTCAACGCTCATTCAAAATTTCTGATAATATATATGTATGTACGTATTACATTCATATTCATTCACACCCCATCCTAATATCTATCTGAAACTAAAACCATCATTATCTATCTACCAAACCAATCCCACCCATCTAAATAATCCCATCCATTCATAATCGTCTCTATGCAGTATGCAATGCACGCATTGTGTATACACTTATAAATATACAAACAACAACCCATGCTGACTGCAAGCAAATCAAAAATCATATGCTATTGCTTACGTCGCACCGCACATCCAATTTTCCCCAAATACATACAGAAAACAAACCCAACATTCTAAAACAAAGTAGTCGTCTTGTATCATATCATCATCATCACCTCAAGTTCAACTTGAGATGAAAACGATACCAAACCAACAAACAACCAGACAATTTCCTCTGTATACTGTGGACGCAATGAGAAATTTCTTAAATGTGAGCTTGAGTTTTTAGCACAATTTGTGCTGTTTTAAAACAGCACACTCAGCATCAGCACACAACACACGCCACCACTTCTGTATTTCATTCGCTCTGTACTTTGAGCCATACTGGGCTGTGTCTTGAGTAAAAAACACATTGATTATTTGGGTAATTCAGTACAGAATAGACCCAGATATTTCACTCATAAGCACATATTCCAATCATCACATTCATTTGATTTGAGTCTTTTTCAGCCAGAGAAGAGAGAGAAATAAGAAAATGAAATTGCTAGAGAGAAACGAAGCAATTTTTTGGCAGCATTATTTTGGCCTGGTTCTTCTACTATATGGATCGGGCGGGTGTTCCGGGGAAATGAGATGGAATTGGGGAATGTGAGTTTGGCAGACGGAATGAGGTGGAATTGCTTCAGGGAAGTTAGTGTACATAGATTGTGAATATCCTTCCTTATCTCTCTCTTCTCTGTGCATATCCACAGGCTTTATGAAAATGAAAACATTATGAAAAATTTTGAGAAAAAACAACAGTCTAGTTCAGAAATGTTAGCCCAGCCGCTGGAGATGTTCATGTTGTTGTTGTTCATGATTGAGGAAGTAAAGGTTAGTGGCTGCATATGAACATATGAATTTTGATTTGTTTTTTTTTTCGACTATAAGGCTTGTAAGGAGTCTGTTCAAAAAAGATAATGAATACTTTCCACTTCTGGCATTTTTTTCAATTTGCTGTAACTAGGACGCAGCGAGGGGCGAAATGCTTGTATTTAACTACAAAACATTTAATATCGTTATTTATATTAAACGATTGATTTGGAACTTGGTATAACTTAACTATTGTCTACAATATCGTTTATACTCATGTATGGAAATTTTCTACAAGCAAGTTAATAATAATATATAGCATTAATTTCTATAACTTCGGTTATTTGTCACCTACGCTTCCTTGTTCGAACCTGGGAATTTCACAACAAGCTAGTTGTATAAATATTTCCTCTCAAATCAGTCATACATCCGCATCCGAAAATTTCTGTGAGGAGTTATCTGCAATGGAAATTTGGGGCGATTTTGACGAAAGAATGTTGAAAATCACATCCGTGTCTAACCCCATTACTGTCGGGATTGCAGAATTAGACAAATATTTGCAGGAGCCATATGTCAAATGAAGCAGCGATCCATTGTTGTGGTGAAAAGAGCGGAAATTGCTTTATCCACGCCTTTTTAAAATTATGAAGAAACGATTATGTGTCATGGCTACATCGGTGCCGTGTGAGAGGATTTTCTCGAAATCAGGACAGATTATTTCGGAGAGAAGGAACAGAATAACATCAAATAAAGTTTGACAGATTATATTTTTGAATTCCAATCTTTAGCTATAAGTTTTATTTAACGTTATTTCGTTACACTTTAATTATAAACCAGGCCGAAGCTTCGCTTCGGCCCGGAGTCCGAAGCGTATATACCCTAGACTTGTACAAACCTAGAGGTGATACCAAAAGTACCAATTGGTAACGACTATATGCATTAAAAGTGAGTTTCCTATATGGCCAGTTTATAGGGGAGGTTGGCAATCATTCAGGAGGATCTTGACCATTATCAAAATCAATGAACTAACCCATTCTAGAAGTATTTGTCGAATTTTTGAAGTCTCTAGCTTCATTCTATCGAAAGTTATTGCTTATTTAAAGTTTCACTTGTAGGGGAGGTGGGGGTTCCTTGGGTCGGATCTTGCTCATTACTGCCACCAACAAATAAGATCATGCTACAAACATTTAAACAAAATTTCAAGTCTCTAGCTTCACTCTATCGAAAGTTATCGCTTCTTTGAAGTTTAACTTGTAGGGGAGGTAGGAGTTTCGCAGGTCGGATTTGACATATTTTCAATATTAGCCAACTGGATTCTATTACAAACATTTGACCAAAATGTTAAGCCGCTAGCATTATTTTGTCATAAGTTATCGCTTATTATAAGTTTCATTTCTAGGGGAGGTAGGGGTTCCTTAGGTCGGATCTAACCCATCTTCAATACCAACTAACTTAATCTCACTTTAAACATTTGACCAAAACTTCAAGTCGTTGGCTTGATTCTGTCAAAAGTTATCGCTTATTTGAAGTTGCATTTGTAGGGGAGGTAGAGGTTGCTTGGGTCAGATCTTGCCCATTTTCAATACAGACCAAGTAGATCTTACTAACAACATTCTACCAAATTTTCAATTTGCTAGTGTCATTCTATCGAAAGTTATCGTAATTAAATGAATATTTAATTTTTTGAAATTTTGTAGGGGAGGTAGGCGTTCCTTTGATCTGATTACTCCCAACTTACTAGAACTCAAGCAACTTCCCACCCCAGGGTTACATGCCAAAAATCAGGTGTCTACGTCAATTGGTTCAAGAGTTATAGACAAAAAACCCGAAAAGTAGGGTAGTACGGGGCTCTTTGTAAGAAAATTACCGTTAGTTTTCAACTGATCGATTTTATTTTTTCAGGAGAGTAAAAGATTATCCTCACGAGCAATCTGCCAAAGCTAGAGCTTTTCATGTTTATTTAATCGGGAGTTATAAATACATTTTACTATTGTACATATGTAGGGGAGGTAGGCGTTCTCTTGGCCTGATCATACCCATTTTCAATACCAACCAACTAGATCATACTTCCAACATCTTACCAAAATTTCAAGGCTCTAGCTTCATTCTATCGAAAGTTATCGTGCGAACGGACAGACAGACGGACAGACGGACAGACATACAGACAGACAGACAGACATGGCTAAATCGAATCAGGAGGTGACGCTGATCATTTATATATATACATTGCTATACCTCCGGAGCCTCCTTTAAGGTGTTACATATTTCCGTCGTGACAAAAACAATATACCCTATACTAAAAGTCTAGGGTATAAAAACTAGAAATACATAAGTTGATGTAATATACATGCATTTCACATAATTACGGGTTTTATTGAATATGTTCCCCAAGTCTATGGATTTGTTCGACTCTTTTTGAACGACTCAGTGGAAAGAGTTTGAGTGTATGTGTTGGCACAGTAGAAAGAGTCAATATGCCCATCACTATACGACAGTATCGATGGTGGAGTACTGTACAAAATCAATTTGCAATTTGGTATACCGGCCAAATTAGTGCGATTGACAAAGATAACGCTGACCAACTCCGTCTCACAGGTCAGGATCCATAATAGACTTACTCATCTATTTGAAACACGCACTGGTCTTAAATAGGGCGATGGACTGGCACCGAGGCTCTTCAACCTAGCACTGGAATACGCTATTCGGGCTATGAATATGGACAAAAGCAAGGCGCTACTCATCAAGACGACACAATTGGCAGCGTACGCTACGACATCAACATCATGTCCCGAAGATTGGCCGACGCAAAAGAACTTTTTTGTACGCTCGATACCGCTGCAAAAGAAGTTGGACTATGTATCAATGAGGGTAAAACTAAAATAATGATGCAATCGACGACAAAGGCACCTGCACAACCGAGCATCACTGTGGGGGACCTCAACATTAAGTTAGTGAACGACTTCATATACCTGGGTTGCAACTTGTCAAGGGACGCCAACTAAACTGACGAAATCAAGCGACGGATACAGTTAACTAATAAGACTTTTTTCTCGGTTCTCCCCATAATGAAATCCAAGCACGTGCACAGAAACGCGTGTGCAAAACCATTATACAACCAGTGCTATGCTATGGCTGCGAAGCATTGACTCTAACTCAAACCTGCGGAAACATGCTAGACACATTTGAACGTAAGGTTCTACGGCGAATTTTCGGGGCTGTTTGCGATCGAGATGGATGGCGCATCCGGTACAACCATGAGTTGTATGAACTGTACGATGAGCTGTAAGTCTCAAAAATCGTCAAACTACAACGACTTCAATGGGCAGGGAATGTACAAAGAATGGACGATGATCGCATGCCTAAGAGAGTAATGAATGCAGAACGAGTCGACGGAGCGAGACTGCCTAGACGACCGAGATCTCGTTGGGAGAGCTCAGTATATGTGGACGCCGAACACCTACTGGGCTTCCAAGATTGGAGGACGCGGTCACGTGACCGAGATAATTAGAGAACAACGATCCAGGCGGCCAAGGCTCGACGTCGGGCTGTCGCGCCACGATGATGATGACAAGGGGGTGGAGGTAAAAAAAACCCGGATTCTGAACTGCGGGACTGACCTATATAACATATCGAAAAATTAGAACTACTGAACCTTTTGCAAGGTGAGGTCACCTTTTCAGACTCTCTTCACCGGAGTATACAATAAAAAGGCTAAATATCACAAAAGAACTTTTATAAAAGTTACCCCATTACTCTATAAAAGTTCTTTCACAAATATCTTTTATAAAAAGTATTTGTAGAAGAACTCTTATAGTGTAATAGCCGCCTAAAGCGATTCTTAAAATTTTTGATAGTTTCGTTTGCTTTTATCTTCTTCTTCTGTGGCCTAAACTTGACTTAACCCGGATAATTGCAAAAGAACGCACCTAATGTTACATTCAAAACGAACACGGCATTTTTTGAGGGATATAATTTAAAATGAATTAAATTGCGTTACGTAACATATACTTGGCGACTCTAATAAAACTTGTATTTGAACGTCAAGGATTCAATATTTCCATAGATAAAACTCTAAACACATGGAGGTCACAACAGTATCATCTTCTTGAAATTAACCCTTTCTGCAGTTTATTTACTATCTCTACACAATTACAGAAACATTTGCACCGGACCTTTTCCAATTTCCCGGATCTTTCATGTAATCTTTTGTTCAGCGTTTAAAACTAGGTTAACCCATTATGATTTCTTAAACGCCGCTTTCATATACTTCTTTCACGCCGCTGCGTTCCTACATAACAATAACAATAAAATGTGAGCCTATGGAAAACGATTAATTACACACTGCCCAAGGACGCATGACAATATATCCGCTCCTTTCGAAAATCCCTAAATTGCTCTAGTTTCGACATGGAAAAGGACGAACAAAAAATAACAAAGACTGTACCCATTTGCATATCAGGACGAACATATACGACAAAAAAAGGGAAAGAGTTTACCCAAATGTGGTGAGCTCGTTACCGAAATTGTCTGAAAACATAATTTCCAGCTTAGAGCCATAAAATCATTTAGAACCCTTTCAGACGTAACCAATTTATTTATCTTTGGAAATGCCATCATTCTCCTTCTTTTCTAAAGTGCGGCGTACGCTACGTGCATATTGAAGCCATAAAAATCACCATTTGCATTTTCACACTTTAATAAAAGTGAAATCGTGAAACATTTCAGCATTTTAAGGATATTGTTTGTTTGCTTAACCTTGCGACGTTTTGCGGGAAATCAGGAAAACTAGAACATTTATTTCGGTAGGTTTTGATTTTAATATAGATTTATGATTAGATGTTTCTGAAAATAGATTCGGAATCCTTCTAAACGGACGCAAATTTGCAGAGGGTTTGTAATAGTTGGGGAGCTAACGACGTTTTCCTTACGTTATAAGTACCAAGTCTGGAACTTTCACTATCGGTTCTTTGTAAAGCTAGGTACTAAGATCAGTTTTTCATGCGAAATCTCATATAAAAACCGTCAAAAGTTGCGTCCACACGAAACATTTTCGGTCTCCCAGTACAGGCGTACCCCGACAGGGTTACGGTCCAGAAAAAAGCGACTTAACTTGAAACGACTTATATCGGAACAAAGTAACATATCTATGCAAACGCATCAGGCTAAATTAAATTGCGAAATGCTATTATTAATGTTATTTATTATAAACAATTTACCAGTAAATAGAAACATTATGGTATAGAATATTACGCATATGTACATGATAATGTACGATGTGGATATGTATTTATTAATTACAGAAAACAATACTCTAAATTTAGTATGTACTTCCCTTTGACATGCCTATGATAACAAATAACGAAGTTTCCGTTTGCGGAACGATTCTGGAAAATATATGGATCTATATTCCGCCTCAGCTTCGATATCCTCAAGAATTTGGAGAAGTTGGATTAGTACTTCTGCGAAAGTTTCCCCATCGTGTGAATTCGGTAAATCCAATTTGATGGATTTAACAAAGTCACACGATGGGAAAATTTCTGCAGAAGAAGAAGTTGGTTTACCAACTTCTCCAAAATCTTGACGAAATTGAAGCTGAGACCAACTGCCTGTTTCAACGGTGTCGGGTCACTCCGTCGGATTTATTTGCCTATTTAGTCATTCAGCAAACACATTTTTCCAGCTTCTATTCATATTGGATATTTTATTTCTTTTCCAAGACTCATGAGTTTTCTCGACTGCTTTCAATGCATTCACATCGGTTGAAGCTTCGAATTGTCATTAACGTTAATTCCCATATCAATTCCGGTTATAAGTTGTTTAAACGTCCTATGTAAAAGTCGACATCCACTATTGTGCCGAACAATTTTTTGGTCGTATTTTCTCCCCACTTTCCTTTGAAAGTGAGATGATTACGAAAAATGATTCCGTACGCTTTGAATCGCTACCTTAGGGCGACCACAGAGTGAAAGCTGATGCTAGCGCTTGTGCTGGTGTTTTAATTGTGAACACTCAGCGAAGAGAAACGTTCACGTGAAACGCGCTCACGGAGCTTTCCTTGCACATTCTGCTGAAGATCACATTCGTAATTGTCCAGTCTATTCAATTCATTTTTATGTGTGTTATGAATGGATTTTATATAGAACATCACCGGACAATTACGAATGCGATCTTGAGCTTTATCAATAGCATGGGTAGGGAAAGCTCCATGAGCACGTTTCACGTGAACGTTTCTCTTCGCTGAGTTGTCACAATAAAAACACCAGCACAAGCACCGGCAGCAGCTTTCACTCTGTGGTCGCCCTTAAGTATTTTAGTAACCCTCGAAAGAAGCAAATACTACCTGGCCCATAGGTTGCAGTTAGGAGATGATGTTCGGTAGCAAAAAAAAATGAATTTGATGTTCTGCTCCAAGTTGACTAGATACAAAGATTAATTGTCCACAATGGGTAGTAGCTTTTGAGACGAATTATTTTAAAGTCAACAATTAAAGCCCGGCGAGCTCGAAATGACTGGTTCGACAAAGAATGCAAAAATCACTTGACGCGAAAAACGACGCCTACAGACAATGGATTCAACGAGGAAGAGCCAGCAAAGAAAAATATGACGAGCTACGGCGAATACCGAATAGAATAATTAAACGTAAGAAACGTAAATACTTTGACGAGCAGTTGATGAATATAAACGAAAATTTTGCTAATAGGAACACCAGACAAGCGTACAAGCTAGTAATAATAATTAAGAACGGCTACCAACCCAGGACTAGCCTTTGTAAGGAGAAGGATGGAAACATCATCAGCGACAACGATGGCATTAACACACGATGGGCTTCTTATTTTGAAGAGCTTCTGAACATACCATCTAACGTCTCCACACAAGAAGCTCTGGACGATATTGTTGATCTAGACCCACCATACAACCTCCGACAGTAGAGGAAGCTGATCTCGCGTTGCGGTCATTAAATCGAAATAAAGTGCCGGGCGCTGACGAGATTCCAGCTGAACTGCTAAAATTTGGCGGAACGGGTCTAGCTAATGCCATACATCAAATACTTCTGTATGTATGGGAGGACGAGATGATCCCAGACGATTGGCGCAGAAGCATCATCTGTCCAATTCACAAAAAGGGAGATAAACTGTACGTCCTATAAAATTTTGACGAAAATTCTCGAAAATAGAATAAAACCGTACGAAGAACGAATCGTTGGCGAATATTAAAGCGGTTTCAGACCTGGTCGCTCCACAACCGATCAGCTCTTTACCGATACTCCAGAAGTGCTGGGAATACAACGTAAACGTACACCAAATCTTTGTCGACTTCAAGCAGGCATACGACAGTATCGATCGTAGAGTACTGTACAACATCATGCTGCAATTTTGTATACCGGCCAAATTAGTGCGACTAACAAAGATGACGATGACCAACTCCGTCTCACAAGTTAGAATTCACAATAGACTTACTGATCTATTTGAAACACGCACCGGCCTGAAACAGGGTGATGGACTGGCACCGACGCTCTTCAACCTAGCACTGGAATACGCTATTCGGGCTATATGGACAACAGCAAAACGATACTCATCAAGTCGATACAATTAGCAGCGTACGCTGACGACATCAACATCATGAACCGAAGATTGGCCGACGCAGAAGGGCTTCTGCATACGCTCGATAAAGCTTCAAAAGAAGTTGAACTACGTATCAACGAGGGTAAAACTAAAATAATGATGCATTCGACGACAAGGACACCAACCGAGCATCAATGTGAGGGACCTCAACATCGAGTTCGTGAACAACTTCATTCACCTGGGTTGCAACTTGTCAAGGGACGCCAATGAAATCAAGCGACGGATACAGTTAGCTAATAAGACTTTTTTCTCGGTTCTCCCCATAATGAAATCGAAGCATGTGCACACAAACACGAAGCTCCGCGTGTACAAAACCATTATACGACCAGTGCTATGCTATGGCTGCGAAGCATGGACCGTAACTCAAGCCTCCGGAAACATGCTAGTCGCATTTGAACGTAAGGTTCTACGGCGAATTTTTGGAGCTGGTTGCGATCGAGATGCATGGCGCATCCGGTACATGTGTATGAGTTGTATGAACCGTACGATGAACTGGAAGTTTGGAAAATCGTCAAACTAAAACGACTTTAATGGGCAGGGCGAGTACAACGAATGGACGATGATCACATGAGTAATGAATGCCAAACGATTCGACGGAGCGAGACTGCCTAGACGGCCGGGAACTCGTTGGGAGAGCTCAGTATATGTGCACGCCGAACATTTACTGGGCTTCCAAGATTGGAGGACGCGGTCACGTGACCGAGATAATTGGAGGACAACGATCCAGGCGGCCAAGGCCCAACGTCGGGCTGTCGCGCCACGGTGATGATGATCTATGCTTGCTGTAGCTCAGTTCGGCAGACGTGGGCGGGGTTGTCGCCGCTCGTTCGTTATCAATATCCTTTACGTACTACTAAAACTCATAGGCCTGGGAAAGACAACACAAACAGAGGAGGCAAATATTTAGAATAAAAAAATGATGCGATAAAAATGGAATAGTTGGCGGACGGTCCACATGCCCTCGCACTCGCATCGGGGACCAAGTGTAATGGGACCCTCGGCCTATGGTTTCGAACCACCGACAGATCATTACTCATCAGGAGCTGCCATCGATCTGCCGGTGGAAGCAGCATAACCAGACTAGATACAATATGGTTCATTACAAATTCCCCATCTGTCATATGGGAATTAGCAGTGACACATGTTTCGATCCCACTGTTCCTATGAGAAGTAACTGTGCAGTGTAGACTTTCTGACAAAGTTAACTCTTTCTGTGAAGCGTATAAGAAAGTTATATGAGAAAGAATAGTTTACTCTGGGCTAGAAGCTGAATGGAAAATTTGCTTAAAATTAAATTAAAAAAAAATTAATAAAGAAATCATTAACATCGAGGCATAGGAATTTCTTACCACTCAAGATCTAAATTCCTCTAGAATTATTTTACATCAACCAATTTACCAATAGGAAAAAATTAAACAACATACACGCACTCGTAATTTCATGTCTTAAAAATGGCTAAATATGGCGACCATAATTGATATCCATCAGTCCAAGTAGCATGAGATTGAGAATTTTAAATGCCTTTAGATTTTCAGCTAAAAGGCAAACAACAAGGAATGTTCTTAAAACTCCCACACTAGCTCAATAAATTTTCCATGAAAAGGGAGAGCAAAGCGACCCTCATACAAATTTTCATAGATAGTAAAAACTGATTTTCGATTTTCAGACAGACATTTTTTTTGTATTCATCCTCCTCGTTTCTCCAATTTTCCAAGGCTAATAAAAATGACGATCAATTTTCAAAATTTTCATTTTTACGACTTTTAAAGTACATACTCGTAACATATTCGTAGGTGCTGCGGTGCTGCCTATTTAGAAAGGGCAAAAGTATCCCGTGAACAGAAGTATACATATAGAGCACAAAGATGGTTCTTTATATTTAGTTACATCTGAGGAATGAACATTAAATGCACACCCGCCATCTTCTCGCAATATGCCTACGACTTACCCTTGACATCTATTTGTAGACTACCGCCCTCATAGGGAAAAAGGAATAGAAGCTGGATGCGTCGTCGCCGAGGACATACATAATGAGGACACATCAATTGTACTGGTCATTTTATGAGCTGCAGAATTCACATATTTCTTTCAATGACATTTTTATGATTTTTCAGTTTTCAATGTGGTAGAGACTTGCTTTTTAATTCCATCTTTTCGTGGACGCGTATGCCAGGGATGCTGGTGTGGACATTAAGTGAAAGAAAAATGGCCATTTGGGAGGAATTTCGGGAATTGTTTGAAAAGTAAAAAAAAAAAAAAAATTATTTCATTCCTAGTTTTCGCTAAGGCGGCATTCACACTGCCTTCTCTGGCTCTGTGCGAGGCGATGATTTATTTATTTACAGGCCTATTATGACTCTCACATCGACTGAGTGACTGAACTCACATTTCTAGTCGATTGATTCCTAAATGCATATAAGCGTCACCACACACTGTCGAACTCGATCTCGAACATGGTACAAGTGGACAGGTTTTCTTTTTCTTTATGTGGAGTGTGTGTGTGTCTTGAGCTATTCAGAGGACATTTGTACCAGGTTCGTGCTCGAGTTCGACTTCGACAGTGTATGGTGACATTAAGAACTCGTGCTCACGGCAGACTTTTTAGTTCGCAGAAAAACTAAATAGTTTAGTCAAAAAATAGAACACACGGTGTTTTATGAGACCACGATAAGGATGGAATGGTTGGCGGACGGCTCAGAAGCCCACGCGGTCCAATCTGGGTCCGGGTGTAATGGGACCCTCGGCCTCTGGTTTCGCACCACCAACAGATCACTACTCATCAGGTGCTGCTTCGATCTGCCGGTGGGAGCAGCACTACCAGACCATAATATGGTTCATTACAGGTGGTTCATTACAGGACAGCTTCTACTTCGAGGCCTGCCAAGAAGAAGAAGCTGAGGACAAAGTGTGCTGCTAGAAATAGAAAAAACAAAACACAAAAACGAGTTGGGCACCGGAGTCAGCCGACAACCATTGTAGAGGGGAAAAATTAGCAAAGAGGAAAAAAATACTACATTTCCCCATTATTCAAATGATCAACACGTTACAAAGAATTTTGAGGCCAGCAGAGGCGCAACACTGCATTCCTTGCCGTAATTCACTCATAAACTCTGTAAGCTGCTGAGCACATGAACAATAGAAAAATGGAATACTGTGTAAAGATTTTTTTTTAAGTTACTTAGAAGGACAATTCTGGCAAACAAAAAGGTATCCAGAGTCCTCCGCGCTTCGTCCGGTCACCGAAGAAGCTCCAAATGCCGGCAATTCGAAGCATTTATGGAGGCCTTAAATACGTGGCTAGACCACAAAAGACGAACACAAATCCAGGACTGCCTTGTTAAACTGAATCTAAAAGGAAAAGCTACTCTATAGGAAGGATCGGGGTGCTACAGAGGAAAGCACAGCTACTTGAAGGGAAAATACGTGAAGTAAAGATGGCTAAGTCCTAAGACTTAGAGCAAGTAGCCTTAATGTGCTTGTAAGGATGCATAACGGTGGAAGGACCAAAAAGGAACCCAATGAGGTCGTTTTCAGTCCTGTTCTTGACCAGAAACGGGCCCCACGTTGGGCGCCAAATGTAATGGACGGTTTGTTGGGCATCCGAAGATGCCCGTGGGGACGGAGCCTAAGGTAGCTTAATTGACCGTGAAGGTCGGGCTGTGCCATCTGGCGAAGAAAAAGGCTCCTCAATGAGCTAAGCAGCGGCCTATGTTTGCTGCAGCTCAGTTCGGGAGACGTGGGCGGGGTTTTCGCCGCTCGTTGCCCCTGTCCTTTTACGTATTAACAAAAATTCATAGGCCTGGGGAAGACAACACAAACAGGGGAGGTAAAAATGGGGAATGATAAAAAATGAGGCGATAAGGATGGAATGGTTGGCGGACGGCTCAGAAGCCCACGCGGTCCAATCTGGGTCCGGGTGTAATGGGACCCTCGGCCTCTGGTTTCGTACTACCAACAGATCACTACTCATCAGGTGCTGCTTCGATCTGCCGGTGGGAGCAGCACTACCAGACCAGAATATGGTTCATTACAGGTGGTTCATTACACAGTTTAAAATTGCGTTTCATTGTCAGAATTTTGCCGCGAAAAGTGTGTGAAATTTTAAATTCAGAATGGGTTCACCTAAATGTGGTACGTCTAGGGACCATTTAATATTTATTTGCCCTCAAACTGGATCCTAAATTTATTTGGTTTTTGATAATTTTTTGGTAACTGTTACATGCAGGGGCATCATTTTGGTCTTAAATTGAAGTTATTCAGATTATCAGATGTACTAACACTTCTTGTCTGACGAGTTTTTTGTACGATGGAGCAAAGCTAAAATTTGAAATTTTTGGAAAAAAAATAACGCAATTTTAAAGATCCGTATCTCAGTAACTATAACTACTGGAGCCATACCGCGCCAATATAGCTCAAATTGTACTTCTAAAAGCTACTGTCTTTATTCGTCAGAATGAGCCTTTAGTGATTTTTTGGCAAAAAACCAAAGAAAGTTGAAAGATTTCGCGGTTTTTGGGCTATATCTCCGGTCGCAAAACTTTTTCAGGGTTGCAAATTTAGATCCATACTATCTAGTTGGGCCCTAACAAAATATATTGAGATTACCCTAATTTTTGCAATGTTTGACACATTTTTGTGGACGGTATGACTGGCGTAGTAGGAAAATCCTTGAATTTAAAATTCCATTGGTCTTCATATCGACATTGAAATTTTGTCATCTCCACTTTGGTTTGGTGATAGCATCAATCCTAATTTAAATTTGAACCACTTAACTGTTGTCAATATAACAGTAGAATTCGTTAAGAATATTTTCGTCTAACATTTAAACCACTTTTTTTTTAATCTAACAATTTCTTGCGAATATGTTAATTGCATACGAGTACATACTCGTATATGGGAAAATGTCTGCAGTTAGTAACACAGCATATTTAACGTCAGATAAGTTTGAATTGTGAATGGTCTGACATTTTTGTCTAAGATAAATTAAACTATAAATTGAGTATAAGAATGTGGTTTTTGAACAGGTTACAAACATTTTCAATTTGTGGTATTATGTGTCCTGGAAGTTGGGTAGTACTAAGTGTTAAGTGCGACGGTGCGCACGCCTAAAAAAATACTTCGTAGTGCTAAATTCTTGTATCATTTGATATCTTCTTGACTATCAAATAATAATCATAAATTAAATGTTAGACAACTTGTACCTGTCAACGCCGCTTCTTGCCACTAATAAATAATTAAATATACTTACAATAATTATTATTCCAAGTATTTATAAATTATACACTGCTTTTCAACAAAAGTGACGCACTTTGAAATTTTCAAATATATCGAACATTTATGGAACAAGCTTGGAAGATATATACTCACATAACATCCGAAGACAATACCCGCCTTTCTTTGCTCCAGAGTGCAGAACATAGCAGATCAGGAAAAAAACGATACGGAACATTTCAGAGTAGCAAAAAGGAAATTCACGTTGAATATTAAGTATTTCCTCGTCTGTGTTTTGGTTTAGTTAAAACCTCAACTAAAATTTCAAGAGAAAACTTAAATTATTATATATCCTTAGTGCAAATATAAATTAACAGATTTTATTTGGGCGGCAGACTCGTTTTGTTTGTTTGCTATTCCGATTAATTATAGCAAATCGACATTTTATTTACAGGAAACAAATTTTATGAGCTTCTCAAACTGTATATATGAACTGCATTGCTCGCAGCGAACTCCGAATATTTCAACCAGGTTGAAATGATCGGATTTCGCCTTAAGACGTAATTTCGTGTACCAGCTGTTCATTCAGCACAATTCAGAACAATGTTGTTAATATAACACATACACTTGATCCAGAACATTTTCCAAAGAAAAACGCGGCTAATTCTTTAACATATAAAAACTGGAATGGAATTATTTTTTCACAAAATACTTTCCAAAATTTACAAAGCCCCCCTGTGATGTGAGGCGTAAACTTTCCCGACGTGATGCAGATATGGGGCTAAATGCGTAGAAGGTGCATACTACTAGCGACATGCATCGTTCGAAACTACTACATGGACTGAAAAGCCCCGGGATTTTTCCATAGGTGGCACCACTGGAAAATGAACATGACGTATTTCGACAGGCTCTATCACTTGTTTATGTATGAAGTTTCATGACATTTCGTCTATTCGTTTACAAGCTACGAAAGTAGCGTCACTCAAACGACTGAGTGACGCTACTTTCGCCTTCGTAAAAAAATGGAAAAACAGGAATATAGCATCTTGATCAAACATTGTGTTTTGATGGGAAAACCTTCTGAACAATCATTGCAATGTTTGCAGAAATGTTATCCCACATCTGCTCCTTCGAGAACAACAGTTTATCGGTGGATTAGTGAATTTAAAATGAGTCGTACAAGCACCAAAGGCGCACCTCGCTCTGGACGGCCAAAAGAGCTACGAATGCGAATCGTTTTGAATGATCGTAGTGAAGTTGAGCGAATTAGCTGAGGCCGTGGGCATCTCAAAAGAACGGGCGGGTTACATTTTGCACGATCTTTTGGAGATGAAAAAGCTATCGGCGCGATGGGTGCCGCGCTTGCTGACCGTCGACCAAAAACAGTAGCGCGTTGATGATTCAACGGCCGGTTTCGCGTTGTTGCGAGAGGACTTTTTTCGACGTTTTGTGACGATGGATGAAACATAAGCCCATTATCATACGCCTGAGCTCAATAGGCAGTCTGCAGAGTGACTGGAAAACTACTAAAGCCGACCAAAGCGGCCAAAAGACTAACGCTCGGCCGGGAAGGCTATGGATTCCGTTTTTTGGAATGCGTATGTCATAATTTCCATCGATTACCTGCAGAAGGGAAGAACAGTCTCAGTAGGGTACTATGCACCGTTACTGGACAAACTGGACGATGAAATAAAAAAAAAACGGCCTCATATGGCGAAGAAAAAAGTTCTGTACCATCGCACCGTCACACACGTCATTAAAAGCGATGGCCAAATTAGACAAACTACGATTCGAATTGGTTGCTCACCCATCGTATTCTCCAGACTTGGCACATCGACTCTTATCTGTTCCCAAACCTCAAGCGGTGGCTCCAAAGAAAGAGATTCAGGTCGAATGAGGAAGTCATCGCCGAGTATTTCGAAGGCTTGGACGTTTCGTACTACAGAAAGGGCATCGAAATGTTGGAAAATCGCTATACCAAGTGTATCGCCCTCGAAGGCAACTATGTTGAGGAATAAATATAACTTTGCCCAAAAAAAGCTTGTTTTCATTAAAAATCCTGGGACTTTTCAGCCTATGTAGTAATTTATACTAATGAAATGTCAATCAAGCCACATATGAGTAGTTGTCGTGCTATGTCCAACTAGGGATTAGGACAATCATAATCATAATGTGAGGTCAGAAGATGGCGAAAATGTGGAGCGGTTGTGAACGGCATAAACCATCAATAAGCCCCTAGACGATCAAGTCGCTTGATCGATCCGTTGCAGTCCCGTCAAGCACGGACGCTTCAATCAACCTTCTACACGGTCATTCAACTCTTCAAGCAACGCTTCAATCAACTCTTCAAGCTTTTGATCAAAACTCATTCTCAGTTGAGTTTCCTGCTCGGAAAGAGTATGAAGTGAAGTGCCGCAATGGTTTTCAATACAGATTTGACCTTTCTTACCATAACATTGGTTACCCTCAAGGGGAAAAAATAAGAGGAAACAACGTTTGTCTAAGGAGTGGTATAAAATGAGAAACCGCTTCACTCATGAACATTTACTCAACGTTCTCCACGATACGGAGCCAGAAGATTAAGGAACTTCATTAGAAATTAGAAAAAAAAATTAGAAAGAGAGTTTTGATTTTTTACTGAAGTTAGTACGGCTCAAAATAGAGGAGAAGGATACAAATATGCGTGAAGCGATTCCTGCAACTCAGAGACTTTCTATTACATACCTAGCTTCTGGCAGGGATGTGGAAGATCTGAAATTCATGTGCGCCATTGCTTTCCAGACTCTGAAACTCATCATAATGGAAACTGGCTCAGCTATTATCGTCAACCGCTTGAGTCAATCAAACTTTCTATCAATCACCGTCAACGGTTGGCTCAAGCGTTAAACCGGTCCCTAGACTGTCAATCACGCTTAATTTAATCAATTGACATTAGATTTTGATCAAGCGGCTTAATCGTCTAGGGGCTCCTTTAGATATTAAATTTTTGGCTTGACTCTTTCCGAACTTTCCATTACACAATCTTTTCGTGTGTGTGTTCACAAAAGTTCATTCACCCTTTGCAGTCTGAAGGCGCAGATACCACCTGTGGACTGTTAATATCGTTGTCACAACATGCTCATCCTAGTGCAAAAAAAAAAAAATATTTTCTGCTCAGTAGAATGACATTTGATCGCAACTCCTTCAGTTGATTGGTGTGCGTTTGGAAAATACTTTCTCAACTGTTGCGAAAAGGTTCCATCTTCTGGACGCATTCATGAAAAACTGGAAATGAAAATGAAAACCTAAAAATAAAGTTCGAATAAATTTGGTGGCTTTTTTTGTACCACGGCTTAGGGTAGGGTAACTCGTGAAGCAAAAAAAGATCGAGGGCAGCTATCCAGGTTAACTTTTTAAGTATCATGTTGTCTACCCCAACCCTGGTGGCAGATTTGCTTTCAAAATTGACAGTTGCTTTGAAAATTCGTTCGTTTCTGTTCATGTGACAAGCAATTATGAATACGGACACAAACATATCTGAGTTTTTAATGGATAGTAGTGACGAGGAAACATGACATGTGGAAATTACGAATGAACCATTTGTCAAATTAACGACAAGCATACCAATATCAAGATATTAAATTTCCCTTTTTGCTTATGTAATGGCCATATATCTACATGTCATGCGTGGAACTACTATCGAGTCCAGGTTAGCCACACCCCACTGACTCGTACAGCTTTAAGTTGTTGTTATAATGCATGGAAATGCCCTAACCTGCACCGGATAGATGTTCTAAAAAATGCACCTATTTTTAATTTTCATAGCATTTTATATTTCACTTTGTCTTTTCCAAATCACATAAAAAATGCATCTAATCCAAAAATTAAACTACACTGCGAAAACTGCCCAAAAATGGTAATTAAAGTGCTTCACTTTTTTATGGAGCACTACAAATATCTTACACAGTTGCGCAATACTCTTTTCGTAATTCATGCGGCCTACAGGAAAATTCATTTAGGTTCATTCACATAGGGTCAACAAGCAAAATATCAATTGTTAAACCATTTTTAACGGCATTCTTCGTCGTCATGTTTATGGACCGAAATCCACACCTGCGTTTGAAACAGGAATTTCAGAATGTTGTTAGGTCATTTCGGTTAACTTTTGGCTAGCAACAAGTCAATCAATCGCTAATACATTTATATATGTATACGTAATTTAAATGTACGTCGAGTTAACAGGAAATACATATACATAAATGTGAAGTGCTACTTTTCGATTTTTGTGTAAATTTTTTACAAAATTTTAAAGTATGTACTCGTTTCCGTACAAGATTTAATGTAACATCATTGTGGCGCTACAGGCCCACACGAGGTGGGTCCTTGGCCGTGTTCCAATTATCTCGGTCAAGTGACCACGGCGTCTAATTTGGGAAACCCAGGAGTTGTTCGGCGTCAGCATATACTGAGTCTTCCCAATAAGCTATCGGTCTTCCTCGAGACCTTGTTCCACTGACGTATCCTTTTAATATTCGTTTAAGGCATGCACTAGTCTCGGCACATCATCTGCATGCTGACATGTGAACAGGGGTCCTCCCCAGGGTTGCTGTTCTCTCTCCCCTTCTTTGTAATTTTGCGGCCAACAGATTGCTTTTAAATTCGGAAGGGCTGGTTGCAAGGTTACTGCTTATGCGAACTGGGGTAGTAAGGTTGGGGTCAAAGTAAATCCGGCTAAAACGAAACTTGTTCTCTTTACTTGGAGATATTGATGGAGGGCACCAAGCTTGTGCTCACTGATAAAGCAAAGTTCCTTGGTCTCATCCTAGATAGGAAACTTTGCTGGAAGTTGAACATTCAGTAACATATTCAAAGGGCTACTGTTCCACTATACTCGTGCAAGAAGGCTATGCAAGAAATGGGGCTTACAACTGAGGGTATTATATTTTCGCTATTTATCGGTTTTACATCCCATTCTGTTGCATGGAGTTGTATCGTCTGGTGGACGGCACTTAGGATTGTATCCTACAGAACCCTACTGGAAAAGGTCCCAAAATTGACATGCATTGCCACCACCGCTGCCTTGGGCTTCCCTTGGACATTGTCGCAGAGCAGATGGCAGAGACTATAGCTGTTCGCCTCCGTGAAACAGGTCATTGGGTCACTCGGTTGTATTGATCAAACTTGATAGAAATACTTGTTCGAAAGGGGCCTTACAAGCCTGAATGAATGATTTGCCAGAAAATGTTTTTCAGGAATCAGATGCTATTAGCTTTTTTACTGATAGTTCTAAGACTGACGAAGGAGTGGGGGCTGGCGTTCATTCGGATTGTTTTTGTTAATTGCCTTGATCCCTCCAGGGGAATTGACACATCAATATCTCTTGCATTTCTATGCCTGGTTGACGTTTCAATTGCATGCCTACTTTTTGAACGTGTAGTTGCTAGCATGCAGTATGCACGTATACTCGGAGGGGATGGATATTAGCTTGTCGTTCCGCCAAAGATTAGCCATTTCGAAGGTACAAATTAACGCAGTGCCTACTAGTTGCATATTTCTTGGCGAGTGAGTACGCCAACTAAAAAGCATGTTACTCTACAAAGAAACGTTATAGGCAGTTGTCATTAGTGAAGTGTTGCCGTCTCTATCTCTCTAAAGGAGATTGCCCTTTGAATTATTGGCACCGCGAGGTTTATTTGTGTGCGTTAATATGTATGAAGTGTGGTTTCTTTTAATATCTAATCTTTGGTTCCGTCTGCCGGAGTTCAATACCTTTTTTTCAGGCAGAAGTTACAGCAATATCTGAAGCTCTAGCCTGGTTGTCGTAAAATGTTATGTCTAGAACTGGAAGGGACATTATAATCTACACGGATAGCCAAACAGCGATTAAATTGTTTAGCTCTGCCTTGGTAAAATCGAAGGCTGTATTGAAATTTCGCAACTCCCTCATAGAAATGGGAAGACTCTTCAATAGTGATGTGTAACACCGTAACGAGTCGTTCTTTTTGAACGACTCAACAACAGAATGAGCGAAAGATTCGGCACAACGACATAGCCTCCGAGTCGTTCAATTTAAGAATGACACACTGTAAAATGAATACTCAAACCCCGCATAAATACTACGCAACGCATATAAAATGCACGTTCATTCAAAATTTGTAATTACATATATGTATGTATTACATTCATTCACATCCCATCCTAATATCTATCTGAAACTAAAACCACCATTATCTCTCTACCAAACCAATCCCCTCTAAATCTATTCATAATCATCTCTATGCAGTATGCAATGCCCGCATTGTGTATAATTCTATTAAATATACACACATCAACCCATGCTGATGCTGACTGCAAGGAAATCAAAAATCACTTGCTTACGTCGCACCCAAATACATAAAACAAGCCCAACATTTCTAAAACAAAAATAATCGTCTTGTATCATCATCGCAAGTTCAACTTTAAATGAAAACGATACCAAACCAGCAACCAGACAATTTAATCTGTATACTGTGGCACGAAATGAGTTATTCGCAATGTGAGTTTTTAACATAAACAGCATACTTCTGTATTTCACTCACTCTGTACCGTAAGACATACTGGGCTGTGGTGATAACGCAAATATTGATTATTTGTGTAATTCAGTATAGACTCAAATTCAGATGTTTCACTTACGAAGCGCATACTCCAATTACTCAAATTCTCCCAAATGAGGAATTCATGGCATGGAGCTTTTAGAACAGAGTGGAATAATTTGACTGACTCCGAATATAGGGTCAAAAAAGCGAAAAAAAAATTGGTGTCGCCCACCCCAGGTTAGCAACCCCGTTTCCATGGAAAATAGTGGTCCGAACTGGCTGTCTCGAACTAAAGGGCATTGGCGGGTCGCTGACTCAGAATGTGGGGTCAAAAAAGAGAAAAAAAGACTGGGGTCGTCCATCCTAGAATGGCAACCCCGTTTTCATGGGAAATAGTGGTCCGATCTGGCTGGCTCGAACTAAAGGGCATTGGGGGGTCGCTAACTCAGAATCTGGCGCCAAAAAGGCAAAAAATGGGGGTCGTCCATCCCAGATTGGCAACCCCGTTTTCATGGGAAACAGTGGTCCGATCTGACTGGCTCGAACTAAAGGGCATTGGGGGGTCACTGAGTCAGAATCTGGGGTAAAAAAAGGCAAAAACAAAATTGGGGTCGTCCATCTCAGATTGGCAGCACCCGTTTTCATGGGAAATACTGGTCCGATCTGGCTGGCTCGAACTAAAGGGCATTGGGGGGGGTCCCTGACTCAAAATCTGGGGTCGAAAAAGGCAAAAAAATTGGGGTCGTCTATCCCAGATTGGCAACTCCGTTTTCATGGGATATAGTGGTCTGATCTGGCTGGCTGGAACTAAAGGGCATTGGGGGGTCACTGACTCAGAATCTGGGGTAAAAAAGGCAAAAACAAAATTGGGGTCGTCCATCTCAGATTGGCAGCCCCCGTTTTCATGGGAAATACTGGTCCGATCTGGCTGGCTCGAACTAAATAGCATTGAGGTAACCGACTTCGAATCGGGGGTAAAAAATAAAGGAAAAAACTGAATTTTTAAAAACTACGACTTTTATTGAATATGTTATTAAGCAAGTTTCAGACTCTGCATGACTCTTTTTGAACGACTCATTGGAAAGAGTCAGAGCTTATGTTCTGGCACAGTGAAAAGAGTCATTATGCCCATCACTACTCTTTAACACTTCCCTGTGCTGAGTGCCAGGAGATATGGCTATGTTGATAACTGCAAGGCCGACGAACTGGCTCGAGGGGGTACGATCAATGAGATCAGCTTGTTGCGTATCACCAGAATTCCTCTTGCTGCTTGTAAATTGACTTTTAAAGATGCAGCGTATGATAGGGCCAACATCACGTGGAGCAGTTTCAATACATGTCATGTGGCTAGTGCTAAATAGAAATCATCTAAGAACTGTCGTGGGAGTTTCAACATTGCCTAATTGGAAAGCATGCCTGGAGACCTCGTCTTCACATAATGATTTTTATAGGAGCTATGGGTACGACGAGGAGGAGGAAAGTACGTCTCTTCTTCTATGTACCTGTTCCGCTCTAGCGAGTTTTAGGAACGACGTCCTTGGTTCCTACTGCTTGAACAATCTGGATGACCTGAAAGGTAAACGTTGGTCGGCTGCATTGCTTCACTATGAGCTCTGGCTGGTTTAACGATTGAGTTGGTCTCAGGTTGCTGAGTCTAGGGGAATCACAACGAACCTAGTAGCGGTCTAAGTGTGCTTAAGCAGGCCTTTTAACCTATCCTAATTATAAGTTTTCTAAATGCATTTTTCCCTCTTAAGATTTAGATCACGTCTCATAGTTTTCGTATACATGTTATGTTATGTTTATGAGTTGGGGCCTCTTTACCCATCCGGTGGGCACTGCGACCATAGAGAGGTCTATTGTGCCATAGCCCACATTATTGCAAAAGACCCTCCAGCACCTTTACGAAGTGGATTATGTCTTTTGCTGGTGCTTTCCTGATAACTGCAGGGCTCACTGTGACCTGTCCCAAAAACTTGATCCTGGCCCGCGCTATTGCCGGGCATTCACACAAGATATGCATGGTGGTTTCATTGTCTTCCATGCAGAGACGATATTCAGTCTCGATAGATAGGCCCATTTTATTTAGGTGATATCTCACCCAGTTATGACCCGATAAGTAGCCTACAAGAAGCCTAAGGTCGGCTCTACTCAGGCAAGTAATGCTTTTGTATTAGAAGGGCCTTATTAGCTCCTTCGATTGACGCAGCCCTGGCAAGTAATCCCAGTATTGCTGCCGTATCCCCTCAGACCATTTTCTAATTATTATTTTGGCCGAAGTAAGACTTAGACCACAGTAGGGCTCTGGCCCAAGAAGATGGTCGGAAGAACCCTGCCTTGCAAGTTCATCCGAGATCTCATTTCCCTCGATGCCATGGTCTGGCACTCAACACAAGAGACTCGGTTTTTTGAAGCCAGAGTCTGCAGAAGCTCATAACACTCCTTCACCATCTTCGAAGAGAACCTATGCGAAGAGAGGGCCATTAACAAAACATTTCGGCCATTTCGTATACATAATTTTATTCCAAAAATTACTGTGATTTATGATCTTAATTTATGGTAGTTATAGTCCAATAGACGTACTGTAAATCCATAAATCCACTTTTTAGAGAAAAATTTCGCACAGCACAATGCCATGTTCTAAGAGGCGAAAAATGTATATTATCCATCTAATTTGGCAAATAGAATAAAATAGTTTTATTACGATTTAATCACATTTAATCACATATTTTGGGGGAAAATTATTTTGTTATGTATGTGCAAATTTATACGCCAATTGTTACGTCGCGCAGTGGAGTGCACCAAAAACCTGGCCAAAAGTTGAAAATATAAAGTATTGTAAACTCCTTTCAAATCGGTTTTTTCTGACACTAAACTAATGGCTGCATCATGCCCCCTCCTCTCATGTCTCCCACTCATCACCCGCCTTCACGCGGAGGGTCGGAACTCAGGTAAAGTTTTATTCGTATTAATTTGTACTCGCTAACTTAGTTTTTGGTACAAATTTCATAATTTTTTTCAGTTGGTTTTCAGTGCAGTTAAAAATTAACAATTATCGATATGGAAGATGGAGGTATGTACTTCAATAAGAAAAATATTTCATCTTACTTGCAATTATGGAAATATTTTTTTAATATTATTACTACTTAACTGGTTCCCCCTTCTTCCCCCACTACTTTTCCCACATGTTTGAACTTTTAAGTTTTTTTCGCGTTTTTACCGCGTCCCATATACTCAAATAATTGGTCCGGCCACTTCCCGTTGTCCGATCTCAACCAAATTTGGTATGTGGATTTCTTGGGTAGCCCTTAGCACAGCCCGGTGACGACCTTTTGGATTTTCGACTTATCTAACGGTACTTTTTGTGTTTTAAAATCAGGAAGTTTCTCGCCTAAGTCCTTTCTAAGAAAGTTTGTTCCTCTCTTCCGGGTATTTACCGTGGTCCGATTTCGACCAAATTTGGTATTGTACATATGATTTTTAGCATAATCCGATGGTGGACGTGAGGACAACAGGACCTTCTTGGACATGAAGTCAAACGGACACGAAACCTAGCCAACAGCCTGACTAGTAGTGATGTGATCAATGCACTGGAATACTATTGAAGGCATTTTGAGTCCTTTGGTCGAAACGAAAGGACCTTCTTGCGTATGAAGTGAAACAAAGCCAATATGGGTATTTTCTTAATGGGGATGATGAGACCATAATGCCCTGAAATATTGTTGAAGATATTTTGAGCCGTATGGACAGGACAAAAGGACCTTTTTGAGCAAGAAGTACAATTTAGGCAATATGATAGGTATATTTTGAATCGGATTAATAAAGTCGACGCACTGTTGTGCATTTCGGTGACTAATTTTGAATTATACTTTTTATTATACATTTATATATATATATTTTTTTCTTTATTTTATAAATTATTATTAAAATACATTTTGAAAATACCTCAAATTGCTTATTTATGTACAATATTTCCACATGATGCATGCATTTAATAATTTTTTGGTTTTAATTGGTTTTTGGTACAAATACTCCACTGTGCATCGTGAAAAGTGACTTCAGAGTGCATGCATTTTCTGAGATTATTTTAGAATAGAGGCTTAGCCGGAAAGCATAAATTCAAATGTGCACCACCTAAACAATTTTCTAACGGTACTTATGGGGCGTTTTGACTGTAGTGTGGGGCTTAAGAATAATACCACGGCCTTTCCCTTTGCGGGCCTGTCGAAGAAAGAGACAATCAAAGAGGAGGATGTGTACGCCAGCAACTTGCACTATGCAAAATCTTCTATATGCTAACGAAACGTCAACTATGCCTCGGATAAGGACTGACTCAACAGCTGCGACTTTTATAATATATATAAGTAAACCTACCCCTATCACATTCTCATCTCAGCTTCGAATTCTTCAACTGATCCAAAGACATCATTCGGCCATTCAGCCCCCCCCGCATTACATGGAAAGTTTCCGTAAGAGTTACCAGAAAGCTGCAAGTTTTCGTCAACTCATGTCTTCGTCGAATTCTAAGAATTTTCTGGCCCGAAACAATATTAAATGAAGAGTTAAGTTGTCATACGGGTCAGATGCTAATCGACGAATTGATACGCAGACGAAAATTTTTGAAGCGAGTTCAGTCATTTCAGGAACATTCTTGAGAACATTTTTTATTCTTTTTCACTTATCTTTAAACTGGCACAACATCCCCCACTGCCCGTTTCTTTTTTATTAGGTAAGTAAGTTATTTTACTTTCACATTTTGCGCACATGATCAGGAAAATGCATAGCTCAACCTATGCCGCAACATTTTTCCCATAACAAAAGTAGAAGGTCACTTGATTGTATAGTAAGTGAAACAGAAAGTGAATGCTCAAGAAAAGAGTCTCAACAGTCTCGTACCCACTCGGATACTAGAAAATATTCAGTGCAAATGCAAGAAACACTTTCACTGACCCAATTCGCGATAGACAGACTTCTCGAAAGCCTTGTCGATATTGCATGCAAATGCCAACGAATGGCCCAAAAAGTAAATTGGAAAGGCATGGGCATGACATGTCTATGACTAAGGCGCTGGAGCATATACAGCGGAATCAGTTGTGGATGCAATGTTGCATTCACCATGATTCCATATGTACATTGCAATGAGCACCTTAAGAGGTAGGGTCCGCTGTTGCTGTTCGTTGAATTCACCTAACGAAAGGAGGACCCTCCTTCGAATCAAGCGCGCACGCTGACGATGTCAGCTGAAGAACACACATTACTCAATATTTCCATTCAAACGTGGTAACGGGTCGTTGCAATGAAAAAGTGCATACTGTGAAAATAATAGTTATGCAATCTTTAGACGATGCAAGTAGATTGTCCTTACTTATAGGGTTACCGATTCTGTGGACACCTTTCATCAAGGATCGATCCAATTGCAGCTTATGGGAATTACAATGGTTTCGGCGAAATACTGAAGACCCATTTGCGCTTCAAAAGTGTTTTAACATAAAAAGCTGTTAAGCCACCAAGAATGTTATCGTGGCCATCGGGATGGCATCACCTTCTTCGCCTTGAGATGCGTGCATTTTAGCCGCAATACTTAACGCACGATTCTGCTACATTCTGCATAGTGCAGTACGAGTATTGCACCGCGCCATTTGAACTTCGCCGATGGAAAAAGAAGAAAATTTGCCGTTGTTTGTCCATCGATTACCTTCGGTTTTAAATTGACTGCTTACGGCCATTTAATTGCAATAAAGTGCATCTGCAGTTGGTCGCAACCCAGACTGCAATATCAGTAAGATACTCGTAGCTCGTAGCAAACTGCTGCCTATGCAGAAACTCTCGCGTTAGAACTGCATATGAAGGAATGTATCTTGGACATCTCCAAGGCAAGGTGGCGATGCATGAAGAATTATAAAGTGGCTGGGCGACTGTAACTGATGGACGGAACGTCGAAACATTACGAAATGATTTAATGGAATTGAGCCTCTTTGAATGGCTCGAAAGTTCATGTGCGAGTACATAATTGCATTTCTCATTATACTTGGTGCAAAGATTGATGTGGGCTACGTCAAGGTAGTGAGTTATTAGGAGCAGCAGGCAATCGTCGGAATTGGGGACAAAAGAACAGGTCAAAATATAAACAAAAAATACCTTTAAATGTTATTCTATTCATAAATATTGTAATATACGTATTGAGCGTCGGAAAGCTTGTCGAAAAGTATAGAGGCTCCGGTCGGAGTCTCGAATAACCATATTGAAGCTTATACCCAAATCACATATAAACCAGTTGGAACATGAATTTTATAGGACAGGCTGTTTTTAGACGCTAAACCAACTACCTACGTTAAACCACCCATTAGATCGTCTATTAGACCACGCATTAGACCGTCAATTAGACCACGCATTAGGCCATCCATTAGACCACGCATGACCACCCATTAGCGGATTTACGGGGAGGGAGATGGGGGAAATTTTTCCTACCAAAAACTTCAAAACAGATTTTTTTTTGTTTTAATTATCAAAAACATAATCTATATCTTCTATATCCATATAATAAATCTGTAAATTGTTCGTGTCTGTACATTCGAAATATTTGGGAAAAAAATTTAACATCAACACACGATGTCAGTCGTGCACTAGTGTAAAAACCTCCGGCTTAGATTTGCGCGTTTCGTCCACAAAAATGAAAATCTCTGTTGTACCGATCAAATTGCATGTTCTCAGAAGTTTCTATGTGTCATGCATAGAGGGATTTGTGACAGAAACGAAACAATAAAAATGATCCTGCATCATGGTCCGCGATCCGGATCGCAGGATCGGATCATTGATCTGAGATCAGCGCAACACTGCTCGCGACATACAAATCCATCGGGAGATCTGTGGTCAATTATGCGGCTCCGATATGGTCATACAATTTATGTGACACTCAATGGAAAAAACATACAGACCTGTCAGAACACTGCTCTTAGAACTGTCACAGGCTGTCTCCTGATGTCGTCACAGGACCATCTGCATCAAGAGACCAACATGATGCCCTTAAAAAGCCACAACACTCTTCGCACTAAGCAGTATCTAGTTGGCTGTTATTGGATCATCCTAGGTTAGGTTAGGTTAGGTTAAGGGGCTGCCATGATACAACACAGCACACTTAGACCGCTCATGGGTCCATTGTGATACCACCATATAACATTACACCTCGCCAAAAGAAACCTAGGTTCCAAACCAGCCTGTGCTGGCAATGTAGCGGTTGAGCTTTATCACGCTCATATCCTTGAGGTCCTCCAGGTCACAGTAAAACCAAGAGCCCAGGAATTTCCTCCTTCTGATGGCCAGTGCTGGGCAGTGACATAGAAGGTGCAAGACACTCTCCTCCTCATCCACATCCTCACAGCTCCTGCAGTAGTCATTATGAGGAAGACGGAGCCTCCATGCGAGCACGCCGATGGGGCAATGCCCTGTGATAGTCCTCACCACCCTACCAATATGCTTTCTGTTCAAAGATAGCAAAGAGGCAGAGCGGCTAGAATCGAATTTCTGCCAGATCATTCTCGTCGTTTAGCAAGTATTTAAATTGAGCCATTTGTTGTTAGCCCTAACCACCGCAACGGACTTAATTGCCGCCTTGCACGATGCAATTGGCATTCCGATATCAATACGGTCTCCATTGACGACACCTGTTGTCCCCTCATGAGCAAGATCGTCCGCCCTGCAATTGCCCACAAAGCCACTGTGACTTGGTATCCAGCAGAGGGTAATGTTGAAGAAGTAACCCATCTCTAACAGGGCCGAGCGGCACTTCTGAATGGTTTTCGATGAAGTGAGAACAGAGTCAAGCGAGCGAATCGCAGCCTGACTGTCCGTATAGATAGTAATGTCTCTTGCAGTCACGACATGACTTCTTAGCCAGGTTAGAGCTTCCAAGATCGCCGTAACCTCAGCCTGTAAGACACTACAAAAATCAGGAAGAGGGAAGGATAAGTTGATTCCCAGACCCTCCGAGTAAATACCAGCCCCAACTCCGTAATCGGTCTTAGAGCCATCCGTGTAGATGACCAAGGAGTTGGGGGTGAAGGGTACATCCATGTACATGGATCATCCTAACTCAAACCTGATAGACAAAACTCCACTGCCGCGTCACGTTAGATGCTACATAAGGGACCGCGAAAGGGAAGTCCAAAGGTTTCGGCCATCACAACGCTGCCCAGAAGAAGTGCTTTCTTCGATTGCGGAACTATAACCGAACAAGGTATGGAATGCGCCACCACCTGCCATATCTCCATACGAAGCCTGGCTCCCAAGGGCAACCAGAACTACGTTATCTCAACTCCGTTCTGGTTGGTGCTCACGTCTGAATTCATACCTATCCCGAATCGACAGTGAAGTCCAAAACTCCTGCCTAGCATGTGGCCTCGCTCCACACGACGTTGAGTACGTCTTTAAATGTCGAGCAGCCCCCACGCTCTTAACTCCTATTGCATTATAGGAGAACTCCATCGAGGCGGCTGCTTTTCTCCACCTGGACATAGAGTATACCAACATGGATAGTCAGAATTTTTGACACACACATTTTTATCTTAGCTCAAAGCCCCGCTACAAAAACAACAACAAGACCACCACGATGGCCACAAATAGCTTCGATAACCACTTTTCACTCAATGGCCCAGCGCGTCTATCCTTTGAAAATTAGGCATACAGAGATGACTATCCTGTGCTGCCATTCAACTTCTAACTTGCAATGTGATTAGTCGTTTCTTGACTCGACTATCGAAGGCCAGCGTTTGGATGACGAGCATTCAAATTTACATTTGGTGTATGATGGCGCAGGGCCGTGCGAAGGGAAGGGTGAAGGGCGCCATTAGCAGGGGGCACCGAAACCGAGTTAGATATTTGGGAATTTCAATAGTGCATTTCAAAAAGACATTTGTACAAATTGATACAATGGCGCGATTGGGGTGACCGGTAACTCAATACGTTGAGGCGTCAGTCTCATGTCTGACTACGGTCGTTACGGGTTCAAGTCCCTTTCACGGCTTTCGTGGCCATGGATGTTTGTGTTGTCTTCCGCCTGTATAGGCCAGTCAAATTAAGCCAATTTTGGGGCTTTTTAATAATAATGAGTGAAATATCTGGAAATAATTTTAATCCCTTCTATAGATACTGAGTACATAAAAACAGAGTTTGCACGGTCGTAGAAGGTGAGCTTAACTTTTGGAGGGCGAAAATCCGAGAAATTTGAGCCCTTTTTTAATATTATCGTTATAAATCCTAAACGGTGTCTCGGGTCGAAAAACCTTGCAGGAGTAAATTAAAGACCGTTGAATTCTGCGTACAATGCACTGCTCAAAGTTGAAATTCGGTTCAGTAGCATAGTCAAAATCGATAGTCAAAAAATGACAATTTTCGAGCCTCCCGAGAAAAATCACACTTTTTCACTTTTCAAGCTCACAGATCTTTGCAACGGATCCTCCAAATGGTAAAGCTTGTCTGTAAAAGTTGGGGACAATTTGATTGTGAGCCTAACGTGGCCAATATTTTTCAATTCGCGCCATTTTTAGAGTAGCTATTAGCAAAAATTCAAAAATGAATACTCATCGATTTTTGCCTTAAAAGCTCTATCTCGGTAAGTATAACAGCTAGAAGTTTTAGTTTAGTCTCAAATTGTAGGTAAATTACTCCAGTTAAATAAAGTTTTACAAGATTTCTTGTGAGACCAATTTAGGAGATACTGAAAAGAAACAGGACAAGCCAAACAATTAGGCACATTTTCAACATGGTGTCGCGTCCGTGGTGTTAGGGGGAAATAGAAAACTCGAATTTTTAAGCAATGTACCAACTCAAACAATATATCAAAAATCGAAACTACCCTAATTAATGCAACCAGTGTTATAACAATTTGACTGACCAAAGTAATTTAACCTTTGCAAAATCACCGACTTTTCTTTTAATTAAAACGAAATTACTCTAAAACTATACCCGCTAGCATATTCTAGTAAAGAGTGAATCGCAGGTAATATCTTACCCTAAAAACAGAAAATAGCCTGTAGAAATCAGATAAACTGTTAATTAGATATGACCATGGAAAATAAAATAAAAAAAAGTGTGAACAAATTATTTTTTTAATTTAAGGGCTGTAAATGACTCGAAATTTAAAAATTAGTACTATAAAATGTTAAAGCAAATTGTTTACAACAAAACAGGAAGTTTTTATTTTTGATAAAATTAGTATAATACAACATATAGGTAAAAACTCGAGAAAAATAAGATAAAACAGCAAAATGTTGATCGTGGGCTACATATCCTTCTTATTTTTCGAGCTATATCTAATAAACAGTTCATCTGATTTCTACAGGCTATTTTCTGTTTTTAGGGTAAGATATTACCTGCGATTCACTCTTTACTAGAATATGCTAGCGGGTATAGTTTTTGAGTAATTTCGTTTTAATTAAAAGAAAAGTCGGTGATTTTGCAAAGGTTAAATTACTTTGGTCATTCAAATTGTTATAACACTGGTTGCATTAATTAGGGTAGTTTCGATTTTTGCTATATTATTTGAGTTGGTACATTGCTTAAAAATTCGAGTTTTCTATTTCCCCCCTAACACCACGGACCCCGCCACCATGTTGAAAATGTGCCTAATTGTTTGGCTTGTCCTGTTTCTTTTCAGTATCTCCTAAATTGGTCTCACAAGAAATCTTGTAAAACTTTATTTAACTGGAGTAATTTACCTACAAATTGAGACTAAACTAAAACTTCTAGCTGTTATACTTACCGAGATAGAGCTTTTAAGGCAAAAATCGATGAGCATTCATTTTTGAATTTTTGCTAATAGCTACTCTAAAAATGGCGCGAATTGAAAAATATTGGCCACGTTAGGCTCACAATCAAATTGTCCCCAACTTTTACAGACAAGCTTTACCATTTGGAGGATCCGTTGCAAAGATCTGTGAGCTTGAAAAGTGAAAAAGTGTGATTTTTCTCGGGAGGCTCGAAAATTGTCATTCTTTGACTATCGATTTTGACTACGCTACTAAACCGAATTTAAACTATGAGCAGTGCATTGAACGCAGAATTCAACGGTCTTTAATTTACTCCTGTAAGGTTTTTCGACCTGAGGCACCGTTTAGGATTTATAACGATAATATTAAAAAAAGGGCTCAAATTTCTCGGATTTTCGCCCTCCAAAAGTTAAGCTCACCTAATACGACCGTGCAAACTCTGTTTTTATGTACTCAGTATCTATAGAAGGGATTAAAATTATTTCCAGATATTTCCCTCTTTATTATTAATAATATTTAATTTGACTGGCCTAGTAGTGCGGGGCATAAAAATAAACCACAAGATCTCCCGACTTGTCGCACTTAGGCGTTTACTCCGAAAATAATTTTTTTCCACCACCTTTTTTTTTGTAATTTTTGCATAGGTACGTAATGTACTTGTCCTGTTCCAAAAATGAATTCTCTATTTTATTATGATCAAATCGTGTTAGCATCATTTCATCGTATTTTTTAATTTCTGGCAGTTATAACCCTTTGAATGAAGGAAAACAACTTTTTGTGCATTGGAACGCCGTACACTAAGCCGATTTTACATTACTAAAAACGCAATAACTGTAAAACTGCGCAAGCTAGAACTTAAAAATAAACACCCAATCTTAACTATTTAGTACCTTACCCTTATTTTCAAAATTTATCCCACAAAAATCAACGAAATAGTTTTTTGTTGGTTATACCTCAGTAAAACGCAAAATTTGTTATTGTTTAAAATCTTGTCCTTTTATAACCTTTTCTAGAATTTTCGTATACAACGTAGCTTTGGCGGGTGTTAATAATGAATTATTTTGAATGAGAAACGAACGACAATTGATTTTCATTCATAGGCCCGCAACTGCCAGAAATTAAGAAATAATGGTGGAATGATCTAAACTCGATTTGACATTAAACAAAGACACTTGGCGCAGTGAAACCAGAGTAATAGATTTTTTATGTGCGCTAATTTGGGATAATTTCCAAGTTTATGTAAAGTAAAGATATGAGGTGGGATACTTAACATCAATAGTTAGTACCAGGTGTAAAAGCGACATAGTCAGGTATATCGATATTTAGGCGATATTTTAAAATTAGGTTCTTGCTATAGGAATTTATCTTCAGCTTCATTGTAAGCTCCATGAACTGAATTAATTTTACGTAGTTAGATATTTTGCATACAGCTTTTTGTTGTTATATAAATATAACTCTTTAATTGTCATGTGGATTTGGTGAAACTCTACCGGAGTCCGGAACCTATTCGTTACTAGCATCCACCAATTAAAAGTTTCGCCCAACTAGCGGAAAGCGTCATAGAGTTATTTTGCTTACAAAATTTTCCTATTGTATAGCTGTAAATTTTAAACTGTTTGATGGATTTTGGTAAAATTAGATAGGAACCTAGTTCTTACTAAGGTACACCAATTAGGCAAGTTTCAATTAACTAGCCTGTTGCATAACATAGGTATTTAGCTTAGAAAATTTTACCGCCACATGGTTGTAACTTTTGAACCGTTTGATGGCTTTTTCTGCTAAAGTACGTAGGAGCCGGCTCCTGATTCACATCTATCCACTGGACGTTTCATATACCTATCATCTATACCTTTTTTCGTTCAAATTACCGAATTTGCGAGTGAAATTAACAAAGTTACGAATGAAATTAACAAATTTGTGAATCAAAACAACAAATTTGCGAATCGAATTAACAAATTTACGGATCAAAGTAACAAATTTGCGAATGAAATTACAAATTTGCGAATCAAATTAACACATTTAGGATAGAAATTAACATTCATATCAACCAATGGTTAAATGCCGATTGCATAGTCGTTATATATAATCAAATGCGCAAAAAAAAAACCTCGTACGCTGTAAAGTTAAATTTGTTGAAAGTAATCAGACAGCTTTGTTACAAACAAGCCAGGATAATGTAATTTTGAGACCAGGAGTGTTGAAATAATAACTTTACTATTATCTGCAGCTATCAATTATTTTCATATTTTCAGCACAAGCATTTCTGAAAAAGACTTAGTTCTAGAAATTCCGTATTTTCATCCGCATATTTTTTGCGAGGCTATATTGACTGGAGTCTGTAACGGACGGTTTGGTGGGATGCCCGTGGGGACGGAACCTTAGGTAGCGTAGTGGCCGTGAAGGCCGGGCCATGCCATCTGGCGAAGAAAAAGGCCCCTCAACGAGCTAAGCAGCGGCCTATGCTTGCTGTAGCTCAGTTCGGGAGACGTGGGCAGGGTTTTCGCCGCTCGTTGCCCCTGTCCTTTACGTATTAATAAAAATGCATAGGCCTTGGGAAGACAACACAAACAAGGGAGGTAAAAATGGGGAATAAAAAAAATGAGGCGATAAGGATGGAATGGTTGGCAGATGGCTCGCTTGCCCTCGCGCTCGTATTGGGGTCCAGATGTAATGGGACCCTCGGCCTCTGGTTTCGTACCACCGACAGATCCTTACTCATCAGGTGCTGCCATAGATCTGCCGGTGGACCAGACCAGAATATGGTTCATTACAAGCCGTTTTTGGGTCTCATGATTTTTACTTGTAATTCAAAAATAAAGAGAAGCAGAAAACCTTGGTTCATCCCTTAGTAAACGGACCTACAAAAGTTTCTGAAGAATACTGAACACTGTTGCGAAACAAAACGATACGTACATAGATATGTATACAACATGCATTGTTCCAATTTCTATGTTCCCCACACATCCTATTCAAACCGGAAACAATTTTGTTTCGAAACATTTGTAAAACAGTTGAAATGAAGCTAGAAACACAGAGTGGGGAACATACTGTTTATGAATATTGTTGACAAATACAATGCAAAAACAAATATTTGCACCGTAACTCAATACATTAGCGGTACTTTTAGAAATCATTTTCCAACAACTTTAGAATAATCAGGACGGGATTTGTTTGTTTGTTTGTTAGCGTGGAATTGCATTGTGCATTACTTAATAAATTTATTTAATTGAAATTGTAAAATGAGTGCAAGCGAAACTGATTTCAGTTCTGGATCAGGTATATTTCTTAAATAATTGTACCGATTTTCCAGAATTCTGAAATTGAAAGACTTTGAATAATAGGTTACATTCAATTTACATTTGTATCCAATTAGGCGATGACTACGACCCGTGAGATGATGATGCGTCTTCGATTTCCTCTAATGAATCACCAGCCAAGAATAAGGAGTTGGGCAGCAGCAGCAACAGGTCTTACCTCAGGATGAGGTGGACGAGAGGGAGCAGCCGTCTCCGAAACCAAGCAGGCAGCAACGATGCCGAAGGGGAAGGTATAATAAAATAAGCGCAGAGCAAAAGCACCTGCTTATATCCGTATACGAGGATGGAGGATCCATAAAAGAGGCAGCTGCAGCCGCCAAAATAAATACAAATTCAGCTGCAACTATCCTCCGGAAATATCGTAAAGATGATTGTACCTTACAGTCGAAAGTTCGCGGTGGTTGTAGGCGGCGGAAATTAAATGACGAAATTTTGACAGAGATCGAAAATGCTGTAGAGATCAACCCAGGCATCACACTCAAGAAAATCCAACGTAAACTAGCCCAAACTGCGACGGATTTAAGCACCTCTAGAATAAATGCAGGTTTACGCAAGCTTAAGATAACCCTTACCTCGGAATTATACCGTGCGCGAATTACGTCCACAAGTCGCAGTCAACGAAAATCAGCTGTTCAGCCAGTTATAGTCAAATCCCTTGGTCGCGTTCTTTTGACACATTTGAGCTGTGAAAAACTGGCTTCCTAACAATCTTGAAACACTTTTTTGAATTAAGAATAGAAACATGCACTTCCAAGCGCGTAACAGTAACTTACAACAAAACAAATGATCACCCACAGTTTTAAATCACATGCCTATTGTGAATTGATATTTCGCGGCTCGTTGATTGCGACAAAGTTGAACTCGTCTCAACTTTTGCGACGTGAGCGACGTGTTGTTCGCGCACAGTATACTTATCGCCATCTGAAATACATTGGTTCAACTTTATTTGGCAGCAGAAGCCGCGTTGTTCGCGCATACTATAATTCAGCCATTAAGCTTGCATCATTTCAACTTGACAGAGTCAATGCTCCCAGAACCATAGCATTGCGGAAAGAATATGCAGTGGATATATCCAGGCGTTGCCAACAAAGACGTGCCAAAATGATTCTTATTGACGAAGCCGGGTTTAATTTGCATCTTCGAAGAAAACAAGCTCGGTCGCGTCGGAATACTCGTGCTCGAGTTGTTGTGCCCACTGTTCGCGGGCGAAATATTAGTCTTGTTGCTGCCATGACGAAGTGATTCATGTAAATGTGCTGACCAACTCAACGTGCAACGCGGAGAGATTCTGCAAGTTCCTGCGAGAGTTGATGCAAAAGCTCGATGCATCATGGGGAGGGGCATTGGTAATAATGGATAATGCTCAAATCGGGGGTTAAAGAAATTATACAGCGAGCAGGACTTGTATTACAATTTCTGCCTCCATATTCCCCGATGCTCAACCCTATCGAAAAAGTATTTTCGAAAGTGAAGCGTCATGTTCTCCAAGCACTTGCCAATAATTCACGGGATCACGTTCTAGCCAATTTGATTGAAGAAGGAGTGCAATCGATAACAACAACAGATTGCAGGAATTTTGTCCTGGATATGGTAATGGTACTCCCTGCTGCTGCTGCGGGACGAATTTTGTAATAATTTATCCTTTTATCTTTAAATCGATTCAAAATCTACATTTTTTTAGTCTAATATAAATTAAGAAATTTTCCACATTATTGAATTTTTTCAAGGTTGTCATATTATGAAATGACATCTATGTACCTACTTACTTTCCAAAAAAATCAATTACTTTAGTTTTGCTGTTTTTCTTTCGTCAATAAATTAAGTAACCTATAAATGCTTTTACTGGAATTTTATTTCTACCAATCTTATAAGGATTTTTTCTTCTTCATTTTAAATACACTATGCTATGCGGTACTCCATAGTTAATGATAAAAAAATATTTTCGATTTTTGATACCAAAAAATCGTTGTTGAAAATATGTAGGTAATATGTTCGTTAACAAATTTGTCAATCAAGACAAATTCGTTAACTTGATTCGTAAAATTGTTAATTTCATTCCCAAATTTGTTAATTTGATTCTCTAATCTGTTAATTTGACTAGCAAATTTGTTAAATTCATTGGCAAATTTGTTAATTTCATTCTCATATTTGATAATTTCATTCGCAAATTTGTTAATTTGAACGAAAAAAGGTATAAATGACACTAACAAAAAATTGAATGATGCCAATCAATGCCTGCGGGGTCATGAAACGTAATGAAAACTAACTGCGAGGTCGAAACTCGTTATCGAGGGAGGGTCGAATAACTGATTTTTTCTTCAAAAATGAGTTAATACTTGTAAATAAAAATAACTATGCTATATTCTTCTATTTATACCTATATGGGGGCGCCAAATTTTCTTCGCACGGCTTTCCAATGGTGACCATTACGGCCATCTATGCGTTGGGCCATTAATAAACCCACATTCAAGGAAGTTCCGCTTTGGGAACCACAAATCCACCGTGAGTATATAATTATAATGGATTCGTACAGAATGAGCTAGTTGCCAGCTTAGGGACGTACGGAATATGATTTTATTGCCACTTTAAATAGCAAATGCACAAAGAAATAGGTTTTTTTTTTCATTTAGTCACTAGGAAGCAGTCTCGATTTTGTCGATGACTTCAGGACGTACTAGCCACAGTTTTCTAAATACGCGCCCCGGACTCGGATTTTCTCTCGACGACCCTGCCTGGGATCAATAACAAATTTGGTTGATGTCGAACCAACAAACGCCCAAACGAAAAATCGCACAAACATACGGCATACATCGGACTATACCTACGACGCCCTTCCATTCCGCGGGCAAATTGGTCGTTGGATTAGCGGAAAACTATTTATTGTGAAAAAGAGTTTAAGCACTCATTTTGTAAGTAATTTCAAGTACTTTAAAACGGTATAGGGTATACGAGTACTTATAGACAGTATGCAAAAAACTTTCCGGTTTCACGGTAAGTATTTACGAAAAAACAAAAGTCACCCCTCACTTCTGACCTTTGGCCGGCCATTGTGATTGACCTAATTGTTTTATGACCTTGGTTTGATTATCATTGAATAGATAATTTAATTTCCCACAAATTTGATCTGCTGGACTTCACTGTACGGGCGATAGCCACAAAGATAACGAATAAAAACAAACTCAAACTCATATTGACAAGTGGTTGTATCTACTCCCACCCCCTCGAATACGAAAACTTCGTTTTAGACTCAGGACATGCTCCGAAACACCCCCAGCCATTAAGTATTTCCTTCTTAAGTGAAATTTCTTTATTTACTGTACTTTGATCCGAAGATCGATAAATATTTGATTCTTCCTCTACTCTATATCAAAATTCCTCCTTACTCCGCCATTTTTACGGATACTTCAACATATCAAGAACCTTCTTTTTTGCAAGACATTTTCATCGATGTATGTACTTCAAACAGCAGAGCACTAAAAAGAAGCAACTAACAAACAGTATCTAAAGGTAAGCTGATGAAATTCTCATTAAACAAATGCCAACTGAGTCTGAGTTGTTTCCAATAGTTGCAAACAGTTCGGAGCCGTGAGACAATCCGCCATATTGCTTAAATCTCATGATATTTTGCTCCATGGGACGTTCTTGCAATTGGAAAGTGTGTTGGAGGGAGAAAGCAAGGTTAAATGTTTTCTGAAACACTCACCATGCGGAAGAGAGACGAATAATGTTCTAAGAATTACATAGTTCGTTCTGAAGTCATTAAGCGTGGGTGTGCTCATTTATCGTGGCAACCCGACCGGACTTTCTTGAGTGAGCAGAAAGCATAGACGTAGAGATGGTAGGTTGAAAAGAGATAATCTTGTAAGAGGAAATACTTAGCACACTGTGGGAAATGGTAAGAATGTAGAAATTTGAGTAGGGTTAAGTTGTGTGTATCGATAAATCGTTGACATCGTGAAGGTGGTGTGTCGATAGATCTATCATTCGTGTTTCATTGTCATTAATTTTTAAATTACTTTGGAAGCGTTTGCCTGTTTTTTTTCTAAGTTTTTTAGTTGTATAAAATGATCACAGTCGATTAAATAGGTAAGTAGATAAAAAAAAAATTTAAAAATGTATTTTTTTTTGTGCTCTTTTGAAAATTTTCAAATATGTTCCACAGTTAACACACTTATAACAGTAGCAAAATTAGGTGGTGATTTAACTGCTTCGCTTTTACCATTTGCTGACCGATTCAATTTTACGGACAGTCAAAACCAATAATTTCGCATCACAAAAGCTACATCCAGTGCCGCGCGAAAGGAGGAGTGACCGCCCCGGGCGCCATTAGCAAGGGCACCGATAGCAAAGAGGAAAAAATAATAATAATAATACATATAAATAAATAATTTAAAATATTTTTGGATTGTTTGTTATTATAAAAACAAAAAATTAAGACCCATACGCAAATAATATGCAAAACCAGTACGCTGATGTGGTGTTTGTTTATGGAATTGCTGGAAAAAACCGAGTAGAGTCAGCTCGAGCAGTCAGTTCTCACAAAAACAACTTTCGAATAGGCGTACATTTAAAAGAACGTATTGTTGTATGTACGGAGTACGTCTCTCCTATCACACAGACTGTACTAAGCACTATCATAATCTCGAACCATAGATGACAAATATTATGAGCACTAGCCGATTCTCGACCCATCTAGAATCTTCGCTAACTAGTGGATACATGAGTTTAGCAGCTATATAAAGGCAGACGTCACCAGGAACAGAAATAAGTAAGTAGTAGCCATTGAAAGTTCATTCGTGACAGATATCCGTCGCAAGCGAATAGTTAGCCGTTATTTGTCGGTTAAGCATGTATAATAGTTAGTTCGTTTATTAAATAAAGTGTGTGTATTTTTCAATCGAAGTGTTTTCATTATTCGGCATAAAAATATCTAACGAACCCGGTTTCGGTCAGGAAACATGGAAATCAAACAACAAACCAAAGCGCTGGAGAATACGTTCGTCGTACTGAAGTTGCAAGAGAAGAAGTGATTCTTTTGATCTATTCGATGATAATCCTAAATTAAACACATGAAGTGCCGCGCTTTGGCTGGATGCCTCCCGAAAGATTATCCATCGATCCCTTCATTCTGACAATTGTTACCCGTATCGACTTACTAAGTATAGGAATTCCTAACAACTTATTATGAGAGAAAAATTACTTTCTTTGGCTGGCGTCTTCAAGAAATCTGGGCAAATCGTGATTTCCAAGGAACTTATGGACTGATGATACTACATTTACGCGCAATGATGCATTTAATATTCGTAACAACTACATCTGAGATCAAGCGAACAGCAATTAAACTTGTTTGTCTCGATTCCAAAACGAATTCGGCGTAAAATCTGAATAGGTCTACTTGGCGATCAACTTTTTGAACATTTAATGCTTCCGCCGTGCTTGCATTCGAGTGATTTTCTTCAGTTACTGCAAAACAGAGTAGCTCCTGTACTAGACGACATGCCTATAATCCAACATAGTTACATTTGGTGTCAGATGGACAAATGCCCGGCTTACAATAGGAGAATAAAGCTGCGTTCGTACGAAGCGATTTTTGTAGAATAACAAAAGTCGGGCGACAAAATCTCCCCATGGAAACAGCACTTTCCCGGTCAAAACTTTGTGGCTCGACTGAGTAGTTTGCACACTCATGTTAATCGGTCGCCATTGTGAAACTGCAAATGTTGAAAAACTTTTATTGACACGGGTCCCATTCGATTTTTGACGGCCGAATTTTGCTGCTCAATGCAAACACGGGCAAGACTTCCATATCTGAGGCGCCAAATTTTATCGGCGGCTTATATTACGTTTACACTATCCCCAGATTACTTCATCTGCGCCGGCTGACTTAATCTGCAACTGTCAAATACATACAATTTTAAACTCACCACACCCAGATTAAGCAGCAGATGAAGTAATCTGGGGATAGTGTAAACGTAATATTATTCACGCTAAATGTAAAATACAAGTCGCCTGGAAATTTGAGAAATTAAATGATGATGTATCATAGTAGGTTGTTAACTATCTAAAGGGGAAATTTATTCTATATACAATTCTAGCACCGGATTTTCTCATACAAAAGTTCCAACTTTAAAGGTAAATATCTCCTAAACCGTTATGAATTCGCGGAAAAGGACTTCAGATTCGTCCATTTCAGACGAAATTCGATTGAAACCCATCATTAAAATTTGACGCCTCAAATATGGAAGTCGCTCCTACTACATCTCATGAATTATTCACAATTCAATCGATTGGACATTGCATTGTAGGGTTAAGCGCGTTGTTATGACATCTACTCACCACCAGGTGCCGCAGTAAACGCTTGGAAGAAGATGTGATAAACGGTTGTCAGGTTATGTTTACATTCTGCAGATGTCAACACTAGCATTTTATCAAAAACGATGACTGAGGGTCCTTATCGAGTGTAGGTCTAGCTCATTTACTCAATTCTGGATTAAATTATTGAACGAATCTTCTTTTAGGTCTATTTGCATCCCATTTCCCAGTGAACGAGAAGCGGAAATTGCGTACGACGTGCTTCGAATCGATCCCGAGCCGAAACGGAGTTTTATCACCAAAGAACTAAGCCGCGACGGCAATATTCTGCAAGTGATCTTTACCGGAGAGCTAGCCAAAAACGTTCGGGTCGGTCTCACGTCCTTTTTCCAATCGCTAATACTATGCTGCGAAACTATTAAGGAATTTGGCCCGCCATCAGCTAAGTACGAACACTACTAACCACGCGATCATGCCCGAGCACACACCGGCTCCAACTCCCGATAGGGCCGTCTACGGATTCGCTCTGTATCTGCTCTTCTCCACCCTGTTTGCGGTCTACGTTATTTGGGCGTTTGTGCCTCAATTCATTCTCGAGGATAAGCTTGGTCTCACTTATCTGCCGGACAAATACTTCGCCCTGTACATTCCCATTCTGATCCTTTGTGGCACAACGTTCTTCGCGTTTTTCATCTACCCCGGGCTTAATATGTCCCTGACACCCAACATCGATGATTCCATTACCGTCCGTGATTCAGCTTCCATAATTCGATGTCATTATCGGGATGAGGACGGGCGAAAGTGTTTTAATGCGGTAAAGCAGAATGTGAACAGTTGGATGGTGAAGAAGTTTTGCGAAATCCACGATGAAAACCGCAGTGATGACGATACCGGAGGGCAGGAGGAGGAAATAACCAACTGGTGTGATTGCCCGCAAGGACACAAGTGTTTGGTTCGCGATAATCCTGGACATGTGCCGGAATTGCGGTCTAAAACGAAAATACCGGCCATATCGGATATGGACTTGGCTGATGTGTGCAACGAGCTGTTCGGTTAGTGGAAAAGTGGGCATTGTAATTATGGTATTTGACGAGACTTGTTTATTTAATAAAGTTTTTTATAAGAATGAAAGTTTCTTGCTCTCGAGAAAGAATTATAATTTCAAAACCCGTTGCGAGATAAGATTGGCCAAGGCCAAGTAAAGTAAGATGCAAAAATGTCATGGCATGACTATGTTAACATGGCACGAACTTTTTTGACGATATTGAAGCAACAACAAGATTTACTGGAATGAATGCGACGGTCATCAGGATATTTATAATTATCCTACTAGCGACTTGCACTCGCAAGTCTGAGTATTGACGATTCACTCTGCAAACTCATTAACCTGATGCTAACATCTAGGGTTATACATGCGAGTCTAGGTGTGTCGTCTGAACGAAGGCATGTAAGAAGGGGAACCCCCCAAGGCGGGGTTCTCTCTCCTCTTCTCTGGAATCTGGCGGTGAATAAACTGTTTTTGGACCTGGAAGGGGTAAGGTGTAAGTTGATTGCTTATGCGGACGATATTGCCATTGCCATCTCGGGCAAGTTTCCAAATGTTCTCTGTGAAATAATAGAGAATGGCACTTTCTATTCTATCAATTTGGGTAAGTTATTCTGGCGTTAGGGTAAACCCGGACAAAACAGAGCTTGTTCTCTTTAAAAAGCGATACAGAGTTCCTGATCTCACACCTCCACTATTGGAAGGGACGAGGTTGGTGTTTACTGATAAAGCAAAGTTTCTAGGTGTAATCCTAGATAAGAAACTTTCGTGGAAGCTGAACATACAAGAACGTGTGAATAAGGCTAATATGGCGCTTTAGTCTTGTAAGAGAGCCATTGATAAAAAATGGGGTCTGCAGCCAAAGGTTGTCTACTGGCTATTTGCGTCCCATACTTTTACATGGTGTTATTGTTTGGTGGACGGCACTACGTATAGCGGCCTATCGCAATCTGTTGGGTAAGGTCCAACGTTTAGCTTGCATAGCAATAACTAGGGCTCTTAGAACTACACCATCCGCTGCTCTCGATGTGCTGTTAAACATACTGCCACCAGATATTTTTGCTGAACAAGTAGCTGCAAATACGGCCATTCGCCTTCGTGAGACTGGTCACTGGGCAACGTTAAGTACCGGCCACTCAACTATTCTGAACAACCTGGATATTCCCATAACGACCGACTACACGACTCCTAAGCTTGCTTTCGGAAAGAACTTTACAAGTCTGATTCCTTTGCGGAGCCGCTGGGTACATACTGTCCCCGCAGGACGGGATTCTATTGACTTTTATACGGATGGCTCTAGGAGTGACGAAGGAGTATGTGCCGGTGTATACTCCGAAAGCCTGCAAGTCTATATTTCACTTCGCTTACCGGATCACTGCAGCCTTTTCCAGGCGGAGGTCTCGGCGATATTAGAGGTTCTGACGTGGTTGAAACGTAACATCGTAACCTCTACAGACATCGTTATATACATAGATAGTCAGGCAGCAATAAGGTCAATCGATTCAGTTTCCACCTCATCCAAATTGGTGGAAGAATGCAGATTGTCTCTCGTTGAGCTGGGGAACTTTTCCAACATTGTGTTGTGCTGGATTCCTGGTCACAGCGGTTTCGCTGGCAACTCCAGGGCCGATGAGCTTGCTCGAGCAGGGACTAGGGAGATGATATCGAAGCCTCACAAAATTGGAATGCTCACGGCTGCCTGTAAAATGTTAATAATGGCTAATGCGGTTAGCAGGGCTAACACTAGATGGAGTACCAGCAGCACATGCCAAATAACAAAACTGTTGTGGTCTTACATCGATCCTGGCCGTTCTTCCAAGCTTCGGTCAATGGGAAGAAAGCACATCAGCGTGTTGGTGGGAGTAATAACTGGACACTGTCTGATTGACGAACACGCCCGAAGACTCCAACTTCCTTACAGGGATTTTTGTAGGAGTTGCGATGACGAAGATGAGGAGAGTACTTTCCATCTTCTTTGTGCCTGCCCTGCCTTAGCCGTAAGAAGGCATGAGATTCTTAGGTCCTTCTTTTTCGGGGATTGGGAGGACCTTAAAAACATGGATGTCAATAATCTCCTTAATTTCATTATCAACTCCGGTTGGTTCAATGATTAAACTCTAATACACAGGTTGGTAAATGCATAGGGTGTCACAACGGACCCATATATGTGGTCTAAGTTTGCTGTATCATTCATGGCAACCCTTCTAACCTAACCTACTAGGGATTTCGGACGGCAAACTGATTTGCGCTAACAATTAGATCATTTGTTCGAAAAACCCTACAAATGCGCATGGTGAGAAAATAATTGATAATTTTATTCTTCCAATTGAAAAATTTGCGGAGGAGGCTTCAGAAGCGCTCAAGTCACAATAAATATTTTCGTCAGTGCAGAGAGGTCGCACCCGGCAAAATGTTGCGACGATCAACAAACGAGGTTTTCAACGCTTAAAATTACTCTTTGAAAAATTCAATGGTCAACTACATATTTCCAGAAGACCGGACGATTCTCGATTCTCCTACGGCAGTCGGTTCTACGCACCGGAGCGACCCGTTTTTACAACGGCCAAGAGCTGCCAAACGCCTTCAATGCAAGAAGGATGTGTGTTACATGCTGTATTTGTTTTTTGTGTTTATTGGGAGCAACACATCTCGGCGCAACTGTTCTCAATACTAATTTTCCGCGCCGGCATTGAAAACAACAACGCATCCCAATGCGACTTCGGTGAGATGCAACTGCTGCGACGAGTGGTGTCACCTGAGGAACTGCTCCGGTCTAAACCATCACAGGCACTGGAATCCTTCATTTACTGCCACTCAGTGCAGAAATCGAGGTCCACAAGCAGCGAGCTCATCAAACACGCCTCACCTTCCTACACCAGTGAGCACCCACACGAGCTTTCAGTCAACCCCAACGACCCCTGCGAATAGACCCAGCAGGATTCCCCGACAAAACAACCTTCGCTTGCACCACCGATCGCCATTTTCGATACGCTCTTACTCGTCCAACTAAACTGCAACAGCCTGCAGAACGAAATTGCCGAGCTCGCTTCATTCATGGACAGACACCGCATTCAAGTTGGAGCCATTCAAGAGACGAAACCACATCCCAATTCGTCCCTCAACTCTCATGGAAATTACATCATCATCAGGAAAGACAGGCTGACCAACGCTGGAGGAGGACTTGCCTTCATCAATACCGGGAAGTATGTAAATGTCACTAACAACGACATCACCATGGAAGTGCAAGCCAAGCTTCGTCTCCTGTATAGCTCCAATCATGACGCGGTGTCTATCCATGAAGTCCGATTGTTCTGCAATTTTTCGCTGTAACCCATTGCAGTTAAGTTGCACAATTAATACATAGTGTTGAGATTCGCAACAGCTGGTGCAGGTGTCAGGTTGTGTCGTAATGGAATTCTGTTGGTAATATGGTTCACTGGAGTCGAGGGGGAGGGCTGGGAACTTGTGTTCCCACTAACAGGTGGTTTGCGATGATGTCGATGCTTGCTGTCCTCTGAATCTACATTGGCTCGCAGTGAAGTAGGAATTCCATTGTCGGTGGTGTTTCAGCCCGGAACAATTTCTAAGGTGACACCAGTTGTTGCAGCATGTACATCTTACTGATAGCGTTGGGATGCAGCGTTCTGTTACAGACGCAGCAAATCCAAGGGCCCAGATTTGGACCTGGGTTGAGCTCAATTCCGGCGCGTTGAAGAAGTTTTGAGTGCAATAGCGCCGACATGTGTTGCTCCCAATTTCCAGAAAAAAATGGACAGGTAAATTGTGTAACACACACAGAGATCTTCTTTTTTGCATCGAAGGGTTTGTGGCAGCTCTTGGCCGTGTGACAAGTTTGTTCCAAGTAGCACGGGTCGCTCCGGTGCGTAGAACCGGCTGCCACAGAAACGTTAAAAAGGGCCAGGAGGTGTGCTATCTCCAACCCTGTTCGACATATACTTAACTGGAATCCCAACGCCACTTGTAGGACTCCAGATTAGTGATGGGCATAATGACTCTTTTCACTGTGCCAGCACATAAGCTCTGAATCTATCCAATGAGTCCTTCAAAAGAGTCATGCAAAGAGTCTGAAACTTGGTTAATAACATATTCAATAAAAGTCGTAGATGGGCGACTCCGATTTTTTTTTTCTCTTTTTTTGACCCCAGATTCGGAGTTAGCGACCCCCCAATACCCTTAAGATCGAGCCAGCCCGATCGAACCACTATTTCCCATGAAAACGGGGCTGCCAGTCTGGGATGGGCGACCCCAGTTTTTTTTTTCTCTTTTTTGACCCCAGATTCGGTGTTAGCGACCCCCCAATACCCTTTAGTTTGAACCAGCCAGATCGGAACACTATTTCCCATGAAAACGGGGCTGCCAGGCTGGGATGGGCGACCCCAGTTTTTTTTTCTCTTTTCTGACCCCAGATTCGGAGTTAGCGACCCCCCAATACCCTTTAGTTCGAGCCAGGCAGATCGGAACACTATTTCCCATGAAAACGGGGCTGCCAGGCTGGGATGGGCGACCCCAGTTTTTTTTTCTCTTTTCTGACCCCAGATTCGGAGTTAACGACCCCCCAATACCCTTTAGATCGAGCCAGCCCGATCGAACCACTACGTATTTCCCATGAAAACGGGGCTGCCAGGCTGGGATGGGCGACCCCAGTTTTTTTAATCTTTTCTGACCCCAGATTCGGAGTTCGCGACCCCCCAATACCCTTTAGATCGAGCCAGCCCGATCGAACCACTATTTCCCATGAAAACGGGGCTGCCAGTCTGGGATGGGCGACCCCAGTTTTTTTTTCTCTTTTTTGACCCCAGATTCGGAGTTAGCGACCCCCCAATACCCTTTAGTTCGAGCCAGCCCGATCGGACCACTATTTCCCATGAAAACGGGGCGGGGCTGTCAGTCTGGGATGGGCGACCCCAGTTTTTTTTATCTCTTTTTTACCCTATTTTCGGAGTCAGTCAAATCATTCCACTCTGTTCTAAAAGCTCCATGCTATGAATTTCCTCATTTGGCAGAGAATTTGAGTAATTGGAGTATGCGCTTCGTGAGTGAAACATTTGAATTTGAGTCTATACTGAATTACACAAATAATCAATGTTTGTGTTACGTGTTATCACCACAGCCCAGTATGTCTCACAGCGCAGAGTGAGTGAAATATGGAAGTGTTAGTGTGCTGTTTGTATTAAAAACTCAAAACTCACATTGCGAACAACTCATTGCGTCCCACAGTACCTATACAGAACAGAGGAAATTGTCTGGTTGGTGGTTTGGTTGGTATCGTTTTCATCTAAAGTTGAACTTGAGGTGATGATACAAGGCGATTACTTTTGTTTTAGGATGTTGGGCTTCTTTTATGTACTCGTATTTGGGGAAACTTGAATGTGCGGTGCGACGTAAGCAAATGATTTTTGACTTGCTTGCAGTCAGCATTAGCATTGATTGTTGTGTGTATATTTGAGTATGCTCAATGCGTGCATTGCATACTGCATAGAAATGATTATGAATGGATTTAGATGGGATTGGTTTGGTAGATAGATAATGGTGTAGATAGAATGGTATAGTTTCAGCTATATATTAGGATGGGGTGTGAATGAATATGAATGCAATACATATATATATATATATGTAATCAGAAAATTTGAATGAGCGTGGATTTTCTATGCGTTGCGTAGTATTTTTACGGGAACTAGTTTGGGTATTCATTTTACAGTGTGTCATTCTTAAATTGAGCGACTCGGAAGCTACGTCGTTGTGCCGAATCTTTCGCTCATCCTGTTGATTCGTTCAAAAAGTACGACTCCTTACTGTGTTACACATCACTACTCTAGATGATCTCCTGCAAACGACTGTTCAATTCTTGCTACTGGTAATGATACCCCACACATGTGCGGGCTGATCAATATGAACTTAACTCGTTCTTCAATAAAAACCTATTGATTTCAGCACCCAAATTATCAGCGACTCTTTTTACTTTATGGACCAAGGAGTTTAAGTTATCTCTAGACATATCGGTAGGCAACCAATCTATCCCACAGTGAATCACCCGAAAATTCATGGTGTCACCTTGGATAGCATGGCAACATCATCTGCTCATGCCACAACGATCTGCAACACCATAAGAACTCGTAACAAGGTTCTCAACGCGCTTGTCGGTAGTACTTTGGCAAAGGCCAAGGGAACTCTATTGGTTACTTACAACGCCACTGGAAAATCGGTGGCTAATTATGCCGCGCACACATGGACCCTGAACCTGAGCGACATAGACTGGAGGCTTGTCCAAATGCTGCTCTCCGCATCGTGACAGGCTGTCATTCGATTCCCCCTCAGGATCACCTCCACCAGGAGACCAATATGATGCCTATTAAACACCACAACTATGTCCTCGCGAAGCAGTATCTTGTGGGATGCTACAGCCAGGATCATCCCAGTAGTAATCTTATGGACAAGTCACCACTACCCGGTAACATCAGACATGGCCTGAGGACATCGAACGAGAAGTCGGGAGATATCCGTACGAAACGGAACCATTTAACGACGCAACCTACAAGGCAACCATTACTTCTTTATGCACGGAAGAGGTTCAAGAATCGATTGCGGAACAACCCAGTACTCCAAGCACGACCACCAACCTCTCACCTAGTGAGGATAATGTGCCCAGACCAACAAGAACCACACTGGTGCAACTCCGTTCTGGTTGGTGCTCCCGGCTAAATTCATACCTGTCCCGGATTGATAGCGATGTTCCAAATGCGTGCCCAGCTTGTAGTAGAGCCCCCCATGATGTTTACCATATGTTTAACTGCCCTGCAGCTCCCACGCCACTAACACCTAGTGCTTTATAGGAGGCCACAATCGAAGCCGCAATTTCTCTTGACCTCGATATTGAAGGAGAAGAGGCCGCTGCTGACTCCTGACACATACACACATGTAAAAGATAATGCATTATTGAAGATCGAACTGTTTCCATTTCATGCATTCTTTCCAATTTCCACTTGAAAAGGAAGTGTTTATGTTCCCTTTTGTTTATACGACGAAATAAATATCTTTAGTCTAGGATATGGGTTAGCACATGAAGAATTTAGATTGAATTCTCAGTAGTGTATCATCATCATCGTGGCGCGACAGCCCGACGTCGGGCCTTGGCCGCCTGGATCATTGTCCTCCAATTATCTCGGTCACGTGACCGCGTCCTCCAATTTTGGGAGCCCAGCAGCTGCGCGGCGTCGACACCTACTGAGCTCTCCCAACGAGATCTCGGTCGTCCTCGCAGTCTCGCTCCGTCGACTCGTTCTGCATTCATTACTCTCTTAGGCATGCGATCATCGTCCATTCTTTGTACATGCCCTGCCCATTGAAGTCGTTGTAGTTTGACGATTTTCGCGACTTGCAGCTCATCGTACATTTCATATAACTCATGGTTGTACCGGATGCGCCATCCATCTCGATCGCAAACAGCCCCGAAAATTCGCCGTAGAACCTTACGTTCGAAAGTGTCTAGCATGTTTTCGGAGGCTTGAGTTAGGGTCCATGCTTCGCAGCCATAGCATAGCACTGGTCGTATAATGGTTTTGTACACGCGGAGCTTCGTGTTTCTGTGCACATGTTTCGATTTCATTATGGGGAGAACCGAGAAAAAAGTCTTATTAGCTAACTGTATCCGTCGCTTGATTTCGTCAGTTTCGTTGGCGTCCCTTGACAGGTTGCAACCCAGGTAGATGAAGTTGTTCACGAACTCGATGTTGAGGTCCCCCACGTTGATGCTCGGTTGTGCAGGTGTCCTTGTCACCGATTGCATCATTATTTTAGTTTTACCCTCGTTAATACGTAATCCAACTTCCTTTGCAGCGGTATCGAGCGTATGCAGAAGTTCTTCTGCGTCAGCCAATCTTCGGGACATGATGTTGATGTCGTCGGCGTACGCTGCTAATTGTGTCGACTTGATGAGTAGCGCCTTGCTGTTGTCCATATTCATGGCCCGAATAACGTATTCCAGTGCTAGGTTGAAGAGCGTCGGTGCAAGTCCATCGCCCTGTTTCAAACCAGTGCGTGTTTCAAATAGATCAGTAAGTCTATTCTGGATCCTGACTTGTGAGACGGAGTTGGTCATCGTCATCTTTGCCAGTCGCACTAATTTTGCTGGTATACCAAAGTGTAGTGTATAGTGTTGTGCTTATGTTTTTGTATCTGTTTCACGGTTGTGTGTTTTGTGAACTGATATTGTTCCTTTTGCTGGGTTAAAAGGTGAGTTATCACTGAGGATTTTGTGTAAGATGCATTTGTTATGTTATTGCCCTAGCGAGGTCATTACACTTGCAATGGGTGTTTAGTCGTCAGTTGTTGTTGTTGTAGTAGCGATGCGCTGATATCTGATGAATGTGTGTGTCATAAAGCTTGGTTGTCCATGTTTTCTTCAATGTCCAGGTGTAGAAACGCAGCTGCATCAATAGGATTATCCCATAGGGCAGTAGGTGTTAGGCGCGTGGGAGCTGCAGGACAGCTAAAGATGTGCTCAACATCGTGTGGAGTGATGCCACAGGCTGGACAGGAGTTCTGTATTTCGTTATCAATGCAGGATAGGTACGAGTTCAGACGTGAGCACCAGCCAGAACGAAGTTGGGCAAGTGTAGTCCTGGTTGCTCTAGGAAGACGTAGTTCGTCTGAAGATATATTGTAGCAGGTGGTTGCGTGTTTAGTACCCTGTTTGGTGTCATGTCCGCGATTGAGGATAACACTTCTTCACTTTGCAGGGTTGTGATGGCCGATCTGTAGCTAGTGTTATCGAGGGGAACTCTTTTAAACCTTTGGATCTCCCGCTCGCGATCCCTAATATTACGTCTTACATGACGTGGCAGTGGGGTTCTGTCCATAAGGTTAGAGTTAGGATGGTCACTCCGATAACAGCCAACCAGATACTGCTTCGTTAGAAGTGTGTTGTGGCTTCTTAGGGGCATCATTTTGGTTTCCTGATGAAGGTGGTCCTGCGACGACATCAGTAGACAGCCTGTGACAGTTCTGAGAGCTGAGTTTAGTCGTCAGTAGATACCACTGCTCAGGGCAGATGGTTTCATCTGGAAGAGGTCCGGTGAATCATTCTGAGCATGCGTGGTTATTTAGAAAAAGCACTGCCCAGAGCAACATGACTTCATCTGTGATAGTTCCGGTGAGTCATCCTGAGCTAGTGTCCCCGGTGATGATAGTTCCACCTATAATGGGTCGGTTTATCATCCTGGGATGGTTCCACCCAGACGGGTTGTGGTGTCCAGGTCTGAATTGCCAATATGGATTCTAGCGAGATCGGTCCACCCGAGATGGACTGTGTGTTTCTCCTAGAATGTGTTCATGGGCAGTGTCCACCCATGGATTGGAGTAGTTACTCCGTAACCAACTATATTGGTGAGTTCTTCGAGCGATAGTTTTCTCGTTGAGATTGATTAAGATAGAAACAGTGCGTTTCCATGACGAGATTTTTATTTTTTTCAAAGAAAACAATATTGTTTCGAGAGCTAATTGCTCTCTTCTTTAGTTCTTTTTGGCACTGCGGAATTAACATGCTCGCAACCCTTTCTTATATTAGCTAATTGGTAACATGATTGGCTTGACAGATGGTATATTACATGTGTTTGTTACTTATTCTACCTGGCTAGTTGGAACAATCTAGACACACAATTGGCCGCGTCGTGGTTCAGCAACGTATCTCCGCCTCCTCTACTAATATCGAAACTTTCCGCCGCATCCAATTTGTACCGTTGCCGAACATTACGCAATATTTCGACATCCTCAAATGTGATGTTGTGTCCGGTTTCGATCATGTGTCGAGCAACCATTGATTTGGTGTGCCTTACTGGGTTTTTTCGTCCCAAGTTGGCGTCTTTATTGTGTTCCGCGAACCTGGTGGTAATAAGCCGCCGTGTTTAACCTATGTATGCCATGTTGCACTCGCAATTGATTTTGTATATTCTGCTCTGCTCAGTTATCGCTAGTTTGTTCTTCGGGCTCCCAAGTTGCGATTTTGTCTGGATACATCTGCTGGTACCTACGACGTCAATGCTATATTCTAGGAGCGTCTTCCTGATACTCCATAAGATGGGGAAGAAGGTGACTCCTGCTCTTTGGACTGGTGTATTATCATCGTCATGTGTAGCCAGCCTTGACAGATTTTTCCGGTCGCTTCTGCTGAGTTCTTTTGCGATGATGTTGTCGACTTTTGCGGGGCTGTATCCATTAATCGCCGCTGTTTCTTTGACGTATTTGTGCTCCGCGTTGTATCTCTCGGGGTTCAGGGGCGTGTTTAATAACCAATGCACGAGGCTATGAAACACTGCCATTTTTTGTTGAGGCGTGTACTGCGAAGAGCTGACAATCGTTCGATGAGTGTTCGTTGGTTTGCGGTATATGTCAAACTCTATCTTGCCGTTGGTCCGTATCACCTTTAAGTCCAGGAATGTGATCTCGGTGTTATTTTCGACCTCTATCCATAGTGAGCTTGATGTTTTGATGTATGTTGTTTATCAACTCCAACATCCCGTTGAGTTGACTCCTAGGTGTAATCGACAGAATGTCACCGACTTACCTGACCCAAAACTTTGGCATGACTCCTCTCTTCTCGATTTCCTGTTCAATGGATACCATGAATATTTCGCTTAGGAGTGGTGACAAGGGGTTCCCCATCGCAATTCCCTCGGTGGTTCTATAGAACTTATTCCTATATTCGATTCGATTATACCTAGGAGTCAGCTCAACGAGATGTTGGATAAACAACATACATCAAAACATCAAGTTTATTATGGAGGTCGAAAATAACACCGAGATCGCATTCCTGGACTTAAAGGTGATACGGACCAACGGCAAGATAGAGTTTGACATATACCGCAAACCAACGAACACCCCAGCCAGCAATCACGTCATGTATCGTCAGGCGTAAGACATAGTAATGTATTATAAATGCATTACAAACCCATGCGTCGTAATCATAGAGCCTACATTCAGTAAACATGGAAACAAGTTGATTCTTTTGAAGGTTTTTTGCATTACAAACACATGATGGTCTGCTGACGGCGAAGACATAACGCACTTTTGGATATGGAGTGCATTTATGGGTGCTGTTTTAGAGCATTTTCTCCTGTTGTGTTTACAGCTACAATAATCTTTTCAAGGTTCTTACGACCACTTGATTTTCTGATGACGGCGAAGAAATAACGTACTTTTGAGTGTTTTTTATTGGACCATTTTCTTTCTTGAAGTGTTTATAGCATTAGAATTTATTTGATTTGTATACAAAACCACGCATGAGGACTAGATGACGGCACGTTAATTTTTTTTTGTTTTCATTTAGTGTTTGCTAGTGTTCAGTGCCGTTCAATTGATTTAGTGAAAATATTAGTTTTTGTGCAGTGAATTTTGTAAATATTGAAGGTAAGTGTTTGATATTAATTATAAACCAGTATAATCCCACCAGGAATAATAAGAGGTCCTACTGGGGAGGTGGAGAGCCCCCATATACGATGCAATCCGTCGTCAGATCCATCCGACGATATTTTGATCGTATGTGACTATCGTTGACGATTTCACTGATCTGACGATCAAATTTTATCTGCCGATTTTTGGTGAAATTTTACGGATTGCAGTGTATGGCGGGTCTTAGAAGGTCTTTTTCATTCGACAAATATGAGTAGTTTAGGAGGTGTGATTTCATTTCCAAAAAGGAGTTAGGGTGGAATTTCAAATGTATGATTGCTGGTAAAACGTTATTACAATATTCATTTTTGGGCATCACTCATGCATTTTATGTTGGCTGAGTACTCAGCGAACGATTGTCAGCTCTTCGCAGTACACGCCTCAACAAAAAATGGCAGTGTTTCATAGCCTAGTGCATAGGTTATTAAGCACGCCCCTGAACTCCGAGAGATACAACGCGGAGCTCAAATATATCAAGGAAACAGCGGCGATTAATGGATGCAGCCCCGCAATAGTCGACAACATCATCGTAAAAAAAACTCGGCAGAAGCGACCGAAAAAATCTGTCAAGGGTGGCTACACACGACGATGGTCGCGGTCCTGGAAGCCTGACCGGTTATGGAAATGACAGTGAGCAACAGAGATGGCAAGGCATTGTGTATCCGTAAGTGAAAGAGAGACGCATTGAACTGATACATTCACACATTCGACGCACACGACTCATGCTAAAGCATCTATATACGAATCCCGAGAGCAGAATGACAACCAACCAATTTTCGTTAAGTCTGTTTCTTAATAATTGCGCTAGAGCGAAAGAGACAGAGAGTCCGGTAGATGTATTTGTTTAGAGATCATGGGCTGGGGAAACGAACCAACAAATTTTTCCGGTAAATTTCCCCTCTAAAGATTCTGTCAGATAAGCGACACTCTCTTTTCGACTAACGGATATACAATACTTCACATCTCTGTTACTCACTGTCAAATTGTTTAATCCTATAAGTTTCCAAGAACGCAGCCGGTGATAATACACCAGTCCGAAGAGCAGGAGTCACCTTCTCCCCCATTCTAGGGAGTATCAGGAAGACGCTCCTAAGATATAGCATCGACGTGGTAGGTACGAGCAGATGTATCCAGACAAAATCGCGACTTGTTTTCTTTAAAAAAAAAAATCTCGTCATGGAAACGCGCTGTTTCAATCTTAATATATTGGTGAGGTGTCTTCACCTTCTTCACTTCACCTCAAAAGCCATAGTTGGAATGATTACGTCTCAGCATGATTTTTTACGTAGTTCGCCTGCAGTGGTTTGTTGTGGATTAGTTTAGCACATTTTCTCAACTACATATTTGAAAAATAATCTTTTCAAGTAGATGATTCGAGCAGTATCGGGGTCGTGTACGTGTGTGAGTACACTCGCCTTTAACACACACATACTTAAATTTGGCGCGTTGCTACAACAAACAACAAAAGACAGTAACGGATGATGTAAAATAAAAAACTTATTTGTTAATTTTTTACCAAATATTGACTAAAATTAACTAGCTTTAAACAAATACATAATTTAAGACTTCTCAAACTGTCGCGTCACATCATCTTCATTAGTCACTATTGTTACAATTTGCTGAAGCGTCTCACTGCTGTTGTCGTCCTCCTCCTCGAGTGTTAAGTTCTCCTCTTCTTCTACATTATCATAGTCTTGTGTTTCGCTTATTTCTATCAAATCATGTTCCACAACTGGATGCGTGCGCATATGTGTCTTCAGTACACACCGATAGGCAAAACGCATTTTACACACAGAACACTCGAACGGCCGAACTCTCGTGTGCACACGCTGATGTGTTCTAAGATTACCCGATGTTGAAAAATTTTTGGGACAGAGCTTGCACTGGTAGGGTCGCTCGCCGGTATGTGTACGAATGTGCTTTTTCAGTGCATGACCCGAAAGGAAACTTTTATCACAAAAGGTGCACGGATGACGTCGATCCTGTGTGTGAATTCGTTTGTGAGCGGCGAGAACATGTGAATGGCCAAACGATTTGCCACACTCGTCGCAATGATATTCACGTGAGCCGGTATGACGAACCATATGCGCCCGAACCGATGCCGGATCAGCGAATGCTGCATCACACTCGGTACACTTGTACGGCTTTTCGCCCGTATGAATGTTAAGGTGGCGCGTGTAATTGCTGCGTTGTCGAAAGCTTTTCTCGCAGTATGTGCACTTAAATGGCCGCTCATCCATATGAACAAGCATATGTTGCTTAAGATTTTGCTGATCCTTGCCACATATTGGACACTTTGACCGGTATCGAACTCGATTGTTGGACAAAATAACTTTGTAAGACTACGGACAAATAGGTTAGCCAACGAGGAACATATTATTCATAAATACATACTTACATCTCTAGTGCTTCGCGATTTCGTAGTATTCTGACTCGTTTGGTTGACTTCTGTAAATGATATTTCAGCTTCTTCACTATGCTCACTATCACCATCCAGTGTTGGGTTTTTATCAATTTCGATACTAATAGTCTGCTCGTGAGTGGTCTTATCAAGATTTGCATAATTCTCCTCCCCGTCTTCATCGTATTGTTGATCTTCGGTGGAAGTTACTTTATAATCGATTCCGACCTCTTCTGACTCCAATAAAGTATTTGTAGATGTTTCCAACTCATTTTCGACTTGTATCTCGTGCATTTCTTCGTCGTCTTCGTCTTCATCGTGGATTTCGATATATATCTCGTCTGACTTTAGGGATTGATTGCTACCGCTATTGTATTCATCTTCTTTATTCGTACTATCTTCTTCAAATTGCTTCAATTGGTCAGGCGTTTCAAATAGCTGCGGAAATTTCGCCTTGAGAAGGTCGTTTGAACGTAAACACTGTCGGCGAAATTTCATCCAGATGATGAGTTCAGATTTGCAAATTTCGCATATGAATCTGGGAAGTCCAGCGAGATTTTTCATCTGGAAGAATTATAGAAAATGAAATTATAACGAAAACCTAAGAATGGAAATAAAAATTAAATAAAGTTGATTATATACAATATATCAGCTGGACCTGATGGCATCTCCCCCTTAGTTCTCAGACACTGCGCTTCCTTGTTAGCCAAACTTCTGCGAAAACTCTTTTACCTGTCCTACTCAATAGGAGTGTTCCCATCATAGTTGAAGCTAGCTCATGTCCAGCCAATCCCCAAGAAAGATGAAGCATGTGATCCCTCTAACTACCGACCAATAGCACTAACTTCGACCCTATCAAAACTTTCCGAAACCCTGGTTAACAAGCATCTAATGAGTTACCTTGAGCACACCATCTCATCAATGATCGGTAATATGGTTTCCGTTCTTCGCGCTCCACCGGCGACCTAATGCCATACCTCACCGAAAGATAGAATCGCTGTATCCATCAATTTGGCGAAGCTAAAATCATTGCCCTCGACATTTCGAAAGCTTTTGTTAGAGTTTGGCATCCGGCTCTTCTAGCTAAGCTCCAGGCTTTTGATTTGGAGCCAAAATTAGTTAAATGGATCGAAAGTTTCCTTCACGACCGTTCGCTTCAGGTCGCCCTTGATGCAGTTAAATCAAATTGCCATACCACTAACGCAGGGGTCCCCCAAGGTGCTGTTCTTTCACCAACGCTGTTCCTTCTCTTCATCAATGATCTTCTAAGCGTGACTTCCACCAACCCAATTCATAGTTTTGCAGACGATAGCACTCTTGACTACACTTACTCTTACAACTCTGTAGCTGACTCTCGTTGAAATTCAACACCTGTCAACAGAGATCGCATGTTTGACTCACTAAATGAAGTCATTTCGAAAATTATAGCATGGGGGAAAGCGAATCAAGTAGAGTTTAATGCCTCAAAAACTCAGTGTTGTCTACTTTCCAGTAAGCGATATGCTTCATCTGCCGCCCAACCCATTCTCGTCGATGGGGTCAGCATTCCTGATTCACCCATTACTGGACATACAAGGTATTAACATCTCTAGTAAACTAAATTGGTCCGACCACATCTTCTGCATTGCAAAAAATGCAATGAAGTGTCTGAGCTTTCTGAATCGCTGTAAAAGATACTTTACACCCTCTGATCTGGCTCAAATATACAAGGCTCATATAAGACCGAGACTTGAATTTTATTCCCACATGTGGGAGGCGGAGGTAGAACGGCATTATCCGCGTTAGACAAAGTCTAACGGAAAGCCTTCGAGGCGATGAATCCATAACATCTCAAATCGAACCGCCTGAACACTGGCGAAGTGTCGGCTGTAAACACGTAAGACGTCTACTGCAAAAATTCGTGTAAACAAACTACTTGAGAGAACAAGTTGAAACTTGCTGATTGTAACGGAATTTCTGTGTCAGGCCGAGAACTTTTCACCTTACCCTCGTACCTTCGCAGTGGCTTCTGGTTTCGTCAACTGAAGGAAGGCATGAACTCGTCAGGTGCCCCTGCCTCATACCTCGCAACAGTTGGTGACTTCCTAGACAAGCTGGTCATATTCTCATGAAAGCCCATCTGTGCGTCTTCTCTCAGATTGCCACAGACTGAAGTGCATTTCATTCCAGCGTTACGGCATCAGCAGCGTACCCCACAGCCCACAACCAAACGCGTAGTTGCAAAAAATTGCTTTTAAAATTAAAGTCAGGTACTGTAGGGTCCTTTGACACTAAGATTTCAAGTATTCCATCGCCCGTCATACCCACCCCTACTCCTACACTTGTATAGTAAATACACTCGATAGGTACGTTGTTGGGCGGCAGTCCTGGTTGGTGGCAAAGACAAAAATTCTGGTTTCAGCTTATTTGCTGATTTTAAGAAAGCAGAGAACCTATGCCTATTCAAGTTTTTTTGACGAGCATGATACATTTCTAAAAACATCTGCTCGCCATCTTGTGACACCGTCTCTGGCGTTGATGAGGGATTATAAAATATATTTATAATCGTTTCGAGGTTACTATCTTTTCTAAACAATTTGACAATCAATGCGTTGCCCTTCATGTAAACGGATGAAGTGGTATCGCATCCACTAAAAGCGTGAATTTCAATTCAATTTCAATTTTCAATGTGATCATGGATAAAAGCCATTATAATGGAAAAGTAGCTGAAACCATAAACACAGGAAGTTTTCAGTTGCTAAATAAAAATCCGTTGCCTTCAATGATTCCCAACACAAAGCACACCTTGAAAGAAGTTGAAGCGGTTTTCGATTTGAAGGCCAAGTGGAGCCTGTTACAGAGATGTAAAGTAGTGTGTATCCGTAAGTGGAAGAGATATCATCGCTGTATCTGACAGGATCTTTAGAGGGGAAATTAATCGGAAAAAAAATCTGATTCTCAAAAAATACATCTACCGACTCTCTGTCTCTTTTGCTCTAGTACAATTAGGAAGGGACCAAAATTGGTCGGTTGTCATTCCTAATGAGAAATAGTAAACGCTATTCACCCTGTTGTTGCTGTTGTGTAAGCATATGGAGTTCATTTCTAAACTCAACATAGGAGTCGAAAGGGATAGTGGGGCATAAGAACTGACAAAAACGAGTGAGTAATAGTTCGTAAAGTAAATAAGTGATATTTTTCAATAACTAGCAAATTGAGGAAAATGGCAAAGAAGGACTTTATAAAGGATGTTTGTGATTAAATGATTGCAATACGTTCAAATGGCTTGCCTTTCGGCAGTTCGAAGTTCCCCTGTGGTGAGGGGCGTATAAAATTTTGACGAAAATTCGGGAAAATAAAATAAAACCGTACGCAGAACGAATCATTGGCGAATACCAAAGCGGTTTCAGACCTGGTCGCTCCACAACCGCTCAGCTCTTTACAGTCAAACTGATACTCCAGAAGTGCTGGGAACACAACGTAAACGTATACCAAATCTTTGTCGACTTCAAGCAGGCATACGACAGTATCGATCGTGGAGTACTGTACAACATCATGCTGCAATTTGGTATACCGGCCAAATTAGTGCAACTAACAAAGATGACGATGACCAACTCCGTCTCACAGGTCAGGATCCATAATAGACTTACTGATCTAATTGAAACACGCACTGTTCTGAAACAGGACGGTGGACTGGCACCTACGGTCTTCAAAATAGCACTGGAATACGCTATTCGGGCTATGAATATGAACAACAGCAAGACATTACTCATCAAGTCGACACAATTAGGAGCGTACGCCGACGACATCAACATCATGTCCCGAAGATTGGCCGACGCAGAAGAACTTCTGCATACGCTCGATACCGCTGCAAAAGAAGTTGGACTACTTATCAACGAGGGTAAAACTAAAATAATGATGCATTCGACGACAAGGACACCTGCACAACCGAGCATCAATGTGGGGGACCTCAGCATCGAGTTCGTGAACAACTTCATTCACCTGGGTTGCAACTTGTCAAGGGACGCCAACTAAACTGACGAAATCAAGCGACGGATACAGTTAGCTAATAAGACTTTTTTCTCGGTTCTCCCCATAATGAAATCGAAGCATGTGCACAGAAACACGAAGCTCCGCGTGTACAAAACTATTATACGACCAGTGCTATGCTATGGCTGCGAAGCATGGACCCGAACTCAAGCCTCTGGAAACATGCTAGACACATTTGAACGTAAGGTTGTACGGCGAATTTTCGGGGCTGTTTGCGATCGAGATGGATGGCGCATCCGGTACAACCATGAGTTGTATGAACTGTACGATGAGCTTGAAGTTTCGAAAATCGTCAAACTACAACGACTTCAATGGGCAGGAGGGCATGTACAAAGAATGGACGATGATCGCATGCCAAAGAGAGTAATGAATGCAGAACGGAGCGAGACTGCCTAGACGACCGAGATCTCGTTGGGAAAGCTCAGCATATGCTACTGGGCTTCCGAAATTGGAGGACGCGGTCACGTGACCGAGATAATTGGAGGACAATGATCCAGGCGGCCAAGGCCCGACGTCGGTCGCATGGTACTAGTTGAGAACCAAATGTATGTCGGTAGGCTGTAGTAGCCCGTGGGAAGGGGTCATTTCATTCGTAAATAACCCATAATTTTCCTCGAAATAAAACGTTATTTTATCTGGTTTTGTACCAATCGTATTCCCGTATCAATACGGGTATATTTCTGGTAATTTTTGCGGGTTGTCATCCGGAATTTCACCAGTAGTGTTCCAGTATCAAATTGGGTAGTGTACCAGTATTTTATCTGAATGAATCCACGTTTTTTCCATTACATTACACACTGTAATGAACCATATTCTCGTCTGGTTGTGCTGCTTCCGCCGGTAGTTAGCACCTGATGAGTAATGATTTGTCGGTGGTACAAAACCAGAGGCCGAGGGTCCCATTACACCTGGACCCGATGCAAGCGCGAGAGCAAGTGAACCGTCCGCCAACCATTCCATTATTATCGCCTCATTTTTTTCATTCCCATTTTACCTCCCCTGTTTGTGCTGTCTTCCCCAGGCCTATGCATTTTTGTTAATATGTAACGGACAGGGGCAACGAGTAGCGATAACCCCGCCCGCGTCTCCCGAACTGAGCTACAGCAAGCATAGGACGCTGTCTCGTTGAGGGGCCTGTTTTTTCGCTAGATTGCATGGGCCAACCTTGACAGTAATTATGCTACCTTAGGTTTCGTCCCACGGGCACCTTCGGATGTCCACCAAACCGTCCGTTACAACACATGGGCACGGTGAAAAGTAAATAAGTTAATTTTGCCCCAATCCCTGTTAACTGAAAGATTACCGGTAGTGCGATTAGATAATTAACCGGTTAGGTACCCGAGAGTGGTTTTGCAAGGATGCTGTATATTACTCATATATTCTTCTATTTATATATGGGAGCGCCATATTAAATTTTCGCCCCGGGCGCCAAATATTCTTTGCACGGCCCTGTAAAGGAGAAAACCAAACGACGAATTTAATACAGAAAAAATAACTTAGTTATAATAAGAGAACAATGAGAAACTTATTTGAATAACAGGAGATTAATTGTAACAGGAATGATTAATTTTTGTATTTTTAAAGAGAACTTTGCCCACCCGTCTTCACAGGCCACGAGCCGCCACTGTACGAGAGGGTAAAATAATTAACGTACAAAGTGAGGAAAACAACGTAGAGTGGTCAGCACAATATATGCCTTTTGACCAAGAAGATGTTCTCTTCAATGCCAAACGTACCGTCAAATGCCCGTCCTAATCAGGCATAGATTTGAACTCTTTACGCCTTCAGTAAGGCAATTTCAGTTTTGATGGCTTCATACTAGGGCGCACCAGCTTCGTGTGCCTTCGGTAAAGGTCGCCGCACATGAACGAGCACAACCACGACCGAACTTCCATCGAACCATCAAATATCGTAGAACAGTGGAAATTCGCAGATTTTTTTTTCTATAGAGTTTGACGTGGTTCGATACATGCTCGCGACCAAAATGCTTGCCGTGTATATCCACCTTAAAGCACTCACCTTGTATTGGACAGACCAACGTATAGATTGAATCTCCATGGAACATTTCATGATCGTTCTTAAGGTCGACACACACGGCAAGAATTTTGGTCGCGAGCATGCATCGAACCACGTCAAACTCTATAGAAAAAAATCTGCTCAATCCCACCGTTCTATGATATTTGGTGGTTCGTCAGAAGTTCGGTCGTGATTCTGCGCAATCATGTGTGACCGACCTTTACATGATCGCGTTAACATCTCTAGCAATGTCTTATTGACGAGACCTTCCCCTATACTGTACGCAAAGTACTTAAAAATCTATTATAACAATTTCAATGGTAGCTTGCAATCGAACTCAAGAAAGAAATGGAAGCCGTGAGTCTGGGTACTTATCATTTTCTATTTCTACTAAGCGGATATATCATGGTTAGCGTATCCAAATTCGCGGCCCTTCTGCATATAGGTTATTGAAACGATCCTCTGACACAAATTCGCATTGAAAAATTGCCCTAACTTTAGGTTCATTTTTAGTTCGTTTTGGGGTTTAGCTTAGCGTAACGTGTACGCTTTACACAAATATCGTTTATGAGTGCTTGCTCGTTATGCTAAACTTAAGCGGATAACTTCACAAAAAAAAGTATCTTTGTTGTAGCGACCCGCCAAGGCACAATTAGCAATGACAAAATAACTAATAATAATCAGTTAATTTAGCGAACAGTAATAATCCTAATACCACAAACCTCAACTGTTGTGCACTCAAATATCTTCCGTGGTAATTCCTCATCCGCAGAACTGAATATTGGCTGCATATTGCCTTCCGTCGACAAACAGAGCCGACACACCTCTTCAAACGACATCACCAATATATTTTTGTTGTGTTAATTTCCACAAATTGCCAGTACTTTAACGTAAATTTAATTGGTAAACAGCCTTTTTTCAACTGATGCCGGAGCATTAACGCGGTATTAATAATTTGACATTATATTTGACATGTTGAATGTCATTGTTCTTTCAACTTTTCAGTCAACGGAGTGGCGAAGGATGAATACAGCGGTTAAAGTTGAAAGATAATTGTACATCTGTGGAAATGGATGTTATATCACGTTCACACAATGAGGCCAGATTACTTAACATGAAATGTGTTCTAAATTGAGTAACCTGACCAGATCAGGTAACTTAGCCTGTAGTGAGAACATGGCATAAAGCCGATACACTACATCAGATACATTTTCTTTTCTAGGGTAGAGCACTAAACCATTTGTTTTCGGAAATTGCCTTCCGAATGTATTCAAAGTATGTACAGTGAGTCACAGTCAAAATGAACCACCTTGTGTTAGAGAAAGAATTACTTAAAAAATGACTGAAAACCCATTCAGATTAAAATTATTTTGATGTAAATTTATTGGCCTTGTTTATGCCGTGGAACTATCTTCGAGGATTAACTAATTCGAGCTAACTCACGACGACATAAACATGTCGTACTAGCTAGTTTTGGTACCAATTTTAGCTCCACTTGCTATGCAGAACTGGACTGAAAAATTGGGACTAGGTGGTGTTGCTGTCTTCGCTAATGGTGTTGTTGTTGAAAATTATATTTTATTTGTTATATAAATACCTCATCCTTTCCTGAAACTCTGCATTCGTTTTATCCTTTGATTGTAGCGGTAGAAACGCGTTTTTATTAGGAGGCTACTGCCCCTTGACATTTTCTTAACCTATGTCACCGCAGTCACAAACCAACAGCTGACATCTTTCATGTTTAGTACCTCTTCGTATGGTCGGTATAAACACACCACGAACAAGTACTAGCATTAAAACGATTTAGTTAAATCGCCTTTTAGTTCCACGGCATAAACGTGGCCATTGTCTCAACATGTAAGTCTCTGATTTCAGTGTGTTTTATAATTAGTTTTTCTTCTTAGTACACAAAAAGTGATATAAACTTCAAAAGCTCAGAAATACACCTCACAGTCAAAATGAACCACTTAAATAAAATTAAAAAGCATATATAGGGTGCCCCGCTTCAGTTGGTAAATACTTTAATGGTAGATAGTACCGTTCATTTGTGGGAAATTGACAGCAAAGTGGACACTCTGTTTTTAACCGTTACAGAGTTATAGCATTTTTTGTAAATTGTGTTAAAAAGCTTGACTTTCTGAACAAAATCAAAATTTGCCACTCTCCCAATCATTTAATCCAAGATTTGATCTCACTTTCTGCAACTACATAAAACTTCATAAAAAACGTATAAAATTTCCTGGTTTCGAAATTCACCGTTACTTCAAAGATACAACTGTTCAAATTATTAAAATCAATTTTTCATCGAAAATTCAACTGATATTTTTACAACGGTACTTTGAACTGACAAATCTGCAAATTTGACAAAAGTTGCTCCAATGTGTTGGCTTTCCAACGGTATATTTTTTTTATACCTTTGGATTTGGAAATTTGCGAATAATAGACATTAAAGAAAAAAAAACATGGCCTGGAGATGAAACAAATTTACTTCAACCTTGACTTAACAGGTAGTCCACGCTACCAACGAAATATAGGAAAAAAAAGATCGTATACTTTTGAAATTTGGCGTAATTAATGTGGAGAGTCTTCTGAATATATGCTCCAAAGTCTCTGCTGCTAGGGGTCCGGAAGTCTAGGAGAACGGGGACCAAAAGTCCTTTTTCACCGTTTTTCTTGAATATTCTTCAAAAATAAGTTATAAAGGCGAATTAAATCACAAAAAATTCCCTACAAAGTGATATATCATACATTCGACCATAAAATGTTAAATTACTCCCTAGAACATAAACCAAGGAAGACTGAAAAAATGGCCTTCGACCCCTTACCCATATTCTTCCGGATGTGTTACCAATCATTTACAGTGAGTTACAAGCAAGTGAACCACCTCTTATTAAACACTGTTTTTTGGAGTATTATTTTGAATAAATTCCTGACAAATTCAAGATGAGCATATTATTTACGAATTTCGCAAAACTGTCGTAGTTTTTTTTCACTTATAGTGGAGAAATTCGTTTTTTTTTTGCATGCGTCTAATCAATTATGCTTTAGTTGCTTTTTAAAAATCATTAAGTGAAGATGTGTCGCCAAACAAGTGTCGAAATTAGGCAGCTGATGATAGATTTAAACCATCAGGGAAAATCCCAAAGTAGGCCAGTAAAATTAAATATTATTAATAATAATTAGGGAAAGATCTGGAAATAATTTTATTCCCTTCTATAGATACTGAATACATGAAAACTGAGTTTGCACGGTCGTAGGAGGTGAGCTTAACTTTTGAAGGGCGAAAATCCGAGTAATTTGAGCCATTTTTTTTAATATTATCATTATAACTATTAAACGGTGCCTCGGGTCGAAAAACTTACCGGAGTAAATTAAAGACCGTTGAATTCTGCGTTCAACACACTACTCAAAGTTGAAATTCGGTTCAGTAGCGTAGTCAAAATCGATAGTCGAAAAATGACAATTTTCGAGGCTCCGGAGAAAAATCATACTTTATCACTTTTCAAGCTCACAGATCCTTGCAACGAAAGCTCCGAATGGAAAAGCTTATCCATAAAAGCTGGAGATAATTTGATTGCAAGCCTAACGTGGCCAATAGTTTTCAATTCGGGCTATTTTTAGAGTAGTTATGAGCAAATATTAAAAAATAAATGCTCATCGATTTATGCCTTAAAAGCTCTATCTCGGTAAGTATAACAGCTAGAAGTTTTATTTTAGTCTCAAATTGTAGATAAATTACTCTAGTTCAATAAAATTTTACAAGATTTCTTGTAAGACCAATTTAGGAGATACTAAAAAGAAACAGGGCAAGCCAAACAATTAGGCACATTTTCATCATGGTGGCGGGGTCCGTGGTGTTAGGGGGCAAATAGAAAACTCGAATTTTTGAACAATGTACCAACTCAAATAATTTATCAAAAATCTAAACTACCCTAATTAAAGCAATCAGTGTTATAATATTTTGACTGACCGAAGTAATTTAACCTTTGCAGAATCACCAACTTTTTTTTTAATAAAACCGCAATTACTCGAAAACTATACCCGCTAGCATATTCTAGTAAAGAGTGAATCGCAGGTCATCCTACCCTAAAACAAGAAAATAGCTTATAGAAATCAGATAAATTTCTCGGATTTTCGCCTTCCAAAAGTTAAGCTCACCTTCTACGACCGTGCAAACTCAGTTTTCATGTATTCAGTGTCTATAGAAAGGAATAAAATTATTTCCAGATCTTTCTCTAATTATTATTAATAATATTTAATTTTACTGGCCTGAATTTGAATTTGTCAGGAATTTATTCAAAATAATACTCCAAAAAACAGTGTTTAATAAGAGGTGGTTCACTTTCTTGTAACTCACTGTAAATGATTGGTAACACATCCGGAAGAATATGGGTAAGGGGTCGAAGGCCATTTTTTCAGTCTTCCTTGGTTTATGTTCTAGGGAGTAATTTAACATTTTATGGTCGAATGTTTGATATATCACTTTGTAGGGAATTTTTTGTGATTTAATTCGCCTTTATAACTTATTTTTGAAGAATATTCAAGAAAAACGGTGAAAAAGGACTTTTGGTCCCCGTTCTCCTAGACTTCCGGACCCCTAGCAGCAGAGACTTTGGAGCATATATTCAGAAGACTCTCCACATTAATTACGCCAAATTTCAAAAGTATACGATCTTTTTTTTCCTATATTTCGTTGGTAGCGTGGACTACCTGTTAAGTCAAGGTTGAAGTAAATTTGTTTCATCTCCAGGCCATGTTTTTTTTTCTTTAATGTCTATTATTCGCAAATTTCCAAATCCAAAGGTATAAAAAAAATATACCGTTGGAAAGCCAACACATTGGAGCAACTTTTGTCAAATTTGCAGATTTGTCAGTTCAAAGTACCGTTGTAAAAATATCAGTTGAATTTTCGATGAAAAATTGATTTTAATAATTTGAACAGTTGTATCTTTGAAGTAACGGTGAATTTCGAAACCAGGAAATTTTATACGTTTTTTATGAAGTTTTATGTAGTTGCAGAAAGTGAGATCAAATCTTGGATTAAATGATTGGGAGAGTGGCAAATTTTGATTTTGTTCAGAAAGTCAAGCTTTTTAACACAATTTACAAAAAATGCTATAACTCTGTAACGGTTAAAAACAGAGTGTCCACTTTGCTGTCAATTTCCCACAAATGAACGGTACTATCTACCATTAAAGTATTTACCAACTGAAGCGGGGCACCCTATATATGCTTTTTAATTTTATTTAAGTGGTTCATTTTGACTGTGAGGTGTATTTCTGAGCTTTTGAAGTTTATATCACTTTTTGTGTACTAAGAAGAAAAAATAATTATAAAACACACTGAAATCAGAGACTTACATGTTGAGACAATAAATTTACATCAAAATAATTTTAATCTGAATGGGTTTTCAGTCATTTTTTAAGTAATTCTTTCTCTAACACAAGGTGGTTCATTTTGATTGTGACTCACTGATGTATTGAATCGGGTTTAAGTTCGCGTTTCACCAAAAATTGTATATACATAGTACACGCAAACTATTGTACATAGCAGAGATCGAACCATATATCCATATTAAAACAGATTTGTACAACGTAATACTTTATTTAATATATAGTAGATGTAAACTTCACACTGCTATCGCGTGTGCAAGGTTTCGCTCACGATTCCCCTATTCTGCTTATGTGTCTGCATGTGTGTCCTGTATGCAACCAGTAGCAGAAAACTAATACAACACCTTCGACATTTATACTGTTGGATTTCCCGAGCATGCACGTCACGATGATCCATTGCAAATTCGAATGTCCTGAAGCGTTTCTGGCATTTATTACAGCGGTACGGTCGCAATGCATTATGAATACGAATATGTTTGCGCCAGTGGCGTGGCGTCCATGGAAGCAAGGGAAGCATTGCTTCCCTTATATTTGGCGATTGGTGGAAAATTTTCTAAATAATTTTTTTGAATCGCGCAAAAAAGTCGCGAAAAAAACTCTTCGGCACAGTCTATGTAAATAAAAGTTCCAAAGAAACTAATCGCGAATATCTTACACAGCCGAATTGGTAACACCGCGAAAGCCACCACACCACACCAAGAAGAAGACACATGGAAGCATATCAAAATTTGCATCTATGAGCGTTTATTTTTTTCCCCAGTAAACCTACTGTGTCGCGATAAAAAAAAATTCACGTACACGGTAGGTTGGAAGCACTCAGGAATTTGCTTCCAAGTTCCCCTCACATGTAGTAGAGGAAATTCTTGCCTGCAGCGGAGCTGCTGGCGCATGGACGCTGGGGAACTTTTCTTCCCATTTCCTCTTTGTTCGTATTTTCTTGTGGACTGAAAATATTTGCTGTGTTGCAATGCGTATGTGATGTGCTATATGAGTTTCACAAGGGTTACCAGAGTAGGATAGGAATTGAATTGTGGAAAAAGTTTCGATTTGAAATATAATGGCTTCATGGTTAAAAATTATTATTGGTAAATTCGAGAAGAAGTGATTTCGCATAGAATTATTAGTGTATACGAGTATTAAAATAGTAAGAGACGAACTCAATTATAGGGATATTGATGCATATTTCAATAACTTATATCTAATCGAAAACCATTTAACGGAAAATTCCAAGAAAAAATAAGTGGGAGATGGTAATACTGCCTCAAGTCATTGACGTCACAAGGAATTGAATGAGCCGTTAAATTTAAAACTCATTTGCTCTAGTGTAGTGCTTTAGTGTAGTGCGATTTGTGTGCTTTTTGTTGGTGAAAAGGTGAAGGGGTTTTTTAATCGGTCTAGGTGCTTATAATTGCTTATAGTGTTTTGATTTGTTTTTAAAGTAGCATGGATCAATATTGTGTTGTTGATGATCTTTTTCGATTGTCTTTTGGATCTCGATCTTTCGCAGAAAAAAAAGACATTATCGAAAAGGGTCGACCGAAACCGATTTTGGAAATTGTTTCTAAAACAAAAAGATGTACTAGGCATTTTACTGCTAAGATTTATGAAGATACGGAATGGATTACCGGTTGTAAGACCAAGCAAAAATTATTTTGTTGGCCATGCTTGTTATTTTCAAATGATTCAAATGTTTGGCGAACTACCGGGTTTTGTGACTTAAATAATTTACATAAAGCTGTGGACAGGCATGGTACGAAAAGCGTTGATCATTTAAAGTCAGTACTTCTTCTTTCCAAGTTCGGTTCCGGTCCTAGAATTGAAGAATTATTAAGTAGCCAACATAGATCTTCAATAATATTGCACAATGAGAAAGTTTCGAAAAATCGAGATATACTAAAAATGCTAATTGACGTTGTGTGCCATTTAGGATGTCAAGAACAGGCATTTCGTGGGCACAATGAAAATGTGAATTCTTGCAATAGGGGAAATTACGTTGAACTTTTAAATCTTTTAGCTAAATATAATCCGGACTTGCGAGCTCACTTGGAGCAAGCGACTGTTTTTTCCGGAATATCAAATTATATTCAAAACGATCTCATTAGTAGCATTTCTAAAATTTTATTAAAACAGATTTATAATGAAATTCAGCAAACTAAATTTATAGCAATAATATTAGATGAAACAACCGATGTTTCATGTCGTTCTCAACTCTCAACAACCTTTCGTTACATTACTCCTTCCGGTGAGGTTAAAGAAACTTTCATAACTTTTACAGATATTTCTGATGATCAGACTGCGTCGCGTTTATTTGACCATGTTTTAGATGTTGTTCAAAAATTCAATTGCGGTAACAAACTTATTTGTCAAAGCTATGACGGGGCTTCGGTAATGTCTGGTAAAATAACTGGATTACAAACACGTGTAAAGGATGTGTATAAAAACGCAATATATTTTCATTGCTTCGCTCATCGGTTAAATTTAGTTTTATCTAAATCATGCGATAAAATACGCGAATGTCAAATTTTTTTTCAATCTATTACTTGTTTTTCAACATTTTTTAATCATTCAACAAAGAGAACAGTTGCACTAGATTTATTCCTCAAAAAAAGGCTTCCAAAATTAGCTCCAACACGTTGGACTTTTAATGGTCGATTAGTTTTAACCATTTTTGATAATTTAGATCAATTAAAAGAACTCTTTGAATATATCATTGAAAATGAGAGTGGAAAGTGGGATGGCGAGACCGTTAATAGCGCAAGGGGACTTCTTGTTTTACTTACAGATTTTCAGTTTGTTTTCCTGCTCAATGTTTTTTCTAAAAATTTTCCACAAACCGACGTACTTTTCGATATATTTCAAAGTAAACAAACTGATATAATGTACTGCATTCAAAAAATTACAGATTTTGAAAATCAACTTCAATCGTTAAGAAATAGTTTCACGGAAATTTGGACCCAAACCACATCTATTTGCGAAACTCCACAACGCCGGAAAAAAGCCAGGTGCCTTGTTGACAGTAATGAAAATGTTGAACTATTCTTTACACGTATTTATGTCGAAATTATAGATAATATTACCGCAGAAATAAATTCAAGATTTTCATCCTTAGCAAGTTTCACATTTTTAAACCTATTAGATTCTTCTAAATTTAACCAATATTTGAAAACATTTCCGGACAATCTTTTACTAAATTCAACTAAAACTTATGCTGATATATTTGACCATATTTCATTAAAGACTGAACTCATAGTGCTTTATTCTGATTCTGATTTGCAGGGAAAATCTTTTCAAGGTATTTTTAACTATTTCATTAATAACAAATTAAAAGATAGCTTCACACAATTTTATAAATTAATATGTTTAGTTTTAACATTACCAGTAACCAGTGCGTCCGCAGAGCGCAGTTTTTCTTGCTTAAAAAGGATTAAAACGTATCTTAGAAATTGTACAGGCGAACAACGGCTTAGCGACTTGGCAATAATGTCAATTGAAAAGGTTTTCCTTAAATCATGTTTGTGTGAGCAAAGTTTTTATACAGATATTATAGATGAATTCGCAAAAAAAGAAAGACGAATAGAATTAAATTACAAATAATAGTATGTACGGATCTTATTATTTATTTTGACTTGTAATATATTTATTGCCCAATTATTATTATTTTATTTTACTCACTAACTGTGATTTTTTAAATAGTAAATAGTTGAATTATTTTTAATTTTTATTGTATTGTTATTGTTTTTATTATTCAAATTTTGATTCGCTGAACATGATTACTTTCTTTATGAGTGTATGGATATTTATTTTGCAATTTTTTTGCTATTGTTGTTATTGTTATAGTAGTTCTAATAATTCGAATATGCTTTATTTATATACTTATAGTTACAGCTTTGCTTTTTTGATAAGTCTACCAACATATAATTTTTACAATTATTTATTTAAAAGTAAATTATTATATATTGGTAGCATGGGAATTAAAATGCTGATAAAATACAGTATACCTACTCTCACGTCCCCGTTCGTGATTCCTGGGTGCTTTTATATTAGAAATGTTAAAAGTAGCTAACGAGAGGGGTTCAATTAATACGCAGTAAATTTGTGGAAAGCATAATAATAGTAAATTTTTAATACCAATTGCTTCCCCTAGTTGAATTATCACGCCACGCCACTGGTTTGCGCAGGTCGTAGAGGCTGCGACAAGTACTATTGCAGAGGGTGCATTTGAACTTCCTAAAATGGAATCTGTAACGGCGTTTTAATATTCAAATATAATATAGGAAATTGCTAATACCTGCTTACTTTGCGTTTTCCCAGTTTGCCGTTCCTCTTCCTTTCAGATCCAGGCAGTCGTTTACTTGAAGTCTGGCCCTTATTAAAAATCTGTTTTTGACTCCGATATGACTTTTCCTCCATATGGGGTTTCGGACTAGTTTCATTGAAAGTGAACAATTGGTTTGACCGGGAACGAATCCCCTCCAGATCGTCAATTTTTACGTCAAACATCTGCACAGGACACTCATATTCATTAGTACGGTACGAATATAACTATTGACACCTGACCTGCAAAACCCAACTCACTTTTTCTGCATCATAGATATCATCAAATGACGATATTTGTTCACTAACGTCTTCACTATCGTCTGGGTCCTGACCATCATCTTTCGCAGCTCGGGTCTCGAGAATCCTACGCAAGGCTTCGTCTGACTTCAGGCACTGATGTCAAAATTTGTTGCATCTCAGCAGCTCATTCATGCATGCAAAACACATGAATTTGGGCAAGTTATCCTGCGGGCTAATCTATTGTAAAAATTTCCAGAGTTGTTCAACTTTCGAACATAGTGCTATTTTAATTGGCTCCTTACATTCATTTGTGTACACCGTGCTACCATGTCAGTTACCGTTTCGTTGCAACCGTCATCCGAGTCCGATGCGAAATCATCCACTTCATCGTCCTGGCATTCGTCGTAGAAAAGTGGTTTTAGAAATAAACCCGATTTCATGCAAGAGCGACATATTTTATCGAAATCTGAATGTGGTCTCCTCAGAGCAGCAAAACTAATAATCGAATAACAATAACTAAAATGTAATTTTATCTTTACGGTATGAATTTATGATTTATAAAATGAATTTATGATGATAGTGATGATCTGCTACAAGTTACTTAAAAGGACAGTCCTGGTAAACAAAAAAGTATCCAGGGCTCCTCCGCGCTTCGTCCGGTCACCGAAAAAGCTCCCAATGCCGGCAATTCGAAGCCTTTATCGAGGCCTTAAATACGTGCCTAAATCTCAAAAGACTCTATAGGAAAAATGGGGGTGCTACATAGGTGTTGTAGATACAGTGTAAACACCCCCGAACTAATCATTGTGAACTGTACAAAAATGTGTAAACCTGGGATTAAATTATTGTGAATGATGAAATAAGAAATAGAATTTCGTCACTTGTCAAATAGAATTTCGTCACTTGTACCAAGAACCGCTCAGTGTATGGACGCGCATTTTTTTCGAAATAAAGTTTGCTTTGTGTATCGTATACCTTTCTGTTTTTCTTTGTAAACGGATACGTCCTTAAAGTGTTTAAGACATAATCTGGCGACCGTGATAGGACGGCAGGATCCGTGAAAATCAGAATCGAAATATTTTCGGTGAGGTGACAAGTCAACAAGATGGAGGCGGCCAAGAAACGTCGCCAGGTGGCGAGGTCGGCTTTTACAAAGTTATTAAAGACGGTGATCGCGAAACTTGATAGTTCGTGCTCCTTGGAGGAAAAAACGTGGGCGTTCCAAACGTTGGAGCATAAAATGGAGGAGCTAGAAGCGGCGCAAAAGGATTACGCTACTGTTGTGTTTGACTCAGAGTTGCCGGAGGCGGAGATCGAGCAGGATTTGTCTCGTGATGACGAATATTTCGTGGAATTTTTGAAGGCGCGGGCCAAGATGGCAAGCTTTACGAAGCCTGAGGCCTGGCACACTCCTCGTATGTCACCAGTCGCCACCCGAAAAATTCTGAAATTGCCGTGTATTGAGTTGCCGAAATGGAGTGGCCACGTGAAAGAATGGCTTCCATTTTGGAGCCAATTCAAGAAAATTCACGACGACGACGCGCTCGCAAAAGAGGACAAGTTTCAGTACTTGCTACAAGCGACAGTGCCTGGGTCGAGGGCTAAAGAGGTTATTACGAGTTTTCCACCGACAGCAGAAAACTATGACAAAGCGGTGGAGAGTTTAAAGAATCGGTTTGGTCGCGACGATGTGGTTGTGGAGTTCTACGTCCGGGAGCTTCTCGGGCTCGTTTTACAAAATGCTACGAAAGGAGAGCGGAAATTGGCCATCACGCCCCTGTATGACAAGATCGAGCTGAACATACGAGCTTTAGACTCGTTAGGTGTAACTTCAGATAAGTGTGCCGCTATGTTGTACCTGCTGGTGGAATCTTCCCTGCCCGAGGAGACTCTGCGTGCCTGGCAGCGAATGGGACCGCGAGATAATGCGGAGACGGGCGACCGTCTTACAAAATTGCTAGAATTTCTGCGTAGGGAAGTGGAAGGAGAGGAAAGAATTGGAATGGCCATGACGGGATTCGGCATTGTTACAGAAGGCGACAAGAAAAAAGGTAAATTTTTGAGTAAAGATGTTCCGAGCGCTAGTGCTCTTTTGATAAATAAAAATGACAGTTGTATTTTTTGTAAAAAAGACCATTTAAGTGAGAAATGTGAGGTAGCAAAGAAAATTGATCTCGAGAAACGCAAACAAATTGTAAAAAAGGAAAAAGCGTGCTACTATTGTCTCAGACGGGGTCATTTTACAAAAACGTGTAAATTAAATATAAATTGCGATTGGTGTTCGAAACGCCATTTACTTTTATTGTGTCCGAATTTTCCGAGAAACGAAAATGTCAAAAGCGAGAATCCGAGCGAACATAATCTTGCCGCGTATTCCGATTCCCCTCAGGTATACCTGCAAACGTTACGGGTTAAACTTTTTAATAAATCGCGAGAGAAGATTGTTAGAGTAGTATTGGATTCCGCGTCGCAACGGTCGTATATCCGTGATAAGGTGGCTAAAGAGTTGGAGTATACTCCTCTAGGTACGCAAGAATTGTCACATTCTCTGTTTGGTGGCATTAAAACGAGAGTGGAAAAACACGAGACTTTTAAAGTAAGACTTAGAAGTTTAGACAATACGTATAGTTGCAATTTTTCCGTTTTGAACCAAGATCAAATTTGTGGTTCAATTCCAGGTGTTCAGGCTGCTAGTTGGGTGTCCAAATTAAGGAAGGATGGTATCTATCTAACAAACGTCGGTAGCGAAGGCGGTGAGATTGACCTTTTAATTGGAGCCGATGTAGTGGGTAAATTGTGGACTGGGAAGAAATATTATCTCCAGAACGGACTCACCGCGTTTGAGACGTTTTTGGGTTGGACGGTTATGGGGAAATTGCATGGGCATGTTGATCATGCGACACTCGTTACCACCATGTTTGTTCAGGAGGCCAACGAGACAGATTTGTGGCGCTTAGACGTCATGGGTATCACGGATCCAGCCGAATGTTCGGACAAGAAGGACAAAGAAGAACGTGCTCGGGAACATTTGTTGAGTACAGCGGTCCGAAGTGCCGACAATCGATTTGTGGTAATGTTGCCTTGGGTGGAGAATCATGCTCCCTTGCTTCACAATAGAGATGTAGCGTATGGAAGGTTAGTCAAGAGTATTGAAAAGCTCAAAAGACAAGGTCTTTTTGAGAAATATGACAACATATTTAGGGAATGGTTGTCTGAGGGACTAATTGAGCGAGTCGCAAATGACGAGTCTGACGGGAATTGTCATTATTTACCTCACCGGCCGATTGTCAAAACGCATGGTACGACAAAAATAAGACCAGTGTTCGATGCGTCAGCCTGTACAAAGGGCTATCCATCCTTAAATCAGTGTCTGGGGAGATGGAAAAGACAGTCGAGAAGTTGAAAACCTCGTTTTATGTCGATAATTGCATTGCCAGCGTAGATTCTGAAAGAGAAAAAGAGATTTTCATCAGGGAATCTACGGAAATTATGGCCAGAGGGGGTTTTGATCTTCGTGGATGGGAAAGTACGGGAGATTCCAGGGGAAAAGCCGAAACTCTTGTGCTAGGTCTTTTGTGGAATAAAGGGAAAGATACGTTAGCCATTAATCCGGACATTTTGAGATTAGATATCCCAGAAAAAATTACAAAGAGAGCGATCTTGTATGCGACCCACAAAGTATTTGATCCAATAGGATTCACGAGCCCTACGTCTTTGCAGCCCAAACTGCTTGTTAAAGAATTATGGAAAGAAAAAGTTGAATGGGATGAGCCGATTGAGGAAAAACAAAGGGGATGTTTTTTAGGATGGCTACGCGACTTAGATTGTTTAAAGCGAATCGAAATTCCCCGAAGTCTGGGTATTGGCAATATAACACTACATGCTTTTGGGGATGCTAGTAAACTAGCATATGCAGCGGTAGTTTTTGCAAGGATTGAGTATGAGGGAGTTGTCAATGTTCAACTGTTAAGTGCTAGATCGAGGGTTTCTCCGGATGGAACCACTAGTAATAGACTTGAATTAATGGCCGCTTGTATTGCAAGCAGGTTAATGAAAGCAGTTACAGAATCCTTAAGTCGTCCAGTCCTCAAACATGTATATTGGACTGATAACTCAACCGTCTTAGCCTGGATAAAGAGAGATATGCAATGGGGAACATTTGTATGGAATCGGGTAAGGGAAATTCGAGATATACATAAGTAAGCTAGGGGAATGGCGTTTTGTACCTGGCGAAGTGAATCCTGCCGATTTTCCCCTGGCGAGGATGTACCCCTACTCAGCTAGTGGAATCAGAATGGTGGTCGGGGCCTAGTTGGCTTTACAAAACAGAGGAAGAATGGCCAACCATGATTCAGGAAGCAAATGAAGATGAAGTTAGAATCGAACTTAAGAAAACGGTTGCTATGAATATAGTCACGTCAAAATCAGATTTTAAGGCCAGTGAATATTTCTCATCAATGACTAAGGTTATTCGTTTCAAGGCCTGGGTAAGAAGGTTTTTGAATGCTCGCAGGAAAATAATAGATGATAGATGCAAGGGACGACAAGGTCGAAGCAACCAAGTTTGTGTATACTCATCCAGAGAAGAAAGGCTAGAGTTAAAGCTTTCTTTAGAAGAAATACGTTCGGCTGAGGTTACATTGTTTAAATTCCTTCAAGAAAAGATGTTTTTCTCTGCAGGCACAGACAAGCTTTCTTCATTTAAGACAGTCTTAAATGATAACGGTTTATATGTATTGAAAACGAAAATCTTTAATCGGCCGGATAGCTTTAATTTTCTTTGTCCCGTCCTATTAGACAATAATCATGATATTATATATCTTTTGGTGAGAGAGACTCATGAAAATTTGGGACACGTTGGGGCTCAGCTGATCATGAGTAACTTGAGAGAGAAATTTTGGATTATTTCTATTCGTAAAATAATCAAAACAGTCATATCTGATTGCGTTATTTGTCAAAGACAAAAGGCTAAACATATGGAATGTGATCAACCCCCACTACCCGTAAACCGTGTTCGAGACGCAGCGGTTTTCGAAGTCGTTGGAGTGGATTTTGCTGGTCCACTATTTTTTAAAGGGGGGGAGAAGGGTTGGATATGCATATTTACTTGCGCCGTATATAGAGCTGTGCATTTGGAACTCGCGTCATCCTTGTCCACTAATGGATTTATAGAATGCCTTCGTAGGTTTGCAGCAAGGCGTGGACGGCCAAGAATTAAAATATATATAGCGACAATGGCACAAATTTCACCGGTGCTAGTAAAGCCTTCAGTAATGCAGATTGGGCTAAAATTCAAAAATATAGTTCAGCGGAGAGAATTGAATGGAGATTCAATCCACCATCTGCACCTTGGTGGGGTGGCTGGTGGGAAAGATTAATTGGTGTTCTCAAGACGATTTTACGGAAAGTTCTCGGAAAAACTTGTCTTAGTTATGAGGGTCTCACGACAGTGCTTTGTTCGGCGGAGGCAATTATTAATGCTAGACCTTTGACATATGTATCGGAGGATACAGAGGATTTGAAGCCACTATCGCCGTCGATGTTTTTGCAGGAAATTAACGAAATAGGTATGTCTGATTGCGATATGATGTGTCATTCGAAATTAAATAAAAAATTGAGATATAAATATAAAATTCTTCAGAATTTGCGCGAACGTTTTCGTATCGAATATTTAAGTCAGTTAGTTTTAAAACCCGGTAAAAAACAAACTAGAGTCTTAAAGATCGAAGATATTGTTTTGGTCGGTGACGATAAAAGAAAAAGAATTGATTGGCCACTTGCGCGCATTGTTGAAGTAATACCTGGTCGAGATGGTACCGCGCGAGTATTTGTTCTGAAATCTAAAAACGGTTTGTTTCGAAGACCAATCCAGAGAATATATCCGCTAGAAATAGCTCAAAATAAAATAGACATAAGAACAGATTTGTGTGAAAAATTGACTTCTTTAAAAAATAACGGAAAGATAAATAATGAAAGTAATAGGGTTAGTTCCGAAGAAATAAATGAGGGAAATGACCGTCTGAAAAATAAATATCATGATACGCCAATTTTGAATGCGGACAAGAAAATTGTAACCACGAGAAGTGGAAGGGCTATTGGAAAACCCAGCCGCTATGAAGATTAATGTAAGAGAAAAAAAAAGGAAACAAACTGTAACTTGGTATGATCTTATATTTGGATAGAGAATAATTTTAAATTGATTCAACTCCGACTTTCCAATAAAGATTACATTTTTGAAATTATGTTAAGTTTTTATGTATAACAAGTAAATTCTGAATTTTTTAAGCCGGATGTTGAAAATTACGTTTAAATGTATTGTCAACTCTTTAAAAGGTGGGAGGATGTTGTAGATACAGTGTAAACACCCCCGAACTAATCATTGTGAACTGTACAAAAGTGTGTAAACCTGGGATTAAATTATTGTGAATGATGAAATAAGAAACAGAATTTCGTCACTTGTCAAATAGAATTTCGTCACTTGTACCAAGAACCGCTCAGTGTATGGACGCGCATTTTTTTCGAAATAAAGTTTGCTTTGTGTATCGTATACCTTTCTGTTTTTCTTTGTAAACCGATACGTCCTTAAAGTGTTTAAGACAATAGGAAAGCACAGCTACTTGAAGGGAAAGTACGTGAAATAAAGATGGCTAGGTCCTAAGACTTAAGAAGTAGCTTTAACGTGCTTGTGGGGATGCATAACGGTGGAAGGACTAAAAATGAACCCCATGAGGTCCTTTTTAGTTCTGTTCTTGACCAGAAATGGGACCCACGTTGGGTGCCACATATGCAACGATAGTAGTTTGGTGGGCATCTGAAAATGCCTATGGGGACGGAGCCTAAGGTAGCATAATGACCGTCATGGGTCATGCCATGCCATCTGGCGGAAAAATAAGTCCCTTTAACGAGCTAAGCAGCGGCCTATACTTGCTGTAACTCAGTTCGGCAGATGTGGGCGGGGTTTTGGCCGCTCGTTGCCCCAATCCTATTATTAATAGAAATTCATATTAATAGAAATAATTAGAAACTCGTAAGCCTGGGGAAGACAACACAAACAGGGGAGGTAAAAATGGGGAATCAACAAAATGAGGCGATAAGGATGGAATGGTTGGTGGACGGTTGACCTGCCTTCGCGTTCGCATCGTGTAATGGGATCCTCGGCCCCTGGTTTCGTACCACCGACAGATCATAACTCATCAGGTGCTGCCATCGATCTGCTGGTGAAAGCAGCACTACCAGACCAGAATATGGTTCATTACACGTGTTTTGGATGAACTTTCACTAAATTATGTTTAATCCGTATAAGTATCCAAGTCGAATGAAATTTTTGACGCAGTTTTCAATAAAGGAGGAAAGACCAATTATAACGAAAATATTGTATACTATATGTATCCTTTTTTTGGTGTGAGAAAGCAGAAATTTACTAGTGGTCGTATTCAAGTGGCCCAATTTTGAACGTGCAATTTATCGATGCATCAACTCTATTTAGTTAGTGAAACACAACTGCTGTTAACCAAATCTCTCTCATATTACCGAAAAGGAGTGATTAGCAAGGTAATCTTTCATAACGGAAAGTTAGTATTACTCTCTGAACTAAAGCACTGGAGATTTTGGGTAAAACCAGTCTCGTTGCTGTTTCTGTTCAAGCCAGGTTTATATTTTCGCGCAAAGTCTGTTGCTTGGATAGTCAATTCATTTAAAATTTTTCAAAATATTTATTTTGTTTAGTATTATTATTGAATTTTCATTTTTGTGCTATCGCTCTCGGCGCCCTTTGCTGACGGCGCCCGGCCCAACTAACAAACTCTCAAGAGTGAAAGTCTTACCGCTTACGAAAAGCCCTCATAAGACTTTAGTAAAACTCCCCGACACTCCTATAACGTAACTCTTGGGACAAAACTTAAATTTACTCTCGCAGTACCATTCTGATGAGAGTTTAACTCCACTAGAATTAGGGAAACTTTCACTCTTCTAATAGGATCATCGCTGCAATCTTATTGAGCCTTTTTTAAAAGACTTAATCTCTTGAAAAGTTATACTCGCGTAGATAGCCCCTTTTAAGAGCTTGAATGTAAAATTGCTTGTCATAATACTTTTATGAAACTCAAAATACTAGATCACTCATGCGGAGGGTATTATGAGCTCGAGGATTGTTATTGACTCGCATAAGTAGCCCGCTGTAAGAACTTAAGGAGCTTGAGTGTAAAATTACTTGCTGTAATACTCTTATGAGACCCAAAATAATAGATTACTCATGCTGAGAGTATTATTGTTGAGTAAACGTCAGTGTAGCTGACATTTCGTCAAAGGTGGAAAGTACGATACGATTCGGTACGATAAAGCAGTATCATTCAAAATGGGAAAACATGGATTGGAAAAAAGTTAAAAGATCCACTATTTTCCGCAGAGAAGTTCTAAATATAAAAAATGGTGCAATCAGGATAGTTTTGGACCAAACAACTGCGATAGTAACTATCAAACGCGCTGCGCATCCTTCGATTGTCCTGCCTTAAGCCCATAGTCATGATGACATACATCTCAAATTATGCAAATTCCACAACACCTACTGCAAGTGAGGCGCTGATTTCCAAAACTCACTACTTGCATCTGAAGTCGTTTTTCACAAATCGCAAAAATTGTTTTATAAGCAAAATTTTGCCATTTTAGCTGATTCCTTTTTGTCGTTTGTTCGGACTGACAGAATAGACTATACATGGAAGGAGAAAACTATTATCTTTCAAAAATAAAGCGACAACAATTTATTTTAAGTTGCAAGGAGCGAGTTGTGGAACTTTGCAGAGCAAGAAAAGAGTTTTGGAATTCATCTTTCTGCAAGTAGCTAGTTTTGTTTCTTGCAAGCTATTTCGAAGTATGGAAACAAGAACAATTTTAGTCAATACGGAAGAAAATAGTGTCATATTTTATTAATGGAAAACCATTTTATTGAGGAAAACTACTAAAAATTAACATTAAGAATTCAGTATAAAATAAATCAAAAATCAATTTGTTAAACCTGCAGCAAATTAGACTTCTCTTCATCGTTACCATAATGAATAAAAAAAACTACTTTGTTCGAAAGTCGACGAATTAAATATTCAAAAAGAATTCAGTATGTATTAAATATTAAAAAAAAATCAGATTTGTAACACTGCATTTTCTTCGAAGTTGAAATTTTCTTCATCGTCCTCGTTTTCTTCTTCAGGGGCTTCATGGCTGCTATCCAAAATATCACTGTAAAACTTTAAACTTTCTATTCCTCGCCAGTCTATCCCAAAATGTTTTTTAAGAAGTTTGTCCACGTCAACCAACTTTTCAGGTTTTATTTGAACGGTTTTAGATAATCGGCATGGCTTAATCATAGCGAGTGTTTTCCCTTTTTTTAAGATGCCTTTGGGGATTCCTATATTTGACTTGTAGTGCTCCTCCCCTTGTACCAAAATTAATCCTTTTTTGTTTGTTTTTTCGATGAGGATACGTTTGCTTGGGGCAAACCTGAAATGCAGCCCACCTGTTGCTTTAAACACAGATGAAACCTCTGTTTTCCAGTCTGCAACAACAATGTCTTCGGCAACTTTATAAACTGTTCCATATTCTGAAAATATGTCCAGATATTCTTGTGGGTTAATCACGGTATCCACTCTTCGAATTTTTTTTCTATGCGACCGAAAACTCTATCTGCCGGTAAAAAGGAGTGCCCGACAATAGGAAACACCATTGTTATGTTTTTTACACCAGATTGTGTATCCGCGAGCCACTTGCATAACATACCAATCACAGTCATATTTTTGTTCTGACCAGGACAACCGTCGCAAAACAGTTTTATCTCCCTCACATTCGTCAAGTCACATTGCTGAAGATGGTGAAAGAGAATTGAGGCAATCTCATTTGATCCTTTTAAGCGCTGATGCTCACAACATGTGTACATGAAAACAGTATCTTTATTTTGGACACTCCGTGAATTACCAACGCATATGGTAAAATTATAGAGATACAGTTGCCTACTGTAGTACGCTGCTTGGTCCGGGACCTTGGGGAGTGGAAGATTTTTCTGGCAGTCAAATGATAATTTGAGGATATGTGGTTCTTCTACTTTTTTCAACATTTCGTAGAAGCACTTTGACTTCATCTTATGAACTGTTAATTGTGTCATTACTTCAGTCTTACCTATACCTTGTGGCATAGTTTTAATCTTACTCCGAAGACTGATACAAGTCGAACAGGCATCAGTGGCAAGCGACTTAAAACTTATGTTATAGTTGTAATTGAAAAAGTTTAAAAAGTAAGAATATTTCACTTTGTTCTACTCCTTGGTTATATAGTTTCCAAAGTGTCTTCACACAGCAGTCACTAGGTAAATAAAACCTCAAACTTTTCTCTCTGGTATATTGTGATTCCAGAAACTGCAGCTGGTTGAAAAAGTGTGTGAGCCTCTCTCGTATTTGTGTGAATTTTGCAGAACGATGATCACCACCTCGATTTTCTTTTGGAGATTTTCCGTCATTCATTAATTTTTTGCAGATGTTCTGCACTCTGAATTTGGATATCCCCAAAATCTTCAAAAACGCCTTTTGACGAACCTGAAAACGGAAAATGCGATATAAATGCCAGTTTGGAAAATTTCATGTAGTCCAAGACATAATTTCATGCGAGTTTTGTGTTAAAAAACGATAAAATTATTTAACCGCAAAGTCCATGAATTTTATAATTTGAAATTAAAAACACCTTATTGACTTTGTTTTTTTTTTTAAATTTATTTTACAATAAATTTCAATATTTCGGATGCATTTCGACTATTGTCATCCTCAGGATGCAAGGAAACAGTTTTGTTACTCATCCTCAGGATGACAATGGTCGAAATGCATCCGAAATATTGAAATTTATTGTAAAATAAATTTTAAAAAATAGCAAAGTCAATAAGGTGTTTTTAATTTCAAATTATAAAAATAATTTCATGCATCCGTATAGTTGGTATAAAATAGGTACCTGCATATTTCCTTTGTTTTTGGCGCTCACGAAGTATTTGATAACAACTTGTGTTGGTCTCTTTCCAGTTTGACACCTTTTTGGCAATGATTGCTCTGTGTGCTTAAGGATGAAAGAATCTTGAGCCGATTTACAAGCGTTCGAATAAAATTTTTCATGGAATCTACGAATGTCTTGCATTCCAAGTTGCTCACAAACAAGGATTTTCTTTTTTCCATGACGGCAGCTTGGCATTTGGGGAAGATTCTTAGCCTTGTATCTATGACATACGGAAATTTTTTCACAAATGTGTAAAAATTTGCTCTTCAAATCAGAATACTGACTAAATGACCTTTTAATGCTCACCTTTTAGATTATCCGATGTTTTTCTTCCACTTTTCAGGCTGGCGCTTTCTTTTTCTTGTGGGATTCACTCCTTCCATCACTAAAGCTAAAAACAGAATACTGTTTTTGACAAATTGCCATCAGAAAATAAGCCGAGAGGTACCACGTGAACTCGTTATTATCGTAACGGGCGAGTTTTTTTCTGTTTCTTGCAAGGAAACAGTTTTGTTACTCACTTGTTAATGCAAGGAAAGAGTTTTGGAATTCAACTCGATTTTCAAAGTGTTACACCAAAGCAAGGGAAGTGTTTTGCTGATGTTTCATTTAACTAACTAAAACAGCGTTGTGATATCTGTCAAAAGATACTGCCATCACGATTTTTAAAAAAAAATGCAAGTAACGAGTTTCGGAACCAAGCGCCTCAAGTAAACTCCGCGAAAAGCCGACGAACACGATGTAGAGTCTGCATAAATTATTCTGGATATGTAGGACGATGATCTCCGAAGATCTATTTCCCCATGAGCAACATCAAATTTTTCATCAGTTTCGTCAGCGATGCAAGGAGAAACAATTGGTTGTCGTTGAATGAAATTGAAAACAAATGAGTTCAATTGAAATGATGCACATCTGCCCCTGACACCGTGGTAATTCCCAACAGATAAATACGTCCGTCCGACTACGTCTTCATGTATTTCGTCCTTTACATTCTAATGGGTGTTTAGAACGTATTTGGTGAAAAACGCACTCATATGTGCGTCCTTTGTCCTTTCTCAAAAAATGAGAAATTTTTCTTTCTTTCTATATCTGCTTCCTTGAATTTTAAATTGTCTTATTGCGTTACGTTATGACAACGAGAAAAAGGTACAAGGTTCAAGTCGCATTACGTATGAGATTGTTGAAAATAAACACCTCGTCATAAAACCCTTTTTAAAACCCACTTGCATCGATGCATGTGTGATTCAAAAAGGGTTTTACGACGAGGTGTTTCTCAACAATAGTTTGCTTCAATAGTTTTAAAATGCCAAATTGTATGAAAATTTTGTATCTGTGGTCTTATGATGACAAACGATTGTTATGATTGATCATTTACTATGTCATGTGCCGGTTTTGATAACAAGAGCTAAAGTCTCACTATGCAATCCGAACTCTGAGAAAAAGAGTTCATTCCTTACAAAGAGATTTGCATTATCTTTAAAAGACTGGCACTTTCATAATCTGATCATTACCTATAGTTTCATAATATTCTCATAAGAAGTATTGATCTATTGCTGTCATTGGAATAAACAAATTTAAGCTCTTATACGGATTTTTTTGATTTCATAAAAAGAGGAGTATTTTCATAGCGAGATTTTCATTTTTATAAGAAAGAACGACCAATGGCGGCCATATTTTTCTCCGATTGGAATTTTTTGAGTTGAAATATGATTTTTGACTTATGATTAATAAGCGTGATTTCGCATGGAAAATAATGATTGGTGATTTCTAACGTCATAAATATGTCGTTGCGCAAATTTTATGCCAACTATTGAGGCGGAACACAACTTACATATTTTTCAAACAGTAAATTTTTTCTAGAAAATTCTATAAATACCGATTATTTTCATGGCGCTTTGCATTTTATCGAAGCAAAATGTCTATTATTACCAATAAAATTTCAATCGCATGAACTTTTTCGCTCATATGTGTGAAGAAAATGCAATGTTCTTTAATATAATATTATCATACGAACTTTGTAACATACATGTACCATCGAAAATATCCTATAATGTATTTGCTCTCGCTCTTCGAAGCACAAATTAAATTTTTTTTTATGTCGTTCTCTTTCTAACAACAATGATCAAGAAAAATGACAGGAGTTTATACCTCTACTAACAAAAATATTATACTTCTTATTAGAGTAAAAATGTACTCGTATAAATAGACTATTTGTTTCCTTATGAAACTTGTGTAACTCCCAAGAGCAGAGTAACAGTGTTATAAGGCAGCAATAGATATCATAAAGTGCGCCATTTAATTCTTTTAAGAGTCTCGTAAGTTGCTTACAGTACTCTACGAGGATGAAATTATGGGAGTGTGATTCTCAAAGGCAATCTGCCTTCACTCTCATAAGTCTCTCTTAGTGTGTTAAGAGATCAAAATTGTTAAATGGGGGGGGGGGGGCGATCACCCCCTTCGCCTCTCCCTTCGCACGACCCTGCAAATTACAAAATTAATAAGAACTCGATTAATTACATTTTTATTGTATTTTAGATCGGCGCAATAAAGTAATGCAAAAAATCAAAGTGCTGGAAATTTTAAATATTTATTTTCATACAATATAAATTACTCTGTCTCGAAAAAAATATACAATACAAAAGACACATTTTTTTATTTCAATGTTTTGCATAAAGGCACCTGTTCGATTCAACTTTTTCATTACAATATTTTTATCGAAAATGAATCTTAATAGTAGGATAGATACGACATTCTATTCGTCACACAAGAGTATTTATATTTTATATAGGTATACCTATACATAATAATATTTAATATGAAACATATAAATGGATTCAAACCGCAAATAGAAAGAATTTTGAATTAAAGTATTTCTCATGATTCAATTGTACAACTTACGGTAGGGATTTAAGCCAACCATTCAATTTTAATGTTGTTTACTTATAGTTAAAAGTAATGAGTACATTCGCAGGATTTCGTAGTTTAATTTAAAAAAAAAAGAATAAGTAGTGAATTTTTATAATTCTCCCAAAATTTCAATTGTGAATATGTATAAGAACATATGTTCACAAAATTACTTAAAAATAAGATTCAATTCCCTTAGCTGCAAACAAATTTACTTGGGCTTCTTGATAAATCCTAAATATACAAAAACATGACACAGTATTATAATAGATAGAATGCTTTGCATAAATAGGCAATAATCGATTTCTTCGTTTATACACATACTTTATTAAAGTTAATAGTAATAATAATCACAATGCAAAAATTCACGAAGTAAAATTAAATATTTTTGTATAAAACGTTCGTTCGTATTTTTGAGGAATATGCGGAATACAATTAAATGAAATTAACATAAACCTAGCTTAACATGTGAATAGGTTAAAATGAAATTGATACGAGTAAAAGCGGTTTGGTTTTTTTTATTCAATCGTTATTGAACTCGACGACAATAGTAACCTAAACTTTTACATTTTTCGCAAAGCAATTGTGGATGAATTTTCGATTGATCAGACACGTCCAGACCGTCCGGCTTGTCGAGAGGGCGCTGCTTGTGGGGATAAACGTTCACGTTGCATTTTATGCACTTTTGGCCCATATTCGCCCACGAATTGCCCGACATCCACTTTCGCTTACATTTCGGACATTTGTATTCACCAAAACAACGCTTCTTGCCCTGATATGGTGTTTTACCTTCACCTTTTGGTCTGGCCTGAAATTTAAAGCAATATAATTTTTTTTTAACAATTAAGGTTTCTGTTTAAGGAAATAAAAAATTTGTGTTATACTACGTAGCCGACAACAATAACTACCTTTTAAAATATGAATATGTACGTAGAATAGGAGAGTAGGAAAATTACGTGACTGTTATCTATGTTTCGCAACGAAAAAGCATAAAGGCGAATGGTAAATAAAAACCAATCTTCGAAATAACTTCAAATAAAGAGCTGATACACACGTATACAAATTGTCTGATTATGTGCATCAGCCTCTGAGAGGCATATATGGAGGAGCAATCAGCATATAATCTACCCTAAATTCTCTGAAGTGACTCCACTACATACGATCTGGTAAAAAGTAAACAGAAAAACACACTCTCTCTCTCCCGGAGTACGACCCGTTGTCCGGTTCACATGGTATAATATAAATTGTCAAAATCACATTATTCCCCTCATGTGCAAAATTGCTTCATTTCTCTCGTCCAAAAAAAGCTTAATAGCATCTTATGCTGTGATTATACTTAACGCGAACGACGTCGTTCAGTCGCAACTATCGGAAATCAGCTACATATATGTTTTCAACAATCTGGCCTGTATAATCAAGATGGCGCGCTGCCATTGCGGTGGTTATAGTCAAAACTACGTACAAACTAGTAAATATTATTAAGAACGGCTATCAACCCAGGACTAGCCTCTGTCAGGACAACGATGGAAACATCGTCAGCGACACCGATGGCATCAACGAACGATAGGCCTCTTATTTTTAAGAGCTTCAGAACCTACCATCTAACATTCTCACACAAGAAGCTCTCGACGATATTGTTGATCTAGGCCCACCCATACAACCCCTGGCAGTAGAGGAAATTGAATTGAGAACAAGGTGATCCCAGACGGTTGGCGCAGAAGCATCATCTGTCCAATTCACAAAAAGGGAGATAAACTGCGGTGTGAAAATTACAGGGGCATAACACTAGTCTGCACGGCCTATAAAATTTTGACGAAAATTCTGGAAAATAGAATAAAACCGTATGCAAAACGAATCATTGGCGAATATCAAGGCGGTTTCAGACCTGGTCGCTCCACAACCGATCAGCTCTTTACGGTCAAACTGATACTCCAGAAGTACTGGGAATATACCAAATCTTTGTTGACTTCAAGCAGGCATACGACAGTTTCGATCGTGGTGTACTGTACAACATCATGCTGCAATTTGGTATACCGACAAAATTAGTGCGACTGACAACGATCACGATGACCAATTCCGTCTCACAGGTCAGGATCCATAAAGAACTTCCTGATATATTTGAAACACGCACTGGTCTGAAACAGGGCGATGGACCGGAACCGACGCTCTTCAACCTAGCACTGGAATACGCTATTCGGGCTATAAATATGGACATCAGCAAGACGCTACTCATCAAGTCGATACAATTAGCAGCGTACGCCGACGACATAAACATCATTTCCCGAAGATTGGCCGACGCAGAAGAACTTCTGCATATGCTCGATACCGCTGCAAAAGAATTTGGACTACGTACCAACGAGGGTAAAACTAAAATTATGATGCAATCGACGACAAGGAAACCCGCATAGTCGAGCATCAATGTGGGGGACCTCAACATCGAGTTCGTGAACAACTTCATATACCTGTGTTACGTCAAGGGACGCCAACGAAACTGACGAAATCAAGCGACGGATACAGTTACCTAATACATAAGACTTTTTTCTTGGTTCTCCCCATAATGAAATCGAAGCATGTGTACAGAAACACGAAGCTCCGCGTGTACAAAACCATTATTCGACCAGTATGCTATGGCTGCGAAGCCTCCGGAAACATGCTAGACATAGACACATCTGAACGTAAGGTTCTGCGGCGAATTTTCGGGGCTGTTTGCGATCGAGATGAATCGCATCCAGTACAACCATGAGTTGTATGAACTGTACGATGAGCTGAAAGTTTCGAAAATCGTTAAACTAATACGACTTCAATGGGCAGGGCATGTACAACGAACGGACGATGATCGCATGCCAAAGAGAGTAATGAACGCAGAACCCGTCGACGGAGCGAGACCGCGAAGACGACCGAGAGCTCGTTGGTAGAGCTCAGAATATGCGGACGCCGAGCAGCTACTGGGCTTCCAAAATTGGAGGACGCGTTCACGTGGCCGAGATAATTGGAGGACAATAATCCAGGCGCCCAAGCCTGGACTGTGCAATGGAATGATTGATACTGGCTGTGAAAAAGCATGAACAACGTCATAGAAGCGACGACTATCAAAGAAAGTACAAAGGAGAGGATGTTTTGATTCCGGGCATCCCGATGATTCCAACGGATGTGCCATTCGAGTTTAAATGGTTCCCAGTGCATTTTGCCTTTGCGATGACCATCAACAAATTACAAGGCCAGTCGTTGGAAGTTGGCGGGATTAACTTGATGTTTCCGTGTTTCGGGCATGGACAACTGTATGTCGCGTGTTCGTGTGTCGGGGAGCCATCATCTTTGTTTGTTTACGCGCCGGAAAACAAAACGAAAAACGTAGTTTACCACAAAGCTTTGCATTGAATGTTAACATCATTTCTCTTCCATGTAAATTAAAGACATTGAATTTACCAAACGGAACTCATACTGTACACGGTGCGGTCAGTATTGTCGATTTCAATGAATTGGAGTTGGAAGGTTGATTGGGATTAATAATCCCTTAATAGCCACCATATACGATGCAATCCGTCGTCAGATCGATCTGACGATATTGTGATCGTCAGATCGATCGCACAGTATATGTGACTATCGTTGACGATTTTTTTGACAGTTTCATATAATTTCGATCGTCAGATATTTTGTGGCGATCCATCGTCAGATCAATCTGACGATGGATCGCACCGTCTATGGCGGGTCTAAGAAGAGTTATAATGAAATCAATTTTAGGTGGGACGAAGTTCACCGGATCATCTTTCTATATCTATAAAAATGGAGTGTATGTTTGTTCGTTTTTTTTTCTGGCCAAATGCTCCGACAGTTTTTCATGAACATTACCATTCAATCCTCACACCTCCTCCTTCTCCCGCCATTATGAAACAGAGTGAGGAGAGTAGTGGCAGTCCGACGACGCCCATTTCCACGTCCACTCTATCCTCAATGGTTGAGATTGAGAGAAAAACATGGGAAAATGGCAAAAATAGTGGCAATTTATTGTGAACGAAGCGAACAATGCGAGCGCAGCTAGTAAATTATAAATTATTGATTTTAACGAGAATCTGTTGGAAAAACTTAAGATAATCATATTTTACCGATATTTGCCGTGAGCTCTATTTTAATTTTTTTTAGAATACTAACCTGTGGACAATCACGAATGTAATGTCCTTTCTTGAAGCACAAATGACACAAATAGTTGGGTGGTGGCTGTTTTTGAGGCTTTTGCGGCTGTTGTGCGTTAATATTGAAAAAGCCCAAATCGTTGAATTGTTCACATAAATCGGATATAATATCGTTCGTTGTCGGTCCCAGGAGTGTTGTATTACCGCCAATAATATCTGCTACGGGACTCGGAGAATTGATCGAATAATTTTGTGTGGTCGAGAATGGACTCCATATTGTCGGAGTGAGGAGTTTAGATGCGGGCTGAAACAAGACAAAAATGCATAAACATATTTTTTTTTTGATAAATAATAAAAATATCAAATCAATTAGAATAAACAGACGAGTACTCTGATTTTCATTGAAATATGTGAACAATAAAATTAGATACAACAAATAAAATTGAAACCTTCCTTTGGATATATTATACATGTAACATACATAGATATACGTATATGTGTGTTTGTTTTTATCTAAGTGCGAACGTCGAAAGATATTTAGTTCTGATTACAATAAATACGAGTTTTATTTATTCTTTCATATCCAATTTATCAGTTGTTTATGTATTGGTAAAGTGGAGGCGAGGCGAGACTATATCTTCTCTTCAATAATATGGTTAATCAAATAGCGCATGCAGGCTCGACCGCTTTAATTAACATTTAAATTGAATGTTTATTTATTTTAGCCTCGTGATGCATTCCACTTATGACTGAATCGAAATGTTGATGATAATGCTGTGGAATTCACACTCACATGTGTTTGGAAATTCAATATTTCGTTTGAAAAATGCCTACTAGAGATATATTCAGAAATGTACTTGAAGCACTTTTTCAGCCTATTTTTCAGTTAAGTATGGCTTCAAGAAGTCATCGAATCCATTCATCAGGAGGATTTACTTCCAGCTCTCTGAACTGTTATCACTTTATCAGTTTTCTTAGTACACACTGTTAGCCCATCGCCTGACGCAACTAGTGTACGAATAAAAGTTTGGGGCGAGGGATTTGAATCTTTCTCGATTGGAACCCACCGTTGCAATTGCAAGTCGCCACGTTGGACGACCTAGAAACACCTGGAGAAGATCAGTTGAGGTCGAGGGTAAGTCATTAGGCAAATCGTGGAGACAGTTGGAGGCAATGGCGGCGAACAGGACGAGGTGGAAAGTCGGCGTGGTTAATGCCCTATTCCCCACAAGAGGTTGACAGGATCCAGAGAGAGAGATTTTAATCTACAATCTATATGTATATCGTATATACACATAGAGTTGTTCAGACACATATGTAGATAAGTCTCTAACTTCTTATTAGCGTGACACAGAGATAATGCAGCTAAAAGGGGCCTTCCTCCTCATCCACATTATCACAGTCTCAGCCAGAAGTCATTAAAGTATCAAATCCAGATGACAAAGCAAATCTTAATTTTTGGCAGTTAAGGACGGAGTTAACTACCCGGAATTTTTCAAAGGACCTGTGGGTTTTTATGAGTTGTCATATTCGTACGATAACTTTCGGTATAATTAAAGATTTAAAATGGTCAAATATTTCCGGTAATATCTAGTTGTCTTGAAAATGCCTGATCAGACCAACGGAACACCCTACTCGCCTGTTATTTCATATACACATATGTGAAATGTATATAACTCAGATCGGATGAACGCAGAAAGATGTATGGCCGAACCAGATTGCCGACAGAAGCAGAGCAGCGGCAGCAGCATCGTCTGTGTCTTGGGTAAATTGACTTTCTTACACCTGGAAAATTTTCATACAAATCTTAATTCTTTTATTCAGAAAATCTGCCAGGTGCGAGTGAGGTATAAGAAAGCACATTTACCCAAGCCACAGACGATGCTGCTGCTACCGCCGCTGCTTTGCTTCTGCCGGTTCGGGCAGTAAAAATAAAGTAGATCTTCCCCCTTAGGCGGCTAATATCATTCATATAAGTTCTTTTAAAATATCGTTCTTAAAAGATATTATATTGTTAAACCATCTGAAGCAGCTATCTCCGAGGTCATCCCCTGAATGGGATTAAGCGATGTGCTGACAACTCGTCCTTGTAAAAACCACTCCACGTCAAGAAACTTGGAACAAAAGCCTCGGATTGGACGGATCAATAACGACGGTGGCCGTGGTCGTTCGGTCACCGACGCTACTAATCTTGAGATCGGAGTTCAAGTCTCGGCGCGATCAAAAACTGCCTGTGAGTACTAATAGAACTCTGACAGTGCTCCGAGCTTGTCAGTATAAAGACAGCGCGGATAGGAAGTACATGTAAGCAACTGCACTTCCTACAGCAGTAGATATGCTATCGAAACGTCAACAAGGCATATAAATATTATAGCCCTCATATACGATGCAATCCGTCGTCAGATCGATCGCACAGTGTATGTGACTATCGTTGACGATTTTTTTGACAGTTCCATATAATTTCGATCGTCAGATATTTTGTGGCGATCCATCGTCAGATCGATCTGACGATGGATCACACCGTCTATGGCGGGTCTTAGAGATGTTGACGCTCCCATGCCCCTGGAGGGGTCAAGGCAATTAACACGCAAACGACTAAAGGATTATTTTTTCGGATCCTGGAATGCTCCCTGAACCAACCGAGGGCCGAGAAGGCCCTCCTTCAACAAGTCAAAAGTACAAACTGAGCATCACTGCAGTCCAGGAAACAAATTGGCTTGGCAGCCAATGACAAGTAATCGCACACAATTTTTACAAGTAGCAAAACATCGGACCACAAGGAGTTTGGAGTAGCATTTATAGTGAACAATCACCTCAAGCCGGACATTACCGACTTCAAACTCGTAAATGAACGGCTGTGTGCGATTCGCATTAAGACTCGACTCTTCAATCTCTGGCTCATCATTCGACCTACTTCCAACAAATGACTTCAAACTGCTGCTGGAAGACTATAATGCGAAAGTCGGAAATGAAAGTTGGAACTGGGGGACCACTGGAGGTTACAGTCTCCATGGAAAATGAAATGATAACGGCCAGCAATTTATCGACATCGCCTGCAGCAGGAATTTGGTCATAATCTCTACGTGTTTCCCGCATCGACGCATTCACAAGCAGACCTGGAACTCTCCAGACGCACATACCGTCAACAAAATTGATCACGTCCTTATTTGCAAGAGATGGGCGTCTAGTGTGTTAGATGTCCGCTCCTATCGAGGAGCAAACTGCGACTCAGATCATCACTTGGGCTGCATTCACGTGAACGCTACGGAACGCTACATCCCCTCCACTACACATTTGAGGCGACAACACCTGTCAACATTTCTTTCGTGATTGAACCGCTACAATGGTGATTATGTTAACATGTTAAAATCCTCTCCACAACTTTCGTTCACCAATTTTCCATTGCAAAACATTTCTTTGGCACATCACGAAACAAGGAAATATCAAATCAAACGACAAGAAGACAATGAATTTACATAGACGGGGATTCTATTTGCGCTTTTGATGTACACAAACGTCACAACGCACATACCAGCTGCGAATTGTCAAATGTAGCGGCTACATGCCCAGAGAGCGTAAAAAATTTCTACTACCAAGGGGAAGTAACCGCTCCGGAGCGGATGGATGGAGCGATTGCAATCACGAGCGGGAGGGGTAGTAACGCTACGGAGCGCTCCGTAGCGCTCCGGATGAAACGAGTGTCGTGAATGCACTCTTGGTGAACACGACCTACAGGTGTAGAATTTCCTCAGTGCACCAATCGAGAATCACCCCTCCCAAAATATTTGCGGTTGATAAGCTTCTGAGCGATGCTACGGCGGTGGCATATACTACCTCTTATTTTAAAGAGCTTCTAAATCTACCATCTAACATTCCCACACAAGAAGCTCTCGACGATATTGTTGATCTAGGCCCATCCGTACAACCCTCGACAGTAGAGGAAGTTGATCTCACGTTACAGTCACTAAAACCTAAAACGAAATAAAACGCTGGGTGCTGACGAGATTCCTACTGAACTGCTAAAATTCGATGGAACGGGTCTAGTTAATGCCATGTATCAATTATTCCTGCGAATATGGGAGAACGAGGTGCTCCCAGACGATTGGCGCAGAAGCATAGCGTCTGTCCAATTCACAAAAAGTGAGATAAACTGCGGTGTGAGAATTACAGGGGCATAACACTAGTCTGTACGTCCTATAAAATTTTGACGAAAATTCTGGAAAATACAATAGAATAAAACCGTACGCTGAACGAATCATTGGCGAATATCAAGGCGGTTTCAGACCTGGTCGCTCCACAACCGATCAGTATTCTTTACGGTCAAACTGATACTCCAGAAGTGCTGGGAATACAATGTAGACATATACCAAATCTTTGTTGACTTCAAGCAGGCATTCGATTGTGGTGTACTGTTCAACATCATGCTGCAATTTAGAGTATACCGACAAAATTAGTGCGACTGACAAAGATGACGATGACCAACTCCGTCTCACAGGTCAGGATCCATAATAGACTGACTGATCTATTTGAAACACGCACTGGTCTGAAGCAGGGCGATGGGCTGGCGCCGACGCTCTTCAACCTGGCACTGGAATACGCTATTCGGGCTATGAATATGGGAAACAGCAAGACGCTACTCATCAAGTCAACACAATTAACAGCGTACGCCGACGACATCAACATCATGTCCCGAAGATTGGCCGACGCAGAAGAACTTCTGCATACGCTCGATACCGCTGCAAAAGAAGTTGGACTACGTATCAACGAGGATAAAACTAAAATAATGATGGAATCGACGACAAGGACACCTGCACAATCGAGCATCAATGTGGGGGACCTCAACGCCGAATTCGCTAACGAATTCAAATACCTGGGTTGCATCTTTTCAAGGGACGCCAACGAAACTGACGAAATCAAGCGACGGATACAGTTAGCTAATAAGACTTTTTTCTCGGTTCTACCCATAATGAAATCAAAGCATGTGCACAGAAACGCGAAGCTCTGCGTGTACAAAATTATTATATGATTGCAAAACATGGACCCTAACTCAAGCCTCCGGAAGCATGCTAAACACATTCGAACGCAAGGTTCTGCGGCGAATTTTCGGGGCTGTTTGCGATCGAGATGGATGGCGCTTCCGGTACAACCATGAGTTGTATGAACTGTACGATGAGCTGGAAGTTTCGAAAATCGTCAAACTACGACGACTTCAATGAGCAGGACATGTACAAAGAGAGGATGAGCCGACGGAGCGAAACTGCGAGGACGATCGAGAGCTCGTTGGGAGAGCTCAGTAAATCCGGACGCCGCACAACTATTGGCCTTCCAAAATTGGAGGACACGATCACGTGACCGAGATAATGGGAGGACAACGATCCAGGAGGCCAAGGCTCGACGTTGGGCTGTCGCACCACGATGATTATGATGATTGGTGACTTGCTTTCATTCTGAATACCGACTTTGTATGTATGTGTATGTAGCTCAGGTTGACAACGCACCATGCATTTGTTAGTATCTTAGAGAAATTAAATAGAGGGAATTTGGATAAAAAAATATTTGTCCCGTGGGGGGCTTGAGCCTCAAGCGAAAGTGTTTCGAGTAGCAACAAAAAAGCATGGTGCTTTGCCAAGCTAAGCTACAAACGCATACTAAGTTTATGCAGTTGATGCAGAATGAAACCAAGGAACATTTCGAGTTTCGCCTTAATGGGAGAATTCTCTCTATTGCATTTAGATAGAATTCAGATAGAATCCTTAATTGCGGCATTTCCGCTTTAGGTAGTCCATTTCCGCTTTAAGGGTTAAGAACCTAGAACCCACACAGGGAAATGTGTATGTCCCAAAGCGGAAATTTTTTGAGTTTTGTGAAAATTATCTATAATGAAATAGAAAGAATTCTCCAATTAATGCCAAATTCATAATTTTCCGAAACTAAGTCACCAATTCCAAACCAAATTGCAAAATCCCTTCAGTAGGCCGACGCAAGGCCAATAATTACTTATATTTAACTCAAGTTAAAAATTAACTTGAGTCGAATATAAGTAATTATTGGCCATGTTATAATTGGTTTTCAAGTACATTGGTAACACCTTTTTTTGAATTCAGTATTAAGTTTCGCTATTGTCCAACTTGTAAAACCGACGGGGGAATAGATGAAATCGACGTGTGATTTAATATGACAAGTGGACCGGTTTTCTTCACATTTATGTGAAGTATGTGTGTGTGTCAGAGGACATTTGTACCAGGTTCGTGTTCAAGTTCGAGATAGACAGTGGGTGGTGACACTAAGAATCGGGTACATTGGTAATCGAACCGAACAAAATTGGTTTATGCACTGTAAGATAAGATCTGCAAAACACGAACATACTGTGAATGCACACAAGTTCGCTGTTGTAGGTTTAAAAAATATGTGAAATCCATAATAGACCTAGAAAAAAGGATACATTTGCTCACAGTTATAATACATAACCTCAAACAGCACTTGATTGATTACACAAGTAAAGTCTGGTCTGTCTACCGGTACTTGTTGTTAATATCATAAAAAAAGAAGCAAGTCAACTCATTTATTCAGTATTCGGTCTTTGTATGGTAGTAGGCAATATTCAACCAAAAAAGAGACAAATCAGACCGCTTGGGCGTTACTAAAGTGGTAGCAGATATGATCAAAAGCCCGAAACAGTGGACACGCTTCATTCGAACGACTTTCGGTTCAGGATACTTTTTAATGGGTAAATGTAAAAAAGCAGAAAATTGGGATATTTGGTTGATAGGAAGAAAATTGCAGACGTCATCAAAATCGCAAACCGACCCTATTGATTCGAATGGTATTCGATTCAGGACGCTGCCACCAGTGTCTGTGCTAAAAGGCAAAACCAAAATTCCATTGCCAACATTGCTCTAAAAATGACAATCGGAAATTTGGACGTTTCAACCGACTTGTTGACTTGAGTAGGATCAACCGCCGACGCGTAAAGTTTCGCTATGCGCCTCAAAAGAATTTCGATATGTCTTTTTCAACTGAAACCCATGGAAGCGTCAGTGACGCTAAAGAAGAATGAATGCTTCGGCATTGCCGAGTACGTAGCTTCGATTAAAACTGACCGCCTCAGTCGATTTATCGATAGTGTTTGTGCCTCTTCTTTGGAACAGACCTATTTGTCATCTAATTTAACCTAATTCACATCCCCTAGACGAAAATCAAGAGAGAAATTATTACAATATGATTCGAAAATTTTACATTTTACTCAATTTTTTTTTATACCCTTCACGGATGTGATAGGGTATATTAACTTTGTCATGAAGTTTGCAACGCACAGAAGGAAGCATCTCCAACCATATAAACTATATATATTCTTGGTCAGTATGATGAGACGAGTCGATTAAGCTTTGTCCGTTTGACCGTCTGTCTGTCTGTCCGTCTGTTTCTATGCAAACTAGTCCCTCAGTTTTGAAGCTATCAAGCTGAAATTTTGTACAAAGCCTTCTTTTTATTGCACGCAGTATATATGTCGGAACCAACGGAATCGGACCACTACGTCATATAGCTGCCATAGGAACGACCGGTCCAAAAATTCGTCTTTGTGAGAAAAACTTTTTTATTTCTGAAGATATCTTTTTCAAATTTCGCAGGAATCAATAGTATCTATAGCTTAATCACATTCACAAATTTAGTTGAAATCGGACCACTACGTCATACAGATGCCATAAGAACGACTGGTCCAAAAATTCGTCTTTGTGAAAAAAAAACTTGTTTATTTCAAAAGATATCGTTTTCAGATTTCACACTAATCAATAGTATCTTTATATAAATCACATTCCTGAATTTGGTTGAAATCGGACCACTACGTCATATAGCTGCCATAGGAACGACCGGTCCAAAAATTCGTCTTTGTGGGTAAAAATTTTTTTTATTTCTTAAGATATAGTTTTCAAAATTCACAATAATCAATAGTGTTTTTAGTGAAATCATATTTCCGAATTTGGTTAAAATCGGACTACTCTATCATATAGCTGTCATAGGAACGACCGTCCCAAAAGTAAGTTTTTGTCAGAAAAACTTTTTTTATTTCTGAAGATAACTTTACGGAATTGCATATTATTCAACCGTATTGACTGCTAAGCCACGTTCCTGAATTTGGTTGAAATCGGCCCACTGTTTCATATACCTCTTATAGGAACAGTGAAATCGGAACAAGCTTTACTACTAATTTCAAAAAAGCAAATGTACCACAAAACATAACGAAGGTATGATACCCTTCACGCGAAGCTAGCTTGTTTTAGATTCTAACTAAACAATCGTAAATTGTATTTCCAATTTTTCAAAATTCGCAAAATTTCGTTCTATGTTCTAAAATCGTAGCACCGATGCTGAAAGTCCTACAAAATACAGTAAAACGCGCCATCGTGCACCGCTGTGGAGCGTTCTATATCAAATCCCGTTCGAATCAACGTTGTACAAATGGCTTGACTACGTTCATTTATTCGCAGTTTTAATAACGTCGGCGCTTACCATATTTCCGATTTTCAACATTTTGTGTGGGTAGGCAACGAAATTTCAGTTTGTAATGGAATTTAGGCTTGCTGTTTTGTGGACCGCCACTGTCGTATCCTGAATAAAATTCCATTCGAATCAAGGATAAGAAAATGTTTTGACTTGTGTCCTTTTTTGATACTGTTCATGATGTCTGTAGGCGGTGTAATAACTAAGACTATATTTCCAATTTCCAAAAGTGCTTGTGGTGTTAGCAATTGAATTTGGGTCTGCTTTCTTGCACCGATACTTCTTTTTTTCGCTGTGCGGCCCGCCTGCTTTATGATACGCATCAGCAATAACCTTATTTTTAAGCCAATGAAACAGCAGTAAAATTTACTTACCACAAAAGAATCTTGTGCTTGATCATACGGCAAATAGTACCACTGATAGTTTTGTCCATAGTAGCTATTCGAGTTGTTGGAACTTCCTCCTCCACTATTTCCGAAAAGACTGCCGGATCCGTTGGCGGGCAAGGCGGTTAACGCTTCCGTACAGTTCAATGCGTAATCCAATCCATCGAATCCCATTTTCGAGTATGACCCAGGCATAGGACTCAAAATCGATGGAGACAATTTCGGGACAACAGTCGGAGCCATGTTATCTTCAATTTCGAGTTTTCGATAAATCTATTTTAAATTACTCGTCAATCGTTGGGCGTAGTTTTTTTTTCGTTGAGGTTTCCGTTTTTCTTAATTTATTGTTACCAAATTAACAGTCGATGCGATCGAAAAGATGGAAGTCATTGCGGTCGAAAAAGATCATTGCGTTTTCCATAGTGGCACAGAACGGCGAACTTGTTTTTTTTTTTCAAAACGCAGATTGCATTTGTGTATTCAGCATGTGTGCGTGGACGTACGGGAGAATTTTTCTCAAAATAATTTTCCCGAGCTATTTTTAGATGCACAATTTTTGTTTGATGAAATCCACCTCACGTCGTCGTCGTCGTCGCCATCGCTAAGTAATCACCGGGAGAAAATCCGTTTGTCGATCCAGGAAAATTAGAGATGTAAATATCCAAATAAAAAAAAACTATTTCGCTCTTTTTTTCTTGTTTTACTTTCTTTTAAAGGAATTTTCGAACGTTTTTTCCACGCACTTAGGCTTTATTCGCCTATCGAACAGTAATTTCTTCGAATGAGTCCGAATAATTTATTTTAAAACGAAAACGATAATTAAAAAAGTTTTGATGGAGGCGATTTGTTTATCTAACAATATACGAGTATTTACATTTTTCGGGTATTTTTTAGAGTCGAATTATTAATACTTTCTCGATCAAATTATTCTAATTTCAACTTTCTTTTTTTTTATCGTAAATTCATTAAAAAAGATAAATTAAATTGTTACATTGTCGAGCATTATTATTTTCACAACTTTCCCAATGAAGTTAATAAAGAACTATTTTTAAGGATTAAATGGGGATGGTCAGTTTAAGGAAAATTCGTAAGAAAATTTTATCGTAAAAAAACTATGAACTCAAAACACTCCGCCGACTACGAACTAAGAACTGAGAAAAAGAATGTGGTCGATTCTGTTTATTCTTGGGGGACGAGATCCATTCGATACATCCACGCGGGCGCTGTTTAAATTTTCGATGGATGTAGAGCGCACGCTTTTCCACTTATTCATATGGTGGATATGTAATGTACATAAGGGAGAGTGTGATGGATCAGCTAGTGGGAAAATGGATGCGCACTTGTGGAGATATGTATACTCGTACCGTACTCACTGTTGATATCAAATCAGTAAAGCTGCTAGGAATCAAAAGCTGGAAGACGCGATGCTATGCCGTGAAGTCGAAGTCGGCGTGCGATTCCTACATCGATTTAAATAGAAGCTTTCACACGATTTGCCTGTGAGTCGACCCACCAACTCACCGAGTGAAAGCATCTTTCACACGACCGGCTTTACTATACATCTGCTGTTGATGAGTCGATGACTCCAACAACAAACACATTGTATAACCTTCTTTCGTGCCAATTTTAGATTTGCACTGGTAAATTCCGCGATGATTTCAGTAACTGCCATCTGATCGATGGTAAAGTAGTGGTAAAATCTGACTTCGTTAATGATGTCATAGAGTTAGACCTGTTCGGTCCTAAGATCTCAAGACCGATTTTAGGTTATTATGAAAACCGGGTTTCCTAGCGGTCAACCGGATCATGAAAAAAACCGTCTCATGGTTAAAAAAAAAAAACGAGTTAAAAACCGACTCATTAAAAAACCGATTCACCAAAAGACTCATTAACAACCGAGTACTCGAGTACCCGAAACCATTAAACAACCATTAAAAACCGACCGGTTCATGGTTAAAAAAAAACCGAGTTAAAAGCGACTCATTAAAAAACCGACTCATTAAAAAACCGATTTAATAAAAACCGACTCATTACAAAAGGAGTACTCGAGTACTCAAAAACCGACGGGTTCTTGGCTAAAAAAAAAACGAGTTAAAAATCGACTCATTAAAACACCGATTCACTCAAAATCGACTCATTGCAAATAGCTCATGGTTGAAAATCGGCTCATTAGTCAAAAACCGTTGAGAAAATAGAGTATTTTTTGTGTAGTACAGTACAGGGCGGACTTATTCAAGAAAAGGTTCAGTGTGATTTGGTATGTGGTATGTCCACACATTTGGTCGTCAAAAAAAATGCGTTCAAAGTTAAATATATGTGAACAACATACTTGAAAGATTGAATTGAATGGAGAAAAAAATGTCTGAACTGATGATTATGAATGAGTAATAAAAGATATGAAAGTGTACATGGTTATCAGTGGACCTGTTAGAAAAATTGGCATTACGTTATTGCATGGCGGTCGAGACTCACGTATTAGTGCCTCCACAGACGAGTCGTCTGATATTCGGCTCGTCTGCGATTCGAATTCTGGGAACATTCCTGTTTCGCAAAAATTAGAAGAATTCTCTCTATTTGATTAGAGAGAATTTCCACAAAACTCTAGAAATTTCCGCTTTAGGACTTACAAATATCCCCGCGTGGCTTCTAGGTTCTTACCACCTAAAGCGGAAATGGACTACCTAAAGCGGAAGTGTCGCAATTAAGGAATTTTAAAAATTCTCTCTAAATGCAATAGAGAGAATTCTCTTAATATTCGCGAAACAGGAATGTTCCGAATTTTGCGCGTCTGTATTCCCACCCGACGAGGGACGCCCTACATCGCATACGGGTCGATTACAACTTGGCGGTCTGCGCCACGATTTTGGAGTTGTGGGAATTTGGGCAATATGTCGCCTGGGGAGAGGTGAAAGGAGGAGTGCACAGAAGTGTCGGTGAAAGCATTTTAACCCTTTGGCGTGGCGAAATGGGCCTTTTTGTACATGAAGCAGGACATGTGCACTATGGGTGTCGCTTGATTCGAGGTGAAAAGAGGAGTACACAGGAGTGCTGGTGAAACCGTTCGATCCGGATGCCTCGAACTACAAGGTAATTTTGGGTCGCTGATTCTGAATCTGAAGTCAAACAAGAAAAAAATGGGGTTGCCCACCCCAAAATGGCAACCCTGTCTTCATGGGGAAATACTCGCCCGATCCGGCTGGCTTGAACTACAAGGTAATTTTGGGTCACTGATTCCGAATCTCAAGCCAAAAAAAAAAACAATTTCGGGCTGCCCACCCCAGAACGGAAACCCTGTTTTCATGGGTAAATACTTGTCTGATCCGGCTGGCTCGAGCTGCAAGGCAATTTTGGGTCGCTGATTCTGAATCTTAAGTAAAAAAAGACAAATAAAATTTTGGTTGTCCACGCGACACGCGACACTCATTTCGCCCATATCTTGCTTCATGCCCAAAAAGATCCATACCACATACCAAATCACACTCAAATCAAATGCTAAAACCTTTTCTTGAGCTCGCTTTTCTCAGCCATGAGCCGGTCGGTTTTTGGGTACTCGAGTACTCGGTTGTTTATGAGTCTGTTTTTTTTGGTGAATCAGTTTTTTAATGAGTCAGTTTTTAACTCGATTTTCTTTTACCATGAGTCGGTCGGTTTTTGAGTACTCGAGTACTCGGTTGTTAATGAGTCTTTTGTGAATCAGTTTTTCAATGAGTCGGTCTTTTTACCGGCTGTGAGTCGGTTTTTATGACCATAAGCCGGTTTTTTTTAATGATTCGGTCTTTTCGAAACCGGTACTTCGGAGTCTTGGGACCGGTTTTAAACTGGTGTACCGGTTTCATGAACAGACCTATTCATTTGCTCCAACCCCAAGTGGGGCATAGTGCGTCAACTATTTCATGTGGCTTAGCTGACGTTTCGTTGGCATAAACCAGTTTCGGACGATGCACGTTGCCAGCATGCACCTCCTGCTCCCATTTAGCCGCCTACCTGCAACAAGTCGGGAGATGATGTAGCATATTATTACGCCCCGCACCACAGGAGGAAGACAATACAAAAATCCATGGCCACAAACGCTGTCAACGGGAGTTGAACCCGTAACGACCACAATCTGACCTAAGACTGACGCCTCTACGCATTAAGCTACCGGTCGCCCCTTGTGTGCGTTTCTGTCAAATAGTAGCCATTGTGGCTGGTAACTGATGGCGGCGAGTCCGGTTTTCGTGCGTTTTGGGCTTAGTTTTTGTTTTGCGCATTCAGTTTTAATTCAGTGTTTATCTACTAGTTCGATTGTATCTAGTGATCCCAGAAAACAATAGCTGCGTTTTCGCGAGCTCTGGTTAATTTTCAAAGGATCTGACTTTTCCCGATTTCTCCTCCATATGCTTTCCCCTCCAGTAAAATATATAACGTGACCTATCAATTTTTGAATCTGAAAATGATCCCCTCCGGATCTGAAAAGTATTCTGACGTGGTTGCGTAGTGTTCGCAAACCGTTCGATCGTCTGTGGCGAGCATAAAGCAATTTTGTACATGAGGGGGAATGTAAGTGTAACATTTCAAATGGCAACTTTATGGTCAAGGCGCTTGTTCCGGGGTAGAGGGCGTGTGGTGGAATTACTTCAGAGATTTAGTGTGTACATTATATGCAGATTTCGATTTGTTTTTGGAGTCAGATCTTTAATATTAGATATTTTTGCTGGTGATATTTTATTCGTATTAAAAAATAATCACTTCCCAGCCATTATTACGATTTATTAGATTTATTATACCTACTATTAATTTATTCCAACGAAGTTTCGCCTGTACGCATCATATGTAAGTAGTAAGCGTTGATCAGTGGCTGAACCAAGGGAGGGGGGGGGGATGTTCTGGTTTAGACCCCCCCCCCCTAAACGAACTATCATTTTTTTTTGACAGACGAAACTTAGAATAAAAGAAATACCTGCTGTGTCGAGAAGAAGTCTACCCTACGCAGCTTTTGTGTTTTACCTTTCAGTTTTTCAGTTACTGTGTTTTTAGTAATGCAAGATCAGTTAGAATACCTGTAGCAGCTAAATAGTTGAAGGAATCAAGAATCAAAATCATAATTACATGGTGACACAGGCACAGCAACTTTGGAGCATCCTGTGAGGCGCGGATCCAGAGGGCAAAGGGGTACCACCCCCCCCCCCCCCCCCCCCTGGGCTAAGTCGCCCCAGAAAAAAAAGGGAAAAGGGAAAGGGAAGGAAAAAAAGAGAAGAAAAAGGGGAAGAGGGAAGAACAGCGAGGGAAGAAGGATAGGAAGATGGAAAGAAAATAACGGGAGGATAGACGGAAAGTAACACACTTGCGATATTTCAAGTATACTATAGTATAGTAAAGTATGAGTTGAGAGAATTATTAGCAAAAGTGTAATAAATGAAACTGAATATCGACGACTCACCTCGAACATTCTGGATTCTATGTACGGCGGCGTGGTGACCGGCGCGACGTGCGCCAATTGGGGCGGCTAGCGTAGTACTCGTGTTTTATTTACAATATCGGAAGCGGCTGACACCGGCTGACAAACAACGAAGTTGGCACTTTTAAAGGAAACCTTTAGCTAAAGCTTGATATACAAAATTCTGCGGGACTACGCGGGACTCACAACTTATCTAAAAATATGTGTCGGTCAAAGTCAGGTTAAGTGAACGGAACAGTATTGTGCGGATATTCATCTTACTCCTTTCCGAGGCGGTGAAAGCGCATTCCAGTACCTGGAAAATATAGGAGAAACCTTGCTCTTTCTTTTGAACGTGCCACTTTCGCATTTGCGGTTCAACTAAGACCTCGGGTAGCAATTGAAAAAATGCACATTTTTGCACTCGATATCTGCTTTTAATGGCTGGACGCAAAGTGGATGTTTACGCGAGATGTTGTTGTTTTACCAGAAAGGAGTCAAATTGAAAAAAAAACTTTCCGAGCCTTATTGATGCGAGATAGTACATTAGCATCCGCTCGACTATCTGCTGTAACTATGCTTCCGAGGTAGCAAAAACTGTTCACTTTTTCTACCGTCTGCCCCGAAACACAAATTTCGCTCTGTCTCCTGGATCCAAGCTCAAGTACTTAGTTTTGGCGTGCGCTGCAGAGTCCGTTGTTAATGGCAATCAAAAACAACACAGGTGCCAAAATTCAGCCTTGTCTTACTCCGCTGTGTACCTCGAAGGAATCTTTCACCCTTGTGTAAGACGTGACATTGAACTTAGCTATAGGTCTCCTTGATGATGGATATAATTTTATCTGGTATACCTCTCCTACGTAAAGCCTTCCGGATGTATTCCCGGTCAACGCTGTCAAACGCCTTCTCGAAATGGAGATGTAATGGGGATCTCCACTCTGCGGATTGTTCAATAATAATTCGGAGGGGGTTGATGTGTGGCTACATGAAAAGTCCTCACGAAAACCAGCCTGTTCATCGTTCAGCGTGCGGTAAACTGTGTGCTTGATCCGGTTTAAGACTTTTTTTGCCTTCAGTTTGGAGACTGCGGGGAGGAGGCAAATTCCACGCCAATTATTACAATCCTTCAGGTTACCTTTCTTCGGGATCTTAATAATGACGCCCTACTTCCATTCTTTAGAGAGAGTTTCGGTTTCCCAACACTCTTGGATATGGAGGAGAAGAATATCCGCAGTACCGTTGATATTCGCCTTAAAGAGTTCCACCGGAAGTCCATCTATCTCCGGGGCTTTATCCGCTTCCATCGATTTAATAGCCACAGTTACTTCCAGGTTAGATGGTGGGCTGGTATCAACTCTGGATATTTGCGGAATATTTTTTGCTTCTAGTGAAGATGAGTTCAAATGTCCAAAGGTGTTGTTGAGGACCTCAATGAAGTACTCTCTCCACCGTCGCAGTTGGTCTTCATCAGTGACCAGTAGGGACCCGTCTTTATCTTTTACGGGATGTTCAGTTGCAAAAGATTTGGCAGTTAATGGCTTGTAAAGGGTTGCACTGTGACCACGGTAAGCCGCTTCCTCTGCTTTCTCCGCTAATGCATTGATGTTGTTGCGTTGGTCCCGTCTTACGTTTCTTTGCACGTCTTTCTGAAGAGAACGGTATTCAGCTCTAAGTTGATCTTTGATTGCGTCGTCAGTAGCTGAGTTAATTTGTTCTTTAATTCTCTCGTGTGCCGAGATTAGAGACTACTAGTATGTAGAGTCACTAATGAATGGTCTTCTACCGCGCTGCAATCTGCCTGCAAAAGTTTCACCGCACGAAATAAATGAGTCCTTAGCGACGTTTCATCTACCATCAATTGAAGGAGTCTCATAAGGTGGTGGTGCATTAGCTCTTTCGTGCAAGGCGGTGGAATAAGCACGTCTTATAGATGGATCTTTAAGCTTTTGCAAATTAAAACGTGGCAAGATTCTTGCATTTTGAGGGCGATGAATCGCTGCCGTTCGTAAGCGCACGTTTTGCGACAACAAGTTGGTGATCGCTGCCAATATCAGCACCCCGTTCTGACCTGACGTCTAAGAGACAGTCCCTCCATGTCTTGGAAATGGGTATATGGTCAATCTTGTTCTCTGTTCTGCCATCCGGAGAAACCCAGGTTGTTAAATCGCATCGTTTGTGTTTGAACAAGGTGCCGCCGATAACGAGCTGACAAGATTTGCAAAACTCCACGAACATCACGCCATTTTTGTTCCTGTTGCCTAGACCAGGGGTCGACAAACTCCGGCCCGCGGGCCAAATCCGGCCCGCCACTAGTTTTTATCCGGCCCGCGAGTTAATATTGTTTATCAACATGTGCAGGGATCATCGAATAAATAAATTAGTGGCGTTATAGGCCAATTATTTAACTGAAGCGTTGAGATAGCATCATCTAATTTTCATGATCATGAAGGTGTATTTCTTACAGGTTTGTAATTATAAACACACTTAACCGAGCTATTTACCTCGAATGGGTACTCATTTTAACAGCTGAGTAGGACATCTTTTATGGAAAAGACTACCGCCTTCAGTAGGATTCGAACCAGGGACCTGGTGATCGGAAGGCGAACGTGCTAACCGTTGCGACATCCGAACTACTACTTCTTTGACCATTGGCCTGATCTAAATCGCTATGGTCCTCTGCTCTCGCGTATTTAAAGCATATAACCATGCCATTGAGTCCTGCGTCAGAGAGATTCTAATTCAGAAGCTTCGTTACACTAGAATTTCCATCTGTGCAGACGTCCGTTTTACAAACTCTTATTGAAGTTAGTGAAAAAGTGTTTCAAGGTCCTTCAATGTCCAGGGAACACCAATCAGGTCTCTGAATTGAGTGCCGGGTGATCATTCTGATTTCGGCCAGCTTTAAATGCAAAAGCCAAACGAAAAATTCCCAATGTGCCTAACAATACAAGGAGTCGCTCTAAGGCCGCGTTTATCCTATCTGCGGGAGCCGCTGCGGTTTAAACATTTACGTTGAATTTTAATGCAATCTCGCCGCTCAATAAACAGCTGCGGTTCCCGCGGTGGCATATTGCTGAGACATATTGCATTTAAATACAAAAAGTTTCAAATTTTAACGAAAACGCTATTCTCAAAAAATTTCACTGCGGAAACAGTTACATATTTCAAAATCCGCTTGACAGAAACATTTATAAGTTTCCGTCAGACCTTCAACTGGAATTAGGTTGACCATACCGGTAAGCAGTTGCATTTCAAATTTGCTATCCGGCCCGCTGAACCTAAAATCTAAAAAATCTGGCCCTTTTCAGAAAAAGTTTACCGGCCCCTGGCCTAGACCATGCCATGCCCATTGTCAGACCCGACTTTGGCATTGAGATCCCTCATAATAATTTTTATGTCACCTTTGTGATCTTGTCGAAGGTGTAGCCGAGTCGGTGATAGGATGCGTCCTTAGCCGATTGATCTGCTGGCTTAGTCGGGGCGTAGCATCGAATTATTGTGATGTTTCTAACCCTGGATTTAAATCTGGCTGTAATGATACGGTCAGAAATGGGCTTCCAATCGATTAAAGATCGGCGTGCATCCTTGGTCAACAGAATTCCGACACCTGCCATTGTAGGAGAGGTAAGGCTTTCACTTCCAGAGTAGAGCAACACTGTTTGGCAACTTAGCGATAAAGTCGATCCCGATCCAAATCAACTCCACCGTTCGCCTATTTCCTGAGACGCACTGGGTGTGTAGTAGTCCGGATGGCGCAACGGTTAGCACGTTCGCCTTCAACGCACTGGGCCCCGGTTCTATTCCGGGGATTTACGCGTCGGACTATGAGCTCACTCAGCTGTTAAATGAGTACCCATTATGGGGTAAATAACTCGGTTGAGCGTGTTGCTGATCACACACCTCTGCACAAGACAGACCGTCACGATCTAGAAAATGAGATGATGCTAACTCATCTCGAGGCCGTGGTTCAAATTGGACTGTTGCGCCAGTTATTTATTTTTTATTTATTTACTGGGTGTTACTGGCCATTCAGGATGATAATCGTTATGTGCCTCTATCAAATGTTTTGCAGTGGAAAACTTGGTTGCCTTGGTTAGCCGTTCCAGAGGGCGCCCACGAGGAGAGCTATGGAAGAGGTATTTAAAGTAAAGATATTCAATTAGGATGAGTACTTTCTCGATATTCGATAATATTAAAAAAAAATTTTGCTTTTCGAAAAATAACTTTGAAGAGCTTTTTATTAGAAAAGCTTTCACACACGAAGAAACTTTATTTACACAAATTTAGGAAATTTAAGTTCTCTTTCAAAAAGTTCTAAGTTCTGAGTTTTAGCTAGGAAACACGCACAGAAGACAGAGTTAGAAGGAAATGAAAAGGAGCGAGAGAAATGAAGCAATTTCGCACAAGGGTGGAAGTAGGAAGGGGAATGTGAGTTGGCATCTCATGTGCGTCTATATGGACTGAGCGGGTGTTGCGGGGAAGAGGGCGTGTGTCTCTCTGTTTACTTTTTACGAGTGGAATCACTTCAAATAGTTTAGTGTCAGTATTTGCGGATTGCTCCTCCATAGATCCTCTATGACTTTTCACTAGGAGCTATTAAGCGATGTTTACAGTTGTGTTTCGTGAAGTCACACAAGCTTGGATTTTTTACTACACCACCGACCTAAACAACACATCAAAAATTCAGAACTACACCTAACACCTTTTGCAGGCTAAAAACTCCTTATCTTATATGGGTTATCTGGCAATCTGTTGATAATAGATAGGTCAAGTTACAATTCATATTTTGCAAGTAGACCAGCGCAGTTGGTTTCAATTTTATTTTAGCATTTCGTTGAATTATACGACTATTATACGACGGCAACTTACATGATTTCACAGAATTTCTTCGAGCTTTAATACATTTAATTAATTAAATTTAATTAAATTTTAATACAGCATTAAATTTTACGAACCTGACGATCTTGATGTTTTTATCAATTTTCCCGTTGGGGTTTCAATATATGTAGCACATATTCTCCCCTCATTGCCAAGAATTAAATAACATTATGTACTTGGTCTATGTCTTAAAAGAATGTTTGGTAAGTCACCACCAGAGAATTCTTGACGATGTTATCACATTTTATCATCAACAAATCGACAAACGATCATAAAGTAGATCGCATTCTTTGATTGCATTCGAACAAATAAAATTGTTTGCTTGTGTACTGCCTACGACGACCAATGTGCGGCAAGGGTTCATTTAATTGAGAATTGTTTATTGTATTAATCTTTATTGTATGACATATAACACCAGAAGTATATAGGAATATGTACTAATATATCGTTCAAGGATGCATTGTACAGCTAAGTCTTCAATATAAATGTATAATATTAAATGAAAACAAAACTTTGCCCTCAGATATGAATACCACAACACACTAATCGAAAGATAAACTACCAAAAATCTTGTCTACTCGTATATGTATTTAATGTTAATGCACATCGAGTTCTAAACGAATTTTTCTGTTGACAATAAATACATTATATAGAAATATGCCTTTATTTTTAATTTAAAATTAATTGTCCAATTGAAATGAGTTCACCCTTATCTCATTAATTGCCCTCATCAAGAATCCATGGTCAACATTTCCATCGTCATCACTGTCATCGTGAAATCAAAAAGTGTTACAATTGGGAACATTGGAACAATTGGATACAAGTGTCTGCCGTCTTAAAAAAAATACAAAATGATGCCACGTTCCCAACTTGTTAGCTAGCATATGTGCTTAATTCATATGCGCACTGGCAGTATTAGATGTCATTCAAATTATGTAAGTATAATGGGCGCATTCGGGTGTCACGGAAAACAGCGTAATGCGCTGCATAGAAATAGCGAATTCCTAAGCAGCACAAACCAATTTTTCTTGTGACGCCCGAATGGTATGCTGGCTCACCTGTTGTAAATTGACATGCCAGCATTCACAAATCGGTAGCGCAACTTGAGTGCTCCTGTCTTTGTCCCAATTTTGCACTGAATTACAACAACAAAAATGGGAGCGCTCGGGTAGCGGTATGATTTGTGAATGCAGGCAGTTCGTTCGAACTGTCAAATCTCCGCTAAGCCGAGACAGCGAACAAATTTTGTGCTGCCTAAAAGTGTTAGCGCCTAGCTATTTGCGCTAAGTTTAGCAGTGGTTTAGCGCAACATTCGGAGTACAAATCACTAGGCAGCACTTAATGCTAGCTAGCAATCGTGACTCCCGAATGCGCCCAATGTCGATTGAGCGAAAAGAACTGGAGTATTTTTTTGTTCAGACAGCAGTTGTTGTTTTTATGCGTATTTTTAATATGGGTATGTTTTTGATCTCGAAACGAGATGTGCAGATCAAAAAAGGTAATAAAATGTATGGCCCAATGAATAGAAAGTTTTGACCTTACAAAAGGTGCGGTAGTTTTGAATTTTTGATATGTTATATAGGCAGGTGGGGTAGGAAAAAAGCCAAGTTTGCGTCACTCTACCCCCTGTGCTCCCGCCGCCATCTTGAAAAAAAAAACCACCAAAAAACCGCAGTTTTTTCCCTACTACTTCGTTCCGATCCATTTTACCACAAAATATTTTTGTAGAGCACAAAATTTCATACAAATTATTTCTAGCAAGTTTTTTTCTACGATCAATACCAACGGAGTTATAGAACCACAAAAAAAGCGAAAATCAAAGACCTTGCGAATTTTTCGGTATTTTTCGTATTTATACAGCAAAAACTACGCTCCGTTAGCATATACGTTCTGAAAATATATTTTATAGAGGATTCATTTTCCTGCGAAATTCTCCATAAATTTTACTTGCGTAATCAACGAAAAGAGAGTGGATTGGACGAATGACTCTGACAACGAGAGTAGGCCGATGTTATCTTCCTCGTCATCCAGGTGCAATAGTGGTTGGTTCTGGCAGAATTGGCCACATCAGCAGCTTAGACCCGCTTTCCTGCAGCCGCAGAGTTTTAGTGGAGCAGCATCCCTTTCGGTTGTGATGGGTTCTAGATATCGGCTTCCTTTTTCCAGCCCCATTCAAGTCGCTCTTTTTTTACTCCTAACCACGTCATTACCTGGCGATAAACTCGCAACACGTGGAGGACAAAAATTCCTCTTCCATAGTCCTCCGCGTGGGCGCCCCCTGGAACGACAGTGGACACTGACCATTGCTAACCAATGTCAAGCCGCCAGTGATGGCGGTGCAATGATTTGGTTGAGGTAAATCTTGCCCCTGTAGTGTGGGATGTAAAAATAATACCACGGCATTTAATTTAGTATTTTCCTCAATATTTTATTCAAATAAAAGTCGGTTTCCTCTCAGAGAATACTATTATTCTCCTCCACACATTCAGCAAATTTGTATGAACCCATAGATAATCTATTGAGGAGCAATCCGCAAATACTGAACACTAAACTATTTGAAGTAATTCCACTCATAAAAAGTAAACAGAGAGACCCACGCCCTCTTCCCCGCAACATCCGCTCAGTCCATATAGAAGCACATGAGATGTCAAACTCATATTCCCCCCTCATACTTCTCCTTTGTGAATAACAACATTCCATTTTGTCTCTCTATCCTGCAACACCCGCTCGGTCCATATAGCCGACACACGAGATGTCAAACTCCCATCCCCCTTCCTACTTCCACACTGTTGGGAAATATGTACATTTGTATTCTTGTAATACTAATCTGAGTTGTCACATTATTAAATCGTACTTTGGTAACACTAATCTTATGGAACTACCAGTTAAGTTGTCAATCATCAATACGACAAGTTGGATCATTTTGCTTTGCTTAATAAATATAATTTGCTGCGCTTGTACATATATCTTTTATTTTAACATGGTAGCAGTCCGTAGTTAATTGTTGCGCGAGTGTTTCTTTGTTTGAAAAAGAAAACGCGAAACTGTAAATTCGAGGAAAAACAAGTGGCTAACATGGATGGAAAAGTGGCGTACGTGCGGAATGATGATGTCATCATCCCCATTTTTGATGGCACAGAATATGGCAATTGGAAGGTGCGTATCTTCAAATTCATGGAGATGAAAAAATGCCTGGATGTAGTTGCACGAGAAAGAAAAGCGGAAGAAAATGAGGCGAATTGGAAAGATAAAGAATTGAGGGCCACAAACTATATCTTTAGTGCCGTAACAAATAAGCAGCTAGAAAGGATAAAATTGTTGGATACGCCATTTAAAATGATTAGAAAACTCGACGACGAATATTTGAAAACGTCAACGGCTTTGCAAATTGTTGCACGGAATAATCTTGAGCGCATTAAATTAGAAAATTATGTGGATCCTGGAAAGTTCTTCGATGATTTCGGAAGGGCGGTGAATGACGTAAAAGCTGCTGGAGCGAACATAAGTGAGACGGAAATATTGAACTACATGATAAAAGCGCTCCCCTCTTCGCTTAGCTATTTTGGCGATTTAATTGATGTTTTGCCGGAAGAACAAAAAACAGTAGAGTTCCTGAAAAGTAAAATTAAAACCAAGATGATGGAGAGTTTCAAGGTCACGAAAAATGCAGACAGCGGTTCCCAGAATTCTAGTGCCTTCAATACGGAGAGAAATACAAACACACGAACGTGTTACAAATGCGGTAAGCCGGGACACTTTCAGAGAGAATGTAGGCAGCAGCAAAATATCAGCCGAGGAAATAGTAGAGGCAGAGGTAATTTTTCACGAGGCAGAGGAGATTTTTCGCGAGGCAGAGGCAATCAACGAGGATATTATAAGGGAGCAACAAATACGACGACACGGTTTCTGCAGCAATCAGGCCAAAATGAAGACAACAATTACTCAAATGCATTTACAGCGGAAGTAAATAAGACCCATGTAAGTAAAAAAACAAAATGTAATGAAATTAATTGGATTCTTGATAGTGGCTGTACTGACCACATAATAAATAATGAAAATTTGTTCGACGAAAGTATTATTTTAGAAAAACCAATAAATGTCAAATTAGGTGACGGCAGAAATATGAAGGCCACAAAAATTGGAAGAATTACGACAATATTTAAAGTTGATAATAAGGAAATACCGGTAAATTTAGTTGATGTTTTTTATGTTAAAGAAATGAAAAATAATTTAATAAGTTTTGCTAAAGTAACTAATAAAAACAAAATAATTTCATACGGAAATGAGTCAAAAATTTACAATCCATTAAACGAATTAATTGCAATTGCTAAAAAAGAAAATGACATATATCGTATAACAAGTTATGTTAAAAAGGCAGATAAGTGTACTGAAGTTAATAACAATGAAATGCAAGACAGTACTTTATTGAAAATGTCACAAAAAGAAAAATGGCATCGGACACTAGGACATGTAAATTTCAAATACCTTGACACAATTTGTAAATGAAACCGGAATATAGAGGGCTACGCCCGCAATCCGAGGGTTTTGTAGCAAGTACTTATTTTGGTATGTAAGTATCGGCTCCTTGCTCTTCTTGGTACCACTTAGATGGATAAAAAAAATAAAATGTCTGACCCATAATATAGTATCTTATATGCCCAATCATATTACGTGATTGTAACGAAACTTAGAACATACGGATATTATTGCCTATGGTGTTGGTTATCCTTGGCCATCGGTACTTTTGATCTCGGACGTGTTTAAGGGATGCAGGGATGCGCTAACTGTAACTATGGAAACAAACTATTATTAACCTATTTTGAGGAGATATACAAATTCCATTATTTCCCATTTTATATACTGTTCGGAACCCACCTTCCTGGAAGTTTTCATTTTTCTAAGTGTAACGTTCTGGAAATGCAAGGGGTGGGGGGGGGGGCAAATTACGATCTAATAATTTATCCTCCCTCATTGTTCCCCTTTTTTCAAATATAAGTAAAGTAAACTCAACATTACCTTTTTCACAACACCCCACTTGCCTATACCAGTCGATAAACAAAATTTGACCTTAATTTTAACCCTCACCCTCGCCTCCACCGCCCGTTACAGTTTGCCAATTATCACACATCGCCCCCTACCAATCTTTACCCTTTCATAAATGTGATTAACCATAATATGTAACAATAACTGCGATTCGCACTACGAAAAACAACATGCAAGTAGTACTCGCACCTTCGAAGCCGGTAGGTGTATTTTTTGAATGAATAGTGTAAAAATGCCTAACTTTAAGTGAATGTACTATTGTTAAATATTACATGGTTGTAATGAAACGTAGAGGCATTATTGCCTATGGTGTTGGTTATCATTGGCCATCAATATTTTTGACCTCGGGTGTACTTAAGGGGTGCAGGGGTGTGCTAACTGAAAAAATAGAAATGTACTGTTATTAACCTTTTTTGATGAGATTTTGGAATTCTATTATTTATAGTTTTCTATTTTAGTAAAATGCCGCTTTCCTGTAAATTTTCACATCTCTAAGTATAACGGTTTCGAAATGCAAGGGGGGGGGGACAAACTCGGATCACATATTTTCCCCTTTCCCTCTTTTCCCCTTTGTTCAAATTTGAAGAAAATTCCAGAAATGAAATGTACTCGACGGTACCTTTCTTACGATACCCCACTTGCCTATACCAAATGAAAAAAAAATTTCGTCCTTCATTTCCCCTCTATGGGGACCCCCCCTCAAAGTTGACCTATAACGATGCATCACTTTCTCCAGAGAATTATAGTACTTCTACATATTTTCACTAAATTTCATACATGTAGCCTCAGCGGTTCGTGAGATATTCCATGGACAGACAGACAGACAGACAGACAGACGGACGCATGACCGATTTCATAAGGGTTTTGTTTTACTACAAAACCCTAAAAAGAACTATTAATCGATATGCCAAAGGAATTAGAATCAGATTATATGAAATGTGGGATCTGTATTCAATCAAAAATGCATAATTTACCATTTGAGAACAATCGAAGAAGGGCTACAGAAATATTAGAAACAATACATACAGATGTTAATGGGCCTCACCCTACTACAGGAATTCATGGTGAAAAATATTTTTTATCTATTATCGATGACTATAGCAAGTTGGCTAAAGTCTACTGTATAAATAATAAAACTGAAGTTTACAATTGTTTGGAAAGTTATGTAAATTTGATGGAAAATATTACGGGTAAGAAAATAAAAAATTTAATTTGTGATAATGGAAAAGAATATATGAACAAACAAGTTTCTAATTTTGTTAGGAGTAAGGGAATTCAAATGAGACCATGTCCTCCGTATGTACACGAATTAAATGGCGTTGCTGAACGTTTTAACCGGACGATTATGAATTCAGCTAGGTGTCTAGCGAAAGAAGCCAAAGTAGGCAATAAATACTGGCCAGAGTTTGTTAAAGCTGCCGCATATTTGAGAAATAGAACATTAGCAAATACGATTGAATTAAAAACACCCTATGAAATATTTTTTGGCGAGAAACCGAGTGTTAAACATTTAAAGTTGTATGGAAGTAGAGTGTTCGTAAGAACTCATGAATCACAGAGAAGATCTAAGTGGGATGATAAAGCAAAGGTTGGAGTTCTGTTAGGATATTCTGAAGTAGGTTATAGAGTTTTGATTGACAATCGAGTTTTTGAAGTAAGACATGTCGACATAGTTGAAAATAATATTAAATGCATTGGTTTTGAAATTAATGAAAATCAAGAAGAATTAAATAAAGCGTTTGATGAAAAAATTGAAGATAAAGCAAAAATTGAATCGGATTACGAGTCTGCTGAATCACAAGATGAGAAGTCTGAAGAAATTATTGAGGAACCATTGAGAAGATCCAATAGAGAAAGAAAATCGAACAGGAAATATACAGATGATTATTTAGCTCATGTTGTGTATGTAAATTGTTGCAATGTCAATACCCCTCATACATTTGAAGAGGCGATAAATTCTGATGAATCCAATGAGTGGAAAAAAGCAATGGATAAAGAGTTAGAGTGTATAGAGAAAAATAAAACTTGGAATTTAGTTGAGAAACCCAAAGATAAAAAATGTATTGATGTGAAGTGGATTTATAAAAGAAAAGCTAATGATGTATTTAAAGCCAGACTAGTAGTCACCTGTGGCGAAAATGGAGACATTAAAGATCTTATTGTCATATTGTGTTCAAAACAAATTAATGATCGATCGAATGGATGTGGAGACTGCTTTTTTTAAATGGAAAAATAAGCTCAGAGGTTTATGTAAATCAGCCACAAGGTTATGAAGATGGTAGTAATAAGGTATACAAATTGTCAAAGGCACTTTATGGTTTAAGGGAAAGTCCAAGGTCCTGGTACAATTGTTTTCATAAATTTATGGACGAGCAAAATTTTAATAGAAGTAAACACGATTATTGTTTGTATGTAAAAAATGAAGGAAAGGACCCAATTTATATTATTATTTTCGTTGACGACTTACTTATTTGTTGTAGAGATTTTTTCAAAAATAAAAAAGATAAAATCCAGTTTGTCTAAGAGATTCAATATGAAGGACATGGGAAAGATTAAAAATTACATTGGAATTGATATTAATTATAATTATGAGAGTAATGAATTGAGTTTGAGTCAAGAGAAATACATAGAGTCATTGGCTAAGAAATATAATTTGGAACAAGCCAAACTTTATAAAACGCCTATGGAGATAAATTTAAAATTAGATCCAGCTGAAGAAGTTAATGAACAGATTAAGTATCGAACAATTATTGGTGAATTATTATATATCAGCACAGGAACAAGACCAGATATTGCATTCAGTACTAATTACTTGAGCAGATTTCAAAATTGTTACAATGAAACACACTTTAAATATGAATTGAGAATTTTAAAATATTTATATTTTTCCAAGAACCTAAAGTTAATATACACAAGGTCCGAAAATTCAGATATAATTGATTGCTTGGTAGATTCTGATTGGGCAGGAGATATTGTCGATCGAAAATCGACTACAGGATATTTAATAAGATTGTATGGAAATGTTATTTACTGGAAATCCCGAAAACAAAAGTCTGTCACGAAATCGTCTACTGCTGCTGAATATGTTGCTTTGTCAGAATCATTGAGTGAAGTTAAGTTTGTAAAAGGATTAATTGAAGAAGTTTTTGAAATAAAAATTGAAAAACCGATAAGCCTATATGAGGACAATTCAGGAGCAGTGGTAATTGCAAAATGTGGAAATTTATCAAAGAAATCAAAGTACATTGAAGTACAATACCATGATGTACATGACAATATTAATAAAGGGATAATTGAAGTAATAAAGATAAATACAGAAGAAAATATTGCCGACATTCTGACAAAATCGTTGAGTAAAGATAAATTCATTAAATTAAGGATTTTGTTAAATTTAAAATAAAAATTGAGGAGAATACAAATGTAAAGAGGCGTGTTGGGAAATATGTACATTTGTATTCTTGTAATACTAATCTGAGTTGTCACATTATTAAATCGTACTTTGGTAACACTAATCTTATGGAACTACCAGTTAAGTTGTCAATCATCAATACGACAAGTTGGATCATTTTGCTTTGCTTAATAAATATAATTTGCTGCGCTTGTACATATATCTTTTATTTTAACACACACTTGTGCCGAATTACTTCATTTTTCTCGCTCTTTTTCATTTCATTCAAACTCTCTCTTCTGTGTATGAACCAAATACATTGCTGAGGAGAGGACTCCGGAAAAGTCAGTGACCGTAGGCGCAAAGATGTGCATGGAAAATGTCTACATATACGAGTATAAATCTATTGAATGCTTAGAATTTACTCATTAAGCAGATCGCACAAGTTTATTGCTATGGCACAAGGCACACTCGAAACATGTGTCATGCCGTCGTGCTTCTCCGGACTGCGTATTTCCATTTGATTAAAATTTATTCTATAAATAGCACAACGTATTACAAATTAATTTACATTATTCGTCCTATTGGAGAGAATTGGCTGAGATGACTACTTGTTTAGATTATTTGAGATTATTATTTAGTCCTTCCATATTTGACATAATCGTTAATCTTCCACTTACAATGAAATGGCTAGTAAATAAGTGTGCACATAGAAAAAAAAATAAAAACTGAAATAACATTTTCAAATTGTATTGCAACAACAACAAACAGTTGACTGGTAGGTACTGTAGAAACATTGTACGATAGAATGTCGCACTACATGTAATCGCAGTTTAGTATTCCCTATTAAATTTGAACAATGGACCCCAAAATGTTGTCAAACTCTACGGCCGGGCGCACATTTATTCGCGTGTTTTCTGTCAAACGGATTGAATCTTAGCAAATATGTGACTCTGTCAATTTGACAAATACTCGGACATCGTCGTATCCAACAAATTGCGTTGACTGTTGTGCTTTACAGCAGTGAGTCACAGTGAAAAAGAACCACCTTATGTTTGATAAAGAATTACTTAAAAAATTACTGAGAAACCATTCAGATTAAAATTGATTTTATATAAATTTATTGTTTCAACATATGTCTTTTATTTCAGTATGTTTTACAATCATTTTTTCTGCTTAGTACACAAAAAAATGATACAAACTTAAAAAGTTCAAAAATACACCCCACAGTAAAAATGAACCACCTAAATAAAAGTAAAAAGTATAAACAGAGTGCCCCGCTTCAGATTGTAAATATCTCAATGGTAGATAGTACCGTTCATTTGTGGAAAATTGACACCAAAGTGGACAGTCTTTAACTGTTACTGTCATATGATTTTTTTTGTAAATTGTGTCAAAAAGCTTGACTTTCCAAACAAAATGAAAATTTGCCACTCACCCAATCATTTAATCCGAGATTTGACCTCACTTTCTGAAACTACATAAAATTTCATGTAAAACAGATAAAATTTTCCGGTTCCTAAATTCACCGTTACTTCGAACATACAACTGTTCAAACTTTCGAAATAGATTTTTCATCGAAAATTCAAATGATAATACAACGGTACTTTGAATTGGCAAATTTGCAAATTGGACAAAGGTTGCCCCAATATGTTGGCTTTCCAGCGGTACATTTCTTTGATACGTTTGGATTTAAAATTTTTCGAATAATACGCGGAAAGAACACTTGGTCCTGAAATGAAAGAAATTTACTTCAACATTGACTTGTACCTGTTAAGGTAAGCCCAACCGACGGAAAATAAGGAAAAAAATCGTGTAGTTTTGAAATTTGGTACAATTAATGTGGAGAGTCCTCTGAATCTATGCTCCAAAGTCTCTGTTGATTGGGGGTCCGGAAGTGTAGGGAAAAGGGGATCAAAAGTCCTTTTTAAGAGTTTTCCTTGAATATGAGTTCTACAAAAATAAGTTTAAAAGGCGAATGAAATCACATAAAATTTCATACAAAGTGGTACCCATATGCTTCCGGACGCCTTGTCAACAGACACATTCAGAGGACTCTCCACATTAATTGTGGCAAATTTCAAAACTACGTATGTATATAAGATCTTGTTGTCCTATGTTTCGTTGGTAGCATATACTACCTACCTGTTAAGTCAAGGTTGAAGTAAATTTCATCCCCAGGCCATGTCTCCTTTCTTTTAATGCGTATTATTCAAAAATATTAAAATCTAAACGTATCAAAAAATATACTGTTGGAAAGCTAACATATTGGCGCAACGTTTGTCGAATTTACAGATTTGTCAGTTCGAAGTACCGTTGCGAAATTGTAACGGACGGATTGGTGGGCATCCGGAGATGCCTGTGGGGAAGAAGCCTTAGGTAGCACAATGACCGTGGAGATCGGGCCGTGCCATCTGGCGAAGTTAAAAGGCTCCTCAACGAGCTAAGCGGCGGCCTATGCTTGCTGTAGCACAGTTCGGAAGATGTAGGCGGGGTTTTCGCCGCTCGTTGCCCCTGTCCTTTACGTATTAACAAAAATTCATAGGCCTGGGGAAGACAACACAAACAGGGGAGGGAAAAATTGGGGAATAAAAAAAATACTCGATAAGGATGGAATGGTTGGCGGACGGATCAGACGCCCACGCGGTTGCACCTGGGTCCGGGTGTAATGGGACCCTCGGCCTCTGGTTTCCTACCACCAACAGATCGCTACTCATCAGGTGCTGCTTCGTTCTGCCGGTGGGAGCAGCACTACCAGACCATAATATGGTTCATTACAAAATCTTGGATTAAATGATTATGACAGTGGCAAATTTCGATTTTGCTCGGAAAGTCAAGCTTTTTGACACAATTTTCAAAAATTTTTTGTAACCCTCTAACAGTTTAAGACAGTGGGTCCACTTTGGTGTCAATTTTCCACAAATGAACGGTACTATCTACCACTAAAGTATTCACCATCTGTAGCGGAAGACCCTGTTATGCTTTTTACTTTTATTTAAGTGGTTCATTTTCACTGTGTATTTTTGAACTCTTAAAGTTTATATAATTTTTTGTGTACTAAGCAGAAAAAATAATTGTAAAACATACTGAAATAAGAAACTTATATGTTTAGACAATAAATTTATGTATAAACAATTTTAATCTGAATTGTTTTTCAGTCAATTTTTAAATGATTCTTTGGCTAAGATAAAGTGGTTCTTTTTCATTGTGACTCACTGTACACATCAAACCTTTTTGTAGCTGATAAGTTTTTCTCGGCGAAGACTTTTTACAAAAAGGTTGTTTTCAGAAGATTAAATCTACCGAAATTCGGATACATAAATTGAATTCAAACTTTTAGGTTGTTCTACGAGTATAATAGAACAAACTTTTAATTCCACATATTTCCGTTAAACCCATACTTCCGGCAATTCTTCCCAGATACTCTTCCTCGCAAAAAAATCCCAAATATCCTTCCAGCAAATGGCGTTTCTACGGTAACATACAACAACCGGCAACTGAAGACATTTTCAGACAACTGAAACGCCGTGTCCTAAATCGCGTGACGCCCTCTTTTCGCGGCATACTTCGCAGTGGCGCTTCTATTCAGATGCATGTTTTTTGTTTGGTTTCGCCGTGACAATTTACAAACAAAGTCCTTCACCGTGACTACGGTGCAAGCGATGACAGCGACATCACCTCGCCAAGGTGATTCTGACCAAGTCGACTCGGCAGTCGAGACGAAACTTTCGCCCAAGCTTGATGCCGATATGCAAAAGGACTCTTCGACAGACTGAAGATGATCCGTTCGTAGTTGTTGTTCGTGTTATTGTTGTTTGTGTTAACTTACTCCCGGACTGACCTTGATATTCAACCGAAAATAAAAACTTTAATTTTAACTGGCATTAAAGTTTCCTAGCCGAGGTTCGCGTGAGTGTGTGAACTTTAAAGCAGCCACGAAAGGATACCAACAATCCTGAAAGTTTAATGGAGTAATCGTCGTTATGTGTATAGTTTCTGACGGATGAAAAACTCAAAAGTACGATTAGTAGTTATGTGCGTCGTTAAGTGAAGTAATTATACGAAGGTGAATAATCGGAATTCAAATCGAATCGAATCGATCAAAACTTCTGCGAAAGGATATTTTTTGTTTGGTTATTTGTGTTCATACTCCGCCCATTGAATATAGGACGTCGTCGGGTCCTCCGAGTTAGCCTTCTTGTTTGTACCTCCCAAGGATAACGTTTAATGTAAACTTTTGTAAGTTTTTCGTCTATATTGATTTTTTCGACTTCACTTGCTGTTTTGTTTTCCTTTTTATTGGGGACGACGACGACACGGTCGAATATCATGATCAGGAGAATTGAATACGATAAATGAAATTCATAAATTGCACAGGCAAATTGTCGTGTCTGTTGATTATCGAAATTGGAATTGGAATGGGTTTAATTAGCTGGCATTGATGAGGGCAGTCACGGGCTCTAAATAAGATCTCGTGTTTAGGAATTAGCGTGTGGTTAATTAGGAATGCCTATCAAATAGGTCGCGAAAGTTTTGTTTGTTTTTGTGGAATTACTCAAATTTAAATTTAACTATTGTAATACAATGTATGAGCTTGTAATCCTCAAAACAAATATGGAGAATAATATATCAGAGGAATAAATTAATGACAAACAGATATTTGCTTTAAATGAAAAGTTACATTCAGTTTACATGAGTCCTCAGTAAATGATGTACTGATAATGCAAAATTTCCCCCTGAGTAGTTGCACCAAGTTAAGTTTTCCCGTTTAGTGCTCAAGATCTCATACGGAATTTTACGATGACAACAATAATGCTTCTTAATTGCATGAATGAAGATTTAGAAGAAAATCATCGTTCAATTCCGCATGGGATCTTATTTAACGAAACTGGGCCATTCACATCTCAACAAGTTGTTGGGACGTCCGGAAGCGTCTTTCGAAAAACGTGTTCAGTACGACGCCAAGCAGTGTTGTGAACCCAGGGCCGTCGGGAGGAAATCCGGGCCCAGGGGACAACAATTCCGGGCCCCAGTACCAGTACTTGGGGCCCCTTACATCTCTAGTTGGACCAATACATCTTGGGGGGTCTCATATAACTTGTAAATACTTCCATGTATTTTGGGGGCCCATACATCTCTAGGTAGCCCCATTTATCTTGGGGGCCCCATAAATCGAGGGGCCCACACATCATGGGGCCTACATTTTTTGGAACTCCTTATTCTTGGGGCCCCAGATAGCAGCTAAATATTTGAAAACGCTAGAATACCGCAGTTATGACATATATTATATTGAAATACATTATGTAAATCATCTTACAAGAATTTTTTTTTACGTTTTGCACTTAGGAAAATGAGTTCGCCGGTTTTAAGGAAGTGTTCATCTATCGGGCATTTGCCTGAGGGTCCACTCCTCCCCTGGGGCTATCCAACAAAATGAAGCACGAAAGTAGTTTGTGTACGGAATGTGAAATTGCAACGTAAGAAGAAACATGGTCCAAGTACCACAAAAAAATAGAGGCCCTAAGTCGACAAAAATCTAAAAAAAATATTAGGGGCCCCAACCCGAGTCCGGAACGTATGTAGTGTATTGTAGCTTAGGGCCCCGGCACTAGCGCCAAAGTGTGAAATCTATTGTAGTTTAGGGCCTCAAAACACTACAGAATTTTTAATGTAATAGCACCATAATGAAAAAAAAACATTAATTGTTGAAAATCACGACCCTCCTTTGAAAGCCCGGGGCCGGGGGAATCCCCCTTCCCTCTCGTCAGGCCTGTGTAAACCAGGTGGACAGTTGCGGAACCGCAAACTGCCGGAAGGGAAGCGGCGGCTAGGCCCACTTAAGGCCAGAAATAGAGCGAACAACCCGCTAGACAGAGAAAGGCGGAGAATACGACAAAGGAAGCGGTAAAATCGGACTCTAAGAGGAAACCCGCGGAAGATTCGATGAAACCAACCGCTGCGCCAGCTACCAAGCGCCGACGATCGGAAGAGAAGTCCTTCACAGGTAGTAAAAAGCGGCGACGGGAGACAACGACCCGTTCCTTTAGGGATGCAGCAGCGAGTTACCTCAAGCTGGCTGTCGTCAATAAACTTGAGCAGCTCGAATGGCGGCTCGGTGATGACGTGGCAAAAATAGTCCTCAAACTTATCTCCAAAGAACTGGAATCGCGGGATCGCCCCGGTTTGAAAGCAGCCAGATTGTTGGCGGCCACATGGCGGTGACCTGCAGTGACGTCTGCTCTGCGAGTTGGCTTCGGTCTATCGTTGGAAGGATCGCCAAGGATCTTCCGGGCTTGGAGGCAGTTGAAGAGTCATCCATACCAAGGCGAATTACAATACAGCCAAGGTAGCGGTTCCCCGTCCGGATAGTCCGGATGGCGCAACGGTTAGCACGTTCGCCTTCAACGCACTGGGCCCCGGTTCGATTCCGGGGATTTACGTGTCGGACTATGAGCCCACTCAGCTGTTAAATGAGTACCCATTATGGGGTAAATAACTCGGTAGAGCGTGTTGCTGATCACATACTTCTGCACAAAAACCGTCACGATCTAGAAAATGAGATGATGCTAACTCATCTCGAGGCCGTGGTTCAAATTGGACTGTTGCGCCAGTTATTTATTTTTATTTTTAGCGGTTCCCCACTACTACTACTCAATTGTTCTAACTCCTTGTTGGACATCGCACATCAACTGTTCCATGTGGCCCAGTTGACGTTTCGTTGCCATAAAATAGTTTCGGAGAATGCAGTTACCAGCATGCACCTAGAAATATTCCTGATGAATTTATTTTTGTTAATTGCGCTGACCTCTGCAGGGGCAAGGGAGCATCAACATCTCATGCATTTCTATGCCTTGTTGACGTTTCGATAGCATATCTACTTTTCTGATGTGCAGTTTCTAGCATGCACCTCTTATCCGCGCCGTCTTCATACTGACTAGCTCGAAGCGCAGTGGAAGTTCTATTAGTACCCACAAGCAATTTTTGTTCACACCGAGAACCGATCATCCATCCTGTAGTAGATCGTAGAGCGGTGACGGAACGAACACGGCCACCGAGCGCATCAATGAATTAAATAGTTTCACACAATGTGCAGTGCTTCTTAAAGAAAGGCGGCGAAACTACAATGCATCAGTACAATAGGAGAATATTGTCAGGAACAACGGATTTAGAAATAGAAAAAGTTTGACTAGTACTTTCCCTTGTGCTGAAATACCCCAGGCTAGAGTTATCAATAGGAGGAAGATTTTTACATAGTACTACCGTCTCTACACCCACATTGTTCTCTATTCGACTTGAGGCCGTTTTCACAATATCTGGTTAAAGTTTATCCTGTAGATAAACGCTAAACGCCACCTATCTTCCAGTTAAAAATTTGTCTGAGGATAATTCGAAACAGGTGATACGGACTGTTGAGATTCTGACAGCTAGAACTGTTTACGCTTGCACTTTCAAATAAGACGGTTAAACTGGTCTTAATGAACCGAGTTGTGGAAAATCATTCGATGGAAGAGGATTTGAAACCACCTCAGCCGCAAATGAATGCTGAGCGACGGTACAGACGTAGACACAGGCGGCAGAATTCTGCCAAGAAAATCAGCTGATTTTTCTACTGTATTATCCTATTTTGAGCGTTATATTACGTTTACACTATACCCAGATTACTTCATCTGCGCCAGATGATTTAATCTGAAACTGCCAGATATATACAATTTTGAACTCACCACTCCCAGATTACGCCGCAGATGAAGTAACCTGGTTATAGTATAAACGTGATCTTACATACGCTTAAGTTTAATTTAGTGTCCAGGATAGCTAACATTCTATTTTAACGTAGTCTGAAACTTCGAAGAAGGTGACTGTATAATAAATTCAGTGGTCAGAAGATTAGTACGCCCTGCTCAAAGGAATATCTGCCTTGCATAATAATAAGAAAAAGTCTATCAAACTGCCAGTCACCCTTCATTATGCTTTCTTGATTGATAGCTTCAAATGCAACTCAACCCCAACAAGGATTGCGTGTAGAATTGTCGAAAAAAAAGCAATTGATTTGCGTTCACGTCAGCAGCTAATGCGTGCAATACAGAATATACAGGCTTTGAACCAATACTCAGTACCGTCAGTACTATTTCTGCTTCTGTGTTTCTATTTCTATATAAGCCTACACTTAAGCTAGCCTATTTTATTATTGGCACTTTGACGTCACAGATGAAATGTTCAGCTTCAGACAGAACCTACTTATTTGCGCCTACACATATCAAACATTAAAGGTCAGACGGTAATTAGCTGGTAATAATACTCACGTGTGTATTGTGGTGTCCTGACACGCTCCTGATGAAATATTTAACTTGGGCACATAAAATACGAGGAAACATTTGTGTGGGTAATTGACTATTATTTACGCAGATAGTCTGTTAAAAATAGGCAACTGCGTTACTGGTGTAGACAGATACGTTGAAGAGAGTTTCGTCAACCAACAAGATAGAGATTTACTGCAAAAAGGAAGTTTTTAGCAAATCGCAAAAGAACCTTTGAAAGCCCGGCTAGTATCATCATAAAATGCAGAACAAGTGAGAAAATTTATAAAATTTGGCACTTTTGAATAGTTTAAATTTAAATTTTCCAGGCGTTTTTGGAAATATGCCAAAAAAAATTGTCAGAAATGAAGCTACCTCCTTTTTGCTACAAACCCCTTTGTTACGTGCTTATTTACTGTGTCTATGCTTAGAGGTTTTAAGCCTAGAACACAACTAGACGTAAAGATGTTGGAAATTTGGACAGTGTGACAGAAATGAAAAGTCTTGTTTATCCGTAAGTGAAACGAGCGATCTGAACCCGAATGTTGCTGAGTTCCTAATCATCCAATAGCCCAAGAATGATGGTGATGGGCAGTTACTCGTATTTTAGCATAACTACAATACTTTTATTGTTTTGGAAAAAAAAAGAATTCGATGTTTATCCTAATTGTTTTTTGGGGTGCTAAATACGAATCTGAGGTTTCCCAACAACCATTTTGACCAAGGAACCCTTTTTAGACCAAACCAACAAAATCATATTTTCTGGTTTTGTTAAATAAGTTACCTTATCCTTTCTAAAGTACATTAAATTTTCAGCTTCGTACAATTACTAATTTCCAAGAAATAGAGCTTTAAAAACTTGTTTTCCTTTTTACCAAAAAAAAAAAAAAAAATTAACAAAAATCGCATTGGTTATGCATCTGGGTAAATATCGGAAAAAGTTCTCATCCTACGACGAAAGTCATGAGAATTGAGTTTGTAAATATTTTAATTACATACCTTTAATTTGATATAAATGGGAATTCTGTAGGATCAATACATTCGTTCACACAGAGCCGTGCGATGAAAATTTGGCGCCCGGGGCGAAGATTTAATATGGCGCCCCCATATATAAGGGTCGCCAACGAAACTGACGAAATCAAGCGACGGATACAGTTAGTCTGGCATTACACTTTGCGTTTTTCTGCAGGAAGAGCAATCCCGCAAAAAAACGCATCGTCGTACAAGTAGAGAACCGACCCTATAATTATACACTGCGGGAGAAGTTTGTGACAGAAATAAATATATCCCAGTGAGGATTATGATGGTTTTATTTTTGTGGCAATATAGTAGGTAAAATTCGGGAAGCCGATACAATTTCAGCCAGTCCTCAATGTATGCACTGCATGAATTTCGTACTGGGTGCATGAGTTTCTAGTTTGTCGTTGAACCAAAAAACGGAAGGTGTAAGGCGAAATTCACGCATACGACACCGCGCTGCACGACTGCTTGAAATTTCAGTCGAGATACACAGCATCAAATGGGCGGATTCACATTCATCGCTCAGCATGCGATACGATCGACTATGCTTGGCTATTGTGCGTGGCTGCGTCGGAGCTGAAAATGTAGCTAATCTGAATATCGCCTAATGGTTTTCATATACCACCTCGTGTTCATCTTCTCACTGCGTTTTTTTGAGGGAGAAGTTTTCCCGCTGTCGTTGGACTTGCTGCTGCAAAACGATTCCTGTAAACTGTAAGTGTAAAGCGTTCCATTTAAATGTACACGTTCCTCTTCTTGGACGACAATGCGTTTTTTTGCGGGATTGCTCTTCCTGCAGAAAAACGCAAAGTGTAATGCCAGACTTAGCTAATAGACTTTTTTCTCGGTTCTCCCCGTAATGAAATCGTGCTATGCTATGGCTGCGAAGCATGGACCCTATCTCAAGCCTCCGGAAATATGCTAGACACATTTGAACATTTGCGATCGAGATGGATGGCGCATCCGGTACAACTATGAGTTGTATAAACTGTACAATGAGCTGGAAGTTTCGAAAATCGTCAAACTACAACAACTTCAATGGGCAGGACATGTACAACGAATGGACGATGATCGAATGACAAAGAGAGTGATGAACGCACGACGAGTCGACGGAGCGAGACTGCCAGGACGACCGAGATCTCGTTGGGAGAGCTCAGTATATGCGGACGCCGAGCAGCTACTGGGCTTCCAAGATTGGAGGACGCGGTCACGTGTCCGAGATAATTGGAGGACAACGATCCAGGCAGCCAAGGCCCGACGTCGGGCTGTCGCGCCACGATGATGATGATGATGATGATTGAGAGAGATTGTACGGTTGGATGACAATCAATGTGGGTTTGTGGAGGGTCGGCCCACAGCTGATGCTATTCAGTGCTTGCGTATTACGATGGAAAAGCATCGTGATGCACGGACAGTCTTACTCTTTGTGTTGATCGATATGGAAAAAGACTTCGACAGAGTTCCTCGTGTGTGAGTGGCACTGAGGCATGTGTCAAAATGATCCAAGACATGTATGATGGAGCAGCAGCAACAGCTTCACCAGGTATCTAGGGAATTTTCGGTTAAAGTCGGAGTTCACCAAGGTAGTGTATTGAGTCAATTACTCTTCAATATCATCATGTTCTATTTGTTAACACTCATCTCTGACGGCCTGGAAATATTCCTTCTATTCGCCGATGACGTTGTCCTTGGTAGCAAAGACATCGTTGCTTTGCAGGCTGCACTGACCAAGTGGTGTAAGATACTGGAGGATCATGGACTGAGAATTAGCATACCAAAGACTTAGTATCTTTACTGTCCTTTCTCAGATCCAGAAACACCGATTCCAATAACCCCGTCAATAAGACACTATCAATGAATCTTCCACTTTTTGGACCCAAAACCCTAGGTAGACGGAAACACACGTGGATCGATCAAATGAAGAAGCAACAACAACGTATTAATCTCGACAATGATACGATCCAAGACCGAGCTGCCAGCAGAAGGAAGCAGAGATTTTACCGTCAGAATTCGCGAAGTGCCAACACTACAGGCAGAGCAACGCGAAGCCACAGAGTGGTATGAAACGGCAATAAGGATGAAGAGACTCACCCATGTCGTTGGGATTGGTGGGTGGTGGCTGCGGCCAAATCGAAAAATTCAAAACGCTAGAACCTATTCTGGATCATTATGGATATGTTTATGAAATTTGAATGGAAATCGATCAAGCCGTTCGACCGCAAAAGAAAAACCAGCAAACATACAGTCCGTTTTTATATATACAAAGACAGAAGATCAAATATAGCAACCATCCGAATAAGTCTACTCGCTTTTCACTGTCGTAGCTAGAAAGTTTTCACATCTTTATTAGGTGGTACATATGGGGAGTACTTTCCTTTGAAGGACATTTTTGTACTCGCAACGTTGCAAGCCCCTGATGCTGCAAGTTGGGCACTGAATGTAGAAATTAATGACTGAAATTCAAATAAAATTTTCCCAAAGCAATTTCAGAAACCAATCATATAATGTACAATAGTTTCTTACATTCAACTTATATTCAGTTAAAAAAAAAAGAATTTAATGCAAAATCTTGAGTGAGGAAACATTTTTTTTTTCTTAACAACTTTTTTTGTGAATTTGATTTCAGGGTAAACTATTAGGTGCGAATCGATGTTTAATACAATGTTTTACCTCGCATAGTTTTAAAATTATTGTTTTTTTTTTATGAAAGTAAGGCCCCATTTTCCAAGCTGCGGAATTCCGCTACGTCTTGCGGGATAGACTCCTTCGAAAGCAGTCTGTTCCGTAAGACTCAGCGGTATCTTCGAAAATGGCAAAACAAGGATTTTGAGGCAGTCTGTTCCGCACGCAACGAAGTTATGAAATCGGGAAAAAAAATCCTATTTTTTTGTACTTTAGTCCTTATTATTTGTGGAACGTAAAAATCATTAGTTTCCAGAAAGAAGACCTGAGGTATTGTAGCTGTGGGCGAAAGTGATAATTTTCGTGAATTAATCCTGATAATGCTTTATGTTGATTAGGATATTGAAATAACACTAATACTAAATAAATACCAATGATAAAAATAACTAACTAAATAATCCCTATTAAGCGATAGCGCATCAACTATTCCCTTATGGCTTAGTTGACGTTTCATTAACATAAACTGGTTTTGGACGAGGCATGCTAGCAATAGCATGTACCTCCTGCCCATTTAGCCACATACTTGCAACAAGCTGTGGCTTATTGGCCACGACGTGGACGGGACTCGAATCCGTAGCTGATCGGTAGCATGAGATATCGGACTGACGCCTCAACGCACTGGGCTACCGGCCGCCGTCGTTGTAAGCCCGAATTCATCGCAAACGTTCACCATCGAGACACACTCTTTTTTGGATAATGATAATTTAATTTGTTTGGTTAACAGCTAATTCGGTTAGCAGCTTGTTCAACGGCTGATTTAATTAATAGCTATTTCGGTTAACTAAACTGCTAATGTCAGAAAATTTCTAATTGACCGTTGACTGTTAACTTACAACCCATCAGGGTATTGGGTGTGCCAAAGCTGCACCTGCTGATTTGGTTAACAGCAAACCTGGTGAATATTAAATTTGGGTGAAAGCTAATATGGCAAATTGATTTAGAAAGCAGCTTAACGTAAATTTATCTGCGAGTTTAAATATATTATCACGCATCGCAGTACTAGGCCGTAAGATTTATCAATGGTTGAAATTACAAAATGTTAGATTTTTAGTTTGGTTGTCTATAGAACGGCGCACAATCGATTTTTGAGTTGCAGGTAGTAATACAAAGTGTGATATATACTACTTTGCCTTAACCCCTAGCGGGGCATAGCGCGTCAACTACTCCTGCGCGCCATCGTACTCTGTTCTGGGCAATGGGGCGCAACTCCCCAAAAGACTTACCCAGTACCTGACACTCCTTTGCCACAGATCGACGCCATGTGATTCGAGGACCCCCTCTTGGTCGGCCTTGGTTGGAAATGGGGTTCCATTTCATGGCATGCATAGCAATGCAGTTATCACTCTTCCGCAAAGTGTGACCTATCCACTGCCATTTTCGCCTGCGTATCAATTCGTCGATTGGCATCTGACCCGTACGCCGACTTAGCTCTTCATTTGATATTGTTTCGGGCCAGAAAATTCTTAAAATTCGACGAAGACAAGAGTTGACGAAAACTTGCAGCTTTCTGGTAACTCCTACGGAAACTTTCCATGTACTGCTCCCATACAAAAGCACTGATAGTACCAGGGAGCGAAACAGGCCCAGCTTGGTCATGATGCTGAGATAACTGCTCTGCCAGATTTTGGACAGCATGCCGTATGCGCGTTTAGCCTGGTTGATACGACGAGCGATGTCCTGCTCCGTACCACCATTTTCGGCAACAATGCTACCCAGGTAGACGAAGTTGTCTACCTTCTCCACAGGCTGCCCATTAATATTGATGGCAATAGGTGTCGGATTTCTTTTTCGCAACGGCGGGCTAAGCACCTTGGTCTTGTTGGTATTAATCTTTAGCCCAACCTTGCTTGCCTCCCTCTCGAGATCTAACGCCATTGCGGACAGATCCATGATTTTGTGGGAGAGTAGGCATATGTCGTCAGCGTAGTCAAGATGTTGTAGATAAGATGTCAAAGTCCATTGAATTCCTCTGTCGAGTCCGGATAGGGCTGCATGTAACACATCGCCGATCACAATGAGGAATAGGATCGGTGAGAGGATGCACCCCTGCCGAACTCCACTGCGAATCACAAAGTCCCCCGACACCTTACCTTTATGCAGAACGCGACATTTCGCGCCGTCATAGGTTACCTTAATAATAGCCACAAGCTTCTCAGGGATGCCTTTCCTGCGCAAGGCCGCCCATATAGAATCCCGGTTCACACTATCGAAAGCCTTTTCGAAATCGATGAAAAGCAAGTGAAGCGGAGAATCGTATTCAGCGCACTGCTCGATGATGATTCGCAAGGTGTTAATGTGATCGACACAGGAGAATCCGGATCGAAAGCCAGCCTGCTCTTCATCAATTGTGCTTTCTAAGTGGGCCTTTAGTCTTTCCAGGACGATTTTAGCTATTATCTTGGCAACGGCAGGAAGCACACAAATGCCTCTCCAATTATTACAGTCTGTGAGGCTACCCTTCTTTGGAAGTTTGATGATCAAACCTTCCTTCCACTCAGTGGGAAAGGTCTCTGTATTCCACGCTTTATCAACAAGTGGGTGCAGCAAATCGGCAGTTACGCTTGGCGCTGCTTGATAAAGTTCGGCAGGGATGCCGTCAAGTCCGGCGGCCTTTCCTCGTTTTAGTGCAATAATTGCAGTGACTATTTCCTCTTTAGTCGGGGCAGTGGACCGTATACGCACATTTTGATGGTTAGCTAAATTATCTATATGAGGGGGAACTTCACCAGAGGTTACACGGTTCAAGACCGCGGCGAAGTGTTCTTTCCACCGCCTCATTTGATCTTCTTCCAAGATAAGTAGCTTTCCATCACTATCTTTCACCGGATGTTGGCAGGAGTTACGACCACCTGTAAACTCCTTGATGACACCGTATACGGCGTTTAAGTTCTTACTTCTAGCGGCTTCTTCTGCTGACGCTAAAAGAGAATTGGCATAAACTCTTTTATCGCGTCGCACACTACGCTGAACTTCTCGAGCTTTCTGACGGTAAAGGAGTTCGATGCTGCTTCGATTGTCGTCTGATGCTGCAGCCAAACGAACTTTCAGCTCCTTTCTTTCAACAATCCGCTGCCATGAAGCGTCGGACATCCAGGGCTTATTCCGGCAATCCGGGTTTGGGCCAAGGATGGTATTTGCGCTATCAATGTACGCATTTTTTATGGCATCCCAGTTTTCGTTTATGTCACTATCTGGGTGACTAGTTATCTCAGCCGCTTTTTGCGCAAGATGGTCATTATATTGTTGTAAGACAGCTGGATTTTTTAGTCGAGCGGTGTTGAATTTGCGGGGCCTGGATCTTTCGTCGCTGGGGCGGCGCACGGCTGCAATACGCAATCGAACATTAGCGATCATAAGATAATGGTCTCTTCCCATCCCAATATCGGCACCCTTCTTGTTTCGCACGTCCAGGAGGCAACTCTTGAATCTTTTACTAATGGCAAAATGGTCGATCTGATTTTGTGTTCTGCGCCGATCAACAGAGGACCAACTGATTTTGTGGTGGTCCTTATGCTCAAACATAGTACCACCGATGAAGAGACTGTGAAAGTTGCAGAACTCTACAAATCTTTCACCGTTGTCATTACGATCACCAAGACCGTGTATATACCAATATATCAGTATTTCATTGTAAATTGTTTTTGTTTTCATAAAGAGCAACTTTATATAAACATTGTCTTCATTCAAAACAGTAAATCTCATGGAATTGATAGGATATACATAAAATTTCCCAGGCGAGGGTCGTGCAAAAAGCAAGTTTCCATATTTTATTAAAAAAAACTACAAATAGTATTATTATTATATTCTGGGGGATAGCCGAAGCAGACCACTAACGTTTGGGTCCCTTTTCGCCTCCTCCCGGTCATCAAATAATATTAAAAAAAAAATCTTTATTTTCGGGATCCTCAATTTAAATACTTTCCACATAATCACCATTTTTTCTACACATTTTGCAGCCGTGGCAATAACTTTTTTAGTCAACATTCCGCGTCCTTTGTTTTGGATAGCCCTTCTCAAGTTCTTCAAAACTTCATAATACCTGTCAGCATTAATAGCCTGACCCCAGGGAGGTAGTCAACGGGCAAAACACCCTTCTTATCACTCAAAAAAACTATGACCACTTCCTTGCCTGCTTAGAGAACAATTTCTGCCAACCCATGCTCAGCCGCTTTGTTTCAGGGGTCGTATGGTGTACTCACGTCTGGTCTCCAGTCACTGTACGGCCAAAAATGGGATCCTCCTCCTCATTGTGTTTTTTCAAACAATTTTGAGCCGATTCAATACGGTTTGTTTTGTGGTCAGGGGTCAGCAACCTGGGAACCTAACGTGCGCACACTTTGATTATCCCCAACATTTCACTAAGGATGTTAGCGACCGACATTCGACTAATTTCGATGTGTGGAAGTAGTACATTCACAATATTGTCAACGGTGAGGTGCCCATCCCATTGAACGATCTCCAAAACACACTTTACTTGCACTTGAAGAACGCCCGGAGCGCGGTTAATCAATGACGTTTTGACGACCCTCGTCGAAAGCTACTCACCATTTTCGCACCATTTGCCCATTCATCGCACCTATGGCGTATACAGAAATAATCTTCCGATGGATTTTAGTCGCATTTTTGCCTTTGACATAGAGAAAACAGAAAACGGATAATCAAACGCAGTTCAACGTTGGCGTAGCAGGCAACGGGGATCTCCATGGTTATAGAGCTACTGACGGCTAGCTGTTTGGCGCGAGACAAAAATAACCGACGCAGGGCTGGCACTACATATATGTATGTATGCCAACATTCATTCGAAAAATAAACATCCCCCTAAAATTCCCCTAGATTTGGCATCACAGCAAAACCTACTTTTTGCACGACCCTCGTATGTTTTAAGTGGGGAATGGTTTTTGCTGAAAGCGACTCACCGCACCGTCTTACTATAAAAACGACCTTCCATTAAAAAGCGTTTTCAACGTCAATAAACAACTTTTTTTAAAAGTCGGTTCCTTAAAAGTTTTCTATAAATAGATGTTATCATTGAATTAAGCGATAAATTAATTTGTAATTTCATACTTTCGCAAAGTTTTGTTGTATAAGTTTTCATTATCATTCCGTTGCAATCAACACCTTTATCCCTGGAGAATCAACTTGATGAAAAACTTCAAAAGTGACATTCATATTTTCTACACCCCTTTACCCAGATATGTATTGTATTACGCTTCAATGTTCAAAGGGTGGGCCTTTCAGCCCGGAGCTTATGCTGGCGTTGTCTTCGAAAGGCAAAAAACTTTTTATTTATAATTATCGTCGTACAGAAAACCGCATTCGAGTGTAATATGCCATTTCGTTTTTATACAGAACCAAAGCAGTGTAGGACAAAATATGCGACGACGACGGGGTGCTATACCTCGTCCTATCGGAGCAGTCTGATTTGCATACGAAAGACTTCGATTGCACGCAAACTTCATTCCGCCAGGAATAGTAGTGGGATCTGGGATGGGCAAACAATGAAGCAAAAGGGTTCTGGTGGCTTTTTTGTTGACAGGACTCTATTTTGGATTTATACCAAGAATCGGATCGATAAAAATTGTTGAGAATTACAGGAATTATTAGGAGTTGTTTACTTTTATTTGTTATGTTTTTGGGCTCTTGAATTTTGAATGAAATAATCATTCAAGTCGTACTTTTATTCGTCTGCCGGTAATCGTTTGATATTACGACACATGTTACTTAAGTACACATATGACTGCCGTTTGGTATATCTGCCAAGAAATTGTTTGTTGAGACGGGACTGGCCTTGGGGGTTTTCTAAGGATAGCATTGCGGTTTAAGTTCTGGTTTTGTTGTTGATGGGTTGACAATTTCATATTCAGATTTGTTTCGAAACATACTTATTCAAAAATGATCAAAAACCTGGTGACATTCGTCAGAAATTTAAAATTAATATAGTGCAAGTGGGGCACCCTGTGTGGTGTGGGGCCTAAGAATAAGGTCACAACCTTTCCCGGCAAGTCGTAGAAGGTCACTAAAAGGACAGGATATATATGCCAGCAACTTCCATCAACTATGAATCGAATAAAGACTGACTCACCGGTTACAACTTTTAGCTACCGCTCAAGGACAAAGATTGGTTTCTGGAATGTGCGTACTCTCCTGGACAATAGATCCGAAGGTTTCCAGAACGCATGATTTCTTTAATTAAAGTGCAAATTTCAGCGGTATAAATTAAACATCTTAGCAGTTAGTGAGATAAGATGGCGGAACAGCGGAGAATTTATCTCTCCAACGCGTAGCCCTGTAATGTTGTACCCCGGTAAAGCTACATGTAGTGGTCGTAAGTCAGGTGTAGGGCTCCTTTTAATCAGAGCCGGAAGAAGCTGTCTCTTATCCTGGGATCCGGTCTCCGAGAGAATCATGACCGCCAGGTTCCGGGCCAAAATGAGAAACATAACAATTAGTGTTACGCTCCAACTGAAGCCGCCAATGTTGTGGCGAAAGACTACTTCTACGAACAACTTTACGCCGTCCAAAGCAGAACACCTAAAAGTGACATTGTATGGAAGATTTGAATGCAAAAGGGGGTGCTGATAACAATGGTCTCAGGCATACAACGGTGAAAGATTTCTAGAGTTCTGTAACTTCCACTGTCTCTTCATTGGTGGTACCATGTTTGAGCAAAAAATGCTTCAAAATCGGTTGGTCCTCCGTTGATCGGCACACAACACAAAATCAGATCGGTCACTTTTCCATTCGTAAAAGATTCAAAAGCTGCCTTCTGTACGTGCGAAACAAGAGGAGCGCCAATATTGCAATGGGAAAAGATCATTAAATTATGATCGGTAATATATTCGATTGCGAATAGCAGCTGTGCGATAAAAGCATAAATTACAACAAAGCTAATTGGGACGATTTAAAAAATTTTACCAATGCAGCCTTTGCTGCGTTGCCAACACCATCTAAAGTGCGAGTTGTCGAATTCAACTTCAAACGAGTACTGAACAAAACAGCGGCCAGATTCATTCCTGCAGGGAGAATTCGTACGATTCGACCTAATTTTTCGACGTCAGCTGCCAGATTGGCAGACGAGAGAGATCGCCTACGCAGTTCTGATCCCAGCGATCTCAGAATCAGAGACCTGAATGTCCAAATCAACGCAGAAGTAGCCGAGCATAAAAGAACTAAATGGAGTGTCAACCTGAATAGATGCAATCTCAAATCTGGAGTCACTAAGATTAGGTCTACCGTTAGAGCCCTAACCAATCCAACAAAAAACAAAAGGAATGTTTTCATCGAATCTGGCAATAAAATTGTTAGCGATCCTACCCAATGCGCTCATCATTTTAATAGGCAGTTTGCCGAACGCCCACGTCCCGACAAACGCAACCGCATAATACGCAGAAGGATCCGAAACTTAGCTGTTGGCCAATCACTTCAATCTACTCCAGATGAAGTTATTGCAACCATAAAAAAAGCAAAGAATTCCAAAGCAACCGGATAAAACGGCATCTCTATGCCCATGCTCAGACTTCTCCTCCATATGCTTTCCCCTCCGGTAAAATATGTACGGACAACAGTCAATATTTGGCTCGGAAAATGTTCCCCTCTGGATCAGAATACTGTCCAAATCCAGAGGCGAATATTTTCATATCCAAATATTGACAGTTGTCCGTACGTGTTTTACTGGAGGAGAAGTCTGTTCCTGATCCGCTCGCCAATCAATGTCTAGAACCAAGTACGAAGTTACGCTGAAGCAGTTGATGTGCTATGCCCCACTAAAGGTTAAAACAAAGTAGTAGTATTTTACACATAATCTCCCAGGAGTGGTCATCAGCGGATACGCGAAGACGCTAAACGTGGCTCTTTATGAAAAACTGGATCCGATCTTGGACGACCTCCTTTTCAAATTAATCTTTTAAAAAATCCATAATTTTAAGCATTTTCGACTGCTTAATACAATTTGACAATTATATGTAGTATGCTTAGTTCTTAGATGCCGAATTAACACGAATACGAAAATCAATAGTAATGTCCTTAACTTACCACTATCTCTGTTTAATTAATACCATCATGTCTCGCCTGTGACCTGACCAAATTTCGAAACTGGCACAAACTAAAATTACATACTCGTCCAAGTCCTAATAATGTCAATTCAATTATGATTTATCTGCCTTTATAGGACATGCTATAGATATTACAGCTTTTCGAAATCGTCCTGAATATCGCTCTAACGACATTAATGTGACACTTTATTACAATTAACTAAAATTCATTCATCATCGAGTCCTAGAAACCTCTAAAAGACAGAGATCCTATAAATAATAGAAATAAGTATGTAATATTCATACCAAATTAACTTCCACTTCGGCCATGATAAGATCAGAACGAAAAATTCGAATCGATTTCTAAGGCAGGACGGAACTATTCTCGTGTGTTATAAGTTGGATTTGGTACCCCAAATCCTAAAAAAAACACATCTTTTGGGACACGAATAACATTTGTCCGGTCATTGACTCCCCCCACCGATATACTTATGTTGCTGAGTGCCAAACTTTTATACAAAATTTTCCACACATAGAGTACCTGCAAGAATGGAACCCTTCGTCCTTAATTGTTCGTCCACTTGTCCGCTTTTTACGTGTATGGAAGTATCCTTTGAAATTACACGTTTGGCATATTATGGTTATTGACTTGTCGTGAGTCATGTAAAGTTGAGAAAGTAGGGTCGAATGGTCTAGGCGGAGTATCGCTTTATGATACAGATAACTTGCAAAAGAATTGTGCAATGAATAGTTCAATACATCCATAGTTGTCAGTAAGGACAGAGTCAAACTGTTCCGGTATAGAGACAACTGAACGATAACTATAGCTGAACATCGGCACGAGCTCTCTCTAGCACAGGTGGGCTGATGTGGCTCGCTTAATCAATCACTAACTTTAACATTGAATTTCGTTCATAGGTAAACGACAAACACAACAAACTATAAGATACATGAAATTGATGAAACTGGACTGAGAATTGAGCTGTAATGACATACGCGCTCCTGTATGCCGTATGCTACTATGAATCATTGACTTATTAAACCCTCCTATAACATTAATCAAGAATCCATCGATGAGGTTCTCCTTGTTTTACAGAGGGCATCCCACGCGAGAGACATATAAGACGCTACTTCGATGGTCACTGGAAAAAATTTATGAAGTTGAAAAAGTAAAACAAAAAATAGGTGGGACAATTTTAAGGGTTTCTTGCACGTTAGATCAGCCAGCCGCGTTAGACCACTTATTAGTCCACGCTTTAGATCACTAATTAGGCCCCCTATCAGACCAGCTATTACACCATCTATCAGACCAGCCATTGGACCACGCATCAGACCAGCCGTGCAGGTAGGTATATTGGTGGTCTAATTGCTGGTAACAAAGCGGCCAAATGTCCTTCCGTCTGTCTTTCTGTCTGTCCATGAAATATCGCACAAAGCGCTGAAGCTCATGCATGAAATTTGGTGGAAATATGTAGAATTGTTATAATTCGTCAAAAATGTAATGGACAGGTGTTAGACGACACCAAAGTGTCCGTGGGGACGGAGTGAAGGTTGCCGAGGTGACCGCGAAGGTCCGGCAGCGCCATCTGGCGAAAACTCCTCAGCTTGAAATGAAAAGAGATGAGGTATTAACTCATCTCCAAACCAACCTGAAAAGGGGTGTTCGGGGATCTTCCTTAAAGGAAAACACGTAGGTTTAGATATTGAACATTTTTTTTATTGGGAATTAAACTGAAACTATTGTAACTTCCAAGTCGAATTAAATGAGCAAAAAAAACAGAAAGAAAACACGGCTAAAGTTAATACCAAAAGAAATCAGGAATAAAAATAATCAAATTAATTCAAGGAGGCTAAATTAAAAAAAAATAGGAAAGCAAATGGTATAAAAAAGTAATGATTGAAATTAATTAATTAAAAAAAAACTTACCCCTGGATCTTTGGTGGCCACCGAAGACACGGGAGCAGCTGGCAAACAAACAAAAAACTATTTGTTTTGATAAAACAAACTAAACCAATACATAAACAAGCAAAAACTATAATGCTGACTGCCAGAAGGACACACTTGTTTCCTCGCATTGAAAAATCACTACACTGTGTTGTTGTTGTTGTCAGATGAATTTTTTTTTTATATAGAAATGGCACCAAACTTGCACGTATAAAACAAGAGGAAAAATTATTCGGCAAGGCACCAATTCGACAAATTCCAAACAAAACACGGTCGAAGCCTTTGCCGCTGCCGTTGTCATAGGGCAAGTTTAAATCGAAACGCCACTTAAACTCTACAGTGGTGGTATGCATAATAATGAGGATATACTCAAGAGTGAAGTCTATTGAGGACATTCCTGAGTCTGCTATGTTCGGTGAATCGAGTGAAAAATTTGTATGCATAAAACTACTTTCCGCTCCACAGTGAAAATTGAGTCGAATTCTGTCAACTCAGCTTTACTCCACTCGACTCACTTTATGCATACCACCCAGTATGTCTCACCCAGGCAAATATTTTAATTTTACATATATTAAATTTCTTGGAATTTAATACATGTAGAAATCTGCTGAGTACGTCTAGGTTTTTCTAAGAAATAACTCTTCAAAAGTTGGATTTTGTTTTTAAAAATGGAAAAATCTTGGTTTTAGTGTTATGTCATTTTCGATGGGCACACAAACTGCTCTCATTTCGAGTGAAATTGCCTTAGAACATACAGTACATGGAATGAGCATATCCCGTTTATAACCGGCTCCAATATCTGGTGAATAAGTCGACAGTCAGCCTACTCAGTTGGCGTTTAATACTGACAAATGTTGACGGTTCTGTAGAATTGTGCATAAGCAAATGTCAATTTTTGTCAAATTATCGACAATCAGCCTTCTCAGTTGGCGTTTCGATATTGACATAATGTTGACCACAATGTCGAATTGTGCATAAACAAACATCAATTATTGTCAATATTTGAATTTCGTAAGTCTACTGAGTTAGCTGACTGTCGACTTAGTACCCAGATTTTGGAGCCACTGTTTCTATGGAGACATACAGGCCAAGCTCATTCCATGGCTATATATTCAAAGGAAATTGCACGAAATCTATTCCAATGCCAATCGAACATTCTATGAAATTTTTAATTTGCTTCTCTGTGTTGATGTTTGATCCGACAGAACATCAGCTGTCAGTTCGTTCCACAATAAATAAAGTTATTTGCTTATTTTTAGGCCGGCCGCATCTTGGATGTAGGCAGGGCAGCGCAGCTATGCCCCACTAGTGGTTAAGGCAAAGTAGTAGTATTAAGGCTAAAGAGACATTTCTGCTCACAACCATAATAAAAATGGGATGAATTGAAAAATATTGGCGACGTTCGACTTGAAATCAAATTATCTAAAATCTCAAATTACTTTTATTTTATAAGTTTTTTTCATTTGGAACATCCGCTTCAAAGACCTGTGAGCTGGAAAATTGATAAAGTGCGATTTTTCTTCTAACCCGCAAAAATTATGGTTTTTCGACTAACGATTTTGAGCAGTGCATTGGACGTAGAATTCGACGCTCTTTAAATACATCCTGTAAAAATTTTCGATCTCTTAAACTTTTTAAAAGTTTTAAGGAAAAGTTGGTTGAATTTCTCGGATTAAGCCCATCTTCTGCAATCATGCATCCTGCAAACTCAGTTACAATTTTCATGTATTTAGAGTCTATAGAAGCGATTAAAATTATTTCCAGATCTTTTCAAATTAATTCCTATTAGAATCTTAAATTCACTGGCCTGCTTGGTCGATTACATATTATTATGTATTGTAAATTTCCGATCTTTAATACATAATTATAACCCGATCCATTTCTTCTTTTCTATAAAAAAAAACAGCAATAGTATACCCATATCCTCCTACTGTCCGATATTCTGTGTCGATACTACAATTCCATTACATGAATGGTCATTCTTGAAATAAGGTGATTACTACCCAACTACCCCACGCGACCACAATTACTGAACATAGTTGATTGCACTTTGTCCTGATACCTGGTCTCATTTCGATTCTTTTATAATCGTCCTGTTGATGAATGGTCGTCATTCGTGAAACATGACTGAGAATAGTGCTCCTACTGATGATGGATATTCTCCGTACTTGGGAGGTATATACGAATATATACACCAAGTGGATTTGGGCTTCTAATTTTGATTTAGTTTTCATTTCTATAATTTAAAATTAATTTGATTAATTATTATCTTTTTTGTATATATTTCAGAAAATATGGAAAAATACGACATCATCAATGTCGTCGGCGAGGGGTCCTACGGACTTGTAATGCGATGTCGGCATCGGGAATCTGGACAATATGTGGCAATTAAAAAATTTCTCGAAACAGAAGATGATCCGACAGTAAGAAAGATGGCAATTAGGGAAATAAAAATGCTAAAGGTAATTTTCAGTGAATACAATAAAGTGGTGTTGATTTAAAATGTGCAGTCAAAAAAAGATTTTTTGTTGTCGGTGTACACAGTATACCACAGTGGGTTACCAAATTATTAGGGACAGGCCCATGCATTTTTCAATTTAGTAAAATCTTGTTTTTTTTTACCAAACAAATCGTTTTTGTTTTACTAAGTACGAGCATTGCTGCTGGTATCATTATTAATATTTTTGATAAGTTGCAACATTGGTAGTATGTGTCTCCTATTAAATAAGTGAGGTTAGTGCTCATCCGGTTCTCGTTTGTTAAAAAGGGCCTGTTGTAGTGAGTTGGTATAAAATATTTTTAAATCATTTTTCGCAAGTTTTTCCTGTCTGCAACAATCAAATGTGAATAATGTCTCTTATTGAATCATCATAATAATCGTGGCGCAATATCCCGACGTCGGGCTGTAGTCGCCCGGATTATCGTGCTCCAATTATCTCGGTCAAGTGACTGCGTCCTTCAATTTTGGACGCCCAGTTGTTATTCGGCTTCCTCATCTAATGAGTCTTTCCAACGAGCTCTCGGTCTTCCTCATAGCCTTGCTCCGTCTACGCGTCGTCCATTGAATATTTTCCAAGAATTAAAATTGAATCGTTGACGCGCATAAATTGCACAGTGATACTGAGAATCACTTTCGATCGGATAAACCGCGAAATATTTATCACAAAAGTCAGTTCGCATGTCACAAATTTTTTTCAGGAAATATTTGTCCAAATGGAGCAATTTGGCAAAGCAGTTTCCTCTTCCTCGCGTGTTCACATAGCGGTAAATATTTGCTACAAAATTGGCTGGGTTTTTTCGTAGTTGTCATATTTGTCAAAATATTAAAAAAAAAAAAAAATATGTAGCTGATTTTTTATTTTCGCGAATATTTGTCTGTTTTGTAACGGACGGCTTGGTGGTTATCCGAAGATGCCCGTGGGGACGGAGCCTAAGGTCGGGCTGTGCCATCTAGCGAAGAAAAAGGCTCCTCAACGAGCTAAGCAGCGGCCTATGATTGCTGATTGATAAGGATGGAATGGTTGCGGACGGTGCAGATTTCCTCGCGTTCGCATCAGGGTCCAGACGTAATGGGACCCTCGGCCTCTGGTTTCGTACCACCGACAGATCCTTACTCATCAGGTGCTGCCATAGATCCGCCGGTGGAAGCAGCACTACCATATGGTCCATTGCAGGTGGTTCATTACAGGGCAGCTTCTATTTCGAGACCTGCCAAGAAGTAGAAGCTGAGGACAGAGTGTGCTGCTAACTATAAAAAAAACAAAAGCGAACTGGGCACCGGAGTCAGCCGGCAACCATTGTAGAGGGGAAAAATTAGCAAAGAAAAAAAAATACTACATTTCCCCATTATTCATATGATCAACAGCTTACAGAGAATCCTGAGGCCAGCAATGGCGCAACACTGCATTCCTTGCCATAATTCACTCAGAAACTCTGTAAGCTGCTGAGCACATGAATAATACAAAAATGCAATACTAGGGAATCAAAATTTTTAAACTGACGTGAAGGACAATCCTGGCAAACAGAAAGGCACCCAGGGCTCCTCCACGCTTCGTCCGGACACCGAAGATGCTCCAAATGCAGGTAATTCAAAGCATTTACGGAGGCCTTAGATACGTGGCTAAACCACAAAAGACAAACACAACACCTAAAAGGAAAAACTACTCTATAGGAAGGATGGGGGTGCTACAGAGGAAAGCACAGCTACTTGAAGGGAAAATACGTGAAGTAAAGATGGCTAAGTCCTAAGACTTAGAGCAAGTAGCCTTAATGAGCTTGTGGGGATGCATAATGCTGGAAGGACCAAAAAGGAACCCAATGAGGTCCTTTTCAGTCCTGTTCTTGACCAGAAATGGGCCCCACGTTGGGCGCCAAATATGTAACGGACGGTTTGGTGGGTATCCGAAGATGCCCGTGGGGACGGAGCCTAAGGTAGCATAATTGACCGTGAAGGTCGGGCTGTGCCATCTAGCGATGAAAAAGGCTCCTCAACGAGCTAAGCTGCGGCCTATGCTTGGTGTAGCTCAGTTCGGGAGACGTGGGCGGGGCTTTCGCAGATTTCCTCGCGTTCGCATCAGGGTCCGGACGGCCTCTGGTTTCGTACCACCGACAGATCCTTACTCATCAGATGCTGCCATAGATCCGCCGGTAGAAGCAGCACTACCATGTGGTCCATTGCAGGTGGTTCATTACAGTTTCTCGCAAAATATTTGCTAGGTGTGAACTCACTTGAAATGGAATTATATTACATTCTTCTCTAAATTGACAAAATTCGCCCTCAAATTTGGCTTTTCTCTTGGCGCCTTTTCGGCACCCTTCCAGAGTCGGCGTCCCAGGCGACCGCCTGTTTCGCCTTAGCCTTTGACCGGCCTTGTATATGTCCTGCCCATTGTAAACGTTGTAGTTTGACGATTCTCGAAACTTCCAGCTCATCGTGCAGCTCGTACAACTCATGGTTGTAGCGGATGCACCATCCATTTCGGCGACAAACTGCTCCGAAAATTCGTCGAAGGACCTTTCGTTCAAATGTGCTTATCATGTTTTCAGTGGCTTGAGTAATACCACCACCATACGGTGATGTCGATCGGGGTTTGGAGTGGGTTTCGTCATACAGCATATTTTATAAATCTTTCGTTCCTTATCGAATTAAAAAGAGTAAATGGTGAATCCAAAATGATACCGCATACAGTAGAACCCCAACCAACCGAACCAAGAGGGCGCCGTTATTTCGGATAACGAAAATTTTTAGAAGTATGTACTTTCTGGAGGCTGGGGACGAAAACCAAGGTGGATCGCGAACACATAATAATTCCTAATACAATGAAACCCCGCTAGACTGAACCATGGAGGGCGGCGTCATTTCGGAAAATGAAATTCGACACGAGTATATTTTGAGAGACGGGTGTGAAAGTAAGATGGTTAGCAACCGCCTTATGTATTTCGAACCACGTTGGAACGAGTGGGAACGGAGGACATGCAAATTCGAATGAAGGCCGTTATAATATGAAATAAACCCGGCTGACTGAGATTAGTGTCAAATCAATGTTTTTGGGGGTCGCTGAGATGAATAGCGCCACATCTCATCTCAGCGACGCCGACCTCTACCCGGGGAGACTAACCGTTTAAAAATATCCAAAACGACCAAAATGTGAGTCAAATTTCGAGCTTAGCGAACCCTGGATGCTAGTATTACTTCGAAACAATCCATCCGTACAGTCTCTTTTTTTTTTAGAAAAGAAAGATGTTGGGAATGAGTTCTTTGTTGCTTCGCTTGAGAAAATGAAATCAATGCAAAATCAGTGGTAAAAGTTTGAAGAGGATATAAGGGATTAATAACAAAATAAGGGAGGTAGCTCTGCCAACATCAAATATTGTTCTCCTTAGTGTGGATACAGCTTAATTTCCAGTTTACTTGTTTTCCGCCTTTTCATATAACTCTCTTTAGTGTCACTTGACAGTTTAACTCGGGAATCACCTTACACCTACCCACTGTAATTACTTATTATTCTAACGCGCTGGTTCACTTTTAACGAAAAACCCTTATCGCATAAACACTATAAAGACCTATGCGAAACAAGAGAGATTTTTGGTGTAGATTCACCACTATGAAAAGGATATGCCTCAACTGAGGCAAAGAAAGGAGAATATAGCAGGTTCGGTAATTGAGTTTTGACTTGATTGTCCAGGCCTTTAATTCAGAAGATCTGCCTGCCAATTATTTCCTTTTGGTTTAAATAACGAGCCTTGAAGGGGCTAAGAGCCGGTTGACACGTTCAAAGTACACTTTTGCAAAGTACGTTGACAACCTACTTTGAGGTTACTTTGAACGTGTCAACCCCCTTCAAAGTGCTTTAAAGTCTCTAGCGTCCCATCAAAGCACAGTAGGATGGTGCTCAACTTTCCATCAAAGAATTGATTGTAAATCGACAAGTTCACAGAAAAAAGTTGTTGGGGCGGGAAATAGTGAGTTGTTGGTGGTTTTTATTCAATTTACGGAGGTCTGAACAATGTGTTTTGGTATAAATTCCCTAGAAATGCTAAATCCAGCGTTTTTTGCAAGTGGCAAAGTGGTAATTCTCAATGGTGGATATTCTTGCCAAGTCATACTTTGACAAAGTGTACTTTGAGCATATCAACCGGACTTAAAATAAAATCAATCAAATCAAAAGGTCACTTCAACAGTACTGAACATTTTAGAGACATACACGCGAACCACTATTTGGAAGGTGTAAAAAGATGGGACTATTTTCAATCCAAGTTAACCGAATCAGGCTGCAAAATTAAACGCAAATTGCATAGTACTTTTGAGAATGTTTTTGCGCGGGCTTTCCAGACAGCCTTATTTTTTTTTTAAGTTGAATACTTTGTACCTGTCTTAATATGTAGGGTATTCCAGAAAAGAAAATTCCCGCAGATGACGCTCATTTCAGCAACTTACCTTGGGGTTTACAATTTCGCATGCAATTTGCTCCTCGGCATGATCGGACATCCATCACGTACAATCATTGAACTAATTAATGAACTGGAAGCTTCTGTCACTGTGAAAATATGAAAGCTACAATAGGCCGGACACATTCATTTCATGGACGAACATCGCATGCCTCAAAAAGTTTTCAAAAGGCCGTGGAAGACCGAAGAAATGGTGGGAAAATTTCATCCGCGAGAAGAGCTGGGATTGAAGGACGGCCAAATCTGCCTTGTAACACTGCGTTTTCTTTCATTTAGCCATCCAATATTAGCACATCTTAGTGCTTTTGGCTTGATTAACTTTTTGAATACTGCTATAGGTATTTTGCGAAAACATCCCATGTCCACATTGATCGTACCAGCCCAAGCCAGCTCATCCGCTTTGAAACTTACGCTGAAACCACTTTGAGCCGGAATCCAGCACAATATTGAAGAAGTCGCTGAGCTCCTTGAGAGCAAAGTGACACATCATTACGGTTTTTAAAGTGAAAAGTGCAGCTTGCAGGGCTTTTATCGCTCCCTGACTATCGATAGTCTTTGCAGATATGGCACTGCAACTCAGTAAAGCCAAAACCTTGGCAATCGCAGTGATCTCCGCCTGGAAGACACTACAGAAAGCTGGAAGACGGAGTAACAAACTAATATCCAATTTCTCTGAAAACACAGCAGCGCCCACACCCTCTTCTAAGCAGGAAGACTTAAAGCATACATCTACAGCACAAAGACTTACAGGTCAAGACCATTTTGGATTGAGAACACATTTAGCAATAAGCATTTTCATCAATTGGCAGGATAATATTCAATTTCGTTAAAACATTTTTTCTTCTTCTAAATTTCAGAAACTACGCCATGAAAACTTAGTCAATTTACTTGAAGTCTTTCGACGTAAGAAGCGGTTCTTCCTGGTATTCGAATATCTGGAGCACACAGTATTGGAAGAACTAGAAGCAAGAGCCGGCGGTCTAGGATTTGTTACCTCTAGGAAATACATCTACCAGATTCTTAGAGCTTTAGATTTTATACATTCTCACGATGTAAATACGGCTCGTTTAGCAATCAGCTTTTTTGGATTACCAATGAAATAATACTCTCTATTCCCTTAATAATTTCAGGTTATCCATAGGGACGTGAAACCTGAGAATGTCCTTGTATCTCGGTTAGGTGTTATAAAATTATGTGATTTTGGATTCGCCCGGCCATACACGGAAAATGAAACGTTTACGGATTATGTGGCGACAAGGTAGGGTTGAAATTCGAAGATTTCATGCCAAACATTAGAGAAACTAGAATTAAGAATTAAAATCTCTGGATATTGTTCATCACCTTCTTACCGTCGTTCATGAGACCCTTTTAATCCCTCTTCTTATCCATAGATGGTATCGATCGCCTGAACTTCTTGTTGGCGATCCACAATACGGGAAAGAAGTAGACATCTGGGCTATCGGTTGCCTCTATTCGGAAATGATGACTGGCGAACCACTATTTCCCGGCGAAAGTGATATCGATCAACTCTTTCAAATCATTCGAGTTTTGGGCAAACTGAACTCCCATCACCAGATACTCGTCCATCAGAATTCCATGTTCAAAGGAATGAAACAAGAGCAGATTACAAGCCTAATGGAAATGTTTCCAGATTGGAACCGTGATAGTTTGGATTTCATAACGCAATGTCTAAAAATGGACGGAACCATGCGGCCGGCAACTTCAGCCCTTCTGAAGCATGAGCTCTTCATTCGCGACAATTTCGCCGACAACTTCCTGCCAGAACTACGATCGAAAATCAATCAAGAAGCTCAGATGAATCCTTTGCTGAGAAGAGCGGGAGAATATAGTTCGGGAAATAAGAGCGGCGATGACCGGATGCATTCGAAACAGGATTCTGCATTGAAGACGACCATAACATCTAGAGACCGAAGTTCACAGTATGGTATCTCGTTACTTTCACTTGCAGGAAATCGTGCCAGTATTGGAAATGATGAACAGTTCAGTCATTTTCGTCACTATCTGGCCAATGCTGCCCAGACACATTCCAAGCCGCAAGTGAAACAGATCAGCATAAACAACCTCGTTTTCCATGATGCCAATAGTAATAAAGTACCACGAATATTGTCGGCGAAACCGCAGAAAACACAGGGTGATAAGTATCAGTCTTCGTCCCATGCTCAGGATGACACGCCCTCATCACCGGTGCAGTTTCAATCGCTGCAACCGGAGCTAACGAGTTCGACGGTACACGATTTGACCATGCAGGGGAAAAGATTGTCTCCGGGAAGCAACCTAAGTATAGGTGGACAATATTTCAATCAAAAACGAAGTACAAATATACTAGGATTGCAACAGGTTGCCCAGCAGAAGCAGAATAAGATCAGGTATTATATATTTTCTTTATGGTCTTTTTGTATTTCTTTCAAAAGTGGACGAATGTCCTTTCGAAATTCCAGCTATCCGCCAAGTCTTCAAGTATCTCGGCAAAATGCTGCAAAGCAAAGTCGAACCAATTTGCTGGATGTCAACTTACTTCCTATAGGTCTGGGGCCTAGTCCGGAAGTGAGCAAGGAAACAAGTCCTCGGTTATTTCCCCTACATCCGTGGACTATTGCTAATACGAAATTGCCACAACATTCCAACAAAAATGCACCGACTACAACAACAGCCCTTACTGGATCTACATCGACAAAGAAAATCCTAACGGATTGGAAGAGTGTGGCGCGTGAAACGAGCAATGATTTTTTACTCCCAAACTTCCCAGGTGCTTCAACAAGCCCGTACAAAGGAAACAGGAAAAAATTATCCCCCATGTCAACATTGTCCTTCCAAGAGCAACAGCAACGAATCAACGACAATATAATCTTTCCGACGCCAGTAAGTTTGTAAATTTATTTTAATTTGACAGAAAACAACGGTAGAAAAGGGGGAACAAGTCGTTCCTTCATTGCACACAGTAAAGTGAATCGGGAAGTTTTAATTCAAGAACGCCACACACTTTCGAGCCGAACCTAAGCCTAAGGTAGCATAACCGCGAAGGTCGGGCTGTGCTTACAGTAGCTCAGTTCAGGAGACGTGGGCGGTGTTTTCGCAGCTCGTTGCTTCTGTCCTTTAAGTATTAACAAAAATTCATAGGCCTGGGGAAGACAACACAAACAGGGGAGGCAAAATGGCGAATAAGAAAATGAGGAGATAAGAATGGAATAGTTGGCGGACGGCTCAGCTACCCTCGCACACCCATCGGGGTCCAGGTGTAATGGGACCCGCGGCCTCTGGTTCCGTACCACCAACAAATTATTACTCATCAGGTGCTGCCATCGATCTGCCGGTGGAAGCAGCACTACCAAAATGTGGTTCATTACAGGTGGCTCATTACACATGTTAGTACTGAGAGAACGAACATTTTTCGTTCAAACACAACTTTTGACAGTTTTTGTCACTGCCCAATAATGTAAAAGCCGACAGACTTCCAATAAAACGTTGATTTTTGAGATTGGAGCACATTAATTTTAGGTGCAAATATATCAACTAGTAGTCCATAAATCCTTGCATTCGAATGCATTAGTTAGAAAAGGATACTCATAGTGGGCTGAGAGAGAAATGGGGTACTAATACTAAGTCAAAAGTAACGCTGTAGCTGTCATATTGTTATATTTGTCACTGTATAAGTGAGAAATTTTTAATTTTTTGTATGTATTAGCTGCCTAACTACAAGGGAGTCATGTTGTTATTGGTTACCGAGAGCGGAGAAATATTTTGTTTTGTTGGCATCCTTTTCTCACTAATATCCTTGTGAATTTGTATCGATTTTGTCTTATTCGCACAGTTTTGCTGTCAATTCACGCTTATACTACATTCGTTCTACATGCGTACGTGATATATGAATTGCAAATTTTACGCATATATACTGCGAAATTCAAAATTTTGTACTAAGTTTGTCGGTTTTATATTAATGGGCAGTGGTTTTTGTATGAGATTTCGCACGAAAAACTGATCGTAGAACCTAGCTTAAGTAGAAAGGAATATCCCCTAATTGTTAATTGCCTTAACCCCTCCAGGGGCATGGGCGCGTCAATATCTCTAGCATTTCGCATTGTTGACATTTCGATAGCATATCTACTTTTCGGATGTGCAGGGCCGTCGAGAGGAGGGGGCGGAAAGGGCGAAACGAACGTATCTACGCACTGAGCTTTTTTTTTGCTCCTTCTCCTTTCATCCCTCACTGACGCACTAAGCTACCGGTCACCATATATGGGCCCCTACCAAAAAAAATACGGCCCTGCGGATGTGCAGTTGCTAGCATGTACCCCCTTTCTCGTCGTCGCCTGGAATGCCTCGGAGATCTCTTCCCTGATGTGGGTGAAATCGCCTCACTTCCATTTAGACAGTTGTGCAACTTTGTTGGCAGGATCAAACTTGGTCGCCAACCCTAAGGCAACACTAGACCATTTGGGCCATAGCACAATAGACCTCTCCTGGTCGCGGTGCTTGTGGGCCTTTCCATTCTCTGGATCGTAGAGCGGTGATCGAACGATCACGGCCGCAGAGCGCGTAGACTTTTATTAAATTAAGCAAATTATGTCCTCTTGCTAAAATTACCATATTTTGCTCTTATTGACATTACAGAATTAGGTTGTAACCAATATAAGATATTCTTTTTTTGTTTATAATTTTAGAGAAAATTCTCGGCGTCTTCGGATCAAGAAAACCAAAATTAATCGTGAAATATGGAATGTCTGAAAAAGACTAACGACTATGGCGATGTAAATAGTCTTAGGATTACGTTTAAGATATTAATTAAGTGTTCGTTGCAAATAATTACTTGCGAAAGTGTTTTATTAAATACTTTGAAAGAGTCGAAATAAAATGATAAAATCTTCAAATAAGGTTTTTTATTAATAATACGAGTACATTATAACCGTTTTCTTTTTGCCATTATATATAGATATTTTTATTTACTACTATCACCTCCAGATCTCTTTCAGATCATGTTCACACACACCGCGGGTAAATCACTCGATCTGAGTACGATCTGGGTGCGGTGAGTTTAAAATTGTATGTTTTTGACAGTTTCAGATCAAGCGATCTGGCGCAGATTAAATGATTTGGCTCCAGTGTGAACCCAATATTAGGCTAGGTTATGGCTAGTTTGTGTAGTGTAGCTTTAAAATTTGCAAATTTGTTGGGGATAGTTCCCTGAATATATTCATAAAAATCCCCGATGATACAGGGTCCGGAAGTGTAGGGGAGACAGGGTCAAAGTTCCTTTTTACAGTTTTCCTTGATTATTTTAAAAATTAGGGATTCTACAAAAAAATACAAAGGCCAAAGCAAAGTACATAAAATTTCCTACAAAATTATATTTCATACCCTTGACTATAAAATGGTATATTATACTCTAGAGACCATAAAATAACATAGGGTATATTGATTTTCTCACAAGAGAAAACGGCCCGGTAACTCCCGATAGAATACAGTTAGCGACATAAAAATTCGTTGTCTAGTTGGTTGTTACCTCAAATGGGTACGATCTGACCAAAGGTACACCTAAACTCCCTTACAAATATTATTTTTACAAACATGCCAATAAAGACCATCCGAATTAAAGCAGACAGGTCAAATTTACATTTACTATACTCCTATGTAAAAATTATTTCAATCGGATGAAAACTAAAAATAAATTCCATACAAGGTGCCCCAATCTACCCTACTTTTAAGATTTTTTTTATTATCCTTCGAACGAAAAATCGAAAAAAAATTCTGTCATTTGGAAATTTAGCACAACTGATGTGGACAATTCTCTGAATATTTTGGAGCATATATATATTCCCCGTTGATAGAGAATCCGAAAGTGTAAGATAAAGGGGGTTAAAGGTAAATTGTTTCCCGTTTTCGTTGAATTTTTCGGTTTTTTAGTTTAGACATCGCAATAGAAACAGGAAAAATAATCTTGTTGTTTTGAAAAATCAATGAGGGCAGTCCCCTGAATATATGCTCCAAAGTCCCCGTTGATAAGAGGTCCAGAAGTGTAAGTGCCTTTTCACACGAAGAGACGCACGGCTTTCGCTCGCAAGTAGGAGCGAGGCGCGTAAGACTGAAATGCAAAGAGTACGCTTCAGCTTTCACACGGGGAGCACGAGCCTTTACATCGCGCGAGTGAAAGCCGATACAGCTCGTGCATCTCGAGATCTCGAGCCGTGCATCGCGTCTCTTGATATAAATGAAAAGTGAGAAGTGCCGGCACTCACACGGGAAGAGCGATAATGGCTCTCGCTCTGCATTCAGTCGCAAAGTACGCGTTGCATGCAATGTGGATCCAACACGTGCTGTGGCCACTTATATTCTTTACGGTTGACGCAGTCTTCGACGACAAAAATTTCAACGTTCCTGGGCATATTGGGTCCATCCTATTAACAAAAAGCGGGATGAAGCAAGAGTTTTTGGCACGCTTTATCAATAACTCGCGAACGAGAGCCGTGCAGCTCTTCTCGTGAAAACGCACTAAGGAAAAAGAGGCCGAAGTAAATTTTGAAGTTTTCCTTGAATATTATTATACAAGGACATCCTTGTATGGGAAGTAGCTTCGGTTTTCATCCGACTGAACTAATTTTTCCAGAGGAGTATATTAAGATCCTAACCAGTCAGCCACTCGAATTTGAGCGTTATTGGCAAGTTGGTTGGCATTTTTTTTGGCAGTTCCATGTAATTTTGATCAGCTGATATTTTGTGGCGATCCATCGGGCGATGGATCGCTCCGTGTATGGTGGCTATAATGAGTGCATTCACGACGCTCGTTTTATCCGGATCGCTACGGAGCGCTCCGTAGCGCTACTACCCCTCCCGTTCATGATTGCAATCGCTCCTTCCATCCGCTCTGGAGCGGTTACTTCCCCTTGGTAGCAGAAATTTTTTACGCTCTCTGGGCATGTAGCCGCTACATTTGACAATTCGCAGCTGGTATGTGAGTTGTGACGTTTGTGTACCTCAAAAGTGCAAATAGAATCCCCGTCTGTGTAAATTCACTGTCTTCTTGTCGTTTGATTTGATATTTCCTTGTTTCGTGAGTGCCAAAGAAATGTTTTGCAGTGGAAAATTGGTGAACGAAAGTTGTGGAGAGGATTTCAACATGTTAACATAACCACCATTGTAGCGGTTCAATCACGAAAGAAATGTTGACAGGTAGCGTCTCCTCAAATGTGTAGTGGAGGGGATGTAGCGTTCCGTAGCGAAAATTTTTCACATGAATGCAGCCAATGTGTAGACGTTGGCCGTTGACGTTTAAATTACGTTTACACTATCCGCAGATTACTTCATCTGCGCCGGCTGAGATAATCTGCGACTGTCAAATACATACAATTTTGAACTCACCACACCCAGATTACGCTGCAGATGAAGTAATCTGGGGATAGTGTAAACGCAATTTAAGAAAAACTTGTTTCTGGAACGGTCGTTCCTATGACACCTATACGATAGAGTATTCCGATAGTGGTCCGATTCCGTTAGCTCCGACATATTTCCAGCGTGCAATAGAAAAAAGGCTTTGTGCAAAATTTTATCGCTCGTGTCACCCCAAGATTAATATTACGTTTACACTATCCCCAGATTACTTCATCTGCAGCGTAATCTGGGTGTGGTGAGTTTAAAATTGTATGTATATGACAGTTGCAGATGAAGTCAGCCGGCGCAGATGAAGTAATCCGAGGATAGTGTAAACGTAATATAAACGTGCCATACACAGACCGATTGATCGGCCGATCCGTCGCCCGATATCGATATCGCCCGATGGATCGGTCTGTGTATGCGCTTATCGTTGACGATATTTTTTTACAGTTTCATATAATTTTGATCATTGTTGTGGCGATCCATCGGCCGATCGATCGAGCGACGGATCGCATAAATGGCGGCTATTAAGCGCGGAGCGAGCGGAGCCCACGCAAAGGGACTTGCGAATCTTCCAATTTTCAATGCCTTCAGTTTGCCAAACATTCAGTATAAGTAAATCATGAAAAAACAATAAAAACAAAAACTTAAAACAAAAATTTAAAAACAAAAATTAATTTTTTTTTTTGCAAATTCTGGACTTTTAGAATAATGCGAGCGGAAAGTGAGAAAAATCCAAATGAAAAGTCAGTTCCCCACCCCGGGTCCCGAAAACTAAAAGGTTGCCCTTTTCGAAAATTCGTTCCCGCTCTTTTATTATTCACAATTCAAATAATTCGATAATTCCCCAAGGCGGCAGCCCATACATAATACATACATGCCATCTGACGGTCAGATGGTTTTGTTTTGACATAAACTTGACACATTCCTTTCGTATTTGTGTCTTGCTAATTTTCGGACAGCACGTGTGAAAATTGCAGGAAATTATACGTAATTCGGCCACATTTCGACCAGATTTGCAATCATGGTAAGTTGCCACGAGCATTTCCACTAAATGGTCACTTCTAACACTCAGCTCTTCCGCCGACAGGGTAAAGGGACAAAGAAATTCATCGACCGCAAGAACGCTGTCACTTTCCACTTGGTGCACAGAAGTCAACACGATCCGCTTATCGCTGACGAGAATGCCCCGCAGCGTGTTTTGGTGGAGGCCGTCAAGCCTGCGGAAACACAGAAACGACGGGAAGAGCAGAAAAAATATGGAATCCATTTCGACGATGACTACGACTACTTGCAGCATTTGAAGAAGCCGGGCCAGGACGCGGTCTGGGAGTATGTTGAGGCGCCGAATCAGAAGAAGGACAAACCGAAGAAGAAGGTTTCCATACAACTGCCCAGCTCTGTGTTCGCCTCCGAATTTGAGGAAGAGGAGGGAATGTTGAATAAAGCTGCTCCGCGCCCTGGACCAAGACCCGACTGGGATCCGGACGTTGTGGCCGCCCTGGATGATGATTTCGACTTCGACAATCCGGACAATGAGCTCGATGACGACTTTGTTGCCCAAGCTATGGGGGGAGAGGACGATGACGATGAGGAGGATGCATTCGACGAAGACGAGGAGTACGAGGGTGGCGACGAGGAGGAAGGTGACTTTGATTCAGACAATCTGGGCGATAGCGACAACTACAGTGATGCGGAACTAGAGGACAAGTTAGGCCCACTCATGCGAGAACGCCGCTTCAGCGACGAAGAAACCAAATCCCGCTTCACAGAGTACTCCATGTCCAGTAGCGTGATCCGGCGTAACGAGCAACTGTGTCTATTGGACGAACGTTTCGAAAAATTCTTTGCCACCTACGATGATCCTGAAATCGGAGCCTTGGACCTCGAAGATGTCGACGGACACATTGACACACAACACTCCCAACTCATGAAGATCTACAAAGAATTCAAGAAGGGCAAGAAACCGTTAAAGTACGACAAAAAATGGGACGCTCAACGTATCAAGGACCTTCAAGAGCTGGACTCTGAAGAAGAGATTGTCGAAATAGAGGTTGAGGACGAGCGTGAGAAGAGAACGGACTGCGAGAGTATTCTCTCCTCGTATTCGAACATTTACAATCATCCAAAACTGATTCAAGAGCCTAAGCGTGAGCGTAAAATTAAAATTGATCCTAAAACGGGAATGCCCATGAACGTATTGCGTGGCAGTGACGCCGACAAATTAACGACAAAATCGTTGGCAAAATTCGACAGCGAGAATGTACCTAATGCGGGCGCCAATGGACCAAAGTCGCTGTGCGAGAAGTCGGTTCTGTCGACATTGAGCGTCCTCTCGTTACGGCCCAAGGACGAAACGGCTGAAGAGAAGAATGAACGCAAACGTTTGTTGCGTGAATTTCGCAAGGAGCGACGAATGGAGAAAAAGGCCAACACGTTAGCGTTTAAGGATGAGAAGAAACGACAGCAACACATTAAGATTAATAATCAGAATAACGTTCAAGGCAATAGGATATTGTAGTAGGATGGAACGATAGCTGTGTTATGTATTTTAATGAATATAAAGTCTCAAGTTTTATATGAACAAGAGTTTTTTTTTTGTAAATATATGTTGTTTCATAGATGACGGTTCTATTAAAAAAGGACGCTGTGGACTTCATTTCGTTTATTCGAACAAACTTATCTCTTCTAATAGATCTTGGTTTTTGGAAACATTCCTAGTTGTTCCGGCGACGCATAGTGGTTTTGCGTTTTTGAACAATAGTGGGGTTTATGATTTCGCACTTCCCTTGTTGATTGCCTTAACACCTTCAGGGCATGGGCTCGACAATATCTCTAGCATTTCTATGCCTTGTTGACGTTTCAATAGCATATCTATTTCTCGGAAGTGCAATTGCTAGCATGCACCTCCTATCCACGCCGTCTTTATACTGACAAGCTCGGAGCACTGTCAGAGTTCTATTAGTACCCACAGGTAGTTTTTGATCGCGCCGAGATTTGAACTGCGAGCTCTAGATTAGTATCGTAGAGCGGTGACCGAACGACCACGGCCACCGAGCGCACTTCCCTTGCGAGGATTTGTTTGCGCATAAACAGTTGGTTGTTGATAAGTCAGGTCTAAAGCCGCCTTGATAATCGCCAATTATTTGCTCTGCGTAGGGTTCTATTCTGTTGGTATATTCCTATTTCACCGGGCAACGCAGCATGGTTCGCGTCTTGGCTAACAGTGGCTTTAACGCTGTAGCGTATAGAGCGTGCATAACTAGACCGGCACACTGAGAGTCCCAACCCCTTAAGCCGTGGAACCCATGCAACCGGAATGCGAAATCATCTGAATCTAAGCTCCACTATTAGTCAAAGACGCGAACCACTATGCGTCGCTCGGTGAATTAGGAATGTTCAATTCTGTTTTCCAAAATATAGAATTTTGTAGAACGTGCAGACTAGTGAGATCTCTCTGCCTCTATTGTTTTCACTTGGTGTTTAACCCCCTTCTTTTATATGGGGTAGATAATGCTACTGCGCCAATCATTTGGAATGATTTTGTAATATTACCCGAAAATTGTTCGTTGAGTTGTGGAAATTAATGAGATTTAAACGAAAAAAAAATTGATTAATTGTCAATTTTAAATCTCTTGGAGATAGGGGACACCCCCGTTTTACTGAATTCCGTTTCATCAGCCACATTCGGTCCAGCTGATTCGTTCGTCAGCTGGATGACTGAACCGTTGCAGTCATCTAGTATAATAAAACACTTTCTCTTGTTACGCTTGACCGGAAACTATGTTTATGAGACGTGCGCTCGTTCATTTGTGCGGCGCGAAGAGCTCATATCAACATAAATTCGTATTTTTAAATCCTTGTGAGAGCGTTTACTGAGTACATATTTTACATGGAGAGTTGTTCTTTGTTAAAGCTATGTTGAATCTATGCGATATATACTCCGGAACAAGGAAGTAATACGATTTGATAGCTACGGAGTCGGGGCAATCTAGTTCTTGTGACATCACGTCTGTGTACACTGCTGTTGTTTTTGTGGTAGCGATGCTTCAAATACTGCAGTTCTTCTTGCATCGAGGGGGTTTGATGAACGGGTCGCTCTGGTGCGTAGAACCGAACGCCCTGGGAGCTTCTTCTTCGGGAACGTTGGTTGTGGTGTTAAGGAGCTCTTCAAAATAGGACGCCCATCGCTTGTTGATGTCATCGATGTCACTAATAAGCGCGTAATTCTGCGTATCTATCGAGTGTAGGGTAAGGTAATGAGCACGCATTACACATAAAACAAGTCGCTTGTTTTTCTGTAATGCGTGTTTGTTACCCATCCCACTGGATGACCAGGAGAGAACCTGACCAAGTCACGTTTATACAAAAAATCAAGGTATATTTCAATTTCATCGGGCGACACAAGCCCGAAGCTGCGAAGTGAGGAGAGCCCACGCAAGAGAAGTGCGAAATAATCTTAATTTAAAACCCACCATTGGTCAAAGACGCGAACAACTATGCGTCGCCCGGTCAACTTGGAATGTTCCTAAATCAAAAATCAGGAGCCCTATCATTCGATTTGAATGAAATTACTTTCGAAAGGCTGCAAATGATATCATGTAACTTGGAAAGGAATTTCTAGATCCCAATAATCAACCAGTATTCAATAAGAAATTTTTCATTCGGAACAAACTCGATGGGAAACTCGTTTTCGAGTTACATGGTACCATTTTCATCCTTTCGAAAGCAATTCGATTCGAATAAAATCACATGATAGAGCCCCTCAGTTTTAAAACTGTTTATTTTTATAAACGCGGTCATTATGGTATGCTGAATCAAAAAACTAATCACTCAATAATCGTAAATATTTTATTACAAACTAAACATTTTACACAAATACCACATTTAAATGCTTACAGGAAACAGACAGGCGTTTAGTGAATTATGGTAAATGGTTTTTCTACTCCAAACCAGACGTACGTTCATATAATACATGACATCAAATACAAAATTAAGCTTAAACCACGCTTAAACATAATGCCTTACAAACAATCTAAACTCATTCAGCACAGTACACTCAAGAATCTAGCACCGGCTCGTTGAATATGGATGTCTCGTCCATTACGGGCAGCGACGGCTCCATTGGAACTGATTCCGATACTGATACAGGCACTGATTGTTCCACAGGAACATGCAATTCTTCTAACGTAGCTGTACTCTCATTTTGAGTATTAAAGTCTTTGGCAAATTCATCTATACTATTGGGAAGGGTTGCGTCACTACTGACGGCTGTTGCTGCGGCCATTGGCACATCTCGGTTCATTTGATTCGGTCCTTGAACGTACGTTATTGGAATTAGTCCGGATTTTCGTCCATCGACTGTGGCTAGTGCCCAACCACTGTTCATTAGTTTATGGGTATTTTGAACTTCTCTGGGTGCAACCAGAACCGTTTGTCCGGAACGAATTGACAATTCGTCGGGAGTGCGTGCTTGGAAATTGTGTGTTGCCACCGATTTGATCGGTCGGATCCATGAGTGGGGATTTCGAGCTGCAAGAAGAAGTGGGGAAAATTAAGTGTTGATTAATGATGGAAAGCTTTAGGCAAGTAAATAATGAAAGTTTTCTTTTTTAATAAAAATTCGCTTTCAAACTTTCAATGATGTTATTAAATTTAACAGACTTGGTATGTCGAACATTTTGTTTTAAAATCTTATAGTGTAGCGGTTAGCACGTTCGCTTTCTAATCACTAGGTCCCTGGATCAAAACCTACTGTTGACAGCAATTTCTCTACAACAAAGATGACATATGTGCGTACATAAGCCTATTTACCTGTTGAAACCAATACCCAATTCGGTTATTGCGAAAAGGGGTCAACTTCCAAATAACGGCAAAAAATTCCTACTCATTGTACACAAAGAAATACGTAGCTACTAGAAAAAAACACTAAATTTCAATTTTTAATCGGTATTTGTCCTTTCTAAATAAAAACGAACATACTCATATGGCCTAACCCCTAGTGGGGGCACAGCGCGTCAACTATTGCATGTGGTTTAGCTGACGTTTCGTTGGCATAAACCAGTTTCGGGCGGTGCACGTTGTCAGCAAGCACCTCCTGTTCCCATTTAGCTGCCTACCTGTGACAAATCGGGAGATGTTGTGACTTATTGTTACGCCCCGCATCACAGGGGGGAGCCAACACAAACATCCATGGACACGAACCCCATGGACGACTTGAACCCGTAACAACAACGACTGTAGTCAAACATGAGACTCGTTCCTGCGGCAGTCGGTTCTACGCACCGGAGCGACCCGTGTTACCTGGAACAACCTCGCCACACGGCCAAGAGCTGCCACAACCTCTTCGATGCAAGAAGGAAGATCTATGTATGTGTGTGTCACAGAATTTGATTGTCCATTTTTTCTGGAAATTGAGAGCAACACATGTCGGCGCTATTGCTCCCAATACTTCTTCAACGCGCCGGAATCGAGCTCAACCCAGGTCCAAATCCAGGCCCTTGGATCTGCTGCGTCTGTAACAGAACGCTACATCCCAACGCTACCACAGTAAGATGTACATGCTGCAACAACTGGTGTCACCTTAAAAACTATTCTGGGCTGAAACACAACCGACAATGGAATTCCTCCTTCACTGCGAATCAATGTAGATTCAGAGGACAACAAGCATCAACGTCATCGCAAACACCTAAGTGTCACCACTGTCGAATTCGAGCTCGAACTCGAACCTAGTACAAGTGGACCGGTTTTCTTCACACCTAAGTGAAGTGTATGTGTGTATCAGAGGACATTTGTACCAGGTTCGTGCTCGAGTTCGAGTTCGACAGTGTATGGTGACACTAACGTACCACCACCTGTTAGTGCGAACACATCTCAGCACATTCTTTGTGACTGTGATGCACTTCAACTCCGCCGCTTGAAATGCTTCGGCGACGCATTTCCTGAAGCGGAAACTATTGCCTCACTAAAACTCGATCAGCGGAGCAGATTCGTGGGAATGATTGGTCTCGACAATTAATAGCTAATCTGACTAAACACCAGGGTGTAGCACAATAGACATTCGGGTCGGTCGCAGTGCTTGGTGGCCCTTCGGGCCAACCGCTCTCCATATAATCTAATCTAACTTCTAACATCTACTAGTTCCCGTAGCTTAGAAGGTGATCCTTTATTTCTTAACTATTACTGACTAATTCGTTTCTAAATAGCCTTTTCTAAACACAGAAGAAAGTCAGACAGTTTTGACATAGTAGCCCCCCAGCAACAATCCGAACAATATTCCCCAGGTTCATAAGTCGAGATAAGTTGGGAAAACTCCTGCTTTCGTTCGGGTTAACAAAAATAGCTTTGTTGATGCTTCAATGCACATAATCTCTTGCATCAGCTGTTTTTCGCACGCAATTGTTTACAGATTTTTTTTAATCATTTAAAGTTGTTTATTATTGTTGAATTGCTCGACTGTTATTTTCTTACTTGTTATTATTATTAGATTTGATTTTTGCTTGCGATTGAAAATGAACTGGAAAACTACGGGCCGCAATCATAATAAAGCAATTTTTTTTGATCATTTGAATTATTCTGCTTATTATATTTCCTGGAATTGTAGCTGTTGATGGATCAGATGACTTGGTGTTCCTTTGAGTGCAGCATTCACATGAAGAAGCGGTTTTGGAAGAAATTCTCAGACATATCGCTCCTTACCATTGGAGGAATTTCAAGAATAACATATAGTGGAGGAGGTACAGACGAATTGCGGCTTTGCATCGGTTCTGATTTGTCCCCGGAATGTAAGGTACAGATGACACATGAAAAATGATCCTATCTCGTCTACAAAAAATTCCTTCTTGAAGGAGAGAGAAAACGAGAAGCAACAGTTGACACGCTCAGAAGCTCTCGGTCGCCACTCTACGATGCTTCTACAGTTCAGGGGTTCACTTCCCCGGCGCATATGCTAACGAAACGTTGCATGTGCCCCACTGGAGAGGTTAAGGCAATTAGTAACAGTAGAGCAAAAAAGTTACCAAGATTACCTAGATGCATCCTCTGGAGGTCCATTAAGCAATTTGAAGATCATCACTTACCGCGCACTGCTTAAATCGACTTTAGATGAACAAGTCGAGACACCACAGAGGGAAAACAACACAAACATCCCAGAACACGGCACGGCGGCATTCAAACCCGCAGAAAACTGATATATCGCGCGTTCTTTTAGCAGCCATGCAGAGCAGAGCAAGTTAACACCACACAATTGCACTAACAATTTGATCTGAACTGTTCTGGATAGAAGTTTAAAATGGGGCTTTAGAGCACCATTTTCCTAGCTGCGGAATTCCGCTGCGTCTTGCAGAATAGACTACTTTCAGCCTTGTTTTCCAGGCTGCAGAATACCGCTGCGTCTTGCGGAATAGGTTGCCTCGAAAGCAGTCTGTTCCGCGACACGAAGCGGAGTTCCGCAGCTTGGAAAACGGGTAAAGTAAAACGGTTGACTTACTGGTATTTTCCAGATGTCCGGTGAAATTGACCGCAAGGCACCAAATCGCCCGGCAACAGTTTACAAGGATATTGCTTCCTTCTTACTCTACCGTCACATACTAGTGAGTGAGTGCTACTATCAATACGAAACCACTAAGCTCGGAGAAATTAATTCAGAGGGGATTTGAGAATAAAAAATATTGTAGTTGGTCCCATTGCGGGGCGCGAACCGCAGAGACCGTGTTTCGAGTAGCAAAAAATGCCCGGTGCGTTACCGAGCTAAGCTACAGACGCATACTGAGTTGGTGTGCAAAATGAAACCAAGTGTCACAAACAATTCCAATTTTTACTGAAATGATTCGCACTTGTACATTTGCAAGAACATTAATACATAAAGCACATACTAATGCTGGTCGAATTGCACCGGGTAGAAAACGTTCGTTTTCTCTTCACCACAGTACAGAAAGACCATCACTACTGTATATTGTCATTTTGGATCCTTTGATGAAGAAGGACCTCCTCCAGTTTTTCATAAGTCAATTGATGCGTTTTTTTTTTAAACCTTCTCTGGCGATTTGGTCAGTAGCGATTTTATCGCACATCTGGAAAGTAGCCAACCTTACTTCAATCGTTTCAGAATGATTTGAGTCGAAATCACGCTTCCTACTGTGCGTTCAAGGACATTTCTGTTAGTAAGGCACGTATTTTTACGATTTTTTATATATATAACCGCATAAATTGGTCTCCACCTGTTGATGTTCCTCTTAACCGGCACTGTCCTGGTCATTGAATGGTTCTACCTGCTGGTACATATCCTATAAATCCTAATAAAAAAATGTAATCCAGAATTCGACAACTAACTCAAGTACTGCATAGCACTCCCCTGTAAAATTCACAACCCAACATTGGTCATATTCGGAGAGGCGTATCTGGAAGGTCCTTTTCTAGCTGAACAATGTTAATTGCCTTGACCCCTATAGGGGCGTGGGCGCGCCAACATCTCTAGCATTTCTATGCCTTGTTGACGTTTCGATAGCTTATCTACTTTTCGGAAGTGCAGTTGCTAGCATGCACCTCCTATCCGCGCCGTCTTTATACTGACAAGCTCGGAGCACTGTGTGAGTTCTATTAGTACCAACAGGCAGTTTTTGGTCGCGCCGAGATCATCAGGAGCAGCTTAAATGCTGGTCATTTTTTGTGGTAGTGGATGGCTGAATCATTGATTTAGATTGGCAATGATCCACTACACTTTATACTTTTGTATATAGATGGTTTTGCTATACGCCATCAAATTCATTTCAAAAATATTGGAACAATTCTCCACTCTCGAATGTCAAATTCCAATTTTCGAACCTTGTAACTTTCCATTTTCAATTTTTCGTTGGTGTCATAATAAATTTTCACAACGGCCGCCTGGGAAATCACTAGAGATGGGTTGCTATTAGCGTTTTTTTAGTAGCTTATCACTTTTCACATTAGCAAGTAGCTGCTAACAACAAAAAATAACAGACACAACTCAACTCCCCAAATCCCATCAAAGATCATCCCCTCATTCACAAAAAATAGATATGTATGTGTATATTATACACTGCTCCACAAAAAAAGTGACGCACCCACTATTCTTCCTACTGAAGAGAGCAAGGAAGGAAAATTGCGCAATTTTTGTTACTAGTGTAGGCAGAGTGAAAAGGAACAAACATTTTGAAAAGTAAGTTAAATTTAAGTCAATTATTTAAATATTGCTAATAGCAGCCTGTCTCTAGTGTTTTCCCCAGGTGGCCACTATAGGCTCCATATACCGGACTAGGTCGACCTACTCCGCAATCGAAAAATTATCAGTGTCGGAGCATGAAAACGAACCTAGATCATATGGTTCCTTTAAGTTCAGGTCGGAGTCGCAGCAGTTGAAAAATGAACAGTGAATAGTTCTATCTGTCGGTATCGGAGCATGATCAGATCAGATCGTTTAAATCTGGGGGAATAGAAAAGTAGATGAGAGAACTGAACTATTTATTAGATGATACTATATTGTGGTGTAGAATGAAGTGGAGTAAATTTCCAATTGGATTTTATTGATGTTGGGTGGAGTGAAGCTTTTCCTTTTTTATTGTGTTGTGGATGGTCGTGTCCGATGATGACCTGGGGGTTTTTTGGGTCGGTGATTGCGAATCTTAAGTCCGAATAGCAAAAAACCAAATGGGGGATCCAGAATGGCAACACTTTTTTATAAACACGGCCAACTTTGCTGGAAAAAACTGGTTGGAGGTCGATTGGATCGCTGATTGCGAATCTGAAGTCAGAATTTCAAAAAAATCAAAAAATAAAGGAGTTTCTGAGAGGCAATCCTTTTTTCCTCAAAAAACACGGCCAATCTTGCTGGAAAAAGCTGATAAGGTTTTCTTTGGGTCGCTGATTGCAAATCTGATGTCCAAATGGCAAAAACCAAATGGGGGATCCAGAATGGTAACACTTTTTTTTATAAGCACGGCTGATCTTACTGGAAAAAAAAACTTGGTAGGAGGGTTGATTTTGTCGCTGATTGCGAATCTGAAGTAAAAATTGCAAAAAACAAGGAGATTCTGAATGCCAATCCTTTTTTCAAAGAAACGGCCAATAAGTCTGCAGAAAGCCGGTAGGGGTTACGTGAGTGGTTTTGCTTAACTTAGATGCGCGCAAACGATTTTCGGGGAAAATGTGGTTGGTAAAAATGAAAGTAAACTCTCTTCACAAGTGCGCACATTAATTCCCTATGTATTTCCCGCGTATGTTACCGCACCATCAGTTTTTTGTCATTGCCCAACAAAACAGTACTCGTGACTCGAACTCGGGCGAGAATGTGAACGTGCACCTCGCTCAGGCTACTTGCCTCGGGCATTCTCGTCCACTCGGCGAGAATGTAAACCAGCCATAAAAGCTCCACTCCCCCTCATATCAATAAAATCCAATTGCAAATACAATCCATTTTATTCAACACTGCAATATAGCGATATGCAGGTGTAATCTAGTCAGTAGTTCATGTCTCCATTCTCTTATTTACAATTACGACTCAGACTTGGACGAACCTAATTCACCCACTCTTCTGTTCTTTCACTCCATCTCCATTTCCATGACGGGCGACAGATTCGTTTCATATACGGAGTAGGTTTGCGAACCTAGTTTCTTGAACCTACTCCATTGTCGGACTCGGAGTAGGTCGACCTTATCCGCAAAAGGAGCAGGTCATTTCATGACTACTATATACAAAAGAATAAAGTGGAGTGGGTCATTGCCTATTTAAGTCGATGACTAGCTTAGCTATCCACTACCACGAGAAATGATGAACATTTAAGCAGCTCCTGATGAGTACAATCCATCGTGTGGACGAAACCAGGGACAGTGTAAGAATTGGCTGATCATTTTTCATGGTAGTAGACAGCTAAACTAAATTATTGAGTGAGTTTACTAGCTAACGAGAAAAGTAGCCGGCGAGTCAACTAGCGCTGTTTTGGCGGTTACACACAGCGTGTAAACAACTCAGCAAGAGTCACTCACGGTACTCGTGTAATCGCGTACTCCCTCAATAAATTGCTGAAAATTTATCTCACAGTGGGTAATAATGTATGTGTTGTAGAAACCACATTCCTTTCCTTTTGAAGATAATTTTCGTCGCTCCTTCAGTTTCGGGTGCATCTAAAGAGATATCAACAAAATTCACTTCTGTTTGTTTAAGAGGCACGCGCAAACGATTTTCGAGGAATCTAGTTTTCCTCGAAAATCGTTTGCGCGGAACATGTCGTCATGATTTTATGATTCTGATGATTTATGATGTAGATATGCATATACAAATTTAGTGAAGTATGCTATGGGGTTCGCAGATGTATACAATTATTGTATGCGGTGTGTTCGCAGTATCAATTTCAATTAATTTGAAATTTCGTCCGTTTGGAAGTGCATACACTATTCCCCCATGGGAGCTTGGCCAACTGCCTTGACATGAGTCTGAACTGAATGCGTCTACACACATCACATTTTTACACACACACACTGTCCGTCGATTTCTTCTTTTCATTTCGTTCGAACATTTTATTCTATTCGCTACCACCACGACTCCCGCAGTGACTTGTGACTGACTGCCAACCAGCAGAAGGTTACATCAGCATTGCATTAGAATTATTTCCGTCGCCATTTTGCTATCGTAGCGAGTCAAGTAGCCCGGCCTTCAACTTTTTTCGCACAAGCTGAGTTATCTGCTAGTTAGCTAGTGAACATGATTACATTGGGCAATTTGACTAGCAGCTAGTAAATTCGCCGGTTTGTAGCTAGTTAACTCAAATCAACAACCTACTCCACTTTATTTTTTTGAAAAAAGTTAGCTATGCGCTTATGCATCCGAAATATAGAAAAATCTCATCTATATACAAAGCCTAGAAGCAGAAAGAGAATTGGGAGAAACCGACTTCCTTACGATATCGATGTCCTTTCAGTAGAATTAGAATGGAGTAGGGACGGCAATAATAAAGGGCACCAGTTGCACGATCTGCTTCCAGGCTTGCTATTTAGAGGGATTTGGTGTACAGTCCCATGGCACAGAATAGCGAGTAAACTAAAACTGATACTCCATACACTTTGACACACACAAATAAACATCGCGATTCCACTATGGCTATAATGCAAAGGAAACTGGGCTAATTCTGTAGATGGCTTTGGTAGGTGGCATTTTCCAATGTGCGCTGATACTTTGCAACCCATTTTGTACGGAGCGCCCCTTCTTGGTTTACTCGGTATTCTTTGCTTTATGTGACAGAGATTTAATTAGAAATTTGATCCAATTTTGATGACTTACAGCCCCCCCCCCCCCCCCCCCATTAAAGGCTACAAAAAACATTACTCCGACCTGTGTGCTCTCAACCCCAGCTGCAAAAGGAAGAGCTTAACTTGCCTCTCACACCGAAGTACACAGCACAAACAAACCTGGGGATCAGCCAAATACAGTCAGTAAAAGTTCGAAGCGGCCGTTCTGCCTTACGGATGTCGCCTCGAGAAGCAAACTACGCATTTACTCAATTGCCCTAACCCCTTATGGGGCATAGCGCGTCAACTGTTCCACATGGTTCAGTTGACGTTTCGTTTGCATAAACTAGTTTCGAAGGAATGCGGTTGCCAGCATGCACCTCCTGCTCCATTTAGCCGCCTACCTACGAGAAGTTGGGAGATGCTGTGGCTTATTATTACGCCCCGCACCACTGGAGGAATACAACAAACATCCATTCCTACGAACGTCGTCGTGGACGAGATTCGAACCCGAAACGCCGGTAGTCAGCCTCTACGCGCTGAGCTACCTACCGTTTGCCCCAACTACGCATTTAGCCATCACTTGGTGTCAATCTGTGGGGCTTAGTACGCTTTAAATAGACTGTAATTGGTATTACATCCAAATGTTTTGTTACAATACTACTGGCATCTTGAATGTTATGAAAAATGTAATTTGTTTCCCTTTCGGATAATTGGATCGTACTCTGAGGACAACGTTATCTTAGATACCTAACATGATCCGCAACATGTTTGTACGTATACAGAAAAACGCAAAACAATCCGCGTTCTACAAAAATAGAACTCGAATCGGCAGAACAACAATAACAATCTCACCAGGGGATATCACGAGGCTTCTCTCTTACAAAACAATGCCGCTTCAATAGAAGCGATCGTTTCATGATAAGCTCCGATCTGCGTTCAAAACTATCACATCGGGACAATGCATTGCAAAACGAAATTAAAGCAAAATTGAGCCCAAGGCCGCGGACTTAAACATACGAAAAAAAGCACAAATTCAGATCTCTAATCACGTATTAGCTCTTGGCGTGATAAGATTAAATCCCGTAAATCAATCGCCCCCAGATGGAATGAAAAAAAAACTAGGGTATAAACACGGCCACCAAATTAGATTAAATACAGTTTTGCCACCGTCTGATACTTACACTCATCGAGAGCTGTGTTGGTGACTGTGTTAAGCAATTTCATGATCAAATACGGGGCGGTAAAGATGAAACCAAGGAATGCCACAACTGGCCAAGGGGATGGCTTTCGCTTCTGATCCGTCGGACTGCCATTTACACCTTGTTGAGCAGCGGCAAAGGCCTCGCGGAATGCCACCGACGACGGGTCAATGTTCGAAATTTTCAGAAAGTAGAGAAGTCTGCAAAGCAACAAAAAAACAATCGTATATTAGGTTATCGCAGTGTCAATTAGCTACGTCGCATACTCACTTTCGATAGATCCAATTTAGGCCACGGAAGATAGCGAACGTTGACCAGAACTGAGCAAAGACGCCTCTTAGTCGGCCAAAGTTGGCGGCCACTCCCAGGATAGCGCGGAAGGAACTTGTCAGGGCAAAGAACGTGGAGTCGAGCATTGATGCGATGTTGCCAATGGCTCCGACCAAGGACTCAATACTTTGGAAAGCGGGACGCGAACTTTCCTCGGCGAGTTGAATAAATCGCGCTTCCGGATCGTAGGGGCTCATGTATTGACCACCGTAGCGATTGTAGGAACCGTAGCCCCCGCCCCCGTATCCACCAAAACCACCCCCGAATCCTCCGTAGCCACCAAGTCCGCCGCCAAAGCTACTACCGTAGCCGCCATACATTGGACTGTAGCTGTTGTAGCCACCGTAGCCGCCGCCCCCCATGAAGGGGCTTCCGCCACCGTACGAGTAGTCACCGCTGGCTTGCGATCCTATCGGGGGTGGCAACGGGGGCGGGACAGAGTTCACCATTTGATTTGTTCGTACATTTCCGAGCGGTGTGTGAATTAAATTCGTTGATCCTCCGGAAATTATGCGGGGCTCCGCAAAAATCGGAGATCGGAAATTCCCAATATTATGCGCCATAGATTCACTCTCACACGAATCACTTTGCAAATGTCACGCTTATCAGCTCAATCACTGCACTAGGTTGTTTCACTACTTTCGTGTCTGCGAAGCGAAATGAAATCATGCACTATGCCGCGACGTTTCACTTGTCATCCCGGAACTTTGCACCTTCTGAATTTATTGCTTCTGGACTTATTTTTTGACAAACGCGATTACGAGTGGACACATGCGCAGGAAATGAAGTTGTGTTTGTGACCGGTTGGAGTTTTCGGAGCTGTCCCCAAACAGCTGGTCCGCATCTGATTGGGGAAAACAGGGAAAGCAAATAAAACTGCGTCCGCCTCTTTAAGGGGAGTCAACATTTTGAGCGTGAAAAAGTTCACAACGCGAAAAAAATTTGACAGTTGGTTAGCAACTCGGACTTGCAATTGGTCGGGGATGGTCGGGGGTTCGATTACCGACGCCACCGACGTACTTTTAACCCTATGGTGCTAACATGAGCGCATTCTTGGACGTGAAGTGAAATCTAGGAAATACGGGTGGCGTCTGAATGGGACACGAGTGTTGTTGTTTTTAACCCTATGAGGCTAACATGAGCACGATGCTGAACATGAAGTGATTTCTAGGAAATACGGGTGTCGTCTGAGTGGGGCAATCAGAAAGAGAGTGGATAAGGAAGGATAATCTTAATCTATATACACTAAATTCCCTGAAGTAATTTCACTTCATTCCGTCTGCTGAAAAGTACACAGAGAGACACGCGTCTTCTACCCGGAACACCCGATCGGTCCATATAGTCCCGAACCAATACTCACATTCTCCAATTCCATCTCATTTCTCCGGAACACCCGCCCGGTCCATAGAAGCGAAAAACCAGGCCAAAACAAAACACTTATAACGAACGGTCTGGTTGGCATCCGGAGATGCCCCTGTGGGGACGGGGCCTTAGGTAGCATAATGACCGTGAAGGTCGGGCCGTGGCATCCTGGGTCCAGATGTAATGAAACCCTCGGCGTCTGGTTTCGTACCACCAACAGATCACTACTCATCAGGTGCTGCTTCGATCTGCCGGTGGAAGCAGCACTACCAGACCATAATATGGTTCATTACAGGTGGTTCATTTCATTACACACTGTACAGGAGTGTTGTTGAAGGCGTTTTTAACCCCATAGTGCTAACATGGGTACGTTCTTGAGCATGAAGTAAAATCTTAGGAAATACGGGTGTCATGTAAATCGGGGTGAGCTTCAGTGTAGTTGAAGGCATTTTTAACCCTATAATGTTGGCATGAGCGCACTCTTCGACATGAAGTGAAATCTAGGAAATAGGAGTGTTATCTGAATCGGCGAGATGAAGCGAATGTAGGAAAGGAAAAGAACCTTCTTGGCATTGAAGTACAATCTAGTCCACATGGGTATCATACTAACCGAGGCGACTAGGCCAATGCTCTGAAAAGGTGATGTTAAATAAAAATAAAAAAAAATAGTGTTAAATATTGTAAATTGTTGGACTATTGATGGCGTATCTGCCACCAACTGCATTGTTGTGGGGGAGAAGGTGAAAAGCAAATTGTTCAAACACACGATTCAGCGTGAGGGCGGCCTAAAATCATTTTCGAAAAGTTAGACTTTTGTCGCGCGGTATTCTTAGTACGCATTTTTTTTTCCTTTGATAGGTTAGGTAGTATTTGAATATTTTCGAATCAAACAGCTTAATATTATGTTCCCACTAAAGTACCATCCTTCATTGAAGCGTAAATGTTTCAAACATTCTTAAAAAGTTCTAACAGCAATTCAAGAATACTTAAACGTGTGTATGAGAATTTGCTTCAAGCGATTCCCGGGCAAGGTTCGTTCCAACGCCTCGGCGATATCCATCGAAAGGTCTTGTGTAGTCGATAAAATCTTTAGTAAAGAAGACAGTGGCTGCCAACCGTAGCCAACTGTAGTAACTTTAAACACTTCCCGTAAAAAAATCTAAATCCCAGACAGGCAATAGGGCAGACCAGCACTAGAAGGCATTCTGTTCATTCTTAGCAACACTGCGATTAATATCAAAGAAGCAGGTACGGTTCGTGAGGAGACGAGGACACTCAGGTCGATGAGTACAATCGATACCTGGAAGCAACAGCAAACGCAGGAGCGTACAAACAGAACCAGCCTGTCGACATCTATCACGCCGCAAAGCGAAAAAAGACGACATCCACAACCGAGCCATCCACCAAACAGGCAGACCCTCTAGCAAAGAGTGGAGAATTACCCTGCAGTGACACTGTGGGACGAGCTTGTCACAGACAGCAAGCTAGCGGCCAGAGCCTGGAGTCGAAAATCATATATTGGACAAGGGAGTACTCTTACCGTCTGAGTGTTTGAGGACAGATTCAATCTCAATTTCCTGAAAGACTGTGCCATCAACCAGCCTACCATCCGTGCGAATAGTTAAAAACAGTCTTACATTAGTTTAGCAGAAATAAAAACATGTCGGCTGACTTTTAAACTGCAAGATTTATTCGACACGAAAAATTCATACTACCAACATTCGTTCTAAAGTCACATTCGGACCGTACCAAAATTACCAAATGTTTTAAATATCACATATAGACCAAATTGAGTCCAAATTAAGTAACGTGGCTTTAGCGCAAACGCGATGTTAGTAAAACAATTTACGTACTCTACAACCGTTTCATCTTGACCACTTTTGAAAACCGAAAATGGAAATCTTTCAAAGCCATAACAAGCAGCCGAATAATCACCCTTAATAGTCGCTACAATCACAGCGCCCATAAATTTCGGATAGTGTTTTGTAATTCGCCGCATTGCGAATTCCGCTGCCGATTGAGGAGAATCTCCCTGTCGCAATCTTTCCACGGCCATGAAAGACGGTAGAAACCGCATCATGATGTCACCATCACCAGTTGCAGCTGCAGCACCCACGTCGCTATCGGCGTATGCTCCCGAACCAGGTATAGGCGAATCACCGACGCGTCTGCAAAAGAAATAAAACTTCATTAGGGAATAAATGTTTTGTTGTATTGGAATAAATTCAAACCCAGGAATTTTATGCGTTGCTCCATTAGTTGATGTTCCAGCACCAGCATTTCCCTTCTCATCGATTACTATCATGCCGATCGTATCGTGATGACGTTCATCGAAAAGCTGGTATTTATGTATATCCTGTGTCCGGTATTCCTTGATGGTATTTTTCGCCTCGGGAGTGTACGGCCCGCAAGTTGTTTCTGGATTTGGAAGGACATTCTGATTTTTCAATATAAAGCTAAGGTCATTAGTGGAATTTTTGAAAATCCTAGCAAAATTCATGCGTCACGTCACAACCATCTTTATGACTAATTCAAACATGAATTTTGTTGGGTCTGGAAAATTGTACCGTCCAAAAATTCGGTTGACATTTATTATCTTTCCATTTTTGCCAGATCGCTTCTGATGCAGATGTTTGTAAATTTTCTCGTTTGAATCCCATCATTTCTGCAAATTCAGTTGCGTGCTGCCCTACAAGCAGTGTGTGTCTCGTGTACTTTAGTACATGGTAGGCTACAGCAATCGCGTCTTTTATTTCACGCATGCCGGCCACTGCGCCAATGTTCATAGAAGCTCTATCAAACATACGTATATCGGTATTAGAAATGGAAATAATAAATGTAAAAACGTTAAAATTTTATCATTATACGCGTAAAGTAATATCAGATATAGCAGGAAGTCCTGAACAGACCACGATCTACTCTTTCAGCCTAATTTCTTCAAGTCAACATAATCAACTCGAGCCCTCTATTCGTTTGAGAGATTTCATCGCCCACAGCTGCTCTGGTGCCCTTAGGGAATATTTTGGCTGGCCGATAATATAAAAATAATGACACCTCACCAACATGCATCGCTTGGAGGCGGTAAACAATTTCTTAAGAATACACAATCCCCAAGAAGGGACCAAAAATATTGTACATTATGTTAACTGTTTGTGGTTCTGAAACTGATATTTTGGTGGATTCCTCGTGTATCAGAATGCCTTGTTGTTTATCATGTTCATGCAAACTATGTAGGCCCCGGGGAACCTGATCTTCCTGTTTGACCAGACGTTAAATGGTACAGAGAATATGTGCGAGAAAGCCAATACCTATTGTAATTTAACAAATAAAATTAAAAAATAAAATTCGTACTACCCATCCATAATGAAGCCATCCAAAGTAGTTTCTCCATTCTCATCCGGACTTCCACCGTAGCCTACAGTCCCATCACATTGTTCCCGTTCGCAGACTGAGCAACCTTCAACTATCGCATCCAGATAATTTCCGGTGGAGCTGGTAAGCACCCTCCATGCTGTGGATTATCGCAGGAAATGAAATTTTACTGATAATTGGATAGATGTACAGAAATAACTTACCAGCAGTGGTAGCGTTCGTAAATGACCATGTATTGAGAACTAGTGGCAACGTAGAACTAAATGATGGACGTAGCACATAGAGCAACCACAAAACCGTGACACTATTCAACGACACCATTTCACGCCCGTTTTTCAGTAATCTTTGGATTTTGAACAGCCTCTTCAATAAAAACAGATTAATCTAATGGGGCGGTAATTACCTCCCCTGTCTAATCGAAACATTTGACATTTTGTTTGTACACAAGACTTGATTGTAAGGTTATGCTTTCTGTGACAGCAGTGTGCACTGTGTGCAGGTGCAGTCGCATAATTTGAAATATATGTACGAAATGAAATCAGTTTTTAACCAATTTCACTAAACATTTAAGGTAAGACATAATCGTATCTGTGCGTTTGTTGATTTCACTCAGAAAGAAATATTCTTGTATTTAAAATTATTCGAATTCTTTTGGTAAATGAGGGTTTATAAGACCCAGGGCTACATTCCTAGTTTACATTTTTCGTTTATTAGCGAAATAAAAAATCAACCTGAGGTTTTTTCTTCTGAAAATTAAAATAACTACAAACTCGGATCTGAAATGAAACCGAGGAATTAAAATAAATACTGTAGATTTATTAAAATTAAATCACTTAAGATCATAGGAAACAATAAAAACTAAACATACATTTTTGTAAGAATCTTAAAAATTCAGACATTTAATTAAAAATTAGTAACGGGTGTTGGTCAGGTATGTGTGATGAACCACCTGTAATGAACCATATCCCTGTACATAGTGCTGCTTCCACCGGCAGATCGATGGCAACACCTGATGAGTAATGATCTGTCGGTGGTACGAAATCAGAGGCCGAGGGTCCCATTACACCTAGTGCTGATTCGATTCCCCCCATGGTATCGATACCAAGTACTTGCAACTACTTCGGGTATCGATAGGTATCGATACCTACTTGGTATTGACTCAAAAGCATCGATATCGACTCAAATCGAATCGAATGAGTACTTTTTTAAAAGTTACTACAGATGAAACTGGAAGAGTTCAATATTCTTGTTTTTGTGTTCCTGAACACTTGGGGAGCAAAAGACCTCTTCCATAGTCCTCTTCGTGGGCGCCCTCTGGAACGGCTAACTAAGCCAACCGAGTATTGCACTGCAAAACATTTGGTAGAGGCACATAACGATGATCATCCTGAATGACCAATAACACCAGTGCGTCTCAGGAAATAGGCGAACGATGGTGTTGCAACTTAGTTGTGAGAGCAACAACACGTTACACCCAGCTGAAAGATCATCAAAAGAATGCGCAATTAAAAACACCATTGGAGAGCTACCTCTGCGCTATATAAAAAAATAGCTCCCGGCGACTCTTAGGACACCTAAGTAAGCAACCCTTCCCCTAAGATTGGATACGTGGGCTTGTAACCTGCGTACCTGAAATAAATTTACACTCGAAACATTAAACCTTGGATACCAAGGACTGATTCACCGGCAACGACTTTTGGCTACAAACAACGGACCACGATCGGTTTTTGGAACGTTCGAACGATGTGCGGCGAGTGCAATAGTGCGAGGCTGACTGAAGTCGAACGGGAAATGACCACATATAACATCGATATACTAGGACTGAGCGAAACAAGATGGCCTGGATTGGGAACGATTTTATCACCAAGCTCCCAAACAGTCCTGCTCTACTCTGGTAGTGAAGACGATACCTCACCTCGAATGGCAGGCGTCGGATCGTATCATTACAGCCAGATTTAAATCCAGGGTAACAAACATCACAATAATTCAGTACTACGCCCCGACCGAACCAGCGGATCAATCGGTTAAGAACGCCTTCTATCACCGACTCGGCGACACCTTCGACAAGGCTCCTAAAGGTGACATAAAAATTATTATGAGGGATCTCAATGCCAAAGTCGGGTCTGACAACCTTGGCTTGGAACACCTGATGCGCAATCATGGCCTAGGCAACAGAAACAAAAATGGCGAGATGTTCGTGGAGTTTTGCGCCTCTCGTTAACTCAGCGGTACCTTGTTCAAGCACTAAGGATGCCATTTAACAATCTGGGTTTCTCCGGATGGCAGAACAGAGAGCCAGAGGAGGAGGAACTGTCTCTTGGACGTCAGGTCGAAGCGGAGTGCTGATAACTATTGGCAGCGATCAATTTGTCGCAAAAGTGCGCTTACGAACGGCAGTGATCAATCGCCCTCAAAATGCAAGAATCTTGCCACGTTTTAATGTGCAAAAGCTTAAAGATCCATGTATAAGATGTGCTTATTCCACCACCTTGCACGAAAGAGCTAATGCACCACCACCTTATGAGATTTCTACAATTGACAATAGATGGAACGTCGCTAAGGACTCATTTATTTCGTGCGGTGAAACTTTTGCAGACAGATTAGAGCGCGGTAGAAGGCCATTCATTAGTGGTCTCTAATCTCGGCACGCAAGAGAATTAAAGAACAAATCAACTCAGCTCAACGCAGTCAAAGATCAACTTAGAGCTGAATACCGTTCTCTTCAGAAAGGCGTGCAAAGAAGCATATGACGGGACAAACGCAACAACAGCAATGCATTAGCGCCAGAGGAAGCAGCTTACCGTGGTGACAGTGGAACCCTTTACAAACTTATCAAGCCATTAACTGACAAAAATTTTGAAACTGAACATCCCGTGAAAGCTAAAGATGGGTCCCTACTGGTCAGTGATGAACACCAACTGCGACGGTGGAGGAGCACTTCATTGAAGCCCTCAACAACACCTTTGGACATTTGAACTCATCCTCACTAGAAGTAGAAAATATTCCGCAAATAGCCAGAATTGATACCAGCCCACCATCTAAACTGGAAGTAACTGCGGCTATTAAATCAATGGAAGTGAGTAAAGCCCCGGGGATAGATGGAATTCCGGTGAAACTCTTTAAGTCGGATATCAACGCTACTGCGGATATTCTTCTTCCCCTTATCCAAGAGTGTTGGGAAACAGAAACTCTACCCTAAAGAATGGACGAAGGGCGTCATTATTAAGATCCCGAAGAAAGGTAACCTAAGGGATTGTAATAATTGGCGTGGAATTTGCCTCCTCCCCGCAGTCTCCAAACTGATGGCAAAAATAGTCTTAAACCGGATCAAGCATACAGTTGACCGTACACTGAACGATGAACAGGGTGGTTTTCGCGAGGGCTTTTCATGTAGTGACCAAATCAACACCCTCCGAATTATTATTGAACAATCCGCAGAGTGGAGATCCCCATTACATCTCCTGTTCATCGATTTGGAAAAGACGTTTGACAGCGTTGACCGGGAATACATGTGGAAGGCTTTACATAGGAGAGGTATACCTGATAAAATTATATCCATCATCAAGGAGTCCTCTAGCGGAGCCCAATGTCACGTCTTACACAAGGGTAAGCTATCAGATCCCTTCGAGGTATATAGCGGAGTGAGACAAGGCTGCATTTTGTCACCTATATTGTTTTTGATTGCCATTAACGACGTACCCTACAGCGTGCTTCATGAACACCAGAGCAAAGGTATCAGATGGAACCTGTTTGAATACCTTCAACACCTGGATTACGCTGATGATATTTGTCTTCTCTCAAATATATCGGATCATCTAGTTGAAATGACGGATACTCTGCACCGCGAAAGTGGCAACGCGGGGCTTAAAATCAATGCTGCCAAAACTAAGTACTTGAGCTTGGATCCAGGAAGACGGAGCGAAATTTGTGTTTCGGGGCAAACGGTGGAAAAAGTGGACAATTTTTGCTACCTCGGAAGCGTAGCAGATGGTGGAGCGGAGGCTGATGTACTGTCTCGCATCAATAAACTCGGGCAGCTTTTTTCAGTTTGACTCCTTTCTGGCAAAAAAACATCTCCAGACATACCAAACTCAGGATCTTCAAAACCAATGTAAAATGTGTGCTTCTTTATGGCTGTTCAACTTGGAAGGTGACCAGGGCGATAACAACTAGATTACAAACTTTCGTGAACCAATGTCTACGGCGCATCCTACACATACGCTGGCCGGAGGTCATTTCTAACGATGACCTCCTGTTCATTACTGGCCAGGACAGAATAGACACCTCCATAAAAAGGTGAAAGTGGCAATAGATAGGTCACACACTTCGAAAAGGGCCGGAAAACATTGCTAAACAGACCCTCGATTGGAACCCACAGGGAACCGATGCAAGTCGCCGCGTTGGACGACCTAGGAACACCTGGAGAAGATCAGTTGAGGTTGAGGGTAACTCAATAGGCAAATCGTGGAGTCAGTTGAAAGTGATGACGGCGAACAGGACGAGGTGGAAAGTCGGCGTGGTTAATGCCCTATGCCCTACAAGGGGTTAACAGGATAAAGAGAGAGAGAGAGAGTGTGTGTGTTTTTTCTTTCCACTTTGTCAAAATAATTTATTATTATGCTCTAAGAAGAATTTTTCTTTGATGATTACACACATAACGTAATCACAGAGGGAACTAATTAGCAATCCAATTACCCCTCATTGTCCACATTTATGACGATCTGTCTAGAATTGTTGTTGCAGCGATGGTCAGAATTGGGGTGCGTGCGTGTTACATGTTTAACTCCGTTTCGAGCTCCTCGGTGTCAAGGCTAAGGAATGCAGCTTCAATGGGGTTTTCCCCACATCGACCTAGGAGTGAGCTGTGTGGGTGCACAGGCACGACGTGGACCATGTCGTGAGGTGTTCTGTTTCAGGCTGGACAGTGTTTTGGACGTTTCGACCAATACGGGATAGATATGAGTTGAGGCGTGAACACCAACCTGATCAAAGCTTGGCAAGTGGCATCCTGGTGGCTCTAGAAGAGGCATCCTCTTCTCTTCAGATGGTGTGGCTGCTGGTTGCGCCGAAAATACTGGATGTTTATCCCGTAATTGATGAATGCACCTCTTGTTGATGAAGTAGTGCAATGACAGATTTGTAAACATGATAGTCGAAAGGATCCCTGAACATCACGCTCAAGGTCGCTCAAATCACACCGAACATGTTTTGGTGACGGAGTCTTGTCTCCGGTAGCAGCCTGCCAAATATTGCTTGGCAAGGAGCTTGTTGTGGTTTTTGATAGGCAAAATCTTTGTTTCCTGATGTAGATGGCCTTGGGGAGCCAACAGGAGACAGCCAGTGATAGCGCGGAGAGCGGCATTTTAACAAGTTTGAATGTGATTCCACTGTACGTCATATAGGTTCTGTGACCATACATGAACAGCATAGTTGGCCGCAGATCTTCCGACTGCTTTGTATGTGACTAGTAGCGTTTCTTTACTCAGTGGATAGCGCCGTGCGATTTCGCATCTATCCTCTCCAGAGAAAGAATTCCGTGGGCAATTTTCAGCTTCCAACCTTTCAAATCTGCTGCACCCGACGGTATAATTCCGGCGGATCTACAGCAGTCTTCGGATATTGTGTATCTATGGCTAAAGGCCATTCTAACGGCCTGCCTTAAGTTAGTCCCATGTTCCTCGGAACTGGACCGAAGTTTTAGTCGTTTTCATCCCGAAAGCGGGCAAGAGTTCGCGCGACCGAATGATTTCAGACCCAGTAATCTCTACTCCACCTTGCTTAAATTACTTGAGAGACTGATTGATATATATCTTCGAATTACTATTCCGACATGTCTTCTTTCCGCTTCGCAGCATGCCTACTGGAAGAGCAGATCAGTGGATACGGCTCTTCACTCTCTAGTCGGCCTTATTGAAAAATCTCTCGCTGACAAGGAACTCACCATGGCTGTATACCTGGATATTGAAGGCGCGCTCAACAATGTCCGACCCAGCGCGATTGTTGAGGCACTCTTGAACCTACACGTCGATGAGTCGCTCTATAAGCTTTTATATAAGTTGCTAACATCGAGGCACAGCATCTGTGGGTAGACGCGTTTGTAGGGGCACCCCTCGAGGCGGGATATCATCTGCACTTCTTTGGAATGTGGTCATCAATAAATTACTTCTGGACCTGCAAAGGATGGACTATAATGCCATTGCCTATGCGGATGATGTTGCTATTGCCGTCTCTGGAAAATTTGCGAGTGTCCTCAGTCAGGCATACCATTGTGGGGTTAGCGTTAACCCGGACGAGACGGAGCTTGTGATTTTTACCAGAAGGCACACGCTCGGTCCTATCAAACCTCCAATTCTGAACGGTAATGAATTGGTTTTTAGAGCTCGTGCCTTACTTTTTGGTTTTAGCGTGTGGGGGACGGCACTCAAAGTTGCTGCCTCCTGTAACTTGCTGGGAAAGGTGCAAAGACTGGCTGCGATAGCTATAACAGTTCACGCCACTCCGTCGGCCGGATTGAACATTCAGTTGAACTTGCTCCCGCTGGACATTCTCGGCGAACAACTGGCGGCCAATATGGCACTACGCTTTCTCGAAACTTGCCAGTCGCGTATGAGGAGCAGTAGGCACGCATCAATTCTGCGCAATCTGGATCTCCCTTCGGAGACCGACTACACCTCTCCGAAACGAACTTTTGATCGGAACTATACCTGCCTTATTCCATCTAGGAATCTCTGGCCTCAGAATGTACCCTTAATGACTAATTCCGTGCTGATTTACACGGACGGCTCTAAGAGTTGGAGTTGGGGCCGGAATTTGCTTGGAGGGGCTTGGTATCGACGTATCATTTCGCCTTCCTGACTTTTGTAGTATCCTCCAGGCGGAGGTTTCAGCAATTTCAGAGGCTCTGGCCTGGTTGGGAAGTCACGTGATGACTGCCAGGCACATCACTATTTTTACGGACAGCCAAACTGCAATCGGTTCTCACTACATCCAAAACGATTGTGAACTGTCACATAGCCCTCACTTTAATGGGTGGCTTTTTCAACATTACGCTTTGCTGGATACCCGGTCACAGTGGCTTTGCAAGCAACTGCAGAGCGGATGAGCTTACGCGTGAGCGTGAGGGGATAACCGGTACTGTAACTGGAATTCGGGACAGTATTAAAATGCCTTTTTCGGTATGTAAAATGATAACTATATCAGTCGCTATTGATAGGGCCAACACAAGATGGCTCAGTGGTAACTCATGCCAAACAACAAGGGCGATTTGGCCTAGACTTGATCCGAGACGCTCTGCCGTACTGCTACCATTAAGCAGATTACACATTGGCAGAGTGGTGGGGGTCATCACAGGGCACTGTCCTATTGGGGAACTAGTCGGGAGGTTGCGCCTTCCGCACCATGATTACTGCAGAAGCTGTGAGAACGTGGACGAGGAGGAGAGCGTTATTCACCTTCTATGCCACTGTAGAGCTCTGGTGGGCAGGAGGAAGAGATTTTTTGGTGCCTAGTTCTTTTACGACTTGGAGGACCTCAACAACGCTAGCGCGACAAAGCTCAATCGTTTTAATGCTAGCACCGGCTGGTTTTAATACCTAGTTTTTAGGGTGAAGTGTAGGGAGTTTCTGGAGGTACCACAACGGACCCAATTTGCGGTTTAAGTGTGTTGTGATCTGTCACGGCAGCCCCTGCACCTAATCTAACCTTATCTACTATTAATTCGCTAATTCGAAAGCTTGCAGTCGCCTAACATGGAGCTCCGCTTTCAATAGTTCAACCATTACTTTTTCTTTTTCCGTTCTAAAAATTGCGAAATCATTTTTTGACATACATCCGGCTTTGTTTTTTAATTTTGATGTTGCCGTCCCCCCTCTTAAACATTGCTACCCCTTTGGAGAGGTTTGATGGCAGGTTTTTTTTAGTTATAAACCAATGCTCGCCGTTTCAAGCGGCCTCAAAAACACCAACCATTTCAGTTAATTTGGAAATAACGAACCTCAAAATTGCGCTTTTATACTACTGGTGGCACCATTTTAAAATCCCCTTTTGGTGTATAAAAAATCGTCACGGTACCTAAGAGAGAATGCATACCTGAATATATTTCCGATACTGCAATTCGGAAAACAATTTAGAACACTGATCAGTCTTATAGAAAGTCAATTATATATATTTTCGTTTATTTTTAATATTATTAGTATATGTAGACCAACTATATTAAAACTACTGCCTCTCGTCCTTTCAGAATCACATAACGTTTTCAAATTACTCTTTAAAATGAACTACTACGAAATACTTGAATGTCGTCCAGACGCAGACTTTACAGAAATAAAACGATCCTATCAACGCCTAGCTCTGCAACATCATCCAGATAAAGATAAATCTGACAGCACAAGTGAAGTATATCACAGAATAGATGAAGCTTGGCAAACACTACGTGACGCAGAAAAACGCAAAGTTTACAATGCCGTACTCTATGAGACTAAAATCAATGAACAGTCTAACATATTTGCCGAACTGAATGCTCCTGAGGATTTCAACGAGAGTGAAAATGGCACATTATCGTATCCTTGCCGATGTGGAGACGTCTACGAAGTGGACAAAAAGGATATTCAAGATGAAAGTGAATTTATCGTAGAATGCAATCAATGTTCGTTAGTAGTCAAGGTGCACAATAAAACATGACAAAAGATGTTTAATTTTCTTTTAGTTTTATTATTATTTCCCCCCAATATTAACATATATAATATTAAATAGGTTTAAACAGCTCTAAATAAATAATAGCAATATATTGGCTTACGGTTAAACATTTGTTTCACTTCCTGACGTTGTTGCATCTAAGAAGAAGCACAATCGCGGGACTGATAGAATAGAATATAACCTGTTTCGGATGATTTTTGTATGTCGGACGTTAGACCATAGAAATCTTCGATAGTCGATGCCTCAATTTTCTGAAAATTTTTCAACTAATCAATTTTGAATCGGCGTATATTTAAAAAAATGTACTTACATCGACCATATCGTCATCAAACAACAACCAAAGTCCGTGACTTTTAACAATACTTATATAATGACCACGATTCGGACCCGATCCGCAATGTATTACAACAGCTACTAAGTCGTACAGCCTATCAGGATTCACAGCGTCATCAGACTGGAAACATGAGTTACAAACTGGTTAGGACAAAACTCAGAAACTATCCACTTTCAAACTGACCGTATTAAATAGCCTCAACTCTAATGGGAAAACAACACGATGAGATACTTTTATATGTCTATTATACTGTTCCATGTATTTGAAACGTTTCAAATGTAATGCTAAGATCATTGGCAACTTTTTCACACGCATACGTTTTTGCGCCTCCTGATAGCTACAACAATTATCACATTTAAACTTATTATCGCTACATAACGTTTCCGTGTTGCTAAAGCAGCGCAAACAATGCGTGATGCTTGTATTCTGATCAACATCGACTTGTAAATCGAAAAAGTTCTCATCCTTCGAGCTCACCGTTTCGCAATTCAGGCATCGTGTTTCGCTCGTCAGGATACCCTGAAAGACGTTTGCGCAAAAAAAAATCATTTGAATTGACGAGAAAGAAATGAGAGGCGGATTGTGATGCCATACCTGAAAGATTTCATGAACCCATGTTGGTTCTGGCGGACCTTCGGTAGTTCCATTCTTATTTTTATTTTGATTGCGCTCGGCTAGGATTATTTCATTGATGTGATTGATTAGAAAATTCAAAAATTCGTGGGCGTCCTGTTGCATATAGTTATCAAACTCCTCTGTGAAGGTAAGGATAGTATCATAGTAGAATGATGCCGAATTAACGGAGATCTTACCTTTCTCTTTTCTAAGGCGTGCTATAAACTTTTTTGGTGCAATCGAACCGACTTTCTTCTTCTGTGTAGCTATACTGTAGAATAGATCGGCCAGGCATGATAGTAGAGTCTCTTTGGAACGTTTATTTTTTGCTTTGTACTCCAAGACTTTGTCGCGAAATGGTTTGCAGAAATATAAGGCTTGAAGGACTGAATTGCTGTAGCACGTGTTGCCAAACTGAAATATATTGATTAATTCTAGATTATAAGACTTTAAGACAAATTGAACAGAAATAATGGAATTTATTACTAAATTGTAATGATGGACACAATGACTTTTTTTACTGAGCCGGCACATAAGCTCTGTCTCGACACGGAGTCGTTCAAAGAGTCAGGAACTTGGTTAGTAATATATTTAATAAAAGTCGTAGTTTTCAAGAAAGTAAATTTTTTTTTCTTTTTTTTTTTAGCTCAATTCGAAGTTGGTGCCCTTAAGTTGAGCCAGGTGATCGGAACACTATTTCTCATGAAAACGGGGTGGCCAATCTGGGATCATCATCTCAATTGCCCTAACCCCTTGTGGGGCATAGTGCGTCAACTGTTCCATGTGGCCCAGTTGACGTTTCTCGGCATAAACTGGTTTCGGAGAATGCAGTTGCCAGCATGCACCTTCTGCACTTCGATGGCCACGAACGTCATCGTCGGGGGGTCGCTGACTCCAAATCTGGGGTAAAAAAAATGAGGTTGTCCATCCCAGGTCACCCCGTTTTCATGAGAAACAGTGTTGTTGTTGTAACAATGGTCAGAAGTTCGTTGTGTGTTTTTTAAAATAATTATTATTTAACCACCTTTATGACTTTGCTTTTTAACAAATTTATTATAAATTTGTTAAAAAGCAAAGTCATAAAGGTGGTTAAATAATTATTATTTTAAAATTCATGGACTTTGCGGATTTAAAACTTTTATCGTTTTTCTAACTTAAAACATAAATTCGTTGTGTGTGTTACATGTTGTGTTGTTCTTCGTCTTCCTCGGTGTGAAGTAACAGGAAGATAGCTGCCTCTACGGGGTTCTCCCACAGTGACCTGGGGGTCAGGTGTGTGGGTGCAGCTGGGCATTCGAAAATGTGGTCCACATCGTGAGGTGTACCATTACAGGCGGTCAATGCCAGATATGTAGGAGTTAAGACGCGAACACCAGCCCGACCGAAGTTGGGCAAGTGTCGTCCTCGCTGCTCTCGGAAGTATTCTCTCATCGGGAGAAATGGCTGGTGGTTGTGTCGAGAGATCTCTATTTGGACCTAGAACTGCGATTGATGTTTGTACCTCCTCGAGATGTATTGCTGCGATGGCTGATCTGTATGCGTTGTTGTCAAAGGGAACCCTTTTGTACCTCTGGACATCTCTTTCGAGGTCCCTCAAATCACGCCTGACATGTCTTGGTGGCGGCGTCTTCTCCATGAGGTCAGCGTTGGGGTGCTCCCTCCGGTAACAACCCACCAGATACTGTTTCGCAAGAAGCTTGTTGTGGTCCCTTAGAGGCATCATCCTTGTTTCCTGATGCAGGTGGTCCTGGGATGACATCAGGAGACAGCCAGTCACAGTACAGAGAGCGGTGTTTTGGCAAGCCTGAATGTTATTCCACTGTATGTCGCAGAGATTCTGTGACCACACTGGAGCCGCATTTTTGGCTACTGACCTTCCGACTGTTTTGTAAGTGACCAGTAGGGTCTCTTTATCTTTGCCCAGATGCTACCGGCCAAGGCTTTAAGGATTTTATTCCTTCCGCGCATCCTATTACATAGAAGTGAAGTGACCATGCTGTCCAGGGTTACTCCTAGAATTTTGGGATGGTTCACGGTCGGTTGAGATCCCAAGTTGCATCTTGACTTCCTTCGTCCAGGTGGTAAATAAGGTTGCCGAGGATTTAGGCGCTGATACGATTAAATTCTTGCCCGTGAAGAAGGATTTAAGGTCTTCCAGGTAATCAGTTAATCGTTCGCACATTACCGTGATGTTCGCTGTTACCAGAATGGAGCAGTCGTCGGCATAGGAGATAATTTCGATTCTTTCAGGTGGAGTTGGAATTCCGGACAGGTAAAGGTTGAACAAGGAGGGAGATAAAACTCCTCCTTGTGGCACACCTTGTTTGATCTTCCTTAGCTTCGATTTCTTGCTCCAAAATTCGGTGTAGGACTGCCTGCCCGCAAGATAATTGGCAATCCATTTTGCAGTTTGCGTTAGAAGAGATGCATTTTATAGGTCGGACAGAAGTGCTGAGTGGCTGACTATGTCGAAGGCTTTCGACAGGTCAAGTGACACCAGAATTGTTCTGTGACATGGACAAGGTTGATTGAGGATAATGGCATCCAGGGCCGCCGTCGTACTGTGCATCGTTCGGAAGTTACGCTGGTGGTTTGCTAGCTGGACGTGGGCTGTAAGAACGGGACGGATTAGAGCTTCGAGCGTTTTGGCAACTGGTGATAGATTCTCCATATCTAAAAGCAGTCTGTTCAAAAAGGTTACCATAGCTATTTTCAGTGTAAGATGCTTCGGGAACTATCCCAAATCAATCTTAAACCAAGAAATTATAAAAAATAATGATTGAACGAGTCCCCGTAGTTCTTATTCCCCGAAGCGAACCAGATGTTTGAGCACACTATCAAAGCATGCGTAATCGATGTACGGGTACTATTGTCTTGTCCGTTTGAACAGGCGAAAGTGAACATCTTCAGCTCGATAACTTCGCACGACCATAAATGCATCGACAAAAATCTCACGCTCAATCTTGTTGTAAAGAACGGATCTGTACGTCTGTATACACTGCGGCCTGAAGGGTGCGACCACCGAGCAGGATATTCGCCAAAAACTCGTTTATCCATTTGAACGCCAGACCAGATTAAAAACGATCGATCGAACTCTCGTACATTTTACAGAAACAAAGCTGTACCCATCGGGCATCGCCTGCCAGCTCGAACTAACAACAAATTCCTTCCCGCTGCAAAGAATGTGGTGGTGCCGACACCTCCCTCCGCCTTGCAAATCACAACGCAATTTCTCCGCCTACGCATATAACAAGTGAAGAGTTCATTTTCCCTTGAATTAACTCGTTTACAAACATCTTCATAAAAGCTTTTTCCTTTCACCACCCTTTCAATTCCAATTGGAATATTACGAACGAAATTAACTTACATTCACCAGACCAAAATAGTGTTCATTGGGTGGGAAAAAATCCGAGCCGATTTCACGTTCCAATTGGGACACATTTGCACCCTGAAATGATAAATTCACGTTAACAACAGCTCGGCGATAGACTGGCAATTGTTAAATTTACCATTTTCGATACTTTAAGAACGTAATTGATTGAACTTTTCAACGCTGCAAGCGGTCTGCTGCATTTTCGTATAATTGACGTTGAGACTACTTTTTCTTCCCAATTTGACAGCGAATTATTGACACGAGTGTCAAAAAAAAACATCAAAAACAACTTACAACAGTGAACTACCAAATTTTCTCAGATAATCCTGAATTCCTGAATTCAAAGATTCACCATTGTGAATTGCTGGTAATCATTTTTTGCGAAATTTTTGAGGAGTTGATGAATAATACTAATAGAACCGTATTAATTGATAAATTAAATACATTTTAGTACAATATTTTCTGAATAGTCATGCCCAAAGGTCTTCGATTTATTTCAAATTTCAAAAACATCCAACACGATCCACACACTTTACAACACGATTGTGCGAATTCTCGCCCACTACCAACTTCATATCATTGAATGACGGGGCATTGTGACAGTGCTACGAGAAAGTGGGAGTAAACTTGTCGTCTTGTCCTTTTTTCCTTCCGATTAATTGTTTATAGAAAATCCAATTGACTAGCAAATATGGACGCATTCGGTGATAATTTCGAACAGGCCGACGTTGACCCAGCCGCTGAATTCTTGGCTCGCGAGCAAAATGCTTTGGCCGGACTAGAGGACGAAGTACAACCAGCAGCGGCCACAATCAATGCAGCCCCAGTGAATCATGTCAGCGGTGAGTGAGACAATTCTGTCTTTTGCTTTGCACAATGAGCTCGACGAATTGGGATTAAGTTTGAATCGCATAAACGCTTTTGATGGGGCTGCAAGCGAGCGAAGTTATGCCGATGGGGAAATACTAACAATGGAGGTCGATAAGATCTCCAAACAAATTTTTTAAGTTGGTTTAATTTCGTTGGAACTTTCAATGTGGCTAATAATTGTTGTGCTGCAAATTATTACTATAATCCGGACAGAAACTTAATATTCGAATTTTGCATGCTTGTATTGGAATCATGTTAAAAAGTGCACATGCTTCGCTGGACATAAAAATCAATTGGCACAAGTGTGTCGCTCGGTTTTACGGAAAGGTATTTGATTGACGTTTTTTTTTTTTCATTTGGAGACTTCTCTGTCTATAACTAAACAGCACTCACATTATTATGCCCCGGCTAATGCTTCCATATCTGCAGTACTTTTCAGACAAATAATCACTTTAAGAGATGGGGCTGTTGTAATTTTTAAATAGAGGACGATAAGCGCAAATGGCTCCATTCATCGGTATACTACAAAAACGCCGAATTATTCCGTTTAATATGAATGAGGAAGCCGAGACTAGTTTTTGGTATTAGCGTAGCGTAGAAAGAGCAAAACGTGACTCACATTTTAAAATATCAGTTTCCAACATAACGGTAAATTTGGCTGCATATAACTAAATATGACTCACATTTTAAAATGTCAGTTTCCAACATAAAGGTAAATTTGGCTGCATATAACTAAATATGGGGGGGCAAAGACCTTTTCCATAGTCCTCCGCGTGGGCGCCCCCTGGTAACGGCAGTGTATCAATTCGCTGACGGCCAATGTCTTAGCGATAAGACAGTTTGGAAAAGGCAGATAGCTGTAGCCTGAATGGCTGACGAACACCTAAGCGTCTCAGGTCTAGTAGGATGGAATGACTTGCGTAGTTGGACCTGCTACATAGTTGTGTGGGTTCCAGCACGTTTATTAAACCATCTGAAGCAGCTATCTCCGAGGCCATCTCCTGAATGGGGTTAAGCGACGTGCTGACAACTCGTCCTTGTAAAAACCACTCCATGTCAAGAAACCTGGAACAAAAGCCTCGGATTGGACGGATCAACAACGACGACCACGCAAACGAATAAAGGATTATTCTTTCGGATCCTGGAATGTACGCTCCCTGAACAAACCGGGGGCCGAGAAGGCCCTCCTTCAACAGGTCGAAAAGTACAAACTGAGCATTACTGCAGTCCAGGAAACAAATTGGCTTGGCAGCGAGATTAATGACAAGAAATCGCACACAATTTTTACAAGTGGCAAACCATCGGGCCGCAAGGAGTTTGGAGTAGCATTTATAGTGAACAATCACCTCAAACCGTATATTACTGGCTTCAAACCCATAAATGAACGGCTGTGTGCGATTCGCATCAAGACTCGACTCTTCAATCTCTGGCTCATCAATGTTCATGCCCCCACTGAAGTTAAAGAAGACGCAGTAAAAGACGAGTTCTACGCCCGCCTTGAAACTCTCTTCGACTCACTTCCAACAAACGACGTCAAATTGCTGCTGGGAGACTTTAATGCGAAAGTCGGGAATGAAAGTTGGCATCGGGGGACCTCTGGAGGCCACAGCCTCCATGAAGAATGTAACGATAACGGCCAGCGACTTATCGACTTCGCCTGCAGCAGGAATCTAGTCGTAAGCTCTACGTGTTTCCCGCATCGACGCATTCACAAGCAGACCTGGAAGTCTCCAGACGCACATACCGTCAACCAAATTGACCACGTCCTCATTTGCAGGAGATGGGCGTCTAGTGTCATGGATGTCCGCTCCTATCGAGGAGCAAACTGCGACTCAGATCATCACTTGGTGAAGACGACCTACAGATGTAGAATTTCCTCAGTGCACCAGTCAAGAATCAGCCCTCCCAAAATCTTTGCGGTTGATAAGCTCTTGAGTGATGCTACAGCGGTGGCGTATACTACCGCCCTTGAGGAAAAACTATCACCTATGCTACACAACATCAGCAACACAGGCGTCCATGGGTTCTGGGAAGAACTCAAGGGTACCATCAAGGATGTCGCAGAGAAGGTCGTGGGATATAAAGCCCGGCGAGCGCGAAATGGCTGGTTCGACGAAGAATGCAAAAACTCACTTGACGCGAAAAACGAGGCCTACAGACAATGGATTCAACGAGGAACCAGAGCCAGAAGAGAAAAATATGACGAGCTACGGCGAATATCGAATAGAATAATTAGACGTAAGAAACGTAAATACTTTGACGAGCAGTTGCTGAACATAAACGAAAACTTAGCTAATAGGAACACCAGACAAGCGTACAAACTAGTAAATACAATTAAGAACGGCTACCAACCCAGGACTAGCCTTTGTAAGGACAAGGATGGAAACATCATCAGCGACACCGATGGTATTAACAAACGATGGGCCTCTTATTCGCCTCGGCTTCTAAACCGACCATCTAACATCCCCACACAGGAAGCTCTCGATGATATTGTTGATCTAGGCCCACCCATTCAACCCCCGACAGTAGAGGAAGTTGATCTCGCGTTGCGGTCACTAAAACGAAATAAAGCGCCGGGCGCTGACGAGATTCCAGCTGAACTGCTAAGATTCGGTGGAACGAGTCTAGTTGATGCCATACATCAATTACTCCTGCGAGTGTGGGAGAACGAGGAGATCCCAGACGATTGGCGCAGAAGCATCATCTGTCCAATCCATAAAAAGGGAGATAAACTGCGGTGTGAGAATTACAGGGGCATCTCACTAGTTTGTACGTCCTATAAAATTTTGACGAAAATTCTGGAAAATAGAATAAAACCGTACGCAGAACGAGTCATTGGCGAATATCAAAGCGGTTTCAGACCTGGTCGCTCCACAACCGATCAGCTCTTCTCAGTCAAACTGATACTCCAGAGGTGCTGGGAATACAACGTAAACGTATACCAAATCTTTGTCGACTTCAAGCAGGCATACGACAGTATCGATCGTGGAGTACTGTACAACATCATGCTGCAATTTGGTATACCAGCAAAATTAGTGCGACTGACAAAGATGACGATGACCAACTCCGTCTCACAAGTCAGGATCCAGAATAGACTTACTGATCTATTTGAAACACGCACTGGTTTGAAACAGGGCGATGGACTGGCACCGACGCTCTTCAACCTAGCACTGGAATACGTTATTCGGGCCATGAATATGGACAACAGCAAGACGCTACTCATCAAGTCGACACAATTAGCAGCGTACGCCGACGACATCAACATCATGTCCCGAAGATTGGCTGACGCAGAAGAACTTCTGCATACGCTCGATACCGCTGCAAAGGAAGTTGGATTACGTATTCACGAGGGTAAAACTAAAATAATGATGCAATCGGTGACAAGGACACCTGCACAACCGAGCATCAACGTGGGGGACCTCAACATCGAGTTCGTGAACAACTTCATCTACCTGGGTTGCAACCTGTCAAGGGACGCCAACGAAACTGACGAAATCAAACGACGGATACAGTTAGCTAATAAGACTTTTTTCTCGGTTCTCCCCATAATGAAATCGAAACATGTGCACAGAAACACGAAGCTCCGCGTGTACAAAACCATTATACGACCAGTGCTATGCTATGGCTGCGAAGCATGGACCCTAACTCAAGCCTCCGAAAACATGCTAGATACTTTCGAACGTAAGGTTCTACGGCGAATTTTCGGGGCTGTTTGCGATCGAGATGGATGGCGCATCCGGTACAACCATGAGTCTCGAAAATCGTCAAACTACAACGACTTCAATGGGCAGGGCATGTACAAAGAATGGACGATGATCGCATGCCTAAGAGAGTAATGAATGCAGAACGAGTCGACGGAGCGAGACTGCGAGGACGACCGAGATCTCGTTGGGAGAGCTCAGTAGGTGTGGACGCCGCGCAGCTGCTGGGCTCCCAAAATTGGAGGACGCGGTCACGTGACCGAGATAATTGGAGGACAATGACCCAGGCGGCCAAGGCCCGACGTCGGGCTGTCGCGCCACGATGATGATGATAACTAAATATGAAAGAGTCGTTATTTTCGATAACTCTGTCAGTCTTTACCGGCCCGTTTTGTGATTTTATGCAAAGTTTGTTATTATTTAGTAAGTGGTGGGTCCTCCACAAGGCGTTAGAAATCTCAACAAATTTGAAGGACTTATGTAGGGCTGTGACATTGCTAGGGAAAGGTTATCGATTCCGGAAAGGGAACCGCCCGGCTTGAAGCGAAACATTCTGTCATCCAAAGAGTTTGGGAAAGGTTTCAGGAGAAAGGACAATTCACAAAAAGATGAGGACAGGGCCGACCAAGAGCAACATCTTAAGAGGGACTACACACCTTCAGTTTATCGCTCAGTTTATGACGTGTGACATCATGTCTAAACGATAATCCGTGTGAACTGCGCAGTTTTGGCAGATTTTTACGCAGATCTGAGATCTGTGCATTCGGACCCTGTTTTGCAACGATAATCTACGCAGATTACACAGTTTATCGTTCAGTTTTATCAGTTTTCGATCATCACGACCACCAAGCAGTACCGCACAGGGCACAGTTAGTTTGTAGGATGTGTACAGTTGGCCAAAACTGATAGAACTGAAGAAAATATCGGAACTAATTTAGCGAAAATTGAATGTAGCCTACACACCATCAGTTCAAATAACTGCACAGATTTTTTTCACAGATATTTAGCACAGATATCTGCGCAGATAAACTGAAGGTATGTAGTCCCTTTTACAGTAAAGAATGATTTATACGATTAAACGCCCTCAGAAATCCTCGAAACATGACACCTTCCATACTAAGCGACCTCAGAAATGCCAATCCCCTACAGTAACCGCGCTAACACCTAAGCTGTCCGCAACCGTTTTTAGGGAAGCACCTTTATCAATTTGCGACAAAGCATCTAATTTGACTTTTGAAGGTAAGGAGGTACGTTTCCTCTTACTCATTGTCGGTCGAATAAATGATAACACGAGACGCGCACAGAATAAACTGAACAGAAAAAACTCAAGTGTGATGCAATTAGCAAAGAAAATGGAAATCTGTCGCAATTACTATTGTATTTACACAGCTGCTGATCCCGCAAACTAAAATCGGAAATTTCTTAGGAATTGGGGAAGTTTTCGAACATAAATATGTAATGGAATGTTTGGGACATTTTTGTACATATGGTATGCACTTTTGTGCTCATGGTTTATGTATAGAGCCGACATTTACTAATATATATTTACCAGAAGAAAATATTTTTTTTTTGTTACACAAAATTGATACCGCCTGCAGCTCGGATTATCGCGACCTCGGATTATTTTAGCTCGGATTATCGAGACTCTACTGTACTTCAATAAAGTGCTAAGCCATCATGTTACTGGAAAAGATGTGCTGATGAGCAGGATTTCAGATGCAAGATGGAGCCCGCGTTCATGTTGCAAACTAGGGATGCTAACAATAACTCTTTTTACTGTGTCGGCACATCAGCTCTGACTCTTTTCAATGAGTCATTCAAAGATTCGAGAGAGTATTCAAAATATGTATACGGAGTACCGCACCTGTGGAATGGGCAACAACTCAAAACAAATTGGTTAATATCTGTAATTGAATTATAACTTTAACCATCAATTCAAATTCATGTTTGTTTTTGTTTTTCAATTTTGACTTCCGATTCGTAATCAGCGACCCAAAAAAAAAAAATCCAGTTTTCCAGCAATATTGATTGTGTTTTTGAAAAAAAAAGTTTATCGTTTAGGGTCTTCTTTTGCTTTTGATTCTTGGCGATTTTGACTTCAGATTTGCAATCAGCGACCCGAAAAAGCCCCTACCAATTATTTTCCAGGAAGATTGGCCGTGTGAGGGGTGAGCGTTCAGGTTCTCCCACTGTTTTAGATTTTTGGCAGTTTTGACTACAAATTCGCAATCAGCGACCCAAAAAACCCCTAACAAATTTTTCAGCAATATTGGCCTTAAATACAGGGAATTTGAGATTTGTCCCACTGAAGGGCTTGAACCTCAAACGACCGTGTTTCGAGTAGGAAAAAATGAGGTCCGTTCCGCTGCCCCCCCCCCCCCCCTTATGCAAATTGCAAAAACCATTATTGTGTAGTTATGTGCCGCATTTAAAAGTTTTGTGCTTGTCCATTTTAAAAAATATTGTCACTTCAAAAAAAGAAGGGGGGGGGGGGGGAGGAGCGTTCCGCAACAATCCCCTCCCCCCACTAGAAATAACGAACTAATCTTATTCAAACCCATGCTAGAGTTACGTGCTATTTATGCGCCACATTTAAAAATTTCGTGCTCGTCAATTAAAAAAAAAAATATTGACATTTCAAAATGGGGGGGGGGGGGGGTAGAAGAACGTTCCGCTGCAAATGACGTGTTCCCTTGGCATCTCAGTGACCCCAACTTTCATGGCAGCCACTCTCTTACTCCTTTTACGGTAACGGCAACTTGTAGAATCAGGACCTGTCACGCGAAAAAGGACCGATCAAGATATCTTAAAAACTGTGGTCACAGTAGCCCGTTGTCAAGGTCTGCACTGAACCAATTTTTGTTTGTTTGTTTTTCCTGTTATTTCGTTTGTCTCAAGTTGATGAACCATTCATTAAGAGCACACTATCGGGCAAACCACTTGATCTAGCAGATATACCTATACTAATAAGAAATGACACATCTGTATTTCATATGCATTTTTGCAGTGGAACGCACCTCGGAAAATGCTCAGTGCGTTGCCGAGCCAAGCTACAGGCGCATACTGAGTTGGTGAGCAGAATGAAATAAAGTGTCAAGAAATGCCAATTTCACTGGAAAATATAATTCACACTTGCACATTGCAAGAACATTGAATACATATAGTAATACTGACCTTGTTTAACACGTTCACGCCGGCGCGGTATTTCATGTTTCTTTCCCATAGGCGGCAACACTTAAAGCTCTTCTCCTTATGGGACGGGAGCTAATCCAGAATGTAAAATGAAAATTTTTCGCAAGTACTATATGTATATATACGTTTGTTGCATTACTCTTTCAATGCTATTGCTGTTATGTGGGGATTGAATAGGGGTAAATTTCCTGTGAAATCATTTCGTCCTCTTGTAACGAGCAGTATCAGGCAAAAGCCCGTCCTGTGCTCAAAAACGCAATAAGACATGTCATCTTTCCGTGGCCATGAGTGAACGCATCCGAAGGACAGGTGGCTCGCTGTGCTAATGGATTTAGAAGAAAAGAATGTAAAGTGTGTTTGCGTTAGGGTTAGATTTATGGCCGGCAAAGAATAGCAGAGTGAAAGATTTATGAGTGGGCAAATATCCACAAACCCTAATTTACTATTGTGTCTTAAGGGACAACTGCACCTGTTGAAATAGAAATAGTTACGAATATGAACAATATTGCGTAGTTTGGTAACCGATCTTGTACTGGTTATCCTATAACGTTTTGTCCGTTAAAGATCTAAATATTTGGTGTTACGTGTTGTCTAATAACATAATCAAATGCGGGCCACCGGTGGTACGCGCCGGCGTGAACGTGTTAAAAAAAAGGTTACCGTTCATGATCTACTGGCTTTGATTTTTGGCAATTTTGACTTCATACTCCCAATCAGCGACCCAAACAACCCCCTACCAGTTCTTTCCAGCAAGATTTGCCGTGTTTATAACAAAGGTGTTGCCATTTTGGATCCCCCATGTTTATACCCTTCATGAATATGATGTGCACAGAAGGAAGCATCTCCGACCAAATAAACTAAATACAGTAGAGTTCGCTTATAACGAACCCGGTTATAACGATCCAATTTCAAATGATCGAACGAAAAATATATAAATTCAGTACATTTCCTACCGGATATAACGAACCCGCTTTTAACGAACTATCCGGATATAGCGAACCAAATCCTACAAAAAAGGTTCAACGTTCCGCTTATAACGAACTTTTATACGTATAATTGGGGTATTCCCGGGGTGCGTTTTGTATATGTTTTTCTTCAGTCATTTACTGTGATTGTTATTGGCAAGATGTCATCCGCTGGTGGTGTAAAACAAACGCGCAAAGGCATATCATTAAAAGAGAAGTTTGATATTGTGTGCGTTCAGAAGGAACTGAGCAACTTCTGCTCAGCGAACATGTTCAGAACGAGCGGGTTCAGAAGTGACTGAGTAACTTCTGCTCGGGTGAGCATGATCAAATTTCACCGAGCAAGAAATATTTCTGCTCACTGATCAGTGCTCAGTGCTCAGGTTCTTCTTCTTCTTTTTCAACCTCACGCTCATGTTGCGAATTTCGAGTTTTGACAGTTATCAAATTGGTTGTTGTGTTTTCGCCGTTTTCGGCTTCTAGTTCTTTGGTTTTCGGGTGCTTTTGAATTTGTTTTCTCGTTGCTCGTGATTTTTGTAATGGACGGCGTGGGATTCATGTATTTTCCACTTTTCGGCACTTGACGTCTAAAATTGTCATCGTCAGCTTTCAGCTGGTCGATTTGTCAGCTGGTGAAGTAGCGTTCAGCAGGTGCAGACTCCAAACCGAGCAGCTCCGGAGCTGCTCGCGAGCGGTTTCTGCTCTTTTGCCACCTTCTGAACGCACTCATTGTGAAGCAAATTGAAAGTGGTATTAAACAAAGTTATTTATGCAAGAAAATGCAATTGAGTAAGTCAACAATAGCTACAATATGGAAAAATCGTGAAACCATCATACGTAGTTTCGAGAACAGAAATTCGAATACGAAGAAATTAAAGAAGTCCAAACATGATCAGCTGGATCAAGGACTTATAAAATGGTTTTCGCAACGGCGAAACTCGAATGTCCCTATAACAGGCGCTGCCTTACAATCGAAAGCGAACGAGTTCGGAGAAAAACTTGAAGATAATGACGAATTTTCTTGTAGCAAGAGCTGGATTGAACGATTTAAAAAGCGCCATGGTATCGTTTCCGGAAAATTAATCGGAGAATCTGCAGCGGTAGATAAGCATGTGGTTGATGATTGGCTACAAAACAAATGGCCCGCGCTTAAAGAAAATTATGGAAGCTGTGACATTTTCAACGCAGATAAAACGGGCAAGGAGAATCCTGCTCCGGTGGAAAGCTTTCAAAAGAGCGAATAACGGTTCTTGTTGCAGAAAATCTATTGGGAACTGAAAAAAGAAAATTGCTTGTCATTGGCAAATCTAAAAATCCCAGATGCTTCAAAAATAGGAATCTACCCGTCGACTATGAAGCCAATTCTAGAGCTTGGATGACGGCTGATATTTTTGCGAATCATTTGCGGCAGTGGGATAAAGAGTTATCCAGAGTAAATCGGAAAATTCTATTATTACTGGATAATTGCCCTGCTCACCCCGATCTGAAAGATTTAAGGTGTATTAAATTGGTTTTCATGCCACCTAACACTAGTACGAAGTTACAACCAATGGATCAGGGGGTGATTCATAGCTTCAAAAGCAATTACAGGCGCATTTTTCTAGCGAAGTGGATTCATGCTATTGACGACGGCAAAGACAAGTTTGCTGTTACCCTTTTAGAGGCAATAAATTTTCTTCACATGGCATGGGAAAAAGTTTCGACACGAACAATCGCGAACTGTTACGCTCATGCCGGATTTTTGGAGGAATACAATTCTGACGGATTTGATGCAGAAGACGACATTCCACTTGCTGAGTTGCTGAGATGAAGTAGCGAAACGATCATGCCTGGCATAGACGTAGAGTTCAGTGAGTACATCCGAGTTGACGAGGAACTTATTAGCACCGAACATCTAACCGATGAGCAAATTTTGTCAAGTGTTTCATCGGCAGAAAGTGACGACGACGATGAAGATCCCGTAGAATATCACAACACGATACATTCAGCTCCGCCGATTATCGATGTAATTCACAAGATGGGTCAGATTCGCGATTATTTGCAACTTCGAGATGCACCAATCTCTCTCAATTGCCGTAACCCCTTGTGGGGCATAGCGTGTCAACTGTTTCATGTGACCCAGTTGACGATTCTCGGCATAAACTGGTATCGGAGAATGCAGTTGCCAGCATGCATCTCCTGCACATCCATGGCCACGAACGTCGTCGTGGACGGGATTCGAACCCGAAACGCCGGTAGTCAAACATGAGACTGATGCCTCAACACACTGCGCTACCGGTCGCCCCAGATGCACCAATCGACATACTTAATAGTTTTGCGCGAGTTGAGTCACACATAAATGAATCATATTTAACTTTCAGAAATAAGCAATCGACAATTTTAAACTTTTTTTCTTAAAATACTTCCATTATGTACATGCGTATGAATATTGATATGACTATGTTTAAAATAAAAATAATTTCGTAATAGTTCTTCTACTTTTGTATCTTTTGATGAAATACCGCATTTAAATATCAAATACGAATGCTATATGTATTTCCCTTATATGTTCCGTTTATAGCGAACTCCGGATATAACGAACCAAATCAGCCGGTCCCTTGAGGTTCGTTATATGCGGACTCTACTGTATATATTCTTGGTCAGTATGACGAGATGAGTCGATTAAGCTTTGTCCGTCTGTTTCTATGCAAACTAGTCTCTCAGTCTTATAGCTGTCGAGCTGACATTTTTTACAAAGCCTTCTTTCTATTGCACACTGTATATATGGCTGAACCAACGGAATCGGACAACTGCGTCACATAGCTGCCATAGGAACGACCGGCTCAAAAGTCTGTGTTTATGAAAAAAAAAATTTTGTTTGTTTCTTAGACCTGCCATAGACGGTGCGATCCATCGTCAGATCGATCTGACGATGGATCGCCACAAAATATCTGACGATCGAAATTATGTGGAACTGTCAAAAAAATCGTCAACGATAGTCACATACACTCTGCTATCGATCCGACGATCACAATATCGTCAGATCGATCTGACGACGGATTGCATCGTATATGGCAGCTATAAAGATATTTTTCTTGAATATGAATGAATGAATATGAAAATGTTATCTTTCTCCAAATCACATTTTTGAGTTTGGTTGAAATTGGACTACGCTTTCTATTATACAGCTGTCATAGGAATGACCGTTCCAAAAGCAAGTTGTTGCTAGAAAAACTTTTTTATTTCTGAAGATATCTTTACCAAATTTCACATTATTCAATCATATTGATTGCCAAAGTACATTTCTTAATTTTGGTTGGTCATATACCTCTCATAGCCACAGTGAAATCGGAACAAGTTTTACTGCTAATTTCAAAGTAGCAAAAGCACCATACAGATATACAGATATCATATCCTCGGCAAGCTAGCCGAAGATTTTTCCATTAATTTTCGTACAGAGTCAGTTGAAATATTTCAACAATGATCTTGCTGTACTGCTCTGATCCGTATTTAAAAGTTTCTTGTTAAACCGAGCGATGAAAATGCACAAAATCAATCTAATATACAATATTAAACGCACTTTTGTTTATCCTAATTGCACACTCTCTCTCTCTTAATGTTGTAAATGTGAACAAGAAAACAATAATTTATTTCAATAGATAACGCTGGTTTGGAATCGTCTGGCAGTTTTGAAATGATCAACAATATCGGCGAACAGACGGACGCTGCGCTGCAGTCAAGTGAGCAAGGTATGTATCAGCCTTTGCATTTTTCGGCAAACGTTTATAGTGTAAATTCCCTTGAATGTAGAAACAATTATAACCTGTACTTACTTCACATTAAAATTAACGTACGAACCAGTAAAATCCCAATTCATATGTTCAAATTGCTTTCGTGTAAGTCCGCTGGATAATTGTTGTTGCATGCAATTATTATATTAATAAATATTAGATGTAATTTCGTTTATAATTTTTTGCATGTATATTTCTTACTTTTTGATTTTTTTACTATTATTCGTCTTATAGAAGGATCTAATTATCTTGAGAACCAGGATGAAGGCATGATTGAAGCAGGTAGGTTGTAGCAAATATTAAAAAAAATATATTTCCGTAAATACAGTTAAATGTAGTAAATGAGTAAATTGAGAGCGCAACACACCTCCTGTAGACATCACTGTCGTTTGCTCGCAAATTATTCTCGTATAAAACACCCAACAAAAATAAATAAAACAAAATGATTGTGGTGTTATGTGTTTGGGAATTGGTTAAGACACTGATAGTCAATTCAATTCGTTTCGTAACATGCTACTATATCGAATGATCTCTGTGTTATGTAAATTTTCTAGGAATTCAATACACGTCGCCTATACAACGAGAGGAACCCGAAAAGATTCGTAAGTGGCGGGAGGATCAAAAACAACGTCTTGAAGATAAAGACAAGGAAGAGGAGAAGAAAAAGGAAGAGTTACGCGAACAAGCCAAGAAAGAGCTCGAGGATTGGTATAAGCATCACGAAGAGACAATTGCTAAAACGAAAGCTGCCAATCGGTATGTATATAGTATGACTTTTTTTAAATTTTATCTCTGATAGAGTATGTATTAATGTGTTGACACGATTACTTACTGTCTTTCTGTCTTAGTCATTTCTATTGCAGCGTCGCTTCTTTAACTTTAAGAGAATAATATTCAATTGGGGCGTGGTTTCAGGATTTCAGTGTTAATCATGTGTTTTTCTTTCTGGTAATATTCAAACGATTACTCGGCAATATTTTTCAGTTTATATGGGTTAGGTCCCTTTGACGAATGCATACTGTTAACACTGGAATCCTAAACATTATAATGCTTAAACAAGTTTATATGCTATAGAAATAATTCTTCGCGTTTTTTGCTTATCATAGATGGAAAATGTAGTTGAGAAACAAACCAGAACACTCACAAAATGTATCACATTACTGAAACAAATTTACCATTACATACATTTTTTCCGCCATCGAAAAGTCATAAGTTTTGTATTTAACATTTGCACTATGACTGCATTTTCCATCTTTTTTCGCCAACTGTTAAATTTCGATGTGGCTTAATTCGTATAAACAATGCAATAGCATATAGGCATAGGCGTGTTAAGTACGAGACATATTTATTGGAACAAGTCGAGGATATTCAAGACGGAATACCTCGGAATGCGGTCGAGATAGAGCGAACAGTGGAACAACTGAACTCCGCTATTAATCGCGCCTTCGAACACGCTTGTCCCTCCACAGTAGTGGACGAAAAGGACCCAACACCATGGTGGAGTAGGGAACTGGAGTCTATGAAAAAAGAGACAAGGAAAGCCTTTAACCGTTACATGAGGGAGAGAGACTCTCACTCTTGGGAACTATACAAGGATAAAAAGAGGGAGCTGAAAAGAACCTTACGTCTTCGGAAACGAAATACGTGGAGGGAATTCTGCTCTAGCATGAATGATACGTCGGAAGTATGCAGATTACAGAAGATGATATCGAAAAACACTGCTTCGAAAATGGGGCTGATACGCAAAGTTGATGGTTCCATGACAGAAACAGTGGAAGAAACGTTGCAGGCCCTGATGGAGGTACATTTTCCTGGAAGTTTCAAGTCAGACCAACCTATGGCCTCAAACTAACATGGGAGCTGGTGGGGTAAGTCAACAAGAAGCTGAGAGGATTATAACTCCAAATGGAGTCAAAAGTGCTATAAACTCTTTTGCTCCATTTAAAACGGCTGGAATGGACGGAATATTCCCGGCACTATTACAGTGGGGCATGAGCGCTCTACTAGATAGGATCCGGAATATATTCGTCGCCTGTCTTTCAGCAGGCTACAACCCGAAGGCATGGAGGGAGGCTAAAGTGGTCTTCCTGCCTAAACCGGGAAAGAAAGACTATACAGAGGCAAAGTCCTTCAGGCCGGTTAGCCTTACATCATTCCTGTTGAAAACAATGGAAAAGGTGTTGGTGGACTACCTGGAGAACACCACGCTAATGTATAGTCCTCTGAGTAGGTGCCAACATGCTTATAGAGCAGGCAGATCTACGGAAAGCGCTCTACATGAACTTGTTAGAGTTGCAGAGAGAGAGATTAACAATGGCGGGATCGCTATGTCTACTTTTATGGATATAGAGGGTGCTTTTGATAAAATCTCCTTTACCAAACTAAGGAACGCCCTGATTGAGCGGGGGGTTGATTACATTATAATTAAGTGGATCGACTCTATGCTTAAGCAGAGGGCGGTAAATCTTAGCAGTGGATGTGACAGAATACGGGGTAAGGTAGTCCGAGGATGCCCACAAGGAGGTGTTCTTTCGCCTCTACTGTGGAACATCACCGTGGACAGTCTTCTCTGGAAGCTGGACTCGATGGGCGTACACACTGTAGGATACGCCGATGACTTGGCACTCACGGTCAGTGGAAAGTTCATGGACACAATTCTAGGTTGCATGGGACAAGCTCTCAAAGTAACCAAAGAATGGTGTAATGAGCAAGAGCTAACCATAAACGCTAGTAAATCAAACACTATGATTTTTACTCGTAAGAGGAAAGACATAGAGATAACTCCCTTACGGCTTTTTGGTTCGGAAATCAAGGTGTCCAAGGAAGTGAAGCATCTAGGAGTTACCTTAGATGCGAAACTAACTTGGAATGTCCACGTTGATGAAAAGATCCAAAAAGCGAAAAGGATTTTGCATCAATGTAAGAGAGTGTGTGCTCGTAGGTGGGGAATTTCACCTAAAGCGACACACTGGATTTACACAATGATGGTAAGACCTATTCTAGCCCACGCATCAGTGGTATGGTGGCCAAAAGCCATGCAGAATACCACAAAGCAGAAGCTAGATGGGGTACAAAGGATAGCTTGCGTAAGCATATGTGGTGCAATGCGCACCACACCAACGCGAGCAATGGAGGCATTGCTGGGACTGCCGCCGTTGGACTTATTCATAAAGAAAACGGCGGCGCTTTCGGCAATACGCATGGAAAGGGATGCCATGTGGCATCGCTTTGGAACTAGCAGCGGTCATAAGAGCATCCTAGACATTATTCATGATGAGGTCAGGGAGACTCTAATGCCGGTAGAAGGCATGAGTAGACGTAGGGTAGTTGAATGCAGATGGAAACATACATAATGAGTATATGTACAATGACATCAGCATTTTTACTGATGGCTCGTTAATGGACGGTAAAGCGGGGGCGGGGGTTTACTCTGAAGAGCTAAACCTAGCATGTGCGCTTAGTCTAGGAGAGTATGTGTCCGTATACCAGGCAGAGATGCTTGGCTTGTTGTATGCGTTGGACCACTTGCTTGAAGGTCAGGTGCGGGGGAAGAAAATCCTTATTGCACTGGACAACCAATCGGTGATCAGACGCATGCAGCAGACGAACATAAACTCTAAACTGGTACTAGAGTGTGTCCGGAAGCTCAACACGTGTGCCTCAGAAAATGAGGTTACGCTGATGTGGGTAAAAGGACACATAGGTACAACAGGAAATGAGGCGGCGGATGCCCTAGCAAAACAGGGATCTGCGGCAACTTTCATTGGCCCAGAACCTAGAGTTGCTCTGGGGAACGGCATGATTGGAGCGAAGGTTGGGAAGTGGATGAACTCCATGCATCAACAAAGATGGCAGGAGCTAGTCACTTGCAAACAAGCTCGGAATGCAATGACCAGCCGTTTAGGCAGGGAAGCGAGAAAGGTACTTAGTTATAAACGGAGTACCCTAAGCTGGATAACTGCCTTGGTCACAGGGCATGGTAATTTTAAGGCTCATCTGGCCAAGATGAAAATCGGGGAAGATGACGTTTGCAGGCTATGCCTGGAGGAGGCCGAGACGGCAGCACACATTGTGTGCGAATGTCCAGCACTGGCTAGCACGAGGTTGAGGATCACAGGCAGGCACACGATAAGTGTAGAAGCCATGAGTGAACTCAGTTTCAAACAAATGCTAGCAATAACACGGGACTCAGTGGTGAAGAAAGAGGTCGACAATTATCAGTCGACATCTGAAAGCCACTGATGACCGGGAGGGGGCGAAAAGGGACCCAAACGTTAGTGGTCTGCTTCGGCTATCCCCCAGAGTATATAATAATGAAACCGGAATATAGAGGGCTACGCCCGCAATCCGAGGGTTTTGTAGCAAGCACTTATATTTGTACGCAAGTATCGGCTCCTTGCTTTTCTTGGTACCACTTTGATGGATAAAAAAAAACATAATAAAAATGTCTGACATATCATATAGTATCTTACATGTCCATTCATACTCGTATTAAGTGATTGTAATGAAACTTAGAACATATTATTGCCTATGATGTTGGTTATCCTTGGCCATCAGTACTTTTTATCTCGGACGTGTTTAAGGGATGCAGGGGTGCGCTAACTGTAACTATGGAAATAAACTATTATTAACCTATTTTGAGGAGATATACAAATTCCATTATTTCCCGTTTTATATGCTATTCGGAACCCACCTTCCTGAAAGTTTTCATTTTTCTAAGTGTAACGGTCTCGAAATGCAAGGGGGGACAAATTACGATCTAATATTTTCTCCTCCCTCACTGTTCCCCTTTCTTCAAATTTAAAGTAAATGCCAAAAATAAAATGTACTCAACATTACCTTTCTCACAACACCCGACTTGCCTATACCAGTCGATAAACAAAATTTGACTTTAATTTCGCCCCACCCCCTCCCCCGCTCGTTATAGTTGGCCAATTAATAATAATAATAATAATTCTTTATTGCCCTCAATTCAATATAATACAAATAATACAAACTAAAAAGTCTTCTACTAAATTATACTAAAATACAATATAAATTACTATTTTGATGTGGTAAAGAGAAAAATAAAAATATAAAATAAAGTAAAAACAAAATGTAATAAATGTGTTGGAGTATAGTATTAAAATAAGTAAAATATATAATAAGATAAAAAAGTAAAAGAATCCAGGCTATCTCACAATGAGCTAGGCTCGTGTTGTGAGACTTACATATGTTCGACATTATTAGAATTTCGTGCATTTTATTTCTTTATACCCGCATTTTGTATTTCGTTTTTGCTTAATTTAACTGTGTAACGTTCTCCATGAAATAATGTTTTAATGATATTTTAAAACGGTGGAAGCTGGCAATTCTATAACTGTGTAACGTTTTCCATGAAATAATATTTTAACGCTGTTTTAAAACGATGGAAACTGGCAATTTTATTAATTTCTATTGGTAGATTATTAAATAGCCTTGGTGCAGAATAAAATGCATGATTCGATGCAGCTGATGTATTGTATCTAGGCTCCCGACGTAATCTTCTAATACTGTTTCGAGTCAAATGTGGTGTATCGTTTAAATTATATGGAAATTCAATCAAGTGTGTGTGAACAAATTTAAGTGATTTGAATTTATAAAGATTTGGCACTGTTAGAACGCGAAAATCGGAATAAATTGTCATGGTCGGATAGCCTAAAGGCTTTTCTAAGCAGATTTTGATTATTCTCTTATGCAATATAATTAGGGGTTGTAAATTTGAATGTGCTAGTCCTCCCCATCCTATGATCCCATATTCTATCACGGACTGTACTAAAGCTGTGAATACCATCCTTAAACGATCAATTGAGATCATTGATCTTAGTTCTACAAATTTGTAAATAGTTTTTCTTAAGCGACTGCAAATGTAGGATATATGTTCTTGCCAGCGTAAATGTCGGTCTATTATTACTCCTAAATACTTAGTACTGTTTACAATCTCCAGCGGGGGACAGTTACAACATATTGTTGTGCAGTCACTAGTATGTGCCGAAACTCGTAAATTCTCTGGAGGGACTCCTGCTGATGTAAGAGAAAATGGAATGGCCACAGTTTTATTTACGCTAATGCATAACTTATTTTTGGATAGCCAAGCCATTTTATTCATTAAGCCTTCGTTGGCATGGTCAAATGTTTCATTCCAGCTTTTTCCATGATAGAGCGCAACTATATCGTCAGCAAAGGCATATAATGTGCAGTTCGTAATATTCATTTTCAACAGGTCATTTATATAAATTAGGAACATAATGGGGCCCAGTACTGTTCCTTGAGGCACTCCAATCCTAATGGTGAGGGAAGAGCTTATGCAGCCATTTATACGCACAGATTGGGTTCTACCTTCCAGATAAGACCTAAACAAATCAAGCGGCACGCCTCTGATCCCAATATTACTCATCTTGGACAGTAAGCTATTATGATTGACTGTATCAAACGCTTTTCTAAGATCCAAGAACATTCCTAAACATTTCAGTCCTTTATCTAAATTAGATATAATTGTTTTCGTTACTCTGTAAATAACGTCTTCTGTACTTTTACCTTTTCTAAAACCAAACTGCCCCTGAGAAATAATATTGTTTTTTTCTAAATAGTCAACTAGCCTATTTTTGATCGCCCTTTCAAAAATTTTAGACAAACATGTTAATAGGGATATTGGTCGATAATTTTTCATGTCATTTTTATTGTCACCCTTATGCAATGGAACCACTATCGCATGCTTCAGTTGGGTTGGAAATCTGCCTTGGGAAAAGCACTTATTAATTATATCAGACAGTGGTTTAGACAAAACAACGGCATTATCTTTAAATATTCTTGAATCAAGATTGTCCACGCCAGGAGCGACATTGGATTTGAGGTCACTTATAAGGCCTACTATTTCTACTTCAGATATTGGGTACAAAAAAAATGAGTTCAAATTATTTTGGCCAATATACTCTATTGCCATATTTCGACCTATTTCTGCATTAGTCTGTATATTCCTTGTGGTATTTTCGCCAACTTCTATAAAATGTCTATTAAATTCATTAGCTATTTCTACCTCTTTGTGACTTTGAATTAATTCGCCAGATGCAGAAGTTATATCACTACTAAATTTCCCTTTCACAATTTTTGTTTCTGTAGCCTCATTGATAATATCCCAAATCTTTTTAATATTATTTCCACAGCATTGAAATTTGCCTTTGTAATATTGATCTTTAGCATAGCGAATTACAGTTTTCAGAATATTTCTGTAGTGTTTATATCGGTTAACAAGATCCATATTGAAAGGCTGCTTCCGTAGCTTACTGGCCATTTTATCCCTATTTCTAACAGATATAATTAACCCTCTGGAGATCCATGGTTTTAGCTTTTTCATTTTGCAACTTATTTTACTAGAGTTTTTTAGGCTGTTACTATGAATCTGTAAAAGTTTATTGTAGAAAATTTCAAAGGATTTTTCAGCTTCCTCTTCAAGATATACTGCCGACCATATTTCTCTTTCTATTTCGAGTTTAAACTTAGATATATCTAGAATTTGTGTTATAGATGTTTCCCTTGAAACATCGGTTAGTTTATAGTTATGTGTTGGACATAGTATGTTTCCAAAGATAGCGTAGTGGTCAGTTATGTAAGTGGTGTATATTGCGGAACTAAAATTATAAGATTTTTTGCATTTAAGAAATAAATGGTCAACGCACGATTCTCGTGTGTTGCATTTACGTGTACATCCGTACACATGGTTAATGAAACCTAATCCATACAACATATTTAGATATTTATGTCCATTATTGTCCAGTCCACCCTCTAAAATGTCTATATTTGTATCGCCAACTATTATATGATTAGAAAAATGTTTGTTGTCATCAATGAATATCTCTAAACTATCAATAAAATTGTCAACATTTGTGTCATTTGGGGACCGATATAGACTGGTTAGCAAAAAATCATCCTCATTCATACGTATTACAATATTTAGAGAGTTTACATCATTGATGTCTTCATTTAAGATATTATAAATTAAAATCTCACGAATGTATACCACTTCTCCATCGCACTTATTAAATTTGTTTTCTTTTACTATTTTATTATAACCAGGTATTTGATAATTCGAACTATTATGATCTAACCACGTTTCAGTCAAGACGAGAATGTCAAAATCGGTATTCAGATCTGATATTAATAAACAAAATTCGTTAAAGTTCTTACAAATGCTCCTAATGTTTAAATGTATAATTTTAATACTGCTTTGGTTTTCAAAGAATTTGCAACACTGAGTTTGATTTTTAATTACCACTGATTTTGTTCGTTCGATGCTTAGTGTATTTAAGAAGCTACAAATATCCATCCTTATTAAACTAAATAATATATATTTTTTTTCTTTAAGCCACTATAATTATTGCTTAATTGCAACTACTAGTATTGCTCAATTTGTTTATGTCTTCAATCGAATTAATTGTTGTTATTTTTTCACCTTCGCTTTTCCGGACGTATACTTTACCGTTTCGAGACCAAACAAATTTGTAATTCTTTAGGTTGTCTTTTGTCTGCTTCAATAAGTTTGTAGTAAATGGAGTTAAGTGTTCTCCCATAAATACTCTGCCACTGTTGAGGTCTTTATGAAAGAGATTCGTTGGTAAACCTGGTCCATTGTTTTCGTGTTTCACTGCTTGCTTAAATGCAGTCAGAAAACGATCCCTTACTGTTTTCTTTGTAAATTTTACGATGATAGAAGCTCCACTCTTGTTATTGTTATTTAGTCTGTATATATCATTTATATTTTGATCAATGTCTACAGCATTAATTTTTAATGAGATTGTTTTAACAATTTCTGTTAGATTTTCATTTTTTGTTGAGGGGAAACCGTTTATTATTAGGTTGTTTGCCCTGCATTGTGTTTCTAAGTTATTATTTGCGATTTGTAATTGCTTTATATTGTCTTTTAATGCAGAGTTTTCCTTCCTTAATTCTACAAATTCTTTAAATAATTCATCGAATTTAGACACGTACTCATCAAATTTGTTCGACATGAATTCAAGAGATTTTCTCATTTCACCCAACTCTGTATTAGTATTCGAGTAGTCAGATCTTATGTCTTTTTTAAAATCCATGAACATTCCCTGAATAGCACTTTCAAGGTCTTCACTCTTATTAGCACACTTTAATAATTTGCATTTATCGCACTTCCACGCATCACGCTTCTGACCCAGTTTCCGTAAGTTTTCTGGTGTTTTAATACTTGTACAACGCGAGTGGTAGGAATTGGTGCACACAACGCATACTATTATGTCCTTTTGGTCTTTTAGGTTTTCATCACAATTGTTGCAGGTTGCCATTACTAGTGTTTGGAAGTAACTATTGTCCACTTTCGTCGCACTGACTGTAAAGTAAAGACGCGAACCAAACTCTGTTGACACGCGCTTAATCCGGAATTTACGATTTTATTGTTTGTTATTGTTTGTGTCACTCAAGCACACTCAACGTTTTTATACTGCACTAATCTTATTCTGTTTGTGCACTCAAAGAAACAAAAACTTGTAGGGCAAGTGTAAGCTGCACTTCACGCACACAATTAGAATGTTAGCTAGCGCAGTTGTTTTTCAGAGTTTAAACCACTTTAGTTATTGAGAACACTTTTAATTTGTAGAAAATTATTTGACGTAGAACTTCACTGTGTACTTAGTCGGCGGCTGTCAATCGATGTATTACAACACATCATCCCCTACCAATCTTTACCCTTTCATAAATGTTTAACCATAATAATGTAACAATAACTGTAATTCGCACTACGAAAAACAACATGCAAGTAGTACTTGCACCTGCGAAGCCGGTAGGTGTATTTTTTGTATGAATAGTGTAAAAATGCCTAACTTTAAGTGAATGTATTATTATTAAATATAACATGATTGTAATGAAACTTAGAAACATTATTGCCTATGGTGTAGGTTATCATTGGCCATCAATATTTTTGACCCGGGGTGTGCCTAAGGGGTGCAGGGGTGTGCTAACTGCGACAATAGAAATGTACTATTATTAACCTTTTTTGATGAGATTTTGAAATTCTGTTATTTTTAGTTTTCTGTGTTAGTAAAATGCCGCTTTTCTGTAAATTTTCATATTTCTAAGTGTAACGGCCTTGAAATGCAAGGGGGGGGGGGGGGGGACAAACTCGGATGACATATTTTCCCCTCTCCCTTTTTTCCCGTTTCTTCAAATTTGAAAAGAAAATCCAGAAATGGAATGTACTCGACGATACCTTTCTTACGATACCCCACTTGCCTATACCAGACGAAAAAAAAATTTCGACCTTCATTTCCCCTCTATGGGGACCACCCCTTAAAGTTGACCTATTACGACGCATCGCTTTCTCCAGAGAATTATAGTACTTCTTCATATTTTCACCGAATTTCATGCATGTAGCTTCAGCGGTTCGTGAGATATTTCATGGACAGACAGACAGACGGACGCATGACCGATTTCATAAGGGTTTTGTTTTACTACAAAACCCTAATAATAATAATAGGCATAACTATTTGGGGACTACTATGATAAAATTCCAGGAATAATGATTGTCTGTTTTTTTTGCTGCTGGTGGCGGAGTCTTTCTATCACGTTGAATAAATCAAAAATACCATTGGCATGTAAAGGTTGCCGCTGATGTGAACAAAGATACACAAAATTTACACCAACAAAAACTTTTATAGTTAACACAGCTCGCATAAACGGGTTAGGTAGAAAATCCACTAAAACCCAAATACACAAAACAAAAAAATCCACTTATTCAAAATCCACCGGTTCAAAAGCCACCAGTTCAAAATTAATAAATTTTTGCATGGAAAAGTTCCAGTATCAAACCAATCTTATATTATGTTCCCACTATGCGGCCAAAATACTTAATTTAAGCGTCACATTTATATATATCTTATATGAATGTATATTAAAGTGGAACTTAAGGTAAGGGTGAACCCCGGAAATTGGGAAAAATGGCCTTAAATTGTACTTCATGGAAAATATTAAGATTTAACTATGAACTATGCTAGGATTGCATGGCTAAATATGAATTAAGCTTTGAATTTTGTTTTTCATTTATTGATTCTAAGAGAAGTCCATAGATTAATCCGCATTACATGGTGCGGTCTAAAAGTAGTTTTGTTTTAATGTAGTTACTAAAGCGCAAATTCATTGAGTTCGGCTTCGGAGTCTATTTCGGTTTAGATGGTAAGCAGCTAGAACCCACAGACGGTAAATTTTTAATTTCTAAAGCGGATATTCCTTAAATGTGGCTTCAGAGACTATTTCCGCTTAAGTGAAGGGACCTAGTATCCAGATGCGCAGAGTTTATAGTTCCTAGAGCGGAAATTCGTTTGGTGTGGGCCCAGAGTTGATTTCCGCTCTAAGCAAAGTACTAAGATCGGCTTTTCGTGCGAAATCTCATACAAAAACTGTCAAAAGTTTCGTTCACACGAAGAATTTTCGCTCTCAGTACTAACATATTTCACCCAAAGGAAAAAAAATCTCCACATCATGATGAGCACTGGGCCCCGGTTCGATTCCGGGGATTTACGTGTCGGACTATGAGCCCACTCAGCTGTTAAATGAGTACCCATTATGGGGTAAATAACTCGGTTGAGCGTGTTGCTGATCACATACCTCTGCACAAAAACCGTCACAATCTAGAAAATGAGATGATGCTAACTCATCTCGAGGCCGTGGTTCAAATTGGACTGTTGCGCCAGTTATTTATTTATGATGAGCAATTTTCACGCGAAAACAATTACTTTGCATTTTCTTTCGCTAGAAAACCGTCTTTTGAGTTGAAGGGAAAATTACGTGTCGTGTGGAGCGCCGCGGTAAGTTCAAGTCTACACTGTCACTTTTTCGTGGGAGAGATAAGTACAGCATTTTCGCATGAAGAGGTTGGTACCAGCCTTTTGGGACTAAAAATCGATTCGTGTACGCATCAAGACTGGCTTCACACAGAATAAACTAGGTTCTTAGTATCATCATCATCGTGGCGCGACAGCCCGACGTCGGGCCTTGGCCGCCTGGAAAGGTTCTTAGTATCTAAAGCCGAAACGGTTTCTGAAATCGAAATTTAAAAAATTCCCGCTCTAGGAACTAGTCGACGAAACGTCAACTGGACCACATGGAACAGTTGACGCGCTATGCCCCATAAGGGGTTAGGGCAATTGAGAGATACCAATCGACAGTGACTGTCCTTTGATCTTGCAGAGGAATTGTTGTTACATGACCTGCTTTTGAGACAAATGTCGCGACCATCTTTTTGGAGACACCACTTCGAGAACGCATGACTTTTGTCAGCTTTTCTTCATCTTGGAACACCCGAGCAGACGACTGGCGTTTATTTTCGGGTTCATAAGAGTAAATCCACGATTCATCACTACTGACGATGCTGTACACGTTGTTAGAGTTTTGTGTGTTGAAGCGGTCTAGAATTTTTTTTTACAACAATTAACCCGAGCTTCTTTCTGTTCTTCGGTCAATAGATGCGGTATCCAACGGGAAAAAAAAATTTGTACAAACAATTTTTCTCGCGATAGGTCACATGTCGATCTTCCGTGATGAGCTTGCGCAAAGCATCGACGTTTTCTTGGGTGACTGCCGTTTTTGATGCACCTGCCCTTGGATCGTCGCTAAGACTCACCCGTCCACGTTTGAATTCTACATACCAACGAGAAATAGTCGACTGGTGTGATGCTTCATTGCCGAAAACAGAAGCCATGTTCCTGTATGCAAAACTTAAAAGACAGCCCTCGTACATTTTCTTTTCGTAAAACTATTATCTTAATACAATAGTTACGCGCTGGCAAAGCTGCAAATTTTTCCTTAAAATTAATCATGCTGCCAGTATGCTGGCCATTTAATTTTAGTGGTATTGAAATTTGTTTCGAGTTACACGTGTGCGTTGGTGTAAATTTTTTCTGGTTATTTGTCTATTGTAGAACATATGTGATGGCTTCATCATCATATTCTCCGTGTTTTTTATGTAATGGTAGTAAGAGTGGTGAAGTTACTGTTGTGAAAGAAAAAGGCATTAAAACACTACTTGAAGTCAGTATAAAAGGAAGGACACTCAATTAAAACAATGTAAATGCGAAGCAAGCAGTTGAAGATGCTAATATGCTTATTGTAAAATCTTCAATAAGCCTTGCTGCAGAGTATGATGCTTTGGAGGGAGATCATCGAGGAGGACGTTGATTTGCTTGTTAGAGGAGTTAGAGGCCCCTTAAATATAGAGGCCTCCTTATTACGCGGACCTGACACGCCTTTGGCATCACGGGATCGGATCAGTCGCGAATCAGTAAGGCCGCGTTTAGAAGGCGCGGTTTCACAAGCGGTTTACAAATACATGATTTTAAATGGAAGCACGCCGCTTATTACTCTTCAATTCAAGAATAACAGACAAACATTCAATTAGATAGGAGAGTGTCCGTGACACAAAATGGACTATTTAAATCGACAAATAATAAAATACAAAGATATGTACATATGTAGACAGTCCATATAGAAAGTTGTATGTGCTGTTACGGGGTGACAGTAGCAAATTCATGTCTGGAAATAAATTGCGCACTAGCGAGGAACAGTAGGTTAATTGTAATTGCTTTACAATTCATGCCATGTTCCATGAAATTTTCCTCGAAAATCGTTTTCGCGCGCTTCTTATACAAAACAGAAGTGCAGCGTGCTTCCACTTAAAATCATGCATTTGTAAACCGCGGCTGCCGCTTTTTGCGTTTATACACAGCGGTGCGCTGCTCAAACCCCTTGTGAAACCGTGTCTTCTAAAAGCACTACTCATGGTGTTTTATTTGTAAATCTGAATATACTCCACTATGTATGGGCGACCGGGAACTTAGTGCATAGAGGCACCTGTCTCATGTCTGACTACCGGCGTTTTGAGTTCGAATCCCATCCACGACAACGTTCGTGGCCATGGATGTTTGTGTTGTTTTCCCCTGTGGTGCAGGGTGTAATAATAAGCCACATTAGGTGTATTCGATTCGCCCTGGATCAAAGAGCGGTCTGCCAATTTGTATGATGATCCAACGAGATCCGGGCGAATCGAATACGCCTATTATCTTCCGGCTTGTCGCAGGGGGGGGGAAGGCAAGAGGTGCATGCTGGCAACTACATTCTCCGAAATTAGTTTATCCCAACAAAACATCAACTGGGCCACATGTTGACGCGCTATGCCCCACAAGGGGTTAGGGCAATTGAGTATGTACGAAAGCACTCCGTTAGTGGGGCGCTTTGGTGGAATTTGCGCCCTTCAGAAAATCAATAATATCTTTAAAACAGTCAATATTTTTGATTAATTTAGATAGTGTTCAAGCCGTGCTGAAATTAAAAAAGAAGCACAAAGTGTCGTGCTCTACAATATTGAATAGATTATCACTTATTTGACGATTCTCGATTTTCGTTCGATAACCGCTTTCTATGGAGCTAGTGGTAAACATAAACAATAACCTAAAATGTATTGTAATACTACCACTTGCTACTGCCATTCTACTGATGTGGAACATAATTGTTATTAATGTTGTTAACAACTCGATTATGTTATAAATGACGTAATTTGTCGACCGTATATATATTACAAAATAACAGGAGATGAATTCCTTAGACTAAGTCGACACTCTTTGTCTACCTTCGCTAGAGTTCGGTCTGATTATAACTTTAATTCTTTGCAAACCGCGCTAATATTTTAAAAGCAGTTGGAAAGTTTTAACGACAGAGAGAATTGATATCGTTTGATTTGAGATAAAGTGGTCCGTCAGTTCGCGTTCGATCAGATAAAATGAGTCATATTCCAATAATTAAAAGATGTTCTTTAAAAAGCTGTTAATAAATTGCACGAAGCCCTCCTAACGTCCCATACGCAAGTTAGACGAAGTCGATGGAGCCAGTAACTTTCGCTAGTATTAAATAAAAAGCAACAGAATATCAAACAAACATTTTCGGAACATTCCTGTTTCGCGAATATTAGGAGAATTCCCTCAATTGCATTTAGGGAAAATTTTTAAAATTCCTTAATTGCGACACTTCCGCTTTAGGTAGTTCATTTCCACTTTAGGTGGTAAGAACCTAGAACCTATGCGGGGGGTTTGCAGGTCCTAAAGTGGGAATTTCTTGAGTTTTGTGAAAGTTCTCTCTAATCGAATAGAGAGAATTCTCATAATTTTTGCGAAACAGGAATGTTCCAAATTTTCTCTGTGCACTTTTAACGATTTTTTCGATTGCGTCAAATTTGACAACTTCATTTTGATCAAATTTTCATATGCCAACGTCTTCAAATAAGGTTGATAGTTAGTTAACACGTTCAAAATATCGCCAAAAAGACAAATGGAGGAATATTTCGGGGTCAGCCAACCGTTATACATGATTTGGGCGAGTCTATCTTGCAAAGGGAGTTGGAATAGTAAATTAGTTCCAGGGGACCGTGGATCGGTACCTCTACGTGCGAATTATGCAGGAAATCATGCTCATTCTCCCGCATACCACGGAGGAGATTCCACTGCTTTGGACGTTCCAGCAGGACAACCATACGAAACACACAAGCAAAAAAAAGAGTGTAAGAGAGTAAAAGAGTGGTTTTCATCCAACAGGATAAATGTAATCGAGTGGCCCGCATAGTAAGTAACCTGATCTCAATCCAATTGAGAAGTTGTGGTGTTCATATCACACCTAGTGATGGACACTATCGAATAACTATCGACCGATAGTCCCGATAGTTATTCGATAGTTTTTACTATCGATAGTTATTCGATAGTTTTTACTATCGATAGTTATTCGAATAACTATCGGGACTATCGGTCGATAGTTATTCGAATAACTATCGGGACTATCGGTCGATAGTTATTCGAATAACTATCGGGACTATCGGTCGATTGTTATTCGAATAACTATCGGGACTATCGGTCGATTGTTATTCGAATAACTATCGGGACTATCGGTCGATTGTTATTCGAATAACTATCGGGACTATCGGTCGATTGTTATTCGAATAACTATCGGGACTATCGGTCAATAGCTGATATTCATGATTGATGATTGAACACGGTAGCCAAAGGTGTTGAAAATCTTTTTTTCGCAATCCCTTTGCGATTTGTGTGAATGTGAAATTAAGGGTTTTTGTATGAAAATATACCTCGTATGTTGCGCAGGTTGTGACTATGCAATCAAGGATTTTTATATGTACGTGAGGAGAATGTATGGAAAGAGACAAATGTGCTATAGATGTAGAGTCCTTCGGTGGCAGCAAGGACTTTCGAAAAAGGATATTTTTGGCAGGTAAGCGATAAATGGGCAATTGGTGTCATATGAATCGGGGTGAAAAGGCGAATGTCCAGGAGTAGTGTAGATAGCATTTCAAGTCCTTCGGTGGCGAAAAGGACATTCACGAAAGTCGAGTGAAAAATGGGCAATATGGGTGTCATATGAACCGGGGTGGTGAAGAGGCGAATGTCCGGGGCACTATAAATGGCACTTAGAGTCCTTCGGTGGCGACAAGAACATTCGAAAAAGGATATTTTTGGCAGTGAAGCGAAAAATGGGTAACATGGGTGTCATGTGAACCGGGGTGAAGAGGCAAACTGCCAGGAGTACAGTAGATGGCATTTCGAGTCCTTCGGAGCGAAAAGGACATTCGGAAAAGAATATTTTTGCTAGTGAAGCGAAATATGGGTGTCATATGAATCGGGGTGAAAAGACGAATGTCTAGGAGTATGGCATTTCAAGTCCTTCGGTGGCGAAAAGGACATTCACGAAAGTCAAATGAAAAATGGGCAATATGGGTGTCATATAAACCGGGGTGAAGAGGCGATTTTTCAGGAGTACTACAGATGGCATTCCGGATCATATGATACCCAGCTTGCCTAAATCTCACTTCAATGCCAAAAATATCCTTTTTCCTCGACCAAAGGACTCAAAATGGCATCAACAGTAGTCTAGTGTATTCGCCTCATGACTACCAGTCATATGATACCCATCTTGCATCCTAGATATCACTTCAATGCCATCAACAGTATTCTAGTCCATTCGCCTCAATAACCCTAGTCATTTGATACCCATCTTGCCTAGATATCACTTCCGTGCCAAGAATGTACTTTTCCGCTAATCAAAGGGCTCAAAAATGCCATCAACAGTAGTCCTGTACATTCGCCTCATCATCCCCAGTCTTATGATACCTATCTGGCCTCATTTCATTGCCAAGAATGTCCTTGTTTCTTAACATCGCATCTACCTACACAAATGTATATGCAATCACATTCATTCATTCATGCAATAAATGTTTATCGTCAGTCAAATTTTGCTTGAATTCACTCGAAAAGGTTATTCGGCAGTAAACTATCGGCCTGTCGAAACTATCGGGACTATCGGACCTTTGTCCGATAGTTATTCGATAATGTTCTACTAATTACTAGTTTTTTAAACTATCGATAGTTTTTACTAGTTACTAGTTTTCAAAACTATCGATAGTTTTTTACTAGTTACTAGTTTTCAAAACTATCGATAGTTTTTTACTAGTTACTAGTTTTCAAAACTATCGATAGTTTTTACTAGTTACTAGTGATGGGCACTATCGATAGTTTTTACTATCGATAGTTATTCGATAGTTTAAAAAACTATCGAATAGCTATCGATAGTTTTTAGTTATTCGATAGTTTAAAAAACTAGTAACTAGTAAAAAAACTATCGATAGTTTTGAAAACTAGTAACTAGTAAAAACTATCGATAGTTTAAAAAAGTAGTAATTAGTAGAACATTATCGAATAACTATCGGACAAAGGTCCGATAGTCATATCAGTATCAGTCCGATAGTCATATCAGTATGTTTTATTTTCTGAAAAAAAAAAATAGCAATACAGTTAGAGCGAGCTTGAAAATAAGACAAGATTGGCGAAAATAGCCATGTAAATACTCAATTTTGTTTTTAAACCTAAAACCGGTTTTCAAATTTTAGAATCGAACAGCGCAACATTTGAGTCGTTTCTATTTCTTGTATTTATCAATTATAGTAGTACCTAAGGTAATTCCCAATCCCAGATCCTATTATCTTATCTTCTATCATTTGTATCGCATCGCAACGCAACACCTATTCTAAGTTGAACAATTAATATAAGTAGGCCTGTTCGGTACTCAGATTTCAGTACCGGTACTTGATATTTTCAAGTACCGAATCCGGAATGCTATCTACAGTACTCCTGGACATTCACCGCTTCACGCCGGTCCATATGATACCCATATTGCCAATTTTTCACTTGACTTTCGTGAATGTCCTTTTCGATACCGAAGGACTTGAAATGCCATACTCCTAGACACTCGTCTTTTCACCCCGATTCATATGACACCCATGTTACCCATTTTTCGCTTCACTGCCAAAAGTATCCTTTTTCGAATGTCCTTGTCGCCACCGAAGGACTCTAAGTGCCATTTATAGTGCCCCCGGACATTCGCCTCCTCACCCCGGTTCATATGACACCCATATTGCCCATTTTTCACTCGACTTTCGTGAATGTCCTTTTCGCTCCGAAGGACTCGAAATGCCATCTGCATTACTCCTGGATATTCAGGTGTCCACCCCGATTCATATGACACCCATATTGACCGTATTTCGCTTCACTGGCAAACGTATCCTTTTTCGAATATCCTTATCGGCACCGAAGGACTATTTCCTATTTCCATACATTCTCCTCACGTACATATAAAAATCCTTGATTGCATAGTCACAACCTGCGCAACATACGAGGTATATTTTCATACGAAAACCCTTAATTTTACATTCACACAAATCGCAAAGGCATTGCGAAAAAAAAGATACTCGTATTTTCCCAAAGCACTACCAAAAGATACTTTAAAAAAAAAAAGATTTTCAACACCTTTGGCTGCCGTGTTCAATCATCAATCATGAATATCAGCTATTGACCGATAGTCCCGATAGTTATTCGAATAACAATCGACCGATAGTCCCGATAGTTATTCGAATAACAATCGACCGATAGTCCCGATAGTTATTCGAGTAACAATCGACCGATAGTCCCGATAGTTATTCGAATAACTATCGATAGTAAAACTATCGAATAACTATCGGCCGATAGTTATTCGAATAACTATCGATAGTAAAAACTATCGAATAACTATCGGGACTATCGGCCGATAGTTTTTACTATCGATAGTATCGATAGTGCCCATCACTACTAGTTACTAGTTTTCAAAACTATCGAATAACTAAAAACTATTGATAGTTATTCGATAGTTTTTTAAACTATCGAATACTATCGATAGTAAAAACTATCGATAGTGCCCATTCACACCATGAAGGCAGTTCTCATTCAAAGCCAAATTTTAATACGAAACTCTGGGAGGCTGTGAAGAGCGCCCAATAAACGAAAAGAAATAATCCAAAGAGAAATGCTAAAGTGCGAATCCGAAAGCAATAATATTTAAGAGTGTTTAAATTATAATAGAGGTAATTCGACATAAACAATTTTACAGATGACTTAAAGCACTTATCGTGGCCGCTTGGTGTCAGGAACGGCTGAAAATTAATACACTACTGCTACAACTCATCGAGCACATCACCATCCAAATTTATTTCCAATTTACTTGTACCGGGAATTGCTTTATATTTCACTGCCATACAAATAGCATAGGTGTAGAAGCTTAATTTAAAATTCTATGACTTCTAAGCACTCTAATAGCTCTCGGCAATCGATCTGAAGACTATTGATTTTTCACTTCTACTTGACTTGAAAATAAACACTGTACATAGAGTAAAAACGAGTATATAGTCGTCACAACAATGGATTTGCTTTGTGTACGCACGCACATATTACGAGGATATTATAATTAACAAAATAGGGCGACCAATCATTAGAATTTCGCCAAATCGAATGTATGTACTGTCAAAACTGGTTACAAAGTCTAATCACTGGTGATGGTGCTTGGAATATTTTTAAAATATGCTTTTTCCTCCCTATTATAGCCAATAAAATGCTATGTAAAGTGTTATCTAATAATGTTGAAAATTTATTTGCATGCTTGCTTTATATATATAAAAGAGAGTCGGCGAAGTGAGTATAATTTCAACTTGAATTGGATTAATTTGCATTCCCTAAAGCATACTTTCTTTATGAAACCCTCCGAAATTCGCCAATTAAAAACAAAAAAAAATATTGACAGCATGCTTTAGTTTTTGACGCTTCAAACTGAAGACTGCACCTTTGTATTCGTCCTACACAATCTAATATGAAACTTTAACATTTTCTAGGAATGCGGAAAAGCAATTTGTCGCTGAAAATGATGAAATCGAACCGGGCACGGAATGGGAACGTATCGCCAAACTATGTGATTTCAATCCAAAGTCGAATAAGTCCAGCCGTGACGTGTCACGAATGCGTTCCATTATTCTTCAGCTTAAACAGAATCCATTGCCTCCGAAACGGGCTTAAAATCACACCAACTAATATTATAGAAACATATTCGTAACAATAATATTGTAATAGATTCATTAAAAATGTGAATTAAAAAAATAAAAATAAACTATAGAGATGCAAAGAAATGTTCCCCGCTCTACGCAACGTTACAATAGTAAACTGTTTTTTGTTTTTACCAAAATCACTTCTTGTTGTTGGGGTGAATAAACGAGCTGCATATATATAACATGAATAAAAGATTCCGACGTGTTGAATAATATTACTTTAATTCATTACTATTATTTTTTCACACATTTGTTCTTTTATTTTTAAGTAAACAAAAATATTAAGACAATTCCAATATATGAATATTATTGATTTGAATTTAAAACATAAAAAAGAAGAGTTAAAATAAAATCTATATTATACTAAGAAAAATATTGTAAAAAATATCGACAGTGTGTTCTTATTGTTTCGCATCTTCTCAATTGCTTATCGTCCACTGGATAAATTTCAGCTGTTTCTTGTTGTTTAGAAATTCGAGATCTGGAAACAAGAGGATTAAAATGTTAATCAAGTGGAAATGGGCTTCATAATGAGCACATTATCGGCTTATTTTATTGAAAAGGAATACGGAAAGTGTTTCGAAACGGGGGTGTGGTATAGAGAAAGCCGTCAAAATGATCTATTAGGTGCGTTCGCTTCGTTTGGATCTGGATCAATTTCCACACAAAACGACTGACTGGTTTTTCATCGAGGTCTGAAATGGGATCTCGTCGTATCAAGGGGGGTCGGTATCTAACGTATAATATTCATATCACTTTCCAATTATAATGTTTCATGTTTGGCATTTGAAATCCATGGCGTTCGATTCACTCATGATCTGGATCCCGGTGAATCAAACGCACCTATTCGATGAGCAATAATTGAATAGAAAGTAGAATGACTGAATTGCGAAACATAACGGAGATTAAGTCCATTTTTCTGAATAAACTAAACTAAATTCTTACAAAAAAAAAGATTCTTCTACCAAATAAAGGGTTTACTCACTTCGTGTTTAATCCAGAATGCAATGAACAAATCTTAAAATAAATAGAAAGAACATAATTTTGTTGATTAAAATTTAGAAGAAGTTGGACTCAAACCGCTTCTGAGCGGCTCAATTGTATGACGTCACAAAAAAAAACTAGATAAAAACTATAACTTTTCCCGATAAACTACAGGATTTCTCAACATCGACGATAAATATTTTACGTATAAGGAACCAGAGACTACTGATACAGTTGTGATACTTTAGGAACAGTTGGCCACTACATTTGGTCATCCATCCATAGTCAAAATTGTTAAAATGTATTACATATAATTCTCTCCATTCCACTTGCATGCATGAACAAAAATCGTTTTTTCAACGTCAACTCGGTAGTTCTGAACAAAAGACTTCGTTGTTCATCCGGAAAGAAATTACAGTGAAATCTTTCTTAGGTGCTCAGTAGCCGTGAGTTTCCGGTCGCCAATCTACGATTCTACATCTAGAGAAACATAGAGGGTCAATCGTTGGCGCGTCAACAAAAACTAACTGTGGGTACTACTATAACTCCCACAGCGTTCTAAGCTTATCAGTAGAAGACGACTCGGATAGGAGGTGCATGCTAGAAACTGCACCATCCAAAAACTATGCTATCGAACCGTCAACAAGGCATAGCTATACAAGATGTGTTGACGCTCCCATGCCCCTGGAGGGGTCACAAGGAAATTAACAACAATCTTTTATTAACGGACTCTCACAAAAATGGACACACACACACACATAGTGGATCCCTTTCATATAGATTTCGTAAAATTGCCTCTTATTAGCAAACAAGGAAATACCTAATCTAGCCATAAATACTGTTACAAACTTTTTGAAGCACTGTTCAATAAAAGAGGTGTTATATGTTAAGAAATCATTGTTTATTTATTAAATGCATTGTCAACAACGGAAATTGCAACAAGTTATTCGAAGTGATTGCCTTTTGCCTTTACACAAGCCTTTAATCGAGCTGGCCACTTATCTATGGAAGCACGCACGACTTCAGTCGGAAAGTTGGCGACTGCATGTGTAAGAGACTTCTTTAAGAATTCGATATTAGAATGTCTTTTAGAGCACGTCATTTGCTCTAAGACAGACCATAATTCGTAATCCAGCGGATTCAGGTCTGGGCTAGAGGAAGGCCAATCTTCAGCTTTAATAAAATCTGGAACATTTTCTTCAAGCCATTTTTGGGTTGACTTCGCCTTATGACCTGGTGCAGAATCTTGCTGGAAACTCCAAGGCTGATTTTTGAATAATGACGTGTTGAGAGGTTTCACTACACTTTCAAGGACACTTTCTCGATAAATTTTGGCAGACGTTTTGACGCCCTTCTCACAAAAATGCAACTTTGTCACCCCGTTGTAGCTAACACCACCTCTTTGAACCTATTGGGCAACTTGAGAAGCTTCTCTGGCACTGCGAGCATTAACCCTATCGTTTTGTTTATTAAATGTTTCTTCGACAGTAAAAATTTTTTCGTCCGTAAACAAAATTTTACGGTGTTTTTGGTTTGCGTACCGGCAAAGTAATCGTTTTGATTTTTCCACTCTATTTTTTTTAACGAATCTGTTAGTAAATGCCCGGTAGATCTACGATAAGCACCCAACCCCAAGTTACTTTTGATGATACGTGAAATTGTTCTTTCATCTCACGCGATAAAATTGTTTGTTTCTGAAGAGGATTACGGCGAATTCTCTCGCGCACGGCTTTAACCGCTTGAGGTGTTCGAGTAGTTCGCGGACGGCCACTTCTTTCACGGTCACTTACTCCAGACGTATCATTAAATCTTTTAATAGCCCGATATACAAACATTCGGCTTATACCAAGGGTATGCAGAGTCTTAAAAATATCACTTGGTTGCATTCCTACTTTATGAAGTGCAATCACAGCAATTCTATTTTCTTTGTCACCCCAATCCATGTTCACTACACTAAAAATTAAACTCAAATGATGACAAATGCATCAAGCACAAGCGTACTATAGCGATTAGCTCAATTTTTAAGAAATGCAATATAACGATTCCTTTCTGCAGGGTTGCCAAACCTTGTAACAATATTTATGGCTAGACTAGGTAGATACATCATTTCCTCATGTGCAGGTTATGTCTCGGATTGTTTGCTTTTCAGATTTTAGTCGAAAAAACAACAATCGAGTACATTACATTGCGTACTGTCATCTAATTTTGAAGAATATATTAGGTATACAACTTTGCTTGCGCCGTTTTTTCCTGGAATTAAAAGCTTAATTGTCAAAAAGTACTAACAGATGTATTATTCAAAGTACTGTCCATCGCTAGCGACAACTTTCGCCCATCTCTCCGGCAATTTTCGGATTCCATCACGGAAAAAGGAGGCGTCTTTCGACGCGATCCATGATTGGATCCATTTTTCGACTTCCTCGTACGAACGAAAATTCTGATCAGCCAGGCCATGCCCCATGGAACGAAACAGATGGTAGTTGTTGTTGTGGTAGTAGCGATGCTTCAAATACTGCAGTTCTTCTTGCATCGAGGGGGTTTGGCAGCTCTTGGCCGTTGAAAAACGGGTCGTTCCGGTACGAAGAACCGGGTGCCGCAGGAACGAAACAGTTGATAGTCGGAAGGAGCGATGTCTGGGGAATACGGCGGGTGGGGTAAGATTTCCCATTTTCCACTTTTGCGACGTGTGGCCGAGCATTGTCATGCTGGAGGATAACTTTGTCGTGTCTCTCTTGGTGCATAGTTTTACACGATTAAAATTCAGTTTTATTCAAAGTAAATAAAGCGACTCACTCCCTTCTTCAATACATTTGCTACTAAATCTATGGCGCAGATACAAGGTCTTATATGATATAATTTTTACCACACTAATTAAAAATTAGTTAAAAGATAAAAAAAACAGGTCGTTCTTCGCACCGGAACGACCCGTGTTACACGGAACAACTATGTTTCATGGCCAAGAGCTGCCACAGCCCCTTCGATGCAAGAATGAAGATCTGTGTTTGTGTCACACACTTCGACTGTCCATTTTTTTCTAGAAATTGGGAGCAACAGTGGTCGGCGCTAGTGCTCTCAATACTTCTTCAACGTGCCGGAATTGAAATCAACCTAGGTCCAAATCTGGATCTTTGGATTTGCTGCATCTGCAACAGAACGCTACATCCTAAACCCATCACAGTAAAATGTACTATACATGCGGCTAGTGTCACCTAAGGAATTTCTCTGGGCTGAAACAACATCGACAATGGTAATCCTCCTTCATTGCGAGCTAATGTAACACAAGCATCAACGTCTTCGCGAACATCTAACGTGCCACCACCTGTTAATGTCAACACAAGTTCCCAACTCTCCTCCGCGACTCTAGTAAACCATATTACCAATAGAATTCCATTGCAACACAACCTTACACCTGCACCAGCCGTTGCGGATTTCAACACCGTATCAATTGTACAAATTAACTACAATGGTTTACCGCGGAAAATTGCAGAATTATCGGACTCCATGGACAGACACAGCATCATGATTGGAGCTATATAGGAGACGAAGCTTAACACAAACTCGTTCCTCAACTCCTATGGCAATTACAACATCATTAAAAAGGATAGTGTCCAACGCTGGTGGTAGAATTGCATTTCTGTTTCACCAATCAGTACCATATCGTGAAATGTAACATGTTCCACCTCGCCGGACATTTCAATTGCCAGCGCCGGACTTATCAACGATCCACAATGGGAACCAGTCCTGACGCTATTCTCGGATCATCTGCCAATCCTAATAAAATTGGATAAACTATCCATCCAACATTCAGTTTGCTGAGCATCGCACGTTCATTAACCACAGTAAAGTGGATTGAGATGGCTTCAAAACTTACACCAACACGGCCTTCGCTGCCTTACCAATTCCAACTGACGTGCGCACGGCCGAACGAAATGTAAGGCACATACTCCAGAAAGCGATTACGAAGTTCACCCCAGCAGCTCGAATACCCAGAATTCGACGAAATTTCTCTACTTCAGCGGCTAAATTGGCAGATGATAGAGACCGCATTCGTGGCACTAACCCGGACGATCCAAGGATCAATGAGTTAAGCCTTGACATGTTCAAACAGATACAGAAGAAGGAAATGGAACTCTCACCTTGACAATTACAGCTTAGCAGCGAGCGTAAATAAGCTTTGATCAATGGATAGGGCCCTTACAAACCCAACAAAACACAAAGGGCATGTTGCAATCCAATTCCGCAACCTTACAATTAACGACTCGACAAAATGCGCAGACAACTTTAACAAACAGTTTATCGAACATCCTCCTCCTGATACACTTAAGCGCATCATTACTAGATGCATTGGTAACCGTCCAGTTGACCAGCCACTTCAATTTTCATCTGAAGAAGTTGCCGCAGCGATAAAAAGAGCGAAGAGTTCCAAACCTCTTGAACCAGACGGTCATGCTCAAACATCTTGACGCACGAACCATTGATTACATAACGACCACGATCAACCTCTGCATCTCATCGTCTATCATTTCCGAATTTTGGAAGAAAGGTGGGGTAATCCCTATTCTGAAACCAGGAGAGAAACCAACACTATACTAATCAGCTTTACCCTATAATTGCGACTCACATTCAGCTGGCTGACCACCAACATGGCTTTAGAAGAATGCAATGAACCTCGGCGGCTTTGGATGCCATCACATCAAAAATACACAATGGCCTCAACCAAGCACGTCCTTGTAACGAACAATTCTAGCGGCATTAGACTTGTCAAAGGTTTTTGACACTGGGTGAGTTTCTATTTCGGACCGTGTCGACACGGTTTCATAGATAATATACTTTGCGGAAACGCTACGATTTCAGACACCGATACCAGAATCTTTGCGAAGGTGAAAAGTATCACGAATTTTTTCCGATCCGATTACCCCTTTAACGATTCCTAGAGTTTTGACAGTGCGCTCTTGACAAGTTCTGTCACTCCATTCGTAAATAACTGTTTGTTGGCCTCAAAGTGCGTATAGTGATCGGAAAGTCTGTCCTCGCTCGTCATTTTGTTTGGAAATTGTGTTTAAAAGTGGAAATATCCCTTATTAAGTGGCGTATGTTTGTGTGAAATATATTCATGGCGGCACGGGAATCGTGTCGTTCACCGGAGAAATGGCGAATCGGAGAAGAGGCAATGGATAAGTATAGGAATCACGATACTTTTGGGAACGCACCCACTGTCAGTCACTCGCTTCTCCTGTCTCTGTCATCTACGGTACATGTCTTCTGTCGGGAATAATCAAGTGGATTGCCAACTATCTTGCCCGCAGACAGTCCTACGCAGAATTTAGAACTGAGAAATCTGAACTAACATAAATTAAACAGGGTGTCCCACAAGGAGGAGTCTTTTGTGCCGGCCTGTCTTGCCTTTACATGTCAGGACTCCCTACGCCACTTGTCGAACTCAAAATCGTCCGTTATGCTGATGACTGCTCGATTTTGGCAACCGACAACGACATCACTCTAATATGCGGACAGATAAATAGGTAGCTTGACGAGCTGAACACCTTCTTCGTCAGCAAAAATTTTGCCCTGTCTGCGCCGAAGTCTATACCGCCACATGAACCAAAGAAGTAAGGCAACAACTGAATATCGCAGTAGATGGTTGTAATATTAGCATTTTGATAATTCCCCTAAAAAAAAAAAAAAATCGATTTTTTTGTTTTGGAGAAAAACTGAAGTGCAAATGTGTGAAAACCTGCATCTCACCCTGTGTCGGAACAATTACGTCCGTGCATAATAATAGCCATAGCTTGTACTGTTTCTGATTCTACTTAAATAGAGTCACACTGCACGTACTATACAGTACACTCTTCAACGTAGATATATATTTGAGTGACGACGACACTCAACATTAGTATGTAGCTATGAATGGTGTGATGTTTCTATCGAAATTCTATCGATGTGGCTGCCGACTGTTATGCTAAGCTGCGTGCATTACATCTACCCAACGGACGAACAGAAGTTGGCTGATGCAGTACATGTAATGACGATGATGATGTTGACTTCGTGCTTTGGCCAAATGATGGCTAGATGGCCTAGCCGAGGTTGGCGCGACAGTCGAGTAGCTGGCTAGGCGAGCTCGATCGGCTATGTATTGGTTATAGAGGGACGATGGCTATTGGGAGGAAGGAGCCGGTATGTAGATATAATAAATGGGATGGGAAGAGATGGACGGATCGATGGCTGGATCTGAACGGTGATATTCCAATAGTAAAAAGAGTACTAGTTTTGGCGGGAAATAGAGTGCTCCTTGGGAGTGGAGGAAGGTCGAAGAGGGAGGTGAAAGCAAGTGGGACTGAGGAAAGGAGGTTTTGGGGCTGGGATCGGGAGTTCGGAACGAAACGGTCAAGGGGACAGGTCGCGAGTCACCAGAGGATTGTCGGATTCTTTTTTGTTTTTTTTGTGATATGTGGGAAAAAGGATTGTTTTTCTTGTTTGAAGAGTGACTACTGATAAATATTTAAGTCGGCAGTGCATCTCGCGGCGAAAAATACGCTAAGACAAAGAGAGTTAAACCCAAAACCGTCAAAAAGAAGTGAATCTCTGGTGACAAACCCGTGGTGTTTTCCGACCTTTTTGGTGAAATAATGACCACCGACTTCGAAACATCCTAAAACAAGGAAATCGGGCCGAAAAATTACCTTTACGGAGGAAAAAAAAAAAGATAAGATAGAATCGGTGGTGTCCCCTACTTCCAAAATACATTCGTACCCGCCGTACATAAATTTGTCTTACGTACCGTTACCGTTGTATTACCAACCTCATCAAGGAAAGCCCCTTGTCCAAAAGTTATTGGGTTGGAAATCCCGAGACAAAAAAAAAAAAAAAGAAAGAAGAGTCAAGAATCTCGTCTAGCCCGGATCTATTTAGCCATATCATGCATCTTCTAAGGTGATCCTCGAGCAACATCCATCCGCAAGAAGTGATCCAGCGACCACAGCGACTTGAACGTTTATATCGTTTTTTTTTCCTTTCTCGTTTCTATTGTATTCTTTTTTTTCTGTGCTAAGTGTTAAGTTATTTGAATTAAGTAAAGTACCTTCAATTTTTGTACTTGGCGACGCGGCATAAAAAAACGAGAAAAAGTACGTGTTAACCTTCTGAATTTCAGCCCTACCCAAAACGGCCGTGGAGGAAGAGGTGGTGAGTTTATTTTTTATGAGTAATTTATTAATATTTATCTGTGTGTTTTTTTTCTTCTTCGTTTCTATGCCGACCCGCTCGTATCTATTCAATTCTCGTAAATTTAGTATTCAATCCGTGCTTTCTTTGAGAGCTTATTATTTTTGATATAGCGTCAGTTAATTCCGTATTTCTTTTCTATATATTTATATATAAAAATAATAACAATAATAAAATGAAGGAATAAAAGAACCTCCATATCTTTTCCTGGAAGAAACCCTCTCCCCTTTCAGATGATGTGAGAGACGATCTGCACTAATGGAATTTGGGAGATCCTTAATATCATGGCCACAGGATCTATTGGTAGGTTGGGGATAGAGGCCGTGGTCCAATCACAACTGGACCCATGCATGAATTGGTCGGCGCTATCGCACTAACAACGCGGTATTTTTTTTTCTAGTTTCACCCTTTCGTTTGTGTTTGTCCGGCATATGATGATATTTTTTTTGTAAAGGGGCTGGAGTCAACAGGCAGGCAAGAACCCTTCCCATCTCTCCGCTTACAGCTGGCTACAAGCATATGCCACCGCCTTGACTGTTGACCCATCAACTTCTTTTTTTTTCAGTAACATCTACTCGAAGCCCCATTACATGGTCAAACTATTCCCACCATCAACCAGCCTAAAATTCTCGGTGTCACCCTTGATAGCATGGCTACCTCCTCCGCCCACGCGTCAACCATTTCTAACAAGATGAGAAGCAGGGACAAAGTCCTCAAAGCTTTAGCTGGCAGTTCCTGGAGGAAAGGCCCTACTAGCGACATAGAAGTCTATCGGGAAATCTGTGGCCAAATACACGGCTCCCATCTGGTCAGAAAACTTATTCGACACTTAGTGAAAAAGCATCCAGACCACCTTCACCAAGAAACTAGAATGATGCCCTTAAGAATCCACAACACACTTCTAACGAAGCAGTATATGGTTGGCGGTTATCGAAGTGACCATCCCAACTCTAACCTTATGGACAGAAACCCACCGCCACGTCATGTAAAACGTAACATGAGGGATCGCGAACGGGAGATCCAAAGGTTTAAAAGAGTTAATCACGACAGCTACAAGCTCAGCTCAATTGCGGACATGATACCAAACATGGTACTGAATGCACAGCCACTTGCTATATCTTCAGACGAATTACGATTTCCTAGAGCAACTAGGACTACACTTGCTCAACTTTGTTCTGGCTGTTGCTCACGTCTGAACTCGTACCTGTCCCGCATTGATAACGATATCTCTCTCTATAATTGCCACCGAGCGCGACGAATAACGATATACAGGACTCCTATCCAGCTTGTGGCCTCACTCCACACGATGCTGAGCACATCTTCAATTGTCCTGCACCTCCCACGCACCTTACTCTTAGTGCGCTATGGGATAAACAGGAAACAGTTGAAGATATCTATGATCTGAGAAAGAATGATCCGTGAGACTCTCCAATCTCGTATCATATGTTGTACTATATATCCTCTAAAGAGAAAGTAATATCGAGGACTTTCTTCTTACTCCTGGTGACGTAGGTAGTGATAGGGAAAAAATGCATAATAATGCAAAATTGAAGAAAAAAAAAAGCAAAACTAGATAATTTTGCAAATATGAATAATGCTAAATAAGAAAAAGGGAAACTAAGGAAAATATGAAAAATATATAAAATGGAAAAGAGGGAAAATAAAAAAAAAATTAAGGAAAATATGAAAAATACCAAAAATTAACATACTCGTACATAAAAAACGGGTAAGATGTAGTCCGAAAGCCGCAGCGGTTAGCTCTTTTGCCTTCTGTGCGCTGGGCCCCTGGTTCGAATCCTACTGAAGGCAGTAGTCTTTTCGATAAAAGGCGATTAACATGTTGGACTATGAGCCAACTCAGATGCTAAATGAGTACTCATTTGGGGGTTGAACCTATTGCTGACCACACACCTCCAAATACAGACCAAAATCTAGTTATACGAACGCGGCGTTTGGGCCCTTGAAACGAACATTTTACGCCATTTGTAATGTATTTGTAAACGGAGACAAACAAAATCAAATCTGTGCTCAAGGCATTGAATGCGAGTACGTAATAAAATCATCCTCTAAAATATCAGTCATTCTACTTTTCTAATTAACTAAAAATAATATTGCAAGCACAAAAACGACAGAACAGGATAAGCAAGTGGTACTATAAGAGAATAAAACCAAAAACCATCTTACCATTTCCTAACTTATCCTTTAGTTTAACTGTTAAAATATAGTATCTATCAATTTTTGTATCGTAATAAAAATATAATAATTTTTTTTCTGTGTTTCATATAAATTCGTATACGTCCCAATATATATCCCAATGGTAAAAAAATCAAAGGTAAAATTTAAAAACCCCTAAATATGGACAATATTTTCAACAACCTTGATTATCTAACCGTTTCTTTCATAGTCTACATTTCATAACATTTACCTTAACCTATTATTAGTATGATTAGTAAACACTACTTGATTTTTAGTTTCCTGTAATATTATTAAAGTACGAGTAGAATTATTTAGTCGTGTTACACGTGAGTATTTAAAGCAGATATACCAAATAACAATATAATAAATTATACAAGAAAGTTAGTAACAATTATTAGATTAAAAATTCTCATTTCATCGATCAAAAAATTCTATGAATAACAGAAATATACCTACGTTGCAGTAAGAGTGAAATGCTTTAACAATTGATTACTCAACAAATAGGTTAGTTCTTATACTAATTGGTACCACAAAACCAGATAATTGTCCCGTCTTACCGTCAATCCAGCACCCTTCGAATCCCACAAATTTGAGTTTGTCCCAACGTAGATGACGTAATCCATCTGTAGTTATATTGCACTGACTTAAATTTATATCTTCGATATAATCGCCAACTGGCGATTGACCAAGCTTATGAAGAAATTCATCTGTAATCTGGATTGAAAAATCTAAATGTTATAGTTGTCCTCATTATAATATGTTGGTATGTGTTGCATTTCAAAGAAAGAACTTATGAATCATAGAATGTAGAGCAAATATGAATATTTTTCAAAACGAAAATTCGAAAGGAAAAATACGATCTGATCTTTTTAATGACAGAGAGAGTGAGAAATTGAAGATAGTTGACATTGCACAAAGTGTTGTCAAGTTGTGAAGACATATAATATATTAGTGTGCAGAATAAAACCAAGTCAAACGAAATTTCAAATGATCATTGAATCACCGGGTTTCTCAATAAGAATCTCCAAACTTCGAAAGTTTCTTTAACGCTTGAATTGACGTTCCTGTGGCAGCCGGTTCTACGCACGGGAGCGACCCGTTTCACAACGGCCAAGAGCCGCCAAAACCCTTCAATGCAAGAAGGAAAGTGTGTTTGTATGTTACATGCCTCGTATCGTTTCTTATGGTCACTGGGAGCTATACATCTCGGCGCAACTGCTCTCAGTGCTACTTCTCCGCGCCGGCATTGAGAGAAACCCTGGTCCGTTGATCTACTGCGTATGCGACAGAGTGCTGCACCCAAACGCGACTACGATGAGATGCAATTGCTGCAATCAGTGGTGCCATCTAAGATACTGCTCTGGACTCAACCATCACAGGCACTGGAATTCTCCTTTACTGCCAATCAGTGCAGGAATAGAGGACTGCAAGCAACACTCAAACAGGTTTATAGCCATCTCCGATGACTCCTGCCAACAGTTCCAATAGGATTCCTCAACATAACAATCTTACGCCAGCACCACCGATTACCATCTTCAATACGCTCTCACTCGTCCAACTCAATTGCAATGGGTTGCAGAACAAAATCGCTGAACTCGCACCATTCATGTACAGACATCGCATCCAAGTTGGAGCCATACAGGAGACGAAACTACACTCCAACTCGTCCCTTAACTCAGATGGCAACTACGCTATTATCAGGAAAGACAGGTTGACCAACGCCGGAGGAGGGCTTGCCTTCATCATTCACCATTCCGTGGTATTGCACGGAAATTGATTTTACCAGTAATGATGACACCATCGCCATAAAATCGGCTGTTGATATTGAAATTTACATCTATATTCCACCGTATCCAGCTCTACCTCAGGATACCATGTAAATATCAATCATCTCCTTACCGGTCAACATCGCAACAGGTGACTTCAATGCTCACCATGAACTCTGGCACTCCGACCTTAACAATGACGCCAGAGGAATCTCAATAGCTGAACAGCTTGACGCCTCCTGTACTCTGAATGACGACACCCCCACTCGCATCGCCGATACATGTTCCAGCTCAGCAGATATCACGATTGCCAGTGCAAGCCTCATCAATGAAACTAAATGGGAGCCGGTCCCAACACTATCTTCAGACCACTTACCAATCGTGATAAGGCTTGACAAACCGACAAATATCATATCTGCCAAACACCGCATGTTTGTCAACCACAATAAGGCTTATAGGGAACGGTTTCAACTTCTACATCAACGCTAAATTCCTCGCTCTGCCAACACCAACCGATGTACATATGGCCGAATCCAACATAAAGAAAGTCCTAACCAACGCGGCTGCGAAGTTCATTCCTGCAGGACGGATTCCGAAAATTCGGTCCAACTTTCCAACTACTGCCGCCAGACTGGCAGACGAGAGAGACAGCATCAGGAGCGTAAATCCGGACGACCTCAGAAATCACGAGATGAACTGTAAGATCCACAGACAAGTAGCCGAACACAGGAGGTCAAAATGGAGCACCCATCTGAATAACTGCAACCTAACTACAAGGCTGAGCAAGTTATGGTCGACTGTCCGTGCCCTTGCTAATCCACCAAAACAGAAAGGGAACGTCGCCATTCAGTTCGGTGAAAATTCTATAAGTGACCCTATCCACTGCGCAAGTCGTTTCAATAAACAATTTATTGAACACCCCACACCTGACAAACTTAAGCACATAATCCGTACGAAGATCCACCGAACTACAGATAGCATACCTGTTTTCACCACGGACGAAGTAGTTACAGCTATAAGGAAGGCGAACAACTCGAAAGCATTGGGACCAGATGGCATTTCAATGACCATGCTCAAACACCTCGATCTTCCAGCCATCAACTACCTCACGGCTACGTAAAATACAATCTATCCATCTCCTCGTTGATCGTTCCGGAAATCTGGAAAAAAGGGAGAGTCATCCCGATACTAAAACCTGGGAAGAAAGCGACACTCGGCGAATCCTATCGTCCAATAACTTTACTGTCACCAGTTGCCAAAACGCTGGAAGCACTAATCCACCCTGTTCTTACAGCCCACATCCAGCTCGCTGATCACCAACATGGCTTCCGAAGCATGCACAGTACGACCACGACCTTGGATGCCATTTCATCCCGCATCCATAATGGCCTCAACCAGGCTCGTCCGTGTGACAGAACAATGTTGGTGGCGCTTGACCTGTCGAAGGCCTTTGACACTGTCAGCCATTCAGCGCTTCTGTCTGATATCAACTGTTCACCGCTTCCGACGCAAATAGTGAAATGGATTGCCAATTATCTCGCTGGCAGGCAATCCTACACAGAATTCAGGAACAGCAAATCTAAGCTTAGGAAGATCAAACAAGGGGTACCTCAAGGAGGAGTTCTATCTCCTACCTTGTTGAATTTATATACAATAGTTCTTATCAGGACTCCCAACATCACCTGAAGGGATCGACATCCTCTCCTACGCTGACGACTGCTCCATTCTGGGAACAACATAGCGGATATGTGCGAAAACATCAACGGTTATCTTGAAGAACTTAACTCGTTCTTTATAAGCAAGAACCTTGCTGTCTCAGCGCCTAAATCCTCGGCAACCCTATTTACCACCTGGATGAAGGAGGTCAAGATGCAGCTTGAAATCTCGATCGGGAATCATCCAATTCCTACTATAAGCCATCCTAGGAGTCACGCTGGACAGCATGGCCACATCATCACCCCATGCCTCAACCGTGTGCGACAGGATGCGTAATAGGAATAAAATCCTCAAAGCCCTGGCCAGTAGTACCTGGGGCAAGGATAAGGAAACTCTACTGGTCACGTATAGAGCAGTCGGAAGATCAGTGGCCAACTATGCGGCTCCTGTGTGGTCGCAGAATCTCTGTGACACAGTGGAAAAAGATTCAAACGTGCCAAAACGCCGCTCTCCGTACTGTTATTGGCTGTTTCCTGATGTCAACCCAGGACCATCTACACCAGGAAACCAGGATGATGCCTTTAAGGGACCACAACCAGCTTCTTGCCAAGCAATACCTGGTGGGTTGCTACCGAAGTGATCACCCAAACTCCAACCTCATGGACAAGACGACGCCACCCAGACATGTAAGGCGCGACTTGAGGGACCTAGAAAGGGATGTCCAGAAGTACAAAACGCTTGATAGTGTCGCAAACAGGTTGGCCATCGCAGCGATACATCGGGAGGAGGTTCATCAGTCAATCGCAGGTTTAGGATCGAATCCAGTTTTCTCGTCCATACCACCAATGATATCTCCGGAAGACGAAAGACTTCCGAGAGCTACGAGAACGACACTTGCCCAATTTCGGTCACGCTGGTGTTCACGACAGAACTCCTACCTATCCCGCATCGTCTAGGACGTCCCAAACATCTGTCCTGCATGTAATGGAGCCCCTCATGACGTAAACCACATCTTTAATTGCCCAGCTGCACCCACGCACCTGACTCCTAGATCGCTGTGGGAGAACCCAATAAAAGCAGCTAACTTTCTATCCCTCAACACCGGGGATGAAGACGAATCCGTAGACGTGTAACTAACAAACACACCGAATTCCGACCATTGCTACAACAACAACCTTACGTACGTCGGTTGGAACGAGAAATTTAGCATTGGTGTACGATGTGAAGCCGTTCCAGTCAGCCTGATTGTGGTTGACAAAAGTGCGGTGTTCTGCAGGTATGACATTTGTCGGTTTGTCAAGCTTTATGACGATTGGAAGATGGTCCGAGGATAGTGTTAGGACCGACAATCGTGATGTCAGGAGAGCTGGAATAGCGCGCTGGTACCTATTCCAGCTCTCCTGGCATACGAGTAGGAGTGTCTTCAATCAATGTGCAGAAATCAGACAACCATAATTTTGCCCCATTGTGAGGTTTGATTACTAAATGCAGTAGTCTTCCATAAAAAAAGAGGTGTGTCTCGGACTATGAGCCACTCAGCTGTCAAATGAGTACACATTTGAGGTAAATAACTTGGTTGAGCGTATTGCTGATCACACACCTCTGCACAAAACACAACGTCACGATCTAGTAAATGAAATAATGCTAACTCATCTCGGGGCCTTGATCCAAAATTGGACTGTTGCGCCCATTATTTATTAATGTCCCACAACGGGTTAAGACAAAATATTATACATCACACGATCACTAAGGACTCAGAATCAATACAATGGAATTTACTTTTCCATTCCATTTTCATGACTAGCAAAAATGTTTATGTTATGTTTTTGTTATGTTTTTAAAATGCAACAACACAAAATATCTTTAATTTTTTACTTACGCTCGTTCTTGAAATATTAAGTTTAGTTAATTTAAGAGTATCTATCGAAATTGCCAACTTATCGGTGACATTTTTGCATCCACTTATATCGAGGAGATCAAGATTTGGACACTTTACACAGATCAGATGTATAAATTCATCATCGACATCTTTACAATTGTTCAATTGAAAAGTGTTGAGATGCGGGAATGATGGTATCGTGGAGAAAAGAACTGTAAACGTAAACTGTATTAGTCGATGTTTTCACCAATTAAAAAAAACAATTTCCAATAAAAGATAGATAAATATGAAGCAATCAAGCTTTAGAAAAAATAGAATCAAAAAGAATGCTACTCACCTTTTTTTGTTGATTAAATCTATTTGTGGGGAAAATTAGAAAAGCCAAACCAATTACAAAATGAAAATGAAATAAAAGGAAATGATACAAAAATCAAATTATAAACGAAAATTGAGATTAATGATTAATGTAGACAACAAGTGACAAATGCTTTTGTAAGCACTAAGGAATACAGGAAGTCGTTTCTGAAATGCAGTATATACGAAAAGAAAAATTATAGAAGTAACAAATGTCGTCCGGGACAAAGAAAGATTATCCAGTATCAAATTCAGTAACGGGGGGAGCCATTAGCTCGGTGCATTGTGGCGTCAGTCTAATGTCTCATCATACCGATTCCGCAGGTTCGCCGCCTTTGTTGTCTTCCCTTTGCTGTGTGGAGCTTATAGCAAGATGGTAATTTGCAAATGGCAAAAAAATTATTAAATCTTAAATAATATATGTAGTGAATCAAATTTTGTGGCGTAAACGATACGTTTGATTCGAAATATTTTTCGTAAAAATATTTGTTCCGGTTTTTCAAAATTAAATATATTTGTGCACAAATTGTTTTAAATTCCAAATTTAGCGGTCACGCACACCTTACAGTTACAGTTACAGTCTCCACAATCCTCTGGCTCTGGTGAATTGTGGACGGCCAGGTTCTTTGACAGGAGAACTGGCATTTTTTGAAAACGAGAGTTGGGTTTGGAGACGGCTGCCGAGAAGGCGATTTTTTGGCGCCGAGCTTCCTTGCAGAAATTTGGATGTTTAAGGAGTTGATGTTTACACGGTTGCTGGGAGGACGAGTTTTTTGGCGTTGCGGAGTTTGTACCGGAAATTTGAGTGTTTTTGTGTTGAGTTTTGGTTCGGTTGATACACGGCGGCCGAGAAGGTGTTTTTTTTGTGAGCGGTGGGTGTTTTATGTTTAGTTTTTGAAGAAGTTTTTTCGGATGTTGGAAACGGGAGTTGAATTTTATGCGGTCGTGCTTGCGCTGTTTGTACGAGGCGGCGGTGATTTCTTTTCAGTTCATCCAAGTTGTGAATAACGATGGTCAAACAACGATGGCACCGGCATGCCGCAATCAGTCAATCAACAAAATTATTGTTCCTCACGGAATGGCAGTTTGACTTAGACTCGCTATACACGGTGCGACCTATCGCCAGATCGATCTGACGATGGATCGCCACAAAATATCTGACTATCGAAATTATATGGAGCTGTCAAAAAAATCGTCAACGATAATCACATACACCGTGCGATCGATCTGACGATCACAATATCGTCAGATCGATCTGACGACGGATTGCATCGTATATGAGGGCTATTAGGCGACCACTATTTAACCCTTTCAGCCCGAGTGGTTTCGCCATAAAACCACCTACTGAAACTATGAGTACGTTAAGCCCGAGTGGCTACGGCATACGACCACCGCACACATTCATCATTCTTATCATAGTCTATTAGATAAAACCGTTTGTTTTTTTAAATGTAGTGTTTGGATCTCATTCAAGCTGTCTAGACTAGAGTGATTGGAGTGAAAAGCTTAAAATTTGTGACAAGTGCATTGTTTCGTTTTGGATTTTGTAAATATTAAGAAAATGGCAGGTAATGATATATAAATCTAGCAGAAATCCATCTATAGAAAATAAAAAAAATATTGAAAGTCGTCTGAAGTTGCGATGTAGTTGTTTTGTTTACGCCGAAAGTTGGTGGTTGCACTGTGTAACCACTCGGACTACAGAGTCCATTTTTTTGTTCTAGGTGCGCGTACGTCGTGGAAATTTACCGAATTAGAAATGATGTCTTCTGAACAGTTTCAACAATTTTTCGAGGACATACCTTCCGACATCGAATCAATCACCTCTGATCTGTCAAATGACATAGTGACGAGGAAAATAATTACGAGAATCCTTTAGCGCCCAATTTGGATGAAAACGATCTGGAGCCACAAATTCAAGAAATTGAATGGGACAGCGAAGATGATCTTCCTTTGGAGGAACTAAGGCTTCAGCTGATACGGCAACGAGACTTAACTTGGAGAAAACAAAGCAGCTACACGGAACCAATTCACTTTGCGGAGGTTACTGGACCGAATCGTGACATTAATGCAGAAACTCCTGTTGATTTTTTCTTGACGTTATTCCCAACGACATTGATTGAGAAAATTGTATTCGAAACCAACCTTTATGCAACGCAGAAATACTGTTCTAGTGGAAAGACATTTATTAAAACCGACGTTGATGAAATAAAAATATTTATAGCCATAAACCTCCTAATGGGAATTAAAAGTCTGCCAAGCTAAAATACAAAGATTACTTTTCAAGTAATTTGGCATTACGCGACCAGTACATATCGAGTCTAATTTCAAGAGACCGTTTTTCTTGGCTTTTAGGTCATCTTCATATTAATGATAACTCCCTGCAGCCAAAACGAGGCGAGTGCAACTTCGATAAATTGTACAAAGTTCGTCCTTTGCTGGATACTATATCAAAAACTATATTGGATGCTTACAAGCCCGACGAGTTCCAATCAATCGATGAATCGATGATTCGATTCAAGGGGCGATCAACTTTACGCCAGTATATGCCGAACAAGCCGATAAAAAGGGGCTATAAGGTATGGATTCGGGCAAATCAGTCGGGTTATGTTTCTGAGTTCCAACTTTATACGGGAAAAGTTGGAGACTCTGTTGAAAAAGAGTTAGGACCCAGAGTAGTAAAAGATCTTTCCAGAAATATCACTGGGAAATACCACAAAGTTTACTTTGATAACTATTTTACAACCGTATCACTCATGAAAGATTTGCTCGGGGATAAAATATACGCCGGTGGTACTGTCAGAAAAGGTAGAAAAGGTTTCCCTGTCGACTTTGTTTCTGATAAGTCAATGAAAAGAGGTGATTACGATTGGCGTATGAGGGATGATGGTCTTACAGCTTTGAAATGGATGGACAAGAAAGCCGTTCTATTTCTTAGTAATCACCATAATCCTGACGAGATAAGCCATGTAAACAGAAAAAATAAAACAGGAAATCTTGAACCAATTCAATGCCCCGACATACTGAACTCTTATAATTTGCATATGGGGTACGTCGATAAATTCGACATGTATAAGAGCTGCTACGAGGTCGATCGCAAAAGTCGAAAATGGTGGCATCGAATACTATGGTATTTTGTTGACTTGGTAGTTGTCAATTCGTTTATATTATACAAATCACATGACCCATATGCGACTATGAAATCATTTAGGCTAGCCGTGGTATCCGGATTGGTGGGCGCAGAGTCGGACACCCGAGCTAGGCGTAAAAGTGTAAAAAAAATATTTAATTTTCGCGAAAATGTGCCTAAGGAAAAGAGGCTTGACTCTGCAGAGCACATGCCTATACATGGGACATCGCGCAGATGCGCGCATTGTAGCACAAAAACGCATCCTCATCGAAGCAGGTGGGCTTGTAACACGTGCAACGTTGGATTGTGCTTGACGACAGAAAAAAATTGTTTTGCACACTTCCACACCTAAGCGCTGGTGGTTCCACCATGGAACCACCTCAAAACAACACTTTTGAATTTTTATTTTTGAATCGAATTACAAAAACTGTTTTTTGGATTGTATTTTTGTTTATATTTAAATATAAAATTGAAAAAAAATGTTCAGCGTTTAAATTCAGGGGGGGGCAAAGACCTTTTCCATAGTCCTCCACGTGGGCGCCCCCTGGTAACGGCAGTGTATCAATTCGCTGACGGCCAATGTCTTAGCGATAAGACAGTTTGGAAAAGGCAGATAGCTGTAGCCTGAATGGCTGACAAACACCTAAGCGTCTCAGGTCTAGTAGGATGGAATGACTTGCGTAGTTGGACCTGCTACATAGTTGTGTGGGCTCCAGCACGTTTATTAAACCATCTGAAGCAGCTATCTCCGAGGCCATCCCCCGAATGGGGTTAAGCGACGTGCTGACAACTCGTCCTTGTAAAAACCACTCCATGTCAAGAAACCTGGAACAAAAGCCTCGGATTGGACGGATCAACAACGACGACCACGCAAACGAATAAAGGATTATTCTTTCGGATCCTGGAATGTACGCTCCCTGAACAAACCGGGGGCCGAGAAGGCCCTCCTTCAACAGGTCGAAAAGTACAAACTGAGCATTACTGCAGTCCAGGAAACAAATTGGCTTGGCAGCGAGATTAATGACAAGAAATCGCACACAATTTTTACAAGTGGCAAACCATCGGGCCGCAAGGAGTTTGGAGTAGCATTTATAGTGGACAATCACCTCAAACCGCATATTACTGACTTCAAACCCATAAATGAACGGCTGTGTGCGATTCGCATCAAGACTCGATTCTTCAATCTCTGGCTCATCAATGTGCATGCCCCCACTGAAGTTAAAGAAGACGCAGTAAAAGACGAGTTCTACGCCCGCCTTGAAACTCTCTTCGACTCACTTCCAACAAATGACGTCAAATTGCTGCTGGGAGACTTTAACGCGAAAGTCGGGAATGAAAGTTGGCATCGGGGGACCTCTGGAGGCCACAGCCTCCATGAAGAATGTAACGATAACGGCCAGCGACTTATCGACTTCGCCTGCAGCAGGAATCTAGTCGTAAGCTCTACGTGTTTCCCGCATCGACGCATTCACAAGCAGACCTGGAAGTCTCCAGACGCACATACCGTCAACCAAATTGACCACGTCCTCATTTGCAGGAGATGGGCGTCTAGTGTCATGGATGTCCGCTCCTATCGAGGAGCAAACTGCGACTCAGATCATCACTTGGTGAAGACGACCTACAGATGTAGAATTTCCTCAGTGCACCAGTCAAGAATCAGCCCTCCCAAAATCTTTGCGGTTGATAAGCTCTTGAGTGATGCTACAGCGGTGGCGTATACTACCGCCCTTGAGGAAAAACTATCACCTATGCTACACAACATCAGCAACACAGGCGTCCATGGGTTCTGGGAAGAACTCAAGGGTACCATCAAGGATGTCGCAGAGAAGGTCGTGGGATATAAAGCCCGGCGAGCGCGAAATGACTGGTTCGACGAAGAATGCAAAAATTCACTTGACGCGAAAAACGAGGCCTACAGACAATGGATTCAACGAGGAACCAGAGCCAGAAGAGAAAAATATGACGAGCTACGGCGAATATCGAATAGAATAATTAGACGTAAGAAACGTAAATACTTTGACGAGCAGTTGCTGAACATAAACGAAAACTTAGCTAATAGGAACACCAGACAAGCGTACAAACTAGTAAATACAATTAAGAACGGCTACCAACCCAGGACTAGCCTTTGTAAGGACAAGGATGGAAACATCATCAGCGACACCGATGGTATTAACAAACGATGGGCCTCTTATTTTGAAGAGCTTCTAAACCGACCATCTAACATCCCCACACAGGAAGCTCTCGATGATATTGTTGATCTAGGCCCACCCATTCAACCCCCGACAGTAGAGGAAGTTGATCTCGCGTTGCGGTCACTAAAACGAAATAAAGCGCCGGGCGCTGACGAGATCCCAGCTGAACTGCTAAGATTCGGTGGAACGAGTCTAGTTGATGCCATACATCAATTACTCCTGCGAGTATGGGAGAACGAGGAGATCCCAGACGATTGGCGCAGAAGCATCATCTGTCCAATCCATAAAAAGGGAGATAAATTGCGATGTGAGAATTACAGGGGCATCTCACTAGTTTGTACGTCCTATAAAATTTTGACGAAAATTCTGGAAAATAGAATAAAACCGTACGCAGAACGAGTCATTGGCGAATATCAAAGCGGTTTCAGACCTGGTCGCTCCACAACCGATCAGCTCTTCTCAGTCAAACTGATACTCCAGAGGTGCTGGGAATACAACGTAAACGTATACCAAATCTTTGTCGACTTCAAGCAGGCATACGACAGTATCGATCGTGGAGTACTGTACAACATCATGCTGCAATTTGGTATACCAGCAAAATTAGTGCGACTGACAAAGATGACGATGACCAACTCCGTCTCACAAGTCAGGATCCAGAATAGACTTACTGATCTATTTGAAACACGCACTGGTTTGAAACAGGGCGATGGACTGGCACCGACGCTCTTCAACCTAGCACTGGAATACGTTATTCGGGCCATGAATATGGACAACAGCAAGACGCTGCTCATCAAGTCGACACAATTAGCAGCGTACGCCGACGACATCAACATCATGTCCCGAAGATTGGCTGACGCAGAAGAACTTCTGCATACGCTCGATACCGCTGCAAAGGAAGTTGGATTACGTATTAACGAGGGTAAAACTAAAATAATGATGCAATCGGTGACAAGGACACCTGCACAACCGAGCATCAACGTGGGGGACCTCAACATCAAGTTCGTGAACAACTTCATCTACCTGGGTTGCAACCTGTCAAGGGACGCCAACGAAACTGACGAAATCAAGCGACGGATACAGTTAGCTAATAAGACTTTTTTCTCGGTTCTCCCCATAATGAAATCGAAGCATGTGCACAGAAACACGAAGCTCCGCGTGTACAAAACCATTATACGACCAGTGCTATGCTATGGCTGCGAAGCATGGACCCTAACTCAAGCCTCCGAAAACATGCTAGACACTTTCGAACGTAAGGTTCTACGGCGAATTTTCGGGGCTGTTTGCGATCGAGATGGATGGCGCATCCGGTACAACCATGAGTTGTATGAAATGTACGATGAGCTGCAAGTCTCGAAAATCGTCAAACTACAACGACTTCAATGGGCAGGGCATGTACAAAGAATGGACGATGATCGCATGCCTAAGAGAGTAATGAATGCAGAACGAGTCGACGGAGCGAGACTGCGAGGACGACCGAGATCTCGTTGGGAGAGCTCAGTAGGCGTGGACGCCGCGCAGCTGCTGGGCTCCCAAAATTGGAGGACGCGGTCACGTGACCGAGATAATTGGAGGACAATGATCCAGGCGGCCAAGGCCCGACGTCGGGCTGTCGCGCCACGATGATGATGATGTTTAAATTCAGGGCTCAAAGGGTTAAGAACGCCAAGGAGAAGTTTCCCCGGAACGGGATAAGCTAATTGCCGTGTGAAAGTGTGTGCTGTTTTGTGTTTATTTGTTCATTTATTTATATTATTATATTTTTGTATATATTTAGTTATATTTATTTATTTGTCTGATTATGTATTGTGACTGTCGGTGCGATTGTGAATCTGGTGTGAACGTGGTATGATTGTGGAAATGTGTAAAATGGGCGAGTGTTTTGTTTGTAATTGCGTGATTGATTAATATATTTATTTATATATTTATTTGTGTAGGTTTGTGTATTTATTTGTTTGTTTATGGGATGGACGGCTTGTGCTATTGCAACGCATGGTCGAATTTTAGATCTTATGCATAAGAAAGTGACAGATATGCCACAGCGCGAAATCCTCGCCTTGGATGAGGCAATGCATTCGTCCAGGAGAGACAAGTTCACTGTCTTAACATTCTCTACGTTACAAATATGTAAATCAATCGATTCTATACTGCAAGCCAGCAAAATGCGCCGAGTTGTTAGCGAGGAAGATTACAAAGTTTACCTACTGTTGTTATTATATACCTGCCAAAAATGGCACAGGTGCGTAGAAATCATGTTTTTCATGATTTCAGACACAGTCTTTGCAGAAATCTAGTCTGTTGGATATTTTTGCTAGTGGTTTTGATGTACAGACTGTGAATGTAATTATTTACTTCAATTTTCCCCGTATAGCCGAGACTTATCTGCATACTTCGTTAGTTTGTATTGAATTGGCAAAGCATTTAGATATCCGTGTCATGGTAAGAAATTGCGGCACTATTATACAGGAACGCAAGGTTTAGTCTTTGTGTTTATAGGGAGGTCCCCAAATTTTTAAGTAGGGGCCATGGGACCTCATGGATGGGAGGGTATAGAAGGCCGAGGGTCCTTTACGACCAGGACCCAGCAGCGTGCGTGAGGGCACCTGAGCCGTCCGACAATTATTCCCTCCTTATCGCCTTTTTTTATAATCTCCATTTTTTATTGTCCCTTTGTTTGTGTTTTCCCTAGGCCCATGAATTTTTAGTAATATGTAAAGGAATGGGCCAACGAGCGGCGAGAACCCCGCCCACGTCTCCCGAACTGAGCTACAGCAAGCATAGGCCGCTCGTTGGGGGGCCTATTTCTTCGCCAGATGGCACTGTCCGATCTTCACGGTCCTCATGCAACCTTAGGCTCCGTCCTTACGGGCATCTCCGGATGCCCACCAAACCGTCCGTTACATATACTTTATACGTTTTTTTTCTTTGTTTGATATCGCGCGGTATTTTTTAATTGTGAGTCATACTGGGTCATTATGAACTAATATTGGTGAACATGGGTCAACATTGGTCGCGGTGCTGTAAGACTTTGATATGGATCAGACGAATCTGAATTTTTTTTTGTACTCGTACGTATTTGACAGTTTCAGAACAAGTGATCTGACTCCTGTGTGAACCCATTGTAACATATGTAATGTTGTGTACCTATATGTGTCGTATAGATAGGGGTTCGAGTTCGTTTTCGAGTTTCAGTCGCTCCGATTCCGAGTCGTCCTGTCAAAAGTATATCGCGTCGATTATGAGACGCACGATGTTGCATCAATATGCGTGTAGAAGTTCTAACAGAATATTAATGTAAATTATGCTTGTAAAGTACATACATCCCATTTGTACATATTGACGTGTGTTGAAGCGATAGATAGAAATAATGTATAATATAAAGGAACCGTTGCCTTAATAAGCTAAAAACAGTAGCCAGGAAAAAAAAATTAAAAAAAAACATCATAAATTAGAACATACATAACGGAAAAATAAAACAAAAATTAATAAATGAAGACACCACATCCATAATAATCCAATATTTTAGACTGCATAATGCAATGAGCGTGCATTGGAAAAAAACTGAAAGTTGCAAAAGCCAAAGACCACATACAAAGTTAACACACAAATTCATTTGAATTGAATTCGCAGATCTTGTCTTCTGCATTTACCTTCTCGGCTAACAAAGCACCGAGTTCTACCCATAACAATCTTTCTAAGGTGTGGACAACATTTGTTCAATGCTATTAGTGTCCTATCAGTTACTGTTGAGGTAGATAAGTCGATGGCCGTTAAATGTTCATGTACGACTTCTTCAAATATGTCATCATCGTGAAATCCTCTCAGCATACGTGTAACGTAGCTTATGATTCGATCCTTAATGTGAAGCGGGAATAGTTCCAAGTAGCCACTGTTTTTATATGCGTTCAAGTTAGCGCTGATATATTTAATGCATCTGGAAAGAGAGAAAAGATTGTTTACTACTTTGCCTTAACCCCTAGTGGAGCATAGCGCGTCAATTACTCCTGTGCGCCATCGTACTCTGTTTGTTCTGGGTAATGGGACGCATCTGCTATCGGGACTTACCCAGCGACTCACACTCTTTCGCTACAGATCTGTGCCATGAGATTTTAAGCCGTCAGTGGGAATGGGTTCCCATTTCATGGTATACGAGTATACAGCAATGACGTTATCACCCTTCCGCAATGTTAGACCTATCTACTGCCGCCTTCTTATCAGTTCGTCGATTGGTATTTGCGTACGCCGACTCAGCTATTTATTTGATACTGTTTTGAGCCGAAAAATTCTTAAAATTCGACGAAAACATGAATTGACGAAAACTTGCTGCTTGCTGGTAACTCTTACGAAAACTTTCCATGTACTGCTCCCATACAACAGCACAGACAGTACCAGGGAGCGAAACAAGCGCAGCTTGGTCTTAATACTATCTCAGTAACTGCATTCCCAGATTTTGGACAACATCCCGAATGCGCATTTAGCCAATAGGTATAGGTTAGGTTAGGTAAAGGGGCTGCCATGCTACCGCACAACACATATAGACCACCTCTGGGTCCGTCGTAATACCACCCAAGTCACCTAATTAAACCTAGGTAACAAACCAGCCTGTGCTAGCAATATAGCGATTGAGCTGTATTGCACTCGTATCCTTAAGGTCCTCCAGTTCCCGAAAAAACAAGAACCCAGAAATTTTCTCCGACTCTAAGCCAGGGCCGAACAGTGACAAAGAAGATGGAGAACGCTCTCCTCCTCATCCACGTCATCACAGCTCCTGCAATAGTCATTGTGAGGAATACGAAGCCTCCAGGCAAGCTTTCCTATAGGACAGTGCCCCGTAATAACCCCCACAACTCAGCCAATGTGTTTCCTGTTCAGTGAGGGCAGTGTGGCGGAGCGACTAGGGTCAAGTTTCGGCCAAGTCGACTTCGTTGTTTGGCACGTATCGCCGTTTAACCATCTCATGTTCGCCCTGCCAACCGCAGTGGCTTTGATGACAATTTTGATGTTGATGTGGTCCCCGTCAATGACTCCCGTTGTCCCCTCCTGAGCCAGCTCATCCGCCACGCGGTTGCCTGCGAAGCCACAATAGCGTAATGTTTAAAAAACCACCCATCACCCTGAGGTCTAAACGACAGTTCGTGATGGTTTTCGATGTAGTCAGGACGGATTCAAGTGATCGAATTGCAGCCTCACTGTCCGTATAAATAGTAACGTCCCTCGTGATCATAACATGATTTCCCAGCCAGGTCAAAGCTTCCAGGATTGCCGAAACCTCCGCCTGCAGGACACTACAGACGTCGGGAAGACGGAATGACAAGTTAATTCCCAATCCTTCCGAATAGATACCAGCCCCAACTCCCCCGTCGGTTCTAGAGCCATCCGTGTAGATGACCATGGAGTCGGTGGTCATGAGCGTGTTAACACCCCATAGATCCCTCGACGGAATGCAGCTGGTGTGGTTCTGGTCAAACACGTATTTTGCACAAGTATAATCAGTCTCCACAGGGAGATCCAAGTAGCCCAGTATAGTCAAGTGTCCACAACTCAACGTGCGCTACTGGCCAGTTTCGCGAAGGCGTAAAGCCGTGTTAGCCGCCAGCTGTTCGCCGCAAATATCCAGAGGTAGCAAGCCGAGCACCATGTCTAATCCGGCTGACGGAGTTGTTCTAAAAGCCCCCGTTATAGCCAGCGCCACTAGCCTTTGTACCTTATTCAGTGGGTTACAATAAGCCGCTACTCGGAGTGCCGTCCACCACACACTTATTGCGTGCAGTAGTATAGGACGTACGACAGCTGTGTATATCCAATATACAACTTTAGGTTGCAGGCCCCAGTTTTTACCTCTGGCCTTTTTGCACGAGTAGAGAGTAACAGTAACTTTCTTGGCCCGTTCTTCAATGTTGGGCTTCCACCTTAGTTTCCTGTCAAAAATGAGACCGAGGAACTTAGCTTTGTCGGTGAAGACCAGTTTAATGCCCTCCAAATAGGTGTAGGATTACTTTTTTGCGACGGCTGGCTAAGAACCTTGGTCTTGTCGGTGTTAATTTTTAGCCAAACCTTGCTCGCCTTCCTTTCGAGATCTAACGCCATTCCGCACAGATCCATGATTGTGTGGAAGTGTAGGCATATGTCATCAGCATAGAAAAAATGTTGCAGATAAGAGGTTAAGGTCCATTAAATTCTTCAGTGTGTTCCGAATAGGGTCGCATGCAACACATCGCCAATCACTATGAAGAATAGGATTGGTGAGAGGATGCACCCTCGCCGAACTCCACTCCGAATTTCAAAGTCCCCCGACACCTTAACTTTGTGCAGAACGCGACATTTCGCGCCATCGTAGGTTGCCTTAATAATAGCCACAAACTTCTCAGGAATGCCTCTCCTGCGCAAAGCTGCCCATATATAATTCCGGTTCACGCTGTTTAATCCGCTGCCATGATGGTCGGATATCCAATGCTTATGCCGGCAATCCGGGTTTGCGCCAAGAATGGTATCTGCGCTGTCGATGTACACGTTTCTAAGATTATCCTAGTATTCGTTTACGTCACTACCTGGGTTACTGGTTATCTCAGCTGCTTTTTGTGCAAGATGGTCGTTGTACTGCTTTACGACAGCTGGATGTAGTTGAGCAGTGTGGAATCTGCGGCACCTGGATCTTGGTCACCAGGACGGCTCAGATCCGTCAAGTGACAATTTTGCAATCGATATGAAATATGTACTCAAATTTGGGCTATTTTCAGACAATTTTTGGGCATAAAAAAAAAATTTAGCTCTTTTGGTATTCTAGTAGTCCGGATGGCGCAACGGTTAGCACGTTCGCCTGCTACTGGGCCCCTGTTTAATTCCTACTGAATGCAGTAGTTTTCGATAAAAAGGGGAATTTACGTGTCGGACTATGAGCCCACTCAGCTTTTCAATCAGTACCTATTTATGAGGTAAATAACTCCGTTGAGCGTGTTGCTGATCACACACCTCTCCACAAAACACACCATCACGATCTAGTAAATGAGATAATGGTAACTCAATTTCAAGGCCAAGATTTATCGTGCAGTTCTGAGCAGGATTTCCAGGCCTATCGTTCTGAATGCGCCCGAAAACATCCCTAAATTAAACTGTTGTTTAAAGAAGAGTTGTTTTGGATTTTTCATAGACATTGTTGTTACTGTTTTTAATTTGGATAATTTCCTTGGTAGTGCAGAGAAGGCTCTTATATTGAAATGGGAGTTCACCTGATAGCGCATAGATGATTTGAACAGGTTTTGTTTTGGTAAGTCCTAAGCATCTCCTAATGTTGTTGTTTAGGAAAGCTGTAATCTTGTCATTTACATACTTGGGATTTAGTTGCTGTGATTCCATATTCTTTTTGGGGCGATCGGTAGCGCAGTGTGTTGCATCAGTCTCATGTTTGACTACCAGCGTTTCGGATTCGAATCCCGTCCACGACGACGTCCGTGGCCATGGATGTGCAGGAGGTGCATGCTGGCAACTGCATTCTCCGAAACCAGTTTATGCCGACGAAACGTCAACTGGGCCACATGGAACAGTTGACACGCTATACCCCACAAGGGGTTAGGGCAATTGAGAGTTGGCTTTTGTACATCATAAGGCGTTTCGAAGGAGATAAACCTCCTTTGAAACCTGATACAACTTTCAGTGCATTTGTTCCGGAGCTCATTTTTTTGATGGCTTCGTCATAGTGCTGTTTGACAGATAGAGAGGCTGAGATTAGGAAACCCAGAAATTTCATGTTGGTGGTCTGTTAGACCAATTCATCACCAATGGTAATGTTGAGATTTCTTCTTGAAGAGCGTGGGACTTAAACAGCTACCTTGTGGAAGCCCGTTTGAAATTTCTACGTTTTCAGCTTCCATTATTAAGACCCGAATTTTTTTCGAATTATGCAATAAATAAAACACACCTTACTTCTTATATATTTTATAAAAATAAGTCGTCTACGTATGTACAGGCATAAGTCAGTAACCCTTTCTCCGATTAGGCTCAAATTTTGTTGTTGTGCTCCTTTACGCCTTAGTAACTTAGATACTAACGGACCCCAAAATTGGAAAATTTAGAAAATTGGGAAATTCCATTGGGGGGCAAAGACCTTTTCCATAGTCCTCCGCGTGGGCGCCCCCTGGTAACGGCAGTGTATCAATTCGCTGACGGCCAATGTCTTAGCGATAAGACAGTTTGGAAAAGGCAGATAGCTGTAGCCTGAATGGCTGACGAACACCTAAGCGTCTCAGGTCTAGTAGGATGGAATGACTTGCGTAGTTGGACCTGCTACATAGTTGTGTGGGCTCCAGCACGTTTATTAAACCATCTGAAGCAGCTATCTCCGAGGCCATCCCCTGAATGGGGTTAAGCGACGTGCTGACAACTCGTCCTTGCAAAAACCACTCCATGTCAAGAAACCTGGAACAAAAGCCTCGGATTGGACGGATCAACAACGACGACCACGCAAACGAATAAAGGATTATTCTTTCGGATCCTGGAATGTACGCTCCCTGAACAAACCGGGGGCCGAGAAGGCCCTCCTTCAACAGGTCGAAAAGTACAAACTGAGCATTACTGCAGTCCAGGAAACAAATTGGCTTGGCAGCGAGATTAATGACAAGAAATCGCACACAATTTTTACAAGTGGCAAACCATCGGGCCGCAAGGAGTTTGGAGTAGCATTTATAGTGGACAATCACCTCAAACCGCATATTACTGACTTCAAACCCATAAATGAACGGCTGTGTGCGATTCGCATCAAGACTCGATTCTTCAATCTCTGGCTCATCAATGTGGATGCCCCCACTGAAGTTAAAGAAGACGCAGTAAAAGACGAGTTCTACGCCCGCCTTGAAACTCTCTTCGACTCACTTCCAACAAACGACGTCAAATTGCTGCTGGGAGACTTTAACGCGAAAGTCGGAAATGAAAGTTGGCACCGGGGGACCACTGGAGGCCACAGCCTCCATGAAGAATGTAACGATAACGGCCAGCGACTTATCGACTTCGCCTGCAGCAGGAATCTAGTCGTAAGCTCTACGTGTTTCCCGCATCGACGCATTCACAAGCAGACCTGGAAGTCTCCAGACGCACATACCGTCAACCAAATTGACCACGTCCTCATTTGCAGGAGATGGGCGTCTAGTGTCATGGATGTCCGCTCCTATCGAGGAGCAAACTGCGACTCAGATCATCACTTGGTGAAGACGACCTACAGATGTAGAATTTCCTCAGTGCACCAATCAAGAATCAGCCCTCCCAAAATCTTTGCGGTTGATAAGCTTTTGAGTGATGCTACAGCGGTGGCGTATACTACCGCCCTTGAGGAAAAACTATCACCTATGCTACACAACATCAGCAACACAGGCGTCCATGGGTTCTGGGAAGAACTCAAGGGTACCATCAAGCATGTCGCAGAGAAGGTCGTGGGATATAAAGCCCGGCGAGCGCGAAATGACTGGTTCGACGAAGAATGCAAAAATTCACTTGACGCGAAAAACGAGGCCTACAGACAATGGATTCAACGAGGAACCAGAGCCAGAAGAGAAAAATATGACGAGCTACGGCGAATATCGAATAGAATAATTAGACGTAAGAAACGTAAATACTTTGACGAGCAGTTGCTGAACATAAACGAAAACTTAGCTAATAGGAACACCAGACAAGCGTACAAACTATTGTAGTAAATGCAATTAAGAACGGCTACCAACCCAGGACTAGCCTTTGTAAAGACAAGGATGGAAACATCACCAGCGACACCGATGGTATTAACAAACGATGGGCCTCTTATTTTGAAAAGCTTCTAAACCGACCATCTAACATCCCCACACAGGAAGCTCTTGACGATATTGTTGATCTAGGCCCACCCATTCAACCCCCGACAGTAGAGGAAGTTGATCTCGCCTTGCGGTCACTAAAACGAAATAAAGCTCCGGGCGCTGACGAGATTCCAACTGAACTGCTAAAATTCGGTGGAACGAGTCTAGTTGATGCCATACATCAATTACTCCTGCGAGTATGGGAGATCGAGGAGATCCCAGACGATTGGGACAGAAGCATCATCTGTCCAATTCATAAAAAGGGAGATAAACTACGGTGTGAGAATTACAGGGGCATCTCACTAGTTTGTACGTCCTATAAAATTTTGACGAAAATTCTGGAAAATAGAATAAAACCGTACGCAGAACGAGTCATTGGCGAATATCAAAGCGGTTTCAGAGCTGGTCGCTCCACAACCGATCAGCTCTTCTCAGTCAAACTGATACTCCAGAGGTGCTGGGAATACAACGTAAACATATACCAAATCTTTGTCGACTTCAAGCAGGCATACGACAGTATCGATCGTGGAGTACTGTACAACATCATGCTGCAATTTGGTATACCAGCAAAATTAGTGCGACTGACAAAGATGACGATGACCAACTCCGTCTCACAAGTCAGGATCCAGAATAGACTTACTGATCTATTTGAAACACGCACTGGTTTGAAACAGGGTGATGGACTGGCACCGACGCTCTTCAACCTAGCATTGGAATACGTTGTTCGGGCCATGAATATGGACAACAGCAAGACGCTACTCATCAAGTCGACACAATTAGCAGCGTACGCCGACGACATCAACATCATGTCCCGAAGATTGGCTGACGCAGAAGAACTTCTGCATACGCTCGATACCGCTGCAAAGGAAGTTGGATTACGTATTAACGAGGGTAAAACTAAAATAATGATGCAATCGGTGACAAGGACACCTGCACAACCGAGCATCAATGTGGGGGACCTCAACATCGAGTTCGTGAACAACTTCATTTACCTGGGTTGCAACCTGTCAAGAGACGCCAACGAAACTGACGAAATCAAGCGACGGATACAGTTAGCTAATAAGACTTTTTTCTCGGTTCTCCCCATAATGAAATCGAAGCATGTGCACAGAAACACGAAGCTCCGCGTGTACAAAACCATTATACGACCAGTGCTATGCTATGGCTGCGAAGCATGGACCCTAACTCAAGCCTCCGAAAACATGCTAGACACTTTTGAACGTAAGGTTCTACGGCGAATTTTCGGGGCTGTTTGCGATCGAGATGGATGGTGCATCCGGTACAACCATGAGTTGTATGAAATGTACGATGAGCTGCAAGTCTCGAAAATCGTCAAACTACAACGACTTCAATGGGCAGGGCATGTACAAAGAATGGACGATGATCGCATGCCTAAGAGAGTAATGAATGCAGAACGAGTCGACGGAGCGAGACTGCGAGGACGACCGAGATCTCGTTGGGAGAGCTCAGTAGGTGTGGACGCCGCGCAGCTGCTGGGCTCCCAAAATTGGAGGACGCGGTCACGTGACCGAGATAATTGGAGGACAATGATCCAGGCGGCCAAGGCCCGACGTCGGGCTGTCGCGCCACGATGATGATGATGATTTGGCTCAATTTTTATACCCTAGTTTTTATTTGTGTTTGCAATGCTCCCTCCTATTTGTAAAATATATACATTAAAAAATCAAGGACGACCTGTTGTCGGACACGAAAACACCCATTCGTCCGATTTGTCTAAATTTTTTTTTGGTCTGTTCGTTTAAGCCCAACTTAGATCCAAACGGACAATAAACCAAAGAAAAAAGACGACCTTTTGTCACACATGAAAACACTCAGACGATATTTTGCATAGAGTTCGCATTTCAAGAGCCGATATTGAACTTCAAATGAGCGACGCCATACATAACGAGTCGCTCATTTTGATAGAGGATATATGCTTACTGCTCTGCGGAAATTTGTTGAGCTAATTAGGAATGCCGGCCCCAATCGTCCAATTCACGACGCATTCAACCTGGAATTGAAACAAGAACGTGATTAAGATCGAGATGCATTGGGTCAAGCAGTGCAAAGAAATGTTCCATTGTTGAATCCACAGCAGAAAAGTGCATACGAAACACTGATGAAAGCGATCGATGATGGACAAGGTGCCATTTTCTTTCTTGATGTGCCTGGGGGAACTGGCAAAACGTTTGTCATTTCCTTGATATTGGCAACATTCGTTCTCGGAGTGACATAGCATTGACAGTTGCATCATCTGGCATTGCGGCGACGTTGCTCGAAGGAGGACGGGCGGCTTATTCTGCCTTTAAAATGCCATATAACTTGCAAGTGGCGAGCGAACCAACTTACAACATGTCGAAAAATTCTGCTATGGCTAAAGCCTTGCAAAGCTGCAAAAAAATCATTTGGGATGAATGCACGATGGTTCATCAACGTGCATTGGAGGCTCTCGATCGCACTCTGAAAGACTTGCGCAATAATCATAATCGTTTTGGAGGCGCAATGATTCTACTTCCCAGCGATTTCCGTCAAACGCTGCCTATCATTCCGAGATCAACATCGCGTCCTTAAAATCGTCTCATATTTGAACCTACGTACAAACATTACAGCTGACTACAAACATGCGCCTTGCATTGCAAAATGATCAATCAGCTGATGTGTTCTCCAAGCAATTGTTGGACATCTCCAGTTGATGAGACAAGTGGTTTCAGTGAATTTCCCATTCACTTTTGTAAATTCACCGAGTCCAAGGAGCAACGCATCGAAAAAGTTTTCCCGAACATCGTACGCAATTACACCAATCATGAATGGTTGGCTGAAGGAGCTATTTTAGCAGCAAAGAATGTCGATGTCCACCAATTGAATTTCGATGTTCAAATTAAAATCCCTGGCGAAGTGATGATATACAAATCTATGGACACCATCACCAACGAAGAAGATGTCGTCAACTATCTAACAGAATTTTTGAATTCATTGGATGTGCCAGGATTCCCGCCACATCAACTGCAACTGAAAATAGGCTCAGTCATCATAATGCTTCTAAATCTGAACCAGCCGAAGCTATGCAATGGAACCAAACTTGCTGTCAAATGGTTGTTACCCAACGTCATAGAAGCCAGTGTTGATTCCACAAATCCAATGATTACCATTGATCTGCCATTCGAACTCAAACGATTGCAATTCCCGGTGCGTCTTTCGTTTGCGATGACAGTCAACAAAGCACAAGGACAGTCGATGAATGTGTGTGGCATTAATTTAGAAAATCCGTGTTTCTCGCACGGCCAATTGTACGTCGCCTGTTCGCGAGTAGGAAAACCAGATTCTCTATTTGTTTACGCACCGCAAAACAAAACTAAAAATGCTGTATATCACAAAGCCTTGAATTAAATGAACTATTCAAATGGAAACAAATTGACTTTTATTCTTTCACAACAAACGTGGCTCAGAGGGTAATCCATTTCTAGAACCACACAGCACACACCTCGCCTCCTGTTGACTAACAGAAAGATTGGGCGCGGGATGGAGTTCGCGGGGCCAGCTCCATGTATGAAAAAAATAAGTTAGGGTAGGCGAAAGTTGGGAGCGTAGCGAGCCAGCGCAGCTAGTTTTATATAATACCTAAAGGTGGAATTCATATGCGACCACTGAATCGACTACAGTACCTACTGTAGAAAAATGGTATCCTGTATGTGCATCAAAACATGAAACCAGTTTCATAAAACCAGTTTCATGAAACTAGTTTCCTGAGTGTGCACCGCGCCTTGGTGTCTTAGCATTTCAATACAATATACATGATCATTAGAAATTAAAAAAATCAACCTTTAAAAATTTCTAAATAAAAACATGTATGCAACTTAAATTAATTAGATTGATGAGACTTAATTTAAGAGCTCAAAGGGGGGCACGGAGGGCACGTGTAAATACGCCACTGCTCAACCCAGCGGTAAAATCACAAAAAAAAGGAAAAGTGCATTTTGAAAAAAAAAATCAAGATGAACCCTTTTCAAAATCCATCGGCAACACTGTTCAAACGACGCTTCTACGTCGCGTTGCAACGTCCCCTCCCCCACATCAGAACCTGATTTTTATTCTTTACAACGATTAACACTGACGACGCTTCTTATTCTAACGAAATTACATTTCACGTTATGAATATACAGATCTACAAATTGGGTCAAGGCAGTACATATTTCGAAATTATTTCAAGCAAACTCACATGTTCAGAAGCGAGTCCAGCAACGATTGATTTTTTGCGTAACATCCACTGCATTCTGCATTGTATTTTTTCGACATTTCGTCGAATAAGTCGTACGTTTACTATCTCGTAAGGCAATTCGCACACTGCACAAGATCTTCACACCATCGACAATGCACCAGAAAAGGTTTTTCACAAATAAACAATCTGGACTATTGTTTACAGCTCGTAAACAGAAAAAAAACTAGTTAGAACGCAACATGAAGCAGCTGAAACACACACACGATCCACAACACAAATCTATTCTTGTTTGACAGCTGACAAATGTGACTACAAATAAGCAACAGAGGCGTAGTTGTGTGGAGACTACGTTTGGGGTACAGGTTGATTGGGCAGGTGCAAAACGATCGAAATAACAAGTAACAAGTGTGGAAGTAATAAAGCTGTCAACCTTCTTCTAGTAGAAGAGAGTGGTAGAGTAGAGTTGAGTTATTCTACTCAACTCGTGTAAACGTTTGTAGTAGAGTGACTGGTAAACGGTAGATTTGAAGCGGCAAGCACAATGGTAGAGTCGTAGAGTTATATTCTACCATCATCCCAACAACCAAAATTTGAACTCTACTGTTTACTTTACTAATGTAAACAGTTCGGAGTGGAGTAAAAGCAAAAGGAGAAGTCAACAGTTCGGAGTGCAGTAAAAGCAAAAGGAGAACGAGAAGTCGGGTGGAGTAATAAGCAGTGATGAGAACCACTTGTGTGTTTACGAGAATTTTTGCAAGACTTTGGGTTTAAAGTGAAGTGGACTGAACATGAGGCTGTGGTTCGTTGAGATGTATCGCGAGCATGAATGTTTATGGAATAAGGCCTGTCGTGATTACAAAGATAAAAACAAAGGGAGATTTATTGAAAAAGACATGGTACATAACACTAGGCGGATATTACACTAAAGTTATTTTACAAATATCTTTGACTCACGATATTTTAAAAGAACTTTTATGAATGATATTAGCCGCCTAAGGGGGAAAGTTGTGCAAGCATGTAAGAAAAGCACTTGAAACAAGCAACGTTCACGTCGCAAATCTTTTCTTAGGCAGCTATTACACTAGAAAAGTTCTTCGAAAAGTTCTTTTACAAATATATTTGACGAACGATATTTCAAAAGAACTTTTATGAATGATATTAGCCGCTAAAGGGGGAAGGTGTGCAAGCATATTAGAAAAGTAGTTGAAACAAGCAACGTCCATGTCGCAAATCTTTTCTTAGGCGGCTATTACACTATAAAACTTCTTTGAAAATAGCTTTCATAAAAGATATTTGTAAAAGAACTTTTATAGTGTAATAGCCGCCTTAGGAAAGCCCTGTCTCACTTGTTTACATTTAGTAGCCATTGCTCCACAACAAAACAAGTAACAGAAGAACAGATCAAACTCCGCAGTTAATTCGCACTAACTGAAGTGTGAACGATCTAAAGTAGAGTTGGTGGTAGAGTGGAAAGTACTCTACTATTTACTCGACTGGTGTAAACCGTACTTCCAATTTGATAAATGCTCGGCTGTTGTCGTATCAACAAATTGGGTTCATGACATGTTTCACACATTTTTTTCCACGAGCCATTTCGCCGATGAAAATGCTGCTGTAAATATTTTCATTTAATGCGATCTGGGTACCGGTCTTAAGTTTCATTATAAATTGTGTGACAACAAGAGTGACGTTCCGCAGGCAGAGACTGCATAACAAAGCAAAACCCCTCGCGAGCTTTGTGTGATTTTGGGTAACTTCTGAACTCACCCATTGATATGATATTTAAAACCGGGGCCCGGAAACTAAAAATACCCCGCTGTGGGCATACGCGTCAAGTTAGTAGACGTTTCGTTAGCATATACATATTATGATCATCATCAGTTGCTGGCATACATATCCTACATACACTCGCCTTCTACTATACGTCGAGAAATTCTGAGGCGTATTCTTGCATACACTACAGGGAAAAATACAAAAAATTAAAAAAAAAAATCATTTAGTTCCAAAGGGAGAAAATCATAACGGTCCTGAAAGCGTCCGATCTGATCAGATGGATATGACTTTTTCGATTTGTCTGCAATATATGCTTTCCCTTTGGAAAACATGTGCCGTCTATTGTTAATTTTTGAACCTAAAAAAATACCTATTCCCCTGCAGAACTGCTTTCACCGCTGTCGCTGCCCGTTCAGTCTAGGTCGCTAAAGGTGAAATGCATGCTTTCTAACTTGACATGCCGCTTCTGCTTCATTCCGCGCTCATTTTGGTTCGGGCCATAGAGATAGTAGAAGTGATATTTTGTAGCGATCCATCGGCCGATTCATCGGACGACGGATCGTATCGTGTATGGCGTTTCTTAAATATCAAAAGTTGTATAGCCAACTTCATAGTATACGACTCTTCGTTTGAAGTCTCCAACTCTCCACAGGTTTGGCACTCTCCATGTTTTTCCTATGTGGCGACCGTGTCGACTGTTTTCTTTGTGAATTTTACTTGAATATTAGTTGAGACCGCAGTTTAAGACCCGTTTCGTTAGCCGAATATTAAGCCAGAGTGGTGTACGGTGTAGCTATAGTTTCATTGGATAAAATAAACACGCTGTGATAGGTTTTTATTTACTCGCCCGTTAAAAAGTCAGATCGATAATCATGCCCAGAGGTAAATACAATTCGCTTGTTGCTAATTTAAAGACGTATTTTTAATTATTTTAGTAAGGCTGTTAATTAGGACTGAACGTGTAAATAGATTGAGGACGCAGATGTATCCCCAGACAGGCTTCTTTGCCGATATGAGCGAGTGGCAGGCGTTTTATTGGCATTTACATAACCTCAACCGAACCGTTGCTGACCATACAGCAAATGTCTATTTTTGCTGCGTGCATAATGATGTGTGGCATAATGCTGTGCGGCATACTCTCGCCTTGCGGTCTCGATTGTGCGTAATATGTGCAGACGTAACCTGCACGTTGATGGGTTCTGTTAAGTGTTAATCGGCAAAGCCCTTTACTCACTGTGGAATTAGTCAATATTTGGCGGGCAATGATGTCATAGCCCTTACAGCTCGGCCAGGGGGTACGATTTTTCGCTGGGAAGTCCGAGCATACTAAATCCGCCGAAAAGAACTACTGTTTGCTCTAACCGCCGGTATAGTGTCAAATACTTCTAAAGTTCGCCACACACTAGCGTCCAAAATCCAGTTTATCCCACACCAATCTAAAATTCGTAGTGTGGGGTTCAAGTTGAGAGCTACGGAATCCACCGCAGTCCAAGTTGGATATTCAACTTGTCTTGCCCAAAATCCACCCGACTGCCGCGACGGTTGTGCGCGAAACCCGAACTTAACGGAGTCAAATTTTGTTTGTTTTGCGTTGTCCGTTTTAAATAGCAACAAATAAAGCGTTTTTACGTACTGGCGACCGCCAGGGTGGCATGACTTCGATATCTGAGGCGCCACATTTTATCGGCGGCTCATTCACGCTAAATCTAAAATGTGAGTAGCCTGAAAACAAAAAATTAAATGATGTATCATAGTAGGTTCACGCAACTGCCTAAAGCGGAAATTTATTTTATATACAATTCTAGCACTAAATTTTCCCATACAACAGTTCCAACTTTAAAGGTAGATATGTATCTCCAAAACGGTTATGAGTTCGCGAAAAAGCACTTCAGATTCGTTCATTTCAGACCAAATTTGATTAAAAATTTGGCGCCCCAGATATCGAAGTCGCCCCGCCATGGTGTTTATGCAAAACTTTTGCCATGCAATTGACGGTGCGTGGAATAAAATTGGATAAGTGAAAATTAAGTTCGTCATCGACTTTTAAAATGCCGTCTGGTTCGCGATGGATTGGATTGCAGTGTGTGTCCCCGAAATTTGGACGGTGGGCACTTGGAGTGTGTACATTTTCTCCCGAGTCCAAATGGACGCTAGTGTGTGGCGACCTTAAGGGCACGACACGACCCGATTTTTAGCGGCGGGTAGTTCACTCTAAATTTAAAATGCGAGTGGCCTGGGAATACCAAAATGAATTTGATACTGATATAAAGTAGAAACTACTGTGATCAGTGTTTTGTACTTCCTAAAGGCGGGTACTGACCTTTTCATGCGAAAATAGAGCGAAAATGTTTCGTGTGAACGAAACTTCAGCTTTTGTATGATATTTCGCACGAAAAGCGGACTAGTACTATGCTTAAAGCGGAAATAAACTGTATAAATAATTTTAGCACTGGATTATTCCATACAAAAGCTGAACTTTGTGTATGCCAGCGCCGAATGCCGAAACGGTTATTACATTTATAAGACCAAAGTTGAATTAAAACCATCATTAATATTTTGGGCCTGAGATATTGAAGTCGTCTCCTCCTGATGCTGGACATTCACGGACGGTCCAAATCCAGATTTCCCTAGTCGAAGCCAAAATTTCCTTGTCAAATCCATAGTGATCCTGTGGATTTGATCAACAGGTTTCGGGTGATGAATGCTGCTGGCATACACATCCTGTCCAAGGTTTTCTTTTTTACTATCAGGGGTTGGAATTAATTCGTAGCGTTTTAAAAAAGGTATACTAAAGCAAATATTCTCCATAAAGCTACTGTTATGGCGCATCTAGTCCACTGAACGACATTTCTTTATCGAGTTTATAACATTTTACCATAAAACATGTCAACGTTCGTGCCCGAAAATCTGTTTTTGCGGGAGTGTTGCTTCATTACTTCCACATGAAGAAAAGTGCCACGGAAAGTCATCGCATTTTAGTAGACGTTTATGGTGAATATGCTCTAGCTGAGCAAACGTGCAGAAAGTGGTTCGCTCGGTTCAAAAATGGAAATTTTGACTTGGAAGACAAGGAGCGTCCCGGACAGCCGAAAAAGTTGAAGACCCGTGTCAAACGCTTGCACAGTTGTCAGAATCGCTTGGAGTTGACTCATCGACGGTTGGAAAACGCCCCAAAGCCCTTGGAATGATACAAAAGCAAGGAACGTGGGCCCCCCCATTAGTTGAAGCCGAGGGACGTCGAACGGCGTTTAGTCATCTGTGAGCAACTGCTTCAACGGCAGGCAAGGAAGGAATTTTTACATCGAATCGTCACTGGCGACGAAAAGTGGGTGAGTTACGACAATCCTAAGCGCAAAAAATCGTGGGGTTTGCCCGGTCATGCATCAACATCATCGCCAGGGCAGAATATTCATGGAAAGAAGATCATGCTTTGCATATGGTGGGATCAGCTGGGCGTAATCTATTATGAGCTGCTTCAATCGAGTGAAATTATCACTGCGGACCTCTACAGGCGTCAACTGATGCGTTTGAGCAAAGCATTAAAAGAAAAGTGCCCCCAATTTAAGGATCGACATGACTAGGTGATTTTGCTCCACGACAATGCTAGACCCCATGTTGCAAAAGTGGTGAAAACTTATTTAGAAACGCTGTAATGGGAAGTTTTATCCCACCCGCCATATTCACCAGACATCGCTCCATCAGATTTCCACTTGTTCCGGTCAATGGCGAATGGTTTGTTAGAGCAGCACTTTGACAACTACGAAAGTACCAAGAATTGGATCGATTCATTCATCGAATCTAAAGACGAAAAATTCTTTCGTCGTGGTATTCGTGCTTTGCCAGAAAGATGGAAAAAGGTGTACTACCTTGGGTGTACAGGTCACACCCCCCGTAAAGGGCCGAACAATATTGCTCGACAGGCCCTCGATTGGAACCCACAAGGAGCCAACGCAAGACGCCGCCTTGGACGACCGAGAAACACGTGGAGAAGCTCAACTGAGAGCGAGGATGCCTCTATCGTGAGCTAAAGGCGATTGCAGAGAACAGGACAAGGTGGAAAGTAGGCATGGTTAATGCCCTACAAGGTGTTAAGGAACCAGAGAGAGAGTTCCGCAGCTAGTACAATGGTCATGATGCCTTTCATCCAGGCCTGCAAATGAGCGTATTGATATTTTCATCATGACGTGGTTAGCAGGGTTATTTTCAAGGACACTCGTACATAGTGTTTCAGCTCGCACTTTAGCTGTGGTGGAAGCTACAGCCCGAGTACAGAGCAGAGAGCACATACTACTGTGTACAAATATAACCCGGAATTTTGTTATAATTTTTTAAATCCTTATTTCTTCTTAAAAATCTATTTCATCGCCTTCAAAGTAATCCCCTTCGGCTGCAATGCACTTATGCCAGCGAATTTTCCACTCATCAACACACCTGTTTCGGTATGGCCTGCAGCACCTTCTTCGATTCGGCTTGAATCTCTTCTATTGTGTCAAAACGGTGTCCCCGGAGCGGTCTTTTCATTTTGCTGAATAGCCAGAAGTCACATGGAGTTAAATCAGGCGTGCGGAACAATATGGGTGGATTTTTTGGCGAAATGTTTACGAATCACGAGTGCAGTGTGAGATGTTGCGTTGTCATGGTGCAAAAACCAAGAGTTTTCTTTCCACAAATCCCGCCTTTTGAGGCGAATAGCTTCACACAAACGACGCATAACACTTAAATAACATTCCTTGTTGACAGTTTGGCCCGGGGAAGACTGTCAACATGACCTTAATTTTTAAGCGACTTTGGCGCTATTTTTTCGGTCTTGGCTCACCTTTGGCACGATATTCACTTGATTGATCGGTTGTTTCCGGGTTGTAAGCATAAATCCAAGTTTCATCGCTCGTAATAATTGCGTTTTATCTTGTCCTGGTAGTCGGAAAGCATTGTTTCACACACATCAATGCGACGCTGTTTTTCCAAAAAATTGAAGGTTTTTGGAACCAAACGAGATTTGATTTTTTTGAGGCACAAAACTTCCTTCAAAATGATGTTGATTGATCAATTTGAAATGCCAACGATATCAGCAAGCTCTCTAGTTGGCAATCGACGATTTTGGAGCACTCCTTATTTTCGCGACGTGCTATTCTGTTCATCAGTTGATGTTCTTGATCGTCTTTGATGTGGTTCGTCTTCAACGCCTTTACGACCCTCTTTGAACATTTTATGCCATTCGTATACTTGTGTTTTAGGCATAGCCTGTTCACCGAAGGCTTTTTGTAACATTCTGAGCGTTTCCGCAGCAGAAATATCATTTCTAATACAACATTTAATCGAATTTTGTTGAATATTTTCTGACATGGTAAAAATGGAAAAGGTTAATTTTGGTTGTTGACGAAAACGAGCGTCACTCTTCAACTAATCAAGAACCTAAAATTTGACACAGATGGCAGTAACAGTCCTACCAACTTAAAAATAAAAAAGATTTGTGCCCAATGAAATGCCCACGCAGTTTAAATTCAAAATTCCGGGTTATATTTGTACACAATAGTATATACGTGCTTGGTGGCTACAGTACCCTGCAAGCCAAAACTCTCAAATTTCTCGGATCTTATGTACACAACTTATTTTTAAGAAGGTGTTCGTAGCTTGGTTTTGTAGTAGTCAAAAAAGCTCATTTCCCCACTACGAAGCAATTTTCATTATATTTACTAGCCAACTCGTTACTTCTATATTAGCAGGCAACGCGACAACCTCATCTTAAGTCGCCGTGCCGTATTTCACGCCATGCCATAACCCACGAAAAATCATGATTGTTGCGTTATTCTTTTCTTCGAGAAAAAGATATCCAGAATAACGCAACAATTTTTAAAATCATCTTCACCGCCTACAACATTGAACTACCGTCCGTGCGATGCAAAAACGTATCCCATTCGTTTGGATTTCGCCTGTAATTCTCCATAGGAATTATTGCATCCCATTCGGCAATAACTACCTATGATCAGGACCTATTCATCGTAAGTGAGCTTTGCACATATTCACACACAGGAGGTAAATAGAGGAATGCTATCCCGACTGCCTATCTATTTTCGACACAAAATATTCATAGTGTTCCGCGTGCTTTCTACGGAGAATCCCGGAATCTGGCTGATAGGGTTATTTTCGTGTCATCTAAAGTTGAGGTGATACGAGTGAATGGGGAACATATGATTACTTGGGGGGCGACCGGGAGCGCAATGTGTTGAGGCATCAGTCTCATGTTTGACTACCGGCGTTTCGGGTTCGAATCCCGTCCATGACGACGTTCGTGGCCATGGATGTGCAGGAGGTGCATGCTGGCAACTGCATTCTCCGAAACCAATTTATGCCAACGAAACGTCAACTGGGCCACATGGAACAGTTGACGCGCTATGCCCCACAAGGGGTTAGGGCAATTGAGTTATATGCGATAAAGGAGTATAGGAGTGCATAGTAATGAGATGATAGAAGTGGTAGGTCTGTCCTGCAGATTTGCGTAGATATGTATTTGATTTAATACGTTGTAACGGACGGTTTGGTGGGCATCCGAAGATGCCCGTGGGGACGGAGCCTTAGGTAGCATAATGACCGTGAATGTCGGGCCGTGCCATCTGGCGAAGCAAAAAGGCCCCTCAACGAGCTAAGGAGCGGCCTATGCTTGCTGTAGCTCAGTTTGGGAGATGTGGGCGGGGTTTTCGCCGCTTGTTGCCCCTGTCTTTTACGTATTAACAAAAATTCATAGACCTGGGGAAGACAACACAAACAGGGGAGGTAAGAATAGGGAATGAAAAAAAAATAGTCGACAAGGATGGAATGGTTGGCGGACGGATCAGACGCCCAAGCGGTCGAATCTGGGTCCGGGTGTAATGGAACCCTCGGCCTCTGGTTTCGTACCACCAACAGATCCTACTCATCAGGTGCTGCTTTGATCACCAGACCATAATATGGTTCATTACAGGTGGTTCATTACAACGTCAAGAAATTATTGATTGATTTTTTTAGGAAATTTATGTTTAATCTTGCTGGGAAAAACCAAAAGCCTTTTTCTTTAGATCGCTGATTGCGAATCTGAAGTCAGAATTAAAAAAAAATGCCCATTGGACATGTACGATACCCCGTAAATACTCTCGAATGTTGGGACGACTCTTTTTGAAGAACTCTTTAAAAACGGCTCATTGAAAAGAGTCAGAGTTGCTGTGCCGGCACAATAAAAGGAGTCATTTTGCACATCACACTTCGACAGCATGCCGAATGTGCATTTAGCCTGGTTGATACGACGAGCGATGTCCTGCACCGTATCGCCATTTTCGGCAACAATGCTACCTAGGTAGACGAATTTGTCCATCCTTCTCCACAGGCTGCCCAATGTCCATTACTATTAATGTCAATTGGACGAATTGGGATTCTTTTTCGTATCGGCGGGCTAAGAACTTTTGTCTTGTTGGTGTTAATATCAAAATATGGCTTGGATCAGAATAATTTTCATGATAATAAGTGTTCAGATATTGTTCTTATAATTGCATGTATCTTAAAATAAATATTTGTTTTTCTCACCAGGAAAGTATGTCAACCACAAAGGCCGCTCGCGTAACTTTACTAGTCCCGAAGAATTGGAAGAAGAGCGAAAAAAAAATATGAAAAAGTAAAAATCTCTTGTCATCCCTAAACTTACAAAACTCTTAATTGACTCTTTAATTTTTCTCTAAATTATAGATCGACCCAACAACAAGCCGAATCTGAAAGTGAGTCAGAAGAGGAGGCGTCGGCTAGCAATTCGGAATCGGGCAGTGGATCAGAAGACGACAGCGATGATGATAATCAGAAAGCCAAAGGAGTGTCGAGTCTTATAGAAATCGAAAATCCCAATCGTGTTCAGAAGAAATCGGCCGTCAAAGTGGCAAAAGTGGGGGAGAGGGCGCCCAAGCCCGAATTGTCCAGACGTGAACGTGAAGAGGTGGAAAAGCAACGAGCACAAGCGGCCTATCAAAAATTACACGCCGAAGGTAAAACGGATCAAGCACGTGCCGATTTGGCACGATTAGCCATCATTAAACAACATCGTGCTGAGGCAGCAGCACGACGCGAAGCCGAAAAGAAGGAGAAAGACGATCGGTCGGGCAAAAAGGGCGCAACAACCAGTCGATAGTTTGCAATATGTAATTTCAATCATTTTATAAATAATTGTATGTGTATATGAAATGGTTTTTAGTCCGCAATCAAGACTATCCATGCAAAAAATGGAGTATCGCTGAAAGCATATTATGCTATTAACCGTGTATACATAATATTTATAATAATTATTGATGTATAGTGTATGTATACAAAAATTAAATCGGTAACTATTCAAACTATAAAAAAAAGAATTTCGTACAACAACATGATCATGTTAGATCTAAACGTGTTTATAATATTTGTAATTGGCATCGTCTTCAAGAAAACATTGTATTAATTATAAAATGTATTTTTCACTAGCCTAAAAAAACATTGTACAATGAAAACATCCTCTCTTTCTTGAGTCATTTTTACTCATAAATTATTTGAATTTTTTATTGCCACACTCTTCTATTAAAAGCCAAATCATTTGTTGTTCAAATCATGAAAAACAATTTGAAATTATTATGACTTGTGCAAGAATTACAAAATACATAGTAACTAATACAGGCTTGTAAATGTTGTTTATGTTACATACATATAATACAGCAACAGTTTAGGTAATCAATGAATAATTTAAAAAAAACTTATACATGCAGATTTGAGATATATTCAAATTGTCTTAAGTTTTTAAACAGAAAAATAAAAATATGACAAATGATAATTGGCAATATAATATTGGACCGTATTTTTCTGTGGTGAAATTCTGGTGTTCTGGTCGGTTCAACTTTTGCGAAGTTGTTGACAGCACAAAAAAAAGATGTGGCAATGTATCAGCGCGATCCTCCACTGCAAGTGTCTTTGAGCGGCAATGCGCTAAAAATTTCCATTAGCGCGGTCCTCCACTCCAAGCGTATTTCAGCGGCAACGCGCTGCCGCGACACAAGCGGCGGATCCAAAGTTAGCCCGGCCGTTTTTTTTTTTCATTTTTTTTTTTACTTTTTGCCATCTCGTACCAGTGTTTGTTCTCTCGGGTGGTGGTTCGCGACAGCTTGGCCCGCGCGGGATCTGAGTGGTCCGTGAAATATCTCGCTAAGAGGATGGATAACTAATTTCCGACGCGGCGGTTTCTTCCATTCCGACTTCAAAGCATCAATTTTTTCCGTGTCCGTGCAGCTCTTGAACCATTCCTCGGTCCCGGTTAGTGCACTCCGTACCAAGGCAACGGACCGAATCGGAACATCTTTACGTCCCCCCCTTTTCTAACGGAACGTAAGTAAGGTTACGTCAAGGTAAGGACCTCTTTTATTTTTATGAGCTAAAAAAGAGCACCCCCTAAAGGGGGTGGAGAGCCACCCATCGATCGCTACAGCCGGACTGGTGAATCGCCGGATCCGACACGTCGTGTGTTTGTTGTTCCCGCACCTGGCACCAGCCGTATGCAGGAAGACTCGACGGGAGCTTCCAAGGCGGCATCAGGGGCAAGATCTGCGGCTAAATCTGGCTCTTGTAGGGATACACCTGGCACATCGGGCACTCTCCACCAGAGTATTGAAATTATTTAATTAAAAATATTTATTACTAATTAAATCCTTTCTTAAAAATAATTAAATACTATTTATTACTTTTTTCCGTAAGAGTAATTGTAATTCAAAAGTAATAATGACTTTTCAAGAAAAAGTAATTGTAATTCGAAAGTAATTATTACTTTTTAAGAAAAAGTAATTGTAATTCAAAAGTATTAGTTTTTCAGAAAAAGTAGTTATAATTCGAAAGTAATTATTACTTTATCCGAAAAAGTAATTATAATTCGAAAGTAATTATTACTTTTGCAGAAAAAGTAATTATAATTCAAAAGTAATAATTACTTTTTCTGAAAAAGTAATTATTATGCGAAAGTAATTATTACTTTTTCAGAAAAAGTAATTATAATTCAAAAGTAATTATTACTTTTTCTGAAAAAGTAGTTATAATTCAAAAGTAATAATTACTTTTACAGAAAAAGTAATTATAATTCAAAAATAATAATTACTTTTTTTTCACGCAATTCTACCGCTAACGATTTGGTAAAAAATAAACAGGCACAAGCCATCTACTCCGGAAAACCCGCCCGGTCCAAGTAGTCACCATACGATTTGAGATCCGTTGCCAAATTCAGTTCACCTTGGACATCTGCGCATGCGCAAGCAAACAGAGCTCTGCTTGCAAATGAATGAGGTCTTAACTACACTTAACTGGTTGCACGACGGCTTAAGGTTTCTCATTCAGTTTAGTTATTATTGCTTGCTATTAGACTGTTTAATATTTATTTTTAGACTATTGTAGTTGCCACAAAAAGGATGCATTAAGTTTTGAGACCATCATGAGCATTGAGCAATATCAACCAAATAGAATGCGGAATCTTAAGCCGTCATATTACCATTTTAGTTGGGCTCAATGAATTCAAGTTGGCATAAACGCAAGGTGACGAACGAGACGGCGCGGGTCGGCCGTTGGCTTTCGTTTTTACAGCCATCATGAAGTACTTTTGATGCCATGTTTGAAGAGCGGTGTACACGGCGACAGCCGGTCTGAAGTTCGGCTGCTAAACTACCGTTACGTTAGCCAGTTTTCCGTTTAATCTCTGTTTCTGTAGTGTTTTTACTTGCATGAAGCACAATACAGGGATGGTATACATACATACATATTAATGAATTCAATTCCGAATGCACAGAACAGAACAAAGGACTGTGTTTAAGTTAATAATTTTTTTTTTTACAAAATTTTTGGGAATGAAGTGATATCTTGACAAGATGGGTATCGTATGACCGGGGATGTTAAGGCGACTGTATTAGGCATTCTGAGTCCTTTGGTGAAGAAAAAAGGACATTCTTCGCAGTGAAGGGATATCTAGACAAGATGGGTATCATATGACCGGTCGGCCGGTAGTCAGTTGTAAAACAAATTTGGCTCAATAGTAAGGTTTTGCCTGTTTATTCACTGCCGAATAAACTGCAAGAAAGTTTTCCCAATATTCAAAAAGTAATTAAATTTAATTTAATAAATAATTATTAGAAAAAAGACGAATTAATAGTGAAACTATTTAATTACTTTTCACAAAAAACGCAAAGTAATTAATTAGTATTTATTAAACAATTTTTTTGAAGTAATTAAACTCAAAGTATTTAATTACTTTTCACAAAAACCGCAAAGTAATTAATTAGCATTTATTAAAAAAAAATTTCGGAGTAGTTAAATCCAAAGTATTTAATTACTTTTCCCAAAATACGCAAAGTAATTAATTAGTATTTATTAAAAAAAAAATTTCGGAGTAATTAAATCCAAAGTATTTAATTACTTTTCACAAAAAACGCAAAGTAATTAATTAAAATAGTATTTAATAAAAAAAATTTTTGGAGTAATTAAACCAAAAGTATTTAATTACTTTTCATAAATAACGCAAAGTAATTAATTAGCATTTATTAGATTCGATTTACAACAGTAATTACATTTTAAATAATTATTACTTTTCGAAAAGTAATTTAACCATCCTCTGTTCTCCACCCCCGCGAAGTCTCGTCAAGGGCTTCTCCTTTCGATGCTTTGGTTAAGCCTGGTCCTAGCAAGGCTACGCCATCAAGCGTCAACCCAAACAAGGGGGACTCGGCAAGAGCCTCCTCTCGCGAAACGTCATCCCGTGACGAGGTCATGCGACATCCTGGTCCTAGCAGGGGTATCTTTAGGAGGGCGGTAGGAGACGGGAAGCGACCGACTCCCTCGAAATCGCTCTCACGAAATAGACCAAATGCCATTCGAGTTCAGAATTACATCTCGAATATTGATGTTGCCCTGAGGACTGAGAAGCCCCTCTTTCGCGGAGGCAGTAAGGAGCTGGCTCGAGCTGGCGGTGGTGGATCGCAATGACGCCGATGGGTACATTTCGATCGAAAATTGGAGAAAGGTTGAAGGTAAATTAACTTTAAACTTCCAATACCTTAATTGGAAGCTAATCCACGACCACTTCCGTAGTGTTAAGGACGGAGGCTGGTTCATGCTTTACCACTGCCTTGGCAAGGCGCGAATGACGTCAACAACGAAGGCAGACATTCGCCGCGATCAGCTGAGCGGAGGCCTGTATATTAAGATGGCAATGCCTCCGCTCAGCTGATCGCGGCGAATGTCTGCCTTCGTTGCTGACGTCAAAATTACGTCGTTCGCACCTTGCCAAGGCAGTGGCAAAGCATGAATGACGTAATTTTGATGTCAAAAATGAAGGCAGACATTCACCGCGATCAGCTGAGCGGAGGCCTGTGTATTAAGCTGGCAATGCAAAAGGTCAGTGCTAGCACCGCCATCTTTATTCTCAGGCCGGAGTGTCAAAGTAATGACGTCATGACAAGCAGTGAACCATATGTAAACAAAGTGAAGAACGCGTGCAGTCGACCTCTTGAAATCTGGCGATTTTCGTGCGTAAAAGTGATTTTCGTGTCGCGATTTTAAGTGCAATTGAAAGTTGTGCCTATCACTGATATTTAAAAGTGAAAAAAAAAACGCAAGGTACCGCGAATTTCCGACCAAAATGAACTACTTCGAGTAGTTGCGCGAGACATGAGTGTGGTTATGAAAGTGCGACACGGAAAATTTCGCATTTTTCGTTAATTTTCCGCCAATTTGGCTAGTGTGAATGGTGCAGCACTACCATGGGACGAGTCCTTGGGCCGGTGAGTTCAGCGGAACCTCCCGGAAGTAGGCCTGTTCCTAATACCGGGATCCCGGTTTGGTACCGGTTTTTTTTTCAGTACCGGTACCAAAAACTAAGAGTACCGGTATCCCGGTTTTTTTAGTACCGGTATTGAGTACCGGGATCCCGGGATTTGAGTACCGGTTTTTTCAACCATGCGCCGGTTTTATTCGGGATCCCGGGATCTACCGAGTCTTTTCAGTACCGAGTCTTTTCAACCATGAGCCGGTTTTATTCGGGATCCCGGGATCCCGGTACTCAGTACCGAGTCTTTTCAGTACCGAGTCTTTTCAGTACCGAGTCTTATCAGCAACGAGTCTTTTCAGTACCGAGTCTTTTCAGTAGTACCGAGTCTTTTCAGTACCGAGTCTTTTGAGTACCGAGTCTTTTCAGTACCGAGTCTTTTCAGTACCGGGATCCCGGTACTCAGTACCTGTTCTTTTCAGTATCGAGTCTTTTCAGTACCTGTTCTTTTCAGTACCGAGTCTTTTCAGTACCGAGTCTTTTCAGTACCGGGATCCCGGGATTCGAGTACCTGTTCTTTTCAGTACCGAGTCTTTTCAATACCTGTTCTTTTCAGTACCGGGATCCCGGGATTCGAGTACGTGTTCTTTTCCATAAAAAAGACTCGTTCACTGCTGGACCAATTCTTCAGGTTTTTGGAAATTGTTATTGGAAATGTTCATAGAGTCGTGTCGTGCATTGAAAGATTTTTCAGATACACATCGTAGTATAGTATGTTAGTTAGTACGCACATACAATAGATATACGAGTATGTACATTGTTCATACGTAATTGATTTTGAGTTTTGTTAGGATTGAGACTGAGATGAGAGTATTTATTGTATTGGGAATAGGATATGTAATTGGGTATGATATAAATATGAAATACAATACATATGAACGAATATGTATATGTACGTATGTATTGTACATAATATAATAATATAATGCGTTGCATTGGTCAATAGCCGGCCATACACACACGCTCTATCATCTGCAAACGTACGCCAATTCGATCGCCCCATTTTTTTTCCGAATGATTCGCCGCGTTCGCAATCCCCTGCAAAATCGCGTCACCTGGGTCGCCCATTTTTTTTGCGAATGATTCGCGGCGTTTACAATCCCCTCAAAAATCGCGGCACCTGGGTCGCCGAATGATTCGCCGCGTTTGAACGAGTAGTGAAATTTAAGTAATTTTGTGCGACCAGACGGTTCGTGGCGTTTTCGGTTTGCAGATGATAGAGCAACAACAATTTGTATGGAGACGATGTCTAGTTGGGTGCGTTGTGATTTTGCAGATGATTCGCCGCGACCGAATTTTTATGGGTTATCTATAGTGGCGGTAGTAGTAGCTTGCATAATAAAATATGAGAAGGATGGGTCCACGCAGATATTTTGGTCCTGCTGCAGCTGTGCGTCAGGATAAAAGGATTTGTTTATCGATGAGGAGAGATATATAGGCAAGATGGGTGTTGTATGACTAGGGGTGCTGAGACGAATACGTTAGACTGCCGCTGAAGGCATTTTGAGTCCTTTGGTAACGAAAAAAGACATGCTTTGCAAGGAAAGCCCGATCAGACGAGTATTTCCCCATGAAAACAGGGTGGCCATTCAGGGGTGGGCAAGAAAAAAGTGCTGGATGCAGATATGCTAGCACGAAACGGCTGCAGGTACATGTACAAAGAGTGAAACGGGCAACCTAGGGCTACATGCGGGGGCTCGCAACGCCCTATTTCCCCATGAAAACAGGGTGGTCACTCAGAAGTGGGCAACTCACACAAGCGACTGCTAATTCACAACCCGCAGTATCGCACAAGTGTGCATGGATAATTTCGGTTTGGAACGAGCTGGGCTAGCTCCCCTCCTAGGGCGTTGCGAACCCCCGCATGTAGCCCTAGGTTGCCCGTTTCACTCTTTGTACATGTACCTGCAGCCGTTTCGTGCTAGCATATCTGCATCCAGCACTTTTTTTTTGCCCACCCCTGAATGGCCACCCTGTTTTCATGGGGAAATACTCGTCTGATCGGGCTTTCCTTGCAAAGCATGTCTTTTTTCGTTACCAAAGGACTCAAAATGCCTTCAGCGGCAGTCTAACGTATTCGTCTCAGCACCCCTAGTCATACAACACCCATCTTGCCTATATATCTCTCCTCATCGATAAACAAATCCTTTTATCCTGACGCACACCTGCAGCAGGACCAAAATATCTGCGTGGACCCATCCTTCTCATATTTTATTATGCAAGCTACTACTACCGCCACTATAGATAACCCATAAAAATTCGGTCGCGGCGAATCATCTGCAAAATCACAACGCACCCAACTAGACATCGTCTCCATACAAATTGTTGTTGCTCTATCATCTGCAAACCGAAAACGCCACGAACCGTCTGGTCGCACAAAATTACTTAAATTTCACTACTCGTTCAAACGCGGCGAATCATTCGGCGACCCAGGTGCCGCGATTTTTGAGGGGATTGTAAACGCCGCGAATCATTCGCAAAAAAATTAGGCGATCCAGGTGACGCGATTTTCCAGGTGATTGTAAACGCCGCGAATCATTCGCAAAAAAAATGGGCGACCCAGGTGACGCGATTTTGCAGGGGATTGCGAACGCGGCGAATCATTCGGAAAAAAAATGGGGCGATCGAATTGGCGTACGTTTGCAGATGATAGAGCGTGTGTGTATGGCCGGCTATTGACCAATGCAACGCATTATATTATTATATTATGTACAATACATACGTACATATACATATTCGTTCATATGTATTGTATTTCATATTTATATCATACCCAATTACATATCCTATTCCCAATACAATAAATACTCTCATCTCAGTCTCAATCCTAACAAAACTCAAAATCAATTACGTATGAACAATGTACATACTCGTATATCTATTGTATGTGCGTACCTCAGAGGAACTTCTGGAGTGGCCCATAGGCTCAATTTATGGGACGAGAGAAGAGCGCGTTTAATTTTTCATGGGAGAGAGAAAGAACGGGACTTTTAATGCCAACCACCAATAGGACGCGGAAATTTGACAGCTATATATACAGCGGGGAGTCAGAAACCAAAACAAACATTTTAATATCGGTTTTCTGACAGAAAACTCACAAAAACAAGTAACGCGCACATCACATCTAAATATTTAATGTTTTACCTATAAGCAGACACCCGCGTCTTAGGGATACGCTGGTTATTTTTGCAGTCACCGACGAGGCATTTCAATTTACCACAACTCACTACCGCACCAATTTGTCCTACCGGAAATTTCACTAGTGTCTTCTCTACATAATCGCGGCTCTTTACACTCAAAAACCGGCTCCAAACTTTCGCGAATTCAACCGTATTTCCTTTTTGCCACTTTTAGAACAAAGCGTTTGACAGCCATATGCACAACGTGATCTTAAAACCGTTAACTTTACTCTCCCAGCTCTCGACTTTTTCAAGAAGAAGATCGTCCCATTTTCAAGCTGTCAATTTGTATGGTTCGACAGGTATATACCCATTCCTTTGTTAGTTATATATTCAAATGTGCGTACTAACTAACATACTATACTACGATGTGTATCTGAAAAATCTTTCAATGCACGACACGACTCTATGAACATTTCCAATAACAATTTCCAAAAACCTGAAGAATTGGTCCAGCAGTGAACGAGTCTTTTTTATGGAAAAGAACACGTACTCGAATCCCGGGATCCCGGTACTGAAAAGAACAGGTATTGAAAAGACTCGGTACTGAAAAGAACAGGTACTCGAATCCCGGGATCCCGGTACTGAAAAGACTCGGTACTACTGAAAAGACTCGGTACTGAAAAGACTCGTTGCTGAAAAGACTCGTTGCTGAAAAGACTCGGTACTGAAAAGACTCGGTACTGAAAAGACTCGGTACTGAGTACCGGGATCCCGGGATCCCGAATAAAACCGGCTCATGGTTGAAAAGACTCGGTACTGAAAAGACTCGGTAGATCCCGGGATCCCGAATAAAACCGGCGCATGGTTGAAAAAACCGGTACTCAAATCCCGGGATCCCGGTACTCAATACCGGTACTAAAAAAACCGGGATACCGGTACTCTTAGTTTTTGGTACCGGTACTGAAAAAAAACCGGTTCCAAACCGGGATCCCGGTATTAGGAACAGGCCTAATTGTGGTTGTATTAATTGTCAAATTCTGATTTTACAACAACAATGCCATGTGCGCGCTGCGCTGCCTTGCCCTGCCTACGTCCAAGATGCGGCCGGCCTAATATGAATAGCCTTCCAATAAACATTTTCATATTAAAAAAAAATGCAGCTATATAATCATTTTTCCCCACTGGGTGCAAAACGTTATTTCAAATATGTCAAACCACTTCATTCGGAACGCACCCATCGCAAATGTTTTTGCTTTTTTTGTGCAAATTTTATATGGCAACGTCGGTTCTCGTTTGTTTGGCTTCGGTAACTTCGGCAATTGTACCGAAATGTATTTCACTTCACAAGGAGTCGGACATAGCATGTCGCCGGTTTGTGTGCTGTCGTGTTATAAATTTCTCCGGTTTTGTCGCCTCGTAAAAGCATTCTGATTGGTATTTTGCAAGCACCCAAAGGCAAACAACACAAACAGTGCTTCGTTTTAGTTGGAGATTTTAAACAAGTGGAATAAACAAAAATTGTGTTGTGCTAACCTCAAAAAATTGTCTGCAAACATGATGAACGCCGAGGAGGAGCGCGAATGTGTACAAATAACACATTTTATTAATCCGCACATGTTCTGGTTTAAGTACGAATCATCATGTCTGAAGAACACGGAGCTGTCTTCGTGGGAAAATGAATTGCAGGCGCACTTCTTCAAGCTGACAAGGTCACCTATGAGCAACTACCAACCCCGAGTGGACGAGGTGAGTCTGTCTTTTGCGGTTTTATTAGTACAGTGAAACCCTCTAGGCGCCAAATTTCACCGGCTCCTCATTCACGCTAAATCTAAAATACGAGTGGCCTGAAATGCCTGAAATATTAAAACTACCTAGAGCGGAATTTCATTCTACAATATATTAAATTTTAGCACTGGATTTTCCCATACAAAACTTCCAACTTTAAAGGTAAATATCTCCAAAACGATTATGAGTTCGCGTAAAAGGACTTTAGATTCGTTAATTTCAAACCAAATTTAATTTAAACCCATCATTAAAAGTTGGCGCCTCAGATATCGAAGTCGTTACAACGGGCAGTCACGGTGCCAACCAAATTTCCGTTGAAGATGGACAGGCCCATCGCAAGGATTTGCGGGGCCCGCGGTGAAAATTTTCGGCGGGGCCTCTGGATTTTTTTAGTTTGTCTGACTAAGTATAATAGTGTCCAGCAATCTTCTATGTTCCGCGATAAGAATGTCTGTTTCCTCTTGTCTTTTTTCCGACATATGATAAGAACTGCCCTCAGCGGCGCTCTAAACGTTTATCGCGTAGCTCCGATATAAACAGCTCTATGTAAAAACACGAATCCATTTCCATCAGCCCTGCTCTTATCGTTTGTCGAAGTTCTAACATAACCGTACCCTTAAGCCGGCCATACACCATCCGGAATTTCTGTCCGGAAAAACTGATCAGGCCCGGTCTTGAGGAATTCCGGATCGTATAGGACCGTTTTAGGCGGTGGAAAGGAAAATCGTCCCCGCTAGGCCTCCACCACACACGTTCCGGAATTTCTTTCTGGAAAACTGATCAGGCCTGGCCTTGAGGAATTCCGGATCGTGAATGGTGAGTTCAGACGGCCTTGAGGCGGCTGGAAAATTAAAAATCGATCTTATCGCCAGAGATTCAAAGCATCTTTATAACTATTGCATTGAAATATGCGGCATTTGACTTTCCATAGCAAAGTTTGCTGTTGTAGCAATGCAGAAATTCAGAGCGCTATAGGTGTTAGGTGCGTTGGTGCTGCAGCCTGCAGGGCAGTCGAAGATGTGCTCAACGTTATGGTGAGAACTGTTGCATGCCGGGCAAGTGTTTTGGATGCTGTGGTCGATTCGGGACAAGTATGAGTTGAGGCGGGAACCCCAGCCTGAACGGAACTGTGCGAGCGTGGTTCTAGTCGCTCTGGATAGGTTTCGTTCATCCGGTGAGATGTCTGGTGGTTGAGCGTCAAGTACTTTGTTGTTATTCAGGTCCACAATCGACGTATGTACTTCTTCCCCGTGCAGCATAGCGATGGCAGATTTATAGCTAGCGTTATCGAAGGGGACCCTCTTAAATCGTTGGACTTCCCTTTCGAGTTCTCTTAAATTTAGCCTGATGTGTCGTGGCGGTGGGTTCTATCCATACGGTCAAAGTTCGGGTGATTCTTTCGGTAGCAACCAACTAGATCCCTTTCGAGTTCTCTTCAATTTAGCCTGATGTGTCGTGGCGGTGGGTTCTATCCATACGGTCAAAGTTCGGGTGATTCTTTCGGTAGCAACCGACTAGATACTATGTACTTTGATAGTAGTATGTTGTGCTTCCTAATGGGGATAGTTTTGGTCTCTTGGTGGAGGTGGTCTTGATGAGACATCAACAGACAGCATGTGATGGTGCGTAGGGCTGCATTTTGACAGGTCTGAATGTGTTTTCACTTTGTTTCACTCAGATTTAGTGTCCACACTGGTGTCGCATAATCTGCTACAGATCTGCCGATCGCCTTGTAGGTGGTTATTAGGGTCTCGTTGTCTTTACCCCAGGAACTACCACCAAGAGCCTTGAGGACCTTGTTCCTACTCCTCATCTTGTTAGTTACAGTCGATGCGTGGGCTGATGATGTTGCCATGCTGTCCAGAGTAACGCCAAGTATTTTTGGGTGGTTTGTGGTGGGTATTATGAGACCGTCTACAGAGATGTTCAGCAGCATCTTTACTTCTTTGGTTCAGGATGTGAATAGTGTTGCGGTGGATTTTTGAGCTGATAGCTTTCAAATTCTTGCTGACGAAGAAGGTTTTAAGTCCGTTTAGGTAGTCATTTATCCTAGCACACATTTGGGTGATGTCGTTTCCTGTTGCTAGTATAGTGCAGTCGTCGGCATAGCTCAAAATCTGGATTCCTGTTGGAGGTGAAGGAATTCCAGCGAGGTAGAGATTAAACAAGGTCGGTGACAGGACTCCTCCTTGGGGGACGCCTTGTTTAACCCTTCTGAGCTTTGATTTGCTCTGAATTCGGTGTAAGATTGCCGACCAGCAAGGTAATTTGCGATCCATTTCACTATTGGTATCGTAAGCGACGTGTTGTTAATGTCAGACAGAAGTAGGGAGTGGTTGACCGTATCGAAAGCCTTTGATAGGTTAATTGCTACCATAATGGTTCTGTGAAATGGAGCCTCGTTGAGACCGTTGTGGATGCTTGAAGTTATAACATCTAAGGCCGTAGTTGTACTGCGCATTTTTCGGAAACCATGTTGGTGGTCAGCCAGCTGAATATGGGTCGCAAATGTGGGAAGTAAGACAGCTTCAAGAGTTTTTGCAATTGGAACAAAAGCGTGATGGGACTGTAGGAATCGCCTTGCGTATGCTTTTTCTCGAGTTTTAGTATCGGAATCACCCTACCTTTCTTCCAAATTTCGTGAACAACAGACGATGACACGGAGAGTCTGAAGGCCTCCGTAATGTAGTCAACAGGCATATCGAGGGGCTTCAACATGACCATCGATATGCCATCTGGTCCTAGGGCTTTGGAGTTCTTGGTTTGAATGGCTGAAGCAACTTCATTCGATGAGATTTGAATCGTATGGTCTATGATATGATTTCGAATGGTTCTGCAAATTTTACGCTTTAGCCTGTCGGGTGGCGGATGTTCAATGAATTGTCTATTAAATAGGCTAGCGCACTGTGCAGAATTGTTAGTTGTATTGCCACCGAATTCAATAGCAGCCAGTCCTCTCTGACTTGTTGGGCTAGTGAGGGCTCTTACCGTAGACCATAGCTTGCCAACTCCGGTTGTTAGGTTTCAATTGTTCAGATGCTCATTGCACTTTTGTCTTCTATGTTCCGCAACATGGTGTTGAATTTGTAGGTTCAGATCTTTGATCCTGGGATCGTCAGGGTTTGCGCTGCGAATTCTGTCGCGTTTGTAATGTACCTCTTGGGAAAATATATGTACATATATATATATATACCTGCATATGTTCGTACATATATATTTATATATGCACATATCTTTTTTATCCTCCCAAATTTCTCACGTCATGGACAATAATTTTTGGTAGTCACTGTATTTTCTATTTTTTTTTGAAATTCGGACGACTACAAAAATGAAAGTTAAAGTGATAAGAAACCGGTCGTGAAACGGGAGAATTCGGGGAGCAGGTAGTTGGTGATAGCTGGACCGTTGGAATTTTTTGGCTGAAAATTGATTTTTTGAGAAGAATGAGGAGTCGATATTAATCCGCGTTAGCCGCCGGTCGTGCTTTTTCGAGTTTGGGTGAACGGGCGAGAATTGAGGAAAAAAGTTTTTTTGCTTTGGTTTGATCGCGCGAGGAGGAAATATTAATCCGCGTTAGCCGCGGTCGTGTTTTCCCGGGAAGAAGTTTTTTTGTTTTTTAAGATCGTCCTCTAGGGATCTGATCGTGCGAGGAGTCGATGGGAATCGGGTTTTCGTTAGCCCCCGGTTCGAAAAGCGAAGAAGAATTTTTCGGAAAATTATGAGGAATGTGAAGATGCACGAGGATGATTTCTCGCAAGATTGTTTGGCTGGGGTTGCGTGATGGGAAAATTGGATAAGGGAGTTTTTTTGAAAAAAGCGGCTGAAGAGGAGATGGCGCGTAACTGTAATCGCACGATTACTAGATGTATTTAATACGCAAATCCCAACGGGATATTGAATTAGAAGTGTGATCCCTTGTTAGTGAGAGTGTTCGAGTGTTCTTTGTTTGTGTTAGTTAGATGAGTTGCAATCCAGCAACTGTTTAGAAATAAGTCTCTTAGTGAATTACTTTACCATTTCTTATTCTTTTTCTGCTACTAAGGATTAATATTCGTCGTGGTTTTTGGGTGTGGCTGGAGACGAAAGCTCCATTGTGTGGGCGGTGCCCGGATTTAACGGCACACACAAAACTCGAAAGGGTGCAAACCCTTTTCGCGAGTCGGGTAGTGGCAGCGTGCAGGATCACGCTTCAAGTTAAGTGCCCCTCTTTTCCCGCCAAAACTGCGTGCAATCGGATCTGGCGTGTGTGCAAATCCACGGAAGAATGGAGTGATTTTTTTTTTTCGCGAGTGCGTGGGGAAAAATAAAATAATTTGATTGCCTCGACAAGCCGTTATGTTCGTGTGTGTTTCATGTGTCTCGTGACCTGTTTCTGCACCTTAATTTGTCGCAGTATGGATAGTGTGGCTCTCCCACAAGCGTGAGGGCCACCCCGGTATTTTGGGAAAAAAAATAATATTTATATATACATATTTAAAATTTAATATTTATTTAAAATTTAACTAATAATGAGCAGATAAAAAAAAAGATTTTCTGCCTCTCCCTCCTCTCTTTCCCCTTGATACACCAACTTTTGCGAGGGGGTTTCGAATGTTCTTTTGATTGCGCCTGAAACCCGAGGATGGGAGGGCTAGGTCGCGCTGGGCCCCCATAACATCTGGGGCCCCTCATAGAGCCGAACGCCACCGTAGGCTCAGTCGACCTTAAGGAGAGAAGGAGCTGTCCGGATTGGACGGTTTCCTTCTGTGATATATTTTGTTGGCCTTAGTGCCATATTTTGTAGATTGGCTGTTGCAGCCCCTGTCCCTGCACGGGACTTTGTTGTTGTGAGTCTTAGGGAGTTTGGTGCGTAGGCACCCCTATTAGGTTTTCTCGTTTTTTAGCTTGGTTGGTAGTTTATCGCGGGTATAGTAGAGTATTTTGTTTGGATTAACGGGCCGACGTGTGATTGAATGTTGTACGCTGATGGAGGAGGCCAATGGCTACCGTTTTTTTCCCACCCCGCTACTCCCGACAGCTGAGCTGGTCTGCCAGCGCACGTCACGAGTAGGCATTGGAGAGTGGTCTTTCAACACTTTGGTGTTTTCAGGCCTTCACGGCCATCTAAACCCTCGTCCTCCGGTCTCCATCACTACACGTTCATCCGCCAATCTTGCTGCTGAGGTGGGAAAATTAGACCGTATGGTTGGAATACTACCAGCCGGGATGAATCTAGCTGCTGCCTTCACATCTTCACAATAATACGCCTTTGGTTGGCCTCAGCTACTCGAACATCAGAGGGTGTTGGTAAGGCTAAAAAAAGCCGAGTTCGTGTATTCTTTGATTGATGAAGGTGCGGTGGTCGATATGGATCACATCGGACGGCTTGTCTAGCTTGATAACTATTGGCAAGTGGTCAGATGACAGCGTGAGAGTCGGTTCCCATTGGGCGATGTTGATGAGGCCCGCACTTGCAATTGATATATCAGGGGAACTGGAACAAGTTCCTGTCAAGTGAGTGGGAATATCATCGTTCAGGGGACAGAAATCTGATGCATCCACTTGTTCCGCTATGGCAACTCCTCTGGTTTCGTTTTCGAGGTTGGAATGCCATAACTCGTGATGAGCATTAAAGTCTCCAAGCAGGAGGCGGTATTGGCCAGATAGGAAAGGGCTTATGTTTACGCTGAAACCCGAGGGACAGCTTGATACTGATGGTATGTAGAAATTAAATATTTCTTTGTCCACATTTCGGGATTTGATTGCGATGGCCTGTACTTCCATTATGTTGTCGACGGCTGGGGCGACAATCTCACGATGTGGCATCGATCGATGAACGAGGATAGCAAGCCCCCCTCCAGTATTGGTTAGCCTGTCCTTTCTTACGATGTTAAAATTGCCATAGGAGTTTAGGGACGAGTTGCAAATTATTTTTGTCTCCTGTATAGAGCCAATTAGGATGCGATGTCTATCCATGAACGCAGTGAGTTCTGCAATTTTACGTTGCAGCCCATTGATATTCAGTTGGACAATGGATAGGCTGTTGAAGTTAGCGACGGGTGGGGCGGGAGTCAGATTGTGTTCACTCGGGATAGGTCGTGCGGGATTGTTCGCAGGGGTGACTGGAGACAGACGGGAGCTAGGCTGTGTATTCGCCGCAACTGAGGGTGAATCATTTGAGATGGATGTTTGTTGTCCTCTGTTCCTACAGAGGCTGGCTGTAAATGTTGCATTCCACTGTCTATGGTGACTTAAACCGGAGCATCCCTTAAGATGGCACCACTCGTCGCAACAGTTGCATCTAACTGAGGTTGCATTTGCGTGCAGCGTTCTCTTGCAGACGCAGCAGATCCATGGACCAGGGTTGAGTTCGATGCCGGCGCGGTGGAGGAGTAATGAGAGCAGCTGCGCCGAGATGTGAAGCTCCCAGGTTCCATAAAAACCAGACATGTTGAATATATGATACACACATATGCTTCCTTCTGCATTGAATTGCAGCTCTTGGCCGTTGAAAAACGGGTCGCTCCGGTGCGTAGAACCGGCTGCCATAGGAACGCATAGCTTAGTTTCAGATACATACATTGCTAGATTGGGTGCATTCCTAAAAATATCGTGATTCCGTTACTTATCCATTTCCCCTTCTCCGATTCGTGATTTGTCTGGTGAATGACATTTGGGTGCAGCTCGGAACTAATTCCACTGTCCTCTCGGATGAATTCCCTGTTCATCGGATCGGTCTCATTGCAATATCGGACGAAACGATGGAGCATCTGGAGTACACCCGGGACTGCTGATGCCTGGACTTTTGGCCCAAATGCAGTGTCGAGTTCACGTTGGATCTGAAATGGTATTTAACCAAGATCGACCGGAAGTATTCTAACCCAAAAGTGCTGCCCGTGACCTCGCGACACTCGAACGACGAAGACAATGAGTACGGCGAAAGCACCGACGATATTACTCGTATCATTAAGCTACGTAAGGGACAAGAATTGAAACTGCGGGCGTATGCGAAGAAAGGATTCCACTGGACGTGGCTGACGTGTGCTTCGAACACGGCCCTGACTACTCTGTTGCCCTAGTCGAACAATGTGGCCCAAAGTGAACACACCGACTGGACGATGATCAGTGTAAGTGGCAGGGGTTTGTTCTGGAAAGTTTAGGGTCTGACGATTTGTTGTCTTCCAGTCAAGGTGCCGTTCAACTGGGAGGCGAAACCCAACCAGTAGTTCTTCTTCAACTTGGAGTAGGCGGGCGTTTTCAAGCCTGAGAACATCTTCGTCATGTGCGTGCAGTTGCTCATGAACAAACTTTCCACCTTACAATCGCAACTCAGCCACGAGTCGCCGAATGACCCCTTTCTGGTTTAAAAAACAACACACACGTTATGTTATAAACTGTTGTTTCTGTAATCGAACATTTTTATTCACTTTCTAATACAATAAAGTTTTATTAAGCGAATTAATTAGGCCCCATCCCCGTACTAGTAGTTTTCCTCGTCGTCATCATCCTCTTTCTGGGCGTTTTTCATTTACCTATGGATAATTTCGGTGCTTCGTTGCACGGCAGCTGCTTGCAGGCAGTATTACTGACACTGCGATTAACGTAATTTCATGCGGATGAAAGACCACTTCCTTTTAACATTATTTTACGATATGCAATGAGGTAGTGATATTGTCAGCAACACAACTTATTTCGCCTTTACATTCCGAACGTGCCCGGAGTCAGCTTTTGACCGCTGACTTCTCCACCCATCGACTAGGAGCCTGCAAGTAAGACTAGTACTATATATGTATGTAATATTGGTAAAAAAACGAACTGCACAGTTTCATGACAATGATACATTTCATTTGGCACATATGAGAAGATACTTTGATACTGGAATTAATGTTAATTGCCTTAACCCCTCCAGGGGCATGGGCGCGTCAACATCTCTAGTATTTCTTATGCAATGTTAATGTTTCGATAGCATATCTACTTTTCGGAGGTACAGTTGCTAGCATGCACCTCCTAGGTTAGGTTAACAGGTAGGCAGGCAGTTTTTGATCGCGCCGAGATTTGAACTTCGAGCTCTAGATTAGCATCGTAGAGCGGTGACCGAACAACCACGGCCAGCTAGCGCGACTGGAATTAATACACTCCATTTATTCCGAATAATCTTAACTAGGGATGTAAGGGATATCCACATCCTCATCCGCAATTGCGGACTATCCTTATAAAAATAAACCTCCTCATTCGTTTCCACATCTAACTAACAAGCTAAATTTTCATTATCAAATATCCTGTTCGTATGAGGATGCTTATGGGTATGAGGATATTTGAAAATGAAAAGTTCGGGATGTGGAAACGGATAAGGAGGTCTATTTTTATGATGATAATTCGCAATTGCGGATGAGGATATGCCTTGCATCCCTAATCTTAACATTGTATTTATAATTGAATCTAATCTAAAAAGTTTCCTCTTTCCATTCGTGATTTCATCGACTGACTACCAACCCGCTGTCGTATTGGTCAAACGGCGCATTCCCCATGTATTTCGATCTTGATCGCGACTTTTCTCCTCCATTTCGGCGTCGGTCAGCGTCTTTAAGAACGGAGCCCATCCGTCGGCATCGCCTGGTATACCGAACGGGACATCCACTGTTTGAGAGTGGAGTCTCGCTGAAAGCGTGTTCTCATCGGGCCTATGCTTTCAGCGAGACCACGACAATTGCCCGCGAATAGAGTAGTAAATTGCGGTGACAAACTCTCCGTCCAATAGTCTCTGTTGGCGAGGAAAATATCTGTTACTTATCGTTTTTATTCCATGTGAATGTGCTGCGGAGTTTTTGTCCTTCGAGGTCCATGTCAACACCAATGGGTACCAGCACTGCGGGATGAGCGGCATTGTCCAAACTTGTAGTGGGATCGGTGTCATCGAAGCACATTGGGAATGTTCGCATCTTTTTATTGTACATGCGCTTGCGATCGGTGTCACGGCGTCTAAATTACTTCAATATGGCATTGTGGACACCAATGGGGAGGGCATTTTCGGTTTACTTTCGCGAGAAAGTGGCGGTTTGGAAGTGTTCACCGAAATAGCACGGTGTCTAGAGGTAGAAATCATTGGCACGCTGTTTGGCTAAAGCATTGGGTTGCTTACTTTGCATGTTGTTGTTGCTCCATTAACGGAGTTTAATATTACCGCAATCGTGGCTAACTTGATCTCTGTCTGTGCAGACGATGATAATACCGCTCGAAGGAGCTAGTTGGAATTCGATGGAATATTTGTGGGATTAGGAGTCGTACGTGGACTTCCTGGTACATTAGCAGATGATACCCTATTGCGGACATAGTTCGTAGGGATGCTTTGGCTGGTGGGTGTTTTTTATTCGTTTGGCCGTTAAGGCGCTGTATCGTTTGATTGGATTTGTTTCTTGCGGCCGTCCAATTTTTGTACGCTGGGCATCCCTTATAGTTGGCAGGGTGACCCCCATTACTCAATTGCCCTAACCCCTTGTGGGGCATACCGCGTCAACTGTTCCATGTGGCCTAGTTGACGTTTCGTTGGCATAATCTGGTTTCGGAGAATGCAGTTGCCAGCATGCACCTCCTGCACATCCATGGTCACGAACGTCGTCGTGGACGGAATTCGAACCCGAAACGCCGGTAGTCAAACATTAGACTGATGCCTCAACACACTGCGCTATCGGTGACCCCCATTGCCGCAGTTGCAGCAGTCGGCTTTTTCATTTGCTCTCTTTTTGCATTCACCCGGTTGGTGAAGAGCGGTTTGTTCTTAATTTTCGTAAATGTAAAGAAATCGTTGGGGCTTAGGTAGGGACTGTACGGAGGATGGTCTAACAATTCGACGTTTTGTTGCGTTAAAAATGCAATTGCCTTGCGAGCTGTGTGCAAACTTGCATTGTCTTGGTGGAGGATGATTCGTAGTTGGTTGCTCCAAGCTCAGCGATGACAGCAATTGTTCTTTTATCTTGCAGAGGAATTGTTGCTACATGACCTGCTATTGAGACAAATATCGTGACCATCTTTTTGGAGACACTTCGAGAGCGGATGACTTTTGTCGGCTTTTCTTCATTTTGGAATACCCAAACAGACGACTGGCGCTTATTTTCGGGTTCATAAGAGTAAGTCCACGATTCGTCGCCACTGACGATGCTGTACACGTTGTTAGAGTTACCTGTGTTGTCTAGAGTTTTCTGACACCAATTGACCCGAGCTGCTTTCTGTTCTTCGGTCAATAGATGCGGTATCCAACGGGAAACTATTTTTTTACACACAATTCTTCATACAAAATTTGTTGAATTGGGGTCTTTGAAATCCCCAATGATGCCTCAATCTCGCGATATGTCACATGTCGATCTTCCGTGATGAGCTTGCGCACAGCATCGACGTTATCTTGAGTGACTGTGGTTTTTGGTGCACCTGCCCTTGGATCGTCGTTAAGACTCACCCGTCCACGTTTCAATTCTTCATACCAACGAGAAATAGTCGACTGATGTGGTGCTTTATTGCCGAAAACAGAAACCAACTTGGCGAGGCATTCTTTTTGAGATAATTGTCTTCGAAAGTTGTAAAAATTTATTGCGCGAAAATGTTCTCGGTTCAATTCCATTATTCGGATAACTCGACGACTTTGACAATTGGCTGTAGCTGTAACTCTATACGTATCGCACTAACACTTTGGATTTAGGTTAACAAAGGATGCAGGTCCACATTTAGTAGTGACATTTGATTCGTGGCGACCTCGATGTTCCTACATGCAAAACTTAAAAGACAGCCCTCGTATTATGTTTGGGATGAAACGGATGGAAATCTTGTTGCTTCAGTTTTCGCGACTTATAAGACAAGAAACCACTTGAGAAACTTTCTGGCTCGATCTCCTGAAATCTATCACATAATCATTTATTCGGATGGCTACTTCTACCAAAATCGTCTAATGCTTTGCCTTTTACAACGAAAACAGTATATCGATTGAGCAGAAGTATTTAATAAGTAGGCATACGCAAATGGAATGTGACGCAACCCACTCCCTTATCGGAAGAAAAATAGGGAAAAGGCAAATTAACTTGCCGTCTCAATTTGTCCAACTCATCACAGAGGCAAGAAAATCTCCAACACCTCTAAATGCACACCAATTGCTTTGTGACTATTTTTTGGACTTCGAAAATATACCGAAAGCATTGCTTGTCAATCCGACCAGGTAAAAATACCACTTTCTGAAGAAATTATCAACATATTTACACAAATACAAACTTAAACTGCAGGCAGAAGCAGTGGTGAACCTACTGTAAATATGCGGCGTGCCTTATCATATGACAATTCTGGGACAATCTATGTATTTTAAAACGGATATATGCGCCGAATATAAACTCCTTCCACAGCGATCGAATTCCAATATTGAAGGTTTTACTCCTGGTCGCCTACATAAAAAAGGATAGCGATCTCCAAAGCGAAGTGGGACCACTTGCAAGATCTAAAAAAAATCATGCCTACCGACTGTCGTAATTTTTATGATCATCTACCATATAAAATCTAAACTGTATTAATTTTTCTTCACAACTTTGTATTTAAAACTCCCTTTCCCGATTGCATTTTCCTTTTTCTTCTTTATACCCTTCACGGATGTGATAGGGTATATAAACTTTGTCATGAAGTTTGCAACGCACAGAAGGAAGCATCTCCGACCATATAAACTCTCCTGCGGCAGCCGGTTCTTCGTACCGGAACGACCCGTTTTTCAACGGCCAAGAGCTGCCAAACCCCCTCGATGCAAGAAGAACTGCAGTATTCGAAGCATCGCTACCACAACAACAACAACCATATAAACTCTTGGTCAGTATGATGAGACGAGTCGATTAAGCTTTGTCCGTCTGGCCGTCTGGTTCTATGCAAACTAGTCCCTCAGTTTTAAAGCTGATCTGAAATTTTGTACAAAGCCTTCTTTCTATTGCACGCTGTAAATATACCGGAACCAACAGAATCGGGTCACTACGTCATATAGCTATCATAGGAACGACCGGTTCAAAAATTTTTCTTTGTGAGAAAATTTTTTCTATTTCTGAAGATATCTTTTTCAAATTTCAAAGTAGTCAATAGAATCTTTAGTCAAATCACATTCCCGAATTTGGTTGAAATCGAACTACTCTATCATATAGCTGTCATAGCTGACCGTTCCAAAGGCAAGTTTTCGTTAGAAAAACTTTTTTGTTTTTGAAGATATCTTTACGAAATTTTATATTATTTAATCATATTGACTGCCAAATCGCGTTCCCAAATTTGGTTGAAATCGGCCCACTATTTCATGCACCTCTCATAGGAACAGCGAAATCGGAATCGGAATCGTTTTACTACTAATTTCAAAGTGGCAAATGCACCATAAGTCACAACGAAGGTATGATGAAGGGTATCATATCTTCGGCAAACTTGTTGCAAAAAGCCCTATATTTCATTTATTTGCACAATCAACGCCGAGTGATGTTTAACAAAACGCACCTGCAATGAAAAAGCGATATCACCATCATCTCATCTGAGCGATTTATCTTCCGAATATTTACTACAAAATTGTTTGCTGGGTATATTTATGTATTCTTTAATGTGTATGCAGCAAAAATTGCAGCAGCTGTTGTTGTTGTAGTAGCAATTTCGGAATTCTGCTACATGCGTGTGTAATCGAATTTGACTTTCGGTATTGTTGTTCTGTTCTAAGTCCAGGTGGAGGAAAGCAGCTGCCTGGATAGGGTTTTTCCATAGCGCAATAGCCAATAGGTGTTCGTTCTGGCGCGTAGAACCGGCTGCGAAAGGAACGAGAGATAGGTGTTCCTTAGCAGAGGTTTCACTGTTTTTTTTCCTTTTTTTACTGCATAATCATAATTACATTTTAATATGTTATATACCTTTTATATTATGATTTGCAGATTGTTGCGGTGTTTATCTTCTCGATGAGTCGTTGGATTCGCGCCAAATGTGATTTTATTGATGAAATCGATGGTAAAAAAAAGTACAGCGTGTGGGCCATTGACTACGGGTAAGATAAAATTATTTTAATATTTGTGTTTTACAAATCAAATGAAGAGTTTGTTGCTTTTTTTAACAGGGTACCGTATCAACTAGAAGATCGATGGATAAGGCCATTGCCGAACGAGCTGGAGGCTGGTCCTAAACAATCAGTTTATTTCGCCGGACTTATGGGTGTTGTGCCTGCTCAAAAGGTGAGATTAATCGTACAGGTATTATTTATTGTCCTAAGCCCTCCAAGGGGGCATGGACGCATCAAAATTTCTAGCAATGACGTAATGACGTTTCGTTAGCATACATATAAATTTTGGATGGTGCAGTTGCTAGCATCCACCTCCACTGATAGGAGGTGGAGCATGAACCCGCTTCTTCCTAGCACTTCTTTTCCATGAAACCACCAATTAATGTCATAGTTCTTGAAATTATCTTTAATTTCTTATTCAAAATAATTTATTATCACAACATCTTCCAAGGATGTTGTGCGTTGGGAAATTAAGTACTTTAAGGCGAATTTTCGACTTATTCATTCATCGGTCCACAACTGCCAGATATTACGAAGAGTGGTATGATTGTAGTACGATTTGATCTTGAGAAAAAAGAGATTTAATTTTTGACATAAAAAATTGTACTTACGTATACAAAAATTGTTGAACCATCCGGAGCTAATAGCGAGTCGCAGGAGTCGACCCACATCTGCATTCGCTAGGTCTCCTAGATCCGCATACGCAAATTCACCTTGTAGGCTAATGCCGGGCAGGTACAGAGTAAATGAAAGATGCTCTCCTCCTCATCTATGTCTCCGCAACTTCTGCAGAAGTCATGGTATGGAAGTCGGAGCCTCCTCGCGTGTTCACCGATAACACAATGACCAGTAATAATTCCCACCACTATCCTAATGTGTTGCTTACTCATCGACAACAGTTTAGAAGTACGGTTTTTGTTCAATAAGAGCCATAATAACTTCGCATTTTGGCAGGTACTACCACTTAACCATCTCGAGTTAGCCCTGTCTATCGCTGTCATAATTAGCTTATGTTTACACCTGGAGATGGGCATGGCGAAACCCCGACTTATCTGAAGAGTTATATCGTTTGCAGCGTTCCGAGCGAGCTCGTCAGCCCTACAATTACCAGCGAAAGCAGTGTGACCTGGTATCCAGCATAGTGTAATGTTATAGATACCTCCCATCTCCGCAAGGCAAGAGCGATAGTCCGCAACGGTTTTTGACGAGACTACACAAGATTCAAGGGACTTTAATGCAGCTTGGCTGTCAGTATAAATTATGATATCTGTTGCTGCTATAGTGTTACGGCCAATCCACCTCACTGCCTTTTTAATAGCGTGGATGTCCGCATGGAGGACACTACAGTAGTCTGGGAGACGAATCGACAGGTGGCTAGGCCCTTCGGAGAAAATTCCAGCCCCCACACTCTTATCGGTCTTGGAACCATCAGTATAGATGCACAAGGATTCAGTGCATGTCGGATTCATCACTTCCCAATGGCTACGGGAGGGAATTGAGCGTGTAAAGTTTCTGTCGAACGTGATTTTTGGTTTGAAATTAGCAGTAAAACTTGTTCCGATTTCACTGTTCCTATGAGAGGTATATGAAATAGTAGGCCGATTTCACGGAAGATGTGTGACCGTGGCCAACTATGCTGATTCTGTGTGGTCTCAGAATGATTGAGCACGGTGTTTGAGATAGATTTTTGTATGTAATATACAAAAGGCGAATGCACTAGAATGACTACTGTTAATGGCATATTGAGTCCTTTGTTGTAGAAAAAGGACATTCTTGGCCATGAAGTGGTATCTAGGATGATAGGGTGTGCGCCACACTACCAATTGTTTTTTTTTTGCAATTTTGACTTGAGAAAACCTCCCACCAATTTTTTCCACCAAGAATTATGATGTTTTTAGGGTTTTGTAGTAAATTGAAACGGACCAAAGCAAACTCTCGCATTCTCTTATCTCTTTAATTGTTCTGGATGGAATCATTCGACAGAACATGTTCCACGCATCCACTGCACTGCGTGCAGGTACTCGTCATCAGTTTACTGATATGAACTACTAGATCAGAGGACACGTGAACTAAGCGTTAGACTACTTTCATCCTAAAACTGGACCTTTCAATTTCATTCAATTGATTTCGCTTTGATCACTCGGAATTTTTTTTTTTAAACTTTATTCGTTCCTAAGTAGGCAATTTCCTCACAAGGCGAACATGGCAGAGCTTTGTGCTTGTATTTACCATGACGACTGTTGAGAAAAAACTCACTGTCGTTCATGGTGGAAATAGATCTTCGGAGATCGTCGTCGAATAAACGTGCTCATGGAGCTTTCCCTGCCCATGCTGCTCAAGATCACATTCGTAATTGACCGGTGTATTCGTTTCCTTTTTTCTGTGTTAGTGTCACCCTACACCGTGGAATTCGAACTCGATCTCGAACATGGTACAAGTGGACCGGGTTTCTTCACGTTTATGTGTTGTGTGTGTGTGTGTGTGTGACTTGAGCTATTCAGAGGACATTTGTACCAGGTTCGAGTTCGACAGTGCATGGTGAATGAATGGATTTTATATAGAAAATCACCGGACAATTACAAATGCGATCTTGAGTTTTAGCAATAGCATGGACAGGGAAAGCTCCATGAGCACGTTTCAGGTGAACGTTTCTCTTGATCGGCTAACAATTCTGCGAGCTTGGTAGGAATATGTATTCTAGGCGCGTTCTTTTGCGTATCCATTGAGTGTAGGGTAGCGAACACGCTTCACACAAAGCCGCTTATAGTTTGTGCAATGCGTGTTTGTTACCCTACACCACACTGGATAAATACGCAAAGGTACCTTCTGTATACCACTCAGCCATTACATTCATGGCACTTGGAAACTTTTGGCTTGTTTCCACTTCCGCTAGCCGGGTAAAAATTGTGACATCTGGCGTGACGAACAAATTTTTCGGATGAGCGAGCCATAAGACATATCCATGTCAAAACAAAACCCCTTTTAGGGCTTTGTAGTAAAAACAAACCCCTTATGAAATCGGTTAAATGTCCGTCTGTCGATACATCTGTCAACTTTAAGGGGAGGTCCCAGTAGAGGGGAAATTAAGATCAAAACTTTTTTTTTCGTCTGATATAGGCAAGTAGGGTATCGTGAGGAAGGTACCACCGAGTGCATTCCATTTTTGGCATTTTCTTCAAATTTTCAGAAAGGCGAAAAGAGGGAGAGGGGGAAAATATGAGATCGTAATTTGTCCCACCCCCTTGCATTTTCAGACCGTTACACTTTATCAAAACTTGCAGGAATGTAACTTTCGACTAGCATAGCTAACCGAAAATAATGGAATTTTGATATCTTTTTAAAATAGGTTGATAATAGTATATTTCTATAGTTAGAGTTAGCACATCCCTGCATCCCTCAAACACATGCGAGGTCAAAAATATTGGTGGCTAACGATAATAATCAACACCATAGGCAATAATGTCTCTAAGTTTCGTTACAATCAAGTAATATTTAATAATAGTACATTCATTTAAAGATAGGTTGGTCCTTGACTCGTCCCTCACTCCGTCGTAGCTAATACTTAATATGACTCCCAAAATGCTTGTGGCCGATGAAATAAAATTTGACATTTTTTTTTTCATCATCTTCGGACCCCTCTGATCAATACTTTTTGTAGCAAAATGAGTCTTCGACTACTACAAATTACAAAACAAAAAAGTGTCCTAGCTAATTTTTTCCTAGTAAAAGAACATGAACTTCTCTAACAGAACGTTTATGATTCTCAAGATCAGGTTAGTAAGAATAAATTTGGGTCGTGAGAATTGTTACGATCATGAGAATACTAACGTGCTATCTATTAGCACGATGGTGGGAATAATTCCTATGAGAATGCAAAAAAAGAAGGAAGGGTATAAACAAAATGGAAATGCATGTAGCAGCTAAAGGGTTAAACAAAATTTGTTTATACTTTTTTTTGCTCGGAATCACATAGTGTAGCGTTTATGTGGGACAGCCTGTGTATTTTTTTTAAGTAGACTCAATGCGTTATGTTGAATTTTCAATGCGAATATTATCAATACTAGCCTCATAATTGTTCCATGATTTCACTTCCCATTTCACATGTTAACACCTTCACTTTGACATAATGTATCCATCAAAATACTCACAAACATGTCTAAATAATCCCCTTTTCTTTCTTCAGACTTGCAACGTTGAATTGGAGACTAAATTAGTAAATTGGAACAAGTGGTCGCCGGGCGCCATCATAACTATTGATAATCTTATCAAAGGAGCAATCGAGATCCGTTTCGTTACAAATCGAAAAATGAAAGAACAATTTTTCGGCAAACTCATTTTTACAACAAAGACTAAACAAACTGTGATGGCTGATGAGATTTTAATCAAAATGGAACAAGCAAAACATGTTCCGACTTCTGATTTTTTCCAAATTTTGAATGAAATACGGACAAATAAACTGGCCAGATGGACAACACCGAACGATGACGGGACTCCGATGGCGTTAAAAGGAGGTGTCGCGTCTGATAATGATACAACCGCAAAAAAGCAGTCAAATAATCTCGATAATTCATCGCCGATAAAACTAGTTCCCAGCAGTGTTGACAATGTTATCGATGTTGAACGTAAATGTACCGATTGGGCGCAACAGAATGAAAAATATCAAATGGAAGGCGATATAACGATTGACGACATTTCGTTCATGGATTCGGTCAGCGTACGTCATCTGAAGGAGAACGAAGAAGACAACCAGCCGAAAGAACTACATCAACCACTTCTACAAAATGTAATTGCTGCCGTCGATAATGACGATGACGATCCGCCTATTATAATGAAGGCCGGCTTATTGCGAAGACAACATTTAATTAAATACCAAGATGGGCTTCCAAGACCACCATCGGAGAAAATGGACTCAAGCAAGAACAGTTTGACCGGTTCGTCTGAAAAGGATAAAAGTGAATGTCTCACAGAGAAGAACAACGAAATTAAAGAAGTTTTGAGTGACACTAAGGAAAGCGATGAATCTCATAATTCAGAAAAATTGCGTATAACTACCGAAGGCGTGCGCCCATCTGCAGTAAATATTCTCAAGAATCGTTTGGCAGACAAAAGAAAAGCGCTCCAAATGAAAAGAACTGAAAACACGCTGAATAGCTCTCCTGATTCTCAGAAAGACAATACTATTTCTACTCAAGCTTCGATATCTAATACTGAAAAATTGCAACACGAAGATACCAAGAAATCCGCTTTGGAAGAGACATCCAACAAGAGTCAGGCGAGCGATAAACATGGTGCGGAAAATTTGGACAATACTCAAAAGTCTCTCACAAATCCATCGCCGCCTCAGTCAAACGACGAAATAACAAAACTCCAGCAGCTCTCATTGGAAGAAAAGAAGCAACCGCCCGTGGACAGATATTCAAAATTCCAAAAAAGTAGACAGATCCCGGCCGGATTTGATATGCGTTATATAGACAAGCCAAAGTCACGTCAATTGGGCGGTAGTAGAAAATCCAATAGTTCAAGGCATTCGTCCAGCAGTGGGTCGCATGAGCCCCAAAAACAACAAAACCAACATGTGAGTGATAAAAGTGCTTCCAAGGAGAGTGGTGAAAGTCGCTCGCCATCGTGGATACCACCTAGTAACAAGGACAACGACATAAGCGATTGTGTGGAAACGAATGATCCGACTGAAAGGAAATCGGGGTATCGCTTGAAAAGAACTTACGATGATGCGAACAGGTTTAATTTGAATAGCCTCGACGAAAAGTGGTAGGTGCTATTTTTAGTATTGATTTTAATTGAATTTGAATTAATGAACTTTTAATATTAGATTTATGTAATTTTTATTGTAAGGGTCACTTTAGGGGTATTTTTTAGAAATGTGTTTTTTTAGTACTGCCAGTACATTTGCGTGAAAGTATCATTCAGATATACATACATATATGTATTACCATGCATTTTATATTACTAAAATATTTGTTGGCCGGATCCAACATAGAAAATCGACACTGGCATTGAGGCCGCCGAACACTTAAAATTTATTTGTTTACGAGTAGATTTTTATTGAAATATTTACGTAATTATATGAATTTACCATGATGCGAGAAAACAATTTAGTGAATTTGAAATTCTGCACCCTGAATTGTAAATCATCGCATATTACAACAATTGAAGATTAATTTTTGTCAATATTGTCATAATGGACACATGTCTATTCACAAAGAATCTGCAGGGCAGAATGGTAACGTTTAAAAAGAGACTACTTTTCAAAGGTTTATATTTTTTCTAAAACAATACATACAGTTCATTTCTTAAAGGTGACTCTTAAAAGCTATATACGAGTAACATGGCTAGAATATCAATAAATGCATGAAGTGCATAAGGCTTTGCCAAATTGGGGTACTGGCTGAGATCAATTCTTGAATTAGATCTAACTTAAAAATGATTACAGTAGGGCCTCGGTATGCGTCGAAACAATGCAAAAGGAATTGCTGATTCCCCTACATTTGTTTGCAAACTTAATAGGTTCCAGCAGTAGACGTTTACCAAAAACATTCGCGAATATAAATTGAAAAATAAGAATTTTATTATTAGCTGAACAATTACATACAAAAGTAAATTATATTGGGTGTACAACTTTGCTTCCGCCGTTCTTTCCTGGAATTAGAAGCTTAATTGTCAAAAAGTACTTACAGATGTATTATTCAAAGTACTGTCCATCGCTACCGACAACTTTTGCCCATCTCTCCGGCAATTTTCGGATTCCACCTCGAAAAAAGATAGAAAGATAGAAAAGATATTGAAATTTAACAGATAGTCAAAATAGGCTTGGGGTGCAAATCCAACCCATGCGGTAATCTAGGGTTAAACAGTCTGCAGTTGTACTGAAGTGGTTGAATAACAAATTTTATTAATGTTGAACTACGAGAAGCATCTGGATCGACAAATGCACAAACAGACAATTGATACGCCCTTTATATGAATATAAGCGACTGGCCGAGAATCAGCACTATGACTGTATTCGGATCAGCTCGACGAAAAAATGGTGTCCATACGGATATTTACAGCAGTTGGGAGTTCATTTTAATGTTTTGAGTTTTAGTTCTAAATATTGGGTGTACAACTTTGCTTCCACCGTTTTATCCTGGGGAATTAAAAGCTTAATTGTCAAAAAGTACTTACAGATTTATTATTCAAAGTATCGCCCATCGCTAGCGACAACTTTTGCCCATCTCTCCGGCAACATCGGATTCCATCTCGGATCAAAACAAAACTACGAGTCCGATTCGGCTGACAGTAGCCGACTACGAGAATGTACTACACGTTAGTAAATTTCTATTGCGACAGTGGCGCCACCGGGCGGTGAGGCTGAGTACTTATGCGAATTAGTTGTAAGAAGGCGTGTAAATGTTCGTGATTACAAATAAAAACAATCGTTTCCAAATTAAACGAAAATTAACAATTTATTCTCGCCGGTATCTTGACTCGATGATGTCACCAAAACGTCAACAACAATGAATTTCACAATACAAAGAGGAATTTCAAATATTACTTGAATACTCTGTATCGCTCGCAGCGCTCCTCGTGGAATGGAGCGGAAACTCGAAACGCCATAACTATCAACTAAACTTCTCTATGTACGTAACTTACCCTTTACCCACTAACGGACGACAGTTGTCATACATATTGTGACATACGTGGATGAAAACAAGGAATCATGGATTTAACAATTAAACGCGAAGCTCTTCAATTTTATGGCTTTATTCAATTACTATCGCAATCCGTTCGTACACAACCTCGCCTCGTCAACACGCTTGCTCGACTGACCCGATGCAACACCTTTCTCGCTTTTGACTCTCTGATCGCACGTAGCTCGTCTGCCCCGACCATTAGTACATGCCACATTATCCGCTACTTAGCTCTGTTCGTCCCGAATTCGATAACTCGCCAGCATTGTGAGTACGTTCATTACCATGGTATCGAGCCAGACGATCGAGGTGGACGATTTTCATTATCACCGTTCGATGATACTTTCCGCGAGCTCACATCTGCGCCAAAAAAAACCTACATCATTTTAAACAAGATTTTCATTAGTGACAGAAATAGTACTCATCTTTGGAGATTACAAACTGTGATCGTACACAGGAAAACAGACGCACATCGATCCCTGTACTGATGATAATGAGACCACTGATGGGCTCGTGAAACGATGATACAGCTCCGTTACGGTGAATGCAGCTCGCAAGCAAAAAAAAAACGAAAAGTAGTTATGCGGGCAAAAGGTAAATAAACTCCCAGAAAAGCACTGATTCGTTGCACTGCTGATAAGACACTTATGTGAGTTTATCGGTCATAAGCTTAGCGAAAACATAATTTAAAGAGCTCTGCCCTTTTATTTTCGCATCGGGGTTTGACGTCTCCCACGCTCGAAAACGATTTTCTAGAAATAGAGTTGAACGTATGATGGAAGTTCGGTGAGACCTCCTGTCTCCTGATCCCACGCATGTCTTACTGTACACGAAAGTTTTGACAAGATAATGTGATTAAGAAACACACCCCACGTAGATGTGTTTATCTCCGAATTATTTTTCAACCCACCGTTGAAAGTGTCGATTATTCGTTTAAGACTCGCTGAATTTTCTTCATTGCTGCATTTAATTTCAAAAATTTTGTTCAACTCTTGATGAACAAGAACTCGTTTGTTTTCATATCGCCTTGTCAGCGTTGTGCTGGCTGATAATTTTCAGCGTTAATTGCGAAATTGCGAAGCAATTCTTCGACTTCCCCTTCCAAGTGACACTTTAAGTAGTTCATTTTTTGAATGCTTGAGATGTTGAAATGTTTTGGTCGACAATGGAGAGAAATAGTCCTTTAAATGAAGGTCATTCGCTATATTCCCCTGAAATTTTTTTGAGTACTATTGTGGGAAGTTTTGTTTGCTCACTAGCATCGAATTCTACTTGTTGCTGAATTGAGGTTAGCCCCGATCACAATGCTTCCGTTCCGTCACGATCCAATCCGTTTCGTTATGTCAAATATCAGTGCTGGTGAAATGTAATTAGGAAGAGATTAGAAAAATTGACAGATTGATCTTTAACGAGCGAATCTGTCACGCTCATTTTTTAGGCACAAACTGCCGGACTTGACTACGCAGAGATCTGCGGATATGGATACCATTTCGGAGATGTTCTCAAAGGCAGTTGGTTCTTCCAATCTCTTGTGTATAGAAACAAGGCAATGATGCCAGGATGATGTTCTAAGTACAAATGTGTCTTTTCTAATCTTTCCTTAACCTATTTATACAATTTTCCTTATTCTAAAATGTAATAAACTAAGATGAATTATTGATATCCTTGACAGATAGATATCAATGATCCATACATTAAAACTAACACGAGTACCACATTGCATTTCCCATACAGCGCATCAGGATGTAATCTGATGTGCGTGTGCACGCGCAACATGCAGTATGCATTGCAGACATCTTAAGTGTCATCTTATGATGTGGTCTACATTTGAAACCGATGCAATTAATAAATTATTTTGGGTTGGTCTCGTGATTTGAGACGGTCGTAATGTTTGAAATTTATTGTGTTTGGTACGTAACCATACCTTACACTGGCCACAATGCTCCGTTCCGTTATGTCAGTGGATTGTTTACGAATACGTGTAGCACTTTCTTAATTTTACGATGTCGGAGTTTCTAGAAATGCTGGAATTGTTTTTCCATATGTACTTGTTGTTCCTAATGTACCAGGATCATATAAGGGAATGTAGTGTCCGTAGGTTCGTTTTCGCCATCTCAAATTTCATCGACTGCGAGAACAAATTGTCGGCGTCTTGCGTCGAGCTCATCGTGTCAAGCTTCTTCGTAAATTGTCGTAGAATTGCAACGAAGAGCTTACCCACTTCATCCGGACCGTCGGCTGTTTTTCTCTTCCGTGACGGCACGGATGAATTATTGCTTTCGGCAGATGTTGATGCGGCGGGGGAGGCGGATGATGACGAAGTGCTGCCGGAGGGTATTTGTAATGGTGACGGTGGTGCTGGCGAAATAGTGGAAGTAGATTCCAACTCTTCAACCGCATTTTCCCTCATTCTGCGATAAAAAGAATCATGACATATATCCTTTTTCTTCATCATTTGGGTAATGTATATAAATGCATGTACTTACTTTCTCGGTGTGATATGTTCCTCCAGAAATTCCATGGCAGAGAACAATTCCCACACCGGGCGAAATGATGCCGCAGATCCCGACGGCAACTTTCGCTTGCGTTTTTCCCGGACATATCTATCCCAGAGGACCATCCACTTCGCTTTGGCTGCAACATTTTGAGCTTGTATGAGAATATATTTATTTTATTTATCATGTTATGTTTACTCACCATCCACATTGAAGCGATCTCCAATTTCCTGCCACACTCTGTCCTTCGCTTTTGCGAGCATATAGCCGCGACTCATTTTGTTGTAGAGCTCTTTATGAGCTCTAACGGCTTCGATAAACTGCTCGTCATCCATCAGACAACCAAAAAACAAACGAAGTGACAAAACAAAATACCCACACAAGAGAAGCGACCACGCAAACAGATTGCACTTTTGAACTGTCACTTTCCGAAAAGTGAGATTATGTGATGCGTAAAAGTTGAATTTTGGTCAACTCGTCCGTTCCGTTACGACATTGTGTGCATTTGCATGGCCAGCCCATAAGGTCTACTTTGACAGCTGAACGGAACGGAAGCATTGTGATCGGGGCTTTAGGCTCTGAAATATCTGATTTTCCTTGTTCTAATTCGCTGAGCCAAAATTGAATATCCCCACCGTATCTACGTATAATATTCCACTCTCGAAATATTTACCAATTTCTTGAGAAGATGATTCCTGGATCAATTTATGATTGGCCTCCAAACTGACTAATTCCGATTGCAGATTTTCAATGCGATAATTATAATATTGCACTGTGGTTTTCTTTGCGTTGCCATCTTTTCCGCAGTTGCAACTTTAGCAGAGTGGTGGCTTCGCCCTTTGACGTTGGCAAAGTATCTTCAGTATTGGACATATTGTCTGAACAATCTGAATTTTAACCTCACTTTATGACCTTTGAATTTTATGGTTAGAAATTTTTCCCACACCCAACTCTTTTAATGCAATGATGTATAATCAAAGTATCGTGAATTTCGAATTAATTCGGTATTAAAATTGGTTTGTGTGAATATCACTAACCTTTTTGCGGACCCTATCCGGCTCGACGGACCATTGTTCCCGGGGGACCTTACTGAATTAAATCCACTCAGACCGGGACATTTTATCGTCGGCGACGCCTTGAATTCTCCGCCTGATCCTTCTATTTGAACCGATGACAAAGAACACAAAAGATGGCACATTTTTGTAAACGGTGGTCCAACGAATCTTTATCACGTATTCAGCAAAGACCAAAGTGGTTTAAGACACAATCAAATATGTCACTAGGGAAAATTGTTATCGTCATAGTGGCCAAAATCATAGAAGTTCGCCCAGGCGAAGATGGACTAGTCCGAGTTGTTACACCCAAAACTGCATGAACCACTTTAAAAAGACCTATAACCCAAATAGTGTTGTAGTTTTACCTACTGAAGGAAAAGAAATTGAATGAAAAAGATAAAGGGATTTATTATTAATTATTGCTTTGCATGTAATTTTACTCACATTAACAAGTTTAAATTTATTTCGATGTTCACGGTCGAGAAGAACGCCTAACATAGTTGGGAAAACTTCTCCCGGTTTGAACATTTAAAATGAATTTAATCATTATTTTGCACTTAAAGTATTTTCTACCACTGAAACGATTAATTCAGAGAAGAAGGACTTCTCAGCGCGGGCGAGTGTGTTTGCAATATTCACCGACAGCCGGCACAGGGCCGCATCGAATCCCAAGACCATCACGTCCCAACATCTAGCGCATATCGATCGATGTACAGGTCCGGATGTTATCAGTTGTCGGCAGTCTACTTCTTCACCTGCAATAATTTAAATACGAAGAATCATCTCGCTAACTGTAATGAGGGAGCTGAGAGACGGTGCAGCAATAGCTGTAATGAGGGAGCTGGAGCGGTTTGACCGTGCAGGTCTAGATGACGAAAATGCCGAAGGTTGCTCCATCAACAGGTGGCGGCGGCATGCATGATGTAGCCGTGTTCGGGAGATGCGGGTGTGGATTCTTGCCGTCTGTTGCCCTCTGGATGCTTATGACACTTAAACTAAAATCGCATGCCTTAGCGCAACCAATCCTAACACAAGGAAAAGGCAAGACACGGGGAAAAGGAATTGGAGAAAAAAAAACGCATGTTGGATCGACCATCAAGATTAGCCCATGCACTTTTGGGAGGATCAGAGATGGTGTTGATCCTTGGCCTCATAACCCACCAGCAACCAATATGATTCCGTGACCATCTTAGAAAAAGGAGGCGCTTTCGAAGGGAAAGATGTCAATTGTCTATTTTACTCCATCATTTTATTATAGAGCAGATGGACAACAATTCATATAAATAAAGTTTTTTTTTTTTTGGTAACCCCACTACGAATGAAAAAGGTAATAAATGATAGCAATAAAGGGCGTGTAAATAACGAATAAATCAATATAAGTACGTACTACAAATACAAAACTCACCCAAGAGCTCCAACGGCCGTTGGAAAAATTACGTAAGTTAAATTGAAGAGAAAACGCGAAACTCATTGGTTTACAAAAAGCTTGCGGATTGAGAGTGGCTTTTCCACACGGCTGATGCGGTCTCAAATTACGTGACACTAAATCGTTGGAAACAAGCGCTCGGACTTATAAGATGTAGGCTGGGAGTATCGTCCCAACTAGATGACTCTGCTTATGATGCAAATCGTATAGTGCGGCATCAGTTACATATGGAGGTTCCCAGTAGAATCCGACGCAGAGGATTGATGGCAAAAGGGATCAGATATACACAAAATTAAATTCGGATAATACCGAACTCCGTCACCCAGCACTGGCCTTTCTGAGATTTTTTTTTATGCTGGGGCCAACAACAATCTCACATTTAGGAGGAACACCAGGGGCAGATTAAAAGACCACCGTGCACTTGCACTTTTTGGGTAGAACACGCGTGTATTCAATTTATACACTTTGGACAGGGAAAAGATTTACTCTCTGTAAGTGCACTTCTCGGATATATATTTTATATAATATATTTATAATATATAAAAAAGAGCAAAGTCGTCACTGTTGTTAACGAACCGATCGTTTACATTTTCTTTTCTTTTAAGATATCAGTTTTTTCAAAATTTCGATAATCGGGCGATGCGGACGTCCCGTGTTAGTAGTCCCCGGCGGTGGTTCAGAACGGACTTCCGATTTTTTCTAGAAAAAAAAAAATCCTATTCCTCCGAGTCCACGTCCGTGCCCTTCATCCCTTCCACCTCACTTTCGCCAATCTGCTATACCCTCCCTCAACATTTTTCGTTCACCATCAAAGGAGTCAGCTTTTTCCCGCCAAAAACTTGCTCCCTAAATGCACTTTCACACGAAGAGCCGCACGGCTCTCGCTCGCGAGTGAGAGCGAGGCGCGTAAGACTGAAATGCAAAGACTACACTTCAGCTTTCACACGGGGAGCACGAGTGAGAGCCGCTACGGCTCGTGCATTTCGAGCCGCGAGTCGCGGCTCTTGATATAAATGCAAAGCGAGGAGTGCCGGCATTCCCACGCGAAGAGCGACAATGGCTCTTGCTGTCGAGTGGACCGTTCAGGATTTATAAACTTTACAAAAATCACAATTATGTGTACATATACATGTACATATTTGGGGTACATACATACATACTTGTGATAGGTGGAGATATGGTGCCTCTTGAGCTCTACGACAATTTATTTCTGTGGGATTCATGACCATCAACTCCTACTGTAATGTGAGAGGATCGCCATGTAATGTGGGATCTCCGTGTATCGTACTTTTACTGGTTGTGGTGCAGAGGAACGACGACCAGGGAAGAGGGTAGCGTTTACCCTGTGTCGTGGATGTCTGAAAGAAAAGGAAATTTAATAATGGCCACAGCCCCATAAGGGCCACACGACCTAATCGCGGCGAAAAGAAAAAAAGCATCACAAAGCACCTTGTTGTTTATATCATGATAGGGTGTAGTAATTGTGTAGTAATTTGTGGTGATTGTTGTTGGTCAGTGTACAGAAACAGAATGGATATAAGTGTTGAGCGGTAATTTTAGAGAGCGTCCGTTCACGCTCATACTAAGGCATTCACTGCCGAACTATTGTACTTGCCATGTTTTGCCGGTTTGAGGCAAGCAGTGGTAAACTGCATATACTAAATGTTCCAAGTTTTGCCGGTTAGAGGCAAGCAGTGGAAAACTGCATATACTAAATGTTCCAAGTTTTGCCGGTTAGAGGCAAGCAGTGGAAAACTGCATATAAAGATCGTTGCCGAACAAAGAAACAAGGCAGAGTGCTGCCAGTAAAGAGTTTCGTGTTTGACTGTTGTATTTGTTAACTTAATCCTAGGTTTATATACAATTTTTCATTAACCTAATTTGCTATTCTATGCGAAAATGTGTGGGAACTAAGTAATTCCCGAAATCGTCTTATCAAGCATTTTCCCATGAATTATTTGTTCTTCTATTTTTCTGTCTGCTCCTGAAATCTCGGGTGACAGAACTTTTCTTGGATGAATGCACGAATGTGTTTACTACAAAAGTGTTTACTACAAAAACGATGCATATCGTATTGCACTTGTGCATGGATGGAAGATTGTTTACTATGAGCCACGTGTTACGTATGCATATGGATATGTGGGATGCTTGATAGGATGATTTCAAAGTCACGTGTAAGTATACAGTACAGGGTGTACCTTGTATACACTACAAGGGGAAATTCTTATCTGATTCTGTCCTCGTTCCTCGTCTATCTACACGCGCGACCGGAATCCACCGTCGACACAGAATCGCGAAACCAAAACACTTTACGTACAAGCACAAACTTTGACAACATAAACAAACACGGGATTGTCAGAGTGATGCAAACTACATTACCAACACCGGTTGTTGTACTAATATTAGTACTAATAAGCCGGATTCTCGTACTGCGCGGATAACTGATCCATAGAAATATCCGTTGGTCCAGCCGATGTGTGAAATGAATTTTAGGCCCGGATTCCGATAGTGAACGGATGACTTAAGCACTGCTCGATCCAGATATTGAGCTAACTGAGATGGGTGCTTGAGCGCGAACACTTCGTTTGTAACACTCCGGACGGGATTTAATAATTTTCCTTCTCTAAAGAAATCGAATTTCGAGGACGGTAAATAATTTTGACGGGAATCCGCCAATCCTTCAATAAGGCGCCACGCAATCGTAGGATAGCTGACTTTTCGCGGATTTCCTCGATGGATGGAATCCGTCGTTTCACGGAACTTTCAACTTTCGCTTGGGCGGGGATTATGATTTCTCGAAAATTCACACTTCCCACTTCGAAAATTCGCACGGTTTATTGGTGTGAATGATGGTGATCGGCCACAATCACAATTCACTGCGTCAAATTAGACGATTTTTATATTTTTTTTACAAGAAAAAAACTTAAATTAACTTTCTACTTGAGTTATCAAATTTCGTCCTACTCTCGCGGATCCCTTTTATTCCACGTCCGGGTCCGGCTAAATCCAAAATCCAACTCCCCGTTTTTTTTTTTCAAAAACCCGCAAAAAAAACGCAAACCCCCCAGTATGTCCATATAGCAGATCATACTTTCACCAAACCATCGCCCGTCCTTTTTCCACCCACATATTAAATAAAACCAGGCCGAAGCTTCGCTTCGGCCCGGAGTCCAAAGCGTATATACCCTAGACTTGTACAGACCTAGTGGTGATACCAAAAGTACTAATTGGTAACGACCATATGCATGAAAAGTGAGTTTTCTATATGGCCAGTTTATAGGGGAGGTTGGCAATCATTCAGGAGGATCTTGACCATTATTAAAATCAATTAACAAACCCATTCTACAAATATTTGTCGAATTTTTCAAGTCGCTAGCTTCATTCTATCGAAAGTTATTGCTTATTTGAAGTTTCACTTATAGGGGAGGTAGGGGTTCCTTGGGTCGGATCTTGCTCATTATTGCCACCAACAAATAAGATCATGCTACAAACATTTAAACAAAATTTCATGTCTCTAGCTTCACTCTATCGAAAGGTATCGCTTATTTGAAGTTTCATTTGTAGGGGAAGTAGGGGTTTCGCAGGTCGGATTTTACGTATTTTCAATATTAGCCAACTGGATTTTATTACAAACATTTAACCAAAATTTTAAGCCGCTAGCATTATTTTATCATAAGTTATCGCTTATTTTAAGTCTCATTTCTAGGGGAGGTAGGGGTTCCTTAGGTAGGATCTAACCCATCTTGAATATCAACTAACCCAATCTCATTTCAAACATTTGACCAAAACTTCAAGTCGCTGGCTTGATTCTGTCAAAAGTTATCGCTTATTTGAAGCTGCATTTGTAGGGGAGGTAGGGGTTGCTTGGGTCGGATCTTACCCATTTTCAATACCAACTAAGTAGATTTTACCAACAACATTCCACCAAATTTTCAACTTGCTAGTGTCATTCTATCGAAAGTTATCGTAATTAAAAGAATATTTATTTTTTTGAAATTTTGTAGGGGAGGTAGGCGTTCCTTTGATCTGATTACGCCCAACTTGCTAGAACTCAAGCAGCTTCCCACCCCAGGGTTACATGCCAAAAATCAGGTGTCTACGTCAATTGGTTCAAGAGTTATAGACAAAAAACCCGAAAAGTAGGGTAGTACGGGGCTCTTTGCAAGAAAATTACCGTTAGTTTTCAACTGATCGACTTGATTTTTTCAGGAGAGTAAAAGATTATCCTCGCGAGCAATCTGTCGAAGTTAGAGCTTTTCATGCTTGTTTAATCGGGAGTTATTAATACATTTAACTATTTTACATATGTAGGGGAGGTAGGCGTTCTCTTGGCCTGAACATGCCCATTTTCAATACCAACCAACTAGATCATACTTTCAACATCTGACCAAAATTTCAAGGCTCTAGCTTCATTCTATCGAAAGTTATCGTGCGAACGGACAGACAGACAGACGGACAGACGGACAGACAGACAGACAGACATGGCTAAATCGAATCAGGAGGTGACACTGAGCATTTATATATATACATTGCTATACCTCCGGAGCCTCCTTTAAGGTGTTACATATTTCCGTCGTGACAAAAACAATATACCCTATACTAAAAGTCTAGGGTATAAAAATGTCCAATTTGCATTGGTTAAACTGGGAACGTTATATAGTATGTACGTGCACTTGCAAATCTGCATTTGCATACATAGCCTATGCCTTGCACGCAGCAGTAAGAGAGTCATACGCTGTGCATAGATCATAACTCTCTTCGCTGCCAAAGTGCTCTGCGCATCTATTGTGCTCAATGCAGTGTACAGCATAATAAATATGCACGTATCCACCAAGCAGCAACTCATCTCAGCAAAACATACGCACGTAGAAATATGCTCGAAATGATTGCATTCCATTGCAGATCTCTACGAGCGATAAGACGATAACGTACAGCGTTGTAGATGTTGATGCACCTGTTGTAGCACCTGCACAGCTGGCAAGAATTGGGTGATAAGAAGATTGAAAACAGGTGATTGCATGCAAATAGGGCGCGACGGCAGATGCAATTGTTCCGTCGATGAAGATGAAGTGTAGGCTGATTCCAGCTTTCACGAAAACATATCGAATTGTAAAAAGAAAAATGATGAATATATTTCTTTTTGAAATTCGATAGGTTTACCGAAAAGCTGAACATTACAGCATCTATATGGGAGGGTGCAGAACTTTGCCACGTGACCAAAGTTCTGGCAATTGTAGCACTGCATCTTCTCCTTATTTCTTACCTTTTCCCAGGTAACGGTCTGGCTCTGTAGGTACTTTATTTTGCCTACTTCCCCAAGATCTTGCGCATTATCAAATAATGCCAGAAAAAGGCCTGATTGCGACTTAGATTGCGCAGTCGGGTTAGCCTTATTGACGGATCTATCATAAGTAGTCAGGAAATTCGACACGGATATAACCTTGATATGCGGATACGAGCACCTGATCTCCTCCAAGATATCTATGGGAGCCGATTGAGGGTAAAGTCCCCTCAACAAGTACGATTTCGCCCTTTGGCTGAGCGGGGTGGTAGTGAAAGCGTACATGTCTTCACTACGAAGTGGTCAAATACTTTGCAATGATCTTCCACGCTGTCGCAGAAGATCGAGCATTTTCCATTGGGTTTGTGCGGATCCTTATCTTGATTCCCTTGGAACCAAGATCCGCAATTAGTCTGGGTACCTCCACTTCATACCCGTTGATTGGAGGCACCCTTTCCTTCGCGAATTTCCCCGATTTCGGCTTGTTAACACTAGCACTATTAACACTATTAGTAGGAATGGCTGTACTTACGTTTGCCTTCCATGCCGTAACTGCATTTTTCTTTTTCTTCCTAGCCACCTTCACGAAGTTGAAGAGGTCCTCCGTCATTGGCTGCTCGTTGACTGCTGCGTCTTCATCGGCTGTCATCTCCACTTCTTCGCTGATGCCGTCATCCAACCCAATGAACCGGTTGGATGAGCTCGGCATCGCTGCTGATTGCTACTGCTGTTGCATCTTCGTAATAGGTTGCTGCTGCTGCTGCGCCTTCGCTGTTGGCTGCCTTGCTGCTGCCAGCTCCTTCCGCAGATCCTCTATGATTGCTGCATACTGCAGCCTCATCTTCTCCGCGTCCTCCTTTGCTGACTTTCGCAGCTCCTTCATCTCCTTCCGGAGTTTATTAGTGATCTTGATTTGCTCCTTGAGGAGCACCTTTAAATCTAGACCCTCCAGGTCCAGGTTGATGGCAGGCACACTAGTGCCTGAGATCCGATTACGCGGACACAACGCAAGCGGCACCTGCTGGTGGGCACTCAGTGCGGAGAGGATAATGGTCGAGGGGCTGTGCTCGTGCTCGATTCATCTCATTGCACAAAATTATTCAGGTGTCTTGAAGAAAAAAAACTACAAAGGGAAATTTCCAAGATTTCCACCCCAAAAGAGGAAATTCCTTAACGCTCGACAAAGAGAAAATGTATATGGAACGGAGGAATGGACCTTCTGGCAACATCCGACGGTCCTACGAATATCGCCCCTGCCGAAAGCTGACATGATTAGCATGTCAGGTTAGGGCCCGTTCCGCGGCGCCGATATTCCTCACCTCAAATCCATTATTCTACGAGGTCATAGGGGAAGGAAAAGGAGGACGCAGGCTGGACATCTTTAAATAATTAGCGCATTCGCTGTGACATGATTAGCGATATATATTTATATGAGTTACGTGTCTTATAATTAAAGTACCGGATTTAAACTTGTGTAAACTTATCGTGTGAATATAGCGTAAGTAAATGAATCAAAAACAAAAAAAAAAAACAAAGACGAAGCAGAAAAATTATTTGCGATTAGTCGTACTTACAATTGACTGGTTCTAAAGTTTGCTTATCTTACGAGGCTCTCGTGGCGGCCGCTACGGGATCCTTCGTTGATGCGAAAAAAAACAATCTTGTGTTAACGTGCATTTCCTAGAGAAAAAAAAAAGTTCCCGCTTCGACTAATACGTTGCGTTGATTCGACTGCGACTTTAAATAAATAAACTAAATTAAATATCGGACAAGCACAAACGCAAAAAGGACGTTTACACACACAGAAAGTGTTTGGGCGGCGGCTCCGTTGACCAGGCAATCACGCCGCCATGGTTTTGTCGGGTTTAACCTCGGTAATTTTTTTTCCCGAAATTCGGGGGTGGCGATCACGATTTGACCGCACACTTTGGGGCGTTGGTTGGAAAGGGGCTCGCGCACAAAATAAACAACGGTCTCAGTGTTTCCTCCTGTTGCGACACTCGGTCGCCCGGTCCAAATTGTAACTGCGCTAGCGGAACTCAAATCTCCGAACAACCGGTAGGCATCTAGCCGCATGCAACTAAATTTTTCTTTCTGTAAAGGCTTGCAGCTGTAATAATGGATACCGGAGGACGAGGGTTGGTTTGGCCGTAAAGGCCTGTCGGACACCAAGTGTCAAGAAACCACTCTCCGAGGACCACCTGTGACGTGCGCTGGCAGACCAGCTCAGCTGTCGGAAGTAGTGGGGTGGGCTAAGCACGGCAGTCACCGGCCTCCTCCATTATCAACAAAAACGATCAACAGGCGGCAGAAAATTATGACACAATCTGATGCGAGCGAATACTTTCCCGGTACCTACGCAGATGCATAAATGGACACATATATGCATAGATATGTCGATATATCACTGGTATATATCGATATTAAATGCATGTATAAGAATAAGGAAATATGCATATAGATACACCTGCATCTAATAACGTATACTACGCATATAGACAAATGTATGCATGCATGTATCCATCCATGTATCTACATATGTAACGGTGCACATTACAACGCAGGTGAATATTCACTACGGTTATTCGTAGTGAAGATTCAGCTGAATGGTTAACCGGTTAGTACACGAATTCGAGAGGCGGTCAAGTCTACTAGGGTCGTAAGTCCTTGGCATGATAAATTCCTATATCTTTGCCGTTCATGTCGGTCAAGGCATAGCAGGATCCTCCTACTGGCTTTTTCACCCGGCATTTAAGGAATTTTGGCCCTAATTTCGCATTATAGTGTTCGGCTGCACTGCTGGGGGTGAAATTCCGACAGAACACCACATCTCCCGTATTGAACGCAATATGCCTTGCCCTTAAGTTGTAGATTCGGGCATTATTTTGACCAGTCGACTGAATATTGCGTTGAATTTGTTGCCGAACCAAATCTAATTTAACATCCGGTGTTACACCAGCAGTGGGGTCTTCAAGTTGCCAAGCTTTGCGCAACAAGGCATAGGAACTGCCATGTAGCAGCATAGTATGACCGAACACAGAAAAGTAGGGCGAATACCCTATAGTGGAGTGATAAGCCGACCTCAGCGCGCAGTTGATGTTGGACACGTTAACATCCCAGTCCTTTTGATCCGGCTTCACGTAGGCGCGGATAGCTGCCACCAAGGAACGATTTACGCGCTCCGACGCGTTCGCTTGTGGAGAGTACAGAGCGGTGTATAGATGCTTCACGCCATAGCGGGCAAGCAAATCGTTAAAATGGTTAGACCGAAACTGTACCCCGTTGTCGGATACTATCATCTCAGGTACCCCGAAGACGTGAAACACCCGCTTCTCTAGAAATTCTACTATGACAGGGGCGGTGAATTTTTTTATAGGCTCAACGAAGGGAAACCTAGTTAAGCTATCGAGCACGACGATGGCTCCCACATTTCCAGCTTTAGACCGAGGATATGGACCTATCAGGTCGATGTATAAACGTTGAAACGGACGATCAGGAGTTGTAAGTGAACCCATAGGTGGACGTAGGGGTTGATTCGGAGCTTTTGTCGCTTTACAGGTTTCGCATTGTGAAACGAAATCTTTGACTTGCTGGTTCATTTTGGGCCAATAAAACAAGGTACGAAGACGAAAAAGAGTTTTGCCCACGCCGCCATGGGAGCAAAGCGGATGGTCGTGTGCCTTCTTGATTAAAACTCCCGTTAATTCTTTTGGCACCCAAAGTTTCCAGGAAAGCCCCTCCTGAATACTATCCCCAGTCGCGTGTTCCGTACGTCGGTATACGTAATCGTCAATAACTTTTAGGTCGGGCAGGTGTTGTTGTTGCTCCTGTATCCGTTTTATCAACTTGCGATATTCCTCAGACTGAAAATGTGGCGAGTCCAATTCAATATTCAGGCAGGTGTCGTCCTGAACTAAAATTTCTGACACTTCGTTGTCATATACCCGGGATAAGGCGTCTGGCACCAGATTCTCCGATCCCTTGCGATGACGGATGGAAAATTTGAACCCTTGCAGCTTAAGAGCCCATCGAGCTAACCGGCCGTGAAGGTCCTTGAGGGTCATTAACCATTTGAGTGAGGCGTGATCGGTCACAACCTCAAACTCTTGGCCTTCTACATACGCTCGGAACTTTTTAATGGCTGATACCGCTGCAAGGCATTCCTGCTCCGTCACGGTATAATTACGCTGCGCTGTCGTAAGCTTTTGGGACATAAAGGCGATGGGAGCTTCTGCACCGTCGTCCGTCATTTGGATCAGCACTGCCCCAATTCCATCTTGACTAGCGTCGCAATGAATGGAAAAGGGACGCGAAAAGTCGGGGCTGTGTAGAACGGGTGCAGAAGAAAGACTCTCCTTGAGCGCATTAAATGCGTTAAGAGCCTCGTCTGTCCACAAAAACTTACGACCCTTGCGTAACATATCCGTTAAGGGAGCTGTCAAGGCCGAAAAATTGGGAACGAATCTTCGGTACCAGCCGCAAACTCCTAAAAAGCGCCTCAGATGTCGCACAGACTTTGGCAACGGGAAGTTTGAAACGGCGGCTACCTTCTCCGGATCGGTTTTTAAAGTACCGTGGCCGATAATATGCCCTAGATATTTCACTTCCTTCATAAGGAAGTGACTTTTCTCGACGTTTAACGTCAGGCCAGCATCTCTCATACAGGAAGCCACCCGTCGTAGTAGGGTATAATGCTCCTCAAACGTTGCAGAGACGACCAAAAGATCATCCAAATACACAAAAACCTGATGGCGGATATCGGGAGGAATAACCTTATCCATCAGTCTCTGCATCGTTTGAGGGGCATTGCACAACCCAAACGGCATGGTGACAAACTGATAAAGAGGACGACCCGGGACAGTGAACGCGGTTTTATCACGCGAATTCTCGTCAAGCGGAATTTGCCAAAAGGCATCTTTTAAATCTAGGCTGCTTATATATTTGGCCTTTGGCAGCCGACTTAGAATTCCGTCTATCAAAGGTAGCGGATAGGCGTCCTTGACGGTGACCTCATTGACCTTTCTTGCATCTAGACACATTCGGATTTTGCCTGGTTTAACAACCACTGTCACAGGTGACGCCCAACTACTCTGCGACTCTTCGATGACACCCATTTCCAACATCCGATCCAACTCCGCGAACAACATTTTTTCGACCGCTGGTGATACAGCGAAATGTCGCTGTTTGATCGGTTTGCTGTTACCTACATCGATCTGGTGTTTAATGAGGCTGGTCCGACCAAGTCCTTCTTTGGAATAGGAGGGGAAGTTGGAAATGACTGTGCTGAGAATCGCATTTTGTTCGGGTGACAACTGATGTTGGTTGCTATCAACCGTGAGCTCACTGACGAGCGGCGTGAGTGAAGGCGTACTGATGGAAAATAAATCCGATGCCAGGCAGAAGGTACGCACAAAATCTACGCCAAGGTAAAGATTTTGGCTGAGAGACGGGATTATCAAGAGGGTCATGGTTTTCGTTTGACCTTTAAAGGTTACTGGGCCTGTAGTCTGTCCAAGTGTGGAATGAGGAGTTCCATCTGCCGTCGACAACGAGAGATGGAACCGTTTCCAAGGATGTTTGTTTTCCTGAACAAACTTCCGTGCATAATCCGAGGATATGCACGATACGGAGGCCCCAGTATCAATAAGTCCCATGACATCCTCATCAAATACCTTCACCTTAGCGTATGGCCGAAAATCATCATCCGGTTTGTCCACTAGGAGAGCAGAGCAGTGTAGACGTCGTGCGGCTTTTATCTGCTTCCAAAAGCGTCGCCGTCGAAGCGTAGATCGCTTCGGTTTAGCCTCGCAGATAGTCAGCTCTTCAGTTTCAAAGATTCGTTTGCGCGCACGTTCGTACTCCTGCAAGCGAATGTGGTAAGGCTTACACTGCCTTGGACGTGATACGGACCCGGGAGGGATTGGGTCACACTCGAAGTTCTTTTCGGTGTCATCGGCCTGCACCGATTTTGAGACCATCAAACGAATCGGTGGTAGTTGACTACACGCGGAAGGTGTTTCAACATCAAAACGTGGCAAGTTTGAAGCGGGTGTGTCTTTCACGGAAAAAGGGGGTGGGTCAGGTGGTGGCGACCTATCAGGTGTAAGAGACTTGCTCGATGTGAAAGTCACATCAGGTGGAGATAATTCCGGTGTGACGTCAAGTAAAAGGGTTCGACCGGGTGGAACGGACGAATCCGATGCGGTTAGCGACATAGTTGATCGTGTCGCTTGGACAGCAATGTCGGAAAATATGCTCCGATCTGAAAAATTCCGCCTCTTGCTAGGTGGCTGATTGGAATGCAGACAGGGATTTAGGACATCGGCTCCCACTGAGTGCCCCTCGAGGATGTGGAGGTGTTGCGCATCCTCATTGCACCGTTTTTTGGCGTGGTGCATTTTGGGCACTGTGGTTTACATACGTTGGCTGCCCCGCAACCATAGCAGAATATGCGAGGTTCTGCCTTACAGGTGTCATGTCGATGACCTTTCTGTCTGCAATTCCAGCAGATAAGAGGGGTGGATAGCTCAACTACTCCTGAAAAGTCGGAAGATTCGAACTGCGGCATGTTAACACCGTTGTCAACGTCGGAATCTAATTCGTAACGCTGGAGCTCAGACACATTCGGACGCACAAACTGGCGAGTGGTTCGGCTACGATTGAGCTCATCGTCAAAATTCTCTATTCGGAGGACATATGTACGCAGCTCACGAATTGAACGTATGTCCACGTGTAAAATGTCCCGGCGGTAATCGGATCGCATATTGCTTCTAAGCACTTCTAACAAGTCCGTCTCGAACATCGGATGATTGAGGCGGTCCGTCAGTTTTAGGATGCCGTCATAAAAAACATCAAACGTTTCGTTGGACCGCTGCATCCTGTTGCGAATCATTTTCAAAATGTCGCGATCAGTTAGCCGATCTCTAAATTGATCCCGCAGTGATTCCTGCAAGGCCACCCACTCCAAAGAACCATATGAGCGATGGTAACGCCAATACCAATCGCACGCCTTACCAACCAATAGCACGTGAAAACAGTTCACCAACGCCGCGAAGTCTCCTCTTAAGGTCTGTTGAGTGAGGACTTCAACCTTGTAGAGGAAGGAATCCACAGTAATGCTGGAATCCTCTCCGCTAAACTTTAGGTTCCACGACGTTAGTATCTGTGCTACCTTCTCTGGTGAACGGGGCGACGGTTGTTGATGGGCTGCAGGAAATCGTTGTGCTAAATTAGCAGGTGGAGAATATGCGCGATTAAAACGATTCCCCAGGGATGGTCGGGCTGTTAGTTCGTGACGATGTTCTTGACGCTGATCGAATCGGTCCTGTCGAGGCGCGTGTCGCTGCTCCGGTCTATGTTCCTGTCGGGGTTCTTGTCGGTGTTCTTGTCGGTGTTCGTATCTGTGCTCTGGTCTGTGCTCTTGTGCCCTAGATGGAGGTCGTGGACGTCGAGAGCTAGGACGCCCAGCGGGTGGTCCCCTAAAAGGATTATGTAAGGGCGGAGCATTTGCTGAGGGAGAGCCTCCGACAGCCTGGCTGTTATGAGGCGCCAGTCCCGATGTATTGAGACGGACCTGGATTGGGAGGCTTGTTCCCGCACGGCAGAAACGATCATGGACTGCAGACGTGGCAGAAGTTGAGCGACGAGATCCTCTTCTGCAGCATTAGGTGCTGTTACGCCGGAACCCACAGACGTGTTGACACTAGGCTGGTGGTCTGCCGGGCCAGAATGGTCATTAAGCTGGTGTCTGGTTTGTGATCGGGTCACCGGTCTGTTTGTAACCTTGGGCACCGCTCCTCTAGATGAAGAATGGTCCTCCTCCAGGGCGTACTCCTGAGTAGCTTGATTGGAGGAAGAGGATGCAAATCGCGGCACCAGGTTCTCCGGTATAACGCGACGTCGACAGATGGGGCAAGATTCTCGGTTTTTCAACCACCTCATAAGACAGGATTGATGGAAGACGTGGTGACACGGCGTGCTAACTAGCTCTTCTTCTGCACGCATATCGGCACTGCAAATGGTGCAGCGATTCCCATCCTCTTCCTCCAATCCGTTTCCAGTTTGCAAGCGTTCAGGACTATGTTCCAGATTCGGCATGATGGAAAAGAATATGTACTAGTCCAAGAAAATTCAAATTAATGTCTTACCGGGCAAAACAAGTATGTAAAAAAACGATAAAGCCGGTATTGTACAATATAATAAAAATAAGGTGTGAGGTTTTTGGTAACCGTAGCTACTTATACGCTATGGCCACTTATGCCAAACGATATGAAATCGAGTAATATATAAAAAAAATGTATAAACGCAGTTCGTCGTAAGCAGGAAAGATTTAAATTCAAATAATAACTATCCAACTCCCTGGTTTACATCTCAATGAGACAAAAAAAAAATAGTGGTAATTGACTCAGAATCAGTCAATTTCAAATAGGTACGAGTATGTATTATTACTAAGCCCAACAATATCTCCTGGTGTTGGACAATTTATCGGAATTAAAGTCTAGAACGATGTAAATCCTTCTAACTCCGCTAAGGTACAAGCCTGGAGTCGATTTCGATGAATATGTTATGGTTAGAACCCAAAAATTTCAGTATCGAGCGGGGATTCTAACTCCTTATTTATAAAAAAAAAAGCAGGCAAATATAAATTGAATCAACAATTCACGCGACTACTTCTTGCTGTTGTCGGTGAAACAAATTGAGGAGCAAACTATATTTAAGATAATTGCCGTACTACTATATAATCCGAAAAATAACGAAATACTATATTAAGTCTCCAATAAGAAAGCGCATAGTCCAGATTTCTCAGCAAAAGAAGTAGATATTGATTTTAATAATTTAGTTTCAAAAGTAGTCTTCCTCCCTCTCTCCTCTCTCTCTCTCTCTGCACTAGTTCTGTAAGAACCGCAATGTATTTTGTAAATGACCTGAAAGATAGAAGGATAAGTCCTCCAGGAACGGCAAAAATGGGACGCAAAAACAAAAAGATTGGACGGATCGCTGGCTCTAAGCTCACCTATCGCCTAAAGTCTCTAGGACGGTTCGTGGAGCTGGCACCATTGCCCAATCCACGAGTCCACAAGCCCCATTGAATGTAGGGTCCAAGTACGCTGAGAGAGCGATCCTAACCAAGGTATGCATGATATGTACGGTAAGCTCCTGACCTGCCACAAAGAGGTGGTGCTGGAGTTTTCCTTCTTCCTGGTCACCAAGTCGACAACCTTATCAGCTTTCGCGAGTCGCAGGAAGAAAGGAAACCATTCACCACGTGGTATTAGCTACCACTAAAGACCAAACACAAGGCAGGCCAGTGCTTGTTAGGGAGGGGAAAAGCTACTTTAAAAGGAAGGGATTGGGAAGGTACACCAGTCCTAAGGTCTGCCTGGGCAAATAGACAAGCGTGAAGCCAAAATCTCATAGTGTTGGAGTGCCTAAGCACTCCGAAGGGTTTAAGGACTGGTGCTGTGGGGCGACAAAGATATGAGGACCCGAGATGGTGTTGGGTCCTCTTCGTCCAAGGACGAAAAATGCCAAATTTTGGGCCCCACGTTGGGCGCCATTTGTAGTGATGGGAGATCGGAGGACGAGGGTTTGTATGGCCGTGCAGGCCTAGACACCAGGTATCGAAGAACCACTCTCCGATAACCACCCGTGACGTGCGCTGGCAGACCAGCTCAGCTGTCGGGAGTAGCGGGGTGGGTGAAACACGGCGGTTATCGGCCTCCTCCATCAACGTACAAAACTAATATCGCACGTCTGCCCGAGGAAGAACTCAAAAAAAATATAAAACTCAAAAAAACTAAAAACCCGCAATAAATCACAAAACCAACCGAGAAACGCTAATGGTGGTGCCTCTGCACCAAACTCCCAGAAACTCCAAAAACCAACAAAGTCCCGTGCAGGGACATGGGGCTGGACAAGCCAAATTAAAACGCACGAAGGCCAAAAACATATTTATAAATGGGAAAACCGTCCAATCAGGACAGATCCTTTTCCCTCTCAGGTCATTTGAGCCTCAAGATATTTAACGGCTCTATAAGGGCCCCAGATGTAGTGGGCCGGCGCATCTCTACCCTCCCTACCGTGGGTTTCAGGCGCCATGATATGTGAAACCCCCAAATAAAATTCAAACACTAGCGAGAGAGAGGAGGGAGAGGGAAGAAATCGGCGACCTTAGCCCACCATGCTAACAATTTTCCTGCGCATACCTAAAAATTCAGGTGGTATACGCATTTAATTACTTTTTTTTTTTTTTTTGTATATTTATTTATTTATAAATTTTATTCAGTTTGTAATTATAAGAAGATAGTATAGACGTTTATAATCTGGTTTTATGGGTATGATAACATAAAACCGAATGTGAAATGTGTGTATGTAATAATCGCGAGAAAAGGAATTGTATGATATGAAACCCACTTAACATTCGATTATGAAAAACGTAAAAAAAAATGTCTTTTCGTTCCATATATGCCTTGCTATCCTTATATAACCATAATTTTGGTCGTAGACACGTTAATATGCCAATGGAATAATCGTATTATTCATTTTGAAATATCGTTAATAAGTCATCAGCTTTTGTTTTAAACTAAGTTTTAATTCAAGAATCAAAGGAATATAAGTAATCAAATTATTGATAGAAAAAAAATTTATAATAATATTATGTAGTGGAAATCCGGATTTTTCCAACAAATTCGAACTATGATAGGAAGCGTTAACGCTTTAGTTTAGAGCTACGTTGAAAGTGCAACAACCAATACACAAACATAGAAGACTGGAACTTGGCGGCCTTATGTCGAACGCACTGATTCACCACACACGCGGGGGGGGGGGGGGGGGGGGGGGGAGGTGTTAAATAACCCAAAAGTCCGTCGATTGGAACCGCAAAGAAAAAAAAGAACACGAGTTGCGTCACACACTCCTTTTTACCGGGAAAAATGGGTAACTTTGGCAGAATCGCTTTTGGGTTGCGTGAACAATGGACCACGCGCTACGTAATTAACACTCACGCCCGTGCACGCGATCTGGAATCGTTCAGCACAACCGAAATTCATCCGCTCTTTTCCAACTGAATTTGTGCAACGATCGCTAGAAAACAACGGCACCGCGGTGGACTCTAGAAATCACTCCCGAAATACATGACAACCCGAAATCAGGGCAAATTATCGCAATCAATTTTTTTCCACGGACGGATAGCGAACGACCGACCCAAACCAACCGTTCGCTTCAAGCGCTAATTCGAACTCCTCTAAAAAATGCACAATGCAATATCACAATGCATTGGCACAACGGATTTCTTTCTCAAACCAGTTTCATTAGACTACCTGCATTGTGCACAGTATCGTTCACATCGCTTGTTATCATAATTTTTGCATCCTGACCATTTCTTATCAGTTATCGCTGACCCGCTGCAGTCGGGTACAGTGACTCGCGAAAGTAAATGGACAGGCGGCAGAAAATTATGACACAATCTGATGCGAGCGAATACTTTCCCGGTACCTACGCAGATGCATAAATGGACACATATATGCATAGATATGTCGATATATCACTGGTATATATCGATATTAAATTCATGTATAAGAATAAGGAAATATGCATATAGATACACCTGCATCTAATAACGTATACTACGCATATAGACAAATGTATGCATGCATGTATCCATCCATGTATCTACATATGTAACGGTGCACATTACACACGTCTGCCCGTGACTCAAGAAAAAAACAGAATAAACTATCAAGAAAGAACAAGATGCAAAAAGAGAAACCTAACGGTGACGACGAACGTCAAACTTCCAAAAATTCGCAAGAAAATTCAAAAAGTCCCGTGCAGGGACACAGGGTTGCATCAGCCAAACTACAAACAGGCACAGGGCCGAAAATATAACAAAGACGGGAATACCGTCCAATCAGGACAGATTCTTCACCTCTACAAGCCAGGTGAGCCTTGAGGTCTTAATCGGCTCTATATGGGCCCCAGATGTTGTGGGCCCGGCGCGGCCTTGCCCTCTCAGCCATAAGTTTCGGGCGCCAATGTTCTTTGAAACCCCCTATTAAATACTCAAGTTGGGTGGAGAGAAAGTAGAGGAAGGCTTTATGTCAAAAATAAAAAAAAAAATAGTTCTTCTTGAACTTAGTGCTCGTTAGAGAAGGAGCCAACAAAATTCACCATTTTAATTCTCCTCATTCAGAGGAATATCATTCACCAACAAAATTAACTTGTATCCGATCGTAGTTTACTCCATGTGTGCGAGGGACTAAGTAATCGTTATAAAGTAATACAAAGGAGGAGGTGTTTGGTCTAGATTAAAGTGCAAGATCCTCAGCCCCAATTTAAACCCATAATAGTATAATCAACTGACTGTTTCGTGTTAGCATGGAAGTCGACGTTGTTGACGTTTGTCTTTTGACAAGCGGCACCGTTCAACCGTCAGCACTTGTTGCTAGCACCGGTATTGCCTGTGTGCAACCGAACATATGTTTTTGTTGCTTTCAACTTCTACTCAATTTCAAAGGCCGAGTGCATGTAAACTTGACAGAAGAGAAAAGTACCGCAAATTGTTGCAGATACATTTCTCCTCTTTCAAGTCCACATGCATCTGCGTTGCTGTCTGATTGTTGCAACAAGTTGAATTCGAAGACCAGATTTGTATCGGTCTTATGTTTCCTGGTGTTGGAGAAATGGTGCGTTTTTTTGCTTCCATCCGTGGCGCTGATGACTCATGTCATCAGTGTCAGGGATGGAAGCGGAAGCGCAACCCCCTTTTTAAGTCGTTCCGGCGTTGAGGAAATGTCGCGTCTTTGCTTCCATCCGTGGCGCTGATGACTCATGTCATCAGTGTCAGGGATGGAAGCGAAAGCGCAACTCCCTTTTTATGATGCAGACCTTTACACTTAAAACATCTAGAAGTGCTAGGGCAATTTGAAGTCATATGGCCCTTTCCTAAATAATTCAAACAAAGCCGATGTTTTTTTTGCCGTATTGGAACGTTGTGTGGTATTAGCCTTAGTGAATTTCGAACACATTCGTAGTTTGTGAGCCTGCCCACATTCACAGCACGTTCTTAGCATATTAGCGTGATGAGTTTGTATTTTTCTGTTCGCATTGTTCGTCGGTTGAGTACTAGTAGCCTCTAACGTACGGAAACGGGTCTGCAAAAATTGCCGCAAATCTTCTAACACGTCTCTGTGTATAAGGACCAGCTTATTTAGACTCATTCAGGGACTTGTTTTTATTGCATTGTAATATTGTTTAATATTAATTAAATCAACCGCAAACCCTAAATTTTGAATAAATATTTGTCGATTACTTACCAACAAACGATTCAAGCAAAGATGAAAATCCCTACTTGCTGGGGATATTTTTAACAAATTCCATTCCGAAAACAAACGAAAAAACTCACTGATGGAAAGCACGCAATAATGAAAAACACGCACTGACGAAAAGACGCACAACGTTTCTTGCTCCCTTTTTATCGCTAAATCGTGCCGAAGAAGGTAGAACAGCATTCAACAACGTCGAAATCATACAATCGACAGCATCTGTAAAGACATATATTTAAAACCCCAATACATTTACCAAAATAAGAAATAATTCTCTACCTAAATTTAAACAAGTTTTGGGTGCATCTAACAAATTTTTAGATGTAGAGTTCTTTTTACCCTTTTCGTAGTAGACGGTTATTTTATTTGTAAGGGGCGACACGAGCCCGAAAACCTAATTTGTAGGCTGACACAAGAAAAACGGAAAACCGAATCCAAAAGATAACACAATTCGAGCCCGAAAAACACGGAATGAAAAACACGTCTACGTTCTTCTTCAATTCAAAACCAAGTGTAGTTTTATTTCATCATAAACTCGCGTCATACAGCGAATGGTTTACATACAGCCGTGTTCTAAATACTGCGCAGAAAATTTAAATGACAAAGCAATATTTTAAAGAAAAACTAGACTAACAATTTTAATATATGTACATATTTTAATTAATATCCATGTAATTTTGCATTAAAAACTAAGGTTTATTAGCCTGCACGGCTTAAACAAAACAATATAACAAAATTTTGTTGTTCATGAAAATAGTAGTGGCTACATGAAAGGAAAAACAAAACTGTATAGCTTTATTCAAAATTGATTTTACAGGTTCTTAATATTGAAAAAAGTCTAGTATTTAGTAGTATATCCTTTATTTTTAATAACGACTTCGTACCGGCGGGGCATGGAATCGATAAGGTCCTGACAACGCTTCAAGGGAATTTGAGACCATGCTTCCTGAACCACTTGCCAAAGCTGTGCTTTGTTTGAAGGATTTGCAGTTGCCACAACCCGTTTTACATCTCCCCATAAGTTTTCTATCGGATTAAGATCTAGGGACTGAGGTGGCCATTGCATCACATCGATCTTCTCGGATATAAACCAATCTTTTGCGGGCTTGCTAGTATGTTTCGGATCGTTGTCCTGTTGAAATGTCCATTTTATAGGCATTTCCCAACTGGTATATGTTAACATTGTGTTTTTTAGTATGTCAATATTAACATTTTTGTCCATAATACCATTTATCATATGGATAGGACCAACGCCATTGTAAGAAAAGCAAGCCCATATCATTATAAGTATGTACTTAGGCCACCATGTTTAACTGTCTTCTTGGTGTACCTAGGATTAAATTCTGTGTTTGGTGGACGTCGTACATACTGCCTAGAGCCTGTTCCACCAAATAAAACAATTTTACTTTCATCTGTCCATTGCGCCATTTTTCGGCGGGCCAGACCAGATGAGTATGTAATAGATACAATGCACGTAGATACACTACATATAAATAAATATACATATATGGTTTTTAAAATACTTACCTTACTTAAACAGAGAAATAATCTGTTCCACGATGAACTAGAACTGCGATGGCTTCAGCGTAGTATTCTGTAGTATGAATTCTTCAACAATTATTTGGATGATATCATCTCGATGATTATTGTTGAGACGTTCATGTTTCGCATAAAAGTCGATAATGTTTCTCCCCTTATTAGATCCCTTAAGCAAATCTGGAATTGTCTAAATAGGTAAAGTGTATTAATTATGCACATATTTAAATTAGATAAAAATATAGTATGTAATTACTTCCTTTAAATGAAAAAAATGACTTTTCTCCGATGGAAGATTCAATTGTACTCGGCATAGGTGGTCCACTTTCATCGTTACTCAACCATCTGACAATCGAAGTATTCACAGTTTCATAATCAACTCCATACTGAAAGGTGTAAAATATTATATTATCGGACACCGTCTCAATAATACCTTTCTTCTTTTTTCCGCCAAATCGATAGCTTTTCACGAAATTCGGCTTGTAGACCGATTTTGGGTATGGCACGTTCGACACCTCTTCTATCTAGATATCTGAAGCTACGGAACGTTACATCAAAATCTAAAAGAAATTAAAACAAAATGTCAACATTGGGCACTGAATACAATAGCCTTTGGGGCAAATATTGCATATGTATTTCAAAAAAGAAGCTAGAAAAAGTAAAACGTCTTACAGAGAAATATTTAAAAAAAATGGGAAAAAGAAAGAATAATAGCTCTAAAATTCTAGGGCCAAAACTAATTTCTAGCAGTTTCTTTAATCAACGCCTGTGACGATATGTACACTTTCTGAGTTGTGGTGGCTGGTAAAACAAAAAATTTGTTTAGTTTTTACCTACAACGATTGGAATGTGTTCATACTACGAGGGTTGTCTTTTAAGTTTTGCATATAGGGCTGAATTAAAACAATATATAGTTTTTAGAGACTTTATTGTTTTTCCCACGAAGATTAATGCACTTCTGCATGCGTTCGAACCAACACCGGAAGCAGTTATTCCACTCGTTTGTTGGTACTATCAAAATTGCGTTTTTGAAGGCGTCAACTGCTTCTTCTGGCAACTGGAACCTTTGATCACGCAGTTTGTTCTAATTTTCGGAAATGTAATGAAATCGTTGGGGCTTAGGTCGGGACTGTACGGGGATGGTCTAACAATTCGACATTTTGTTGCTTTAAAAATTCAATTGTCTTGCGAGCTGTGTGCGAACTTGCATTGTCTTGGTGGAGGATGATTCGTCGTTCGGGGTAATTTTTCGAAGCTCAGCGATGACTTCTGGCAGCAATTGTTCTTTGATCTTGCAGAGGAATTGTTGCTACATGACCTGCTTTTGAGGCAAATGCCGTGACCATCTTTTTGGAGACACTTCAAGAGCGGATGACTTTTGTCGGTTTTTCTTCATTTTGGAATACCCAAACAGACGACTGGCGTTTATTTTCGGGTTCATAAGAGTAAATCCACGATTCATCACCACTGACGATGCTGTACACGTTGTCAGAGTCTCCTGTGTTGAAGCGGTCTAGAGTTTTTTGACACCAGTTAACCCGAGTTGCTTTCTGTTCTTCGGTCAATAGATGCGGTATCCAACGGGAAACTATTTTTTTTACACACAATTCTTCATGCAAAATTTGTTGAATTGGGGTCTTTGATATCCCCAATGATGTCACAATCTCGCGATATGTCACATATCGATCTTCTGTGATGAGCTTGCGCACAGCATCGACTTTTTCTTGGGTGACTGCCGTTTTTAATGCACTTGCCCTTGGATCGTCGCTAAGACTCACCAGTCCACGTTTGAATTTTGCATACCAACGAGAAATAGTCAACTGGTGTTGTGCTTCATTGTCGAAAATAGAAACCAACTCGGCGAGGCATTCTTTTTGAGATAATTGTCTCCGAAAGTAGTCAAAAATTATTGTGCGAAAATGTTCTTGGTTCGGTTCAATTCCATTATTCAGATAACTCGACGACTTTGACAATTGGCTGTAGCTGTAACACTATACGTATCGCACTAACACTTTGGATTTAGGCTAAGAAAAGATGCAGGTTAATATTTAGTAGTGACATTTGATTCGTGGCAACCTCGATGTTCCTATATGCAAAATTTAAAAGACAACCCTCGTACCATCTACAAAAGGAACAGCAACAAACTTAATCTCTATTAATAACACAACAACACACCCACTACATCTACCACAACCTAAAGAGTGTAGCTTTACAAGCGGTAATTTTGGAAAAAGTATTTTAGAACTAATATACTCCTTCTTTCTCCCATTGTTTCTCAAATATTTCTCTGAAACAGTTTTTGGTTTTTTGTTTTCCGAAAAATGTCCTTTTGAAGGTGTGTTACTTATGAAATACACCCCGTCTGCGTCTCAAATCGAATTTAATTGTAACAGAAATTCTACACGTACTTTTAAAAAAAGGAATTTCGGCAGGCTCAGAATTTTCCGAAAGATCTACTAGGCCACCGAACTTTCAATTTGCAAATCACCATCTGTTGATTCGATTGGAAGAATTTCTTCATTTACATCTGGTCGATCTAGAATTATTCCAACTGACTGTCTTCGGTCAGATAGTGTCCCAAATGCAAGTTTTTGCCCATCACCCACAATATTATTCCGAAAAAAAATTATATCAATCACACTGCACACGCGTCTTTATCAAATCAACAATATAATGATTAGCAGCGCTCCCACTCGTCCGAAAAATATTAACAAACTAATCACTTATCATAAGACACATGCACTGCATAGAGACAGAGAATAAAGAAAGACAACAGTAAATTTCGAAATACTCAAAACATGACTTCTTACAATACACTCCAATTTTAAATTTAATCTAATTTTATTACTTTAAAATACTGCATTTTAAATGTCAAATGTTTAAAATTAAATATTTCGTACTATTTAACAAAAAACAAGTTTTTTGTCATATTGGTTTTAAATTGATTCATTTTGAGTCAAATACATTGATTTGAAAGTGTTTGAATTAAATTTTACAACCCCAGATTTTTCTCATTGTATTGTAGTAAAACTGTCTTTACAGTTAGGATTACATATGTAAACCATTAGATAAAAACAATAGAAAATTTTTCAAAATTAAATTTTTAAATGTACCGAATACGATGATTAATGTGAATTTAATTCTTCTAACATAAGGCACACTTTTGGCGATTTACCTTTTACAGTTTGCGCAACTTTTAAAAAACAAAAATTCTAAAAATATTCAGCAGCAGTTGGATATTTCGAATTGAATAAATGAAAGACTTTAAAACATATATCAACTGCGCGCAAAAAAAGAATTAAACATAAGTTTGACTCTGTCTAAATACAAATAATATTTTTCAATATTGTGCAGGTCTTCACAGCCTAGAGCTAAAGTAAATGGCTGTACGTTTTCAGATGGTATATTTGTAGGCACTCCACAACCGCTCATCGTAAAAAGCTCTACTTAGTATCAAGTCGTTATCCATACTTTTACTTAAAACATAGTGGCAAAAAAGTGATAGTATTCCCGAAAAACCCAATCAAAGTTGAAAAATGTCTTCCAAACCATTTAAAAGACCTCAAAATCGCTGATGTTAGTATACTTGAGTGAAGGCAAATGAGAGTAGGGTTCAATTTTCTAAACAACCACTCGGCGTAAAAGACGCTTCTTAGTCCTTAATTGTTCAGATATAAGTCCTCTATAATTTAATATAAGATATTGTTGCAAAAAGGTTGAATTTTTCTGGAAAGCCTCTAAAACCCTCTTGGACCTGAATTGCCGGTGAAAATGGAGTTTCACTTCCACACATCCATCCTCTTAACTACGCCCCTACTTTCACCAGCAACTATTCTGACTTGAAGGAAATTGTGGTTGGCCGCTCGGAGTTGGTGTTGGAATCACTTTTACTCCTACTTCTCTCAGCGGATATGTGCATATCCGACGAATTTATTTTGGTGCGTTAATTATATTCTGGCGGGTTTTATGAAAATTTCATAACTACTGCGGGTGGTCTCGCAGGTTGTGGTAGGGCCCCTAGTGCGATTATACGAGGATCTTAAGAATTTTGGTATGTTATACCGTAGACACACGTAGACGATAATTCTGAATTATCTCCAACTTCTCAATTATCTCAAGTTAATCGAGATTAACTTCTCACTTATCGACCGAGATAATTGAGAAAATTAATCTCGATTAACTCCAAACTCAATTAAAAGTGTGTCCTGGCTAAGTGCTAGTGGCGCCAAAGCTTTTGCGGCAGTTTAGTGAATTGCTAAAAAATACACGAGCATCGTGCTGCTTTACATGGAACAGCTGATTTTCGACGTTTCTCATTGTCAAGTTATGAAAGAGACTGTGTGTCGCGCTAAACGACTCACTCGTGAAATACATGGATATTGGAAACGCTACGACCGTGTGAAACGTGAAACACGTCGCCGAATGGAAAAAGAAGCCGAAGAGCAACGCAAAATGGACGTTGAATTGATTCAAGTCAAACGACACCAGCGTAAATTAAATGTCTTGATCACACAGACCGAGCTCTATGCGCATTTGATGTCTCGAAAACTCGGTTACGGAACCGAGGAGGAACAGTTGAGAATATTGGATCAGCCCGACGAGGAGATCAACCCGAGACTCGCATCCATTGATGACTACAACAGGTAAGCCGTTATGAGATCAATTGGAAATGTTGGATCTACAACAAAAATGGTTTATTTTCGTAGTGAGATGATGAAACAAAAGGCCCAAAGGAATGCCTGTGACGCGTTCAATACGGACCGGTCTCAAACTCAGGAATTTGATCCCGTGGGAGACGTGAATCCTCTGTTGCCATTGATCGATGCTGATGACATGCCGTCCGTTCCAAAGCCGGGGATGGAACGCCTATCTATTCTGAATAGGCTGAATTGCCTCATTTCATTGTGATCACACTTTTCGATTCGCACGAAGAGTTCAACGAATGGTTCTCGAAGGACAATTAAAGTCATGCTGAGAATAATACGGGTATTGGCGAAAAACAAATCTCTCGACTTCATACGATCCTGAAGCCGTTCATGTTGCGTCCCATTATAAAGGACGTGGAAAACGAATTGTCTGGCAAAATTGAAATTATGGTCTACTGCCCTCTTACGACACGCCAGAAACTGCTTTACATTGCCCTGGAAAAGGAAATTCGAATCGAAGATTTGCTGCCCTTTGCTTTGGGGGGGGGGGGGGGGGGGGGGGATTTTTACATCGAATCTGATGAATTTGGTGATGCAATTCCGTAAAGTATGCAATCATCCGGAATTGTTTGAACGACGCGATACCAAAAGTCCGTTTGTTATGAAATGCGATGATTATGATGTGTCGCGGCTGGTATTGAACACGGCATTGCCAAGCAAACGACATTTATTGTACAATAGATTTAGTATTTACAAAACGGAATATACACAGTTCCATTATCGTGATCATCATCTTCCCGAGACGGTTCCAGTACTGCATCTTCCGCAACATCTTCGCGAGCTTCAGCATCATCGATGCCAAGTGGACATCGACCTAGAAAAAAAAGGATGCGATGGAAACAAACTTTGTATACTACAATATATTATACTCAAAGATATTTGCTGAAATAATTTCGCAATTAAACGTTTGGTAGACTTGTACTTAAACTTATTTGTCTGTATTTAGCGCTCCGTAGCATTGTGGAAAACCCAACAAAGCCTTCTGTCACTGCTCTGTTGGTGGATACGCTTGCATGTAACTCATCATGTTTTTGCAAACACATTCGCAAATCTCACGAACAATCTCTCCAACGGTAGTTCGCCCTACTCCAAATAAATTTGCGATTGTACGGTACTCCGCTGAGGACCCCAGTGCATATAATGCAATTGTGGCAACATATATTAACCCTCCATATACAATTGACAATTGTATACGGTGGGTTAAACGGTTATTTGCTTTATAACCAATACTTGAGGTGCATGCGCTAGCATGCTACTCCTGGATGAGTCAAAGCAATTAACAACCAATACTTACCAACTGAAAAAACCGACGGTTTAAACTTTTTTTTCCTCCATCGACCTTAATACGCCTTCAACCGCAGAAATTACGGTCTGAGAGTGTGCAATAAAATATCCCACCAATTCCTTCCTGCGTAGGCACAATACGTTTTTTCCACCTAAAAACACTTCCAAACTCATATTTATAGTTCTTATGCCACAAAACTGACGGCTGATGATGTTCGAGCTTTCTGATGTCACAAAACTGACAGCGGATGACGTTTCAATTTCTCAATTAAAGTAATTGAGTCACTATGAAAAGCTCATCGGATGGAAGCTTTTATTGTATTGTATAATGTAGATTAACTCCTAACGTGTGTCTAGGACATTAGGATGTTCGTCTATCATGTCGAAAAGCTTTAAAGCTCTGTCCCGTATGTAGATGTCAGTAGTGTCTAGTGCAATGTAGCGTATGCGTGCTACCGAAATAATAAGACGCGAATGTATACTACTCAAAACAAAATAAGGGCCACCCGAATATTTTTGCTTCGATAACTAATTTTTATGAATGCCGTTATTTTGCAAGTGTTTTGTTAACGATAACAGTGAATGGGGCATGGAGGAATGGCGTGAGGTGCTTTTCACGGATGAGTGTAAAGTGAAGTTTTTTTTTTAATGACAATCGACGTATGAGAGTATGGAGAACCACAAAAAACAATCGGAAAATTATTAGTGGCCCTTATTTTGTTTTGAGGAGTATACTATAACTAACTGCGCATTTATTGTGATCAACTGATGTTATAAGTTATGGGTTACAAGACGAGCATGCTGCTCGGTTAAGACGCGGACCTCGACTGACTACTGTCAGTCGGGTTGCCACATGATGTTCTACACGACGACTCTAACGCCACGATGGCTCGATGCTGAAACATCGTCAGCTGGTCGCCACAGCAAAGTCCCTGCAATTTGGGCTTAATGATCTGTTTGTTGTTGGACATTGGGGAAGGCTGCGATCATACCCTGGAACATGTTCTCCATCATGGTCTTGAACATGGACTGGAACTGATTTTGGACGTTTGCAAATAAGTCCGTGACTTGCTGGTTGTCAGTAGCTTGCGCTGGCAATTGCGCTGTCTTTTTTTTCTTGGGCCACCTGTGCAAACCTCCTGACGTTCACCGGCGAACGTGGACATCCCCCATAGCTCGCAGGATGCTACCCCCGCAGTTGACACACTTTGGCCTGTCGTCTGTTTTCTTTGCGCACTGAGAAAAGTGATGCGTCCCATCACATTTTACGCACCTGGGCGTCGCGTGGCAATTACGCGCCGAGTGACCAAAATGCTGGCAGTTGTGGTATTGCGCTAGTCCTCTTCGTTCGTTGGGCGTCTCAACCTTAACTATTAAAACTTAAAAAATTGTAAATTGTAAAAACACCGATGTATTTGAGCTTGCAAATAAATTTTAATTCTGTATGCACTTCGGGTGGGATTCCACCCATCTTCAGCAACACGACTGAAATTTTTTTCGTGTTCGTTATAGTTTATTAAACAAAGCAAATTATTTAAGAGTTAAATTTACATCTACAAGTATTAATAAAAATACATTGAAGACAAAATAAGAGAGACATATTACTACTTTTAGACGGAAACAGTTAAGTTAAAATTACATTGAAAAACATTACATTAAACACTACTGTGATGAGTCAAAAAAATTTTAAAGCTGAAGGTACTATATAAGAGTCAAAGTAAAAGCAAGAGTCAAGTATGGAGTAAATTAAATAAATCGGATTCGACGTTTCTTTTGTCCAGATTCATAGCCGATTCATCTTCGTAAATATAAATGCTTTCATAAGCATCGAGTCGCTCGTCGGTGATGTATTTCATCAAGCGTACCTCACTCGCAGCCACAGGCAAGTTATGACCTTTCGAGCGGAGCGATCAAAAAAAAAAAACAAATTAAGTTATGTTTCTAGATCTTTATTCGTCCACCACTGGTTTACAAAAAGGTGAATTGAATCGTTCGGAAACTACATTTATAAATTTAATAAGCAACGCAAGCGAAATCTATTCTACCAATATTCACCTAGGTGCAATTAATTAGGCCGCATGGCAATGTACGCGAATGTGATTCGCGTGCAATAATTGTTGATGTCACCGAATTGTGTCTTGCAATAATTTTCTATATTGTTGATGTAATCGAATTAATAATTTAGGTTGATTGAACGTTTGGTCAATGTACATTTGCAAAGGGGAAAGAAAGAGAAAGTGGAGGAAGGGGAGTGTGATAACTGGCATGTGCATGTTGAATTACATGCGACGCGAAAGCTGATCTCTTCGGTTCGTTGTTATACACGAGGAACACAAACATTCCTCGAATCTCTTCTTAATTGATCGCTTTGTTTGTCCATAATATTTTTGATCACAGCCACCGCACGATATTTGGTAGATGCCGGGTTTGTCCAATGGATCTGTATCTTTTAGGCTTGTTGGATGATTTTTTAATTTGAAAGGGTTCGAGTGAACTATTTTCATTTTATTCCTATGGAAGATTGTTTTCAAACCGTTGGTGATTTCTGGAGCGAATGTGATGGAAACTCGCTTCGCATCAGCGATGTTTTTGTTTTGTGCAAATAGCGTTGATAGGTTGTTATTAAAATGTTTTTGTGCGTGTATTTTTTTGTCCATCACTCCTGTGAGAAGATCGGTGAGCTCGCATTCTGCCTGCCTTGCTCGGCCAACTCGGCCTGGGTCTCTTTTAATTGGTCCATAATGGCCAGCAGATTTTTGCTGATCCCCTTCTGCTCTTCGAGATTTTTGTTAGCCTCCTCCAGTTGGCGCATCAGTTCCCCTCTGTCTAGCTCCTCCTCTTCGGTGCCTTCTTCTTCGTCCATGTCGGTCTCGTCGTCTCGTTTCGGCGAGTCAGGTATTCCAAAACACCCCCTCCTCTAATCGCACTAGTTGGCTCACCCGACCTAACCAAAGCCCGAGCTACCCACAATATAATTAACGTACCTTTATCCGCACGCGATCCAGAAATCCTCATGCGCTCCAGCCGCCCCGTACACAAACTCACCCGAGTGCACTTGTACACTTGCAATTCGGCAACACTGATCAGATCACCAATACTACTTTGCCTTAACCCCTAGCGGGGCATAGCGCGTCAACTACTCCTGCGCGCCATCGTACTCTGTTCTGGGCAATGGGGCGCAACTCCCCAAAAGACTTACCCAGTACCTGACACTCCTTTGCCACAGATCGACGCCATGTGATTCGAGGACCCCCTCTTGGTCGGCCTTGGTTGGAAATGGGGTTCCATTTCATGGCATGCATAGCAATGCAGTTATCACTCTTCCGCAATGTGTGACCTATCCACTGCCATTTTCGCCTGCGTATCAATTCGTCGATTGACATCTGACCCGTACGCCGACTTAGCTCTTCATTTGATATTGTTTCGGGCCAGAAAATTCTTAAAATTCGACGAAGACATGAGTTGACGAAAACTTGCAGCTTTCTGGTAACTCCTACGGAAACTTTCCATGTACTGCTCCCATACAAAAGCACTGATAGTACCAGGGAGCGAAACAGGCCCAGCTTGGTCTTGATGCTGAGATAACTGCTCTGCCAGATTTTGGACAGCATGCCGTATGCGCGTTTAGCCTGGTTGATACGACGAGCGATGTCCTGCTCCGTACCACCATTTTCGGCAACAATGCTACCCAGGTAGACGAAGTTGTCCACCTTCTCCACAGGCTGCCCATTAATATTGATGGCAATAGGTGTCGGATTTCTTTTTCGCAACGGCGGGCTAAGAACCTTGGTCTTGTTGGTATTAATCTTTAGCCCAACCTTGCTTGCCTCCCTCTCGAGATCTAACGCCATTGCGGACAGATCCATGATTTTGTGGGAGAGTAGGCATATGTCGTCAGCGTAGTCAAGATGTTGTAGATAAGATGTCAAAGTCCATTGAATTCCTCTGTCGAGTCCGGATAGGGCTGCATGCAACACATCGCCGATCACAATGAGGAATAGGATCGGTGAGAGGATGCACCCCTGCCGAACTCCACTGCGAATCTCAAAGTCCCCCGACACCTTACCTTTATGCAGAACGCGACATTTCGCGCCGTCATAGGTTGCCTTAATAATAGCCACAAGCTTCTCAGGGATGCCTCTCCTGCGCAAGGCCGCCCATATAGAATCCCGGTTCACACTATCGAAAGCCTTTTCGAAATCGATGAAAAGCAAGTGAAGCGGAGAATCGTATTCAGCGCATTGCTCGATGATGATTCGCAAGGTGTTAATGTGATCGACACAGGAGAATCCGGATCGAAAGCCAGCCTGCTCTTCATCAATTGTGCTTTCTAAGTGGGCCTTTAGTCTCTCCAGGACGATTTTAGCTATTATCTTGGCAACGGCAGGAAGCACACAAATGCCTCTCCAATTATTACAGTCTGTGAGGCTACCCTTCTTTGGAAGTTTGATGATCAAACCTTCCTTCCACTCATTGGGAAAGGTCTCTGTATTCCACGCTTTATCAACAAGTGGGTGCAGCAAATCGGCAGTTACGCTTGGCGCTGCTTGATAAAGTTCGGCAGGGATGCCGTCAAGTCCGGCGGCCTTTCCTCGTTTTAGTGCAATAATTGCAGTGACTATTTCCTCTTTAGTCGGGGCAGTGGACCGTATACGCACATTTTGATGGTTAGCTAAATTATCTATATGAGGGGGAACTTCACCAGAGGTTACACGGTTCAAAACCGCGGCGAAGTGTTCTTTCCACCGCCTCATTTGATCTTCTTCCAAGATAAGTAGCTTTCCATCACTATCTTTCACCGGATGTTGGCAGGAGTTACGACCACCTGTAAACTCCTTGATGACACCGTATACGGCGTTTAAGTTGTTACTTTTTGCGGCTTCTTCTGCTGAGGCTAAAAGAGAATTCGCATAAACTCTTTTATCGCGTCGCACACTACGCTGAACTTCTCGAGCTTTCTGACGGTAAAGGAGTTCGATGCTGCTTCGATTGTCGTCTGAAGCTGCAGCCAAACGAACTTTCAGCTCCTTTCTTTCAACAATCCGCTGCCATGAAGCGTCGGACATCCAGGGCTTATTCCGGCAATCCGAGTTTGGGCCAAGGATGGTATTTGCGCTATCAATGTACGCATTTTTTATGGCATCCCAGTTTTCGTTTATGTCACTATCTGGGTGACTAGTTATCTCAGCCGCTTTTTGCGCAAGATGGTCATTATATTGTTGTAAGACAGCTGGATTTTTTAGTCGAGCGGTGTTGAATTTGCGGGGCCTGGATCTTTCGTCGCTGGGGCGGCGCACGGCTGCAATACGCAATCGAACATTAGCGATCATAAGATAATGGTCTCTTCCCATCCCAATATCGGCACCCTTCTTGTTTCGCACGTCCAGGAGGCAACTCTTGAATCTTTTACTAATGGCAAAATGGTCGATCTGATTTTGTGTTCTGCGCCGATCAACAGAGGACCAACTGATTTTGTGGTGGTCCTTATGCTCAAACATAGTACCACCGATGAAGAGACTGTGAAAGTTGCAGAACTCTACAAATCTTTCACCGTTGTCATTACGATCACCAAGACCGTGTCTCCCCATCACATGTCTGAGCCCATAGTTATCAGCGCCAACTTTCGCATTCAAATCACCCATAACCATTATAATGTCACCTTTAGGTGTTCTGCTCTGAACGGCGTTTAGTTCTTCGTAGAAGGAGTCTTTTGCCAAGACATTGTCGGGTTCAGTAGGGGCATAACATTGTATTATTGAGATGTTCCTCATTTTGGTCCGGAACCTGGCGGTCAAGACCCTGTCAGAGACCGGTTCCCAGGATAAGAGACAGTTTCGCGCGGCTCTGGTTAAAAGGAGCCCCACACCTGACTCACGACGACTACCGGTAGCTTTACCGGAGTACAACATTACAGTGCTGCCCGTTGGAGAGATGAATTCTCCGCTGTTCCACCATCTTATCTCACTAACTCCTAAGATATTTAATTTGTACCTCAGAAATTCACTCTCTAATTGAAGAAATCGTGCGTTCTGGGGACCTTCTGATCCATTGTCCAGGAGAGTACGCACATTCCAGAATCCAATCTTTGTCATTGTACGATAGCCAAAAGTCGTAACCGTTGAGTCAGTCCTTATCCGAGGCATAGTTGACGTTTCGTTAGCATATAAAGATTTCGGATAGTGCAAGTTGCTGGCATACACATCCTGTCCTTTGATTGTCGGTTTTAACGACAGGCCCTCAAAGGGAAAGGCCGTGGTATTTTTTTCACACCCCACACCACAGGGGTACCTCAACCAAATCATCGCACCGCCATCACTGGCGGCTTGACGTTGATTGGCAATGGTCAGTGACCACTGCCGTACCAGGGGGCGCCCACGCGGAGGACTATGGAAGAGGAGTTTTTGCCCCACCAATGGTGAACACCTAATATTCCGCACAAATGTACTCGTATGCCACTGTCTTACAAAAGTAAAACCCCCAGATACGCACTGTTAGATGAACCGTCCAGCAGGTGTACCAGGGTTTTAGAGGCTTTTAATGGAATCTAAAAGCATTTTACAACTTTGCTTAAGGTTTCTAGAAAAACTGTAACTTTTTTGCAACGATGTCTGATTTTATATTATAGAGGACTAAGACAAGTTAGAATCAATTCCTTTCAGCTCCTGGTCTATAGTAAATAAATTGGTAATGTATGTAATGTATCCATTTTTCAAGTACCTACCAATCTGAATCCCGTCGGTTTCGTATATTCAGACCATTTGTCAAAAATCTCTTCGAGAAAGGAGCATTTATTAAGAATGTCATCTTATCGAAACTGGCTGCATGATTGCCACATGCTATCGAACTCCTCTGCAGTTAAGTTATCATGTTTCAAACTTTTTATGCAGTATTCTGCGTCAGCTTCAGGATCTAACAAAATATTTAATGTTTAATGGATGGATTACCCGGAAAAGGGACCCACTTACCTGGAGGCGGAGCCCTCCTCACCGACTACGAAAGATTCACCCACCGGCCGAACGATTGGCCTGCTGTGGTGACCCACAATTCCCTCGACCGACACTGCACGGCAAAAAAAACCGAGATTAAAGTCCCCGATTCTTCACACGCCAGCGAGCTCACACGAAATTACCAAAAAAATTGAAAGTCAGCCAAAGTGACATCCATTCCTCGCAGATCCGACTCCCCCGTTTTCGTCTAATCGCCAAATTTCCTGGAACTCGATTCGATGCGCGTGTCCAGAAGACCTCCTCCGTTCGCGATTCTCCATCCATCACGTTTTCCCCAAATTTTTCTCAAACTTTATCCTAAATCCGACTGCCTCCGTCGACTCCCACGTTTCTTCTTTCTTTCTTTCTTTCTCTCCGCTTCCGGCCTTTTCTCCCCGCCACGATCGCGCGAAGTTGTCGCTGATTGCAACTGCGGAGAGTAGTGCTGTCATATTACAACCTGTTTAAAGACAGATGGCGAAGGCGGCAAAAACATTTATAGCGCACAAATTAAACGCTCATCAATTTCTGACTGAATAACAAAAATATTTATTTGATGGGAATTAGATGTTTACAAAAGGACAGAAAGACTGAGAGTGAGTCATGATGATCAGCCAGCGAAACCAGCGCCACTCCTCCCGCCGTGGTGACTTCTTAACGAACGCAGCACTGTTGTTGCAGATGTGGTGACTGATGGAAGTGCCTACAACTACTCCCCCCTGAATAACATTGCTCAGCAATGTCAATGTCATGTCGACATCGCTCTGCAGGATAGACTCGCCTAATATTCTCTGGACGTGGGTTGATTGGATCCAAGATTCGAGGCCTTAGGTAGGGGATTCGCAACTATCTGGTGATCTGGACTACGCGACGACGATGATGTCCTCGGTTGGCTTTCTGATTGTGACGAACGCGATTCAAGATCAGGAGCCCAATGGACGTTTCTTCTTTTTCGACTGCTGGAAGACTTGAAGTTCTGACTTTCTACAGGTGAGAAACGCTCAGACGGTAACGGCTGGATCTCGCTAAAGCTCTCGAACTCGGTACTTGTAGACTGACGTTGAGGACCTGATGCGGATCCCTGCGAAATCGGTTGAGACGCTGGTAACAATTCCGTGTCCGCAACTAGATACGCTGGCTTAAGTCTCTCCGTTGAAATATTAACAACTCTGCCATTGATATCAACCGAGAAAACGGACGTTGATAATCGCCCAACAACTCGATGAGGTCCGGTGTAAGGCTGCGTCAATGACTTTTTAACAGCGTCAACCCTGACGAATACATGTGTGCAGCTGTTGAGATCTTTATGGACGAAGGTCGCTCTGCCGTCGCGGTGTATAATCGGTGTAGGTCGCAAATTACGGGTGAACTCACGTAGCTTCGTGATGAAAACGCTCGGTTCCACGTCAGAGTTGTTATCTAAGAACCATTCTCCAGGTAATCTGAGCGTGGCTCCGTATACCATTTCTGCCGGTGAAGTGCCTAGGTCCTCCTTGACGCAGTTTCGAAGGCCCAGCAAGACCGTGGGCAAAATCTCGACCCAACGACTGTTGTCTTCATGGCACATGATCGACGCTTTTAATGATCGATGCCAACGCTCAAGGACCCCATTCGAAGCAGGATGGTATGGTGTAGTGCGCGTGCGTTTACCTCCAATAAACCTGACCAACGCCTTGAAAAGCGCAGCTTCAAACTGAGTCCCCTGGTCGGTCGTTATTACGCTTGGAGCTCTAAAACGGGAGACCCAATTAGCGTAGAATGCAGCGGCTATTGTTTCTGCTGACTGGTCTACGATCGGGACGGCTTCAGGCCAGCGGGAGAACCGGTCAAGCATGGTGAGACAATACCGAAAACCATGCGAAGTGGCTAACGGACCGACGATGTCTATGTGTACGTGCTGGAACCTTTTGTCAGGAATCGTGAACGGCTGCAACTCGTTCTTTGTATGGCGCCCGACCTTAGACTTCTGACATCGTACGCAGGCACGAGCCCACTGCATAATTTCCTTTCTCATACTTGGCCAAACAAATCGCCGATTAATGCCTTTGAGGGTTGCCCGGCCGCCAGGATGTGAACAGTTGTGCACCGAATCGAAAATACGCCTTCGCAAGGAAGCAGGCGCAAACGGTCTTACGGCTGCTCTCGAATTGTCGCAATACAGTATTTTTCCACCCCCGATGTCGACGGGCTCGAGTACCAACGACGTAGGATTGGAAATGAGGAGTTTCTGAAGCTGCTCGTCCTTAGACTGCTCGGCTACCAGCTCTTCAGTTTCGAAATCGCCTGACAATGTAATGGCGTCAACGCGCGAGAGTGCGTCCGCTACCACGTTTGCTTCGCCTCGTATATAAACTATGTTTGTCGAAAACTCGGATATAAAGCTTAAATAACGGACCTGACGGGGCAACGCTTTCTCCGCTTTTTGTGTGAAGGCAAATACCAATGGCTTATGGTCTGTCTTGATCGTGAACGGGACCCCTTCCAAGAAGTGACGGAAGTGCCGAATGCTGGCGTAAATTGCCAGCAGCTCCCAGATTTCGTCTTCGGCAGTAGCGGCGAAAACTGCTATCATACGTTTCTTAAGTGCATCGTATTTACCTGACTCCGGTGGATTTTCGACAATATCGGCTACTTGTGTCAATACCTCGGCATCAAGTTCGCTGATAACTCGGTCAAATTTTGTTTCGTCCTTCGTGACTCGATTCGCCCGAAACTGTGCCTCGACTCGAATAAACCATAATACGGGGCGACTACGCCAAAACTCAGGCATTTTGAATGACGTAATAGTGCTGAGGCTGTCAGCGTCGGCCATTTGGTCATTTGCGTCCACAAATTTTTCGTCGGTCGACATCGTTAATTGGCAATTAAACCGCACGTTGTTTTACAAATTCGCGCTATGTTCGACTCGTCGGTGTCACCAGTTATAGCGCACAAATTAAACGCTCATCAATTTCTGACTGAATAACAAAAATATTTATTTGATGGGAATTAGATGTTTACAAAAGGACAGAAAGACTGAGAGTGAGTCAGGATGATCAGCCAGCGAAACCAGCGCCACTCCTCCCGCCGTGGTGACTTCTTAACGAACGCAGCACTGTTGTTGCAGATGTGGTGACTGATGGAAGTGCCTACACATTCAAAACTGCAACGAATTGCAATGGATACTGAAGACACAAACCCACGGTGCGCTTTTGTGGTCTGATCACATTGCCGGCAGAAGCAGTTGTAGCAGTCTTTCACCGCCAATGTGTATAGAGCTGCGACTACCTCTGTCGACAATGTAACCAGCCCATTACATAGTTTTATGTACTTTAAATTTCAAGTTGATATACAAGTACATACTTAACTTTCGTACAACTTGGTCAGCTTTTTCATCCTCTTTATTTTTCGCTGCTATGGACTTAAGAGTTCTTCTTAAATTGCAGTATATCGTATAAATTTTTCCTCTTTTTCTCAGTGGGGGAAGTGTTTGAGGATTTCTTTTTCAATTCTATAACTTGTTGATATCGATAAGTGAAGAGCGTTCTCATCGAAATAACGAGCTATTATACTGATGAGCATTTTCCTTTCCTCATCATGAAATTTATTGTTTTTGTAGTAATATTCTGTGAGAAGGTTACCCTTGCTGCTAGTGTTCAATATACTATTGTATTTTAGGTAGTAAAAGGGCTAAGTCCTGATTTTGGATATGAACTTCCACTTATCGATTAACTTCTCGAAGACAAACCTATACTTTTAGCTCTAGAAACTGGTGTAACATCGTCAAATGTTAAAGGGATGCCAATAGTACGTCGCCAGGTCTCCAAATTAGGTTCCAATAAAATGACCTCCCCCATTTTAGACGATTGTGGAAGATGCCTTACTATATATGATGTTGCTTAATAATCTTCAGAATATCGACGGTTACTTTTTATTCTGTAAATAAAAACCAGGCCGAAACGTATATACCCTAGACTTGTACAGACTTAGTGGTGATACCAAAAGTACCAATTTGCAACGACCACATGCATTAAAAATGGGTCACCTATATGGCCAGTTAATAGGGGAGGTTGGCACTCATTCAGTAGGATCTTGACCATTCTCAAAATCAATTAACTAAATAACCCATTCTACAAATATTTGTCGAATTTTTCAAGTCGCTAGCTTCATTCTATCGAAAGTTATTGCTTATTTGAAGTTTCACTTGTAGGGGAGGTAGGGGTTCCTCGGGTCGGATCTTGCCCATCATTGCCACCAACTAATTAGATCACCCTACAAACATTTAAACAAAATTTCAAGTCTCTAGCTTCACTCTATCGAAAGTGGAGGCATATTGTCCATCAAAATATAATACTATAAAAGCAAATCATAGCATCGAAACAGCTCAGTTACAGTTCAAAGCAGTTCTGTAGCAGTTCAAAGCAGTTATAAAGCAGTTCAAAGCAGTTCAGTAGCAGTTCAAGACCAGTTTAAAGCAGTTCAAGAGCAGTTCAGTAGCAGTTCAAGAGCAGTTTAAAGCAGTTCAGCTGCGGATCAGAGGACAAGGTTCATGCAGTTCGACAGCTGTTCAATACAGTTTGAGGACGATTCAGTACGGTTTGAATGTAGCAACAGTGAAGATAGGCCGAAAAAAATCGAGAAGAACGTTAAACGAATAAAGTACACCAAAAATCATTTAAAAATCAAATTAGGACCCATTGCGAGAATATTTCAAAATATTTTAGAGACCTGCCGAAACTGTTGCGGTTGCTATACTCATCCACCACCACCACATAAACAACGATGAAACGTGCAAAATATGATAAAAAGCTGCTCAATGATATTGTGGAGACAACAAATTCGACAAGGAAAAAGTATCAACAGCTGAAAGCTATCAAAGTCGGAACAAAAGTTCAGTTGGAGGAAACATTTAAGCCAATCACGAAACCTCTCAATGAATTCGTTAAACGAACCAAGTTCTTACAATATCAGGATATAAAAAGTGAACTTAAAGAAGAGCCACAACCATCTCCTCTGCCTTCAGTTCAACTTAAACGTGAAGAAACAAGATCAGAGAGGAGATATAGTGACGACGACGACGATGATGACATCGACGATGACGACAACGAAGACAATTTTAAAACCCCCAAACAAAATTTGAGGCGAAAACTTAACCTCACCAGCACCACCTCATCCAACTCTTCTACAAAAGCTATTCGTAAATTTGTTAGCACACCTAAAGGACGAGAACATCTTAAGCAGTACATGAATCAGAAGCAGTTTTCAGAAATTCCTATGCAATATTTACATACATATATTAATGAGCCGTCTGCAATTGACAATATATATGGGGTATATAAGGATGACGACGATGGAGAACAATGGAAAATCATACACGGGAACTCGTGGTTTATATGAACTGCTTTTTATGAAGCGGCCAGATGAGTCTGTATATAACAGCAAAGATTTGGAGAATTATAAAAGTATTCTTCTGCATAGGAATGCTCACAGACGTTCTTACGAGAGCGGTAGTCAAGTAAACGGAAATCGAAGCTTTAAATATAGAAAAATTATTTCGAGACTTTTTAACAGCAACAAGGGAGGAAAAGGGCTAAGACAAACACCTAACATTAAACACAAAGGCTACAGTTTGATGCAAACATCGGACAATCAGAAAGATAACATATATTGGGATGATCCGAATGAACTAGTTGATCGGTTGCGGCTTCTTATTGCATCGCACCAAGCCGGCCATAATAATCACAACAACGAAATTATATCAATCATTGAAGAATTGAAAGAAGCACAAATAATAATAGAATAAATACGTCAGCAATCATCATCATCGTCACCGTATGCTAATTATTCGGAATGGGTATTGATAAATTTGGCCGATTTTCAACGGAAAGAGGAACGAAACGTGGTTTACAAGGTCTCCAGGGCCCGCCGGGTTCTCAAGGCCTCACAGGACAGCAGGGGCCCCCAGGTCCTCAAGGACCAACAGGTGAGCAGGGACCGCCAGGTCCACAAGGAGCACCAGGTCAACAGGGCCCGCCAGGTCCACAAGGAACACCAGGCCTGGAAGGAAAACCTGGTAAGGATGGTCGCCCAGGTATGGGATTTCATAAAGGAGGAGACGGCGATTACACGATTAATTTTAGACGAATTAAAAGTCTTGGCTCGCCCACAGAGGATGATGATGCTTCTACAAAGATTTACGTTGACTATAATATTGAGAAACTTAGACAATACATAGATAAACAAATTCAAAAACAACAACACAAACCCCCTAATGTCTCTGAACATGTATAGTAAAATACTTAAATTAACATATTTTACATACAAATACAAAAAATCATTGACACATTTTCCAAGTTTCCGTGGACGGCTCCTACCAAATCCAAGAGTGGTAAAGAAGTTACTATGGCGATGAAACATATATGTACTTCAGCAAGGACGGATTCCTAAAAACTTGCAAACAGGCGATGGAAAAGAATTCTACAACAGTCATTTCAAAAACCTCATGGAAAACTATCAAATAAACCATTATTCCACGTATAGTTCTTTCAAAGCGTCAATTGTTGAATGATTTAATCGCACGCTAAAGAACATGATGTGGAAGGAGTTTAGTATGAATGGAAATTACAAATGGATTCGTATAGTTGCCGATCTAGTGAAGGCGTACAACAATAACAGGCACAGAACAATAAAAATGGCTCCGTCTGCTGTCAATAGTTCCAATGAAAAGCTGCTTCTGTCTACCGTATACAACAACATTAAGGTGATGGGTCCATCTAAATATAAAGTGGGTGATCATGTGCGAATCAGTAAATACAAGCATGTATTTGAAAAGGGCTATACACCAAACTGGACCACGGAGATATTCACGATCCGACAAATTCGAATAACCAATCCCGTCACATACCTACTAGAAGATTATGAAGGAAACCCCATAGAAGGTGGCTTCTATGAGGCTGAACTATTGAAAGCGAAGCATCCGTCGTTCTATCTCGTGGAAAAAGTATTGAAAAGGAGCGGAAATCGAGCGTTTGTCAAGTGGCTGGGATTTTCGGAAAAATACAATTCCTGGATAAATGTTAAGGATATGATTTTAAGATAGTTTAAATGAAACATTGTATAGATTGATTGCAAATGAAAATTATTTTTTTTATTAAACGGATGTAAAGTTGAACAAGCTTTTTTATTTCACGTATTCTCCTATCAACACTATAACATTCACAGGTATCAGGTCCGGATTTCGCATTATCATAAGCCCAGGGGCAGCTCACATAATGTCTTCCAAATTTGCTGACTTTCTGCTGCATCGTGGTGTAGGGCTTCAAAAACGTATAGTTGATTGTAAATTTGTCAAAGTGCTCCTCAAAAATTAGCTCCTTGTTAGTATGGAAAAAATGTTTGTAGTCCTCAATGGAACGTTGAAGGTCGTTATTCAAATCGCTGTTGGTGATGTTGTTATTCGTCGTCGTCATTTCCAGATCGTTGTGTAGCGGCTCGCGATTCAATCAATACTCATGGAATATGTTTGTTTCATATTCTTTAAATCTACAAATTCTACATCCGTCTTATAGCTGGGATCGTGCTGCTTTATATATTCGACTTCGCTATTACTAAGAATCCGCTCGGCTTCGAACTCATGGTACTCATAACACGTGATTTTAAGCGAACGTTTCGAATAGTTGCTATCGTATCCGTATGTGCATCGAACTGTTAAAATTTTATCATCATCGAACTCTAACTTAAAGTGTCTGTAAAAAACATGTTCACTCTCGATCATTCCAGCTATTTCCTTTTCTTTTTTAATTAAATCTTGCCGAAACCCCTCGATTGCTTCATCGACCGTAACAAATTTCTCGATGGTTCCGTTGCTGTTGTTAATGGCGGCGACGTCGTAACAGTTGTTGTTGTTGTTGTTGGTGATGACACTATCGTTAAACCATCTGATGAAATACCGTGTGATGACGAAATACCATCGTCGTCGTTTTGAAATGATGTTTCCGTCCTTGTTGAAACTGTACTCCGAGTCAACAGTCGAAAGGATAATGACACTTGCACTGTCTGGTTATCAGGTAGCGCGAGATTAAATGCTTAATTGTTGGTACTGTTGCTGGCTTCACTAAGAGTCACCACTGGCACCGGATTACCTTGAAGAAAAGGCACCACCCCAACACTCAATACAAAAAAATATATTCACAAACGTAATTCTTAGACAATTCTGCAAAACGCACTGAGCTCACGCATCCAATCCTGAAACTATACTCTCTCTCTATTTCACCACTATTGAAAGAAAGAAAGAAACATTTTTTTTTTATTTTTTTATTGCTTAACACTATAATCTATATCCATAACTATATTATAATGACCCCAAGCATATGTACTAACCTCATCTTCCCTTATATATCGCTTATCGTCTGAACAATTTAGTGCAATCTTATCTATACATTCGGTATATAAATTGTGCAGCTTAGATCTAAATACATACATACTACCTCTAAAAAAATTTTTCCTATACAAACAATCTCTATAATTATCTAAAGTTAAGCCATCCATTATTATTTTCTTTACACCTTTGGCTTTTTTAACAATTTCACCATTATCTACACTAAGTGAATACATTTTAGACCTTAACCCTACAAATTCCCTCATGATTCTCCCATTGTTCTCGTCCTTGATCATTCCCAATACTTTTCCATTCTTCTGAGGAATATTATAAGCATTGTCCGCGGCATATTCTGAAGTGTCAAAGTGTCTATCGATATCGGGTAAAATGTCTTTATAGAAATCATCCGTTCGGACCATATATTGTAGATAAATGAGTTCGTATCCATATAGTTAAGAGTAATGTTTTCACCATACTTGGGTTTCATGAAACTATAGTGAAAATCATACATCTTCAACTTTGATAAATCGAGCACTGTGAACCCCAGATAGATCGGTTTATTGTAGCAGGTCAATACGTAGGTTGCCTTTTATATTTCGGGATTGGACAACCCTAGTGTTGCAATCTGGCAACTCACAGCTCTATCGTAAAGTTTGACATTTTTGAGGTTATACGTACTCAGAACGTTTTGACATACGAGCGCTATTTGTGTTTTTTACAGTAACTTAAAAGATTAATCTCGGCCAAATAATGGAATTCAATCGTGAACATTTTCGTGCGATTATTTTTTACAACTTTCGACGTGGATTAACTCAGCAACAGTGCATGGATGAACTGAATTCAATTTTTGGCGATGAAGCTCCATCGAGGAACAGTGTTTATCGATGGTATGGTGAATTCAATCGAGGTCGTAGTTCACTCCAAGACGAATTTCGTGAAGGTCGTCCAAAAGGTGAAGGTCGTCCGGAAACCATTGATGCTGTGCGCGAACTGATATTGCAAGATCGTCATGTGACCTATCGTGAGATTGAGACAACCTTAGGCATTAGTGGGACCAGCATACATTCAATATTGCATGAACATTTGACTGTCAAAAAAATTTGTTCGCGTTGGATCCCACACAATTTCTCAATCGCTCAAAAAAAGGCTCGTGTCGATTGGTCGAAAGAAATGCTCAAAAAATACGATCGCGGTGCTTCGAAACACGTCTATGACATCGTGACAGGTCATGAATCGTGGATTTACGCGTATGAGCCCAAAAGTAAACAGCAGTCGACAGTATGGGCGTTTAAGATGAGCCAAACCCAACAAAAGTTGTTCGCGCACGAAGCACTTCCTAGCAAATGGTCGCCTGCTTTTTCGGAAAAACTGGACATGTCGCAACCGTACCACTAGAACAACGCAGAACAGTCAATTCTGAGTGGTACACAACCATTTGTTTGCCAGTTGTCTTCCAAGAAATCAGGAAAACCAACCGCCGAAGACGGATCACTCTTCACCACGACAATGCGAGCTCTCACACATCAGCTCAAACAACTGCATTTTTGAGCACTCAAAACATAGATTTGATGGGTCATCCGCCGTATAGTTTTTATTCCCGTACGTAAAAAACAAACTGAGAGGTCAACGTTTTTCAACACCTGAAGAAGCGGTTGCTTCGTTCAGAATGCATGTTTTGGAGACACCTCAATCAGAGTGGCAAAAGTACTTTGACAATTGGTTCAAACGCATGCAAAAGTGTATAGATCTTCATGGGGAATATTTTGAAAAACAATAAAGCGATTTTCAATGATTAATATTTGTTTTTGTTCTCTAATCCCGAAATATAAAAGGCAACCCTCGTACACGATCCATTTGGATAGCGGCCATGTTCTCAATAAATACGGCTGCACTATAAAAATTGGGTTTCGATATTAAAGTTCGAGCCCCCGAATGCCTACCTCGACTTTCCCAATCCGTGACAATTTTCACGTCCTTTCTATTGTCAACATTCTCCATAGTTTTCCCATAAATCGCATTATTCATTAGCTTGAAAAAGTTCTTCTCAAATGAATTGGTACTTCTTTTGCGGTGAAACGTATTTAGATCAATGTATTGCTTCATCCAAGGTGACTGTCTAAACTGCAAACCTCTATACACCCGGGTCAGTTTCATCCCATTTTCAATGCATTGCTGCAGATTCCTATAGTGAATTACATATTTTTGTTTGTCGGTCAAATCGGTAATCAATTTTGAAGTCTTTGAACCACCTACTATTTTGTTTTCTGCGCAGAATGGTAAATCATTATGACTATCATGCATTGATGACGGATACTCTAAATCAACCTCGAATATGTATTCAATGTCGGAATCTGCAGCAATACTTTGAATATTAATATCACCTGGATTGTCAACCCACTTAAATTCAGAATGGGGAAGCGTTTGTGACATCGCCCACCCATTCAAATTGTTCGCATCCAAGTATAGCAGATACTGGGACGGATCCTCCACCTTATAATTGTCCATATATTTATTATTCGCGGTTGAATGACGATGCGAGCATTGAGTGATACCACCTCTGATTCCCCGTTTGACGAAATGATGTTTGCTTACATTAGTTAACAACTCAAGTTGTATAGATGTAGTTTTAAGCATAGCATCCCACGACAACCCAGGAGTTGTGTAATATTGACAGGGGTCAAGTCCATATATATTACGACAAAATTTACGGAAGTTCTCAAACACATCCGTCAGAAGTAGCACATCAGTTTTTAAATATAATTCCAAATAGTCCCAAATCACGGTGCAATTGAACTCTTTCCAAATATTTTGAGCATGTCTGTAATCGTCCTCTTTACACTCGCTATTTGTCATTTTATTGAAAAACTTTTCGCGTGGTGGCAGACAAACTTCATTCAACCGATCCCAAGAATTAATGTAGTCATAGGGAAATACACCCTTTCGAGTAAGTAGCTGGAATTTCTCATCCTCTCCATACGCCAAAAAGACAGTTCTCAGATCTTCTTTGGCCAAATTTTTCACAAGAGCATCCAAACTGCTCTGCATGAATCTGGCCGAGTCCAAGAATCTAAGCTCAATCGTTTCAAAGTCGCCTTTATCAGAAAAAACTTTAATGCGCTTGGAGACTGAGACGTACAGCTCCTTATTCAGGGGAATTACAGATATTTCTCCATCAACTCTATCCAGTTCTTTAATAAATAAGTGACAATCGTAGCCCGACAGATTGTGAAACAGTATTGGGAAGAATTTTGGGATACGGAACAATAAGTTGCATTCGTTATGAGCGGTACCCTATAATTACCGGTGAAGTGACAATGGTCACGCACCCTATCACCCCCCCAGTTCTTTGTTGCAAATATATAGTAGGAAAAAGCACAAGGTATGTGTTCTTGCATTTTTGTTGTTGATGATTCCTCTGGATCGGGCTCGCAACTGTCCACGTCCTGCAAAAGACACTCAAAGTCCGCGTAGATGACGAATGGTACATCCAGTTGACGTTCGTAATTTTTGTATTTTAGAGTTGACTTCTCCGGCTCCACCATTTTGGTTACGATTCGACTGCATTCGGTTTTATGCTCCTCGAGCTTTTCATCGGAAGCAAAGTATTGCAAACATTTGTTGCATACGTAAATACCACCATGGTGCAACGTTTGTTGTGAACGAATTAATCTATACAAAAACAACAAATTATTATACCTAGTCTAGCCATAAATATTGTTACAAGGTTTGGCAACCCTGCAGAAAGGAACCGTTATATTGCATTTCTTAAAAATTGAGCTAATCGCTATAGTACGCTTGTGCTTGATGCATTTGTCATCATTTGAGTTTAATTTTTAGTGTAGTGAACATGGATTGGGGTGACAAAGAAAATAGAATTGCTGTGATTGCACTTCATAAAGTAGGAATGCAACCAAGTGATATTTTTAAGACTCTGCATACCCTTGGTATAAGCCGAATGTTTGTATATCGGGCTATTGAAAGATTTAATGATACGTCTGGAGTAAGTGACCGTGAAAGAAGTGGCCGTCCGCGAACTACTCGAACACCTCAAGCGGTTAAAGCCGTGCGCGAGAGAATTCGCTGTAATCCTCTTGGGAAACAAAAAATTTTATCGCATGAGATGAAAATACCCCAAAGAACAATTTCACGTATCATCAAAAGTGACTTGGGGTTGGGTGCTTATCGTAGATCTACCGGGCATTTACTAACAGATTCGTTAAAAAAAAATAGAGTGGAAAAATCAAAACGATTACTTTGCCGGTACGCAAACCAAGAACACCGTAAAATTTTGTTTACGGACGAAAAAATTTTTACTGTCGAAGAAACATTTAATAAACAGAACGATAGGGCTTATGCTCGCAGTGCCAGAGAAGCTTCTCAAGTTGCCCAAAAGGTTCAAAGAGGTCATCATCCAGCCTCAGTAATGGTTTGGTGGGGTGTTAGCTACAACGGGGTGACAAAGTTGCATTTTTGTGAGAAGGGCGTCAAAACGTCTGCCAAAATTTGCTACAACGGGGTGACAAAGTTGCATTTTTGTGAGAAGGGCGTCAAAACGTCTGCCAAAATTTATCAAGAAAGTGTCCTTGAAAGTGTAGTGAAACCTCTCAACACGTCATTATTCAAAAATCAGCCTTGGAGTTTCCAGCAAGATTCTGCACCAGGTCATAAGGCGAAGTCAACCCAAAAATGACTTGAAGAAAATGTTCCAGATTTTATTAAAGCTGAAGATTGGCCTTCCTCTAGCCCAGACCTGAATCCGCTGGATTACGAATTATGGTCTGTCTTAGAGCAAATGACGTGCTCTAAAAGACATTCTAATATCGAATCCTTAAAGAAGTCTCTTACACTTGCAGTCACCAACTTTCCGATTGAAGTCGTGCGTGCTTCCATAGATAAGTGGCCAGCTCGATTAAAGGCTTGTGTAAAGGCAAAAGGCAATCACTTCGAATAACTTGTTGCAATTTCCGTTGTTGACAATGCATTTAATAAATAAACAATGATTTCTTAACATATAACACCTCTTTTATTGAACAGTGCTTCAAAAAGTTTGTAACAGTATTTATGGCTAGACTAGGTACATTTATCTATGAAACAGCTATTCTTTCTGTTCAAAGAAGTCCCGCGCTGTGTCGCCGCCGTCCTAAAACAAAACAAACAAAACGTTAAACATTTGAAAGAAGACTGAATTAGAATGAATTTGTTGCTTACTATTGTTTATATATTTAAATGTCAGTTTTAACTAACATTGTTACTATTGTCATCCATCAGATGTTAACAGTGTCTTATAAGTATCGTATATCGAGTAATTTCGATTTTCAAGTTCAATGTCACCTAAATTGGAGAGTTCGGCACTATATAAGTCCGACTTTCTCCAATCTCTTCCTCTTTTGTTATAGTGAGTCGAAATACATACAATAAACATTGCTTTCGCCAATCTACGCCTTTGAATGACAATTGCCGGCATCCAATCCCAACCTCAATTCTGAAAAATTACACTTTCAAACTACCATACCTAGAAATATGTTTGATCCAAACATAATGGTACTTTTCGCCGGATTGCAACAACAGCAGATTGATGTGATTGGCTTTTTCTTCCTTCGCTATATGATATTTGCCATGCCAACCAGTTTCTTCAAATCCGCATCGTAGCCAAATAAATTTACACTAATAGTGGCGTTCAATCTCTCGAAATCAGCAATATTGTCCACGTTTAGCGGAAACTCGAGTCCCCAAAAATTAAGAATCATTCCGTTCCTCAGCCGTATAACACTCTCGGTAAATCCTCAATTCGGTAGGGGAATGTGCGTTCAGAATTAACTTCAACTGGATACAAAGCTGAAATTACGCTCCATTTGAAGCAGTAATCGTCCTTGTTTTTCACATTTACACAAGCCTTTTTTGTTAATAAATGTTTCGGCAGTGGAATAAAACTAGTTCCTCTCAGTGGCTTATATTCATTCACGTTTAACTCGCAATGAGTAATTTTCATTAGAGCCCATCCACTATCTTTCTCCTGGAACTCTTCCATTTTTGTTCTTATCTGAACACTCATAGTCTGGAATGATTCTGCTAGTTCACATCTTTTCAGGATCGTTGCCATTTTTGTATTAAACGACTTAATACTAACTATGCACAAACTATCGAGCGTTCCATCATCAACATCCATTTTTATAAATTCGGCAAAGAGTTCGATATTGAACTTAATGGCTCCTCCCTCGTCCACTACCTTATTAAGGTAGACCATTAATGGACCTTCCATTCTCTTTAAAAAATCGTCCACATTCAATAAACTCTCGTCTGTGTTTTCAAAAATCAGAGTTTCGATCCGGTTATTGAAGCAACTCTTGACTCTTTTAAAGTGCTCATTCATCGACTCTGCCGAATTTTTCTTGTGTATATTTGTACGCACATGGAATGCCCACAGCGACTTTTGCACTTCAATTTTACAATAATCGCAAAACATATTGAAGTTTAACTTTTCACACTATCAATCTAAAACAATAGTAAAAATGGAAAAATCAAATTGATAGTGTAATTGTGTGACCTTAACCTGCTCTGTTCTATATATATAAAATAAATAAATAACTGGCGCAACATTCCAATTTGAAATCATGGCCTCGAGATTAGTTAGCACCATCTCATTTTCTAGATCTTGACGGTGTGTCTTGTGCAGAGGTGTGTGATCAGCAACACGCTCAACCGAGTTATTTACCCGGTACTCATTTAACAGTTGAGTGGGCTCATAGTCCGACACGTAAAACCCCTTTTTCATCGAAAACTACCACATTCAGTAGGAATCGAACGGTGGAGGCCCAGTGCGGAGAAGGCGAACGTGCTAACCGTTGCACTATCCGGACTACTACTCTGCTCTGTACAGTTTTTTTAAAAAAAAACAAATAATATTATAAATTACAATTCAAATGTACTCACCAGATTCTATCTATCTACTCTTGTAGTAGTACAACTGCTAACTCTGCAGCACAAATTCAACACTTGTTCGCACACACAAACACACGCGCACCCAAAACTAATTGTATAGTTTATAATTTTTATTTCTGTTACCACTTGTTGTTTATTTTTACAATTGATTTCTTCACGTACACACACACACAAACACAATATCACAATTTCCAAAAAGTTAAATATTTTTCACAACAGTCAATGACTGATTCAATTTATTCAATTCACTAAACTTGTAAAGTCAAATATCTGTTTGTCACAAGAGTCACTCACTAATTCACTTTAACCAAAAGATACAAAACGATTTTAACAAACACACGACGGAGGCGGCGACGACGACGAAGACAATGACAAGCCACCGAAAACTTTTGCATTCCATTTTATAGAAAACCCAAAAACCACAAAAATAACCTTATCAAATAATATAATTAACCTTATGATACTATGTCACCATCCATATCAATTTTTTCACACTCTATAACCTATAGAAAAAAACATTTAACACAACACACCACAACGCTTCCTTTTCACATCAACTTCCTGGAAATTCCTGCGGCTACCATCCCTCCAACTATACAGAATTTCACTTGCACAATCTTATTCAATTATAAACTACCCACAATGCACCGGCCAAATTAATTTCAATAATCTTTAGGTCACACACAGCCTAAAATAAATAGAAAACCACAATTGACACTTAACATTTCACTGAAACCCGATAACGATTTCTCGAGCTTCACATTATCAGCATTTACTTCGATAAAATGTATTCACACACGGAACAACCACAATACTCAAATTAATTTCAAAACAAATAGAAATCCACATTTCACATCAAACATATCAAACTACCGAAAATTTTTCATCAACCTGACCACGATTTCCCGAGCTCCACAGCCACAGCATTTCCTTCGAAAAAATTTAATCACCCATGGAATAACTACAATGAACCACATGACGACGACGACATTGAAGCGAAGGTATACTCAACTGGAACACAATTGGGCTCCATTGGAACTCTATTGAACCTCGATTCACACCACCTTCATCCCCTGTCACCTCATTTACACCCCATGAACCACCTGCCGATTCCCTATCACCTCACCAAGACCCCTTCTCTCAAACACCATCCCAATCTCAACAGCAACAAGCTCCCAACGTCTTCACTATTTTCCCACGCCCAAGTGAAACCCCTTATCACCAACAACTCACTCTAAGCGCCACCACGCGCCACCATAACCACATACCTTGCGGTCAATACACGCCACCACAAACACGTGCCATCCTTATCTCTACGACCGGAAGTCGCTAACCACAAGAAATTTGTATGGAGTTGGTTTGGAAGCCCCTTATCCCTACTACTCACCTGTATCCCACTTTTGACTGTCAGGATGGATTCAGGGTAAAGGTGAAATTAATAAAAATACAGAACGGTTAACACATTTTGAGGAAATGTGGCACCTGCGCATGGCTGACGCCACATTTCCTCAAAATTTTATCCCTGTCGTGTTGTTTCTCCCTCAGGCACGAGATCCCTTTAAATATGTGTGGACAAGGGCAGTGAGCGTGTTAACCGTTCTGTGTTTTTATTAATTTCACCTTTACCCTGAATCCATCCTGACAGTCAAAAGTGGGATACAGGTGAGTAGTAGGGAAAGGGGCTTCCAAACCAACTCCATACAAATTTCTTGTGGTTAGCGACTTCCGGTCGTAGAGATAAGGATGGCACGTGTTTGTGGTGGCGTGTATTGACCGCAAGGTGTGTGGTTGTGGTAGTTATTCCATGGGTGATTAAATTTTTTCGAAGGAAATGCTGTGGCTGTGGAGCTCGGGAAATCGTGGTCAGGTTGATGAAAAATTTTCGGTAGTTTGATATGTTTGATGTGAAATGTGGATTTCTATTTGTTTTGAAATTAATTTGAGTATTGTGGTTGTTCCGTGTGTGAATACATTTTATCGAAGTAAATGCTGATGATGTGAAGCTCGAGAAATCGTTATCGGGTTTATGAAGAATTTTCAGTGAAACGTTAAGTGTCAATTGTGGTTTTCTATTTATTTTAGGCTGTGTGTGACCTAAAGATTATTGAAATTAATTTGGCCGGTGCATTGTGGGTAGTTTATAATTGAATATGATTGTGCAAGTGAGATTCTGTATAGTTGGAGGGATGGTAGCCGCAGGAATTTGCAGGAAGTTGATGTGAAAAGGAAGCGTTGTGGTGTGTTGTGTTAAATATTTCTTTTCTATACGTTATAGGGTGTGAAAAAATTGATATGGATGGTGACATAGTATCATAAGGTTAATTATATTATTTGATAAGGTTATTTTTGTGGTTTTTGGGTTTTCTATAAAATGGAATGCAAAAGTTTTCGGTGGCTTGTCATTGTCTTCGTGGTCGTCGCCGCCTCCGTCGTGTGTTTGTTAAAATCGTTTTGTATCTTTTGGTTAAAGTGAATTAGTGAGTGACTCTTGTGACAGACAGATATTTGACTTTACAAGTTTAGTGAATTGAATAAATTGAATCAGTGATTGACTGTTGTGAAAAATATTTAACTTTTTGGAAATTGTGATATTGTGTTTTGTGTGTGTGTACGTGAAGAAATCAATTGTAAAAATAAACAACAAGTGGTAACAGAAATAAAAATTATAAACTATACAATTACTTTTGGGTGCGCGTGTGTTTGTGTGTGCGAACAAGTGTTGAAATTGTGCTGCAGAGTTAGCAGTTGTACTACTACAAGAGTAGATAGGTAGAATCTGGTGAGTACATTTGAATTGTAATTTATAATATTATTTGTTTTTTTTTTTAAAAACTGTACAGAGCAGAGTAGTAGTCCGGATAGTGCAACGGTTAGCACGTTCGCCTTCTCCGCACTGGGCCTCCACCGTTCGATTCCTACTGAATGTGGTAGTTTTCGATGAAAACGTGTCGGACTATGAGCCCACTCAACTGTTAAATGAGTACCCATTTATCGGGTAAATAACTCGGTTGAGCGTGTTGCTGATCACACACCTCTGCACAAGACACACCGTCAAGATCTAGAAAATGAGATGGTGCTAACTAATCTCGAGGCCATGATTTCAAATTGGAATGTTGCGCCAGTTATTTATTTATTTTATATATAGAACAGAGCAGGTTAAGGTCACACAATTACACTATCAATTTGATTTTTTCTTTTTTACTATTGTTTTAGATTGATAGTGTAAAAAATTAAACTTCAATATGTTTTGCGATTATTGTAAAATTGAAGTGCAAAAGTCGCTGTGGGCATTCCATGTGCGTACAAATATACACAAGAAAAATTCGGCAGAGTCGATGAATGAGCACTTTAAAAGAGTCTAGAGTTGCTTCAATAACCGGATCGAAACTCTGATTTTTGAAAACACAGACGAGAGTTTATTGAATGTGGACGATTTTTTAAAGAGAATGGAAGGTCCATTAATGGTCTACCTTAATAAGGTAGTGGACGAGCGAGGAGCCATTAAGTTCAATATCGAACTCTTTGCCGAATTTATAAAAATGGATGTTGATGATGGAACGCTCGATAGTTTGTGCATAGTTAGTATTAAGTCGTTTAATACAAAAATGGCAACGATCCTGAAAAGATGTGAACTAGCAGAATCATTCCAGACTATGAGTGTTCAGATAAGAACAAAAATGGAAGAGTTACAGGAGAAAGATAGTGGATGGGCTCTAATGAAAATTACTCATTGCGAGTTAAACGTGAATGAATATAAGCCACTGAGAGGAACTAGTTTTATTCCACTGCCGAAACATTTATTAACAAAAAAGGCTTGTGTAAATGTGAAAAACAAGGACGATTACTACTTCAAATGGAGCGTAATTTCAGCTTTGTATCCAGTTTAAGTTAATTCTGAACGCACATTCCCCTACCGAATTGAGGATTTACCGAGAGTGTTATACGGCTGAGGAACGGAATGATTCTTAATTTTTGGGGACTCGAGTTTCCGCTAAACGTGGACAATATTGCTGATTTCGAGAGATTGAACGCCACTATTAGTGTAAATTTATTTGGCTACGATGCGGATTTGAAGAAAGTGGTTGGCAAATATCATATAGCGAAGGAAGAAAAAGCCAATCACATCAATCTGCTATTGTTGCAATCCGGCGAAAAGTACCATTATGTTTGGATCAAACATATTTCTAGGTATGGTAGTTTGAAAGTGTAATTTTTCAGAATTGAGGTTGGGATTGGATGCCGGCAATTGTCATTCAAAGGCGTAGATTGGCGAAAGCAATGTTTATTGTATGTATTTCGACTCACTATAACAAAAGAGGAAGAGATTGGAGAAAGTCGGACTTATATAGTGCCAAACTCTCCAATTTAGGTGACATTGAACTTGAAAATCGAAATTACTCGATATACGATACTTATAAGACACTGTTAACATCTGATGGATGACAATAGTAACAATGTTAGTTAAAACTGACATTTAAATATATAAACAATAGTAAGCAACAAATTCATTCTAATTCAGTCTTCTTTCAAATGTTTAACGTTTTGTTTGTTTTGTTTTAGGACGGCGGCGACACAGCGCGGGACTTCTTTGAACAGAAAGAATAGCTGTTTCATAGATAAATGTATAATAATTTGTTTTTGTATAGATTAATTCGTTCACAACAAACGTTGCACCATGGTGGTATTTACGTACGCAACAAATGTTTGCAATACTTTGCTTCCGATGAAAAGCTCGAGGAGCATAAAACCGAATGCAGTCGAATCGTAACCAAAATGGTGGAGCCGGAGAAGTCAACTCTAAAATACAAAAATTACGAACGTCAACTGGATGTACCGTTCGTCATCTACGCGGACTTTGAGTGTCTTTTGCAGGACGTGGACAGTTGCGAGCCCGATCCAGAGGAATCATCAACAACAAAAATGCGTCAGCCATGCGCAGGTGCCATTTTTGTGCTATTCCTTGAAGGAAAACACTGATGGTTTCAGATCAAAAGTTTCATTATATTATCGTATTCACCCAGTGACAAAGAAAAACAAAATTTCATTCAAGGCTACAACGCCGTTCGGGAGATAATCGAATTAAAGGAAAAGTAAACTACTTTAGAACTTGAATTACGAAATATATAGTGAACTTACCTGTTCCTCGATGGCCACCGACACAGGATCAAAATTCAGACAAAAATATTTTCAATTAACAAAAAAGAACAACAAAAAAAAAACAACCAAAATGAACGAAGCGGTGGTGGGTGAAATTACTTATATCACTAATTACTGCTGCTGCGCGACTGTTGTTGTTGTTTTCCGTTGATCCGGGCGGTAAACCAGTGCCCCATGAAGAATATGCAATTAAAAAAAATATTTTTAAGCTTTTTAAATTTTTTCCGTATTATTTTTGTTTTGCTCTATGTTTTGTTATAGCATGCACTTGTAACATTTCTGCTGCGTAGGCCGAAGCCTACATGAGGACGGGAGTCATACTCTGGTCGTGCAGACCGCGCGTGACACCTAAGTGCCAAGACTTCCTCAAATGTGACCAGTTCGCGCGAGTTATGTTGCTGATTGTACTCAACAACAAAAAAAATTATTTATACTCTTACGAGTTCCTCACTTGAAATAAGAACACTGGTTTTTTATTATTTAAAAGAAACACTTTATTCAATAATAACTTTGTTTGACTGCAACTAACTATTACTGAACACCAACTGAACACCAACTGGACTGACTGGAACTGAATACTGTATTAGAACTAACTTGGACCAGAGTGGTCTCCTGCTTAAATAGTATTATTTTGATTAGGTCTGCAGTTTGCATTCTGTTCGGTGATCGTATCATTGCTTACATTTGGACATCTGCATGATACGATGTCTTTGTTTGTCGCATGGACCGACACCTGCATTTATGCTGATCTAAGCAAATATGCTTTTATTCTTGAAATGAAATCTTTATTATAAAAGTGCTGAATATGCATAATATTTATATTGATAAACAATTATTGTTGGATGATCGTATGACTCATGGGTAACTTAATATGTTATATGTTTATAAGAAATATTTGATATTGTATAGTGAGTCATACTTATAATGATTTGAACTTAGTAACTATAATGTAAGTATTACAATATAAGTTTTAATTAAACTTAGTAGTTATATCCTTATTATTAGGATTAGTATTGAGGTCTTGAGGGTTATGTGTAACTCCACCCTCCTTAAGATTGCTGTTGTCCTCAACAGTGTTTTTTATCGGTTGTAATTCTATATCCTTTTTGTTAATTATTTTAATCTTGATTGATTTATGGCATTTAAAGTAAATATATATTATGAAGGATACAGTGAGTATGATAATTATGAACAATAATGTTGTTCCGATTGCAATGGAATTTCTTTTATGTTCAAATTTTATTTCTTCGATTTTTTCTAGATTTTTAATATCTTCAAGTTTTAAATCTTCGACATTAATTGCGTAATTGAATTTTGAAATATTTTTAATTGGTTCCAATGTTAAAATTTGTTGAAATTCTTTTATTTGGTTTGTAAATAATTTGCCTGCAATCTCAAGTTTACAATTATTAAATCTTATTATGTATGTTCCATTTAAGTAATATGTTTTTTCATTACAATCTTGTTTTATCTTAATATCTATGTTAACAGTAAGTATTAATCCTTTTTCAATTTCTATTACATTATTATCATCCTCATATGCTCTTATACAGTTAATATTTTTACATTTTAAAAGATTATTTAAAGATTTAGTCCTTTTTTCTGGTTCATAATATTCTCCATGGTAAAGTACAACTTCTTTAATGTCTATATCCAAAGTTTCTGATTTTGAGTTAGGTATTTTTCTTACGTAATAGGATAATAGGGGCTGAGTCAAAATAGGGATGCTAATGACAAATATTATTTTTCTTTCTTGTGTTAATACATTTATTGTTATTTCCTTTAATTCCTCTACTGATAAATTATGAAAGTCTATTTCATCGTATGTCAATATGGATCTAGTCATGATTCCTGTTTTTGCTGAGTTTACATTGTCAATTATTTTTTCTAATTCGTCCTTTATAAGATCAAGATTATAATTTAGTTGAATGGTTGTTAGAATTTTATTTATTGTTTGTGTCTGATTATTAATGTTAGCTAGAGACTGATTATAGGCTTTGTTAGTTTTGTTAATGTTGTCAACAATTTTGTTAAGGTTAGATTGAAAAACGTTGTTAACTTGAATTTGATTATTCATTGACTCTATGATAGCGTGATTATTTGTATCTATTATTCTCAAATGTTCTGTGATCTCTTCGTAATCGTCATTGTCCATTAATCCAAATAATAAGTTATAAATTTTTCCGATGGGATTAATTAATCCGCGTTCCTTTCTACTAACAATTACAGAATTTTGTTTGTCAGGTAAATATGTCATTGTAGTTTGTCTAGTACTTTGTCTGTTATCGTATTGTCGTTTTGGTTTAGGTGTATTAATTTGCATTGAAACTTGTTTAGCTTTCTCTCTATCGAAATGTAATAATTTTAGTTCTCCTTTTATAGATTTAATTGTCTCTGTCATATGGGGGTCGGGATAGATTTCGTTAGTTATTTCGTCTAGTGCTTTTTCGTATTGAACTAAGTCTATTTTGTGATAAATTCTTTTATAGTCTTTGATTAATCTAATTGGATCTTTTTTTATTAATATTATTCCGGATTCGGTTTGTAGTTTTTCAATTGTAATTTCTGCTTGTATAATTGTAAACGTTAGGATCAATAAAAATGGTATGAGTTTGGGTGTCCAATGATTGTTGGGTGTAGGTTTCTGTAAAGGCAAAGGGTTTTTATTGTAATAATTTTCCCTGTATTATTTCTAGGATAATTTTCTGTCTAAAGTATGGGATATGACATTGAGAGTAGTCTAATTTATGATTTCTGGCAATGAATTCTGCTGCTATGCAAGTAAATATACCGCAATCATTTGCGTTTTCCTGTTTTGGGGCGTTTCGCACATTTTCTTTTGTGAATGTATTTATATCGAGGACTTTACACAACTTATCTTCTGATTCGTCTGCTAAATATTCACCTAATGTATCTAATATTCCATTATCGCTGCTTCCTGATGAATCATAATATTTTATTTCCTTATTTCGTAGATCAATCGTAGCTAAACACCAATGTCTTCCATTTACGTGAACCGGGATTAGAATTATATCATATGAGAAAATATCTACCTTTCGCGTCCATTTCTTGACTGCACTAAATCCTTTCTCTTTGAGTGTCGGGACAAAGAATGTGTTCATGATATATACTTTGGGTAGGTTTATAGAGTCCTTGTTTCGTTTACTGATAAGGTTCAAATAGAAATTAATTATTTGATCATTTACCCATTTTTGATCAATTAAAGTAGAGATGTCGGCTCGAGTAATATTTAGATTGAAATTTGACACAAGAGTCTCGTTTAAGGGGCCATTATATAATGCATTATTGATGATTGTTTTCTGTTCTAATGTAAGCGTATTCGGAATGCTTACTGTATTTGATATTTCTGATATTGGTTTTGATTCTGTTCTCGTATGCTTCTTAATTCTTTTTATTCGAACTGGGTGTATCTTATTTTGATGTCTACCTTTTCTTGTTGAAATTATATTTCCTAAATTATCTTTTATTATCTCAATTTTTCTGTACTTAGGTTTTTCCTTATGACGTTCATTTTTGTAGTTTTTGATAAATACTTCTTTTTGATCGATTTCTGGTAATTTCTCTCTATTTTTATTGTGGTAATCAATCCATTTAGTCTTTTTATTAATCAACAATTTATTTAATTTAGGTTTATCTATTCTACCATATTGTATGTCGATTGGTTTTGCTTGGGTTACTGAATGTATATTGGTATTATAATGCTCTGTTGCTTTTAGAACTCGTTGCACAATATTTAGTTCGGGTTCGGTTATCGCTAATGTTCTAATTTGCTCTAATAATGTGCTATGACATCGACTCATGTCTGAATTACCTGTATGTGATTTTGGTGAGTTAAAATGAATTTCAATATTTTCTTTTCTGAAGAAGTCTTTTACGTTTATCATATTGAATTCATTATCGGCAACTATCTTTCTGGGTTTTCCTAGTATAGCATTTCTTTCTCTAATAAGTTCTATGAAAGTTACTGCATTTTTATCTGTAGTTTCTTTAACGTATAAATGTTTCGAAAACTTATCTATTGTAGTAAAGAATTGTCGTTTACATATAAAGAATATGTCAATATGTACTATTTCATTTATATCCTCGGGGGTTTCTGTTAGTTTGAATTCTGGTTTTAAAGGTTTTCTGTCATATTTTACCAAATTACATACTTCGCAATTATTTATATATTTTGTGATTACTTTTAATATTTTATCAAAGTGATATTCATTTTTAATTTCTGCGTAATTTTCTAAGATTCCACGATGATTACTTTTTTCGTGTATTTCCTTGATTTTCTCCAAACATTGTTCTTCACTAGTTAAATCTATTGCTTTATTTGTGCATTTAATGAATTTGAGGTATTTATTATTTGAATATAATTTTATTATTGTTACTTGCACTTTGTTCCATGCATGGTCGTCTAGTTCGCAAAATATTCCTACATATCCTTTCTCTGGTATGTATCTCCTAAGTATATCTATTATTTTGTTTTCGTTACTTATGTCTTTCTTTTCTATGAATATCTTTCGCTTTTTGTTTATTGATTCAAGTTCCTTACGCTTTCTTTCCACTATTATTATTTGAGTTTTATATATATTTACTATTCCTTCTCTAATTGCTATATGGTCATTTTCATTCTCTAGACAACTGTGTATAGTTACATGTTCACTATCGTCTATTTCCATTGCGTTTTCTCGATTATTGTTGTTGGTTAAAACGTTAATTTCGCCTTTTTCTGCGTCAATTCTGCTCAAGAAGTCTGCTACTTTATTATCCTTTCCTTTTATGTATTCAATATTGAAATTGAACTCGTTCAATTTTATTTTCCATCTCTGTAATTTAGAATTTGGTTCCTTAAAGTTGCTAAGCCATACAAGGGGTCTGTGGTCTGTTTGAATGTCGAATTTTATACCGTATAGGTAGGGTCTAAAATATTTAGTTCCCCAAACAATAGCTAATAATTCTTTTTCTACTGTCGGATAATTTCTTTCATGCTCGTTTAGAGTTCTGCTAGCATAGGATATTGGATGTCCTTGCTGAGATAGTACTGCACCTAAAGCTTTATCTGAGGCGTCAGTAGTAAGCGTGAATTTTTGTTTAAAATCGGGGTAATGTAATATGGGATAATTAGTAATTAGATCCTTCAACTTCTCAAAAGCCGCGATGTAACTGGGATCTTCTGTATTAATTTTTCGATTTTTCTTTAGAGCATCTGTTAAAGGTAAAGCTACTTTTGCATAGTTATTAATAAACTTTCTATAATAACCGGTGATACCTAAGAAAGATTTTATTTGTTTTGTGGTACTAGGGATTTTTAAATTTCGAATAGCATCAATTTTTCCAGGATTTGGCTTGATTCCTTCGGTTGTCAATATATGACCCAAATACTCAGTTGATTTGGCAAAGAACTTACATTTGTCTGGTTGAATTTTAAGTTTGTTTTTTCTCAAAGCGTCAAATATTTTTTTTATGTTAATCTCCATTTCTTGGAGTGATGTGGCAAATATCAAAATGTCATCCAAGTATACTACGCAAATTTTGTTGATAAATTCTCTAAGAACTTCGTTAATCATGCGTTGGAAAGTTGCTGGTGCATTTTTGAGACCAAAGGGCATTCTAATGAACTCATAATGACCTTGTGGGGTTGAAAAAGCTGTTTTACGACGGTCATGTTCGCTGACTTCAATCTGGTGAAAGCCTTTCGCTAAATCCAGAGTTGTAAAATACTGTGCTTTTCCAAGTTTGTCAAATATCGATTCAATGTTAGGAATCGGAAATTTGTCATCTATTGTTTCCTCATTTAGTTTTCTATAATCGATAACTATTCTCCACTTTTGCTTTTGTGAGTTATCCATTTTTTTTGGAACTACCCATATTGGAGCATTATAAGGGGAATTTGAGGGTTGGATGATTTTTTGTTTTAGCATTTCGCTAATTTGAACTTCTACTTCCTTTTCATGGACAGGCTGAAAACGATAGATTCTGGAATAAAGGGGTTTATTGTTTTTGGTGATTATTTCGTGTTTTGTCTGAGTGGTACAGGAAAGATTTTCTCCTTCCTTATAGAGTAGATCCTCATATTCATTGAGTATCTTTTTTAGCGAATTTACTTCCTCTCTATTTAACTCATTAAACAACTTATCAAGGTTATCCGTCGAACTGAGCTCACTCTGAAAATTTATCTCTTCAGGGATAGCATAATTAAATTTTAATTTTTGATTATTAGCTTCCATGGTTCCTTCTCCCAAATTTAATTTAACGTTTAATGGATACAGTAGATTTTGACCAATCACTGCTTTAAAGGTTTTATCATGGAAATCCATGACGTTCCACAGAATTTTGTGAGATTCAGGAAGTTTAAACTCTACTGGCATGTTGGTTTTTATTTTTTCCGTGACATGGCATGTGCCACCTAAGCCGTTAACTATTATATGATTATTTAATTTTAATTTTTCTATAAAGGGAAAACATTTTGTGTCTATACTAGAAATTGAAGCGCCAGTATCTATAAGTGTTGGAATTACTTCATTCTCTATTTGTAAGTTGATTACTGGTAAAGGGTTTCCGAGGCACATTGCTGAAAATTTACATCCATAGGTTCTGGATTATTGTCCCTGTTCCTGTACATGTTCGAATTGTCAACTTGCATCAGTTCTTGTCTGTTATTTTGATTATTTTGTGGGCGATTGTAATGATTAAAACGATTATTGTAATTGTTTCTAGAAGGATGATAGTTATTTTGTTGGCGGTGCACAAATGAATTTTGATTGTGACGGTTATTTTGATTTGAATTTGGATTATACCGATTATTTGGATTTGAATTTTGATTATAATTTCTATGATTTGGACGAGTACGAGGGTTAATGTTTTGTACTGGATTGTAATTGTCAGTGTTGTATTGAATTTCTCTAAGGATATTGTATGCCTGGTTAAGTGTTTGACAATTTCTCATTTCAATTAGAAATGATTTGTATTCTGGCAGAAGGGATTTAAATTTGTTTAAGACCAACCCTTCGTTTCGGACTGGGTTAAACTCTAAATGTACAATTTGTTGAGGATCTTGTAGGTACTTAGTATTTATTCTATTTAATAGTTTATTTAAAGTATGATATGCGTCGTCGACGTTTTTGAAGCTTACCTTATGTATCCTGTTGATTATGCTGCTGTATGATTCGTTAACTCCGAATGTTGAGATTAGGATTGCTTTAATTGATGACCACGTTGGATCTGTTATTTTTTGAATTGTGTTTCTGGCTGCTCCTTGAATTTTGTGCAGGACGAGTCTGAATAGATACGCTTGATGGTTTCCCTGAGCCAAATTGAGAATGGTTTGTGCTTCCTCTAGCCACGAAGATAAAGCGTACTCTCTGTTGTCTCCATTATATACCGGTAGTCTGCGTACTTCCTTTAGTAATTCATCGAACGAAAGGTCCAATGGCAATGGTATTTCCTGTTCTGCCATTGTTTATATATTTTGTAGATGCGTTTAATTTATTTTATGAGACTTTTTGTCTCCACTGTACAGTTTATGGTACTGGAGGACCTTGTTACACTTTTATATTAGAATTCCTCAGTGTTTACCACAGGGAATCGAGCGCTTTTTCTTAAAATGCAGCTCACTGCTTTGCAATACAGTATATTAATTGGTGTAATTTTTTTTTTTTTTTTTTTTTTTTTTTTATTTTATTATTTTATTGATTTTTGTTAAAATTAGATTTTCTCTAATTTGGGTTTTGTTTTATTAAAAAGTTTTGTTTTTTGTTCCTACCCTAATAGTCTAAGTTTTCCTTAGCTACTTTTGTGGGCGTACTTTTCAAAACTTTTGTTTATTTTACTTCGACCAGATTTTCTCTAATCGAAGGAGTTTTTAAGTTCACTTTCACTTTACTTACGATTGTGAATGCAGGTAGGTTTTTTAAGTCAAAGGCGGATCCTCCCTCCTTAGACGAACGACTGCGCCAGTTATGTTGCTGATTGTACTCAACAACAAAAAAAATTATTTATACTCTTACGAGTTCCTCACTTGAAATAAGAACACTGGTTTTTTATTATTTAAAAGAAACACTTTATTCAATAATAACTTTGTTTGACTGCAACTAACTATTACTGAACACCAACTGAACACCAACTGGACTGACTGGAACTGAATACTGTATTAGAACTAACTTGGACCAGAGTGGTCTCCTGCTTAAATAGTATTATTTTGATTAGGTCTGCAGTTTGCATTCTGTTCGGTGATCGTATCATTGCTTACATTTGGACATCTGCATGATACGATGTCTTTGTTTGTCGCATGGACCGACACCTGCATTTATGCTGATCTAAGCAAATATGCTTTTATTCTTGAAATGAAATCTTTATTATAAAAGTGCTGAATATGCATAATATTTATATTGATAAACAATTATTGTTGGATGATCGTATGACTCATGGGTAACTTAATATGTTATATGTTTATAAGAAATATTTGATATTGTATAGTGAGTCATACTTATAATGATTTGAACTTAGTAACTATAATGTAAGTATTACAATATAAGTTTTAATTAAACTTAGTAGTTATATCCTTATTATTAGGATTAGTATTGAGGTCTTGAGGGTTATGTGTAACTCGCGTGCTGGATAGCTAGCTCAGCTATCGGTAGTTGGGGTGGAGTGCATGGGTCACACCTGCCTCGCAGTGTTACAAAGAATCAACTCACGCGCGTGCCCGGGTGCCTAAACAAACGAGCCGTACCTAAAAATAAAATAAGACCTGAAAACGCGTACAACCAACGAAACTACCCTGTCCCCTGACGAACACGGGAGCCCCTTGATGGTTTAGGGGCTCCGCGCTCCCCTCCATCGGGCTAGGCCCCGCTCAAGTTCCTAGTTCCCTTTACGGTACTCGAGCAGCTCAGTAATTTAATGGGCGACGCACTGTTCGTTTTCGTAACCGTACATAGCGAATGTTCGTATACGCACGTCAATTTTGAGATTTCACGAAAGATGTGACGTCTCTCGCGACAATTCCTTTTTGGTCCCAATTTACGATCCGTTCGACGGCTAATTCCACTCCTGATCGAGACAAAGTCGCCACGCACATTCACGTTTTCGCGTTTCCCCAGAATTTTCACGGCCCTCGGTCGATGGACAATCCTTCTCACTCCGCCTGGCCTCGACCACTTCTCCTTTCCGACTCCGGACCGCTATCCACATTTTCATCGCTGTTGCCTGGAAAACTTCCACGATCAGACCATTTGACCGTGAGTAACAGAGATGTCAAGCACTGCATATTCGCAAGTTGAAGAGAGAGGGTCGCGTATCTGAGCGGATCTTTAGGCGGGAAATATCCCGGAACAATTTGTTGATCGGCTACAAGCGTCTCTCTCCCACTCACGGACGCACAATGCTCTACCATCTCTGCTGCTCACGGACATCGTCGCTGCCGCAAATCCATTAGGATGTGTATGTGCAATTTCATGTAGGGGCAGCACTACAGGGAATTGGCTGCGTTCATGCGAGCGACCGGTTGACAGTGAACAGTAGAGATACCGGTTCTAGATATGCTGGGCGATCGGTGGCGCAGTGGGTTGCGGCATCAGTCTCATAGCGTACTATCGGCGTTTCACTTCGAATCCCGTCCACAGCTCGTTATACACTGTGATTTTGGTGGCTGGGCGGGAAATTCTCAAAACGCGATCATTGTGTTGATGGCGTAAACAAAAACACTACACGAAACCACCGCGACCCTGTTGTCAGATGATGAGACACACTGTTCTTAATGGGGCATCACTGGGAAGAAATGGCCGATACGGGGTTTCTTTACAGCGACCAATTCTAACTCATAAATGCCTGTTTTTGAAATTACAACGACGTTTCACAAATTCAATGATTTTAAATAAATCAAAGACATTTAAAAAATACACAAATTCAAGAATAGATGTGATTAACGGCTCGCTGAGACGATGGCCATGAAAGCAGAAAAAAAGATAAGGTGTCAACTGGCGCGGGGTGGCATATGCTCGCGGACAGCTCTGTTTGGGAAGTGGGGTGGGGTCTTGCCTGCCAATCGACTTTAGCCCATTCTATTTAAAAAAAAAAATGTATGCCTAACAAACACTAATTTGTAATAAGTTTTATTTTCCATTTAATATAAAAGTTTATTTCTCAATGTTATATACACTTCGTTATGTTTTTATAAAATACTCTGACTTAAATTCGATGAAACGACCTAAAGCCTTCACGGTTCCTAACAGAATGCAACTTAATAGGTTAAACGAAAAGACGCCTCGACGGCTCTTAACAGAATGCCCGGAATCTACTTTTGACTGACAGTTCAGGCATTTAATGGAACCACGCAATTGTGGCGTTAGTGTCACTGAGTGATGCCAATTGTCATTTTAAAATTGTCAAATATAATATACTACAAATAATTGATTTAAATAAATAGCAACCCAAAATACGTAATGAAATAAATAAATTAAAATAACGAAAGTAGTATAATATTATTAAGAAATAAATACACCAAAAATATATTATGAAAGAAGAGAAAAATTAATTGAATGAAAAAGGAACGAACAAACAGACTAAAACCAAGATTTAATTTCACTCAATCAACACGTTCAGACTACATTTACACATTCACACCAGATTCACAATCACACAGCCAGTCACAATACATATCCACACAACTAAATAAATATATACAAATATATAATATATAAATAAATGAACAAATAAACTCAAAAGCACACACTAGTACATTCGCACGTTCACACCACAGTCACAACCACATTTATAACAGTCACACTTAGCTTGTGTTTCTTTTCGGAGTGACTCCTCGTTGCCGTTTGTAATGGCCGATGGAGACACCCGAGGGTGTCAACGGGGACGGAGCCATTTTCTATCGTTGAGGTCTAGAAGTGACAGCTGTCAAAGTTGGCTCCTCAACGAGCTAAGCGGCGGCCTGTGCTTGCTGCAGCTCAGTTCGGGAGATGTGAGCGGGGTTTTCGACGCTCGTTGCCCCTGTCCAACCATATTGATAGGGAAACTCACAGGCCTGGGATAGACAACACAACATGGGGTATAAAATTGGGATATAAGAAAAGGAAGCGTGGCGTCAGTCAGCACAGGTGTCATCTTTATTTGCTCCAGGGCCCAGTTGGCGACGGACCCCGGCCTTCGAAACCCGCTGAAAAACAAAAAGCAACCGACCTTGAGGCCCCCTTGGCCGAAGTAGAAAAAAAAAGTTACAGGGGCCTCCCATAGCGAACCCAGAGATGAGGCCTTTTACCTCATCTCAGCCAACCTGAAAGGGTATCGGGGTATTTCTTGAAGGAAGACACAGATTGTTCAATAATATATAAATATAATATCCATGTTCATAAAAGAAGAATGGGTATATTCTTTTAATGTCTATGGGCTGTAAGCACATTTCCTTTCTTTGTTCAAGGGTTCTCTTAAGTTTTTCTTCTAAAACTTTCCGTTGTTCAGAAACAACACAATTACTGAAAAAATTCAAATCCTCATTGTTTAGGGACTCACTGTAAGTCGGTTCAATTAGTATTTTTTCTGGTTGTGATTTGAAGTCCCCTTCTATTTTGATTCTCTTCGCGCTAATATTTTTCAATTTTGCAGCAATATATCCTGTATTGTTTTCAGGATGGAAAAATATTTCCTGTTTTGAAAGATCCGTGTTAGAATCTAAGCAGACCGATACCATACCCTAGACTTGTACAGACCTAGTGGTGATACCAAAAGTACCAATTGGCAACGACCATATGCATTAAAAGTGAGTTTCCTATATGCCCAGTTTATAGGGGAGGTTGGCGATCATTCAGAAGGATCTTGACCATTCTCAAAATTAACTAACTAACCCCACACACTACAAATATATGTTGAATTTTTCAAGTTGCTACCCAGCAAACAATTCTATTTGCCAGTAAGTTAAGGGCAACTTGCCATAGGCAATGGTAACTGTTGCCGGCAATATTGCTGGCAATACGAAATTAAGTTAGTTGGCGTACTAAATTGTAAAAAAAAAGTAAGTTATTAATGGCAGCTTATAAATAACTTGTCTTTAACTTATAACAGGCAAGTATATATGCCCACTATATACTTGTTTTTGCGAGGGTTAGGCAAGTTAAATGTAATTTGCATAAGGCAAGTTAAATGTAATTTGTATAAGGCAAATTAAATGTAATTTACATTAGGCAAGATTAGGGGCCCTGTTCCTTTCTTTCGATGCCTATTTGCTGAAACTTGTTCTGTACTATGGTACAGTACGCCAACAAATATTCAACCAATATAAAAGTTTATCACAAACTTACCCGATTGCAATCAAAAACACAACACGTCACTTTCACTTTTCATTTTCTATTAACGAAACGCAACTCACATCACTCGTATATCACACAATGATTCCATTCAAAGTGAGAATACACAAGAAAAGCTATTCTTCTAACTGCAAATTAAACGAAAATTTTGCCAAACTTCAAGCCCTAAAACTGCAACTGAAAATTATTTTATTAACCCATTCTATATGTATGTACTTAAAACATTATTATTACCGCTTCGATTTACTTTCGAAAATAGGGTGTTGGTTATGCAACTCATACAGCTTCGACGTTTCAAACACGTATGAGTCTCTGTTTCGGCCCTGTTTTCCAACATTTATGTAAGTAAGTGAACCGGTATCTGAAAACAGACTTATAAGAAAGTGCACATTATAGTAATATGTACAATGAAATGGTACCTATAATCCACAGTGGCCAAGAGAAGAACAGAATGCCAGCCTTTAAAGTTGCAGTAATTGTAAGCTTCTTCTTCCGGCGGTGACACTGCAATGTGACATCCATCTTAAAAAAAATGAAATCATGACATAAGTGTCAATAGTGTTGCATATAAGGAACTTTACCAATTGCTCCACAACACTGAGGAAACCCCAACGCTTTGAATCCATCTACACATTACATTCTTGAAGCTTGTCATCATCCAGATTGTTCTAGAATGATAGATATTCTTCTCACATGACTCTCCATACTTCCTCGCAGAACTCCAACACTATTTCACCTACGGTCGTCCGCCCAACACCAAATAAATTGACGACGCTTCTGTATTCCGCAGACGAAGCGAGAGCATACACTGCGATTCCCACTCTCCTTTCAAGAGGAATTGCTTCTCTGTACGTGGTATCTTGCCTTTCCAGTCCTTTCATCCGTTGGCACAAGATTTCAAAAGTATTTGGCCACATCCTGAAATCCGCCTTAAACTTCTCTGTACCATTGGAAAACCGATATTCCCAGAAAGTGCTGCTTCGATTATAGTTTCCAAAACCTTTTATTCACAAATTTTGTCTGCCACATTATCGTGAAGTTTCTCTTTCTTAAATGCCGCAGTGCCTTGGTTATATGTTGTCGTCTCCTTTGCATCAGCTTTTTCCTCATTATCCTTCTCGTATGCAGCATATTCATATAATTTGAAATCATAAATTGAAGAACCAGGGGTCGAATTATAAGTTCCGTGAACGGACTATCGTCACGTAAAAACGTGTATTTCGTATTACACACTCCGTGAACGTAGCAAACGTATCGTAATTGGCTATTATGGTTTCCGTCAACGTATACGATATCGTATCAATCATTCGATCCCCCATTCGATTGCATTGAACCGTTCGTATAGCACAAATTTCGTAAGAAAAATGGAAGTAAATAATTGTAAAAAGCACGTTTATTGGTTATTCTTCAATAAATTAAATTATTTCTTAAGAACCACTAAGCTTAATAATGAGCAAAAAATGAGCAAATCACTCGCGCAAACGGGTTGGCGAGGAAAAATTGCGTGTAGTATGAACATGTTCTTCGTACGAAACTAATCTCGCGAGAGGAACTCGTGGTGTGATGCACCCGGTTGCTCATTGTTAGTTGCTCGCGCGCAACTACTCAGCCTCATATTTCACCTTGTGTGAACGCTGCGCGAGGATGTTTAGTGAGGATGAAAGCATTGATTTTTAATTTAAGCTTGAAGTTCAACTCTGTACAGGTGCGCTGAGATTAACCGAAGCCATTGCGATTAAAGCTTTTAAGTAAGTAAGCTTGGTCATAGTGTTCTCGATGTGATGTAAAGCATTTGTTTTACACCGCATTCGGCCACCGCAAAGCGGATTTGGTTCACAATTCGTACTTGTGTTACTGTCGAGGCACATACCATTGTCGAAGAGTTCTAACTCTTCAGTCTACCATAAAGGCGGAGGTATGGGTCTAAAGACCTGGATCCATGCCATCTGCACTCATAATAACACGTTCCTCATTGCAAACACTTCCGAATAGCGAACAGGGGCCGAATTATGAGTTCCGTGAACGGATAACTCGTCACGTAAAAATACATGTTTCGTATTATGTGATCCGTGAACCTAGTAACCGTGTCGTAATTGGCTATTATGTTTTCCGTCAACGTATACGTTATCGCATCGACTTTTCGAAATGTCATTCGATTGAAATAAAGCAATCGTACGCGAAAAAATTTGGAGCAAAAATGTAAGTAAATGATTAAAGAATATTGATAATTGATAATTTTACTGTATTTTTATTTCTTAGGACTCACTTCAATAAAATAAACAACCATCAAAAGAATATAATGGGAGATTTCATGATGAACCATCCAAATTTAGCCAAGAATATGCTGCCAAATTGCGCACAGGGTAAAACGACAAGTATAAGGCTGTGGGAAGATTTGGCAACAAAATTGAATGCTGTTGAACCGCCCGTAAAAGAAGCCAAAATGTGGAGAAAGGAATATTGAAAATATTTTGCTGTGAAATTAAAATATTAAATTTGTAATATGTTAAGGTTTTTGCCGATCAAAAATATCAAGCGAAGAAAAAGCTGTCCTTCAATAAAACTTCAAAACGGCAGACTGGTGGTGGTCCATACGTAGAAAAATTCATAACGGAGGCGGAGGAGAACATAATCGAGGCAAGTGGATTGGAGGTAGCCGTTGACGGTCTGTCTAATGTGAAATCTTTTGGCAGTGGTGAAGCATCACCACCCACAGAGGCAGCTCCCAATGTACTTGAGGAGTTGAGGGTCATGAGTTTTCCGACCGATGATTCGGATGACGAAAATTTAATTACAGTGCCGAAGAAAAAAAGATCCGTAGCCGTTGATCCGAAGCTTGTTCTGCTTCAAAAAAATCTTGAAGTAGCAAATGAGGCGAAAACTAGCATGGAAGCGAAGATCGACAGATTAGTCGCAATTCAAGAACGACTTTTGGAAATAAAAGAGGAAAAATACAAAAGTTATATGGCTGTGCAAAATATTAATTTGGAAATAAAAATAAGAGAGCTAGAAATTCTTAATAATAAATTAAATTAATAATCGTTCTTGAATTGCGAGCAAACTATCGACCTTAGCTGAAGTACCTGGAATTTTTAATATGTGAACTAATTTGTTTAAGTTATTGAATATTTTTTTTTTAGTTTTATTAAAAATATTGTTTTGATTTTTTTTTTTTTTTCAAAGAAATAAAATATATAAAATAAAATTGATTATTATTATTATTAACGAAGCATTTTATTTGGTTTCGTATGATCTGACCAACTCTTGAAAGTTGCGTTTCTTCGCCAATGATGACTTCGGTGGTGTCAACAATCACCTGTTAGTCCCATCTTCCTATAACAGATTTTGCCGAGGTTTATGGTTACATAACGGCGCGTTCGTGCTAATTGGGCTCCGGCAAGTTGTGCTTGAGCCACTTCTTATAGTTTGCCAACCAATTCCCTCAGTAACTCGAGACTTGAGATGAATCGCCAAATCTAAACATAGCAATCGTATATGATAATCCCAGCTGTCGTTTAACAAATCGTCCAAGCGACAGACGGGCGGTGGTCAATATGAAGAAAAAATTATTACGCAAGTTGAAGAAGACATAATATTGGCTAGTGGACTTGAGGCCGCTGTCGAAGGGTTGTCTTCTGTTAATACTTTCGGCGCTTGTAAAGGATCACCGCCGAATGATTTCAGTGGACAAGATTTGGATACATTGAGTTCTGACGATGAAATGTACGCTCCAGTGCCGATGAAAAAATCAAGAGCGAATGCAACAGAGCCGAAATTGTTGTTGATTGAGAAAATTTGTCGTGTGGCTACAGAGGCCAACGCAAAAATACAAATTATGTTTTTAAATAAAACAGAGCTTCGTTATTATACTAAGATCGTACGATCTCGTTTATTGTAAACTAAAGACTGATTTCTCCTTACGAACTACTTGCTTATATATCTAATGATTGCACAGGGAAAATACATAACATATTCCCTGTGAGTCATATGCCCTACGCATAACTATATTATCTTATTTTAGTTGACGCACAGGTCAAAGAGTCCTTATCTCTATTAGTCATCTGCGATGCACATTTCGAAGAACGACACGCAGGTCAAAGTATAAATCTTTAGTCATGTGCGATGCACATTTCCTTGAACGACACGCAGGCCATTATCTTATTGAAATATGAATACAGGCAATGTTGTAATGTGTGCCCGTTACTGCTCCTCCCCTTAAACAGATTCGTCCCGAATCTGGTGATGTTTTACAGCGATATTGCGTACGATCCTTTCAATTTCTTCGTCCATGTTGAAACTCGTGGCCCGCGTGACAACTGGCGTAACGATCACCGGCTTGTTGCGGCATTTTAAATACGCGAATATCGTAGAGAGAATTGTTGATATGATTGCAACCGATATGTACCATATTATATTTGTTGAATTCATTTCAGAATTGAACTTTTCAATTTTCTGCAAATTACGCAGATGTACCTGGTGCAAATATGGCAACGTTAACAAGGTCGAATGCGCTGATATGTTGAGAGCGAATCTTTTCGGCGTTTGTGGAATCATTATTGGTTCCCTACCCGTAGCTTTGTACAATGTGTCGTTTATGTAGATGTCGTTTTCGAATTGAACCAAAAATGTACCTGTGACGTTCAGTTTCTGGTTTCCTTCAGAAATCGTGGCAGTTTCGTCATTTATAAGGACTGTATTTTCGTCTACTGTTTCGACAGGCGCGATATGGTAGGAGGTGGTTGTTTTACATGTTGCGGCGTTGCTGTTAAAAATCATTGAAAGGCATTTGTCGAAGCGGTCATGCTTACAGATTGGCATTCCCTTGCTCTCTTTACAGTTGTACAATGGAAGTGTTTCCTTTTCACATTCGGCAACATATTTATTTCTTAAGTCTAATATAGTATTGTTATGTATAACCGGATAAACAATTATGAGTGAGCAAATAGTTTCTATACTTGGTACCTTAACTATATATTTGAGTACGTTACTACTTACATATATCTTTACAATTGACGATGAAATTAGTTCATTAATTGTTATGGGCATTTGTTCTTTTTTAACAATTGAAAGGACTTCTTTGTCCGTTAAAATAACAGGGTTAATAATGTTTAATTGTGCTAGAGTAACCGAGTAGACAGCGTTTGTTAACAATGATATAACCCTTTGATTTCTAGTCGAAATTATTTGAAATAGATCTGGGAATTTCGCTTCATTAGTGTCGTAATATTCATGTTTCATTAAATTAATCTGCTCAGTCAATTCGTTTATTTTACCAGTTAGCTCAGAATTTATTTCTACCTGCTGATTTTCCGCATCTATTAACCTAGATTGACGTTCGCCCAACAGAACGAAATCATCATGATCTGGCGTGCCTGCGATGAATTTAATTGCGGAACCAATAAAATCGATTGATCGCTTATGCCTATCGCTACCGAGCTTTAATGATGTCAGTAGTCTAGATATTTCGTTCGCGTCCGCGTCAAGTGATTCCTTTTGCTCTGGCATGCTAAACATTTTCTGTAAGTCATTTATATCCCTCATGATTTCCTCAAAATCGGTTAAATTAATACTATGTATAAGATATATGAAGTCTTTGTAAAGTCCCACGTCTCCTTTTCGCATTGGTATATATTTCGAAGAGGTGTAGTCATAAATTTTGCACGTGACGGTGGTGACTAGTGTTAACCTGAAAAGGAAAATATTACCGAACATTATCCTTATGCACTTCTTTACCATCTACTAGTACTGCGGTACCTAAATCTTTTTGCACCACTTTTTTATCGTACTTGTTCGATAATTTGTTCCCACAACGTTTATTTGTTTTCACAAAAATTGTTTGTCCTTCCTGGAAGGTTCTATTAAAACGCTTTTTGTTAAGTTGTTCATTTTGCCTTCTTTGTGCAGTTAGTAGTAGCTCCTGGGTGTGTGATCTATTCTGATCGGAAATTCCCCATAACATATCAATTGGCCTTTTCTTCGTCACAGAGTGGATAGAACTATTGTACTTTGTTAAAGCTATTTGTATGATTTCGCTAATATCCGTGAGCTGCATCTCTTTCTTGATTGCTCTACATATTTCGCTTAGAGTTGAATGAAATCTCTCTACCTGTCCGTCGCTTATGCTATGCATAGCTGGAACTTTGTGATGGGTCATTTCAAAATGGTCCCTTATAAGTGATTGTATAGCATTTGAGCAGAACGATGGCTCATTATCTGTTACTAATATTTTCGGATTTTTAAAGAACCCGATTATTTTGATGATAGGTATTTTCAAATCAACAATTGAACGTGAAGCGATTTGTTCTATTAAAGCCAATTTTGAAAATTTATCCACACATGTTAAGAAATAACGATTCTGTGTGATATAAATATCCATGTGTAGTATTTCGCCTGGATATTTGGGCACTGGTGTTGGCTGCAGTGTTTGCCTTTTGGGATACCTTTGGTATTTAGACTCCGCACAAATTTTGCAGTTTCCCACGAATTTCTTAATATCCCTACGGAGACTTGGGAAGAAATACGCGTCCAGTATTTGGGCATAATTTTCCTTGGCTGAGCGATGTGCTCTATTATGTTCTTGTGCGATAGTTTCGAGCTGGTCATTCTCGTTAATTAAGTCCAGAACTAATTTTCCAGTATGTCTGAAACGGGCTGAAGGGAAATGTTGTAAAATTTCATTTTGTACTTTCCCTAGAACTCCAAGTGGACAATGAATACCATTTACCACTTTTGTATCGATTACTTTTTCCAGCTTGAGGCATAAATTTTCAAAGTCGGAAAATTGAATTTCATGGCGCAAATAGCCATTAAATAGCCTAATTGTTCTCAATTTTAGTCTTTCGCCCATTGTAAGAATAATTTGATTCTTGAAGCAATTTATAGGTGTCGGGACTGACCTTATGATTTGAGACAATGAAACTTCGCTATTTGTGCAGTTTTCGTTAGAACTGTTATTACCGGTAAGGTTTTGAATATATTGGCGGGACAGTGCGTCCGCGACATAATTTTCAGACCCAGGTTTGTAGTGAATTATCGGTGCAAATTCTTCTATGAAGCTTTTCCAACGTTTTAGCTTCGTGTTTGGGTTTCGATCGGATATCGAAAATGTTAGAGGTTGATGATCAGTGTATATATGGAGATTGCTTACTCCATAGAGATAATTCCTCAAAGATTGCAACGCCCATACAATGGCGAGCATTTCTCGTTTGTTAGTTGCGTAATTTTGCTCTGTAGCGCTAAGTGTTCGTGACACAAATGTGATAGGGTGTTTGTCTTGGGATAACACAGCACCAATGGCCACTGATGAAGCATCTGTTGTGAGCTCGAAGTGCTTGGCAAAATCTGGAAAACGTAAAGTGACCTCTTCTGATGCTAGAATCTGTTTTAGCTTGTTGAAAGCTTCACGAGCATCATCCGAAAGAGTAATTTTCTTTTTCTCCGATTTTCTCGAACTTATGTTACCGTTTTCTCCCCGTAATATTTGGGTCAAGGGTTTCGCTATTCTTGCATAATCCCGTATAAAACGTCGATAATATCCCGATAATCCTAAGAAGGACCTGAGGGCTTTGATGGAAGTTGGTTCCTTGAAGTTTAATATAGCGTTTACCTTGTTATCAGCTGTTTTAAGGCCATTTTCGGAGACGACGAACCCCAAAAACTCAAGTTCTGATTTGAAGAAGTTACATTTTTCCAGCGAAACGCGCATATTAGCATCAAGAAGTTTTTTCATTATAATTTGAATATCATTTAAATGGGCTTCCGTGTCATGAGAAAATATTATGACGTCATCCATATAAACGTGACATCGAACCCCTATGTCGTCTCGCAATATGTCGTCAATCGCTCTCTGAAAGATGCTTGGAGCGTTTTTCAGCCCAAATGGCAAACGACAAAACTCATATTTGCCATTGTTCACTGAAAAGGCGGTTTTCTTTCTGTCATTTTCTGCTAATAAAATTTGATGAAAACCAGACTTCAGATCAATCGTTGAGTAATATTTTGATTTACCCAAATTTGATAATATGACAGAAGTATCCGGAATAGGATATCTATCAGAAGCGGTTTTCTCATTAAGCTTCCGAAAATCAATTACAAGACGAAGCTTAGGGTTACCTAATTCATCTACACCTTTTTTGTTAACTACCCATATGGGGTTGTTGTATGGTGAAGAACTTTTCTTTATTATCCCATTACGCAACATTGATTCTATTTCTGAATTAACAAATTTTGCTGCGGTCATTTGATATGGATAACTTCTTGAATAAATTGGTTCGTCAGTAGTAGTTTTTATTGTAGCAACTACATTAGTATTATACGGTAATGCCTCATTCGGATCCGCAAACACTTTCTGATTTTTCGTCATGATTTTTTTAAATTTTTCCAGCCCTTCTTTAGGAATGGAATTATAATCAATATTTTGAAGAAAATTTACTTGGTGGTTAGAATCGAAAATAATTTTTCGACCTTCGCCCTTATAGCGCAGATTGCCATTGGAAGGGTCGACTACCCCATTGATTTTCTTCAGGAAATCGTATCCTATTATTCCGTCCATATCGTTTATTTTGGGAAGTATAAAAAAATCTGAATTTTCACCAAAAATACTTATTTGACACTTCGATTCAATGAGAGTTTCTCCATGGATCGAATGTACGCTGAAAGGACTCTTTACCCTTGATACACCAACTAAAAATGGAAGATTTTTAATGTAATTCCTGTCGGCACCTGTATCTAAAAGTAGTTTAATTTTATGTCCATTTCTTAAAATATGTTCGATGTAAGGAAGGCTTGCTTCCGATTCTAGAATCCTAACACCGTTGTTACTTTTATGTTTTCCTATTTTAAATGTATTCAACTGGTGGTTCTTTGAAAAATTATTTTTAGAAGACTTTGAGCGGAAATTGCTATTCTTCTTAGAGTTTTGATTGAATCCCGATACTGATGGATCTACGTCCATCGATTCAAGTGAAGGTTGATTTCTATTTTCCTGCTCTTTTTGGACAACTTTGTATTGTGGACTTTTTCCTAGACCCTGTTCCCTATTACCATTTGAATTTGCGAACGCTGTTGCAAAATTATACCTTTGCCTATTGGACTCTAATTCCTGTGCAAGAGCTAACGCAGAAGGTAAATCTGTTGGTTGACTCGCAAACAGGATATCGCCGATTGGCCGCTTAAGCCCAGAAACGAATATACGCAACGCATCCTTTCGATATTTCTCATTCAGGGATTTTAAAACATCACTATCGTCACCATATTGCATAATGGCTTTGTTCGTGATAGAGGTCAACTGTTTTTCAACCGCATCATAGAATTCCATTATGGAAAGACGACCTTGTCTAAGAGTGGACAATTCTTGTTCCAACAAATATAGTGGCCTCTTGTCCGAATATGTGTGATCTAATCGGGCTACTATTGCGTCGAAATTCAACGGAGTACTGAACGATGATAAGACCATATCAGCTGATCCAGTAATCTTGTTGCGAATTATAGCAACTGCCTGATAATATATTTCGGAACCAGAGTATCCTTCATATGGCTTAATCGCCGCTTTAGCTGACTGTCGCCATGATGGATACCTCTCCATGATACCACTGAATTCAGGCATTGATTTTGGCAAATCAAGCCTTAAGTTGCAATCAACTCTTCTTGAAATATTTATTTCTTCATACCTTTGGACGGACGGACCTGATTGCCCTATTCCGTTTAGTGAGGCTTGAAATTCTTGCCTCAGCTGAGTGGCTACTGCATTGATTTGATCACACGCTTGGACAGACGGACCAGGCTGCGATCTTAGCTCCATTATGGAAGCTTGAAATTCCTGTCTCAGCTGGTTGGCTACCGAAAAGGTAATTCTCTCTACCATCTCGGTTATGGCCTCAGCAGTTAAAGACATCTTGTTTAATATAAGCAAAAAATTAATGTAATCGAAAACTGCTGTCTATTCGGTTTGAATTTGCCCTCTTGTATTCACAAGTTATATAGGTACTTATATAATTATACAGGTATAAAATATAAATTTTAAAATACATACAAAAACCAAATGCTCATCTTTCGTCGTAATTTTTTCTGCTGCCTTAATTCTTGGATTTGATTGTTCAGTCCTGTATCACAGTTTTTTTCAGGGATAATTGCCACGTATGCTGTGTCGTTTGCTGCTACGTCACGTCTTTTACGTCTTTCGCCAAGGACTATGCCACACTTTAGCTTTGCGTCGTCTAACGTTGTCACGCTTTAACTTTGCCACGTTTTAACTTTGCCACGTTTTAACTTTGCCACGTTTTAACTTTGCCACGCTTTATGGGTTGGTTCTTGATCCTAATACTAGGATTTTTTTTTAAGTTGGGCGCCAATTATGTTTTTAAATAAAACAGAGCTTCGTTATTATACTAAGATCGTACGATCTCGTTTATTGTAAACTAAAGACTGATTTCTCCTTACGAACTACTTGCTTATATATCTAATGATTGCACAGGGAAAATACATAACATATTCCCTGTGAGTCATATGCCCTACGCATAACTATATTATCTTATTTTAGTTGACGCACAGGTCAAAGAGTCCTTATCTCTATTAGTCATCTGCGATGCACATTTCGAAGAACGACACGCAGGTCAAAGTATAAATCTTTAGTCATGTGCGATGCACATTTCCTTGAACGACACGCAGGCCATTATCTTATTGAAATATGAATACAGGCAATGTTGTAATGTGTGCCCGTTACTTACAAAATCAACTCGAAAAATTGGTCAAGATTCAGCAGAACATTTTAGAACTAAAAGAGAAGAGGTACAAAAATCACATTGCAATCCAAGAAATTGATTTGCAAATTAAATGAAAAAAAATCGAAATTGAAGATAGATCTTAATTTTAAATTTTTAAATTTATTTTGAATAAAATTTCAAAACATGGTTTATTTCATAAGAGAATTTTTTATTTGAGATCTTATGGTTTGCCCAACTCTTGAAATTTGAGTGTCTTCTCCAGTATGCACTTCCAATGTGTCGATAAGTTGCCCATTTGGTTGATTGAAAGGGACCTTAAATTTCAAGCAAATGTTGTGTAGAGCAGAGGACACATTCGCGAACATGGCAACTTTTTCTGGGCTATATCTTCCTCGTTTCTCATATCCCAAAATGCTAATGGTTCGTTCGACAATACTTCGGGCTTTTGAATGACTTCATTGAAATTCCTTTCACTTGAACCGTCTTGCGTGTTTCTGTAAGGCGTCATGCACCAAGGTTCAAGTGGATAACCGGAATCGCCTATTTAAGAACAAATACTATGAGAATTTGATAATTGGGTTTAAAAATCATAATCTTACCGAGAAGCCAGGAGTTGTCATATGTGTTCAATCGGAATTGATTTTCTAATAACATCCTTTGCTCAGAATGTTTCCATACAAAAGAATCATGGGCCGCCCCTCCATATTTGGCATTTATTGCACAAATTTTGTACTGGTGGTCACATATCTGTTGAAAATATTCATCATTCATTATAGTATCTTACTAAATTTATATTTTAAAGTTACTATCATCACGTTAAGGCTATGGAAGCCCTTTCGGTTGAAGAACATGTGCTCATTTTCTGTGGGTCGCTGCATGCCAATGTGCGTTCCGTCGATGCATCCAATGACTTGAGTTAAAAGATTTAAATATAATTAAAAGAAGTAATATTTTCAAATTATTTATACTCTCACCTCTAGGAATTCCATATTTTTCATAAAACCATTCCTTACACATTGCATTTTCTGACGAGAATTGAATGTGTCTCGGACAGAGTTTAGCTTCTAATTCTTTTAGAACGCTCGACGTTAGCTTTGACACCAAACTCTGGCACATTCCAATTAGGTAATCGTTGCCGATTGAGTGTTGGTATTCTCCACTTGCTAGAAGAGATAGAGTTGTCGCTAATTGGAGAATTGGCGGCACAGCTGAGGTATGTCTTTCGAATTCTATATTTCGAAGCACATAACGAAATGCATCCTTATTCAGCCGGAACCTCTTGATAAACCTAAATAAATATATCGATCCCATTAACTTTTAGAACGTTATTGGTACTTCAATTAGAACTTACGCTTTGTTTGGCAGTGAAAGTGGGTTACTTTTATCCCTCAGTCGTCTTCGTTCAAGCCGTGGAATGCACTCTTCACCTTCATTAGATAAACTTTCAACAAAAAGTAATAATGTTGGATCCATTTTATTTACTTTTTGTTACACTAGACACGTTTCGGACAATTAATTTGACTTTGACATCCTTGTTTGGCCTACTACAAAGTAAATATCGTAATAGAATATCGTAATAAATTACGTTACGTGAGCAAACGTAAGCCGTAATCCCAATCGATTCGTTAGTACGATTAGTCACGGAATTATTTTTCGTACGATTGCCGTTTCGATCACGGATTTCATAATTCGACCCATGGTTTCCGTCAACGTATACGATATCGTATCAATCATTCGATCCCCCATTCGATTGCATTGAACCGTTCGTATAGCACAAATTTCGTAAGAAAAATGGAAGTAAATAATTGTAAAAGGCACGTTTATTGGTTATTCTTCAATAAATTAAATTATTTCTTAAGAACCACTAAGCTTAATAATGAGCAAAAAATGAGCAAATCACTCGCGCAAACGGGTTGGCGAGGAAAAATTGCGTGTAGTATGAACATGTTCTTCGTACGAAACTAATCTCGCGAGAGGAACTCGTGGTGTGATGCACCCGGTTGCTCATTGTTAGTTGCTCGCGCGCAACTACTCAGCCTCATATTTCACCTTGTGTGAACGCTGCGCGAGGATGTTTAGTGAGGATGAAAGCATTGATTTTTAATTTAAGCTTGAAGTTCAACTCTGTACAGGTGCGCTGAGATTAACCGAAGCCATTCGCGATTGAAGCTTTTAAGTAAGTAAGCTTGGTCATAGTGTTCTCGATGTGATGTAAAGCATTTGTTTTACACCGCATTCGGCCACCGCAAAGCGGATTTGGTTCACAATTCGTGCTTGTGTTACTGTCGAGGCACATACCATTGTCGAAGAGTTCTAACTCTTCAGTCTACCATAAAGGCGGAGGTATGGGTCTAAAGACCTGGATCCATGCCATCTGCACTCATAATAACACGTTCCTCATTGCAAACACTTCCGAATAGCGAACTGATTGGTTTCTTCAATTCCAAATATTGGACGATTGAAGAGTCTCCCCTCAGTCACTTACGTAAAAATGCTTTGTGACATCGAGTTCATGGGTACACACAATGCACTGACAACATTACTCGTTAGAATTTTCCACTACATTCCTCTTCTTTCTTTTATTTCAGAACCGTACTACGCTCTCCAAATCTTCGGGTGTCAACCAGTCCGCCCGTCGCTCTTCAACTTCATCGCTCCTGTCGCTTCACCGACAACTTCGGTCCCACAATCCTCTCGCTCTGTCTCCCGCCTGACCAGCCAGTCCATTTAACTTTCGCTTATCCATCCTCTCGGTCCTTCTGTCGCTTCATTAACCAACCAGCCCGTCGAACTATCGCTCTCTAATTCTCTCACTTCTTCTACCGCTTCAACTAGTCCATCCGACTGTAACCCTCCAACTCTGTCGGTCCTACTGTCGCATGTTCGCTTCTTTTAAGCACATCTGTAATACAAGGACACGCACACAAATCCACCAGAAATTAAGAAAAAAAAGTTAGACAAAACATGAATTTAAACTAACCTTGTGTTTTAGTTCTATTTTACTTTTTAATATTTTGATTTTTTTTATAATTGAAATGACACTAACTTGTCATATTTTCAATTCGAGTAACTAGGAATCTATTACATTCCTAAAAAAATTACGTTCCGTGAGCAATCGTAAATCATAGTCCCAGTGAACTCGCTCGTACGAACAGTCACGTAATTGACGAAAATGACAAGACAAAACACGAAAACAAATGTGTCACTCACCCCGTCATTAGACTTTTCGTGCTGGTAACGGCTATATGTGTCAATGCTATTAATGACTAATTCGGCCCCAATGACAGCATTGCACCGTTTCACTCGTACTGACTCGTAAGACGAAAGAGACTCCTCCGGTTCTACCCTTAGAATAAACGAGCCGCAATTTTTTAAATTGTGCAACGATCCCCGCCAAGTCCTCAAAATTTATCACAGCACCGTTACGTATTTTAATTTTGAAGTTTTTCTCCATTAATTCGGAGAACTCTTTTATGACTTGATTTAAAAATATATTAATATATACATAGTTGTATATAATTTTCACTGCAAACACTTCGATTTTTTATCGGGAAAACACTAAAAATGCGTAATAGACAGTACTTTATAGGAACCTTTAGGCCGAATTTAGAAGCTGCGGGAGTACCTGCTGTTTACAAATTTACATCGAATTTAAATGGAACAAATCGCAGCGGCAGCCGCCGCGGTTTGTTGAGCGACGAGATTGCATTTGAATTCAATGTAAATTTTTAAACTGCAGCGGCTCCCGCAGATTGGATAAACGCGGCCTTATATGAAAGATATTAATGCGGCGAAAAAAATGTTTGCAAGGAAACTAAAATCAGTCTTACTGCGGAAGACTATGTCGTCAGATGTTGTTTCACCGTTTTTGGCACTTGCCACCACTCTGATAACTTTTATACACTCACCAATTTGAATTTTAGATTTTAATCTCTTTGGATTACACTTTAGACCAGTGGTTCCCAACCCGCAGATGTCTGCGGACCACTCAGCCTGAAAGTGAATTACCACGGACCACTCATTACATTACTACATATGTATATCTCATCAGTTGTAACCCAATTCAAAAGTGATTAAATGAAATAATTTTTTCAAAAACAAACTATGTATTATTGTTAATTGAAAAACAAACTATTATTATTAATTAAGAAACTATTATAATTAACAAAATTACAAACATATAAACTGTAATTTTCAGAACGTAGGCTACATTGTACATTACAAAAAGTAAAAAATATTTCAATTATACACTCACGAGGGGACCATCAGACATGGGAAAAACAGATTTGCATGGGTCTTGAGTATGTTGTAGGGGGACTTGCCCCAAGTACTAGGCTAACGGGATTTTCAACGCTAGGCCTTAGTTTCCGAGAAAATCGACTTTAAAGTTTTTACGCTCGACTTGTATACCAGTGACGATTGTCACTTCAAGCAAGCGAGCACAGCGCAGCAGGTAAGGTATTCGGCTGTCACCCGGGCGGCCCGTTTTCGAGTCCAGCCGCTGCTTTTTTTTTCATTTTCTTTTTTTTTTTCATGTTAACGTGCAAAAATAACAATACTAACGATAAATATTAAATTAGACAGTTGCAGGAAAAAAAAATGCTGGAGAAAGTTGGGTAGTAATTTTATGTATTTAATAAAGTTCGGTAATTATTTTATTTAGGGCCATTGTCTCAATATCTGGTTAAAATTTAAACGCCAGTTAAACAGACATTGAACGTATCCGTCTGACAAATTTTACACGGAGGACACGTGGAGGCTAAATTTTATCTCGAGTTTAAATTTTAACCAGATATTGAGAAAATGGCCCTTAATTAGCTATTTTACCAACAATGAAGTATATACTATCTATATTATTAAACTATCTTTTATAAATGTAGGTTTTTTATTTATTCGCAGTCGCTATTTACAGAACGAGAACAATTTTGAGGGTGATATTTATCATAAAAGCATACAAAGCACAAGACAGTGTGGCACCATGCACACGTTATGAAGCCTACTGCTTTACAGGCACACGGTGTTTTCAAAAGACTTACTGGGAAGCAGAGGTTATTCATATTTGAAAATATGGTTCTCTGATCCGTTAATTTCGATGCAAACCAGGCGTATTTAATCATTGGCTGGAATGCAGGCGCGCTCAATTGATGATTGAGCAATGAATGGATTTTTATGGAATCCTCTCTGGTAGCGATTTCCCGATTCGTCTTTAGGAGTTCAGGCGCGTTTTGTAATTTTTTAATGAAAATTTTTACCTGACGGTAAAAATAAACGTCGCACGGTTGACAGAGCGGAGTACACTTTGGTGGAATTATTTTTAAAGTGCAAGTGCATGACTTGTTATCATTTACAAAGATATCATCATAGAGCGTCTGATCTGTTTGCCCTCCCCACGAATCGATTATCAACAGGAATTTTTCTTGCCCAACGTACGGACGAATGACAGATTTCAAAAATTCCTCCCAGATTTGCTTCGTAAATTTGCCTGATTTTGTGCACGTTACTATAACGTTTTTGAATTTATCGGTGAGCTCGGCGACTTTTTTTTTAACAGTCGGGCCAAACTTGCCGGAAGGTTCTTGCATGCACAAAAAAACGAAAGGAAATATCTTCCCGGACGCAGTTAGTGCATACTGCGCCGTGTAGGAATGGCTTATTTTGTTCAAATCTTCTTTTCTGACGAGAACGGTCTTTGAACCTTGTTCCGCGAGCGATCTATTGTAAGTCGATTGATAAGTGCAACCGGTTTGATCAGTATTAATTACGTAGTCGAGGTCGAAATTGGAGATAAGCGTTTTGGTTTGAGCCCGGAATTTTTCGGCAGATGCCAATACTTCATCCATTGTGGCGTATTCTTTGGAGCTGATGAATTTTGTGATCTTACGCTGTCTGATCTTATGATTTCTTTTAAATCGTTCCACCCAAGCGGAGCTGGCGGTGAAATGAAAAGAATCGGATAAAAATGGAAACGCAGCATTCATCGCCCACAGCTGTAGAGTCCGTGTTGTCACCTGGATAAGAAAAAATTGAATCATTAATAGTATCACACCAAACGCAAGGGATTTTGTTATTTTTCAATATTTATTTTTTTATTTTATTTATTTTTGCCGGAATTGTTTACCTGCTCCAAATTCTGCCGCGCTTCTAGAAATCGTTCGTACGTTTCACTGTTGATCGTATTCCACTTATCAAAATTTGTTCCTCCTTTTGTTACGTCGTCTCTTCATCGATAAAGGTTTTGCAGATGTTTTAAGCGAGAGCATCCTTTTGACTGTAAAGTTTTCAAACTCCACTTTGGATGGGCTGCAGCCATGGCGACTACTTTTTCTTTATACGCCAATGAAACATAATTTTTTGGCTCTGGTGCAAATTCTTCAGGAGCGAATTCATCATTGTCTCCCGCTACACCCTCGCACTTCAAAAGACATAATTGATTGCTTTTATAAATTGGAACAAAATGAAAAATAAATCGTGCCCATATTAATTCAACTTACCGCCGAATATTCTTCAAACTTGTCTAACTCGTCGACGCCGATGAGCTCGTCGACATTGACGATTTGTCTGTCAGCCACGATATCGATAATTTCGTCACATATCGCCTCTCCCATTGCAATGGAGGCATGGGAAATCACGTCTGGTGGTACATCCGTGAGCAAGTTCAAGTTTCGGAGCAATGATTCGGAATATTTGATGGCGTTTGTTAATTGTCCCTTCCATTGCTCATCGTTGTTTTCGGTGACCGATGTATTTTCTTGTGACGGGCCTGGTTGTGGCACTCTTTCTGGAGCAGCTTCTTTTTGTATTTTTCACTTTTTTTTTATTTTCCAATTAACTTTTCAAATCAAATTAAATCCACTGCACTGGACTATTTAAAAGCGACACGCTAATGCGAATAGACTGCGAATGACTGACGTTAAAACTGCGATGCGTCCGACCTGCGGCGACGGATAAAATTCCGTTAGGGCCTGCGCGAAGTTGCTACCCAAGCCGAGAGTCCGTAACGGGACATGCAGCTAGCAAACGTTGCCGAAATTCGAAATTTCTACAAGCGGATCCTTAATTCCTCGGATTGTATTTAACATTTTACCAAAAACCCAACTTTCTCGCAACTTTTTAATTTAATATTTATCGTTAGTATTGATATTTTTGCTTGTTTACATAAAAAAAAAGAAAATGAAAAAAGAGCAGCGGCGGGGCTCGAAAACGGGCCGCCCGGGTGCCAGCCGAATACCTTACCTGCTGCGCTGTGCTTGCTTGCTTGAAATTACAATCGTTACGGGTATACAAGTCGGGCATAAAAACTTTAAAGTCGATTTTCTCGGAAACTAAGGCCTAGCGTTGAAAATCCCGTTAGCCTGGTACTTGAGGCAAGTCCCCCTACAACATACTCAAGACCCATGCAAATCTGTTTTTCCCATGTCTGATGGTCCCCTCGTCAGAGAAAAAATTTCCTGAATCAAATAAAATTTACTCTAAAACAAAGAAAATCGGTAATGATTTAGCGCCAAAGAAATCATTACTTGTTTTGAATATAAGAAGTTCTTTGTTTCAAAGAAATCTTTTTACTAATTTTGAAGAAAGAGCGCTTTGTTTTAAAGAAATACTTCTTAATTACTAAAATTAAAGACGCGGGGCTTTGTTTAATCGAAATATTTCTTAAAAACAAAACTTGTTTTTTTTTTTTTTCTAAATTTGAAGAAGGAGCTCTTTGTTGGCACAAGCATGGAATGTAGAAGAATTGCGATCACATTATCTCTAATATCTGAAAACAAAATTGATAATAAAAATAATGGATATTTTATGGTATCGCAGACCTGATCGAAAAGTTTCTTCTTGGAGCTTGGCCAAAATCTCCAAACTGTTGGAGTCTTTTAGCCTCACTTTCATTAATGAAAGAATATCTTCGCAGAAGTTAGTACAGTTTTGAAACAGGGAATTTTCTCTCCCAGGATATAATTTGCTGAAGTCTTGATCCACCTGTACGAAAAAAAAAATAGCTACGTTTTTTGTATAATTTATTGTACATACCAAAGAATGGCCGAAAGATTGTTTATAGAGCTGCCAGTCATTCAATATCTGATGAAGATCCGACGATTCTTTCAAACAATGCTTTCTAAAATCCCACGTTGAACTCCACTTGCTTCGAATTTCGTCCATTGGCTCCACATTATACTTCAGCCAGTTTTTATCAAACTGATCATTTGCATCTAAGCATTATAATTCTTGTTATTTTAAAATAATTCAAATTAAAGATTAAATTTTCACCTGTCGTATAGTCTTCTTCGTTTGATGATTCACTATTTGCAGTGTTTGTTTTCCTTTTCTGGCCAGCCTGCTTCTTTTCCAAAACTCCTGCTTTTTTTAATTGGTAAAACGAGTTATGATACCTAGAATACAGGTTGCCTCCTGGTTTCTTCTCTTGTTTTCGTACCAAATAAATTTCCTATATAGAGTAAGCATATTCCAAGTAATAAGTACAATTAGTAATTTGTCAAGAGAGATAAAGAAGAGAAGAAAGAAAACTCGACAGGTATGTAAATACATATATATCTACCAACAAAAAGGACCGATTTGCGTAAATTAGAAATTCTTTTTCTTTTTTCAAAAATAGGTCAAAAATGCTAACTTTTGTTTCCGACCAAAAGTAATTTACTATTTTCTCGGCAATCAAATCAAAAGTTTTTGGAGTCGGAGTAGTTTTACTGCTTAGCATTATTACGGGTTCAAATGGAAGCCCCAGAGGACACTATTTCTTTTATTTTGATATTAATATATGTAGGTGGCGGATTAGGGAATAGGAGGTGGCGCAGTAAGGTAGGCGATAGTTAGTAGTACAGTAAAAGCAATTATACACGGTGATGATTCGAACTGAAGGGGATGGCTGCTATAATAACACGATCCGAGGGACGCATCGAATGAGATACACAACACGCCTCCGCCGGATAGCGATATCGAACAACCTACACTAGAATCATAACACAACGAAATACTTGCCATCATATTTATATCGACGATCAACAAACAAAACACAGATGATGAATCCGCAATCACAATAACACAACAGTCAAATGTCAACGACAACGGCCGGAGGATGTTACATTTGATCGGCTTCCTCTTCGGCACCTACCCGAATTGTGAAAACGCGACCCTCGATCAATTTATTTGATTTACACGCGAAATTCGTCGACTGCGACACAATACCCGAACGATGGTGATTTATGTACGACTCCCGCCGGTACACGAACACAAGAAACCTCAATCTTGCACTGCGATAAACGATTAAAGGAATTCGCGGGCGGTTTGTTGCCTGTCCGGAATGTTTACATGTCACGCTTGACAGTGAAAACTGCATTACCGGCACTGGAAGGAAATACAGTAAAACTTCGTTATAGCGCTCTTCTAAGGCCCAAAAATAAAGAGCGTTATAACCGGGAAAACGCTATTACCGGGAAATCATAAAAATGCTTAAAAATGCACAAAATTTATTTTAAAACATAGAAGTTTCCAAAAACAAAGAAATAAAATAAAACTTATAGATACACGTACACACAAATTATTTAGACCCACTTGGATTAAAATAATCATCAATTTTTTTTTGCTTAAGGCAATTTAATGATTTTTTAAATACGGAGTTTTCCAGGTTGTTTATATATTTAAATGTTTCATGTTCCACTTCCGTATTGCAGTTAAAAAATGTACGGATCGTCTTCAAAGCGTCCAAAGCGTCTACAATTTTTGGGGCAATTATTACAGGTGATTTTGTATCTTCCTCTTCTTCATTTTCTGTCGCGTTTGCTGCATTGCGATCTTCAATTATGGATTCCAGGCTCAAGACGTCATTAGTAACAAGGTCACTGTCGAAGTCATCATAACCTTGAAACTCAGCTAATCTCTCTCCACAAAGATCTTGCCAAGATTCGTCGATCACCTAAAAAATGTAAATAAATGTCAAAAAATGGAAATCAAAAATAATAAAAAAAATCACATCTTCGATTTCTTGGCCTCCAGAAGAATTTCCAATGCCCGCTTTCTTGAAACAATTCACTATTGTTTCTTTTTTAATGTCCATCCATGCAGCGTACAAAAAGTGGACAGCATCCAAAACAGAAATTTTTGGAGAAGTCGTGGATGACCTGTCCATCATTGATAGGTATTGTTGTACCATTCTTCTCCTATAGCCTTGCTTCAGGACCTTTATGATCCCTTGGTCGAGGGGTTGAAGCTCACTCGTCGTGTTCGGCGGTAAAAATTCAAGCTTTATGTTTTTCAGGGCCACTTCTTTTGGGTGTGCAGCACAATTGTCGACAAGTAGGAGAATTTTTCGTTCCTTCAGTTCGGTGTCCCACTCATGAAGCCATTTTATAAATCTATCACCTGTCATCCACGCTCGAGATTGAGAACAATAAACACACGGAAGAGTTTTTACATTTTTAAAGCAGCGTGGATTAGCGTACTTTCCAATCACTAGCGGTTTTTTTTTTATCCGTTCCAGTAGAATTGGCACAAACGAGGACCGTCAATCGCTCTTTACTCATCTTTCCTCCGTGGCATTTTTCGTTTTTTAGTACCAACGATTTATCTGGTATCAATTTAAAAAATAAGCCGAATTCATCTGCGTTATAAATGTCTGATGGGTTGTAACCAGAAGTGAGGACCGAAATTGTTTTTTTCCAGTCAGACGCTATCTCGGGATTTACAGAACTTGACTCGCCACTAATTTGCCTGTAAATGATGGAATGCCTGTTTTTAAATCTGTCAAGCCACCCAGTCGAAGCAGTAAAGTTGGGAATTTCCAAAGAGCTAGCCACCTGCAAGGCCTTCTCCTGCAAAATGGGGCCACTTATCGGGATGTTGGAGGTCCTGGCCTGGATAAACCAATCTTTTAATATTGTTTCCAGCTCTTCATACTTTCCAGTCCGTAGTTTTTTGCGGCTGGTTCCTTCGTGGGCCGAAACTAACTCTTTCCGTTTTTGCAAAATCGTACGTAATGTCGAAGCACTTATTTTTTTTGACGCGGCAAAGTCTTTTTGATTTAAAGTTGATTCTTCGTACGCTTTTATTAATTCAACTTTTTCTTTCACCGAAAACGATTTTCGCGACATTTTTCGTTTTAACACCACCGTGGAAAATAAAACACTGACACAATGAAAAGCAAACAAGGCAAAAGACCAAAGCAGACAAAGTCTGAATTCGAGGAAACATATTGAAGAGGTTTGTTGGAAGAAAATTTTTCGAATGAATGTAAACATTGACTGAATGTAAACATTCTCGGAATCCAAACCAATCAACAAATGCATCGAATCTCGAAACCCAAACAATTGACTTGATGTTTATGATTTACAAAGAAAAAAAATTTTTCTTAATCATCCATCGGAGCGTTATAAACGGGAAACTGGAGCGTTAAAGCGAACAAAAATTCTATAGAAAATGAACCTTAGGGACCGGGACCAAGGAAAAAGAGCGTTATAACCGAGAAATCGTTATAAGCGGGAGCGTTATAACGAAGTTTTACTGTAATTACTAGAATTGCACGACTGGAAGAACTAACTGCCGAGGAATAAGCCGCTAGATAAATTTGTATAAATACGAGTGAAAATTAACGGTGAGTCCTCTTTTGTCTTGTTGGATTTGCAACTGAAGGTAACTCACCGAAATTTTCACAAAGCGGAATTTTGAATAATTAATATTCCTCTCTTTTGTCTTGTTGGATTTGCAACTGAAGGATTTGCCACTGAAGCTGAAGAACGTGGACTTGGAGGAATTTTTGTCTGGAAAACAAGAAGAAGAGAAGAAGAAGTGCGAGAAGGAGACACCACAACGAAAAAGTTCGAGAAGGAGATCAGGGTGCGATCAGCCGGAACAAGTATCGTTCGCATGTTCATAGGAGTATAGTTAAGATAGGTAACGTAGCAAGCCGCCACCACCGTAAGTCTGTCAATATCTTTTATTTTATCAATTAGTTGTTTCGGTTAGGTTAGATTAGTGATTAAGGAAATAGTTTGTAAGTGCGAAGCTAAAATAATAGAATAGTGAATTGAGCAAGAATTGTTTTATGTGAAGTGCCTTCTGGGGTGGTAAAGCAATTTGTGGTACGGTGGAAATCGCGCGTGACAGGACGCATTCGTACTTGGCGTCCTTCCCTTGCCGAAACGGTCGTAATTCAAGTACGTGGCGCCCACGGCCTAGCTCCGTTGAACAGTCGGCCGACCGTTATTTTCCACCATCCAATTCTGAGTGTAATAGCATATATTCTGTTATGCTATTCGCTAGCTTTTTGCGTCACCTATTATCTAAGCACTTATTTTTCTCATAAAATTGTAGGATTTGTTTCCCATTAAGTGTCGAATTTAGAATTGTCTCAATGGAGAACTGAAATTTTAAATTAAGTATTTTTACTGTAAGTTCGATATTCGCAAATTACCTCATTCAGATTTTGCACGACGTCTTCAAAACTCGTAGCTACCGATAATGAACGCTGCGGTGACGAGAATGATTTTTTTTCCAAATAGATACCCTTTAAATGCAAAGAATTTATTAATCAAACTCAACACATATAAACTATTGTTAACGGAACTTTCCGAAAGTGAACAAAATGAAACACAAACTTTGTATAACAATGAGTTTTATTTCGCCCGTATCGCCCGTCGCCTCTATCGCCTGTCGCCAAGACACCAAACACACTGTACAAGTATAATAATTCCGCGAGTAATCAATCGCCCGCCACGCAGCCGCTACACGTTGACTCACCCAACAATGCTCACACGAACTGACTCACTCGCTGATGATCGTTTTCGTCTTTACTGTCGCCGGCTGGTACCGCGGGTGTTGCCAGGTCGTAACATTCGGCCATCCTGAAAAGATTAATGCCCGCATTAATTACGGTGCCTCCTTGTTTTCGCCTAGTATTTATTCGCCCATGATACGCCCAATTCGCCAAATTCTATAACGCCAAGACGCCCTGATATTTTACTTATGTATGAGCACCAATGTTACGCCTACTTGACCTGACTTTATATCTCCCAATTCGCCAATCGCCATGTTACCCCTCAGTACCTTCCAACAAGTCAACTAAATCCAATCGTGATATCTCATTATTCGCCTCATCATCATCATCTGACACCACTTCGCCTGAATTGGCACTCATATATCGCCTTAATGCATCCACTTCTACTACCGCCTTAAAACGCCTATAGCCTCTTACGCCTTTTATCGCCTCAATCTGATACCTATCATTCCCTAAATCTCGACTAATCCTATATGGCCCATCAAATTTATTCCCTAGCTTCCTATTCACACCACTTTCTGTAATGTTTGTAGCCGCCTGCCGCCATAACACCAGATCGCCTTTCTTGTATTTGGTTGCAACCTTTCGCCTCTTATCATATCTTGCCTTTCAGCGTTTCGTCGCTGTCATAATCTAATTCCTCTTCATCGCACATTCCCGCCATTGTCACTTTGTGCTAATTTTTCGCCTGACAAGTGCACAATATTTCGCTACACAATCGCCAAATAAATAACTTGCAGCGATTATCTTTTGCCTAACGCCGGTCCTGGCTTTTTTTTTAATATGACAATCGCTCACCTGACTCCCACTCTGTCCTTCAATCGCGCAACACCCGCCTGACTCCCACTCTGTTTTAGTTCCGCACAACACTCGCCTGACTCCCACTCTGTTCTTCTTTTTAAATACGCGACACTCGCCACTTCGCAATTTCTCACCAAAGATCGCCTCTGCCAGCAAAATCCATCCGGCCACCAACAACACCAGAACAGTCCACCAACTTCGCACACGACACAACACCGCACCGCCCGTCAGCACAGTTCACACAAAAAGAACCACTCGCCCGACTCCGGCCCTGTCTGGATTTTTGCAAACACAGCACGTCCGCATTGTACGATAGCCCGATACTGCGCACTGGGTTTATCCCACTTCTGATTGTTAACGGAACTTTCCGAAAGTGAACAAAATGAAACACAAACTTTGTATAACAATGAGTTTTATTTCGCCCGTATCGCCCGTCGCCTCTATCGCCCGTCGCCAAGACACCAAACACACTGTACAAGTACAATAATTCCGCGAGTAATCAATCGCCCGCCACGCAGCCGCTACACGTTGACTCGCCCAACAATGCTCACACGAACTGACTCACTCGCTGATGATCGTTTTCGTCTTTACTGTCGCCGGCTAGTACCGCGGGTGTTGCCAGGTCGTAACACTATAACTGAATACTTGAATTGCTTGCCACTTTTCCAAATTGTATTCAAATATTACGCGTTGGCCATAGAATGACTTGGGAAGTAAATCGTCCAAGTGATTCTTTTTCAAATATTTTAAGGCTTCCACACTGAATCCGCAACCTGCCAAACATTTTACTTTTATTTGTATGAACGTATACACGTATTTTTAATCACTCACTCTTTAATGTGCTATAAAATAAGTCTCCTCTTAAGTTTTGTAACACTTTGAAAAATTCATCATCGATTTCTCCATAATCCGTTACTGGAGATGAATTACCTGGAGGGTTCTGAAAAGCACTTGTTGATTCAGCACTGGCGATATACCGTACACTTTCATTTCTTAGAACTGCATTTTCGCTACTTTCAGCGTCACAAACATACGCACTTTGATTCCCAGCAATCGACCTTACATTTTCACTAACACCGGAATTAATATAACTTGAACTATTTGAATAATAAATTTGATTCCCACTATCACTTCTCTGGAGTTCAAAATTAGGTATTTTCCATTTCGGTCTTCAATTTAACACACTTCAACTTTTACAAAGCGCAGAATGTAAGTGTTCAAACTGAAATGTAACGGAGATTGAGAGATTGCAACGACTAGCGGCAAAGAGTAGTACATGAAGTAAATACTTCGTCAAAACAAAGTAAATTTTCATCGTTTTGAGAATATCTCGTTTCAATTTTAGTGCGAACAGCAAATATAAGCGAATTTCGTAAGAACAAGAAAGATTTTCCTTATTTCAAGGAAGAATGATTAGCGGAAAAATACTATGCGGAAGTACATCAAGTACAGATTTCGTTAAAACAAAGAAAATTTTCCTTGTTTTGAGGAGATTTGACTTAAATTTTACAATCAACAGCAAGTATAAGCTAATTTCCCAGATACAAGAAAAATGTTCCTTGTTTCGAGGAAGTTTGGACTTAACTCATCAAATGATCGAACATATAGAACACCTGCAAGATTGAAGAAAACTGTTACATTGAATTAAAGCAGTTCTTAATTTAAATTTCTTTGGAACAAAGAAAATTTCCTCCTATTTAGAAAAAAGTACTTAATTTAAAGAATTTCTTACTTGATTCGACGAAAATTTATGTCTTTAAAACAAACACATGTTTAATTTAAAGATGATTATTTTTCTGAGTGTAAATTGTCTGTTAATGAAAGAAAGAATTCAAAATTTACTTAGTCGATAACAATGAAAATTTACCTCATTTTTTTCAACGTGACTTTTGTGCACGATTTTTTTTTACAAGCTGAGGAATTCTGGGACTTAGGCTTTTGCTAAGAGCTACTCTCAAATCACTGCTTGCACTTAGCCGATTTCGTTGTTTGTTTTTAATTAACAGTAAAGTAGAGAACCCCTGCTCACAAAAAAGTGGTTGAAAATGTAAGACGTCTTTTTTTTTTGTATGTTTACATATGTATATAACACGGAGTTCCCGCGCACTCACCCAGTTCCCGCAAAACCGCTGACGTCAGGTTCTGAAAACTAAAAATAGACTGTAAGTTTTGACTCTACAAAACTACATGCAATCTTTGCATCCTACGACTCTAAAGGTGGAACAACTACCATTTCAAATCGTAATTCAATTAATTAAGTTTAACACTATTACTGGCCAACAATAAGTGACTCAGACTCGACGTCACCTATTTCAGATCAGTATGAATGGCAATGAGCGCCTTCTCACGACGACGTTCAACCCAATCAGGATCAGGTACCTGTATCGGGAATTGTGAAAAGCTCTTACGGCCGCCTCTCGCCAACCATACCCTCAACACAATATCCACAATACCTCCCGACGTCCAACCCAAATCAGGATCCAGCACTGCGAACTGGGATGAGCACTTGCGGTCGCATCACACCAGCCACACCCTCATCCCCAATTCAACGAGGCCTTTCCGATAATGTGGGTGGAGCTCGGGGCTCTTTTAGTGAGGAAAACACTAATCTCTCACCCGCACTATAGAATTTAAAATAACTTATCATTTGATTGTTCCACCAAAGCTCGTAGTGATTAATATAGGAATCTTCAGCACGAAAACACACACTAATGGCATGCACCATAAAGTAACAACAACTAGAGATGGAACTTCTTACGATTCAAGCAAAAGCGCAGTGCCAATTGATACGCAAATAATCAAACGAAAGGACAACATTCTAAAAGGCTCTTCAAATGCCAACTGTCTAGTACGTTTCATCGTATGAGTAACACACTTGCTATTCCGCATTACCACTTCATGTACTGATGGAATCCAACACATATGCAACCACCAGATAGGCACTCCCAACTCGTATGGAGTTCCACCTCCTGTTACAATAATCTCTATTCTTTGACATGCACCTTTAACACACTTAGTCAAAACTCAGTGAGAAGACTCACCTTTAAATCGTTCTGATATCCTTTTAACCAATTCACACTATTGTTCAACAATCACTTTACACTAGATTTAATGCAAAATGGCACCGTACCCACAGTTTGTATTTTCACTATTTTTTGACGCACGCACCTCTGGTAACAATCAAACCACTAGTGACCCAAATTCCCTATCGTGTCTTTCCACTAACTCAATTTATCCGTCACATCAAACTCAAATCTTCACATTAACTTACGAGTGTGACCCCACAATATACTCTTATATTCATGCCTGAATCTTTGTTTCATTTTATAAACAATAGATCCTAGACCAAACACACACTCGTTTCCGACTACAGTAATTCCATTCAGTGGACATTCGATTTTGCTGAAAAAGTAAACAAAACCAAACAGTCCATCTGCAAACCATAAACATGATTAAAAGAAGCGGAGTCGCAAATTAAACGAAACACTCTTGACTTTGTCGTTTTATTTTTATTAAAATACCAACCAAAGAAGCACAGAATATACAATCAGGCATTATTATAAAAACATCATGAGATACCGCAAAGCTACTTGCCGATTCTTGGGGAAGGCCAGGGCTTTCTTACACCACAACTCTTCTAGCTTTACACCAGAATCAAACGAATCCTTGAAGCTACTATCATTTTGAAGTTCAATAGCCTCCTCTTGAATATTGTCCGGAAGATCTGTAGGCTTAACATTGAAAGGATTTCGAATAAGCTTTTTCAAAGATTGTGTCTGAGTGGCTGAGTATGTTACGCTGCACCTGGTCTGTACAGCTGTATAATCCTCGTTGTTAGCAAAAGCTTTTAAACTCGCGAACGATTGAAAGTTTTTTGCTTCAACTTTGCCCATCCAGAGATCAGTCTTACACAAAAACGCACGAAGTTTGTCCTCGAATGCAAATACATTACCAACACCTTCCAAATTTCCGTTTCCAGAACCTTGAAGTTGTAAGTTTAATTGGTTCAAGTGACCAAAAACATCCACTAGATATGCGAGTTGCATCTCAAAGCTTGGTTCACATGGTTGTTCTAAGAAATGTTGCATATTAATTTCAATAAAAAATACTTTTAACTCCTCTCTCAACTTACATATATAAGCGTGCCAACATATTGCCTTTTGACAGCCAACGCACCTCAGTATGATAAAGTAGTGTCTCGTGCTCGGAGTCTAATTCTGCGCATAACTTTTTGAAAATACGTTGTGTGTTTTGCACTACCTTTAACAGAGTTCACCATCTTTATGGCCGCTTTCATGGCATTCAATAAGTCTTCCGGTATAGTTTTCGATGCTAATGCTTGACGGTGAATTATGCAGTGCATCGTAACTGTATCAGGGTTTTCTCCTTCACTAACGTTGCTAGACCTGAACGTGATCCCAGCATAGCAGGTGCTCCATCGGTACAAAATCCTGCCAGCTTCTTCCACTCAAGGCCATGCTTCTCAAAGTAATCACAAATGATTTTCATGACGTCTTTTCCTTTTAATGTTGTTTCTTGTGATGTTAAAAGTTCTTCTTTTATTTTGTTCTCTTCTCCCAAATATAGAACAAAAACTAGCAACTGACTGCATTGGGATACGTCGGTACTCTGATCACAGTGCAAACTAAAATATGGAGATTTTTTGATTTCACAAACAAGCTGGTCCTCAATGTCAGGGACATGGTATCAATCCGTGCCTCCACTGTATTGTTGGATAAAGGAATATCTTGCATTTTCTTAGAACATGATTACATATTTCTTCACAAACCGCCTCATCTTTGGGAACCAATAGGTTTCCTGCAATATTTGGAGACACCTCTCAAATCCTGGATGCCCAAGATCATCATGATGTCTACACACCAGATTGAATTTGGCCCTATCTGGCACGTATAGCTGCCTGCCACTTGGTGTCCGCCTATATATAAACACCCGTCTACTATGTTATAGTTCGCCTTTATATCTTTTTCCGCCTCGCCTTCCGTGAGCATCCTCACTATTTTCTGAACTTTATCATCCTGCAATTGCACCGTCAGAAACCAGTCTCTTTCGTTAATTGAGATTAGCTGAACGTTCACCGGATTTCTACTGAGTGCATCAGCATGTTGCATTCTTTTGCTTGGCCTGTACTCCATCTCCATGTCGTACTCTTGCAAATCCATCCATCATCGTGCTATGCGTGGCACTAAATCCTTTTTCGCTAAGGTCGCCCGAAGTGACGCACAATCAGTAACCGCCTTGAAAGACACGCCTACAATATATACCCTAAACCGTCGCACATTCGCCACTAGTGCCATCGTTTCTAACTCTATAACTATGGTACGCCTGTTCCGCCGTTGTAGTGGTTCTACTAAAATAGAAAACCGTTCGCCAGGTTTTATCCGCCTGTTCTCCAAAAGGATTCCGCCGATTACCATTTTACAGGCATCTGTGTGGATTTCTATACGAACCTTACTGTCGTACAACGCCAACACCGGTCGCTCACAAACAAACGCCTCTTTTTGCTCCGTGGATTGGCACCTGATGGTAACCCTGCGCCAGGTCGAGTGTTGTATAATAACATAGACCGCCCAATATATCCAGTTGATCACTTATCAACGGAAGTGGATACCTGTCCCTTCGATTAAGTGCTCTATAATCGACACACATGCGAACGTCGCCATCTTTCTTTGGCACTAAAATGATAGGACTCGCATATGGCGAGTTTGATTCCCTGATTGCCCCACAATCTAAAAGGACTCGCACTTTTTCCTTAACAAGTCGCCTCTCCGCCTGAGACAGACGATAAGGTCTATAATAGACAGGTTTCTCCGACATTAGTTTTCTCTCCATTTCCCCTAGGTTAGTTAATCCCAAATCACCATCGCCTGAGGAGAAACAGTGAGCCATCTTCGCCAGTAGTGTCTGTAGTTCGCACAGATTCGCACTTGGGATATCGCCCACATCTATAGATGATATATCTACTCGATCTATTGTGTTATTAATCACCTGAGTTGTCATCACTTTAGCCGCCTCGGTCTTTTGATTATTCGTCAGTTCCGCCCTAACGATAACTTCGCCTTTTCGCCATACCGCCGGTTCTGGACCAATGTTTTGTACCATCAGCCGTGGTTCAGAACTGTCAACCAATTGGGTTACAATCGCCACAATAGTACCATTTTTCTGCGTATATCTTGTCGCCTTGACATACGCCAGTTCGCCAGGTACCAGTGGTAAATCGACCGGTATCTCCACTGGATCGCTTGACTGTGATATCGCCCGCCAATGTCCGAGTGGAATCGCCATAGGCATTCGCAAATGCGTGGTGATACTTGTCCACTACATTCGCCCAAAAGATTCGCCGCCTGCGTTTTATGTGCCATCGCCCTTATGTTTCCCACTCCTGGAAAACTAGGTTGCATGTGTGAAGCCCCCAACGTATTCAAAGCGGTGCCCAGCGTCCCAGGCCTCACTATCGACACATCCGAAGCCCCACAACATCCGACCATGCTAGCTTGACCGCCCGTATAAAATAGTTTCGCCTTTCCATTTTGGACGTTCAAGCCAATGCTTTTAGACGCCAATATTGGTTGTCCGACCAATAACTCGTCGCCGCCAATATCACAGTCCGCCACGAGTGCGTTAATACTTAGCGACACATCGTCTATTTTCGCCTCGAAGGTCACTTCTTGCAGTGCTTCGCACATGCCGCCACCAAAACCGTGGAGAACACGCACTTAGGTTTGAAAATGCCATGTTTTATTTTGGTATAGCCCGCCATTGTTAGAATGTTACGTTCGCTCCCGGTATCCAAATATGCTTTTAACTCTTCGCCATTTGGAAGAGTGACCTTCTTTTTATAGGTATGATCACCTGTAATGAGCATACTCACCCGCGCCTTTGTACTACTCTCGAGCCGTCGTCCTCGACATTTCGCCTGAGTGTGCCCCTGCCGCCCGCAGTTTCTGCATCGCTCCGCCCTGGGTTTCGGACAATCCCTGCTGAGATGATTGCCCATCTCCTGGCAATTAAAGCACCTCAACCTCTCCGCCGTAGGATTTGGAACGCCAAAATGATTGCTTCTTCGCCCGCCAACGCCACTCGAATCGCCAGTGTGTCGGGACACTTTCACCACCGCCGACTTAACACTATGGTCGCCGCCTCTTTTATATACAATACTTCGGTTCCCGCCCGAAACCGATCACACGAGGCTAAAAATCCAACATATAACTCCGCCGGAGTAGAACATTGAAACGCCCTCGCATTTGGTTGGATCGCCGTGGGCAATCCTTTAATTAGGCATGACAATGCCTTCTCGCCTCGGAGTTCGCATCGCTCCAATAACGCCATCTTGTCGTGGTAATACTTCGTCATGGTCTCACCGCCTGTTTTGACCCGCGCCAACATTTCTTGCAGCAGCTCTGCATAGTCATGTGTCCTCGGAAAGGCATTCCGTAACACTTGTTTCCACTTAGTCCAAGTGTGGCCGTACACATCCAATCTATTGTACCAAGTACGTCCGCGCCTGCCAATTTCGCCTGCATAAGAGACGCCTCATCATACTCGTCCCAGCCATGGATTTTTCCTAGCTGCTCAATTTTCGACAACCATCGATCGATATTTGAGTCTCGACTATCTGGATCGAACTCCTCCACCAGATCAAGGCCCAGTCGCCAATCAAATCGGAGCGTTAAGGTGGCTCGGTCTGACGGAAGAATCTCCGATTGCTTCGTCCGTCATCGATCCACTCGTCTGTGAGCCGCCTGCCACTCTCGCCTCCACTCGCCATATTTTGTCTACTTTACTACCATCTGTTGGATCTTTTGCTCCATTTTTGACTCCAACAGATACATCAAGAGTCTCGCCTCGGCTTCATCATCATCGAGTCCGACGTCTTCGAACTCAATGTCTAAATTTTAGAGTGTTGCGGCGGTCGCCCGAATTCGCCATTCTCGTCAACACTATAATGCACTAAAACAGAGTTCACACTGATGCACGGCAACACCAATAGTTTTTTGCGTACGCCAACACAAATTCCGACGCCGTCACAATAGACGTCCGTGCACACTTTATAATTTTGCGTACGTCAACACAAATACAGACGCCGTTCGCCAATTGTTTATCACGCCACAGCACAGATGCAAATACACCGATATACTCGTTTGTTGTTAACCGCCTGCTTTGTTGTGAATTTCACAACACGAGCTAATCGCTTCGCCACAAAACGCACTCACACATGCAGACACACCACTATATGTTGTTAGCCGCCTGCTTTGTTGTGAATTTCACAACACGACTCGCCACAAAACGCACTCACTATCGAGTATCTCACCAATTACACGTAATTACAAGCCCGCCACAACAATTGCACTTCTCGGCACTGGCACTGGGTTTATCCCACTTCTGAATTTTGTAACAGTCCGAAAACTAAACAGCAGGAAAACGCCAAAATAACAACACCAATAATTAAGTTCAAACGCCAACAATTTATTGATAAGAAAGATCTACAGTACATCGCCTATACAAAAGACACGTCCGCCTCTGATGAATGTTCGAATGAAAGTGAGTGCGCATTCGCCGTTGCCACTCTGCCTTCGCCTTGCGCCTATCGCCCGATCTCGTTCAGTTACAATAGTAAAAATCACTCAAAAAATGCCATAGTCACATAATTTCCACTATATTCGCCTACAATATCAATAGTCGCTAGTATTGATTGTCTCGCCGGAATGTAGATATTCTCGCCCAGTATCACCTTACACTTGTTATTGTATTTTCCAGGTCTAGAACTGTTAACATAGCAATGTATCTTCGTCAGTTTTTATTAATTTTGCACGCCCATTTTGCACCACTAGTACAACACCTGGAGAACTTATCCCTGGCTGACCCAGTATGATTTCGATTGCGCCTAATTCGCACTGAGTCACCTCCGCCTCAATTGATAGTGCAACATCATCAATCGTCAACTGAAAGCTCGCTAACCCCAGTGACGTACTTTTCCCGCCTGCAAATCCTTCAAAAAACACGGGCCTCCGTTGTTGAACGTATCCTACTCGCCTACCAATTTCATGACAGACAATATTACACGCACTTCCAGTGTCAATGTGGACTTCCACACATCGCCCATCCGCCAAAATTCCCTCTCGTGTATAGAGGTTGTATCAAAGTTAGTGGTAATCAATCTCACCTGGTTTTTATCGCCTACGCCTCTTGCTTCATACGCCCTTGCAATGGGACAGTTCGCCACTATGTGTTCGTTTGAGCTGCACCTGATGCACCGCTCCTGCTTGGGATGAGGGCAGTCCCGGCTCATATGGCCCTCGTATCTCTGGCAATTGTAGCACCTCACTGGCCGTTCTAACGATGTTGCCTGACGATCACCTCTGCGTGCTACCACTGACGCACCTCGGCCGCCTCGTCGGAATGCCACTCTCATTGTTCGGTCGCCTCTTTCGAACATTTTCGACGGTCCCGCCACATCGCCTCTCTGACGCATTCGTGATGGTCCCGCCACATCGCCTTTCACCTTCGAATACGTCTCCAAATTCGCCAACAGTTGTTTGTACAACTCCTCGGGTGTACGACACCTTACCGAATAGGCATTCGCCCTTAACTCCTCCGGAAGACCTCGGATAACACAGGAGACTGCATTGCCGCCACTAATGCCACATCTCACACACAGTTCTAATTTTGCCCGATAATAATGGGTCATTGTCTCGCCAGTCTGCTTCTGCCTTGCTACTAACTCCTCAAGAGTCGCCACAAAATCGTGACGTATTGGAAACGCCTTCGCCAATTTTGTTTTCCACTCCGTCCAACTGAGCTCATACTCGTCTAAATCGTTAAACCATTGCTTTGCGGCCTTCGCCAGCTTCCGCTGCATTATTATTGTCCGTTCGCCTTCGGACCATCCATATACCCGTGCTAGTTGGTCGATTTTGGACAAGCACTGGACCACACTGCAATCCGCCTCGTCTGGGTCGAATGGATCAATGACGTCGCCACATGCCATTAGACGTGATCCCGCCTCGGATAGTCGTTCCGTCGCTCCCGCTGTTTCTAAGCTGGGACGGCTGCTCGCCATTTCCCCAAAAATTAGTGCAGCCTGTCTCTGCACTGCCTCGCCAATCCGCTCCGCCAGTCCACTCTTCAGCAATTGCTTGGTTAAAGCTTCCGCATTGACGCCTATCGCCTTCGGTGTACTCCCTTTGCCCGGCATGTTCGCACTCACGTCAACCATGTCCGCCTCACCATCACTTCCCTTCAGTGTTTCGTCACTGTCATAGTCCAACTCCTCTTCCGAATGATCCGCCATTACGCACAGTCTTTGCTCAGTTTTTTTTTTTACACAGCGCCACCTGACTCCGACCCTGCTCTATACGCCACAAATTTTGTACTCACCACCTGCCAACGCTAGCCCTGCTTCTCTTATGGCCCGTCACCAATTTCACCTCGCATCACTTGCCACCGCCGGCCCTGTATCCTCCCGTCGCCCGTCAACACAAGAATCCGTCCGATACACCACCAATGCACGCCGCCCATACAACTGTTTTATTTCTATCGCCCGTCACCAATTTCACTTGCACCAAATGCCAACGCCGGCCCTGTATCTTCCCGTCGCCCGCCAACACAACAATTTGTCCGATACGCCACCAATACATGCCGCCCGCACAACTGTTTTCTTTTTCCTTTCTACCGCCCGACTCCGACTCTGTTTAATTTATTGTACATGGATAACTCGCCCGACGACACACGTTGGGTTATCCCACTTCTGATTTGTTAGAAGATAACCCAAATTAAACACTTCACCATTCAATCTCAAATAGATCCGAAGATCTTTTATTTTTCACAGTAGATACACAATACAGCAGATACACAATACGCCCGTCCGCCTTACTACAATATTACGCCCGAACCGCCTGATTACTCTGCTGTCGTCGCCTGTGTCTTCTTGACTGACTCGGCTTCTCTCGCCTTCATATTGCATACCATATGTTGCACGTTCAAATCAAAATTTACATTCCTCCCCCCTCCCAAAAAAAAGTATTTTATTTTCTCTCGTTCACCTCTAATTTGATTAGTTTTGTTACTGGTCGTCTATATTTACCGAATTCAGTCTTAACATCTACAATTCTAACGCGACCATCTTTGGGTGGATACGTATTGACAATTATTCCTTTAGGCCACATATTACGCGGTGTGTCTTCGGCGATCAAGATTACTACATCTCCTTGAGTTACAGTTTTACTATCTTTTATCCATTTTTTACCGAACAAAATATGCTGACGATATATAATTTTCCATTTTTCCCAAAATAAATCTGTAAGTCTCTGAACGGCTCTCCACATAGAAAGAACGCGTAGGTCTTTGTCAGTTACTTTAGCAAAAGGCAAGCTGGCACACGATTTGCCAATTAAGATGTCGTTAGGCGTAATTGGTGTTGAGTCCCTAGAGTCCAAAGGTATATGTGTTAGCGGTCTGTTATTAATAATATTTTCGATTTCACAAAAAAAGTGTTCTGAGAACATATTCTTTAGGATATTTTTCCTTCAAAATGAAAAACAAATGTTTTTTGACGGATTGAATCATTCTTTCCCAAGCTCCCCCCATGTGTGGTGCTAATGGTGGATTAAAGAACCATTTACATTTTCTCACTGTCATAAACTGTGTTAGTTCTTCATGAGGCCAATTATCTATAGCCTTCCGAATTTCCTTGTCAGCCTTTCGAAAATTGGTTCCATTGTCGGAATACAATTCTTCTAGAAGTCCACGTCGGCTTCCAAACTGTCGCAAAACATGATTGAAAGAGTTACTAGACAGATCATAAGCGATCTCCAGATGAACTGCTCGAGTTACCATACACGTAAATAAGACTCCATATCTTTTTTCATGATTGCGATTATTTGTGACTTGAATGGGACCAAAATAATCGACACCTGTTTTAATAAAGGCTCTGATTGTAGGGTTCACACGAAATAATGGCAACTGACCCATTTTGGAATCTGAGGTTTACTTTTCAGATTCTTGCAAAATTGGCAATTTTGCGCTACCTTTTTTAATGTATTACGACATGCTGTCACCAAAATTTCTTTCGGATATTATTAATAATAGTCTCATGTCCTATATGATTGTTTTGACAATGGTAATAATGAACGATTAATTCAGTTATAGGATCTTTACGATCTAAAACTATAGGATTCCTGGAATCAAAAGATAAATCACCTTCGTCTACATTGTCTAGCCTACCTTTAAGGCGTAATAATCCATTGTCTGCGTAGGTAAGGATAAACCCTGTATGGTCTTGACATTTGTAACAAAATCTGTGTGGTAGGCCGAAGCCCACGAGAGGACGGTAGTCGGGCTCTGGTCGTGCAGACCTCGCGTGACACCTAAGTGCCAAGACTCCCTCAGATGTGACCCGTTTGCGCATGCTGGATAGCTAGCTCAGCTATCGGTAGTCGGGGTGGGGTTGCGTGGGCCACATCTGCCTCGCGGTGTTACAAAAAAAAATCACGCGCGTGCCCGGGTGCCTAAGCAAACGAGCGATACCTGCAAAAAAAAAACAAGACCTAAAAAAAACGTTCAACCAAGGAAGCACCCTTCCGCCCCTTGACGAACACGGGAGCTCCTGGCTGGTTTAGGGGCTCCGCGCTCCCTCCCCACCATCGGGCTAGGCCGCGCACATTTTCCTAGCCCCCTTCTTGGCCTGTGCAGTCGGCCGCCACGCTGGAAACTTTCTTCGTCAACTGACGTTTCGATTCCCGGAAGTCCAATTGGACTTTCGAGAGTCGAAACGTCAGGTGCTGAATTAGCAATTCAGGATGACAGCACGATCGGCACTTGGCTGCGCTGGTTGAGCGCTACGTCGAATTCGTTATGGCTGCCACGGATTGGTCGGGTCGCGCTGGTACACTCAGTTGCAAGTGTGTCGGCGAGCATTTTCGCCCGGTACACTTGCAACTGTGTGTCCCGCGTCCGACGGCGTCGTGAGGCGCTCATTACAGTACAGGTCTCCTTTTCTCTGCTTGCAGATTAAAAGAGACCTGGGGTATATGTGGGTGTTGGGGAACAAATGCCAGAGAGAACCGTTAGCGCCGGATGTCCTTAGCGTGAAAAATGCCGACGGTTTTACCTTGTAGGTCAGACAACAGGTACCGACTGTTACCGACTTTTTTGACAACCCGGCTCTTGACAAACTTGAAGTCCAACTTGGCGTTGTAGTGAGCGGCAGCATTGCTTTGCGCAAAGTTCCACCGGAACACTTCTTCGCCAGGCTGGAATTCAACTTGCCGCGAGCGCAGGTTGTAGTGGTGGGAATACTTGTAGAAAGCCGATTCCAGGTTTTTCTGAACCTGCTGTCTGAGGATGGCCAATCTGTCGACATTGTCCACGCTAAGGACACTGGCTTCCCCCAACAGATGGAGCCTTCGAAGAAGGGCGTATGTTTGTCCGTGTGTTACCATGTGATGGTCAAAGACAACAAAGTAAGGCGACGCTTTAACGGATGCATGATGGGCCGACCGGAGTGCGCAATTGATTTGGGAGATTCGCCCATCCCAGTCCTGCTGTGACGGGTGAATATAGGCCCTGATGGCAGCTACAATGGAGCGCTCCGAAGCGTTGGCCTGCGGTGAATAGACCGCGGTGTACAGGTGTTGCACTCCGTATCGTTCCAGCATCGTGTTAAGGACGTTCGCCCTAAATTGTTGTCCATTGTCCGTCACAATGGACTCGGGTACCCCAAAGATGTGGAACACTCTAGTCTCGAGCCAACTGGTCAGAACCTCTGCGGTGAACTTCCGTATTGGCTCGACGAAAGAGAACTTCGACAGATGGTCGACCAGCACGATAGCACCAATATTACCTGACTTGGATCTAGGGAACGGACCTAACAGATCCATGTACAGGCGCTGGAAGACGCGTTCGGAAGTGAAGTGGTCGTCGATAGGCGGTCGGAGACTCTGGTTAGGAGCTTTCGACTGCTTGCACAAGCTGCAGGAGGAGACAAAGTCGCTGACGTCCTTCGCCATGTTGGGCCAAAAGAACAGGACCCTCAGACGTTGCAACGTCTTTGCTACTCCTCCATGCGCACATAGCGGGTGCTCGTGTGCGCGCTTGATTAATTCAGTCGAGAGCTCAGCTGGAACCCAGAGTTTCCAGGCCTGCTGTTCTTGCACTTCATTTCCGCTCGCGTATTCGCTGCGCCTGTACACGAATCCATCAGCCGTTTTTAGATCCGGCATCAGGTGTGTATTGGCGTCGACTGTATCTGCCAGTTCTCGATACTCCGGAGAGCGGAAGTGAGGGGAGTTCAGGTCGATTTCGACCGAACTGCCAAACGGATCCTGAACCGACAGAGATTCCGTGCAGTAGGCTCGAGACAGAGTGTCGGGCACCACGTTCTGGCTACCTTTCCGGTGCAGGATGGTAAACCGGAACCCCTGTAATTTTAAGGCCCATCGGGCCAGTTTGCCATGCAGGTCCGACTGACTCATCAGCCACTTTAGCGACGCATGATCAGTTATGACCGAGAACTCCTGTCCTTCTACGTAGGCTCTGAATTTCTTTATCGCTGTCACCGCTGCCAGACATTCTTGTTCGGTGACCGTATAGTTTTGCTGGGCTGAATTGAGCTTCCTGGACATGTAAGCTATGGGCACTTCGGAACCGTCTTCGGTTGTCTGTGTTAGCACTGCGCCGATGCCATGTTGACCTGAATTTTCCCGTTCTCCAATACAGCCATAAAATGCCAACTATTTCGTATGTATAGTATGTCGAAGGAGAGAAACTGTGCCTTAACTACCAAATTCTTACTCATTACGCATGAACATTCGTTTTATTGATTTACTTTTCATCAAAGCCCGGAACCGAAAACGGACGAATCCATGGTATTTATACTAAATCTTCATTTAATTCCTTCATCCTAACAGCTTACTTTGCCGATGCCATGAATGTATTACTTCGTATGTGCATATAAGGCGACAACTTTTCAAAATGGTCGCACTAGTCTTCTGTCCTATGAGGCCTGACAGCGGCCGCTCGCTGGCCAAAACCCAAAAAAAGGAAAAGGCAAATACCTGTTAAATTTGACGTTGCTGTGGCCGGGTTGTGATAATGGCCGGGTGAACCCTTGCTGTGGCCGGGTTGCATGTGTAGCGGGGCGGGCTCGTGTTTGTGGCCGAGGTGCGCCAACAAAAGAAAAAAAAAAGGACGACTGGTCGGCGGCGCTCCCGTCCTGCGGTGACGTCCGATATGCGCACTGGTTGCACCAGGAAAAAAGAATGCCAGCGGCGCTCCCGTCCTGCGGTGACGTCCGATATGCGCCCTGGTTGCACCAGAAAAAAAGAATGCCAGCGGCGCTCCCGTCCTGCGGTGACGTCCGATATGCGCACTGGTTGCCCAAAGTCGCCAAAAGAAACGAAAGGGCGCGGCACCCCGGTCGGTGGCGACGACCCCAATCAGTGCTCGCTGTGTTTTCAAGCACCAACAAAATGGCGCATATGCTCCTGCCGTGTCGACGGCCCCAATGTGTGCTGAACACCCAAGGTGGGAAGCGCTCCGGCCGTGGCGACGGCCCCAAAATGTGTGGCGCAAAATGACCGACTCTTTGTCGGGGACTGCTGTCCCGTGTCTCCCAAATTCGCCAATACAACGAAAAAATCCGCGTGGCGGCTGCTGTGGTGGCGACAACCAACTATCTGCGCGCTACTGTAATGAAAATTGCCAAGAAGAAACATTTGTTTCAAGTAGACGTGTCAATGGAACACATTCGGGCTTTTTTTGTTTTTTTTTTCCTACCTGGGTTTAGGCCGCTTCGTATTTATTCACTTAAACCACTTTTTGGCCTGTGCAGTCGGCCGCCACGCTGGAAACTTTCTTCGTCAACTGACGTTTCGATTCCCGGAAGTCCAATTGGACTTTCGTGAGTCGAAACGTCAGGTGCTGAATTAGCAATTCAGCATGACAGCACGATCGGCACTTGGCTGCGCTGGTTGAGCGCTACGTCGAATTCGTTATGGCTGCCACGGATTGGTCGGGTCGCGCTGGTACACTCAGTTGCAAGTGTGTCGGCGAGCATTTTCGCCCGGTACACTTGCAACTGTGTGTCCCGCGTCCGACGGCGTCGTGAGGCGCTCATTACACATTTCGCAGAGTAAACTCTTTGTGGTCCAAATTCCCTTTAATCCTCGGACTTATCATTCGAGAATTTTCCTGTCTATAAGTCTGATTATTTGTCCATTGAATGTTCAATGGCTGAACTGGACCTTCTAAACCCAAGTCGTTCGCTAAATCCTCGTCAATGAGGGATACTGTTGAAGCATCATCAAGCAATGCAAAGGTGTCAACAATTTTGTTACGACCTATGACTTTTATGGGTAACACTTTCAAAAGAACCATACTGTTGTTTACATTGACATTACAAATTTTCTCACTACATTCTGGAGGTGAGACAATGACATCCGATTTATGGAGTAGTTTGTGATGGTGACATTTACAGCCATCAATACTACAAGTATTTTGAACCTTTACTGTTTTATAGTGTGGTTCTTCTTCAGACAAACTCCCACCTTTTGTGAACGTCTTTATTTTTAAATTTATCACAATTTGTGAGTTTGTGTCCCTTTTCCTTACATAAGGTACAAAATATGTCAAAACGTCCGTCACTGTTAGGTACTGTCACAGTCAATGTCGAGTCTTTTGGTTTACCTACCGACATACCCAACATACAAAACGCGTTTGCTCTTTTAGAAAGCCAATCATGCAATAAAACAAGACGTGGTGTGGAACAAGGCAAATTGTTAAGGTGTTGAAAAAATGAAATTCTTTGAGATGTCGGCAATTTGTTGAGCACTTCATCAAACAATGATGGATCCCGAATGTGATCATTTTCACCCAAAGATTTTAATGTTGCTATCAAATTGCTCACCATGCCAAAGAACCTCAAAAAGGTTTCAACTTTGTCGTCCTTTACCGGAGGTAAAGATTTTAGTTTCTCGACAAGATGTTTAATAATGACATAAGATTGCCCGAAACGCATTCTCAAAGTTTGAATTATCTCCGACACGTTTTCCGGAAAAATAAGAAGGGATTGAACGCTTTCCCTTGCTCTTCCTTTCAGAGACTTACGTAAACGATTTAAATTTTCCACGTCATTAAATTTACAAGCAAGCGAACTATTCAAATATTCGGCATAAAACATTGGCGACTCCAAAGGATCACCCAGAAATTCTGGTAAAGAAATTGAGTACGTTTGACGCACAAGAAAGTCATGCAAATTACAATTAATATTATTGACCTCGTCACGCAATTCACCTTTAGGTTGACTGTTGATCCATTGACCAACAACGTTGTTTTTGTCGTCGACTTCGTCGTCCTCCTCGTTGTCCTGGCCTTCCTCAATTTTTCGCTTTTTGTGTTTAGCGACTCGTGATAATGAACATCAGAGCAAAAGTAAAATGATAATTAATTCACATACTAATATGGTCAAGCATCAAACAATTGGCAAGCACACTATGGACTTTGAAAATACTAAAATAATAGACATTGATAATAACAGAAATAAATTATTAATAAAAGAAGCGTTGTACATCAATAAAAATTATCACGAGTCGCTAAACACAAAAAGCGAAATAGAAGTTAAAGTGAACCAGTACAACAGTATATTGACGAGTATGATGTTGAGGCCGAATCGATGTTTTAAGATAATGAAAAAAGGCGGACACGTCTTTATCCTACAATTTATTGACACGAAGTGAAGTAAACCGGACACCTGGAGTTGACATTTGGCAGGCAGTCGGGGTGGGTTCACAATATGTTATGTTTTATTATTTCAACACCCTAACTTTTTGAATATTTTTTTTTTATCAAATATAATTCAAAACTACATAATAGAAACATATTAACCATTGACAACGTAATTCAAAAATAAAGAAATTTCATAGAGATTGCTAAAGTTACTTCAAAATTACAAAATTAAATTTTACTTTATTTTGGTTAATCCCATATAAAGGGAGCAAAATTGTTGCTTCGCTGCCGATACAGCCTTCGTTAATCCGTCGGCGACATTTTCGTTCGTAGGAATAAACTCAACTGCGATAGTGTTATCTTGTATTTTGTCGCGTATGTAGTGATGGCGGACATCAATATGCTTCGTCCTGGCGCTGAAACTATCCTCATTGGCTATTGATATAGCACTTTGGTTGTCGCATCGTAAGACTATGGTTCCAATGTCTGGTTCAAACTGCTGATGAAATTGCCATAACCAAATGGCTTCTTGCGTAGCTGCTGACAACGCCATGTACTCAGCCTCCGTACTTGACAAAGCTACTGTCGGCTGTCGTTTGCTACCCCAGGATAAAGCTCCATCTGCCAATGTAAATACGAAGCCCGTACATGATCGCCTCTTGTCAATATCCGAAGCCCAGTCGGCATCACTGAACCCTTGTAGTACTGCATCACCTGTATAACTATATAGAATTCGATAATCAATGGTGGATTTCAAGTACCTAAATATCCGTTTTACGGCTGTCCAATGTGCTTTTCCGAAGTTTGCATTGAAGCGACTGACATCATTTACTGCGAACGCAATATCGGGTCTCGAACCTTGGACTAAGTACAGCAAACTTCCAACTGCTTCTTGGTATGGAATATCTGCCATTCCTTCCTTGTCGCTAGCCATTTCAATCGATAGCTTCTGGTTCGGGTCACTGGGTGTGGATTGCGGCTTGCAATCCTCCATTCCAAAACGAACTAGTATACTCTTCGTGTAAGCTGATTGATCAATTGCGATACCGTCGTCACGAAACGTAATGTTGAGGCCAACGCAATTTTTCGCTGTTCCCAAATCTTAAATGTGAAATGTTTTGCTGAGTGCTAACTTCAAATTATCGCGAATTTTCTCGTCCCGCCAAAAGATTAAGAAATCGTCCACGTAAATCGCGACCATCAGACTCGCGTCCTTCGTATAATAAACGCAAGGGTCCACTTTCGATTTCAGTAATCCAAATGATTTTAACTTGGCATCGAGTTGCTTATTCCACTGCCTACCGCTTTGCTTGAGCCCGTACATGGCCTTGTTTAAGCGACAAACACGATTTGTTCCATCTCTGAATCCTTCTGGTTGTTCGATATAGATTTCTTCTTGTAAGTCGCCTTGCAAAAACGCTGTGACCGCGTCCATTTGATCAATTTGCATCCTCCATTTCGCAGCTAATGCAATGAGACAACGAAGGGAAGTATACCGTACCACCGGGGAAAACGTTTCGGTATAATCAATCCCGTACCTCTGGGAGCACCCCTTTGCTACCAGCCTCGCCTTGTGATGAATCCTTTGTCCATCGTCGCCATATTTAGTCTTAAATACCCACTTTGTTTTCAGTGTTCTCTTACCTGGCGGTAATTCGACCAACGTCCAAGTATCATTTGCCTTCAACGATTTTAATTCATTATTCATCGCCGTCTTCCATCCTTCACGGTCATCTCGTTCCATGACTTCTGCAACTGTCGTTGGGTCACTTGATGAAGAATCAATAGTTGAATATTTCGCAATGTTGGTCAGGATACGTTTCGAACGCAAACGCTCAGAATGTCTAATCGCTTCCTCCGGAACAGTGACATTTATGCTGGGCTCGTAGTCGTCATCAGGAGTGTCAAATACATCACTTGTATCGCTGTCGTGTTGAGATCCACTAACTTTCTCATCATCTGTTGGTGATTTTTTAATGGAAGGTGACTCGTCTACATCCCTAACTGAAGCACTTTTCTCCTCAAGATCGATAAATACAAAATCACTGATGTTAGCCCTTTTGGGTTCCAAAAACTCGACGTCTCTGCTAACGATCACGGTCTTTGTCTTTGGTTCGATACATCTATATCCTTTTTGTGTTTCGCTATAACCGACAAATAGCATTGATTTTGACTTTGCGTCCCATTTTCGACGATTTTGTTTGGGGATGTGAACCATCACAGGGCAGCCAAAGATTTGCAATCCATTCAAATCAATTTTCGAACCTGTCCAAACTTCCTCCGGCGTTTTTTTTACGAGTGTTCTATTAATTGAGCGATTTATGATGTGAGCCGCCATATTTATCGCCTCGGCCCAATATTGTTTGCCGAGATCTGCATCGAATAACATGCATTTCGCACGCTCAACAAGCGTCCGATTCATGCGTTCTGAAACGCCATTTTGCTCCGGTGTATATGTACACGATGTTTGATGTATGATGCCTGCTTTCTGGCATATTGCCTGGAACTCATTAGAACAATATTCAGCTCCGTTGTCCGAACGTAATACTTTGATTTTCTTCTCTGTCTGTGTTTCAACCATGTTTTTAAATGTTTTAAACGCTTCCAGTACATCCGACTTTTGTTTTAGGAAGTAAACGAAAACTTTACGAGAGAAATCATCGATAAATGTAATAAAGTATTTCGCTCCACCGATCGACACATTTTCCATGGGGCCACACACGTCTGTATGAATTAGTTCTAGCACACTGGTCGATTTAATTTCAACACCATGACTCTTGAATGGTTTTCGCGATTGTTTGCCGAGTAAACAAGGGACACATTTAGCCAGTTTGTTTTTATCGCCGCCGAACGAGATCCCATTAACAGTTTTCTTTAATGTACACATGTCCGCGTAATTTAAATGTCCAAGCCGTGTCATCAAGTCATCATCACCACCACTTACAAAGTTGCACTGATATGATTGTTTTTCTAATTGGTAAATTCCATTATGCGGCTTAACCTGCATCAACAAATCATTTTGTCCGTTGTAAACACTACATCCATCAGACGTAAACAACACTTTATTGCCGGCTTCGACCATCCGAGCAACCGATAGTAAATTTGCTGATAGATTTGGCACATGCAGCACATCATTGACTTTAATATCATTGCCGTTCACTCTGATAGTTGCGGAACCCGAACCAAACACTTTCAATTTTTGATTGTTCGCTGTTATTATTTCAGATACCGAATTTGTTTTGAAATTATTAAGAATGTCTTTGTTCGAAGCCATATGACACGACGCACCACTGTCAATATACCAATTTGGTTTTTGCTTTTCGGGATCATTCGATTTTACCGCACTAAACGCATTAGCGAATTTAGCTTCATTTTTCTGGTTTTTGTCGCGTTTTGGTGACCGACACTCCGCGCTTTTATGCCCTTTCTTTCCACACGAATAGCATTTGAAACACCTCATGGATGTAATTAAAATAAAAAACACAGTAAACTGGATGGATGAATGCAACGGGTATAAAATAGGAATAAATTTGTTGCGAACCACGGCTCTGTGTCGAGCCGCCGTCACTGCAACAAAAATATTTTTGATGACCAGGATGCTTTTGGCTCGGTGGCTCAGGTCCCGGCTAGACCAGCGGAGGTCGTGGGTTTGGAGCCAAAGCACCCTAGTCCTAGATCAGCCACCTGAAAAATAACATAGAGCAAACGAAGGAAGGATTAGGAGAAGGGAGGGAATGTGTCCATCCTTCGGGACACGGAAGAACCCAAAGGATTGAGAGAATTTACCTTGACATTATAAATATTATATTTCAGAAAAAAAAATTAATGAGAAAAAATTCAAGAATAATATTAGATCGACAAAGATAAAAATAGCAGAAAGATAGGAAAAAAATTAAAATTAACCAATTTGAAATATGAAAAAAACAAACAAAATCGAATTTAAGTGAAAGAATATGGACTCACTGTTTAGTTTCCTACGATGAAACGATCGATCGCTCCTTCGGGTGTCGCCACAACGATGTTAAATCAATTAAGAAAAAATAAACGAATTTAAAACAAAGAAAATAAAATAATTATTATAAATTATAAGTAAAAAAAAAGAAGAGCTCCAATCCAAATGCGTCCTCCCGGAATCGAAACGGATAATTGCACTTATCCACCTTTGGCTTTTTTTTTCGAGTCTTGATAAATTCATTCGTATTCACACAAAAAAAAAAAACGAATGCAATGATGAACGTCAAGGTAAAAATCAAAATTTTCGTTTCTTTGTATTGATCCAGAATTTTCGAACAAAAAATCACGACAATCCAAACAATTTATAACCACTTCTGCATCTTGACCAGTTCAATAACTTTTCTGGTATATTTGTTTGTGGTATGTTCACACTTTCACTAGCAATTTTCGCTTTTTTCTCCACACATCAATCACTCATCCTCCATCTCAAAATCAATCCGTCCACAATCCATGACAAGTTCGTTAGAATTCTTTCCAACAAAAAGACTTCCGACTTCAAAATTCCGTCTCCTTAAATTTTCTTTTAAATGAACTCAAGCAGTTCACACTCCTTCAACACCAACTGTCCATCATTTCAACCAATTTACACCAAAATTCAACTCTCTTACACGGCAATCCAAAAACAATCTTTTTTTTTACAAAAAAACAATCCACCCGTCAATATCTCCACCTTGTTAAAATCCAACCGGCTTCACCGGCGATCTCAGACCAAGTCTCTATTCCCCAAAATCCAAACCCGCTCGTTCTCCTATATATTCACCGTGTTCAACGGTCCTCCACATCCCCAACATCGGTCATCGCCACCACTATGTTGCATAAAAAAACTATTCCCGCCGCTTCGAATTTGATGACGACGATGACGGGTCATCGTCCGAGCCTTCATCCAGCCACTCATCACTGTCGCCAACAATGAAACAGATATACCGACTCAATATCCCGGCAACAGCAACAACATCAGCATAGATTTTGCATGGTACACACTCACCGCTTGATCTCTGCTGTTGCAGTTACTATTGCCTAGATACTATTTGCATAGCCGGTCAGCTGTGCATTGTCGACGATCGATATTGGCGTAGGTCATTTCAGCCGAATTATCATGCAGCATACTTTATGCATAAACAGAGCAAATGCTGCATGATCATTCGGCTATACCAGTGGTTCGCAACAAATTGACAATCACTTTCAAATAAACCCTTGAACAGTGCGGATGCAAGTATTTATTAAAAAATTGATAAGTAAATTCATATAACAACGAATATTTTTATACAAAAATTTTAATGTAAGTTTTCACAATGTGATTTACAAAATTACTGAGTAACAGATTTTTATAATAAATTGTAATTATAGGATAAATCTCCTGAGGATGCCAAAATAAGGCGAAACGTTGAGATAATAAAAAACTTTTTTAAAAAACTAGCTGGTTTTGTGATTAATAATAACATAATTAACAATAGTTGAATGTTTCGTTAGTGAACGGTTTAATTCAAATTCAAATACAAGTTCAAATCAAAATTTACTTTGTAACACCATATGTGTGCGCGCGCCGCTCACACACACTCACTGCCGTGCTGCTGAGTAGTAATAAAACCGATAATTAATTTTTTTCAACTTTTTATTTACTACTACAACTTTTTATTTAATATATTAGTACTTCTTTTCGCGGAGCCGGGTAAAACAGAACTGATCTGAATAGGTCGAGTTCATTCAAAAAGAAATTTTATGTGAACTCGACAAAAATGATTGGTAAAGTATTTTTTATGTATCGAATAGCAAATATTGCGATTCGATCAAATTAATTGCAATATTGCAGTGATTGCGACATTGCAATTAATTATTGACTGCACATTTGCAATTTGATACGTATGTACATATATATTTTATGAAAGGTGTCAAGGTTCGCGTTGCACGCGTAGCGGTCAACGTTCGCGTTGCACTGGATGTAGATAGATTTGGAGGGTCATTCAAATGATGTTAATTTTCGGGTGACTCTCCGGATCTATAACTCCTCCATTGTTTGACCGAGGCTCCGACGCGGATATAAATGTAACATTAAGTTTTTTCATTTTAACTATTATTAATATTATAATTGCTAGCGAAATTGCAGTAGAGATTATTAATACAATATCTATATAGGATAATTTTACTTTAATGTTTTCTCCAACTATTTCCTTTATATTTTTTCTGGTATTTTTATTATCTTCAAGTCTTAATTCTTCTAAATCGGTTGTATTCATATTATTGATTTTTATACCCTAGACTTTTAGTATAGGGTATATTGTTTTTGTCACGACGGAAATATGTAACACCTTAAAGGAGGCTCCGGAGGTATAGCAATGTATATATATAAATGATCAGGGTCACCTCCTGATTCGATTAAGCCATGTCTGTCTGTCTGTCTGTCTGTCTGTCTGTCTGTCCGTTCGGACGATAACTTTCGATAGAATGAAGCTAGAGCCTTGAAATTTTGATCAAATGTTGGTAGTGTAATCTAGTTGGATGGTATTGAAAATGGGCATGATCAAGCCAAGAGAACGCCTACCTCCCCTACATATGTAAAATACTTAAATGTATCTGTAACTCCCGACTAAATAAATATGAAAAGCTCTAGCTTTGGTAGATTACTCGTGAGGGTAATCTTATAAGCTCCTGGGAAAATAAAATCGATCAGTTGAAAACTAACGGTAATTTTCTTACAAAGAGCCCCGTACTACCCTACTTTTCGGGTTTTTTGTCTATAACTCTTGAACCAATTGACGTAGATGCCTGATTTTTGGCATGTAACCCTGGGGTGAGAAGATGCTTGAGTTCTAGTAAGTTGAGCATAATCAGATCAAAGGAACGCCTACCTCCCCTACAGATTTAAAAAAATCAATATTCCTTTAATTACGATAACTTTCGATAGAATGACACTAGCGAGTTGAAAATTTGACAAAATGTTGTTAGTAGGATCTACTTGGTTGGTATTGAAAATGGGTAAGATCCGACTCAAGCAACCCCTACCTCCCCTACAAATGAAACTTCAAATAAGCGATAACTTTTGATAGAATGATACTACCGAGTTAAAAATTTGGTGGAATGTTGCTAGTAAGACCTACGTAGTTGGTGTTGAATATGGGCAAGATCCAACCCAAGGAACCCCCACCTCCCCTACATATGAAACTTCAAATAAGCGATAACTTTTGATGGAATGACGCCAGTGACTTGAAATTTTGGTCAAATGTTGGAAGTGAGATTGAGTTAGTTGGCATTAAAGCTGGGTAACATCCGACCAACGAAACCCCTATTTCCCCTACAAACGAAACTTTAAATAAGCGATAGCTTTCGATAGAGTGAAGTTAGAGACTTGAAATTTTGTTTAAATGGTTGTAGGGTGATCTAATTGGTTTGTGGCAATGATGAGCAAGATCCGACCTAAGGAACCCTTACATCCTCTACAAGTGAAACATCAAATAAGCAATACCTTCCGATAGAATGAAGCTAGCGACTTGAAAAATTCGACAAATATTGTAGAATGGGTTAGTTAGTTAATTGATTTTGAGAATGGTCAAGATCCTAATGAATGAGTGCCAACCTCTCCTATGAACTGGCCATATAGGAGACCCATTCTTAATGCATATGGTCGTTGCCAATTGGTACTTTTGGTATCTCCACTAGGTCTGTAGAAGTCTAGGGTATATACGCTTCGGACTCCGGGCCGAAGCGAAGCTTCGGCCTGGTTTCAGTTATTCTTGGCATAAAAAAGGGGAATATTGCATGGTCGTTCATTTTGTAGAATATGTTCGAATATTTTGTATTTTTGATTTCAATGGTACAATTTTCAAATCTCAATAAAGTGTGTTCGTAAATTTTCAAACTTATATTGGCAATACATGATTGTGTAATATTTACGTTTTGTAAGTTCTTAGTTACAACAAGTCCTGGTAGTATTTGCTTAACTGATTCATTTTTAGTTACAATCATTTCACAATTGGCTTCTTTACCATTAAAGATGTTGTCTAAACAACTGCTGTTATATGTTACAAGGTTTTCCATTAAATTGTCTTTTACCGTTGCATTGTATATTCTTTTATGTTCGTCTACCAATAGATTGTATTCTGGTAAAAATAGAGCTTTACTGTCGGAATTTGGAATTGGTTCAATCAAAATATTGGAAAAGGTTGACTTTGAATACTGTGGAATCTTTATCACTATAATGATCTGCCCAACATAGTAGGCTACAACAATTTTGATATCCTGCAAGATTTCGATGTCTGAAATAAATTCTAACTCTTGTTCGGAAAATATGTTTCTTGACAAAATGTTGAGTCTACTACTTAATAGGATTTGTTGTATTTCCTCAACATGGTTTCTCATTAGAGTAATAGCATAATTGATTTCATAGATTTCCTCAAAAGTATTAATTTCACTCTCTAATCGATTTATTTTATTGCCTTCGTTAACTGATATTAATTTCGAAATTATCCTTTGTTGTTTATTTACATATGTTGTAATATTTTTAATTTTTTCCGAAAGTTTTTGATTTAAAATAATTTGCTTATTTGATTCCTCGATTAGTTCGTGATTGTTCTTAGTAAGAGTGTCCAGTTTGTTTAGTATTAAAGTTTCGTCGTCTGTGTCCATAGTACCAGCTAAGAACTTGTAATGAGGCTTAACTTTGGGCATCCTCAAGAGGATGTCATGTGGAGGAAGCAACGTAAGCATATTGAACAGGAAGGCGGCGGTACGTGCTTGACCTAGCCCTGTTCGGGAGATGTGGGGGGGGGGGGGGGGGGGGGTTTGGGGGGTTCTTTGCCTTCCTGTCACCTCCTTTCTCATTAGCATTAAGAGAAAATCACATACCTAAAAAAAACACTGCAAATAACCAGAGAAATCAGTAGCGGGAACCAAAAGAACATCAGATAAGAACTTCATTGTAAACGGCGATAACGATTAGCTCCTCCTTCTACGCAAGAGTCCAGTTGTTCAGGACTCCGGCCTTCCGTACCCACCAACGACCTACGGATCCCAGGCCGATATTCGGGGATCCCCCTGAATTCTCATATGTGCGAACATACAGCGCTGGTTCTACATTTCACGAAAGGAAGAAGAGGGGTATTCCTTCAGGAAAAGACAATTTTTTTCGCTCACTCCATCAAAGGATTTTCCTTCTTTTTTTTATTAAAAAAAAGGTAGTGAGGTTAACAAATCAAAATTTCAAGTATGTACAAAAAAACTGCGTCTAGTTAAATATTTTTTTTTCTCTATACAATACAATCATACCTCCCGTTGCATTAAGTAATTAACTTTTATCTTGAATCGAACACAAACCGAATTAAAATAGACCAAAATGCCGGTATGACATGTATTAGTAATAAATTAGGACATATACAAAGACTTACCCAACTTCACAACGGCCGTTTGAAGAGGAAGTTTACTCCCATATTCTTTCGAGAATTTCATTAACGGTGAGACACTACACACACAATACAGGCACTTTGGACAACGAAGAGGTAATTTAAGCAAGATCATTAAACATTATTTTTTTAAGAGCAAAGAAAGTTCGATTAGAATTCTTCCAAACAACAGTTGTTTGACGTCACAAGGTATCTCGTCTCTTATCAGTAACGATTTGTTAATAGCGGCAGGTCAAACAAATTCGTCAAATTCGCAGCGGGCTCGATCAGATGATCGATATGGCATATCCAGACAAGGGAATTATATGGGCCTGACAATAAGCATCTTTCTTCTCATGCAATAGCGGATGAATTAAGTTGCGGCACTTTCATGTGTTAATTTTCAGCACTTGTATTTATATTTTTTTTTTTATTTTTTTATATACGGCAGGATTTCAGATTAGATTAATGTTTTATAGATTTTTGTTTCGTTTTTCCGAGCTAGCTTTTTTTTTCGATTTTTTCGGGTTTTCTTTTGGGTTTTTTTTTTCTCGTAACCTCAAGAAGGGAATTATTTTTCACCACATTCGGAACTTTTTAAATTGATTCCTAAATGAATGCCCCAATTTAGCGTGAGCAAACTTCGCGCACGGATTTTATGGGTTAGCACAATTTTTCATGGACTAATGGTAACCAGTCCGGCGCGGCACAACCACTTAATTTTACTTTTTCAAGACTTTTTCTTTGCAACTAATATAGATTTCCTTTTATCATAAGTTACTAAAACTAGCGACGGCCATTATTGGGCGAAAATTCGGCGATCCGTGCCTCTATCTCTCGAACTGTCCAGTCCCGAGGTTACTGACTAATTCCCTTGACAACCATCAATTTTTTTCCATTCCCCCAAGAATCACCCAACCCCCTTCATCCTTCTCACCCAGGAAAAAAAAGCGAAGTGTTCCCGCCAAAACCGATCTAGCTCTAGTACTTAAAAAAAACGGCTAAATACCCCCTCCCTTTGCAACCAAATCTAGCATCCCAATTTCCAATTCAGCAATTGATACCATCCATGGGAACGCCATTCGTCCATCATGCACGAGACTGGCTATTCAAAACTACGTGCGCATAGAGATACATTTAAATATGTAGGAGTATGCACGTAGAATGCAACGACAAGTAACAAGTCGCCGCCCGTCGACAAAGTGTACTCGTGCACGTACATAAATACAATTAGGAAGTTCAAGCTACTAATGTTCTCAGCTGGTCGGTATCAATGCTGGCTGAGATCACATAACTATGGATAGAACAGATGATGTCTCCTGATTGATAAGAAAGGTGTAAAAAGTGAGTATTTGAAATGATGTACATTTGAATTTCGCCAGTTTACGAAAAATTTCAAATGCGAAGGAAAAATCTTTCTACAGATAGAAATTTGTGTAAACGCTCAAAAGACAAACATTACACCACAGTCAATTACGCAAGGAGTTATCGCGCGGAAGAGACTGAAGTTTAAGAATGCCGAATGTCTTCAGCGTGAAAGGTACCAATCTCCTTTCCAGTCATGTCCGATAGTAGATAACATGATGAACCCAACTTCTTAACGACTCTGGCCTCAAGGAATTTATTGTCCAATTTCGTATTATAATGCGGCGATGCCTTGCTTTGGCTGAAGTTTCTACGGAGGACTACTTCTCCAGGCACAAATTCTACATGACGAGACCTCAAGTTGTACGTCCTCACATTGGTTTCGTACATCCGTCTAAGATTCCTCTCTACTTGTTTACGAATTAATTCCCTCTTTTCGTCCTGAGTTACATTGGCCGTGGGATCATTAATCATATTAAGATTGCGTAACAGGTTGTATGTATCGCCATTGGTGATCATGTTTTGGCCAAATACCACGAAATAAGGAGAGAATCCAATAAAGGAATGATAGGCGGATCTAAGAGCACAACTGATGGACGACAACTTGGTGTCCCAATCACGTTGGTCAGGGTGGACATAGGCTTTAATAGCCGCCACCAGTGACCGATTCACGCGCTCTGCGGCGTTGCTTTGGGGTGAGTAAAGGGCAGTGAAATTATGTTTAACACCGTAAGATCTCATTAGTTGTTTAAACGCAACGGACTTGAACTGTACCCCATTGTCCGTTGTAATGATTTCCGGGACGCCAAACACATTAAAGATTCTCTTCTCTAAATACTCAATCAGAAGCTCTGCTGAAAGTTTTCTTATGGGTTCTACAAAGGAGAACTTTGATAAGTGATCAAGTACAACGATAACTCCTATATTGCCAGATTTTGATCTCGGGTAAGGTCCCAGAAAGTCTATATACAGACGCTGAAATATCCTATCGGGAAGGATGAGTTTGCCCATTGGAGGTCTCAGAACCTGGTTGGGAGCTTTAGTCTTTTTGCACGTTACACAGGAGGCGATGACATTTTTGACCTGCTTGGTCATTTTCGGCCAGTAGAAGAAAGTTTTAAGACGTCTTAAGGTCTTGCCGAATCCTCCGTGTGCACACAATGGATGTTCGTGCGCGCGTGCAATCAAATCCGACGTTAGCTCCTCCGGAATCCAGAGTTTCCAAGAGCTCTCTTCCTGGGTCTCATCCCCGGTAGCATACTCAGAGCGTCTGTATACATAACCTTCCAAGACTTTGAGATCGGGGAGAAGATGTTGATTCTCCTCAATACGTTTTCTTAAGGCAATATACGAGTTAGAACTAAAATGGGGAGATTCCAAGTCAATCTCCAACGTTGTATTTATTTCTTCGATTGAGTCTACTCCTGGTGAATATATTCGAGAAAGAGCATCCGGAACAATATGTTGGCTTCCCTTACGGTGTTGGATGGCAAGCTTGAAGCCTTGTAATTTCAGTACCCATCTGGCTAATCTCCCATTTAAATCAGACTGAGACATTAACCATTTGAGAGACGCGTGATCCGTCACTACCGTAAATTCGTGCCCTTCCACGTAGGCCCGAAACTTTTTGATAGCCGTCACCGCTGCCAGACATTCCTGCTCAGAAACAGAATAGTTTCGCTGGGCCTGATTGAACTTTTGCGACATGTACGCTATTGGTGCTTCGGTTCCATCGTCCAAGGTTTGAACCAGGACGGCACCAAGGCCATATTGGCTAGCGTTACAGTGTATTTCGAATGGTCGCGAAAAGTTCGGGCTATGGAGCACAGGAGCAGAAGTTGTGGACGTGTAGAGTCATAAAGAATAAAAAGAAAAAAAAATTTGTATAATTAGTCGGTTGGGTTTTTAATTGGATACTCTGATATCCTTAATTTGATTATCGCAGTTCGATTCAATTGGATATCTTTGAGCATCCCATCCTCGTCGCCAGTAATATAACCGATAATTATTTTTTAACTTTTTATTCACTACTACAACTTTTTATTTAATATATTAGTACTTCTTTTCGCGGAGCCGGGTAAAACAGAACTGATCTGAATAGGTCGAGTTCATTCAAAAAGAAATTTTATGTGAACTCGACAAAAATTATTGGTAAAGTATTTTTTTTGTATCGAATAGCAAATATTGCGATTCGATCAAATTAATTGCAATATTGCAGTGATTGCGACATATATAATGACTGCACATTTGTCAACGTTCGCGTTGTACGCGTAGCGGTCAACGTTCGCGTTGCACTGGATGTACAGTCGTCCCCCGCTTATTCGCCATGTTAGGGACCGGAGCAACGGCGAAAAGCGGAATTCGGCGAAAAGCGGAACCTAGCTTTTTTTCAGCTTGTAAATGGATATTGACTACCTTGAAACGTAAATTACACGTTTATATCATTTTTTAAAGAGTTAGAAAGGTTAATAACACAAATGATTAAACAAATGCAGAAAAATTAACAAAAAATTATTTGTAAATACTTCATTTTTTAATAACACACTATTTTCATATAAGAATAAGGGATATAAGATATAAAAAGAATAGTTATCGAAAAGGTTGGAAAAATGACAAATCATTAGAAAATTAAAATTTGAATCTTTTCGCAGAAGTGGAGCTTCCAGGATTTGAATCTGAAGAGATTGTTGTCGATGGCTGCGCAGTTGCTGTCTTGAAATAAGACAACATTGATGTTTGCTGCAGAGATCCCTTTCTCCTTTCTCTGAGAAGTTGGCGATAGCAAGCTATTTGGTCTTCTAAGCCCTTGTTGACTTTAGCACTTCTTTCGAAGTTCGGGTCGACCCTCTCCCAAAATTCTATTGCCTCCTCAACTTTTGAGATTCCTTCCTGCAATTCTTTCGTAGTTAAAACCCTGGGCTGAACCTCATCACTCGGTATATCTTCCTGTTCTCTGAACAATCTTCTCTGTTCTTCGATTAACAGAAGATCTTCATCATTTAATTCCTCATTATGGGATTCAAGCAAATCTTCAACGTCTTCAGGCTCGACTTCTAACTCCAGTTCTGTTGCCATGTTAACAATGTCCGAAGTTACTTCATTCACAGGATCCTCGTTTGCTTCCAAATCGCTCGTGAATGTGGGGATCAGTTTCTTCCATGCACCTTTAACAATAACGAAACTATTAATTTATGAGAGTTCATATGTTTACTATAATAATGCTTACCCTTCAAAGTCGTTTCTTTGACTTCCCCCCAAGCATCTCTAATTGTTTTAATGCCGTCCAAAATTGTGAAGTTTTTCCAAAAGGATTTAAGTTTGTTTTGTTTCGGAACATCAGAACCATCATCATCTATTGCGGCTATAGCCTTTGAAAAAGTCCTCCGTAGATAATACGATTTAAAAGACGCAATCACGTTTTGATCCATTGGCTGCAACAATGATGTTGTGTTTGCAGGAAGGAATACAACTTTTATATTTTCATGTACTTCAGTCAAACTCTTAGGGTGACTCGGAGCATTATCGATTACAAGTAGAATTTTGAATGGAATATTCTGTTTTCTGCAAAAAGTTTCAACAGCAGGTTTGAAAGATTCTGAGAACCAAGTCCCAAACAAAGCAGCCGTCATCCAGGCTTTCGTATTTGACTTGTAGTAAAGGGGAAGACTTGACTTAACATAGTTTTTAAGTGCTCTAGGATTTTCTGAATGGTAAATCATCATTGGTTTTAGTTTACAGTCACCAGCTGCATTAGCTCCTAGTAAAAGAGTTAGTCTATCTTTCGCAGCCTTGAAACCGGGCATAGATTTCTCTTCTTTTGCAATAAAAGTTCTAGCGGGCATTTTTTTCCAATATAATGCCGTCTCATCCACATTAAAAATCTGTTGCTCCGTGTAGCCACCATCGTCAATAATTTTTTTCAGTTCTGCAGGATACATTTCTGCCGCTGCGGTATCTGCGCTTCCTGCTTCTCCCTGAACTTTTATGTTATGCAAGTTAGACCTTGCCTTGAATCTATTAAACCAGCCCTTGCTAGCCACAAATGATTCTCCGGTGGATGTCTCTCCCCTTTCAGCCTTTAATGAGTTGAATAAACTTAGGGCTTTGGCTTGGATAATGGATGTACTAAGCGGGATATTGTGGCTAACTTGGTCCTCAATCCAGACGTTTAATAACTTCTCCATATCAGCAATTAAACTGTCCCGCTTTCTAATTATTTTTGAGTGAACTGATGTGGCATTTTTTACTTCCTCCAAAACTTTGGCTTTATTCTTGATAATTGTTCCGACTGTCCTGCGAGGTAAGTCTAACTTCCGGCCTATATCAGTCATGGACATTCCTCCCTCGGCGAGCTTGATAAGTTCAAGTTTTTGTTGCAAAGTTAGAACCCTATGACTCCTTTTGACTTTCTCACTTTGGTTTGTTTCCATTTTGTATAAACAAACAATAAATTATAGTATAAATGTAAATGTTACACGACAATAACACACCCGACGCGAAATTTTAAAAAATTAGTATCTGCTGTCCGGAACAACGGCACTTTACAACTGTATTGAAGGGAAACAAGATTTCCTTAAGAATTAATGTCAGCAGTTTTCATCTTAAGTGGACAAAACGATAACTATCGTTTAATATGAGTTTTCATATTTGTGAACCATCGATTTTTTACACTTGACATTCAGGAATTTGAATTTACTTATCTTGAAGTGTATCCTAATAAAATTTTATTGCTCCTTTGGCTAAGTTAAAGTGTGTAGTTGATGTTGGTTGTTACGATGTCGCTGTAACTAACAGTTATTTGAAATTGGAAATGAAAAGTTATACGGCGAAAGAGTGAGACAGGCTGCGAATGTATGAATCTTGCCGGAATTGAAAAGCGGCGAAAGAGCGGATCGGCGAAAAGCGGAACGGCGAAAAGCGGGGGACGCCTGTAGATAGATTTGGAGGGTCATTCAAATGACGTTAATTTTCGGGTGACTCTCCGGATTAGGTATAACTCTTAAGCTCACAAAGCTCCCCGCCAATTGGCGCTTGATTCGCTTGTATGAAGTGTACGTCACTGCCAGTTGGTGATCAAGATCATCAAACTCAAGTAAATGCGTTAACACTATTTTTACATGTGGGAAGCACGATTCTGATGAATTTTTCGTTAAAAGTTTATAAAATTTAAGTTCCAGAGCCTCGTATTTTTTTATGTCAATATCAACAGCCACATCTGATTTCAATAGCTCAGCAAACTGCACCAGTTTATTTCGAGATATGTATATGTAGATACTGTCTTTATACAGTGTCTAAAGACTGTCTATAGACAATCGCTAGACATTGTCTCTGGGTGTAGACAAAGCTTTATTGTTTAGAATATGAGACCGAACCGTTGGGTAGTATTTTTTGTTATGGTTGGCGTGGATTAACAAACGGATGCACTTACATTCTTATTGGTAATCACAATCAGTATAAAACTCGCCTACATGGTCAGTTTATATAAACTGTTCGAAGACAATATTAGGGGACTCCACGAGTTCGAGATCTACAGTGGGTGGTGACACTTAGAATTGTTGTCAAGCATATGGTGTGGCTAGCGCTTGCTTTTAGAATTTGGATGGTATGTCACTTGACAGTTACTTTTTTGCGGACAAGCGCGAGGCCCCTAAGGCGCGGGGTCCGTAGCATTTGCTGACTTTTGCTATATGGCTAATCCGGCACTGCCAAGAACGCATCGATTGTCACATACAGTCAGTACAGTAACTGCTCTGAATGAATACATTAAATACGAGTAAATAAGTGCATATGCGATTTGCGCCGCCACTGGCTGTGACACCAAAAGAAATGAAAAAGTAGTAGGTAAAAATATAAATCTAAATTTAGCCACGAGACGACGTAAATTAACATCATAGTCTACATAGTAATACTACTGCCATTAATAAAACTTGCTCTATTTTAAAAGCAACTAACTAGTAAGTAATAGTGTAGTTTTAAGATAAATATGACTGTTTAAATATTTTCGAAAAATACACACAACCTCAACTTGTACTCGTATATGTAAATATTGAAGTTTTCACCCTTGAAAAATACCCCAAAGAAGTGACCCAATTAAATTTTGTTAATCAAATATGTATGTATGTATATTAATTTATCGATATTTATATATATAAGAAAAAATTATATTCGTCACGAAAATATATAACTATTTTGATAATAAATAAGCATTGGTCAAAACAAAAGGCAAGACGTGTCATTATTATTTTTTAAACTACAAAACACCAACTCAAATAGTGAAAACGATGAAACAAAACCACTTATGCCGCTTTCTTTCATTTCTCCTGTCTCTTTTAGCCTGCAGACAAATCTATCCAAACATCTTGTACTTGTCCACGGTAGACATATTGCAAAACCAATTGATAAGTTGGCCAATGCAAATTTTTGCGATGAAGTACATCAGGAACTTGAACATATGCGGTAATAACTACTTTTTTTTGGTTGTTTTAAAATTTTAATAAAAAATACCAATAGAAGTTAAATCGCCTTAAACATAAGCGCCATAATAAGAATTCTACGTTTATTTAGTTTTTCTTTGATCGCGACCGCCTTGAAATTTGAGCTCATTTTCGTAAATAGATTTGCGTCGACTAAAAGAACAGGATAATTGAATTAAAGTTGGTAATTTCTTTTTCAGTTTGTTAGGTACTTAACAGATTTTTGAAGATTGTGGACTTTATATAGATTTTTAATGATTTTGTTCAATGAAACAAATATAGGCTGGAGAAGTGAAAGGCAGAAGAACATCTCGCTTATAATTGCTAATTGCTTTGACTCCTCCAAGGGCATAGGCGCGTGAACATCGCTCGGATTTGCATGCCTTTTAACCGTTTCGATTGCATATCTACTTTTCGGACGTGCAATTGCACCTCCTATCCACGCCGTCTTTATACTGACAAGCTCGGAGCGTGGGAGTTCTGTTAGTATCCAGAGGCAGTTTTTTGTTCGCATCGAGGATTGAACCTCCATTCTCTAGATCGTAGAGCGGTGACCGAGCACGCCGCCTATTGATCAGTCAGGATTAAATCAAGCAATTAAATGATTTCAATAAAGATAAAAGAAACGGAAAAGAAAATTGTTAAATAAAAACATGGGCGCGTCAACAGCTCTAGCAATGCCTGAATAGAAACCGAACGTCCCAAATAATAAGAACGGTCTCTAATTATGACCCTACATTCCAGTTTGTTTTTATAGATAAAATGGTGGCTACTTTGCATTTGTTTAGACGATGTTGAATTCATATCACGACTTGGATTGTCCAAATCTTCCACTTCGAATTTTGAATTTTGTCCAGCCAGATTATGTTTTTGATTCATTGTGCGTCGCTTAAAAATTATCCTCTTCTTTTAGTTCGTCGTTACGGCGTCCATATCAGAAACAAAGGGCATACCCTATTATCTTTTATTCACGCAGATTAACGCAACTATATCGGATACAATCGTACACATGGCCTCACATAATGCGAGGAAATTCAGCGGTTATTGTTAGCAGTGCTCGCACTGGACGAACAATGGCATATCTTCCAGCAATATGCAGTCTTGTTAAGGTACGTGTTCATCCTATTTTCCTAGCATACGCTATTTAATAATAGACTAAGCGCTGACAGGAATTGATTATGCAAAGTTAGCGAATTTCGGTTTCTCTATGGATTCTTGTCTAGGGGGTTTATTAGACTAGGAAAGTGCAGGGTGCCGGCCGGATATCGTGGTCGCTATCTTGGTAGGGAAGATTAAAAATAACAGGTGCTTAAGCTCAACAGATTCTGAAAATCGCTTGTAACTGAACTACTGTTACTCGTAGAAGGATCTACTTGGACTCAAATTCTTCAGAACTTAGTCCTCTACAATTTTGCTTATTAGAGATACACTCCCGGCCGCTTCAGGAGTTTCCTTACTCAGAATCTCCAGTACCTAAGGTCAGAGAGCAAAAGTTATTTGATGCTTCGTTTGCACGTGAACATTGAGCAAAACACAAAACATTGAAAAATTGCATTGAAAAGCACCAACAACAAAAAGAAACCTTTTTGTTCTTACATGGCCAACATGAATTCACGAGCATTGGAGTCGTTCCCACAAGAGATGGGAACGAGTCAAATGCTCGTGAACTCATGTTGGCCATGTAAGAACACAAAGGTATCTTTTTGTTGTTGGTGCCAATTTAATGGTTCGTGTTTAGCTCAGCGTAACAAAAACAGTTATATTTCGTTAATATTGTGTTGATGCACTAATAGGCCGATCCCATCTTGCTGGGATTTAGTTGCGAACGAGTGCGAAAATAGAAAGAAACAATGGACTGTGAAAAGTTAATTTTGCTTGTTCAGGAAAGGAAATATCTGTGGGACCAACGGGAAAGCCGTTATCACATGCGGAATGTACAAAAACAATTGTGGAAGGATCTTCTTGTGGAGAGATCGTCTTTCGAAAATTACTGAATTTTTCGAGTTTAGAAGAAATGTTGTCAAGAATGTATCGAAATGTGCCTTTTGTCATTCGAAAATAGGAGAAGTGGTGGGCATCGTCGATTTGAAGATCATGCCACAAATGAGAAAATTCACCAAACTCGTTTCTTTTTGAGTAAATGTGATTCACCCACATTTTCCGTCTTCGTTGGTGTCGCCTACACCTGATACGTCGATGAATCAAAAAAGATAATTCCAAAGCGCAAAATACTTCATCGGAATCATCAGAAAGACCGATCCGAAGAGCCATCTCTTCTACTACGAATCCGGATGAATACTGAAGCAATGGACGATAGTCATTCGCACGATTTCGAACAAACGGCGTTCGCACGAATTCGTTGCTTCGCAGTTCGCTGCTTTCCGGTTCCACTGGACGACTAGCCTAATATATTTTACGTTCAAAACTGGGCCACTTGAATTAGGACACTGGTGAAATTCTACTCCTACACCATCAAACGTGCACACATAGTATACAATTTTTTTCTTAATAATGAGTACTTTCTCCTTTATTGAAAACTACGTCAACCATTTTATTCGACTTGGATACGAATAAGGATTTTACGTAATTTAGTGAAAGGTCACCCAAAGCAACATGGATGGTCTCAATCGACTGTTTTTCGTCCTCGCGCTGCATGCTTCCTGCGTAATCGAGGAAATCATGCACAAATAAATAAAATTACTGGCGCAACAGTCCAATTTGTACCATGGCCTCGAGATGAGTTAGCATCATCTTATAGATCGTGACGGTGTGTTTTGTACAGAGGTGTGTGATCAACAAGACCGAGTTATTTATCACATACATATGTAAATGTGTACTCATTTATCAGCTGAGTGGGCTCATAGTTCGGCACGTGAATCAATGGATGTCCGATCATGTCGAGGTGCCAAATGCGATTCCGACCATCACTACCAAGTGATGGTCGGAATCGCAAAAAGGAAACCTTTCGGTGTAGGATCAGTGCGCCAATCAAGAATCAGCCCTTCCAAAATCTTTGCGGTTGACAAATTCTTGAACGATGCTACGGCGCAGGCATATACAGCCGCCTTTGAAGAAAAACTGACACCTATGCTACACAACATCACATATGTAGGTGTACAGGGGTTTTTGGGAAGAACTAAAAAGCTCTATCATGGAGTCCGCAGAAAAGGTCGTGGGACATAAGCCAGTCGAACGCGAAATGACTGGTTCGACGATGAATGTCAAAAATTACCTGGCACAAAGAACGAAGCGTCCAACTAGAGCTAAGGGAGAAAAATATGATGAACTACAGCAAATATCAAATAGAATAATAATAACAAAAATTCTTTGACGAGCAGTTGCTGAACATTAATGATAACCTAGCTAATAGAAACACCAGAGAAGCGTTCAGACTAGTAAACACAATTAAGAATGGCTGCCAATTCAGGACTAGCCTCTGTCAGGACAAGGATGGAAACATCATCAGCGACACCGCTAGCATTAACAAACGATGGGCGTCCTATTTCGAAGAGCGTCTTATTCCCGCATGCTACTGTAATGAACCACCTGCAATGGACCATATCCTGGTAGTGCTGCTCCCACCGGCAGATCGAAGCAGCACCTGATGAGTAATGATCTGTTGGTGGTACGAAACCAGAGGCCGAGGGTCCCATTACACCCGGACCCAGGTGCGACCGCGTGGGCGTCTGATTCGTCCGCCAACCATTCCATCCTTATCGACTATTTTTTTTTATTCCCCATTTTTACCTCCCCTGTTTGTGTTGTCTTCCCCAGGCCTATGAATTTTTGTTAATACGTAAAGGACAGGGGCAACGAGCGGCGAAAACCCGCCCACATCTCCCGAACTGAGCTACAGCAAGCATAGGCCGTTGCTTAGCTCGTTGAGGGGCCTATTTCCTCGCCAAATGGCACAGCCCGACCTTCACGGTAATATGCTACCTTAGGCTCCGTCCCCACGGGCATCTTCGGATGCCCACCAAACCGTCCGTTACACCACGTCCCCATACAAGAAGCCCCAATTGTTGACGATATGATCGATCATGGCCCCAATACACAACACCCGTCAGTAGAGGAAGTTGATCTCACCTGGCAATCACTCAAACTAAATAAAGCGCCGGGTGCAAACGAGATTCTAGCTGGGCTGCTAAAATCTGGTGGAACGGGTCTGCTAAATGCAACACATCATGATCCCAGAAGATTATGATGTAGGAGCATGATTTGCCCCATCCAAAAGAGGCAGATAAATTGCGATGTGAAAATTATAGAGGCATCTCACTAGTTTGTACGTCCTACAAAATACCGACGAAAATTCTGCAAAATAGAATAGCCGTACGCTGAACGAATCTTTGGCCAATATCAAGGCGGTTTCAGACCTGGCCGATCTACAACCGATCAGCTTTTCAGGGTCAAGCAGATCCTGGAAAAGTGCTGGGAATAGAACGTTGACGTGTACCAAATCTGTGTTGATTTTAAGCAAGCATACGACAGTATCGATCGTGGGGTACTATACAACATCATGCTGCAGTTTGTTGTTGTTAATTGTCTTGACGCCTCCAGGGGCATGGGCGCGTCAACATCTCTAGCATTTATATGTTGACGTTTCGATAACATATCTACTTTTCAGAAGTGTAGTTGCTAGCATGCCTCTCCTATCCGCACCGTCTTTATACTGACAAGCTGAGAGCACTGTGAGAGTTCTATTAGTACCCACAGGCTGTTTTTGGTCGCGCCGAGATTTGAACTCCGAGCTCTAGCTTAGTATCGAAGAGCGGTGACCGAACGTCCACGGCCACGCGGCGCAGTTTGGAATACCAGTAAAATTAGTACAATTAACAAAGATGATGATGACCAACTCCGTCTCATAGATCAGGATCCAAAACAGGTTGACTGATCTCTTTAAAATACGTACTCGATTGAAGTAAGGCGATGGACTGGCTCCGACGCTCTTCAACCTGACACTTGAACACGCCATCCGGGTAATGAATGCGGACCACAGCGGCACACTACTCTTCAAGTAGACGCAGTTGATAGCGTACGCTGACGATATCAACTTTATGTCCGAAACCTGCCCGACGTAGAAGAACTAATAGTTATCTTGACACGGCTGCAAAAGCAGTTGAACTACGCGTTAACCAGGACAAAACAAAAGTAATTATGCAATCAAGAACAAGGACGTCAGAACAACCGAACATCAATATCGAGGACGGTAGCATTGGATTCGTAGTCGATTTCATATACCTGGGTAGTAACTTGTCAAAGGCCGCCAATGAAACTCATGAAATCAAGCGACCGATACAGCTAGCAAATAAGACTTTCTTCTCGGTCCTCCCCATAATGAAATCGAAGCATGTGCACAGAAATACTAAGCTCCTTATATATATATATAAAACCATCATGCAACCTGTGCTATGCTATGGCTGCGAAACATGAACCCTTAGTCAATCCTCCGAAAACATGAAAATCACATTTGAAAGTTAGGTCCTTCGGCGAATTTTCGGAGCAGCTTGCGACTGAAATGGATGGCGGATCCGGGACAACCATGACTTGTACGAGCTGTACGATGGACTGTAAGTTTCGAGAATAGTCAAACTACGACGTCTACAATGGGCAGGACATATACAACGAATGTACGATGAACGCATGTCTAAGAAAATACTGAATGGACGACGCGTCGACAGAGCAAGGCTGCGACGAAGACCGAAAGCTCGTTGAAAAGATTCATTAGTTGAGGACGCCGAACAACTGCTGGGCATCCAAAATTGGAGGTCGCGGTCACTTGATCGAGATAATTGGAAGACGATGGGCCCGACGTCGGGCGGTTGCGTCAAAATGACGATGATGAAAACCAAAAATAGTTTTTCATTGCTTTTTTTCAGGTTTATCGACGATTTTGAGGCCTTTTAAAGGGTTTGGAAGATTTTTCAATGTTGATTGAGTTTTCCGGGGTAACTATAATTTTTTTCGCAAATATGCCTTGCAGTAAAATTATAAGGCATTAACAACTGAACGTTGATACTAAGTAGAGCTTTCTACGATGAGCCGTTGTCTAGTTACAATTGATTTCCTGCTCGTGCCCATTGGCCGCGCCCCCCTCTCATTATCCTGCTGACAACAATACTTTTCTGGGCAGCACCCAGCATTTCCCTACATCTCCTGAATAGGTTCCCGAGCCTCTCATACTCAACTTTACACATATCTTTGCCTATGGAATTGTGAGGCTATTTTATCGTGTTAGAAGATATATCTCAACTTTTATCAAATTTTCCGGGGAAACTATCACTTTCTCGCAAATATGTCAAATAAGCAAAATTGTAGAGGACTATGTTCTGAAGAATTTGAAACCAAGTAAGTAGATCCTTCGCCGATTAACGTAGTCCAGCTACGAGTGATTTCCGGTCGGTACCCTGTACTTTCCTAGTCTCATACACATACGCCCTAGACAAGAGTCCATAGAGAAACCGAGGTACGTTAATTTTGCATATTTTGTTTTAAGTTATGTAATCGCGTATGTTTCAGATGGAATCAGATGAAGGTCAGGTTCCTGATACGGTTGGACCCATTGGAATTATTATTGCGCCGTCATCGCTAGAAGTCGAAAGGATAAGTAAATTGTGTCGACGTTTTTTACAAGGCAGTCCTACTAAATTAGCAATTGTTGAATCGTATGGTGTACGAAATATGGAGAAAACAACGGTAAGTATTTTTTTTTTCTAAGATATTTTGTAAGGTTTGGTTGTAATCAGTGCCGTGTAATGAACCATATTCTGGTCTGGTAGTGTTGCGTCCACCGGCAGATCGATGGCAGCATCTGATGAGTAATGTTCTGTCGGTGGTACGAAACGAAACGAAACTTTCGTTTCCAGCTTTCACATTAAAATCTCCCAGCAGTATTTTAACGTCGTTTGTTGGAAGTGAGTCGAACAGTGTCTCCAGGCGGGCATAAAACTCGTCTTTACTACATCTTCTTTAAGAAGAGTCTTCTCCAGTCGGGGCGTGCACATTGATGAGCCAGAGGTTGAAAAAACGAGTCTGAATGCGAATCGCACACAACCTTTCATTAATAGGTTTGAAGTCAATAACGTGCGGCTTGAGCTGCTTGCTCACTATGAATGCAACCCCAAACTTCTTGTGACCCGATGGTTTGCCGCTTTTGAAAATTGTGTGCGAATTTTTGTCGTTTATCTTGCTGCCAATCCAATTTGTTTCCTGGACCGCAGTAATGATCAGTTTGTAATTCTCAACCTGTTGAAGAAGAGCTTTCACGGCCCCCGGTTTGTTCAGGGAGCGTACATTCCAGGATCCGAAAGAATAATCCGTTAAACGTTTGCTTGTCGTTGTTGATCCGTCGAATCCGAGGCTTTTGTTTCAGGTTTCTTAGCGTAGAGTAGTTTTTGCAAGGATGGGTTGTCGGCCCTTCGCTAAACCCTATCCAGGGATGGCCTCGGTGGTAGCTGCTTCAGGTGGTTCATAACGAGCTAAAGATCACACAACTATGTTGCCGGTCTAACTACGTAATTTATGACACCCTACTAATCTAAGACGCTTAGGTGTGACTCAGCCATTCAGGCTACAGCTAACCTTCCCTCCTCCTTTCACAACCATGGCTTGGGACAGGCTCACAAGGGGAATGTTTACCTGAACCAAATCATCGCATCGCCATTACTGGCGACTTGACTTGGTTAGCAATGGTCAGCGACCACTGCCGTTCCAGGGGACGCCCACGAGGAGGACTAAGGAAGAGGATTTTTGTTGCAATGAATATTGAATTCAGTTTTCGAAAAAAAGGGGCAATTGCGAATTCACCTTTTAAAGTACCGTTTAAATCGTTGGGATCGGCTCATAACTAAAACCATGTAAAAGCGAAATCGCGTAAAAAAGTGCCGTGTAAATCGGGGGACAGGTGTATGTCCATGACGAAAAGTCGCAAACTAACTCCTGGTGAAAGTTTTTTTTTTAATTTTCCTACAAACTCTTTTTTTTCAGCGTTACCTACTAAATGGCTGCGAAGTTCTCGTCACTACCCCGTGTAGTCTCAATCGTCTAATAAAAAATAAATTGAAAATGTTTGATAGCAAGCGTATAAAGCATTTAATCATTGACAACATCGATTTCATGCACGAAGAAATGCAGAGTGAACTTCACGAAATATTGCGATTTTGTTGTGGTGCGAAATCAACTACTTCGGTTCAAGTAAGATCACATGCTTTTATTTCACTACATTAGCAATAGTACTCAAATCTGGAAATTATTCTTTTAAATTTCAGTTGGTAGTAATTGCTAAGTACTGGAATCCTATACTCTCCGGTTTCATTAAGATGGGGCATAACACACAACTTTGTATCGGTGCATATATAGAGGCTGCCGTCTATGCACGTTCATTGATAAGCATGAAATTCATAAAGAAAAAATCAAAAGCATTTGAAGTCATGGGTAAAGAATTGAAATTATTTGATTATGTTTCACTTTAGTCAACTGTATTATGTATTTCAGACTTTATCAGAGATCACCCGTATTTAATGGAGCGCCTTGTAATCATTTGCAATCAGGACGAGGAAGTGGAGGTAGTGGCTGACGCATTAAAGAGTAATTCATGCTTTCACATAGCTTGCTCTAGTCGCTCGACATCCGGAGAATTGGGTAAAATTATTTTTTTCTATAGTTGTGTTTCTACTATGCTCATCGTTTTCCTACTGTAGAACTAACAAGTAAATGGCATGATCGTCCCGCTGGTGACATGTGTATTCTGATTTGTACTGACGATGTTCTACCTGACATAAAAGTGAGCAATGCACAAAATATAATTCATTACTCATTACCGCAATCATGGACACGATTCTCGTTTCGATTTTCAACATTGTTCGGATACGTTGACGATTCCGTCAAGTCAAGTGTAAGTTTGACTCGCGATTGCACGTAGTTATGATGACATGGGTTTTATGTTGTTTCTTTAGATACCTCTGAAAACACCGCCTGCTATTCTGATCCTCTTGGACGAGAACAATAATAGTCAACTTCCAAAATTGATGCACTTTTTGCAAGTGCATAATGTGGAGAATATACCTAAAGAAATACACGCTCTTTGTAGTGTAAGTATACGTTAATCAATAGTAACGTTTCTGCGAAAATGTTAGTCGTAAAACTGTAATTTTAACTTCCAGAAAATACAAATTCAAAGAGAGGAGGATCGGATATCTGAAAATCGTGAATTCTGCTCGTATATAATGGAGTTCGGAAAGTGCTTTAATATTGATGATTGCCCATATCGACACGAGTTGACAAAATATGACATCCCCGAAGAAAATTTGCTTGTTAGCGGCAATGTATGTAGCCATATATTCTACAATACTTTGGAACATTATGGATTTGGCATTAATTGGAGAATTCTATTTCATTAGAGAGAATTTTGGCAAAACTCAAGAAGTTTCCGCTTTAGGACCTACATATCCCTCCGCGTGGGTTCTAGGTTCTTACCTCCTAAAGCGGAAATGCCGCAACTAAGAATTCTCTCTAAATGCAATAGAGAGAATTCTCCCATAAAGGCTAAATCCATAATGTGCCGAAATTCCTATATTGAAACCCGCTGAGACTTATACCTATATCGATTGCAGATTAAGTTTAAAGTTTTGAGTATTATTTCACCCACACATTATACCGTACGCTTATTGGAGCATCAAGCAGTCGGCAGCAAAACATGGAGTAATGTTCGATGTTCGAATGAATATCTGAAATTCAACCTGAAATTTGCTCAATACTTTTCCGAAGCGGACAACCGTCAGATGCACTGGCCAATATCAGTTGGCGATATGTGCGTAGTGTCCGAAGGAGAGACTTTTCATCGTGCGAAAGTTCTATTTGTTGGTAAAAGGTAAGTTTTGTGGATGCAAGATATTGGTTTTTGGAATATTTATATTCAATTGCACTTACGATTGCAGCAAAAGTGTTAACCTTATAACGGATGTAACATGTCGCGTGAAATTGGTTGATATTGGTCGAGTTATTCCCTGTAAATCGTCACGAGTACTTTTTTTGCCGGAACAATTTCAACATCTTCCACATCAGGTAATTGTTTTGAAGTGTAAAATATGCATGTTTCGTAACTAAGGCAATTTTGATTACTTATTAGGCACCATCTAAGGTGCTTGCAAGCGACATGCATGGTCTGAAACCAGGGACCCTATCATGTAATGCGATTTGAATAGAGTTGCTTTCAAATGTAGGAAAATGGTGTTATTTTACTCAAAAACGAATTTTTCTATTGGGTGCACAACTTTGCTTCCGTCGTTTTTCCTGGGAATTAAAAGCTTTTGCGACGTGTAGCCGAGCATTGTCATGCTGAAGGATGACTTTGTCGTGTCTCTCTTGGTACTGTGGTCGTTTTTCGTTTAATGTTCGACTTAAACGCATCAATTGCGTTCGGTACCGATCTCTTGTGATAGTTTCATTCGGTTTCAGTAGCTCGTAGTATATCACACCGAGCTGGTCCCACCAATGGCGCCGTGAATATTCGGTTTTGCCGTCAACGTTGAGGCATGTCCGGGCATTCCCCATGACTTTCTGCGCTTGGGATTATCGTAACGGACCCATTTTTCGTCGCCAGTTACGATGCGATGTAGAAATCCCTTCCGATTCTGCCTTTGAAGGAGTTGTTCGCAATATCTTTTCTTAACTCGTACGGAACCCAATTTCCATGTCTCTGAATCATGCCCATGGCCTTGAGGCGTTTCGAGATGGCTTGCTGAGTCACTCCCAGTGATTCAGTTAATTTTTCTTGCGTTTGGCACGAATCTTCATCGAGCAGTGCTTCCAATTCGTCGTCTTTGAAAATTTTTTCTCTGCCACCACCATGCTTGTCCTCGACATTGAAATCGCCACTTTTAAAACGTTGAAACCACTCACGACATGTTCTGTCACTCAGAGCAACCTCACCGTAAGTATCTGAGAGCATTCGATAAGCCTCAGCTGCAGTTTTTTTTAAATGGAAGCAGAAGATCAAAACTTCCGGCAAATGACGAAAACTTGGCTCAAAAACAGGCATTTTGAATCGCGAATCTAATTAGAAATGCGAGCAACTTTTACTAATGCGGGGATATTAATAATATTTCAATAACCATCGAGTATTGGCGCGCTCGGTAGCCGCGAGTTCTCGGTCGCCACTCTATGATTCTACACCTAGAGGAACATAGGTTCAATCCTCGTCGCGTCAATAAAAACTACCTGTGGGTACTACAAGAACTCCCATAGCGTTCCGAGGTTGTCAGTAAAAGACGGCTCGGATTGAAGATGCATGATAGCAGCTGCACTAGGGTTGGAAGGACAGATGATGATCAAATATTCGTTTGTTCGAACAATGTCCGCGGTTAATCGATTAACCGTCACCGAACAAATCCGTCAATTAATCGATATTTTTAGAAATTTCTTCACAGCCAAATAAATGTGTATGCAAATGCCATGTAAACAGGAAAAATCAGAAAAATTTTCTGATTACATGCATTCATGCATGTTTAAAATCGTGTGATCGCGTGAACACGCTTATTTCTTTCGCGAACCAATGATATGATATGCGAATTTCGGCTTCGCTTGACAAACGCATTAGAAAACGGAGCGTTGGCATCGCCGATGAAGAGGCCAGTGCCGTCATTCCCTACCAGCTAAGGGCATACCTGTTGTTGTTGTAGTAGCAATGGCCAGAGGTTCGTTGTGTGACTGTGTTACATGCTATTACTCTTTGTTGTTGTTGTTGTAGCGACGCGCTGATATGCGATGAATGTGTGTGACAACCAAGCTGTCCATGTTTTCCTCAATGTCCAGGTGTATTCCGGCGCGTTGAAGTATTGAGAGCAATAGCGCCGACATATGTTGCTCCCAATATCCAGAAAAAATGGACATTCAAATTGTGCGACACACACACAGATCTTCCTTCTTGCATCGAAAGGGTTGTGGCAGCTCTTGGCCGTGTAACAAGGTTGTTCCAAGTAACACGGGTCGCTCCGGTGAATAGAACCGACTGCCGCAGATTTGTCGTCTTTCTCGGTGTTAAGGGACAGGAAAATAGCTGCTTGTGCGGGGTTCTCCCACAGCGACCTGGGGGTCAGGTGTGTGGATGCAGCTGGGCTGTTGAAAATGTGGTCTATATCGTGAGGTGTACCATTGCAGGCGGGGCATGTGTTCCTGTGGCAGCCGGTTCTACGCACCGGAGCGACCAATTTTCCTACAACCGATTTTCACGAGGTTCGTGGTTAGATTAGATTAGATGGAGGGAAGTTGGCCCAGAGGGCCAACAAGCACTGCGACCCGGAAGTCTATTGTGCTACACTCTGGAGTCTATGCAGATTAGTGATCTGACTAATTCTCGAGACCAATCATCCCAACAAATCTGCTCAGCTGTTCGAGTGTTAGTGAGGCAATCGTTTCCGCTTCAGGGAATGCATCGCCGAAGCACTTCAAGCGGCGGAGATGAAGTGCATCACAGTCACAGAGAATGTGCTGGGAAGTCTCATCTTCGCTCTCACAGAAGCGACAGCTTGGGTCAGAGACAATTCCCATTCTATGCAGATGACTCCTCAGGGTAAAGTGACCCGTAAGGAGCCCACAAATAATTCTAACCCGGTTTCTGCGTAGTCTCAGCAGTTCGTGGGTACGGTTGCATGAGTGGCCAGCTATAAACAGCTTGGCCTGTCTAAGACCAGGGGTATTGTCCCAGTGCGCGATGGTTACTGAGTGTTCCCATTCCCTGATGTGCCGTCTTACACTACACAAGGGAATTCCACAGTATGGCTCCGGACCGACGAGTGGGGTTGCCGATGCTCCCCTGGCCAACTCGTCCGCTGTTTCGTTTCCTGGGATACCGGCGTGTCCGGGGACCCAGTAAATGGTAACCTTATTTACGGAGCCTAATCTCTGCAAGGCTTCACGACCACTAAGCACCACTTTTGACGGGACGGAGAAGTTACTTAGTGCTTTGATCGCCGCCTGGCTGTCAGTGAAGATTGCAATATTCCTGCCTTGGTATCCAGCTGCTAAGC